>CM060983.1:224298527-225751027 GCA_030765065.1 Deroplatys truncata | reverse complement strand
AAGATTCAAACCAAAACTCCGAAACAAAGGTAGGAATGGAACGGCCCAGGAAATATGTCCCAATGTAAACAGTGATATAATTCAAAAGTTAACTCTCACTGGCTTTATTCCATGAAATCCATAAGCATTAACCATCAGTTTTCACCAAATAACGAAACAAACACTAAAGTATTTTCTTATTACACAATTCTTATCAACTAATAACACAACATATCTCGAAACATTTCAAAGTAAAAAAAGCGGAAAGAAAACATTTATTCAAATCATAAATACTAAACCGAAATCCTCATAAATGTACTTAGAGAAAAATTAAAAAAAAAAAATTTAATGATCACAGTAAAGCAAACTTTAACTGATCAAAATGAAAAAGAAAGATTAATATTAAAAACTAAACAAGATGGCTTATTTAACAATTCCTCTTAAGGAGTTTTTAAATTTGTTCTTTGTCAATTTATCTCAGTTGGACCTTGGGATCTCAGTTGCTGTTTTGTTATGTAGCATTAAACCAGTGAATCTGTCTTTACCTTGGACGATTCATTCTTACTGTTACGTTTAGCTGCAATGATCACTTGAAAAGTGACATTTTTATAAAAACTGGCATCACACAATAAATGAACTTCCAAGTTCAGAACAATGGTAATAGAAAAAAAAGGATTTAATCTACCATTAAATACCAATTAATAATTTTTTAGACTATAAAAACCAACATTGGCGCTATCATTTGAAATAGAATTCTACATTTTCCTGTACCTTTTTCAGTTCCATAGTTACATAGCAAATGTGATATGTTCACAAGTGATCATCTTAATTTTCTGATACAAAAAACTTTTGGGAGGAGTGTTGAAATGTAAGTTACTTAAATGCACCTGCATTTATCGCAAAGAATCCATGCTTTCAACTACCATGTATAAAATTTGACTGGTTCCGAGAGCTAATTGCTGTCATCATCGGTAGTCGCCGACTGGTTCCTCGTGGTATTGTCCAGTACGTATCTGTGTGGTGGAATCTGGCATAGTGATGTAACTCCATAGTGGGTTCGGTGACGGTAATTCAAATTTCATCAGTCAATGTTTTGTGATTATTAACCTCCCAAATATCCCACTCTGCTGTTGTTTTGCTGGTTTTTTAAGAGTGTTATATTTGGTGTGTGATTTGTCATCCAAAAGTGATTTGTCCATCTGTTTGTATTTGATGTGTCTCATATGTTCTTTTAATCTGGTCTGTAAATCTCTTTTTGTTTTACCTATGTATATTTCGACACATTCTGGACAGTTTGACAGATTTCTGCTTGCTTGTTCTGAGGGATTTGGTTCTTTCATTTGTTATACAGTAATTTCTCTAGACTTAATCTATTTTATGGAGCTCGGCAAGTGTGTTTTTTGAAGATGATGTGGAATTTGTAGTGATCCCTTGCGTGGAAAGTGAACTTCTTGAAAATCATTTTGCTTTTTTGTTAGGTGAGATTTGTGATGTCCTTAATGTGTTTCTGTTTCTTGAAATTTGCCATTTTTTGTCGATTTGTTTGATGAAACAATTGTTCATGGCTGTGTTAAATATATGTTTGTATTGTGTTTGTTAGTGGTGTGTAAACAAATCCATGGGACAAACTGTTTAACACTGCATGTTTGCGGAGTACCAGGTTGAAACTAATCTTTTTTTTTTACGTAGTTTTCAGGAAGTGTTATATGAAATGCGGAGATATAAAGGAATCAAAGATCTTTGTTTAGGAACACGAGCATTCATGAAATAACAAATATTTCCAAACTGTATTATCCCTGCTGAATTCACAGATTTTGGTCACCATACCAGACTATTGCAGAAACGTGATTTGGTGTGTCAGCTAAATAAGCTTCATTCACGATTCAGTTAACGATGCATGTTAAAAAAGTACCTATACTCATTTCCCCCATGTTTTATATGTTTACACTTAGACACAAGAGTCTATGGAATGTTTCATTCATTGCAGTCAAGGTCTATCAAGAACTATAGTCCAGCAACTGTTTGGGAACACGTGCGAGGCAATAACATGAATCCTCGACTCCTTTAATCCCTTATCTAGCATAACCTCATAGTTTAGGTTTCCTATAAATCCCAAAATTTATGTTTTGGTTTCTAATTACTTTCAAATCTAGGAAAGCTAGAGTACCTTCCTTTTCTGTTTCCATACTTAACTGTACAGATCTGTCCTGTAAATTAAATAATTTGAGGGTATACTGGATGAGCTTGTTGGGTACTATTGCAAATATATTCATATATCTGTGCCAGACTTTATAAATATGTAGAAAGGAGGTGGTTATTGTGATTCAAAATTACTCATAAAAAAGTAAGAGGAATCATGGCAGAGGGTTGCCCATGGCTAAATCTCAAGTATGCTGATCTATTATTGAAAGTGAAACGGTTTGGCTTCTTACTCTTGTTAACCAAAATATGCCATTTCAAAATAAAACTAATAATTAAAATGAAGTGTTTAAAACAGTGCAGCATGTCAATAAGATATTAGAACATTGGTTAGCAGATTAAAAACACTTGTTGCTCCACTTACTTAATACACTTGTGTGGCTTGTTACCCTAATTAATTAAATTATGCGTTTTCTAGCCTGAAAACTGAGTCAAGTTCTTATCACAAGCTTTATATTGGTGTGGATTCTTACACTCATGAATCAAATTATGCCTTTTCAAGTTTGTTAAAGAAGTAAAGCTCTTATCACAAGTTTTACACTGGTGTGGCTTGCTACCCTCATGAATTAAATTATGCCTTTTCTAGTCTCACAACTGAGTAAAGTTCTTATCACCAGCTTTACACTGAAGTGAATTCTTACCCTTGTGGATCAAACTATGCCTTTTCAAATTTGATAAAGTAGTAAAGCTCTTATCACACATTTTACAATGATGTGGCTTCTTACCCTCGTGAATCATATTGTGCCTTTTCAGCTTTGATAACTGAAGAAAGCTCTTATCACAAACTTTACACTGATGTGGCTTCCTACCCTCATGAATCAAATTATGTAATTTCAAATGTGACATCCAAGTAAAGCTTTTATCACAAGTTTTACACTGGTGCAGCTTCTTACCCTCATGAATTAAATTATGTACTTTTAAATGTGGCAACTGAGTAAAGCTCTTATTACAAGTTTTACACTGGTGCAGGTTCTTATCCTCATGAATCAAATTATGTGCTTTCAAATATGACAATCGAGTAAAGCTCTTATCACAATCTTTACACTGGTGCTTCTTACCTTCATGAATCAAACTGTGCCTTTTCAGATTTGATAACCAATTAAACCTTTCATCACAAGTTTTACACTGGTGTGGCTTCTTACCCTCATGAACCAAATTATGCCGTTTCAAACTTGATAAAACAGTAAAGCTCTTATCACAAATTTTACAATGATGTGGCTTTTTACCCTCATGAATCAAATTATGTACATTCAAATTTGACAATTGAGTAAAACTCTTATCACAGGTTTTACACTGGTGCAGCTTCTTACCCTCATGAATCAAATTATGTAATTTCAATTGTGACATCCAAGTAAAGCTCTTATCACAAGTTTTACACTGGTGCAGCTTCTTACCCTCATGAATCAAATTATGTACTTTCAAATGTGACAACTGAGTAAAGGTCTTATCACAAGTTTTACACTGGTGCAGGTTCTTACCCTCATGAATCAAATTATGTACTTTCAAATATGACAATCGAGTAAAGCTCTTATCACAATATTTACACTGGTGCTTCTTACCCTCATGAATCAAACTGTGCCTTTTCAGATTTGATAACCAATTAAACCTTTCATCACAAGTTTTACACTGGTGTGACTTCTTACCCTCATGAACCAAATTATGCCTTTTCAAGCTTGATAAAACAGTAAAGCTCTTATCACAACTTTTACAATGATGTTTCTTACCCTCATGAATTAAATTATGTACTTTCAAATGCGACATCCAAGTAAAGCTCTTATCACAAGATTTACACTGGTGTGGCCTCTTACTCCTATGAATCAAATTATGCCTTTGGAAATTTGACAACCGAGTAAAGTTCTTGTCACAAGTTTTGCACCTATGTAACTTTTCACCCCTTTGAATGACTTCATGACCTTTTAAATGTGACACATGGGTAAAGCTCTTCTCACAACTATTGCACTTGTGTGGCGTTTCATCCTTATGAGTCAAAGCCATGCTGTAAATTTCCCCATCACTACGTTTACCAGATTGTTCCGAGTGAACGTGCTCTTCTATAGTTGGTATTTCTGTGACATTACACTCCTGATTTTCACATTCAGGGCAACCCTTTCCACTACAGAAGCTTTTGTTTCTTCCTGGGACTTCAGCAGAGGGCAATGGTGATTTACCACTGCTATCACCAGAAACTCTTTCTGTGCATAATCTGAAATGTTGCAGGATATAATCATTAAGTGTAATAAAAAACTAAATCTGAAAACAGAATCTATGTTTGCTAACATGTGATACACTATAAAAAATAAGTGAAAGCTGTGGTCACGAATTCCTCATGTAATGCAACTATGTTCTTCATTACAACTTTGTTAATCCATAAAACCCTCAAATGAAACACATCCAATGTTTGTTACATGCACTAGGAATTACATCAACTTCCAAGTTTGCTTTAACAGGAACTATTCAAAATTGATTTGTAAGTAATTCCTATATATTCACAACAAAGTAACTTGTTGATAACAAGTGTAATGTTTCTATGAATCATAAGAAACAGATGAACAGCATCATAACACTTCTAAAAATTAATATTACAAAAGAATGTAGTTCACAAATTGTGTCTTACAAAAATCTACGTTTTATATTTAGTAACCCTTTGTCTCATATTATGGTTCACCGGTAATACAAAATTAAATTCATTGAGAATGTTGAGATTTTAAAGGCTACTCACAACAAATGCAAGAAAGTATTCTTAACCTTTGGAATAATATTAAAACATAAAAAACTCAAGAGACATACAAGGGTGGGGTGGGGAACTTTCTTAAAATCCTTGTATCATTCTTTGGAAGATCTTCAAGTGATACATTAAGTTCAAAAGTTTTCATTTTTAGGTTATGCTATCTTCAAGACACACACACAAGACTTTTTAAAACTGTTTTACTTCCTTCATTTTCAGGGGACCTCAAAACATGTTTAGGCAGTAAAATCGTGATTTATAATTTAAGGTGGAGTAAAATCTTGCTCTATTTGCCATAGGTATGTGTAGAGGAAGTAAAAGTGTACAGAAATCTTGTGTTTTAACGAGCTATTTATTTTTAATATGTAAATTCTATCAAATAATCTTTGAAAAAGGAATGAAGAAAAACAAAACTGTACATATACAGAGTACTTTTACCCGTCGGGAGGAGATTTCACGGAACTCTGTGATTTGTAAAAGATGCTGGAATTAAGTAAGTTTATACTCAATTGATTTTTCAGTTTTTAGTTAGTTTTTAAAACATAGAACAAATAATTTTATATCTAAAATTCCTCCTTTTTGGGTTCAGGAGACCTCAAATGTGTATTTCTGGTGAAATACAAACACTGAACCTTTAGATGAAATACAACACTTTTACCTAATGCAAGCTAAAGGGTTCAGAAACCACCAACTGCAATGTTCTCTTATTGTCCACAAAGCAACATTTCTATTTGGAGATGTTTCTAAAGTGCGACATTTTACAGAATTATTAATACATTGCAAAATAACATAAAACACAGAGACAAGATAAAAAGAGCAGCAGATGATGAGTCAACATAGGATTATGCATTGCTTTGTGCGCATAAACCTGCAAGCATTCAGCCCAGTAATACAAGCTTTACCTATCAGTCTGTATCAGTTACTGCCAGTAAAGTGGTCAACTGTGCATGTATACAGATTTGGTTACTGCAGCACAACAATGATGTCAAGTACTATGAATACAGTAAAATCTCGGTACGTTTTTGCTGGGACCCAAGGATTTGGACATCATAGACGGGAAAACGTGTTAACGAAAATACATAATCTGCAACTTAAGAACATATTTATGTAATAAAATCTAATAATACATCTTACCTCAAAAATGGATGTGAAATATAGACACTATTTACGCTGGTTTGAAACACATATCTAGAGTTGATTGCTTTGTTGGTTTTAATGCCAAAATTTTACTATCCATCTTGTTTAGTAAAGTCATTACATCATCACCAACCTTGAAACTGCACACATATCGCTTCACTATGTCCATTGCCTGTATCGCTTCCGACACTAGGTACTGGCTCAGGATCTGGTTCATCGTCACTTTCATCTCCCATTGATGCTTCATCTTTCACTTGTTCTTCAAGTATTTCAATTATTGTCACTGTTTCACATACTGGAATTTCATTGTCAATGTTTACATATGTTTCGAAAGACATGCTGGCATCGCCTATTTGGCGCCATTCTTCACTCTCGGAAAACTCATCTTCCTGCGTAATTGCATCACCAAGAACCCGGCAAAAACCAGTTTTATTAAAACAGTTCCTAATGGTATCTTGTGTCACACAATCCCAAGCAGTTCTAATAAAATGTGATTTTTCTTGTCGTCGATTTCAGTGCAGCCAACCTTCTCTGTACCAGCCTCTTATGATATGCATGCTTCATGCACCGAATTATGCCTTATCTAAAGGTTGTAGCTTACTCGTGCAGTTTGCTGGTAAGAAAATGATCTTTATGTTCCTTAAATTTGAAACAGTTGGTGGATGAGCGGCACACTGATCAATAAAGAGTGCAATTTTCATGCTTCTTAGGCCCAGTCTTGCGTCCCATGCTCGTAAGAAATTTTCAAAGACGGCAGAAGTTATCCAGGCTTTTGTATTGGAAGTGTACTTGCATGGAAAAGATCGCACATTCTTAAAACATCGCGGACTGTGTGCTTTTCCAATAACCAGCAGTACCAATTTCTCTGTTCCGCTTTCGTTACAGCACAACAAAACTGTAATCTTCTCCTTGTTAAGTTTCCTACTGTGGCACTTAGTGCTCTTCAAATCCAGGGTTTTGGTCTGGAAAAGATGGAAAACTAGGCCTGTTTTATCTGCATTATACACATCGTTAGGGCTATAGTCTTTCAAAACTGACGAGAGCATTGTATTTTTCCACATTTCTTTTTCACACAGTGTAGCGTCATTACCTAGGGCAGCAGCCTCACCTCACACATCTGTAGACTAAGCCATGTCGATTCTTGAACCTTTCAATCCAGCCATTCGACACTTTGAAATCATCCAGTCCCATCTTCTGTGCTAAATGTGTTGCCTGAGCTCGAACCGCAGTACCATCTATTGGCACATTTAAAGCTCTAGCTTGTGTAAACCGCTTTAGCAGAACATCTTTCTAATTCTGGAAACTGGCCAGGGTGATTACGTTTTCTTTTAGTATTTTTCCCTTCTTCAAAAGCAGTTTCAATTAGTTTACATTTGCTAACAATTGTGTTTAGGGTTGACGGAGGAATGTTTAACTTCCGTGCTATATCCACACGTTTCATATTTGGATTGCGATCTACTTCAAGGATTTTCAGTTTTTCACTGTTGGTTATTTGCCGCACTTTCTTTTTCTCCATTGCAAACAAAAAGTTAAAATACTATTATGTTTCGTCAACACTCAACAGCATAAACTAACCACACCAAGCCACTGTTAAACTAAATGATCCTCTATCCCCCCCACACACACAAAACGCGTCACACAAATATGTACATGCATGCTATTGGCTGCCAGTTCCACCCTGCTTGGTTTGACCAAAGTAGCGAATGAGAACGTCAAACTTTGAATGTAGTAAATCTACTCCCGCTGGACCGACCAAGCATTGGCCAAAATAGCGAATGAGGGTGTCAAACTTTGAACGTAGTAAGCAGGAGCAAGAAAACGTACTAACCGAACGCTATTAATGCATTTGGTGCTGGGACTTTTATAATTCAACATAATACATGGGAAAACATATTAATGAGGAACATGCTAACGAGATTCCACTGTATTTGTTTTACTTCCCTGCGAGTGTATTCAACATTCTACAGCAAGTGTACGTTTTGAGTTCCCCTGAACACAGAAAATTAACTTCCCTCATATGAGAGAGAGAAAAGCATTACTGAAAACTGAGGTAAACCCTTCAAACACTCTTTTGTGTTTAATATATTTGTCCCAACATATATCCCTGTATATAAATTTGGCAACCAACACTCAATGTGTTAAACATGTACAATTCCGATTTTCTTTTATTTTGCAACAGCTCTTACTTTGAAAATCAGCCTGTGATATTTACGACTGAGCGATGTCTCCACATCTGAACCATATCAATACAAAATATAACAAAAATAAAAGAATCTCTTATATGAATAGAACATAAACTGACTTGGTAATAAGCAGATAAAGTTGTGCGAGTGTTATACTTCAATATTTATCCTATAATATCAGTCTGATGAACACATTACAGGCTCTTCTAGCAAATAGAGAATACATTGCACTACAATATTATAAAGAGTATGCTTAATTTTGTTCAAGAAGCTGCAACTTACATTCCTATTACCCCCTTGTGCTCAAATTATCACACAGCACCCAATAGATCTCCCAGTCACCCAATACTGATTGACTTTAAATTCTATGATAAGCTTGCAGTAAGATGTAGACAACAGTGGCCCAAATATAAACTTCAACCGTTCAGTGAGGGAACCGGATTGTGGCTTGTATGGACAGTGGTGGTCTGGAGGCATTCCTTGGTTCATAACATACACCAAATCACTTCTCTCATCATTTGCACGAGTGAGTAGTAGTGATTTGTGGAGGCATTCCTTGTTTATAACATATAGCAAGTCACTTTTCTCATTATTAGCACAATGAGTGAGCAGTGGTGGGGATTTCAGAGGCATTCCTTGTTTATAACATATAGCAAGTCACTTTTCTCATTATTAGCACAATGAGTGAGCAGTGGTGGGGATTTCAGAGGCATTCCTTGTTTATAACATATAGCAAGTCACTTTTCTCATTATTAGCACAATGCGTGAGCAGTGGTGGGGATTTCAGAGGCATTCCTTGTTTATACAATATAGCAAGTCACTTTTCTCATTATTAGCACAATGCGTGAGCAGTGGTGGGGATTTCAGAGGCATTCCTTGTTTATACAATATAGCAAGTCACTTCTGTCATCAGTAGCACAATGAGGCAGCAGTGGTGCGGATTTCTAGAGGCATTTCTGGGTTCATAACATACAGCAAGTAACTTCTGTCATCAGTAGCACAATGAGGCAGCAGTGGTGCGGATTTCTGGAAGCATTTCTGGGTTCATAACATACATCAACTCATTCTTCTCATTAGCACAATGAGGCAGCAGTGGTGCAGATTTCTAGAGGTATTTCTCGGTTCATAACATACAGCAAGTCACTTCTGTCATCAGTAGCACAATGAATGAGCAGAAGATGCACATATCCATTGAGAAATGCATTATGAAAGCTTTTTAACCATGGCAAATGTAAAGGGAAGATTCCAGACACGCTGTGAAAGAAACTGTTTCAAAGACACAAGTATACTAGAATCTAGTTCCCAAGGTCGCAGGTTCAAACCCAACAGAGGGGAGTAAATTTTTTCGGGCATAAAAATACTTAGCATGGCTTTCTACAGAAGGGAAGAAAAGCTGATGGTCATGTGTCATAGATTTACGGCACATAAAAGAACCTCAGCCTGATGAAGAGGCCCCTGAGAAAAATTTCCGGTCTTTCACGCCCAATATAGAATGGGATGCTAAGAACCACAAAGGTTAAACGGTGTCCATAAATAATAAACTTAAAAAAAAAGAAAAGAACAACAATCTAAGAAGTTACAGGAGCGAAACAATGTTTGTAATCCTATTGAGATAGATGGGTACATAAGAATCTCTGAAGTTACATCAGCAGTATGAATTAATTACAGAAGTGATCAATGTTTGTAATATTATTGAATTGTATGGGCACAAAACACTTTTTGTAGATCAGTAGTATGTATCAGTTGCAGAAGTGATCAATGTTTGTAATCCCAGTGAGGTGGGTGGGCACAAAATGCTTTCTGAAGTTAGATCAGGGGTATGAATCAGTTACAGATGTGATCAATTCCTATTGATGATCAACTTTACCTCTGGATAGTTGATCTCAGGCTCCTCATCTCCTTCCTGAGGACCTGGATGTCTAGCAGCAACTCCTTACCAGCTACCAGGAAGAGGGAGAAGAACTTTTGCTTAGAAAATTTGGTGCAGCACTACTCACAAGTGTAATTTGTGCAAGCAAGAACAAAGAAACGATGAGCCTACAACAAACAAATTCAAACAAAACTTGTAGCTTGGAAAGGAGCCTTCCAACCTTTTTAGGACTCCAAGAGCATTTCGATGGTGGTGCTTCCTGTAAGAATAAATCCTGCCTACTACTGCAGGCTTACAGTTGAGACAAAAGCTGCTTATCAGAGAAAAGTCCTGCAACCCATTTGAAATGTCCTTCCCCACAACAATTTAAGATCAATTATGTTGATGTGTGAAAGGCTGGAATAGATTTACTGAAGAGCACATGATAACCCAGACTTGTTCCCTTATGACTATCATTGAAGGAGACTGTAGAAAGGTGACATACCATTGGTTTTATTGGTACAATAAATTATTTTAAAAAGCAATGTCTTATTTCTCATTGTTTATTTTTATCTCTCTTCTAGGAAGTATTTACTCCTACAAATCTTAACTTTAAAGGTTTCATTATGCATTTAGTTATAGGTACAAGGAAGCTGAAACAATAGTAAAAAATGTGGGTTGCTAAATTGACATACTCTTCACACATTACAAGGAACAAACAGAAATTAAACCAAAAGCAACAAATACATCAGAAATAGTTAATACCACAAACACAATTGACATAGACTGTGTGTTTTAATCAGAACCGTATTTATTGTGTGTTAAGGCTTTTGTCTATCTCTTATGCTCTACCAGTAACAAAAATTTACATACAATTCATTTGAATGAAAAGGGCTTCAGAAGTTATTCGCAGAAAATTCAAGACAAGTGTTTTATTAGGACGAAATATCTTATACCTATTGCATTTTAATCAAAAGGTTCACAGCCAATTTTGAGAAAATGCAAAATAATGAAAATACTTCAATATAAAAGTCAGTTTGGGATGCCAAAATTTTTTTGAAAAATCTGTATGTTGCATATACAGTGGAATCTCGTTAGCACGTTCCTCATTAACACGTTTTCCCGTGTATTGCGTTGAATTATAAAAGTCCCGGCACAAAATGCATCAAATGCATTAATAACGTTCGTTTAGTACGTTTTCTCGCTCCCGCTTACTACGTTCGAAGTTTGATGCCCTCATTGGCTATTTTGGCCAATACCAATGCTTGGTCAGTCGGTATTAATAGTCATTTTTGAGAACATAAAAGTAACGGTCCAGCGGGAGTAGATTTACTACATTCAAAGTTAGACGTTCTCATTCGCTACTTTGGTCAAACCAGGCGGGGTGGAACCGGCAGCCAATACCATGCATGTACGTATTTGTGGGACGCGTTTTGTGTGTGTGTGTGGGGGGGGATGCTTTAGTGACGCTCTTTAGTGTTCTGCGGTGACGCTTTAGCTTAACAGTGGCTTGGTGTGGTTAGTTTATGCTGTTGAGTGTTGACGAAACGTAAAAGTATTTTAACTTTTTGTTCGCAATGGAGAAAAAGAAAGTGCTGCAAATTGCACTGTTTATTGATCAGTGTGCTGCTCATCCACCAACTGTTTCAAATTTAAGAAACATAAAGATCATTTTCTTCCCAGCAAACCGCACGAGTAAGCTACAACCTTTAGATCAAGGCATAATTCGGTGCATGAAACATGCGTATCGTAAGAGGCTGGTACAGAGAAGGTTGGCTGCACTGAAATCAACGACAAGAAAAATCACCGTCTTAGATGCCACGCATTTTATTAGAACTGCTTGGGATTGTGTGACGCAAGATACCATTAGGAACTGCTTTAATAAAGCCTGTTTTTGCCGAGTTCTTGGTGATGAAATTACGCAGGAAGACGAGTTTTCCGAGAGTGAAGAATGGCGCCAAATAGCAGACGATGCCGGCGTGTCTTTCGAAAACTATGTAAACATTGACAATGAAATTCCAGTGTGAAACAGCGACGATAGATGAAATACTTGAAGAACAAGTGAAAGATGAAGCATTAGTGGGAGACGAAAGTGACGATGAACCAGATCCTGAGCCAGTACCTACAGTGTCAGAAGCCATGCAGGCAATGGACATAGTGAAGCGATAGCGATATGTGTGCAGTTTCGAAGTTGATGATGTAATGACTTTACTAAACAAGATGGACAGTAAAATTTTGGCATTAAAACCAACAAAGCAATCAACTATCGAAATGTATTTCAAACGATGTAAATAGTATATATTTCACATCCGTTTTTGAGGTAAGATGTATTATTAGATTTTATTACATAAATATGTTCTTAAGTTGCAGATTACGTATTTTCGTTAACACGTTTTCCCGTCTATGACGTCCAAATCCTTGGGTCCCCGCAAAAACGTACTAACGAGATTTTACTGTATATGCAAAACTTTGATACCAAGTTTGGTATTTATGAGAAATTGTGTTTTTGGCTTTTATGCTCTCTCTCGTACAAACATAGACATACCTTACTTATAAAAATGCTTACGTTGGTATCAGAGTATCTATAAAACATAATTCAACTGTAATCTTAATACCAAACTTTTGGATGGAACACAGTAATTCCTTTAGTTATTTCAGCTATATAGTAGAGAAACTAAAAAAATCAGTTTGTATTTGCTTCACCCTCATATAAGGTTATAAAACCCCCAAACTACAGTATGATCTGTAGTCTCAATCATACAACAAGAATAAAGCAAACAGCAATTTTGAATATGTAATTTGAGGGATTGATATTACCAGGCCCTGGGTTTGATGACATGTCATCTTTTTTTCCCTATGCAGTGCTATTATTATTATTATTATTATTATTATTATTATTATTATTATTATTATTATTATTATTATTATTAAAATTCTGAACATGAATCCCTGGTTATAGGAATATTAATTCTATTAGGCATTAATATTGCCGAATTTTTTTTCTCAAGTTTTAGGTCATTTATTCAATTTTCAAATCTTTCTTTGCATATTACTTCTTTTTCTGGTCCTTTTCTTTCTTTTCTTTTGCAAGAAATTACATTAACTAAAATTATTAAGTTATTTAACATTTATTTTTAATCTAACAAAATAAATGGATATTTGATCAGTGAGTCAACAATGTACAGGTCGGGAGTCAGTTTCTTCCCTATATTATACATATCATTTGCAGCAAGCCATTCTCCTATTTCCAATGTGCCTGTGTTAGTAAAAAGAAAAAAGGCCACCTGACAGTGACAGTTGATATATTATTTTCATTGTCACACATTTTTTGAGAGGAAAGTTTGGTGTTCAGTACAGTTTTCCTAGTTTCATTCACCAAGCTTTAAATAAAGCCATCTAAATCTCATCATTTAAGATAGATTGTATCTCAATTTGGAGATGATGTTTTCTCTATGGACGGTGAAGTGTTATTCTGTAAGATGTGTAAAAGAAAGGTATCAGCCAAAAGAAAATTTACTGTTCTGCAAAATATGGGTCACGATAAGCTATACGGGCAGTGCAACTCACAACTAAGAAGAAATCCATACATAGTTTTGCTTCAACAAAGTGTATCCATGAAGAAGAATAAACTGTCAGAATTTTACACAAACTTTTGTGAAGCTTTAGTTTGTGCAAATATCCCATTTTCAACATTGAACAATGCTAAATTGAAGAGTTTTCTAGAACTACATTTAAGACATCCTATCCCAGATGAATGTACTCTTCGTAAGAACTACTTGTCACAATGATATGACAACACCATTAGCAAGACACGCGGAAAACTACACGGAAAGAAGATTTTTGTATCCATTGACAAAAAGAATGTGACTAACGTTATCTAGGTATATTGGAGATCGACGGACCAGGGGAAGTCCTCCTGCTTGTCAATGAGGTATTATAAACTGTTAATCACTCCGCAATTTGTAGATGCTTAGAAGAATGTTTTTTTATTATGGTCTGAGAGTACCAGAAATGATGATGACATCCTGCTTTTTAGGAGCAATGCAGTGAAGCAGGAAAGTGAATACAAGCTTTTTACCTGAAAACGCTGCACACATTACTTGCTCAGCATACACTATGCATAGTGTGGGAGAGGAAGTTACAGCACATTTTTCTTAAATTGGATTGCCCAGTATCAAAGGCAAAGAAACGTTTTGTCAAGACTCCCCCTTGTAAACTGCTCTTCACGGCCATGACTCCTACAATAAAATTCAGTTTTATTTATGGATTCTCTTTAATTGCTGGGGCCCTTAGCATCACATTCTATATTGAGCATGAAAGGGCGGTAATTTTGCTCAGAGGCCTCTTTATGAGGCTTGAGGTTCTTTTACGTGCTGTAAATCAATTACACAGGACCACTGGCTTTACTTTCCTTCCAAAGGAAGCCATGCTACAAATTTTTATGTTCGCCCTCCTGAGTTTCAACCCGCAACTTTGGGAACTAGAGCCTAGCATGGTGACCCTACACCACGAAGGACGACTCCTGGCTTCTGATATTCCAGTCCCAACAGAACCTGTCATCACCTAACAGATTCAACAATTTACTTCAATCATTTCCAGATAGTGAAACTTGTTATCAAAACACTGAATCCTGACAATGCTTCTGCAATTAATACAGTAAAACATCATTTTCAAACAGTGAAACTGGAAGGACAGCTAGCCTTCATAAAGGCAAATTTCAGTTGCTTAACACAAAGAATCACTTGTGTACAGGAAAAAGGTTCAAGTCTGGAAACCTCTGTAACTCTAGTTAATAAGATTGCATCCGATTTGAAAAGTGTAGAGGGAGATGTTGGAAGAAGGGTATCTATGAAAGTGGAAAGTGTTCGTGACAAACACTCTGGGTACAAAACTTTGTGTTGCATTTTACAAGTGCTAACCGGTGAAACATTTGATACTACTTGCACTGAAAAGAGCTCACTGCCAGTGATTGAGCATATTTCAAGTATGCTCCAGTTGTAACAGTGGATGTGGAAAGGGGTTTCTCACAGTATAAAAATGTGCATTCCCTAACTTTCAGGAACCTGTGCATGCTGTTGGTTACCTACTGCAATAATTCTGAATAAGATAAGATTTATTTATACATTTATCTTTCTAGAACATTCACAAGTTTATATTAATATTAATTTTTCATTTCAGTTGTAATGCTACAGAAGTAAGATTGTGTACTCTGAAATAAAGACCAAATTTTTTAAATTCATTTTTAAGGACATTTTATTGATCATTTTTAGGTCATCAAAAACGTTATATTGTTATATTTACATTTTCATCAGTTCAAGAACACGATGCATCTACTAGAACATAAATGTGAGTTACGCAAGAATAAAGGAAAATGTACCACAAGAACCAGAAGGTTTGCAATTGAAACATTAGTCAAGAGGCAAGTCTTACCTTGATTGTCCTGCAGGGGAGTCCCCAACCTGTAACAGAACAATTCAAATGTACAGTTTCACGCAACCATCTATATAGAGTTAGTTAAATGTCCTGCATAACATGGTTATCTGTTAAAGTACCAGGTTTTATTTGTTTTTATATACTGGTATATGGTATTAAGAGATATTTGAAAACTAAAATTTGACATTTCATCATGTATTACTGCATAAGAAAACTGAGCAATGGAGAAAGTGTTTTAAACTAGGTAAATTGTTTGATATACAGAACACAAAACTGGCAAAGGAATCTCTCTTACATCAGAATGTATAATTTTGTCAAGCATTTAGGAAACTTAAGACAGAAATGCTTGACATGTGTGAGGAGACCAATGAACATACTTCTTCACTCCCCATAACCTTGGTGTCGAAGTTTATAAGATACTAGATTTGTAAACAAGAGTTAATTTTACATTTTAAATTAAGAGGAGATGGACTCCATCCTACAAATTGGGGGTACATCATTATTATTAACAACAAAACCATAAATTCATATGGGTTTTCAGAAATACAGGGTCTGAACATATTTTATAGAACAATCTATTCCATTTAAAATAAAAATGAAAGAACCCGAAGTCTAAAAGTGACAATGTCCGTTCTTTTCCTAAGTATTCAGGTACTCGCAAATAATAATATATACTAAGTATTTTAAACAGAGAAAGTATGTGAGTGTTGAAGGAAATCTCAGAGAACATTCAAATGATTTTGATAATTCCTTTACCACTGAATCATGTTTTCCAGCAGGACACACATCACAAGATATACACAAATGTACACTTAGGGTACTTGCATACCCACATCATCTGATTTCATCCTAGTTTTCTCATATATTAATATCAGGCTTTTGTTATCTGTTACTGCCGATAAGGCTGATTTCTTTTTCTTTCTTTCTTTACTTTAGGCTCTAAGTCCTGAAGAATAAAAGGAAAGATACTAACCTCTTTCCCAACCTGGAGATTTACAGACATCCAGTTTAAAATGGGTTCAAGTGATGTGGATGTATGGCAAGAAACAGCAATATGGACAGAAACCTGTTATATAACGTGCATTTTTCCAAAAATGGACTTAGCAGCATGTCATTTGTAGATTCGAACATGTCTGATATACATTTTCTATAAACAACCATAAAAAATAATCATGCCAAATGGCCTGTAAAGGCTGGTTCACAACCACCCGGTAACGGTAACCAGAACGGAAACGAGAACGGGAAGCAAGAAATTTTGATTCACAACAGCCCGGTAACGAGAACGGGAATGCATATCGATCACAAAGTGAAAGTCGATTTTGCGCATTGGGATTTCATTTGTTTTTAACTGACCAATGACTTTTTTCACCTACTTCCAATTTAGCCAAGCCAACGTCAAAATTCGATAGAGTAAACATTATCTAAATGCATATTCATTACATTTCCGATCCCTCTACTTATGCCAAACTTTCATTCCTTTATTTAATGACATACATTAAAATTGTATATTCTTTTTTCATTTCCACCGGATTTAGCTGTTCTTTGTAGCTTTTGCCATTGTTTTTTAGGTAATAGCCAGTTTTTAGTTGCATATAAACAAACTACAAATGATCCCTTCACCAGAGGAACCAACGTTGATTAGATTTGCGGGTGTCGGATTGAGGTTAGGAAGCACATTTACTACTAATTCCTACCAGTTTCATGTTTCCAGCTTGCGACTACAGAGAGCACTAGTGGCTGTTTCATGTCACGGCCGCTTAGAATAACCTCTAGAGTGAAGAGTCTAATATGCACAATAGGGATCTAATATGCCGTGCCCGGGAACGAGAACGAGAAAGTTAAAAGTTGGGCAACTCTTCTTCCCGTTCCCGGGGCCCGGGAAGGCTTCCCGTCGGTTGTGGACACTCCCATTTGAATACATGTATTTCAACTTTCCCGTTCTCGTTCTCGTTACCGTTCTCGTTGGTTGTGAACCAGCCTTAACTCTCAATCTGCATTATACTTGACCACTTGTGAATCCTAATTTTAGATACTAAGTAGTTTTTCAAGTAGTTTTTTTTTGCACTTTACACTTATATACATTTGTTTTAGTGAGAAATTTGATATACAAATGAAATGGTTGGATATCACTTGTGAACTGGGTATGAGGCTGTATTCCAGAAAACTTGTCATTTTGTGCTGCAATAGTTTCAGAAAATTCATAACCCTGTCTCTGCACTAATAACTGCACCTTTAGTGTTGCCCACATCCTCAATACCAGCTTCAAAACTGGAAAGTTCCCCTGCACTAAAAGAATACTGAGGATCGAATTCATAGTCGTCACTTATTTCAAGAAGTCCTTAAGCACTGATTTTCAGTACACAGATGCTACTCTTTCAGACAAAAAAGGAAATGATTATTCATATAAGGAAGCCCTGATCTCCACCTATATGCAATAAGGAGAGCCAACACCATCTTGCATCAACTGCCTACACTGGAGGTTAATGATAATAGCAATTCGTGGAGCATACGGAATTTCATAACGAAATTGTAAGATTTGCAGAATTCACTTGAAATACATAGGGATGCTGAATTTAAGAAACCATATTCATTTATCAAAGCCGCTGTTGTAATAATCTAATGCCTCTGCTAAACAACATAACCTTAACAACCAGAGGCTATGAAGTCGCAACGTGAGACAGGCTTACTTGAAAAGATAATGTATAGAATCTCAGTGCTGTAACGTCATCCATGTTTACTGTTCGGATGTTTTCCCATTTATGTTGTCCAAAGTCCTTAAGTTCCTAAAAAACGAGATTATGTTGCACTTATTCAGAATCATTTAATAAAATGTGCAAATATATCTATAATACATAAAGTACATCTCTGCAGTGCTTTTCTCGATAAAATTGCCTATTTTGCATAATCACTATGACTGCAATAAATCACTTAACAAGTCACATGTCAGAGGTTTACCGATTTCACAGGTAGAACTGCTGTTAAAGCCAAACATTATAAGTTATTGGTACTTTTGCTTTTCCTATTACTGCTAGATGGTGTAGTAATTGCATTTGTGATTTGCTTCCATGCGTGCACATATTGTAAATACCTCTAGCTACAAACACATTACGCTAAAAAGGCAGGTTTAAATTTTTAAAACAGTCCACGAATAAATACCACTTAAGGCCAGAACATCACACAGCATCTGATTGTCTGCATTCTACGATGTCTTTGAATCTCAGTACCAACTTAATTACTTTGTTTCCTTCTTGCTCACTGAAATGTTTTCCTTTTGCCATGTTTTTGACTTAACTAATGTAACTGTATAATAATTACTAGAAACCCTTAACTAAATTTGCAATCTACTGGATTTTAAATGAAAGTTAACTAATTAATAAACATACCATTTAAAACTCTCAAACTTCTACCATGTGCTCAACAGCTGTTGTGAACAAAACAACAGCGAAAATGAAAATGGCAGCTGACTATGACATGACCTGCATGTTCGTTTACACATTCCTTCATGCATCCAAGTGGCTGTGTAACAGCTGAAACAAGTAAGTGTTTAACACTGAGCATATAAATACCCTCTATGTATACCAAATGGGATTAAGCGTTTCCTTTTCACATAAGCCACAACTATGAATTCGACCCTCAATATCAATCTTCCTTAAAATAAGTAAGAAGCAAATCTATTGTAATCAATATCCAATTCAATCTCACATACTTGCATTGCGTTCTCTTAAGTTATTTCAGAAGCTCGAATAATTCCTACATGAGCTAATTTACAAGCTGTTGGAAGTCAGATTTCTAACTGCGTAACAAGTTAGTAATTCTTAACGAAGAGAACCTTGCCTCAAAAACACAAAAGCCAAAACTATAGGTGCCTAGAAGAGATTCAGTTGCATATTTATCTATCTCAACAGCAGCATAAGAAAGTGGTGTCCGTTCTTTCTACAGGCTATGATATATGCCAGATACCTCCCCAGCGTTCACCAGTTGTGAGGGCTGAGAGAATGGTCCTGGCAAGAGCCTCACACATTAACATGTTGCACAGTAGTGCTAACTGCAACATGCAGAAGCAATTGTCTCATACCAACATATGAGCAACAGAACCAGCTGCATCTATTCCACCTACAGACAAAAGTTTTCATAGATTCCCTGTATTCCGATAGGGCTGAATTGATCTGTTCAATCGATTTCTTTTGAACAGCAATCCTTCTTATTGTAAAATGGCTTCAAAATACAGCATTTGTTTCAGGAAGCACTTAGTTTACCAAGACGAATGGAACAAAATACACTGCTTTACAGAAGCAAAGAACTGCTTAGGAAACACTGTGTACATACATGCCTTTGGCTGCTGTTAAATTAAAATTGAGTTTAATTTATAGATGCTCTTAAATTGCAATGATTCTTAGCATCCCATTCTATATTGGGTATGGAAAACCGATAATTTTACTCTGAGGCCTCTCTATCAGGCTTGAGGTTCCTATACGTGCCATAAATCTACAACAGCACCACTGGCTTTACTTCCCTTCCGAAGGAAGCCGTGCTAAGGATTTTTATGCCCAAAAAAATACATCGCCCTCTGCTGGGTCTGAACCCCCCAACATCAGGAACTTTGGCTTCTGTACTGGTGTTTTGGGGAACTACAAATGCACATGTCACTGCCAAACAATATCAGATATCGCTTCCTGGGTCTTCTTAGCAATATTATGTCATGCTACATGAATGAATAACTGAATCTCATTACTAGGTCTGAGATATGGTGCTGTATCAAGGATGCACTAAGTTTGGATTTGCTAAAGTATTATAACATGGAGAAGGAAATAATTGTTGCAGGCAACATTAATGGTACAAGCAAAGAAGTAAAACTGAGGTAAATAGCTTGTGCCATCTATTTAACTATAAGATCCAAACCTAAAGAACATTCTGCCATCCTGTAAACCACTTCTTCAGTGAAATGGGGAGCCATGTTTGAATGTCTAACACAGGTCCTGGGTATAACACTCTAAAGCATAGTCTACATAGCAAAAAATCTGATGTGTTACACTCACATGACTTTCTCTACTCTTGTACAAACTATTTTTACAAACGCTTATTCTCTATATGCTTCATGTTAATCGAGATAAACATTTGCAGACTCTATCTTATTGCTAATTTTCTTGTAGATGTAAGGGGAATATATATTTACAAGGGCAATATAGAAATACAGTAGCCGTTAAGCACATACATATCTCTTAATAGCTGGTTGTTAGGTGCATCACCATTCCCTTTGCCACAGATTAATACTCTTTGCATATCCAAGACAAAATAATCAAGATATCGAGATGTCAATCTTATTGGTAATATTCATGTAGATGCAAGGGGAATATGGTAGCTTTTAAGCGATAGTCAAATATTTTAACGCTGGTTGCTATGTGGCGCATTCCATTCTCTTTGCATGTCCAGGACATAAAAAAAATGAAAAACGAATTTGAGAAAAAGTATAAGTATTGGAAAATTTAACGAAATAACAAGCAATATCTCGAAAACGGTTCACTCAACAAAAGAAATGTATATGACATAAGTTGTGTATTTTAACACGATCTACATTTTTTGTGCAGTAACATTTTGTCTATCTCTTATGGTTTACCAGTTATGAAAAAGTCGTTCATAACGAAGAATACTTTTGGAGACATTCCCAGAAAATTCGAGATATACATTTTATTTGTCATGACAATATCTTAAACATATGATATTTTAATCAAAATCGTTAGAGCCGTTTTTGAGAAAATTAAAATTTTCGAAAATTGTTCCATGTAAAGGGTAATCTGGGGTGGGGGGATTTTCTTGAAAACCTTCGTGTCGCATCCCTGGAAGATACTGAACCTAAATACCAAGTTTGGTGTTTATCCGACTGTTCGTTTTTGAGTTATGCTGTTCACAGACACACAGACACACAGACAGACACACACACGGACATGTTTCCAAAAATGCTTTTTTTGGATTCAGTGAGTCTCAAAACATGTATTTCCGGTGAAATCTCGGTATCGAAATTTTGGGTGGAATACAATACTTCCCCTACTTACTATACGTAGTAGAGAAAGTAAAAAGAAGAATACTGATGTACTCTTACAGAGGTGGTTTGGGAGTGAATGGAGATGTGAGGCGGAGCTGCAGTTTTATCTGAAGGTTGTGGATGAAGAGTCTGTGTACTGCAATGAAAACCAGAATGAAGAAGAATTTAACTATCTGATGGAAGAAATGGATGTTATTTAAATACAGAAACATGATGTGTGATTGTTAAAAGAAATATTGACATGAAAAAGTTAACGGAAAAACTCCTACAGAAATTTGAAAACTCGCTTTGTTTTTTCAATAAATGCACAAAGCAAAATATAAAATTGTTTTACAAAGTGGAATTGAAGTTGTTTACTAATTTTTTCCATTTTTCTAATGTCCAAGTTAGCATTTTCAGAATAACTGGTTCAAAAAGCATCAACTGCAAAACATTTTAATTATAAATGTGGTATTAAACAAAGAATGATAACAGTAATCAGGAAAGTGGTGATTTCCACTATAGTTAGGTGTGAAGAACTTTTCAAAGCACCAGTAAATTTTGGAGATAGAAGTTTTTCTTCTCTCTTGAAAACTTTATAGTGCATTTTGATTTGATGCTCCTCATGCTCTCCTGGTGCAGGAAGAACAATATGGGTTTGTCTATCAACACTTCTCCCCCTTGCAAGATTTATTATGTGCCACATACTAGAGCTTGGAAACAACTGACTTGCTTCCAATATAAATGAAATGTTGAATCATGGTAGCAATCGAGAAGCAAAAGTAAGAACTCTTCGCTGCATAAATGGGAATCAAACACACTTATCTTGCATTTTGTAAATAAATACATTTTTACTTGTTTAAGTTAGTGCATATTGCATTTACTACCTTTGATTCAGTTTTTTCATTAAAATATTATAAAAACTAAACACAAAATAAAGACTTGCTCTGCAAAGCACAACTTTAATTGTGGTCCAATTTAAATATAGATCTGTTTATTGCATATTGCGAAACAGCCAGTGTGGGGTTCTAATGGCCATTGGGCAGTGGGTTAAAGCTTTATAACTCAGTTGTATGTTTTCTTCAAATAACTGAACTTCCCAAATCACTTATTATTCATTTAATTTTTTATTTCAAGTGTAGGCGATTCTCGGATACTTCAATATCACAGAATATTTTGGTATGGTTTCAACAAAACTTCCTTCAGGTATCTTAGAATTTTCAGGAACTACCACCACCATTACCTTCAACACTTTAAATACAGCTACCTCCTCTCCTTATTAATTGTTGCATTTCACAATTCAAATATTTTTTTGAGTGTACAATAAACACAAATTGTAACTGCTGTAGATTTCTATAAAACTTACCTTAATGTCATCACAAACCGATGAACCTTCTGTTTCCAGCCACCAAAGTTCATCTTTAATTTCTATTTTCTGATCAACTTCAGCATCACCATTGTATTTCTCATCCTTCATTACAGGATCCTCTGGAAGAAGTTCTCTCTCACTCTGTGAACCAAAGTCTGAAAGCTTCCATTCAATTTCTGTTTTTGTATCCATCTTGCAGTTGTTGCTGTCTGTAACAGTTTCAAACTTAATCTTCTTTACGAGATGTTTGGTAAAACATTCTCTGTCTTTCTGTGAATAGAAGCCTGAAAAAGGAGTCTCTGAATTAATTTCTGTTTTGATTGTCACATTACAATCATCGTCCAGGAGCACAGCATCACTGTTTGTCTTCATTGTAACATCCTTGAGAAGTAACCTTCTCTGATTGTTCCGAGCTACATCATCTGAGAAAGGATCCTCTCGATTGATTTCTACTTTTGTATCCATTTCACAACTGCTGCTGTTCTTAACTGCATTAACAAGTCTGTGGAGAAAGAAACATTACATATAACATAAAATATCTATAATTTTAATCATCAGCTTCTTTGAATTCATCAGCCACACACCTCTCTGTTCTCTCACAAATAAACCTACTTCTTTGAAAGTTGAATCAGACTTGAAACATTCAATGCCATGGCCAGGACTCAAACCATGGGTCAATGCTATGACTACTCCAGATACCACATGGAGATACCTGTATGAGCATTGAACCTTCTCATCTGATGGTTAACCTTCAAGGCAATCTCAAATATTACATATACCTCAAAGGCAACTTGCAGTGTTGACGACTATTAGGCTTAATTTGTGTTTTGATAATTAATCTTTCACACTTGCCATGTGCAGTAAATAAGTCGAGAAATGAACCCTAATCCTCATTAACTATAACACACCTACATCACAAGTCACCTTTGAGGTATGAAATCGCTGTATTTGATATCAACTTTAACCCTTTATTGCTACAGATGTTGCTCTTCCTCTATTCCCTAAACCAGCTTTTATATCCCTTTCACCAGCACTACAACCAAAGTGATATGAATAGACATAATGGTTACAGTGATACAAAATTGACTGGCCATCCATTCAAAGCCAAATGATGTGAGTTTGAGTCCTAGCGACTGCAGTCAAAAGTGCCTGTGGTAAAGGATGGAGCGGACCCAAGTAAAATAACTGGTGTGATGACATCCTAGAATACTGAAGGGGTTGTATCTGATTGCAGTTGCATGTATTTTGCTTATTGTTTACGAAATCACTATTTTATTGAAAAAAAAATATCTTTACAACATAAAACAGCTATGAATAGCTTAATTTTATTGCTCAAGGTTAGTATGATATGAAATAAAAAAACATCTGATGTGTTACACTCACATGACTTTCTCTACTCTTGTACAAACTATTTTTACAAATGCTTATTCTCCATATGCTTCATGTTAATCGAGATGTTAATCTTATTGCTAATTTTCTTGTAGATGCAAGGGGAATTGGTAGGCTTTAAGCGATAGCCAAATCATTTAAGTGCTGGTTGCTATGTGGAGTATTCCATTCACTTTGCATTACCAAAAAAAGAATAATAACGAATTCCCATTTGAGAAAAAGTATAAGTATTGGAAAATTTAAGGGAATAACAAGCAATATCTCAAAAATGGTTCACTTAAAAAAAAAATTATATGACATAAATTATGTATTTTAATGCGCTTACATTTTTTGTGTAGTAAAATTTTGTCTACCTCTTATGGTTTACCAGTTATGTAAAAGTCATTCACAATGAAGAATACTTTTGGAGACATTCCCAGAAAATTCCAGATATACATTTTATTTGTCATGAAAATATCTTAAACATATGATATTTTAATCAAAATCGTTAAAGCAATTTTTAAGAAAATTAAAATTTTCGAAAAAAGCTCCATGTAAATGGTAATCTGGGGTGGGGGGATTTTCTTGTAAACCTTCTTGTCGCATCTCTGGAAGATACTGAACCTAAATACCAAGTTTGGTGTTTATCCCACTGTTCGTTTCTGAGTTATGCTGTTCACAGACACACACACGGACATGTTTCCAGGGGGTCTCAAAACATGTATTTCCGGTGAAATCTCGGTATCGAATTTTTGGGTGGAATACAATAATTCCCCTACTCCCATACTCTATGTAGTAGAGAAAGTAAAAATAAATCCATTAAAAACCCAAAAACCTTAGAACACCTTTGTAACAAATATGGAGAACAGGCTATAAAAGGTTTACTGTGTTACTTAAACCAAATGAGAAGCTTTAATGCTTGCATGGTCGTCTCACCATGGCACGACAAGTGGTAAGAACATTGATTCAGAGCAGCCCTGGCTGTGGAATTGAATTCTTCAAGTCCAATTCAGTTTTCCAACTTAGTCCCTACACAAACCTAGTCATAAGCAACAATTATCAAAAGTACACGCCTACTTCTTGATGTACTGCTTGGATATATTTGTTGTTCACTTATGTTACATAATTAATATGATTATCATGTTTTCTTATTTGTTACTGAATATATTTATGCATTTTATTTGCATATGTCTAGACTAATGAGTAAAATATCAAAATAACAGAAATTTGAGTTTTACAGGGCTAACCACAACAGAAGTGTCAATAAGGAAAATGTGTAGCTTTTGTTAATAACCATAGAAAAGCAACAAACAAGAATACTTATTGATTCCAAGAAGATGATAGTCACATATAAGGTCATTTTGAGGAAGGAAGACATTGAGTGATTTACTCTCATTCGTCCATAGTGACCATTACCTAACACATCAGTATTCTGGACATATTAAATTGATTGTAATCTTATATAATATCTTCAGAATTGTTGGTTAAGCCAGTGAGTTTTGTTTATTAAAATATTAATAATTATGTTGTTATACTTATAAAATAGTTGGAATTTAACAAAACAGCAAAATTTACGAACAAACTAATTTATATCAAAGTAGCCTTCTCGTCACCACATCCAAAAAAGAAATAAGAGATCACATCACTTAATCTATAAAATAGCATATTCAAAAACTGCAGCAACTGGTTTCACATCATGGAGCTATTTTTGAAGAAAGTCACAATCAACAAGCTTAATTAAAAGATGCTCCAACATTATATGTGAAAGGTGCTAGAACATTATTTATATCACACTTACTCTTTTTGGATTTCCTCTGGATCTCATTTCAATTCACTGATTCATCTGGCTTTACTTTTCGGAAATCATGATGAAACTGGTCACCTAAAAAAATTAATGAAATGTAGTGCTACTGGTAGGTTAATTTATGCTGATTATGTTATTACCAATTTTGTTTGTTGGATAAGCTCCGTTATTTAGATGCTAATCTGGTACATGTAGGAGACAAGCATAGGCAATAGTGAAACTAAGGGGTCCTGTGTTTTCTAGACATAACCCAAGGTTAGCCTTGGGTTTACAGTGTGTATATGAACTGATGTTACTGTAATTAGATACGATTTAAGTATCAGCAGTCAAAATTAGTGGCTGAAAGTATGCTCTTTCTAAGGCTAACAAGTTCTAACATCTGTATATCCTCTTTTTTTTTGGGGGGGGGCTAACAAACAACTACAGTGCACATTATATTAATTTTCTAAAATATTAACATAAAAGTCAGCCATAGTGTATATTTATATGCTTCTATCTGTCTTACAGCACAGGTATATTACGTTTAAAGTGCGTGTCAGGAATTATAAAAATGATTTACCTAATTTAAACCTGGACAATATATGCTTTAAACTTGGCTGAGTAATTGTAACTTGTTTAAATTTTCCAGACACACCTTTGCCTTATGAGGCAGTTTCTTTCCAATACTTACTTATTTCTAAAATGTTCGGCAAGTAACAACCCCCTTCAAATGGAAATCATATGCTGTTCCTGGAGAACAAATGGAAGGCAGCATGCTTTTAACCCATGGAACATTGGAAATTTTCATTTTTAACAATATGACAATCTCAATCTCTAAAATCCTAAACATTTGAATTGTTTTCCCTGCTGCACAAACGGCTTTCAAGACATGTCCAGCTTTGCGTAATAATACATTACTTAGGCAAACATATGACATTCAAACTATAGAAAGTCATAGTAAACCAAGGAGTCTTCTTATTTTAATAGTTGATGCAACAAAAGGTTCAGGTTAGTGTGAGTATGAACTCATTGTTAATGTAGCATATTGCTAGGTTGTAGGCAGAGTTGTTACTACTAAAGTACATAGTTACCTGAAACTTTATTTTATATGCTTATAATACTTTATAGCCTAAAAGCAAAATGAATTGATATTTATAGATCTAGGTGCTCCCCTTTTCAATTATCCCCTTTAAAACTAGGAGCCTTGTAGTGTATGGTGTTGGGTTGTTTGTTGCTTTGCCCCACTACAAACAATGCTCAGGGACATTGAACACGTCATACAATTATGAAACATGCAGCATAACTAATAAACATACCCAGCACCAAGAACTTGACTTAATGTTAATAACAGTAACATTGAATCTCTCACAAACCCACAGTAATTTAAACCTAATCCAGGGTTAAAGATACAATTTCAGTCCCTAGTGGTGTCACAGTTGATCACTAGGTACTGAAAGCCTGAGCTTGTCTCGTACTCATTTTGAGGTTAAAGCACATCGATCATTGTTGACACTAGAAGTGGGAGGTACAAACGACAAGTCATTTTACACATTT
The DNA here is from genome assembly GCA_030765065.1 of Deroplatys truncata. Taxonomy (NCBI): domain Eukaryota; kingdom Metazoa; phylum Arthropoda; class Insecta; order Mantodea; family Mantidae; genus Deroplatys; species Deroplatys truncata. The sequence goes on along the minus strand of CM060983.1, from coordinate 225,723,429 downwards.
AGTCCACAGAATATCTTGTAGTATTAATGTCACATAAGCAAATTCATTTGTTTACCATCAACTGGTGCATTTCTAAAACAGTAGTTACATAGCTATAAGAAACCTCTGATTACAGGCTTAAATTGCTTGTGCCACGGTACTTAAAATGTGATAAAAAGTAATTTCCTACACAGTAGAAATAGCTTATACCCCTGCCGTTGAAACGTTGCACTTGACAGCTAGCGATTAAGTTGGTACATTCGCAAAAATACAGATGAAAAGCTTTAACCATTAGACTTCCTAAACCAATCACAAGGCAGCATTTCGGGTGGTCTATGACAAAGCCGAAGCAAAATTGGAAGCGGCTCTGTTGCCGGATTTAGTTATTTCCAACCACATATTTTAGTTTGTGCATGTGCGTCGAGTTGTTCTTTGCAAGCTAATATTGATCATTTTTATTTATATTTGTGGTTATTATTGGTGTTCGTTTATACATATATATTACTTATATAAAACTTGAAGTGCGTCAATGTCTCAAAAACGACACCAATCACTGAGTGATGATTCACAAAGTGAAAATCCTTTGCGTCGAGATGTGCCTTTTAATAGTCAGGCAATGGAACTGTTAAGAAGGACCCAGGAATTCTTTGAATAGGAGTATGTGAAGTTTCATAGGCATTCCTCTATTCTGCTGATAAAGGTGTACAACAAACTGCAACAGCCCTCAAACTAATCACGAGAGCTGTTATTTACAAGGAAGTGAAACTCCAAGACAAAGAGGACAAAATTCCTCAACCATCTGGAACACAGCGTGAGTGAAAATAACTTTATCGTAGCTTATAATTTGTTTTATTTCTCCTCACTGTAGTAGGCATGTTTGCATTATTTTGTTCCTATATTGTCAAAAGTACTAATTTATTCTACATACGTTGCAATGTTTATGCCGAGTTATTTTCAATTAATAATAATAATTTAATAATACGAATACTTCTTACTCATTGATGTTCGTTACTTATGCACACTTTTTTTACGCAGCTTAGACACGATAGAAAGGAGAACAATCAGCTGTTGTTTACTAACCACTAAGGCAATGTCACAACCACAATATAGCCACACGAACTGTCAAGTGCAAAGATTCAACAGCAGGAGTATAAGAGTTGTTTTAGGGTGAGATGTTCTCTCCTCGAGACCTGGTGTCCACCCCTTTCAGGTGCTTTGCTTTTAAAGCACAATTAGGCTGTAATGGCAACAAATATTACCATCTTGTCACTACTACACATGTGCAATGGAAAGTGATAACTAAAATGAGAATCAAATTCTGTGGGTTGGCAATATTTTCCATACTTCTCATTCTTCTTTATCTTTGCTGCCCACTGATCTAAAGCAATGCGACAGCACCATGCAGTTGATAGTGCATGACAGTAAACACATTCGGAAACATGGAACATTGTTAGCATGTTTTCATCTAACCAATAGTTGGTAATTAACATACGCTTATATAAAAAAAACTTAACCTTCCGTGAATTCAGAAACCTAAGCTTATTTAAATAGTGAATCATTCACAATGTTAACAAATGCACATGAGTGGAGCTTATATGATAAACAATGGAAAACTCTTAACGTGCTTTGCTGTAACCACTGGTTGGTAATTAACATAAGCTTACATATATATATATACACACAACAACAAAAACTTAACCTTCCGTGAATTCAGAAACCTCAGCTTATTTAAATAGTGAGGCATTCACATTGTTAAGAAACACATGCTCGCTCCAATGGCATTAGCTATTCATATGTTGGCAGCATTTTGTTTGCATATTTGGAAACTGCACACAGTTCAAGGGTGTCATCTGTAGCAAGGTGAGACACCATTTTTCTATGGCACATAGGTAAGGCTACCCCCATTGGAACAAGTTTAGAATGCAGCGGCATGAACTTATCCCCTAAACCAGGATAAGTGTGGAAAGTTGAGGTTTTGGGTGGGCACATCTTTAAAGATAACACCAAGCAGCCATGCCAACAGAAAATAAGTACAATAAATGAACATATGTACCATATGAGTGACATGATCAATTTTCAGTACATACTTTGAATAAATGCTCCTTTAACCTTACTAGTAGATTCTGGCAGTGCTCCGTACTTTCCACTATTTTGGGATTGCCAATGTTGGCAGCAGAAAAATGGCACATGCAGAGTTCCCATAATGTGTAACTTCTTTATAAGGAACAAAAGTTCCCATAATTATCACAAATATATTAAAATATATTACTTACAGCTTAAATTGGTATCCATTATCTGCACTGATTACAGTTAAGCAATAAATATAACCATGCAGAAGTCTATGTCTTACATGTATAGCGAGTCCGACTAGTACCCCTATATGTACTTTTCTATGACTCATCTTCAGTCACTACCTCAACTCTCTTATACCGTTAAACAATTTCATAACGTGTTAAACAAAATCTACTGATTTTTATATTCAATATACAGATTTTCACAGGAAGAGTTTGGCAACATGATTTAGTTTATGTCTTTAATACTTTTTCGGGTGCACCATTCTCTTATATTACTTAGCTTTACACTCTTTAATATAATGGTCAATGTTATCGCAGCCGTTCTGATTAAAGTGAAGATTATTCATAATCTAAATTCACCATTCGTCTTCTTTTAAAACTTCTGTTATCAGAGAACCTAATAAATAAACGAAAGCATAGTTTAATGAGTAATTCTGTGCGATGACTATTTACTATGGCGACTGCACGCAGAGCCTTATTGCAGTGTCAACATCAGAACTGTATATTCGCGGCATGACAGCCGCTACCAACGTAATATTTAACATTGCTAGACATTAAACAAATATGGAAAACACGCACACACATTATGTTGAAATGTCTGTGATAGTTTGAAATGCGCATTTCAAGCAAGAGAAGAGCCTGGATAACCAGTGGATGTCACACGCATAAAATAACTATCGCGCGTTTTCTGTAGAGGGGAAGTAAAAAGTGAAATGTGCATAAACATGGATATAACGCACATAAATACGTGTGGATTGTATGTGAAAACACAAAAATGAAAACCAATGACGCCGTAAAATAGAACAAGTAGATGAAGCTAAACATAAATAATGTTTAAAGCAAAGCATACGTAAACTACACAATAAATATGCGTAAATTTTTGGGAAAATCTGTAACATATGACATTTACAATTGTCAATATTTTAAAATTCATTTTCACTTTTTCTCATTCATTATTCAACCACGTACATAGTAAGTAGAGGAGGTATTGCATTCCACACAAAAATTTGATAACGAGATTTCACCGGAAATACATGTTTTGAAGTGCCTTGAATGAAAAGAAAAAGAACTTTTACTTACTCCATCATGCACCCAGTAGGCAGAGGAGGTATTGCATTCCACACAAAAAAAAATGAAACCAAGCTTCCACTAGGAATACATGTTTTGAGGCCCCTGAATGAAAACAAAACACACTTTTTCTTATTCTATTACGTACCCAGGAGGTAGAGGAGGTATTGCATTCCACACAAAAATTCTATACCAAGTTACCACCAGAAATACATGTTTTGAGGCCCCTGAATGAAAACAAAACACTCTTTTTCTTATTCTATTACATACCTAGGAGGTTGAGGTGATATTTCATTCCACACAAAAATTCTATACCGAGCTACCACCAGAAATATAACTTTTAAGGCCCTATGAATCCTATAAATCCATTTTTAGAAAAACCAAAACTGACGAATACCTTCTCTACCTACAGGTACGCTGTAGAAAATGTAACAATGTTTTTTTTGGGGGGTTCAGGGTGGCTCAAAACATATATTTTAGTGAAATATTGGTATCAACGTTTTGTGTGGTGTACAACACCTCCTGTACCTTTTTAGAAGCGTGGTACAGTAAGTAAAAGCATTTTGGTAACATTGCTCCAGAGGTAGACGCGTCATGGCGGGTGCCGCACGTTAGGCAAGCTACCCTGTAGAAAAAAACATCGCTAAAATTACGTGAATGTGTGGCATTTGGCCTTTCAAATGACCCAAAGTTGTTTAAGCACTTCCATTTATGTATTCTGGCGTGATTTATTGAATTGGTTACATATTCTGGCGTGATTTATTGAATTGGTTACGTATTCTGGCATAATTTATTGAATTGGTTACGTATTCTGGCATAATTTATTGAATTGGTTACATATTCTGGCGTGATTTATTGAATTGGTTACGTATTCTGGCATAATTTATTGAATTGGTTACGTATTCTGGCATGATTTATTGAATTGACTATGTATTCTGGCATGATTTTGCCAACAATCAACATGGACAACTTGCGCATTGTTGCAGAGAATGAGATCTTAAATAATGACGCCACCCTAATGAAAAATTGGAGCATAGAACAACTTGCAATAGAGCTAGCAATGCGGTGGTTGGCACATCGTTGTGCTTGCATGCTTACGTTGTAATTACTGCTATGTGGTAATTATTTAGTTCTATTACATTTGTTTACCAGTGCATGAGCGCTAATGGCTTGTTTACTAAAAGCCAAGCATTAGACAATATTTTTACTGCTTTGCGGTTATTATTCAGTTTCATTGCATTTATTTACTGTTTTGCGCTTTGCTATTACAAGAGCATATAACAGTTCGCAACAATAGCAAACTCTCCGTTTTTACTAATGCGGCAGCATTTTTTTTCGTTTCACAGTTAGTACCTAACATTGCGCATTCACAACGTCCACCATGACATTTGGACCTCTGGAGCAACATTAGCAGCATTTTTTTTTATTCAGGGGGCTCAAAACATGTATTTCTGGTGAAATCTCGGTATCAAATTTTTGTGTGGAATGCAATACCTCCTTTACCTATTATGTACATGACAGAATAATGAATGAGAAAAAGAATAAGTGAAAATGAATTTTAAAACATCGAGAATTCTAAACTTATGTTGCACATTTCACTTTTATTTCTCATCTACGGAAAACACGAATTGGTTATTTTATGCGTGTGACATCCATTGGTTATCCAGGCTCTTCTCTTGTTTGAAATGTGCATTTCAAAATATGGATAAATTGACTTTCTTGTGCCCGTATTAGCGACTGAAGTGATGTCTTAGATGTCCAACAGATGTCACTGTGTGTCCTACAGATGGCATTGTATCTCATTCTCTAGCTTTAATGCAATGCTGGCAACATATGCATAAGTAATGCCGCCAAAGGCAGAGATATATCCCCAAATTTCTCATTTTGGGGCTTCTTTTTTTTTTATATAACCTTACGTTACTGAATTCACGCAACGTTAGCCATTTTTTACTTTCTATACTATGTATAGTAATTGGGGAAGAATTTCATTCCACTCAAAAATTTGATACCGAGATTTCACCGGAAATACATGTTTTGAGACCTCCTGAATCCAAAAAAAGTAATTTTGGAAACGTGTCTGTGTGTCTATCTGCAAACAGCATAACTCAAAAACGAACAGTCGAATAAACACAAATGTTACATTTTAGTGATGTAGTGTAACAACCTTCAACTCGCTTTATTTTAAACCAAACTTGGTATTTAGGTTCCGTATCTTCCAGAGATGCGACACGAAGGTTTTCAAGAAAATCCTCCCACCCCAGATTACCCTTTACTGGAACATTCTTCCAAAATTTTAATTTTCTCAAAAATGGCTCTAACGATTTTGATTAAGATATTATATATTTAAGATACTTTCATGACAAATAAAATGTATATCTTGAATTTTCTGGGAATGTCTCCAAAGGTATTCTTGTGAATGACTTTTGCATAGCTGGTAAACCATACGAGATAGACAAAATTTTACTACACAAAAAATGTAGATCACATTAAAATATGCAATCTGTCATATATAATTTTTTTTGTTGAGCGAACCATTTTCGAGATATTGCTTGTTATTCCCTTAAATTTTCCAATGCTTATACTTTTTCTCAAATGGGAATTTGTTATTTTTTTTTTTTTTTGTCCTGGTAATGCAAAGAGAATGGAATACTCCACATAGCAACCAGCTCTTAAATACTTAAAGCCTACCAATTTCTACAAGAAAATTAGCAATAAAATTAATATCTCGATTAACATGAAGCAAATGGAGAATAAGCATTTATAAAAACAGTTTGTACAAGAGTAGAGAAAGTCATGTGAGTATAACACATCAGATTTTTTATATATGCTTAGGTTTCTGAATTCACGCAAGGTTAGTCTTAGGTTAGGTTAACTATCTGCCAGTGTTATGGTAAAGGAACTTCTTTACTAAAACTTTAATATAGGTAACATTGAAAAACATTTGTCTTCCTCTCCTCCATTTTAATGGAAGAATTTCGTCGCATACTTCGCAGATACATACTTAGTTGATAATTCCATGCTGCACCAGGAATTCCTGCAGTAACTGCAAGCTTTCAACACCTGACATAGTCTTTCAATACTGTCTTCACGCTATTCTGACATTCTGTGCACACCATTTTCTTTTCTTTGAGCACAGCTGGTTCTGAATGTGTGTGGCGCTCTTTTTAAGCGGCTATAACATATGAAGAAAAAGAAGAAAAACAAACACATCCCTTACTTAGCTGATTCCCAGATTGTTACTTCAGTTGGCACTTCCGAATGAGCGTCAGTATTACCGTGAAGATGGCCAAGTTTTCTCTAGTTACTTTCCCAATTCCCTCATTTCAGTAAGGCACAAAAACCTCGCGTTCTGGCGGGCGCCTGATGTGCAACCGTTCACATCTACTTCTACATTCCCTCATGAGGCAATTTATTTCATTATTTCTCACTTCCTTACACCCAATATAGGTGGACGCAAGACAGGCAATTTGGACCAAAAGATCACGGACATTTCAACATAATGTGTGTGTGTTTTCTATATTTGTTTAACATCTAGCGATGTTAAATATTACGTTGGTAGCGGCTGCCATGCCGCGAATATACAGTATTGATGTTGGCTCTGCGCGTGGTAGCCATAGTGAAATAGTCGTCGCACAGAATTACGGTTTAATGTTATGTTTATATCACTCGCGAACTCTTGTATGGCTCAATGTTCCTGCAAAAAATCAAAAAGAGAACCCTAATTTAAAAAACATTAAATTAAAAGTACTGTTGTATCATACCTGTGAAAACATCAGATGCATTCTCCATTATTTCTGGAACTCTTGCTTTTGTAATATTTGTTTTCTCTTATTTTTAATTCAGCTACCACAATACCTAAAGCTAAACCTATTGATCGACGCCCTAAAATTATCAACAGTTTGGTGTGAACTTCCAGCAAAGAGCAATATGGCGACTAAGATACTTAATAAACATTACACATTTCGTGTTGGAAACTTGGAATGCCAATCTCCACCACAGAACTCATAAGTATTAGAAGTACAATCCTAGTGTTAAACGAAGGAAACACGAAGACGATTGCAGCGGAAGTAATGACCGGGAATGCAACTAAATTATGAAAAATCGCGCTCTCGGATGGCAACACCACTCGTAGCTACTACAGTTGTATTTTTCATACCTGACTAAGCTGTCTGTCACCGCCACAGATTAACCAGATTTTAGTGTCGAATAGGGCGCTTTTCTCTGATCTTTCTTGGAACTAACGATCGAGTCGGTAATGCAATCAACTTCTATTTCGACTGAGTGCAAGTTACGGTACCACCGCTTCCCGGCCCTGAGCGCTTGCTTTCCATTCGGGAATTAGTTGTTGAGGTTACGAAGGCCTATCTCTCTAAACTTTAATACTACCCGATTTAAGAGGAATACGTCCATTTTGCAATACGTCACCATCTTGAATTTCATGTCAAAAACATACCCGGAGGCGACCTTCTCTTCCTGCCACTGCTCGAACGCTCTTCGAGCATCTACGGACATGCCCTCTGGACAGTAATATCTTTGGTGAGGCATGGGTCCCACGTAGGTCTCGTTTTCTTTACTGTTAAACAGGTAAGGAAAATAGCCTTTGCCTACCTTCAACTGAGAGGTCTTCGGAAATCGAGCCAGTAGCATGGGTATGAGGTTGAACGAATCCACAAAAGTGACGTCACCGTGCTTCATTTTGTAGATTTTGGTGCTGTTCATGATGAGTTCGGGCGCCCAGTTTAGCTCGCTCATCATGTACTGCAACAGAAATTGTCCGTCGTAGCTTTTGAGGTTGTGTGCAATGACGATCACGTCCCAACCTTTAAACCTGGGCTGGCGAATGTGTTCGAACAAGCGGTTTATCGGTTGGTCGTTAAGCTCCAGTTCCTTGACTCCACATTCCGTGCAGTGCACCATTTTGTGGTCTTCGGCGATGCACAACGGACAGACTTGATAAAACACGCATAGGCTTGGCACGTGCACAAACGTACTCGCTTTGCCCAAATACAGCCTTTCCTGAGTAGATTCAAAATCGATAAATACAAACAGGTACCGATTTCGACAATTGGAGTCACGGTATGCCCGAATGTAGCACTTGTGGTTGGGAAGCACATGCAACTTACAGTTACTACAGAATACTTTTCCGCACTGGTGGGAGGCCTTTCTCAGCCTCGTGTTCACCAGTTTGTTGCACAAGCGGCTTACCTTTCCACGTCGTAAACGGACAAACCCTTCGGATAAAAAGCCCCTTTTGCCAAGTGCTGTTCAAAACATAGCTGTCCCTTAAAATCGCGATAACACGCATTATACTGCACGCAATGTCAAATCTGTCAACGCACGGCATTTCATGAAGTTGGTCACAGCGGTGGTACTCCTTTTTATACTTATACGGATGGTTGCACCATCTGCAGTAGTCCGTGCACCGAAAGCATTTGTGCAGGTCTACTATGGCTTTAACATGCCCATCGTGGAGCATCAGATCGATGTTCTTTTTTTCAGGCGTCTTGGGATTTATATAGCACGTTTGTACCGGTGTGGTCTCCAAAGACCGTGATGGCATACTCTTTTAAAGATGTGTCAAATTTCTTTACTTCATCCAGAGTAAACCTACATTCCGTCTTCCCTATCGCCTCGCACAACGCTATCTCCTTCCGCTTTTGGAGAAACTCAGACCGCGTAATGGTTTGGTAATTCGCATCGTGGTCTGCCCGTGCTTTGCTCACTACAATGGCTCTTAGCATACATAATGTATTATTGTTTTTTATTTCTATGATGCCTTTATTCTTTCTGCATTCATCTCAGCGCTTAAAATACGAACCTGCGACCTCCTTCGTCCACACACAAGATATCTTGATTAGCCCCTGCATCAGAAAAACACTGTTACTTTGCATCACCTTTTGGATGCTTTGTAATATCGCTTTTGGGTTGACTTGATCTACACGGCGAACACTGGCATTGAATGTGAAGCCGTTATGGTTAAACCCAGGAACCCGGGGCTGTTTAAAATTCGCAAATTTTAAAAAATCATTAACCCTTTGCGACGCATAGCGTAGTAGAACGTAATAAATGTATTTATGGTTTCATATAGGTTCTGCTTATGCTGACCGCAACTTTTAGAAGCTGTATCGATGTAAACGTACTCCTGCTACATTATTCTAGCGATTTCGCAAGCCAGAATGTAATAGCAAATCATAAATAGCACTGTTTACAGCTGGATGCAGTTGTGTAAGTAAGCAGCTTCCCGTCGCATTTATAGCCATATCAATACCATGGAGGCTGTTCCAGGTACATCACGGTCTAGAAAACGCTGTAGTGAAAAGGTATTGGTAACAGACGAGGAAATACTTGCAGCAGTTTACGAGGAATTAGATCGCGAAAGTAGCTCCGACGAATCTTGGTTTGGCGAGTTAGTGGAAGACAGTGATAAGGAAAAAGTGAACGGTGAGAGTGATGAGATACAGGTAGAAGAACAGGGGGCTAAGGCTAGTGAAAGACAAACTAAAACTAAAGCAGTACCGGCACAGTGGACCTTCAATTTGACTTTCAATAGGTTAGAAACATGTTCATCCCCTACAGGTGCAAATCGTTCTATAACTACGGGAAGTCCAGAAAAAGATTATCTTGAAATTTTTATAGATACCAATTTTTTGCGGAAAAATCGAGGAGGAAACCAACATATATGCAGCTCAGATTCAAGCTAAAAAGGCGGATCCAAAATGCGAAGTTATAAATTCAAGGGAGATACAGGCGTATTTACGTATTTTGATATATATGGGAATGGTGGATTTACCTGAAATCAGAGATTACGTTTTGGGTGATTTTTCATTTGTCCAATTGTAAGACAAGCAGTGACGTTGCTCCGCTTTCAAAAGATATCGCAAATTTCTTACGATTACCTGTATAAAGTACGACTTCCTTTAGACATAGTCAAAAAGTTTGCGAGTGTCTAGAAACCAAATCGTGAACTTTCTGTTGACGAAGCGAAGATAGGCTTCAAAGGACACTTCTTTCTAAAACAATATATGTCTGCTAAACCCAGTAAATGGGGATAATGGCTTGGGGTATTGCAGATAGTAAAAGTGGGTATTTATTGGCATGTAAAATCTATCTGAGAAAAAACAGGTGAGAAACAGTGATCTTCTACTAGGGGAACAGGTTGCTTTAGACATGTGTGAAAAATATACAGGGTTTTGACATCACGTATATTTTGAAAATGTTTTTTTACTTCCATGTGGCTAATGAAATTACTTTTGGACAGGAAAAGGTATGCGTGTGGTACAACTTGTTCTGGAGGGAAAGACTGGTCGAAACAACTGAATTTGAAAAGGGCGAATCTCGCAAACTGCAACATGAAGGTGTAACAGAGGTTGTTTGGCATGATAACAGGGACGTTCTTTTATTATCTACAAACTCTGATCCTAGAATTGATGGGGAAGTAGAAAGGAGGAGTGGCAAGGGAAACGAAAAAATGAAGATACCCTGTACTAATGCAGTGATAAACTATACTCGTAATATAGCAGGGATTGATTTGGCAGACCAAAGGAGGGAGTATTACGGTGTCGGCCGAACCTCAAAAAATGGTGGCAATACCTCTTCCATTTCGTAGTGAATGTTGCTATCGTTAATAATTTTATTATATACGGCATTTCGAACAGACCTGCTTCTACAACTCATGGCAACAGGCTGCTTTACTACAGGCAAAGTTTAGTGCAACAGCTAATCGCAGACTTCACGTCACGTAAGCGAGCGGGATTTCAGCGTAGCCTACCTTCTGCTACTCCTGCACCAAGTTCTCTTCACACCATCGCAAAACTTCAAGGCCGAGTGAAACCGTGTGCTCAGTGCATAGTGAAGAAAAGGAAAACACCACCAGGTCGTGGCATACAGTCACAATACATGCAAACAGTGTGACATTGCGTTGTGTAGAATTGGGTGCTTCCTCAATTATCATGAGACAAAGGGAGTGGAAATTCAAAACGAATACAAGGGTGTATACACGTAACCATTAATAACCTTAAGCGTATATATAACATTTTTATGGTGCAAAAAATTGTCTAGGTAACATTTTATGGACATACTGCAATATCTTCGCTGCAACAATGGCAGGGATGTTAACATTTTGAGGATGAGTGCTATAATAATTTTGCAGAAATTATTGTACTTATTTTACTTAAGTATAGCAGACTTTATTTCGACTTTTAATATCCTAAAGTACCGAATTTCATCGCCATTAATATTGTGGAGTTATAAAGATGCATTGCAAAGCGGTGCATGTATATAAGTGTTGTTTGTCTACAAAGGGGTTGATGTTTACAGTTATAAATTATTGAAATAATATTTAATCTTATTTACTTCAAACCAGTTTTAAATGAGTCATTAATTAATCAATTTAATTTAGCTACTAAAAGATATAATTATGCGTGTATATAGCAGGCGCACGCGCTAGTTTAACATATGTAGTAGCAGATCAGAATTTAAATGGACACAATTCTGCTTGCAGAACAACTAGCTAGGGTCTATGCGCAGCAAAGGGTTAAACACCTGCGAAATGCACTGCACTGGGTCTGCATGCTGTGGCATCGCGGACACAGACATTTCTGTCTCCGTAAAACCCGAAAAAAATTTCTTCAGCGTCCTTTGACGATGCTGCAGAATTTTAAAAGCAGGCTGCAAAACCCCCTCATCATCACTTAACTCCTCCTCCGGCCCTGCATGAGTGGATGCCACCGCTTTTTGTGTAGAGCTCTCCATTGTCTTTGACTCTAACTGTGTTTGTTATGCCTTGTTATACATTCACACTTGTGTTAGTCAAAGAATTACTCACTAAGCTAGTCCAAACAGCAGTTGTTTTGCCATAAAAACAACAGCTTCTTTTATTCCATATGCTAAACGTATACGCACCTTTATCGTCAAACAACTGTTAAGTTTCTTTACGTTAATTCAATGACATGCAGTGTTTTTGTTACGCCAGCTACAAAGCATTATTTTTACCGCACGTGCACACCAAGTTTTCATGTAGCCTTATCGGCAGCCGTAGACTTCTCTTGCCAGCGTGACCGTGAGTCAACCGGCGACAGTCTGGCGCGCATCCGCTTGGTAAGCTGGAACTATCAGCAGCTGCAAACATCCTGCTAACGAGCACCAAGTTTGTTATCGCTTCTGCTAGAATGCCGGCAACCACAGATTTCTTTCATTCACGCCTCGACAGTTGACTTCGACAGTAGCTACTGTGAACACGTCTGTCAGTCCGTCGTTCACTGTTTTTGCCGCTTTTGAGTGGCAATGAGAACCCTGCTCTTACGTATGCTAGCTACCATTAGGATGGTCCAGTACCAGGTTTTTGGTATAGTTAAATTACGCCTGTGCAATGGGCGTCATTACCGCTTTAAAAAAAACCTAGGTATATCAGTGCGAAGTGATGTTGGTTGATCCTAAAGCTGGTTAACCATTTTCAAAAAAGTTTGCTTTTATTTTTCGCGTCGCGTGAAGCTCACGACTGCTGCGCTTTTTGTGGCGCATCAACACCACTAAGAGGTAAGCACCACATGCATAATTATTTTTCGGTCCTGCTTGGCGTAGGAATATATCTTTTAGTGTTTTGGTACTGGGTTTGAGTCCCAAACTACAAACTCCGCATTCCTCCAACATTCCTATTTAAAATACCATTAAAGTTCACGTTTAATTCGATGTTGTGATGTCACATTCAAAACGAAGGTCCAAGGAGTAATATTTTTAATGCGTTGGGTTTTGGTACTGGTTCCAATTCCGACAGATGTGTTAACGATCACAGGTATCATCAATACCTCCGCAAATCACCATCACTTCGTTTTATTTATTCTTTTGTCCAATCCAATCACGTTTTATTTCCACCAATCACATATCGTCTTATTTTCTCAAATCACAACATGCTACGTCACTTCCTGCCTGCCTTCCTTTTGTTCACAAGCATTACATTTCTATGCTCTTTTGTGTTTTCAACTTTCATGTTAGTTACTTGGCTGCTTCCATCCTCGTTCAAGGTACGATACTTATTTTTCTTTTTTACTTCTCCACGTTTACCTCATATTTTAACCTAGACTTCCTGCCACCGCCATCTTATTTAGTTCCCATTTTTACCATCGCGCCTCACATCTCCTCGTCCCCTCCCTTGCCTCCGCCATTTTGGATTCAGTTCCCATGCTTACGTCCTATTTTAACCTAAAAACTTAATCGCAAATCTCCTTACCCTCCTCTTGCGTCCGCCATATTGTTTAGGTCTCACGTTGGCCACCGCATCTGCTTGTCACCGACCCTCCGCCATCTTTTAGTTCCCAAGCTTACCTCCTAATTTTAACCGCAAAATCGCTCATCTCAGCTCTTGCCTCCGCCATCTTGTTTTAGTTCCCATTTTCACCACCGCATCTCAAAATTCTTGCCCCGCCTCTTGCGTCCGCCATGTTGGCCACTAACCTCAAAATCTCCTCTTCCTTACACTTCTTGTCTCCGTCATCTTGTTTAGTTCCCATTTTCGACACCACGTCTCATATCTCCTCGATCCACCCCTTGCCTCCGCCATCTTGTTTAGCATCCATGTTGGCCACTTGTCTTTAACATCAAGTCCCCTTGCCGCCGGACCTCCGCCATCTGGTTTAGCTCCCATGCTGGTCACCTTCTTTAACCTCAGATTCTCTCTTCCCTCCGCCATCCCCACGCGCGCGAGCCGGCGAAGGCGTGCCAGAAGTTGCCGCCGGATGCGCCTCCATCGCCAAATAAATCTCTCCCAACTCCTAGTTCCAAAGGTCTCCACTAGGCGAATTTCACGTTTCGATCTATCTTATTTTTTAGTTTTTGTTTTTAAAAGTTTTTGCCCGTGAGCGGCATTTCCATAGGTTAAAAACCCCTCAGTGTACATTTAGTTCCTAAGGTTACCACATGTGCATAAACTATAAAACATGTATTAAATAAAAGAAAACAAACGTCCCCGCTTAGACATCTGGATCGACGAACGTTATCCTGCCGCTTCAAATCTTTCCTCACATCCTCCCTTATATTGCCCTCTTGGCCCTCCTTCACCAATAGCCAACATCCCTTACCTATGAGATCATTCTCTCAACCAGCGCGCGCGCGCGCGCCCGCCGCCAACGCCCCAAACGCCGCCGAAAAGAAACACCTTTCTTCGCCTACAACACAATCTCTTCACCTCCATCACACCTCACACACTTTCCAATACTTACACTTCCTCAGTACGTACACCTCCTTAAGACATACTCTCCTTAGTACTTACACCTACTTAGCACTGGCACAGTGTGCTTTTACCACATAGTTCTAAAGTTCACCGCTATGCCAGCATCGCGCTGTCAGAAAACACCATTTTAGTTCGTAAAGTTTGCCAACTAGGTTATTCCATAGGTCAACAATTACACCATGTCCATTTAGCTCCTAAGTTTGCTACATCATGGGCATTTCTTATACATTAGATTTATCCATCATATTATGTTTGTATTTAATCCATAAATAATAAAACATGTATCAGAAAAAATAAAGAAACAAAAATGTTCCGCTTAGACATCTGGATCGACCGTATTCATGCCGCTTCAAATTTCCCGTCACTAGAGCGGATTAAAAGCGACGCTAGCGCCCCTAGCGGCAGGATTGTCGTTAATCCATTTGTCTAAGGAGCGACATACACTACTGGCACCGCTCACGTCTGTGAAACATAAAACTCGTTCTTCAACCTTACCATTACTTGTGACTTAATAATTCAAGACATTTGACACTTCTATTGATATCTGAAGTCTCATCGACGATTAAAGACACTTAGTTAAAACAGGAAATGTCCTGTTTACTTCAAGGATCATTAATTCAGAAACTAACTCATTTTGTATATCAGGGAAACTTCGAAACTGAATTGATCACCAAATCATTTTGAGTTAACACTTTGAGAAGCTCATTGTACTTTCTATTGAGAAGTGAGTTGCTTTTATTATGACCATTAAAGGCAAGACCTTGCAACCCTAAAAAGCCAATTGTGGTGATTAGGTCGCCCTCCGTGGTGTAGTGGTTACCATGCTACCTTCTAGTTCCCGAGGTCGCGGGTTCAAACCCGACTGTGGGCGATTAATTTTTTTGAACGTAAACATTCTTAGCATGGCTTCCTTCGGAGGGGAAGTAAAGCCGGTGGTCGAGTGTCGTAGCTTTACGGCACGTAAAAGAACCTCAAGCCTGATAGAGACCCTGAGCAAAATTACCGGTCTTTCACGCCCAATATAGAATGGGACGCTAAGGACCACAGCAGTTACAGAGCGTCCATAAATAAAACTCAATTTAATTTAATTTTGCGGTGATTAAATGTCCGACAATTTTTCTATTTTTCCATAGTAGTTTACTGTGACTATCGGTTGCACTTTGATATTGACTGATGAGAGGAATTCAATTCTTGTATTATACTTACCAAAGAACTTAAGTTCTTTAAGACGAGCAATATGGTTAGTAGCATTTTGTTCGCCTTAGAATTTTTTAAATCATCATAACCTGTATATTAAACACGTAATTATTTTTAAATATAGTAACCTACATGAAATTCATACCGTTCGAAGTAGTCAGAGATAAAAAAAAACTTCGTTTTCTATCAATACAGGATTCGGCGTTCCGTCACGTGTGATCACTGATGACAACTGTTTAACAATCTGGTTAAAGTATATGAACTGAAATTTCAGCACACCATGTTCAATGTAACGGCGAAGTTGAAGGAGTAAATAGCACCTTCAAATCTGCAATCAAGTCCCATAGTTGAATAGAAACTTTACCTACTGTGTTACTGGGATTAAGCACAGTACTACGAGAGACGTCAAACCTCATCATTGCACAGATGGTACGCTCTAAATCCATTAGATTTCCTAGAGACGTTTTTGAGGAGCCAACTGCACAAATTGATTCTGATTATAGAAGTGAATGTGACTTAAACCTAGCAGCGTAAAAATTGCACAACCAGATCAGTACGTGTGCCAAAGAACCTGCAGACGTGTACCCATGTGATAGGATCAGAAAAGCATTTAAACCTACATATGATTGCCCATTTTCTGTTATAACAAGGTACGAAAAATCTGATGTGTTACACTCACATGACTTTCTCTAATCTTGTACAAACTATTTTTACAAACGCTTATTCTCCATCTACTTCATGTTAATTGAGATAAACATTTGCAAACTCTATCTTATTGCTAATTTTCTTGTAGATGTAAGGGGAATATACATTTACAAGGGCAATATAGAAATACAGTAGCCTTTAAGCACATACATATCTCTTAATAGCTGGTTGCTAGGTGCAGCACCATTCCCTTTTCCACAGATTAATACTCTTTGCATATCCAAGACAAAAAAACTGAATAACGAATTCCCATTTAAGAAAATAAGTATTGAAAAATTTAAGGGAATAACAGGCAATATCTCGAAAATGGTTCACTCAACAAAAAAATGTATATGACATAAATTGTGTATTTTAACGCGATCTACATTTTTTGTGTAGTAAAATTTTGTCTATCTCTTATGGTTTACCAGTTACGCAAAAGTCTTTCACAATGAAGAATACTTTTGGAGACATTCCCAGAAAATTCAAGATATACATTTTATTTGTCATAAAAATATCTGAAATATATGATATTTTAATCAAAATCGTTAGAGCCATTTTTGAGAAAATTAAAATTTTCGAAAAATCTTCCATGTAAAGGGTAATCTGGGGTGGGGGGATGTTCTTGAAAACCTTCGTGTCGCATCTCTGGAAGATACTGAACCTAAATACAAGTTTGGTGTTTATCCAACTGTTTGTTTCTGAGTTATGCTGTTCACAGACACACACGGACATGTTTCCAAAAATACTTTTTTTGGATTCAGGGGGTCTCAAAACATGTATTTCCGGTGAAATCTCGGTATCGAATTTTTGGGTGGAATACAATACTTCCCCTACTTACTATACGTAGTAGAGAAAGTAAAAATATTTCACCATCACGTGGAAGGGTAAAATGTGTCACTGGACATATCTGCATCTACAGCTTTACAAATAAACTTTTCCCGTATGGGTGACCTGTGGCGATTTTTCATAATGGTATACTGTGCTATAGCACACTCAAGTCTAGCAAGCGTTCATTTTGCTTTTTGAATTAATTTTCAGTGCTAAAAATTACTAGCCCTCTTGTTAAAATATGCGAATATCTATTTTATAACCAACGCAACCAGCCTCCACTGAATACTACATTAACTTGCCGCCTTGGAAGTTCCGCTAGATTCTGATTTCCTTACCCCCGCCCTTGAAGATGTTAATAAATTCAGGTTTCCAGCGGGCTCACCTTCTAGAGCTCTTAGCTTATCAATGTTGTGAACATACCAATGGTCATCCAACAGTTTTAGTTGATAGTTTTATTTTCACCGTTGTAAATACATTTTACAAGGATGGTTCAAGATCTATATACATTAACATTTATACAAAAATTTAGCATAAAACCAACGAGAAGTGCAACATGACCATATTTTACAAAGCATTTATATTCAATTCTTTGTACTCATCTATTGTATAGAATGAATTTTGTACTAAATAGACTTAGTTGCCTTTAGTTTTGTCTTTTCTTTTGTTAACTGTTTTATTTGTAGTGGTATGTGATTATATATATATATATATATATATTTGTTTTAATACTCTGTTCTATGCATTTGTTGTTTAAAGTACCTCTGTATCTATTTCTGAAGTAGTTATCTTTAGTCCTAGTGTTGTGCTCGTGAATGTGGCAATTTTTGTTTTGTTTATTACAGCTTTTTATGGTAAGTTTAATACATTCATATATATTGAGGATAGTGTAAGGATCTTTAGCGTTCTAAATGCACTTCTGCATCTTTCCGTTCTTTGAATTCCTGATATTAATCGTATTGCTTTTTTTGTAATCTGAATAGCCTTAGAAACAAAGTTTTTGCGCTGAGCCCCATAATACGACTCCATAACTTAAATGTGTGTGTGTGTGTGTATGAATGCATAATATACTTGTATAGCACTTTTTTATCCAAAATTTGATTTGTTTGCCTTAATACATATATACCTGTGTTGATTTTCTTTGTAACTTTTTCAATCTGTCCCTTCCATTTTAAATTACTGTCTATGACTAAACCTAAAAAAGTTTGTTTCCTTTACCTCCTTAATTTCTTTTTTTCCTATTTCTAACTTAATATTTACCAGATTTTTATTGCGCTGTCTAATTTGCATCCATTCTGTTTTACTTGTATTTAATTTCATTCCTAGGCTAGCTAAATGACTTAACTTTTTCAAGTAAGGAATTTGCCCTTCTTTGTACCTCCAGTTCTGTTTTTCCTGTAACTACAATCGTGGTATCATCAGCGTAGCCTATCGCTATCCATCCTCATCCATTATTTGTTTAAATAAGCTGTTAATATAAATTAGGAATAGGTATGGTCCTAATTTTGATCCTTGTGGCACTCCATGTGTTACTTCTTTAACAGCTGATCTAATTTTCCTTAATTTGCCACCAATATTATGAATTATTTCCACACTTTGTTGTCTCTTTTTTAAGTATGAACTAAGCCACCATTGTGGTATGCCCCTTATCCCATAGTTTTCAAGTTTAGCCATAAGGGTTTCGATGTTTACACAATCAAACGCCTTTGATAGATCAAGGAAAATGGCAACCACATGTTCTTTCTTGTTTAAAGCATTTATGATGATACCATTTCCTTTACAGATTGCCTTTATTATTGAAATCTTTTTTTTGAAATCCAAATTGGTATTCTGACAGACTTGGAATTTATTGCAAAGCTTTGCAGCTGTTTTAGAAACAACCCTTCTATTATTTTTGAAAGAGTTGAGCATAGGGAAATTGGTCGGTAATTTTCCATTGCTAGTTTTGAGTTTTTCTTTTTATATATTGGCATCACTACTGTCTGCTTTAATATATTTGGGAAGAGTCCGGAATTGAAAGATTGGTTGATTAGATGAGTAAATACCTTGGTAATTTCATGTTTACAATGTTTTAATATTTCATTTGTCAGTTCGTCTAGTCCACTGGACCTTTTTCGTCCTAATGTGTTTATCTGCGAGATGACTTCCCCCTCCGTAATTTCGCCAATTGTCATAGAGTTACATATATTATTTTCATTTAGTGGCACATAGTGAATTTACTTTAATCGTAAGTTTGTTACAACATTTATATAGCATTCATTAAAACAGTCTGCTATTTTAGTAGGATCCTGAATAACTTGATTGCTGTTTTCAATTATCATATTTCCCTGGCATTTTTGTTTATCTTCCTTGTGAGTTGAGTTAATAATGTTCCAAGTGACTTTTATTTTATTTTCTGCATTTTTTATTAACTGAGCATTATGTTGCCTTTTTGCTTCTCTTATTACATTATTTAAAATTTTATTATACATTTCTATGTACCGGAAAGATTTTTCGTCAAGTTTAGGGTGTTTTAGGTTGTTTAGGAATTGCCTGCGATTTTAGATATACTAATGCCTTTCTTCAGAAAGTAGTGCAGTGCAGTCTGAATAGTAGTGACAAGTGAATATATATGTTTTAAACTGTGTTGATTAAAATTATATTTTGATAATTCTGCGATAGTTATGAAATAATTTCAGTTACGTTGCATACAGTAATGAATAGTGATTGTAAATAATTATTTTAACAGGTTAGTGTTAAAGGCTGGTTCACAACCAACGAGAACGGCAACCAGAACGAGAACGGGAAAGTTGAAATACATGTATTCAAACGGGAGTGTCGACAACCGACGGGAAGCCTTCCCAGGCCTCGGGAACGGGAAGAAGAGTTGCCCAACTTTTAACTTTCTCGTCCTCGTTCCCGGGCACGGCATATTAGACTCTTCACTCTAGACGTTATTCTAAGCGGCGGCGACATGAAACAGCCACTAGTGCTCTCTATAGTCGCAAGCTGGAAACATGAAACTGGAAGGTATTAGTAGTAAATGTGCTTCCTAACCTCATCCCGACACCCGCAAATCTAATCAACGTTAGTTCCTCTGGTGAAGGGATCATTTGTAGTTTGTTTATATGCAACTCAAAACTGGCTATTACCTAAAAAACAATGGCAAAAGCTACAAAGAACAGCTAAATACGGTGTAAATGAAAAAAGAATAAACAATTTTAAGGTATGCATTACATAAATGATGATGAGATGCGGTTTAAGGGCGCTAAACTGCTAAGGTCATCAGCGCCCTTACAATGTATAAAATATAAAGTCAAAAATGTAAAAGAACCGCATAATTAAAAAAGGGACACAAACCCGCGATGTCCAAAAAGTTAAAAACAACAATACAACAATGCAAAACCCTACACACTAAAAGCGTAGGCAATAAAAGATTAAAACGTGTCAAGAACTGTAGAATGCGAGGGACATGAGCGCCATATGTCCACTGGGGATTAGAGTCCCCATAAAAACAGAGAGAATAAAATTACTAAGCTAAAGGACGCTCAACGCATCAAATGCGCAGATTAAAATCACTGTCATGAATAAAACGTAAAACATATTCTACAGCACGCGTGTCGTCTGCCAAAACGTTGGCTAGGCTAAAGGCAGACCCACACGAGCACGCAATGCAGCTAAAACCTGACACTCTGTTAAAATGTGACGCACCGTTAAGGGCGCATCACACTGCCCACAAAGTAATGCGGGGTCATCACTGAGCAAATATCTATGACTAAAAACACAATGTCCAATCCGTAAACGAGCTAAAATTACCTCTTCCCGACGACACGAACGAGAAGAGGTACCCAGATCAACGGGAGAGCTTAACCTCCCGCAACTTTTCCCCCGGAGGGCCGTCCACTCATCCCTCCAAAGCGAGAGGATGCGGCTACGTAAAACAACCAACAAATCTGTGGAGGGAACAACAGAACTAAAACATCTGGGTAATAAAATCGCCAATTTGGCAGCGGCGTCGGCAGACTCATTACCTGAGATGCCCACATGACCTGGAATCCACATGAAGGAGACGCTGATGCCAGAGACACCAAGCGAGTGGAGCAGGTCATGTATGCGCTGTACGAGTGGGTGGTAATGGTACAGTGCATTAATACTCTGAAGGGCACTCAGAGAGTCCCAACAAATAATACAGTGCCGTAAGTCGTGCCGCTGAATGTATAAAACAGATTGATAAATGCTAAAAAGTTCGGCGGTAAAAATTGAACATTGTCCAGGTAAACGAAACGTAAAACTACAGTGACCAAAAACAAAGGCACATCCAACTCCAGCTTCAGTCTTAGATACATCGGTAAAGGTAAAATGGACGTCCCCGAATTGCGCCCGTGCTTCTAAAAAAGCCGATCTAAAGACTGAAGAAAGGGTCTCAGTCTTCGGCATCGACGTTAGCCCAAGGTGACAGTGGGCCTCAGCGCGGGACCATGGAGGAAAACGCGATTCCCCCCGTGGAAGGGCCGGCGCTGGCGTCACATCCAAATGCCGAAAGAGTTGACGAAATCGAACCCCTGGAGGGAGCAATGCAGAGGAGCTAATCAAATAGTGGCGATCGAGCGACTCCTCGAAAAATAACTCGAAAGACGGGTGGTCAGGCAAGCTTGAGAGTCGACAAGCATCTCATGCCGGAAGGACAGCGGAGGCTCTGCAGCTTCTGCGTACAGACTGGGTACAGGGCTGGTTGGAAAGGCCCCTGTAGCGACTCTTATGCCACGATGGTGAATGGCATTCAATCGACGTAACACAGATGGACGTGCCGACGAATAGACAATGCACCCGTAATCAATCTTTGATTGGACCAAAGAGTGATAAAGGCAACGAAGAACAGTCCGATCAGCTCCCCAGGATGTGCCACTTAAAACACGTAAAAGATTAAGAGAACGGTCACACTTTGCTTTTAAAAAGGAAATGTGCGAGGTCCAACACAATTTCCTATCAAAAATCAGCCCCAAAAATTTCGCCTCGTCTGCAAACGGAAGTATCCCTGGCCCAAGATGGAGAGAGGGCGGAGGGAAAGCCTTCCGGCGCCAGAAATTGATACAGACGGATTTTTCGGCGAAGAAATTAAAGCCGTTGGCGTTACTCCAGGCGTAGAGACACTCGATACAGCTCTAGAGACGGCGTTTGAGTAGACAGATCCGCCGTGAACTGCAATAAATGGCAAAATCATCAACAAAAAGCAACGACGAAATGCCAGCTGGAATACAATCAACAATTGGGTTGATAGCTATTGCAAAAAGTGTGACACTGAGTACAGAGCCCTGCGGTACTCCGTTCTCTGGAATAAAACGAGATAAAACCGAGCCCACACGTACACGAAACAAGCGGTCCGTCATAAACTCCCGAAGAAATATGGGAAGACGACCGCGGATATTCCATGCGTGAAGTGTACGTAAAATGCCGCCCCTCCAACAAGTGTCATAAGCTTTCTCCAGGTCAAAAAACACAGCCACGGTTTGACACTTTCTCAGAAATTCATCATAACATGCGTCGACAGGGACACCAGATGGTCGACGGTAGAGCGATAGCGACGAAATCCGCACTGAGCGTTCGCTAGAAGTTTCTGAGACTCAAGCCACCATGTAAACCGCCCGTTGATCATGCGCTCTTTCACCTTGCAAATGCAACTGGTGAGGGAGATAGGGCGGTAGCTGGAAGGTAGTTGGCGATCCTTCCCAGGCTTAAGAATAGGGACAATGGTGGCTTCGCGCCAAACGGAAGGAAAAATGCCGTATTGCCAAATACGGTTATAGACCTGCAAGAGAAAGAGTTTACTGTCGGCTGAAAGGTTCTTTAACATCAGGACATGAATGCCGTCCGGCCCAGGAGCGGAGTGCCTAGAGCAATGAAGAGCGTGCTCCAGCTCCCTCATTGTGAAAAGTTCATTATAACACTCAATATTAGCAGACCGAAAATTAAAGGTGTCGGAATCCAGCCGGTCTTTGATAGGGCGAAAGCCGGCGGAATAATGATCTGAAACGGAAACCGCCTCAAAGGCAGCACCCAGAGTGTTAGCGATGGCAGCCGGATCCACTATAGTGGCATTGGAAACCTGAAGGCCAGAAACAGTACAATGCGACACTTTACCTGAGAAGCGACGAAGTTTATCCCAAACAACAGATGAAGGCGTAAAGCGATTAAAAGAATCGACAAAACGAGCCCACGACGCCTTCTTGCTATCCTGAATAATGCGACGAGCCCTGGCGCGCGATTGTTTAAAAGTCACCAAATTATCAAGTGTAGGGTGTCGCCGAAACACCCTAAGTGCACTCCTACGGGCACGAACGGCGTTCCGACAATCCTCGTTCCACCACGGAACAGGTGGCCGCCGAGGTTGAGAGGATGAACGCGGAATTGCGCGTTCGGCGGCAGAGAAAATCGTAGACGTAAGGTGCTGCACTAGTTGGTTAATGTCGGCGAAGGGCTGATCGTAAAAATGCACGAGGCTGGAATACAAGCTCCAGTCGGCTTTTGAGAATATCCAGGTAGGTGCTCTGGAATGCTGTACGTGGTGCGACAGAAGAGAAACGATGCAGGGGTAATGGTCGCTGGAGTAGGTGTCAGCGACGACGTTCCACTGAAGACGACGAGCAAGCTGGAGTGAGCAAATGGCAAGGTCGAGGTGAGAGAATGTACCAGAAGAATCAGAAATAAAAGTAGGTGCACCTGTATTGAGGATGGAAAGATTGAACTGGTAAAAAATGTCGGAAAGAAGAGTTCCCCTCGTACAAGCCCTTGGCGAACCCCACAGTGGGTGATGGGCATAAAAATCTCCCAACAGATGAAATGGTGTTGGGAGAGCGGACAGGAGAGCTCGAATGTCCGCGGGAGCGAGGGGAGACGATGGAGGTGAATACAAAGAGCAAACAGAAAACAAAAAGCCGGGTAAGTGAAGGCGAACGGCAACAGTTTGCAAGTCGGATGTAAGTGTGATAGTTTGAAAATGAACGTCGTTATGCACTAACAACATGACACCTCCATGAGCAGGAGTACCCTCCTCCGGTTCAAGGTCGTAGCGAAGCGGAGTATATCCCCGGAGATCAAAAGGATCATGAGGGCGAAGCTTAGTCTCCTGCAAACACACGACCATAGGCGAATGGGAACGCAATAAAAGTTGCAGTTCCGCCCTATGCGATCGTACAGCACGCACATGCCAGGTCAGGATAGCCATTAAGAAAAAGGGATAAACTGTCTATTTAGAAGGGCGGCTTAAAATTACCTTTTGTTTAACCTTTGGGCTCGGGCTTTTGTTATGGAGTTGGTCAGACTCCATAGCCTCCTCGAAGGGAGGACCCACGCGCTCAGAGCCAGAAACCGATTCAAGCGCCGTGAATCGGTTCTAGGTGGCGATGGGTGAAGGGTGCCGCTGAGCGCGGCTTGTCCCAGGAGCTTCCTGGGTCTGCGACCTCCGAGGAGGAGAAGGTGAACTCTGCTTGCTGTGAGCACGCGGAGGGTCTTTTAAAAAGTCTTCTCTTCGAAGTTTCTGCTTCGGTTTCTTCTCAGTGACTTGTGACTTCATAGACTTTGGACCAGGTTTATAGGGCTTGGTAACAGTAGCAGACTTGGACGGCCGGATGGTAGTGGCGGTTGATGCAGTCATGGTCCAAGTTTGAGTCCCAGCATCCTTCCGGGGTATGGGCGAGGCAACAATAGAACTGAATGTTCCCGATCGCAGGAGCGAAGGTTGGCGCGCATGGTAACGTTCCGGGCTTCGGCGAAGGAGAGTTTCTCCTTTACCCGGATCTCCTTCTCGTCCAAATACCGCGGACAGTCGCCAAATGAAGCAGAATGTGACCCTTTACAATTAACGCAGACGGGGGCTGTTGAACAGGTACCTTCGTGTGAGGGCTGGCTACATGTTGCACAGATGTTAACGGCACTCTTACATGAGACTTGCGTATGCCCAAAACGTTGGCACTTAAAGCAACGCAGAGGTCTAGGAATATAAGGCCTCACAGAAATCCGTTCGTACCCTGCGGAAATGCTCGTGGGCAGATCGACGCCATCAAATGTTAGAAACAGGGTACGAGTGGGTACCAATACGCCGTCGCGTTTGGCCTGCACTCGATGAACTGCCGTTACCTTTTGTTCGGAAAGATATTCCACTAGCTCTTCGTCTGACATACCATCGAGGCTATGGGTGGTGATGACGCCTCGACACGAATTCAAGGTACGGTGCTTCTCAACACGGATAGGATAAAGGTGGAGAAGCCTGGCGCTCAACAAGGACTTACTTTGTGCCTCGGACTTGCTTTGCACTAACAGCGAACCATTACGAAGACGAGTGCAGGAAAGAACCGGACCAGCAATTGAGTCAATGCCCTTCTGGATGATAAAAGGGTTCACCTTCTCGAATGATTGTCATTCCTCTGTACGGGTAATCACTATGTAACAACCAGATGTTGGCGGTGCTACTTCTGTTACTAGAACTTTTCGACGCTTGTTGTTAATAATGGAGAAAGGGTGCTCCATAGCGAAAAAAATCCTCCACCATTGCAATCGTCTCCGACCTCGGGCTCTGACTTCCCGGGCGTTACCCCGGCTTGGGTGAGTGGCCTATCTATACCTAGCTCACCCCAGGGTCACACCTACCAGAACATAGACAGAGGGACCCAATCGCCGTCGGAAGTCAGCAGCTCATGCAATGGCCTCCCCGCGGGACTGCAGTTGAACAGCGGATACGAACACAAACCCTACATGACGACCCCGGGTGGTGGGGATGACGCCATTACCCACTCACCCAGCTGCGCACGCAGTGCGCGGGTATCCGTCAGGCTGTGTACACGGAGGATTAAAGGAAAAGATAAAAGAAATAAAACTGTGTGGGCGTTTCGGATGCAAGGTAGGCCGGCGAGGAAGAAAAAGAGATGCGTAAATGAATGGACATGGTGCGAAATATGCAGAAGGAAAAGAGAAGAAAGAAACGATGGCGAGGGGCGACATGGAATGAAATGCACAGAACGCACGAGAGCCTACCTTGAGTCCCCCGGTCACGAGAACGAACCCACCTCGACCGGACGGGGATGAAAGTGTGAAAATGGCTATGAATGGCTCGGGTACCCCGGGTGCGCCTAATCCGTACTCACAAAAGGTGAGCCCCTGGGGGGCCATTACATAAAGGAATGATAGTTTGGCATAAGTAGAGGGATCGGAAATGTAATGAATATGCATTTAGATAATGTTTGCTCTATCGAATTTTGACGTTTGCTTGGCTAAATTGGAAGTAGGTGAAAAAATGTCATTGGTCAGTTAAAAACAAATGAAATGCCATGCGCAAAATCGACTTTGACTTTGTGATCGATATGCATTCCCGTTCTCGTTACCGGGCTGTTGTGAATCAAAATTTCTTGCTTCCCGTTCTCGTTTCCGTTCTGGTTACCGTTACCGGGCTGTTGTGAATCAAAATTTCTTGCTTCCCGTTCTGGTTACCGTTACCGGGTGGATGTGAACCAGCCTTAACAGACATTTCTTCGAAAATAAATTCCGTGGATTCACTCTTAAAACAACCGTTTTCTGTAAGAATGGAACTAAAAAGCTTAGGTCGACCTACTTCAGATTGAGACAACAATCTGCTAAGAGAAGCAAAGATCGTACTTATGTTGGACATTTTAACAAAGAAGTGTACCAGGAATATAATTGGATTTGCGGATACAGTGTGAGAAACTCATTGTTTTGTTTCCCTTATCTGCTTTTCAGGAGCAAAGATTCTTGGTCAAATACAGGGTAACTGACCTTGGGCAATTAAAAGAACATTAAAAAACCACTATGATAGTAAACACCATATTCATAATATGCTGGACTTCAGTGCGCTAGGCAGTGTTAATATTGCCACACAGCTGAGTCGATCTTAGCAGAATTCCGTTCAGAAACACAAATTCAAGCCGAAAAGAACCGCTATATTCTTTCCAAGATGATAGACTGTGTATAGGTTTGCGAGACCTTCGACATGGCGATAAGCCTTCGTTGTGAATCTGACGAGTCAGAAAATCCTACTTATTGGCTTAATAGTCTTAGTTAGTATCATTGACAATGATGTCAGGCCGCATGTGGAAAATAGTACAATTTCTAGGTATAGAACGAAATTCATTTAGAGCAGGTTGTTCGAATGTGTACATTAGGTGAGACAGGACATCATTAAAGACGAGATTATATAGCAATAATGTTAGATGAACGTACAGATGTAATAAATACATAAAATATGTTATACATCTCCCTGGTACCTAATTTCTAAAACCAGAGCGTATATACCAAGATACATTTATTTAAAACATGTTCTATTTCAATACAAAATCATTTTACATATTTTAAGATAATTAAATTTAGAAGTAAATTAATAAAAGAAAATAAAGAAAAGAAAAGTAAAGTAAAAAAGTAATAAATTTAAAAATAACAATAGCATAAGCAATATATAAAAATAAAAAATTAAAAATATTAACACATCAATTTCAAATAACTTAAACGAAACAAACATTTCCAAATATTCTAGCAAAACAACTTTAACAAACAAAATTGAAAAGTAATATATGCATAGCATAACAGATAGAACTCAGTTTGGGTAGGATATACATAATGTGAACTTTCCAATCTAAATATCTGTCTACTTGGAGGCCCATAAATTTAATGTTGTCTATGAGTTCTAGTAACATGTCATTAATCCCAAGTTCTACTGGAATGTGTGATGATCGATGAGTTTTAAATTTAGCAACTTTTGTTTTGTCGAGATTTACAGAAAATTTGTTAGTTAAACCAGTGTGACATACAGTTCAAAACTAATTCAATTTCATTACACACTCATTCAAGTTTTTACTAGTCCTTAGAACACTCGTGTCTTCAGTAAACAGAATGATACTTGCAATATCCTTTATATAAAATGATAGGTCATTTATATAGATAAAAAATAGTACCAACTTAAGAGTTTCACTTTTAGTCCATAGAATTTCAATTTTGCTATCAGAATATCTTGATTAACACAGTCAAATGCCTTTACTAAGTCACAGTAAATCCCACCTACATGCATTTTTATTTTTGTTTAACGCACTTAACACTTCCTGAATAAGTTTGTAAGTTGCATTATTGGTCGACATTCCTTTTCTGAAACAGAACTCATCCCTGACAAGTATGTTGTTATATTTAAAGTATTTATACAGTCTAATAAGCATCACCCTTTCAAGAACTTTTGAATAAATTGGCAACAGAGGTATTGGTCTAAAATTTTAAACATTATTGCTTTCTCCTTTTTCAAAAAGAGTTAAATGGAATATTTTATTCTGTCAGGGAAAATTCCTGTCCTTAGCGACTCGTTGCACAAATAATTAAGGGGTGGAAAATTTGAGATGAGCATGATTTTAAGATTTTTATTGTTATTTCATCATAAGCAGAAGAATTTTTTATTTTCAAGGAGGTAATAATTTTGTTTATTTCAAAAAGCGTTGTTAGTTTGGCTTTAAATTCAGGCACTTCATTAATGAAATTTGATCTTAGAAATTCCAAAGCTGCCTCTTTACTTCCAAATTTAATGCTTAATTTGTTTGTTACATCCAAAAAGAATTTGTTAACAATTTCTGCAACTTCATGAGTGATGATGATGAGATGGGGCTTAAGGGCGCTCAACTGACAAGGTTATTAGCGCCCTTACGGTGTGTAAAATATAAAAGGAACACTCAAAAAAGTAAAAAACCCCATACATACCGCTTGGTCAAAAACACTAAAAAAAAACACAGACGGAATACTAAAATCCACATACTAAAATCATGGTCAATAAGAGAATAAAACAAAGTGTCAAGAACTGTAGAATGCGAGGGACACGAGCGCCAGATGTCCACTGGGGAGGAGTGCCCCCATTAAAAGATAATGTAAAATCAAACAGCTAAAAGGCGCTCAGCGCATCAAATGCGACGGCTAAAACCAATGTCAGTGATAAAACGTAAAAGACATTCTACAGCATGCGCGTCGTCTGCCAAAACGTTGGCTAGGCCAACAGGCAGACCAACACGAACGCGCAACGGAGATAAAACTTGACACTCTGTTAAAATGTGACGCACCGTTAAGGGCGCATCACAATGCTCACACAGTGGTGTGGGGTCACCACTGAGCAGTTATCTATGACTAAAACGACAATGTCCGATTCGTAAACGAGCTAAAAGTACCTCTTCCCGACGAGAAGAACGAGAAGAGGTACCCCAGACTAACGGAAGAGGTTTAACCTCCCGCAACTTGTTCCCCCTAAGAGCCGCCCACTCATCGCGCCAGCGGGAGAGGATACGGTAACGTAAAATAACATAACAATCTGAGGAAGGAACAACACAGGTAAAACATCTGGGTGATAAAATGGCCGATTTGGCAGCGGCGTCGGCAGACTCGTTGCCTGAGATGCCCACATGACCTGGAATCCACACTCCAATCCACGCTCTTTGGTCCGATCCAAGCTTGATGACGGGTGTATTGTTTATTCTTCGGCACGTCCATCTGTGTTACGTCGATTGAATGCCATTCACCATCGTCGCTACAGGGGCCTTTCCAACTAGCCCTGTACCCAGTCTGTACGCAGAAGCAGCAGAGCCTCCGCTGCCCTTCCGGCGTGAGATGCTTTTGAGCAGCTATGCTTGTCGACTCTCAAGCTTGCCTGACCACCCGTCTTTAGAGTTATTTTTCGAGGAGTCGCTTGATCGCCACTATTTGATTAGCTCCTCTGCATTGTTCCCTACAGGGGTTCGATTTCGACAGCTCCTTCGGCATTTAGACGTTACGCCAGCGCCGGCCCTTCCTCGGGGTGAAACACGTTTTCCTCCTTGGTCGCGCGCTGAGGCCCACTGTCACCTTGGGTTAACGTCAATGCCGAAAAATGCGACCCCTGCTTCCGCACTTAGATCCGCTTCTTTAGAACTACGGGCACAGTACGGGACTGTCATTTTATATATACCGATGGGTCTAAGACTGGTGGCGGAGTAGGATGTGCCTTTGTGTTTGGTGCACAGAGTTTTACTTTTCGTTTACCTGCACAATGTTCGATTTATACCGCCGAACCTTTTAGTATATATAAATGTGTTTTATACATTCAGCGGCAGGTCTTACGGCGCTGTGTTTGTTCGGACTCTCTGAGTGCCCTTTAGAGTATTCAGGCGCTGTGTAGTTACCATCCGCTCGTACAGCGCATTCATGACCTGCTCCACTCGCTTGGTGCATCTGGCATCAGCGTCTCCTTCGTGTGGATTCCAGGTCATGTGGGCATCTCAGGCAACGAGTCTGTCATCTTTTACAGGAAGAAGGCATTTAAAAAATTTAAGAGTTGTCAACTCAACTTTGAAGCTATGCAATGAGCGAGGTGCAGGAAACACACCTATGTGACATTTGAATTTCTGTAACTGTATCAACTTGCAACAAATGACACAGCAGTAAACATGAGCAAGGCAGACTATATAATGCTCCAGGAAAAGCATACTCTGATATTAAATAAATTAGTGTCATGTTTGCAAATGATTCTATAAAACATATCTTTTGTTTACAGCAGATGCAATATGCGAGGCACGTCCAGAAAGTAAGCTCCGTTTCAAT
Organism: Deroplatys truncata; assembly: GCA_030765065.1. NCBI lineage: Eukaryota > Metazoa > Arthropoda > Insecta > Mantodea > Mantidae > Deroplatys > Deroplatys truncata. The sequence continues at coordinate 225,692,571 of CM060983.1, read as the reverse complement.
ATCTCTCCGCTGCAGCGCTGCGATCGCAGTTCCGCATATGCGCGGTAGACGCTCTGTATCAAGGAGAAGAAACGCGCGCCATTTTGAGATAGCTGTCAGCCACGTACGCTTTGTTGTGCTTGTTTACAATGTCGGTGTTGATTGAAAATCCCGCCGCTTGTGAAATCAGATCGTGATTCGTTTTCTGAATGCTAGGAAAGTGAAACCAATTGAAATTTATCGGCAAATTTGCGAAGTTTACGGACAAAATGCGATGAGTGATTCAATGGTGAGAAGATGGGTCCGACAGTTCAATAAAGGACGTAGTCAAGTGCACGATGAAGAACGAAGTGGGCGTCCATCTTTAGTTACAGAAGAACTGGTTCACGCGATTGATGACAAGATCCAGGAAAACCGTAAGTTTACAATCAGTGCTCTCGCTATGGAATTTCCCCAAATCTCACGATCACTAATTCATGAAATTGTTACCGAAAAACTGAAATTTCGTAAACGTTGCTCTCGTTGGATACCAAAGATTCTTACTGAGCAACACAAAACAAACCGGATGGGTAGTGCACTTCAGTTTTTGACCCGTTATGATGAAGGCGGCGAAGAATTTCTGACACAGATAGTCACAGGAGATGAAACTTGGGTTTCTTACGACACCCCTGAAAGTAAGCGGCAATCAATGGAAGCACACTTCATCCCCAGCAAAGGTTAAGTCTTGACACCTCAAAAAATGATGTGCACAGTGTTCTGGGACTGGAAAGGCTTCTTACTCATTGATTTCTTACCGCGAGGTCAAACAATCAAAGCAGATGTTTATTGCGAGACACTTAGGAAATTGCGCCGCGCAATACAGAATAAGCGCCGAGGATTCCTGTCAAAAGGTGTTGTTTTTCTTCACGACAACGCACGACCACACACTGCAAATGTGACGCAAAACCTCCTACAGGGATTTGGCTGGGACGTGTTTGACCATCCTCCGTACAGCCCTGACCTCGCTCCTAGCGACTTTCATCTGTTCTTACATCTCAAGCCCTTCCTTGGCGGTCAACACTTCAACAATGACGAAGAACTGAAAGAAAATGTTTCCAATGGTTGAAGACACAGGTGGCAAACTTCTATGAAGAAGGTATACAAAAACTTGTGCCATGCTATGACAAATGCCTGCAAAATTTCGGCAGTTATGTGGAAAAGTAGTTTAAGAGTTGTAGTATTTTGTGCAATAAATAATTTTTCTGTATCTGTACACAATTTAATTTTATTACCAAATGGAACTTGCTTTCTGGACGTACCTCGTACAATGCAAACAATCCGCCACCTAACAGCATTAACCATAACCATTTAAGTCAAAACAAAGTGAACAAGAAGTAAGACTTGGAGTTGTGGTTATTGCATCACAAAAACTGTTATTTTAAGTATGTTCAAAAACCTGAGTTAATCTTAGTCACTGATTTATGCAGATTATGAATATGAGATATAACATTCAGGAGAAAAGTTTTTAAAAAATTCTAGGGGAATTATTTGCTGTAATGTACAGAACTATTTATTGTAATGTGCAATATAGAATGCCAGTGTAGATAATAATTTTAAGTTAAGTCTTTATTTGTAGCCGCTCTCAGCTTGGTGCAGAGTGCAACCTTTTGAACACTAAACAAAATATACCTTACAGTTAAAGACTCAAGCTTGTATGGCAAAACAGAAATTATAAGAGAAATACATAAAAACATGGGAATTTAACAACTTCTGCCGTATACAACAAAACTATATTATTGTAAATCTCAATGAAGCCATCATTGCATCTCATATGTGGATAATTGTCCTATCTTACAAGGTAGCTACGTGTTTAAATGTGACAAATCACAAAAGTGCTCATAAATTTCTTTATACATACGAGTTATGCAATTACAAGCTGTACAAAAAGGTAACTATCCTTTCACAGAAGTTGAATTTGTATGATTAGATGGCACTAATGAATTAAACTATATATTTTCAAATGTGACAACTTAGAAAAGCTCTTATCACAAGTTTTATACTGTGAACGCCTTTTACCTTCATGGATCAAATTATGTATTTTCAAATCTGACAACTCAGTAAGGCTCCTATTACAAGTCTTACACTGGTGTCACATCTTATCCTCATGAATCAATTTGTGTCTTTTCAAACATGAAAACCTAGTAAAGTTCTTATCACAAGTATTACACTGGTGTGGCTTTTTACCCTCATGAATCAAATTATGCCTTTTCAAATCTGAACACTGAATAAAGCTCTGAGCACAAGTTTCACACTTGTGTGGCTTCTTACCATCATGAATCAAATTATGTATTTTCAAATGTGACAACTGAGTAAAGTTCTTATCACAAGTTTTACACTGGTGTGGCTTCTTACCCTCATGAATCAAATTATGTATTTTCAAAGATGCCAACGTAGTAAAGTTCTTATCACAAGTTTTACACTGGTGTGGCTTCTTACCCTCATGAATCAAAATATGTATTTTCAAATGTGACAACTGAGTAAAGTTCTTATCACAAGTTTTACACTGGTGTGGCTTCTTACCCTCATGAATCAAATTATGTATTTTCAAAGATGACAATCTAGTGAAGTTCTTATCACAAGTTTTACACTGGTGTGCCTTCTTACCTTCATGAATCAAATTATGGCTTTTCAAATGTGACAACTGCGTAAAGCTCTTATCACAAGCTTTACACTGGTGTGGCTTCTTACCCTCATGAATCAAATTATGCCTTTTCAAATTTGAGAACTTAGTAAAGTGCTTATCACAAGTTTTACACTGGTGTGGCTTCTTACCCTCATGAATCAAATTATGGTTTTTCAATTGTGACAAATACATAAAGCTCTTATTACAAGCTTTACAATCATGTGGCTTCTTACCCTCATGAATCAAATTATGCCTTTTCAAATTTGAGAACTTAGTAAAGTGCTTATCACAAGTTCTGCACGTACATGGCCTTTCAACCTCATGAATAAGTTGATTTTTTAAATGTGACACATGGGTAAAGTTCTTCTCACAAATGTTGCACTTGTGTGGCATTTTGCCGATATGAATAAAATTACTTTGTTTCATGTTGTAAATTTTCCCATCACTACATTTACCAGATTGTTCCAAGTGAATGTGTTGTCCTACAGTTGGAATTTCTGTGACATTACTTTCCTGAGTTTCACATTCAGGATGACCCTTTACATTAAAGAAGCTTATGTTTCTTCCTGGGACTTCAGTAGTGACCAATGGGGGTTTAGCATTGCTATCACCAGTAACTACTTCTGTACATAATCTGAAATGTTGGGAGACATAGATCATTAAGTGGAATAGAAAATTAAATCTGAAAACAGAACTACTGTTTAGTAACACATGATACATGCTTAGAAATAAATTAGCTTTAGTTAGAAATTTATGTTGAGCAACTATGTTATTCATTACATTTAAGTGAACTCTGCTAAACCACAATATCATGAGGTAATTAATAAACCCTTTCACATGAAAAATATGTTATGCGTCAAGTGAGTCTGATAATAGTGGCAATACAAGGAATGTTGTTACATGCAATGAGAATTACTTCAACTTCCAGTTTGCCTTAACAGTAACTATTCAAACTAATCAGACGACTGAAAAATTCAATGCCATAGTCGGGATTTGAACTACGGATCTCCGGCTATGGCATTGAATTTTTCAGTCGTCTGATTCTACCTTTCAAAACAGCTTGTGTGAAAGAACAATTATTTCTATTCAAACTAATTTTGCAACCAATAGATACACAGTATAAACGCATTTTAACAAGCCCGCTTATAACAAACATTTTCGGAAGCCCTGCCAAAAGTCCCATAAGTGTAATGTTATTTAAACCCGCTTAACGAAAATATTTTTCTCGCTCAGGCAGCTTCTTCTGCGTAGTTAGTGCATTAAGATTTTCAGAATTCAGTTAACACTACCTCCGCTATAATGGGCAACGTTACACCATTTTGGATACTTTCAAATTCAATAGCCTCTACACGTCACCTCGGTTCTGCCTTAGTTCACATCAAACTGCAAAAGTTGGCAACTCTGCAATCACGTTTACAAACCTGTTAACTTCCATATCTTTGAATTCTGTTTGATTTCCGCTTCCATTTTAAAGTTCGACCAGGCGGCGTGTGAAGTTATGTTGTCTTGGCGATAGTGATTTACATTTCTCATTTGAAAAAATGGCTACTAAACGGAAGAAACTTACCATGCACGACAAGATTACAATAATTCAAGACATGGCAAACAACAGCGCAGTTTCTTTGACCAATATGGCGAAGAAATATTACATTAGACAACTTTTGCACTTCAAATGGTTGGTTTGAATGTTTCAAGAAGCGGCACAACCTTACACGTCAAAGCATTTGCGGTGAAACTGCGGATGTTAAAGATGATTCCATTGAGTTTTGGAAAAAGGAAACCTTGCCTAACATCCTCCGTAGCTACAATGCGAAAGACATTTTCAATGTGGACGAAACTGGAGTATTCTTCAACTTGCTACCCAACAATACTTATGCAGTTTGCGGTGAAACGTGTCATGGCGGGAAGAAAAGCAAAGAAACATTCACAGCTCTGCTGTGCGCAAATAGTGACGGAACTGAAAAGTGATCTCCCCTAATCATAGGAAATTTAAAAAGTCTGAGTGTTTCAAAAACATTTGTACACTTCCATACAAATACGATTTCCAGAAAAGCTCATGGTTGATTTCAGAAATATTTATTAGATATCTGCAGAGCCTGGATACCAAAATGGGGTCTTAGGGAAGAAAAATTGCTCTGGTGATAGACAGATGTGCAGCTCATCCATTAGAGCCATTATTCTTACGGAATATAAAGGTATTCTTTTTACCAGATAACTACACCAGCCGTCTGCAACCTTTAGATTTGGGAATTATTCAAAGTACAGGAAAGCCCTGGTACAACAAGCTATTTCCTTAGAAAGAAAGCAAGATATGCATTTAAACATACTTCAGGTCATGCATATGTTTCTGGCTGCATGGCAGTTACACCAGGTACCATACAGCATTGCTTTCGGAAAGCTGGGTTTGGTTCTTGCACCAATGTCTTCAACAAGGACAACGATACGAAGAAATCTGTATGCAGGAAGAGCGGAGATGCCACAGGGGGCTCAAGTTAACCTTTGAAGAGCTTCTAACGACAGTATCCTAACTTCAGAAGCATCTCTGGACGTTGTTGAGCTATGCAATGAAGTAATGAAGCAATCAGAAGAAGAGGAACCAGGAGAAGAGGATAAAGAGGAATCAGCAGTATCAATAATTGCGGCAGCAGTGGAAGGATGCAATGTTGTGAGATGGTACCTATGCTCCTTCCCTCTTGATGAGATGCTACTAAGCAGCATTAATCACATTGAACATAGGACTGTTACGTGCCAGAAACCTCGGCAGGAGGAAGCAGACTACTCTGCAGGATTTCTTTAAGAAATTAAGGTTAGTAACTTTACTGTCTTGTTTCTTTACTGGGTAACACTGAAGAATCAGCCTGCATTCATATCTAGTGATAAATATGTGAATCTGATATCCACTTTCATTTTGTTTGTAGCAGATTAAGCGCAGATGGCTGACCGTGAAGTGGTGTTTTCTGTTTTGAAACTGGCATAAAGTTATAGTTATTGTGGCATTTTAATTCTTTGATATACTGCATTTTGTTCGTTCAACTTTACATGTTTTGCTATTAAAATACGTGATTTGCTCAACTTATGCTAACCCCCTTTTAAGGAAAACCCCTATGTAAGTATAAAAGCTTAATTCCCATGAGATTCGCTAAATATGGGTTTTACTGTATATTGATAACAACGCCTTGACCACTTCTATCAAACACAGGATAAGGCATTCCAAAATTAGACCACCACACAGTGCTCATAGGATATCCGTAAAGCAACATTTCTATTTGAAGGTGTTTCTTACAGAATTATTAGTACATTGTAATAGCATAAAACAGGGACAAGATAAAATGAGCAACAAGTGATGGGTCAATCTAGGATTATGCTTTGCTTTGTATACATAAACCTGTAAGCGTCCAGCGCAGTGCCATAAACTTTGCCTTACGGTAAAGAAAGAGTAAGTGCCAGTAAGGTGCTTGACTGTGCACGTATACGGATTTGGCTATTGTATAACGATACTTCTATCAGGTATTATAGGTATTTGTTTTACTTCCATGCCTGTGAGTGTATTCAACACTCTACAGCAAGTATAAGTTTTGAGTTCCCTAAACTGAGAAAATTAATTTCTCTCATATGACCTCTTGAAACGGAGGTAAATACTCCTGTGAGTGTATTCAACACTCTACAGCAAGTATAAGTTTTGAGTTCCCTAAACTGAGAAAATTAATTTCTCTCATATGACCTCTTGAAATGGAGGTAAATACTAAACCGAGTATGGAAGAAATTTCATACCAGAAATCAATCTTTACTTCAAAATGGATTATTTCTTTCAAAGTATCTCCCAGTATTTCGAATACACTAATGTATGTTTTAGTGACTGCATGTGTATATAACAAATTTACTCTTTATGGTCTGTTAAGTCCTCTTCATTCTCAACAAATTCGATATAGGAACAGTAAGAGGTACATACAAATGTATCGCAAATACAATGTAGAACGCTTTAAAATACTGCTTTTGTTTTTGCTACAACATATATGCCTTTGTATAAATTTGGCCAACAAAAAAATTGAGTTTCATTTATAGATGATCTTTAACTATCTCCCATGAGCCTACTATGATATATGCGATTGGTGAACTTGGGGTGTCAAGTCACACTCTCTATTGGGTTACTCTAAGAGGTGAGAGAGCTTATGCCCAATAAACTTTGGTCCATAAGTGTGTTTGACCAACTACCAGTTAGCTCCTTGAGCACAGTCTGACGGATATTGCTGTGTGGGACAGAGGAGGAAAAATGCAGGGAGTGACTGGGTAACACACAACTCCCAGCCCCTGAGTATCATGTAGGGCTGTGATTGTAACCACTGATAAACGTCAGCCCCAGGGAGGGCCCATTACATAAGCTGTTACTCTCCTGAAGCTGACTGGGTCCTTCTATCTATGAAATGGGAGGCGAGACCCTAACATGAGCAAGGTCTAAGACAGCACTCCACATAAACTGAGATGGCATCCAGGATGTGAGCATGCCATCTGAGACATTTGTAATGGTGGAGAATTTTATCGCCGTGGATCCAAAACAAATCCATAAAACATAGGTAAGCATTAAAGACGTGGTCGAGTGTTGTGGTCCTCGCTACTTAGTTATCAATAGAACTAAGGAAGGAAGTTTACTACGATGAGCCCACTCACTATTCAAAAGTTACTGGTGCAGTAAACTCCTGTATTACAACTCATAATGGCATGCTGCTGGTTGAAGCATGTTCAGCATCCCAGGCATTATACAGAAAGCAAACTTGTTGGCTAGCTACCTCATACGACTGGAGATGCACAAGAGCTTGAACCCCTTGCGCAGTGTTTAAAACATCCATGGTATTATCAATGAGGAGATCAAGAAAATCTTGAAGATCAAGGTGCGACATCTGTGTATTGGTTTCAGCGGAGAGATAGGAGTGAATTTATGTCTACTCGTACCCTGTTTCTTGCCTTAGCTCAGGTAGACCAGGATTAAGGCAGGTTATAAGGCCACTGAAGTTAGGTCACACGTCCCCAACCCGCTCAGATGTTTTAAGTGACAGCGCTTTGGACACACAAGATTTCTGTAATGGTGAAGCTACCTGCGTTAACTGTGGAGAGCTCTCACATAAGGAAACATGTACATCAGCACCAACATGTGTTAACGCCAATAAAAAAATTAAATTGAGTTTTATTTATGGATGTTCTTTAACTGCTGTGGTCCTTAGATTCCCATTGTATATTGGGTGTGAAAGACTGGTAATTTTGATCAAAGGCCTCATTATTCAGGCTTCAGGTTCTTTTACGTGTCATAAATCTACAACACAGGACTACCGGCTTCACTTCCCTTCCAAAGGAAGCCATGCTAAGGATTTTTACAACCGAAAAAATCCATCACTCTCCTATAGGTTTGAACCCGCGACCTCAGGAACTAGAGGCTAGCATGGTAACCACTACACCACGGAGGACGTTAACTGCAGTGGTGAGTCCATCTAGTTCCTGAGAAGGCCCCATTTTACAGAGGAAAGGTTGAAGGTTTCCTTCTTGCAAGCACGGAAACTCCTGCGCATCTACAAATTCTCTGTTCCAAAGTCCAGTGCTTATAGCTCAGCTGCAGCTAAACTGGTACTGAGTTGGGAAAATGCAACTCACACCAGCAATATTAACGAGGCCACAATTTCAGAAAATATTCTCGTAGCCAGATCACTTCCAAAGCCCATGAAATCAACATCTGCCACCTCAGTTACAAGATCCCTTCAGTAAGGTCACCATCAAACAATAGGACTAGCAGGCCTGTAACTTAACACACCACAGATAAATTACATCAGCTGTAATAAAACTGACTCCATTAAAGAATATCAAGTCTGTACCCCAAACATCCAAGGGAATGAAAAGTTCATGATCATCTCCTCAGAGATCCTCTTCTGAGGAATCTTCTGGGAAGGACTCAGATCAGCGATCCACGTCGTCGCTGATCACTTCCAAGAGATTCGAGGTTCAAGTTTCCATTCGAAAAGGGTTCTCCCCCATGGAGGAGATGGAGCAGGACAGAGAAAAAAGAGGCAGGAGAAATTCTCCATTATAGGTGTTAGCCCGACACCAAAGAAAAATGGAAAATTGATTCGACCACCACTATCCCAACACAGTAGGCTCTCACTTATGCCATTATAATTACTATGGCTACCCTACAATGTGGAATAAGATCACATTGACCAAAGTCTGAGCTTGTGCTCAACAAGTATGAGTCTTTGGTTGTATGTCTGCAAGACAGCTTTCAAATTAGACAGTACACCCCAGCACGGTGTGATCCTACACTGGAAGAGGATATTCCTGTACATGGAGACACTATGATGCTCATCACACATAAGAATCTATATCCATACAGTCTGACATCCAGTTCAGTTGGTATAAGGATTAAACTGCCATTCATCTGCAATATTTAGCTGCCTCCAACTGACCACCTCTCAACCAGTGATTTACAAGAGCTAGTTTCCCAGTTACCAACATATTTTCTGTTGGTGGGAGACTTCAATGCCAATCACACTCTTTGGGGCTCATCTCGGGCCTTTGTGAGAGGCAAATTAATCACCGATTTCTTTAGACATTTATAACCTAGTTATTCTGAACACCTGAGAGCCCAACTTTCTTTCAGCCTACTTCAACACTTTTTCAATCTTGATATCCCAGTTTGTTCACTATAGTTAGCAGCTTCCTTTCAAATGGAATGTTATTTCTGATTTACACTCTAGTGAACACTTTCCATGTCTCATTAGACTCTTAACACAAGATATATGTTCTACACTTTGCCTAGATGGCACTTGGATCAAGCAAACTGGAACCTTTACTCCCAGTTGGTCATGTTTAATTACAATGAGCACAACTCTGTGAATGTTTTAACTAAACATCTTATAGAGATGATTCTTTCTGCTACTGTGCAACCTATTCCTCAGTCAACTGCCCCTCCCTATCGATTTCTATTGGTGGACCAATGAATATTGAAAGGCTATTCATTCTCGCAGGCATGCTCTTTGGATTTCCCAGTATTGCCCTACACTGGATAACCTGACCCAGTGTGAGGAAATGTGTGCCAAGTCTAGGCAAATTATTAAGGATAGCAAAAAGACATTGTGGAGCAAGTTTGTAGCTACGTTTAATCGGCATACACCTTCCTCTGTCATATGGAATAAGTTTAGGCACAAAGATAAAAAATCGAACCACCTGCCAATTGTTGGTCTTAAAACACTGCAGGAGCTGTTGTTGATGCATTTGACATGGCTAACACATTTCGCTGCACTTTCGCTCAAGTGCTAGCTCAGATACCTATTCACCCAAGTTCCTTCCTGTTAAGACTCAGGTAGAATCTCAAGGTTACTACTTACAATCGCCATTTCACTATGGCAGAGTTACAACACGCTGTTTCATCTTCGCGACTATCAGCACCAGAACCATATAGTATCTCATACAAATGTTACAACAGCCCTCTCCTGAGGTTAAGGCTTTCCTGCTGGAGGTGTTTGTGTTAACGGTACTTTCCCAGAAAAGTGCGAGAGGCAACTGTCAAACCCATTTTGAAAGTTGGAAAGGACCGTCATCTTCCGTCCTATTTCCCTCACTAATTGCGTTTGCAAGGTGATGGAACGCATGCTCAATGGACGTTGGTATGGTGGTTGGTAACTCACAACCTACTGACCAGTGTACTTTCGACGTCGCCGTTCAGCAACAGACCACCTTGTGTCATCGATGCAGAGCATGAAGAATTATCAAACCATTGCGATATTTTTTGACCTGGGGAAGGCTTATGATACATTTAGGCGAGCAGGGATACCACGTTCCCTACACATCTGAAACATACGTGGACGCTTATCACTGTTCACTCAGGAGTTTATTAACTACCGCATTTTCAGAGTAAGAATCGATTCTGTTTTTTCGAAATGTTTAGTTCAGGAGAACGGACTGCCTCAGGGATCGGTACTAACCGTTACACTGTTGCTATAGCAATTAATTGTATTTCTGCATTCCTCCAGGGAAATCATCATGTTTGTTCGTAGACGACTTTGCCAACTATTGTACTCCTTAGCGTACGCCATTTTGGAACGTATGCAACAATGCTTAGGCTATCTTCAAGAATGGAGTTCTAAAAACAGCATTCGTTGCTCAAATGAGAAGTCAATCTGCGTTAATTCCTAGCGCCGTAATAAACGATTACCGTCTTCGATTCGGTCCCGATTTACTTCCGTTAGCAGCTTCGATGAGATTCATTGGGTTGACGTTTGATAGGAGACTTAGGTGGTCATCGCATGTAGCACAGCTGAAAGCGCGCTGTGACAGTTCTGTGAATATCTTACAGGTATTAAGTTGCAAATCTTGGGAACTGGATCGGATAGTTTTGCTGCGACTGCATCGCACACTGGTCCGATCACAGACTATGGATGTATTGTTTATTCTTCAGTGTGACCATAAGTGCTAAGAAGATAAGACACAGTCCATAATTGGGACATTCGTGTGACTATTGGTGCTTTTTCAATTAGTCCAGTTATGAGCCTTTATTCCGAAGCGGCAGAACCTCCTCTGCGATATCGGCGTGATGTCCTGCTAGCTAATTATGGCTGTGGACTTAAGCGTATTCCTATGTATCCAATGTTCGATTCTTTTTTTCAACATTGTGCTGGAAGAACGTTAAAGGAACAGCTCCATTAATCTAAGGTCTGCAAGAGTTCGTTTCCGGGAACTTCTTAGAAAGCATGTTTCCTAAGAGGGAGAGGATCCAACCCCTTTTGCTACATGCAACATCTCACGTATAACTTGGGATGACGGCATACCGGAAATCTCTGATGCCTATGTTTATACTTGAATTAACGTAACTTTTCAATTTTGACAGCTAGCTCAGTGCGCTTTCTACACGTGTATGTGGGTCTGTTGTCATGACAAGCAGAGTTGACTGTGAAGTGGCCAATCGCCGTTTAAGCCCCCTCCACAATCTTCACCAGAGTTCAGAGGAAGTGTTGGCACATGGCAAACGTTTTGTTTGATTTATCAGATAGTTGCATGATTTGTGTATCGTTGTAGTGTAGGGTGATATTTTAAAGTTTAAGCATACAACTATTTTAAATGAGTGAACTGTGCAATTGCATATTAACGTTATTTTTCAAGTCCTAAACGTGTAGCTGTGGTATAGCAAATGACCAGTATTGTGGTGGTTATAATATTTTTAAATATATATCCTGTGCTGAAATTTCTGTGTGATTGACAATGTCTGATCCCGGGCAAAAGCGTAGGGGAAGACCATGAACTCGTTCCCCAAAGAAAAATACGCTAAGCTTGGACAAGGTACTGCAATTCGCAGCCAAGCTCGTGAGATAGTATGTGCTTTAAGGACATATTTTGAACTGGAAAGAGAAAACAGTGGACCAATGACTGATGTAAATAAAGTCATAAATAGGACAGCTGCTGCACTTAAAATAAGTAAACAAAGTGTTGTCAATATAGGGAAAGAAAAGATCAATAAGCTGAGAAATCGCAATCTGAATCTTCAAAAGTAATATTAGAAAAACCCCAGTAAAAACCTGACATTGTCAAAAATTATTACAGATCTAGGTGTCTTCCAAGTAAATGCTGTTCGTCGCCATATGTATAGTTATTATGAAAGACAACTTTTAAATGCAAAGTTTGTCTTATCTAATTGAGAGTTAAAATAAACATAACAGCAAAAATAAGAACTTCAGAATAAACTTGGCACTAACTTGAATAATCTGCTATCTGAAAGTTTCACATTAGAATTAAAAACGTTTGTGGAGTAGAGCATTTTGAAATTTTAGAAAAATATAATGAATGTAAAAGCAGAAAAATCAGGTTTAAAGCTTTGTTCTATATAGGTAATATAATATTAAGTACGGACATTTAAAGCATCACGCAAAGGATTTTAAAGATACAAAATGGAAGACAGGCACTAGAATGAAGTAATACAGGTTGAAAACATATAGAAACTATTAATATTTAATATGCACTTATAGCATGAAAATGAATATGAACATAGTGCAATAGTTGACACTGTATCCTTAGAAGTGTATAGAGATGTTTAGTATAGTATATTATTACTAAGTCATTTCGTTAGGCACAACGAAGAACTTTTATATTTGTTTAGCTCTCTTCTCCTCTTCCAGTCGACACGACAGCAGACGGACGAGCCGACAACACCGCATGTTTTACACGCGGTGTAACTGAAACGCACATGGCAGGAGAGCAACTGTCAGAATTGAGAAGTTACGTAATTCAAGTATAGTACCTGCACTTGTATTCTATAATTTTTGTCAGGTTACAATGACAGAAGTTTTATATTTGTTTAGCTCTCCTCTCCTCTCCTCTTCCAGTCGACACGACAGCAGACGGACGAGCCGACAACACCGTATGTTTTACACGCGGTGTAGCTGAAACGCACATGGCAGGAGAGCAACTGTCAGAATTGAGAAGTTATGTAATTCAAGTATAATACCTGCACTTGTTTTCTATAATTTTTGTCAGGTTACAATGACAGAACTTTTATATTTGTTTAGCTCTCTTCTCCTCTTCCAGTCGACACGACAGGCAGACGGACGAGCAGACAACACTGCATGTTTTACACGCGGTGTAGCTGAAATGCACATGGCAGGAGAGCAACTGTCAGAATTGAGAAGTTACATAATTCAAGTATAGTACCTGCACTTGTTTTCTATAATCTTTTGTCAGGTTACAATGACAGAAGTTTTATATACACTGACAGATCTAAGTACCCCAACGGTGTTGGATGTGCTTTGTTCACAGAACCGAGCACCATATATTCGGTTGTCATGATAGAAATTCCATTTATACCGTAGAGCTGTATGCCAGATACCGAGCAATTTTGTATGTGCGCCGTCAAAAATTGGGAGACCCTCTCATCTTTAGCGATTCCCCTAGTGCACTTCAAAGCCTTCGTCAGCTGTACAACTACCACCCCACTGTTCAGCGAATCCAGGATGCCCTCCATGTTTTACACCTTCTGGCGTTAATATGGAGTGTGCTTGGATATCTGGTCACGTTGGCTTGCTGGGAAATGAACTGGCGGATTTGGCAGCTAAGGTGGCAACCATAGAACCCAATGTTCCAAAATTTCATGTAACGTCAGAAGAGGGGAGCAGTGCTGGCACGAGGAGTGGTTAGCTCTCTGTGGAAATAAGCTTAAGGTAGTGAAGGACATTCCGATAAACTGAGTAACTTCCTCTTGGGTATCTCGTAATAAGGTGGTGATTTTGGCTCGGTTGCTATTGGCCACTGCAATGTTACACACGCTTATATTTTTAACGGGGACTCTGCACCTCTTTGTCAGCTTTGGAGCAAACATTTGTCTGTCTGTCACGTGTTGTTCCGCATATTCCTCTAGCACATCTTCGGGACATTCTGCAACTGCTGGCCAGTCTTGCAGAAACGTCTTAGCAGACAATAACCAAGCAGTTGATAGGCTTTTTAGGTTTGTATCAGGGGTAACTTTTCAAATGCACATTTAGCCAGTCATGTGTTTCGTACTTCTCGGGTTATTTTTATATATTCCTATTTATTTCTCACTTTTGCTAATATTGTTATTAATTTAAAATAAAGAGAGTTGAAGGTTGTTACACTACATCACTAAAATGTTCTTACTTGAACGCGTTTCGGGAGATGGTTTGTTCCCATCATCAGCATCTCAACTGATTTTGCCGGTAATTGTAAATTGTCATTCATCACTGTTACTAGCCTCTAAATCTTCAAAATTAGTCAATAATTTGGACTTACAAGTCTAATAAGCAAAAAATAAACACCAATATTGCCACAAATAATAACCAAAGAATCGCATTCAAGTAAGAACATTTTAGTGATGTAGTGTAACAAGCTTCAACTCTCTTTATTTTAAATTATGACACATCACTGTTACTAGCTTCTAAATCTTCAAAATTAGTCAATTGTTATTAATATTTATCTCTGGTCTTCGCCATGATCTGTTTTACAAGGGTAATAATGACCTAGCAGTTCAGCACCCTTAAACACAAATCATCATCATCATCTTTAACTGCTATAGTCCTTAGCATTCCATTCTATATTACGTAAAGTACTTCACTTCCAATGTAGCAGATCCAATCCTCAAAATGGGCAATGGATATTTTTGAGTCTAAAAATCCTTAGATGGGCTTCCTAAGGAGCAGAAATAAAGTTGGTGGTCCTCTGTAATAGATTTATGGCACATAAAAGAACCTCAAACACGATAAAGAGGTCTCTTAGCAAAATTACCAATCTTTCACGCCCAATATAAAATGAGATGCTAAGGACTGGAACAGTTAAAGAGCGTCCATTAATAAAACTCAACTTAATTTAATGTTTGTAATCTTATTGTGATGAACAGGCACTTAACTTCTGAAGGTACATCATCAGTGTGAATCAGTTACAGCAGTGATCACTGTTAATAATTATATTGAGATGGACGGGCACACAATTTCTGAAACTGCATCACCAGTGTGAATCAGTTACAGCAGTGATCACTGTTAATAATTATATTGAGATGGACGGGCACACAATTTCTGAAAATGCATCACCAGTGTGAATCAGTTACAGCAGTGATCACTGTTAATAATTATATTGAGATGGACGGGCACACAATTTCTGAAACTGCATCACCAGTGTGAATCAGTTACAGCAGTGATCACTGTTAGTAATTTTATTGAGATGGACGAGCACATAACAATCCCTGAAACTGCATCACCAGTGTGAATCAGTTACAGCAGTGAACACTGTTAGTAATTTTATTTAGATGGACGGGCACACAATCTCTGAAACTACATCACCAGTGTGAATAAGTTACAGCAGAGATCACTGTTAGTAATTCTATTGAGATGGACGGGCACACAATCTCTGAAACTACATCACCAGTGTGAATCAGTTACAGCAAGGATCACTGTTAGTAATTATATTGAGATGGACGGGCACACAATCTCTGAAACTGCATCAACAGTGTGAATCATTTACAGCAAGGATAACTGTTAGTAATTATATTGAGATGGACGGGCACATAACAATCTCTGAAATGCATCACCAATGTGAATCAGTTACAGCAGAGATCACTGTTAGTAATTATATTGAGATGGACGGGCACACAATCTCTGAAACTGCATCACCAGTGTGAATCAGTTACAGCAGAGATCACTGTTAGTAATTATATTGAGATGGACGGGCACATAACAATCTCTGAAATGCATCACCAGTGTGAATCAGTTACAGCAGAGATCACTGTTAGTAATTATATTGAGATGGACGGGCACATAACAATCCCTGAAAGTGCATCACCAGTGTGAATCAGTTACAGCAGAGATCACTGTTAGTAATTATATTGAGATGGACGGGCAAACAATCTCTGAAACTGCATCACCTGTGTGAATCAATTACAGCAGAGATCACTGTTAGTAATTATATTGAGATGGACGGGCACACAATCTCTGAAACTGCATCACCAGTGTGAATCAGTTACAGCATTGATCTCTGTTAGTAATTTTATTGAGATGGACGGGCACATAACAATCCCTGAAACTGCATCACCCGTGTGAATCAGTTACAGCAGTGATCACTGTTAGTAATTATATTGAGATGGACGGGCACACAATTTCTGAAACTCCATCAGCAGTGTGAATCAGTTACAGCAGTGATCACTGTTAGTAATTATATTGAGACGGACGGGCACACAATCTCTGAAACTGCATCATCAGTGTGAATTAGTTACAGCAGAGATCGCTGTTAGTAATTTTATTGAGATGGACGGGCACATAATCTCTGAAACTGCATCATCAGTGTGAATTAGTTACAGCAGAGATCACTGTTAGTAATTTTATTGAGATGGACGAGCACATAACAATCTCTGAAACTGCATCACCAGTGTGAATCAGTTACAGCAGTGATCACTGTTAGTAATTTTATTGAGATGGACGGGCACATAACAATCCCTGAAACTGCATCACCAGTGTGAATCAGTTACAGCAGAGATCACTGTTAGTAATTATATTGAGATGGACGGGCACATAACAATCGCTGAAATGCATCACCAGTGTGAATCAGTTACAGCAGAGATCACTGTTAGTAATTATATTGAGATGGACGGGCACATAACAATCCCTGAAACTGCATCACCAGTGTGAATCAATTACAGCAGAGATCACTGTTAGTAATTATATTGAGATGGACGGGCACATAACAATCTCTGAAATGCATCACCAGTGTGAATCAGTTACAGCAGAGATCACTGTTAGTAATTTTATTGAGATGGACGGGCACATAACAATCTCTGAAATGCATCACCTCTGTGAATCAGTTACAGCAGAGATCACTGTTAGTAATTTTATTGAGATGGACGGGCACATAACAATCTCTGAAATGCATCACCAGTGTGAATCAGTTACAGCAGAGATCACTGTTAGTAATTATATTGAGATGGACGGGCACATAACAATCCCTGAAACTGCATCACCAGTGTGAATCAATTACAGCAGTGATCACTGTTAGTAATTATATTGAAATGGACGGGCACATAACAATCCCTGAAACTGCATCACCAGTGTGAATCAATTACAGCAGAGATCACTGTTAGTAATTATATTGAGATGGACGGGCAAACAATCTCTGAAACTGCATCACCAGTGTGAATCAATTACAGCAGAGATCACTGTTAGTAATTATATTGAGATGGACGGGCAGACAATCCCTGAAACTGCATCACCAGTGTGAATCAATTACAGCAGTGATCACTGTTAGTAATTATATTGAGATGGACGAGCACATAACAATCTCTGAAATGCATCACCAGTGTGAATCAGTTACAGCAGAGATCACTGTTAGTAATTTTATTTAGATGGACGAGCACATAACAATCTCTGAAACTGCATCACCAGTGTGAATCAGTTACAGCAGTGATCAATGTTAGTTATTATATTGAGATGGACGGGCACACAATCTCTGAAACTGCATCACCAGTGTGAACCAGTTACAGCAGGGATCACTGTTAGTAATTATATTGAGATGGACGGCCACATAACAATCTCTGAAACTGCATCACCAATGTGAATCAGTTACAGCAGTGATCACTGTTAGTAATTTTATTGAGATGGACGGGCACACAATCTCTGAAACTGCATCACCAGTGTGAATCAGTTACAGCATTGATCACTATTAGTAATTTTATTGAGATGGACGGGCACATAACAATCCCTGTAACTGCATCACCAATGTGAATCAGTTACAGCAGTGATCACTATTAGTAATTATATTGAGATGGACGGGCACATAACAATCCCTGAAACTCCATCATCAGTGTGAATCAGTTTCAGCAGAGATCACTGTTAGTAATTTTATTGAGATGGACGAGCACATAACAATCTCTGACACTGCATCACCAGTGTGAATCAGTTACAGCTGAGATCACTGTTAGTAATTATATTGAGAAGGACGGGCACATAACAATCTCTGAAACTGCATCACCAGTGTGAATCAGTTACAGCAGTGATCACTGTTAGTAATTATATTGAGATGGACGAGCACATAACAATCTCTGAAACTGCATCACCAGTGTGAATCAGTTACAGCAGAGATTGCTGTTAGTAATTATATTGAGATGGACGGGCACATAACAATCTCTGAAACTACATCACCAGTGTGAATCAGTTACAGCAGAGATCGCTGTTAGTAATTTTATTTAAATGGACGGGCACATGACAATCTCTGAAACTGCATCACCAGTGTGAGTCAGTTACAGCAGAGATCGCTGTTAGTAATTTTATTTAGATGGACGGGCACATAATCTCTGAAATTGCATCATCAGTGTGAATTAGTTACAGCAGAGATCGCTGTTAGTAATTTTATTGAGATGGACGAGCACATAACAATCTCTGAAACTGCATCACCAGTGTGAATCAGTTACAGCAGTGATCACTGTTAGTAATTATATTGAGATGGACGGGCACACAATCTCTGAAACTGCATCACCAGTGTGAATCAGTTACAGCAGTGATCACTGTTAGTAATTTTATTGAGATGGACGGACACATAACAATCCCTGAAACTGCATCACCAGTGTGAATCAGTTACAGCAGTGATCACTGTTAGGATTTTATTGAGATGGACGGGCACATAACAATCTCTGAAATGCATCACCTGTGTGAATCAGTTACAGCAGAGATCACTGTTAGTAATTATATTGAGATGGACGGACACATAACAATCTCTGAAATGCATCACCAGTGTGAATCAGTTACAGCAGAGATCACTGTTAGTAATTATATTGAGATGGACGGGCACATAACAATCCCTGAAAGTGCATCACCAGTGTGAATCAATTACAGCAGAGATCACTGTTAGTAATTATATTGAGATGGACGGGCACATAACAATCTCTGAAATGCATCACCAGTCTGAATCAGTTACAGCAGAGATCACAGTTAGTAATTTTATTGAGATGGACGGGCACATAACAATCTCTGAAATGCATCACCAGTGTGAATCAGTTACAGCAGAGATCACTGTTAGTAATTATATTGAGATGGATGGGCACATAACAATCTCTGAAATGCATCTCCAGAGTGAATCAGTTACAGCAGAGATCACTGTTAGTAATTTTATTGAGATGGACGGGCATATAACAATCCCTGAAACTGCATCAGCAGTGTGAATCAATTACAGGAGAGATCACTGTTAGTAATTATATTGAGATTGACGGGCACATAACAATCTCTGAAATGCATCACCAGTGTGAATCAGTTACAGCAGAGATCACTGTTAGTAATTTTATTGAGATGGACAGGCACATAACAATCTCTGAAATGCATCACCTGTGTGAATCAGTTACAGCAGCGATCACTGTTAGTAATTATATTGAGATGGACGGGCACACAATTTCTGAAACTCCATCAGCAGTGTGAATCAGTTACAGCAGAGATCGCTGTTAGTACTTCCGTTTAGATGGACGGGCACATAATCTCTGAAACTGCATCATCAGTGTGAATTAGTTACAGCAGAGATCACTGTTAGTAATTTTATTGAGATGGACGGTCACATAACAATCCCTGAAACTGCATCACCAGTGTGAATCAGTTACAGCAGTGATCACTGTTAGTAATTATATTGAGATGGACGGGCACACAATCTCTGAAACTGCATCACCAATGTGAATCAGTTACAGCAGTGATCACTGTTAGGATTTTATTGAGATGGACGGGCACATAACAATCCCTGAAACTGCATTACCAGTGTGAATCAGTTACAGCAGAGATCACTGTTAGTAATTTTATTGAGATGGACGGGCACATAACAATCTCTGAAATGCATCACCAGTGTGAATCAGTTACAGCAGAGATCACTGTTAGTAATTATATTGAGATGGACGGGCACATACTAATCCCTGAAAGTGCATCACCAGTGTGAATCAGTTACAGCAGAGATCACTGTTAGTAATTATATTGAGATGGACAGGCACATAACAATCCCTGAAACTGCATCACCAGTGTGAATCAGTTACAGCAGAGATTACTGTTAGGATTTTATTGAGATGGACGGGCACATAACAATCCCTGAAACTGCATCACCAGTGTGAATCAGTTACAGGAGAGATCACTGTTAGTAATTATATTGAGATGGACGGGTACATACTAATCCCTGAAAGTGCATCACCAGTGTGAATCAGTTACAGCAGAGATCACTGTTAGTAATTATATTGAGATGGACGGGCACATAACAATCCCTGAAACTGCATCACCAGTGTGAATCAGTTACAGCAGAGATCACTGTTAGTAATTTTATTGAGATGGACGGGCACATAACAATCTCTGAAATGCATCACCAGTGTGAATCAGTTACAGCAGAGATCACTGTTAGTAATTATATTGAGATGGACGGGCACATAACAATCCCTGAAACTGCATCACCAGTGTGAATCAATTACAGCAGAGATCACTGTTAGTAATTATATTGAGATGGACGGGCACATAACAATCTCTGAAATGCATCACCAGTGTGAATCAGTTACAGCAGAGATCACTGTTAGTAATTTTATTGAGATGGACGGGCACATAACAATCTCTGAAATGCATCACCTCTGTGAATCAGTTACAGCAGAGATCACTGTTAGTAATTTTATTGAGATGGACGGGCACATAACAATCTCTGAAATGCATCACCAGTGTGAATCAGTTACAGCAGAGATCACTGTTAGTAATTATATTGAGATGGACGGGCACATAACAATCCCTGAAACTGCATCACCAGTGTGAATCAATTACAGCAGTGATCACTGTTAGTAATTATATTGAAATGGACGGGCACATAACAATCCCTGAAACTGCATCACCAGTGTGAATCAATTACAGCAGAGATCACTGTTAGTAATTATATTGAGATGGACGGGCAAACAATCTCTGAAACTGCATCACCAGTGTGAATCAATTACAGCAGAGATCACTGTTAGTAATTATATTGAGATGGACGGGCAGACAATCCCTGAAACTGCATCACCAGTGTGAATCAATTACAGCAGTGATCACTGTTAGTAATTATATTGAGATGGACGAGCACATAACAATCTCTGAAATGCATCACCAGTGTGAATCAGTTACAGCAGAGATCACTGTTAGTAATTTTATTTAGATGGACGAGCACATAACAATCTCTGAAACTGCATCACCAGTGTGAATCAGTTACAGCAGTGATCAATGTTAGTTATTATATTGAGATGGACGGGCACACAATCTCTGAAACTGCATCACCAGTGTGAACCAGTTACAGCAGGGATCACTGTTAGTAATTATATTGAGATGGACGGGCACATAACAATCTCTGAAACTGCATCACCAATGTGAATCAGTTACAGCAGTGATCACTGTTAGTAATTTTATTGAGATGGACGGGCACACAATCTCTGAAACTGCATCACCAGTGTGAATCAGTTACAGCATTGATCACTATTAGTAATTTTATTGAGATGGACGGGCACATAACAATCCCTGTAACTGCATCACCAATGTGAATCAGTTACAGCAGTGATCACTATTAGTAATTATATTGAGATGGACGGGCACATAACAATCCCTGAAACTCCATCACCAGTGTGAATCAGTTACAGCTGAGATCACTGTTAGTAATTATATTGAGAAGGACGGGCACATAACAATCTCTGAAACTGCATCACCAGTGTGAATCAGTTACAGCAGTGATCACTGTTAGTAATTATATTGAGATGGACGAGCACATAACAATCTCTGAAACTGCATCACCAGTGTGAATCAGTTACAGCAGAGATTGCTGTTAGTAATTATATTGAGATGGACGGGCACATAACAATCTCTGAAACTACATCACCAGTGTGAATCAGTTACAGCAGAGATCGCTGTTAGTAATTTTATTTAAATGGACGGGCACATGACAATCTCTGAAACTGCATCACCAGTGTGAGTCAGTTACAGCAGAGATCGCTGTTAGTAATTTTATTTAGATGGACGGGCACATAATCTCTGAAACTGCATCATCAGTGTGAATTAGTTACAGCAGAGATCGCTGTTAGTAATTTTATTGAGATGGACGAGCACATAACAATCTCTGAAACTGCATCACCAGTGTGAATCAGTTACAGCAGTGATCACTGTTAGTAATTATATTGAGATGGACGGGCACACAATCTCTGAAACTGCATCACCAGTGTGAATCAGTTACAGCAGTGATCACTGTTAGTAATTTTATTGAGATGGACGGACACATAACAATCCCTGAAACTGCATCACCAGTGTGAATCAGTTACAGCAGTGATCACTGTTAGGATTTTATTGAGATGGACGGGCACATAACAATCTCTGAAATGCATCACCTGTGTGAATCAGTTACAGCAGAGATCACTGTTAGTAATTATATTGAGATGGACGGGCACATAACAATCTCTGAAATGCATCACCAGTGTGAATCAGTTACAGCAGAGATCACTGTTAGTAATTATATTGAGATGGACGGGCACATAACAATCCCTGAAAGTGCATCACCAGTGTGAATCAATTACAGCAGAGATCACTGTTAGTAATTATATTGAGATGGACGGGCACATAACAATCTCTGAAATGCATCACCAGTCTGAATCAGTTACAGCAGAGATCACAGTTAGTAATTTTATTGAGATGGACGGGCACATAACAATCTCTGAAATGCATCACCAGTGTGAATCAGTTACAGCAGAGATCACTGTTAGTAATTATATTGAGATGGATGGGCACATAACAATCTCTGAAATGCATCTCCAGTGTGAATCAGTTACAGCAGAGATCACTGTTAGTAATTTTATTGAGATGGACGGGCATATAACAAACCCTGAAACTGCATCAGCAGTGTGAATCAATTACAGGAGAGATCACTGTTAGTAATTATATTGAGATTGACGGGCACATAACAATCTCTGAAATGCATCACCAGTGTGAATCAGTTACAGCAGAGATCACTGTTAGTAATTTTATTGAGATGGACAGGCACATAACAATCTCTGAAATGCATCACCTGTGTGAATCAGTTACAGCAGCGATCACTGTTAGTAATTATATTGAGATGGACGGGCACACAATTTCTGAAACTCCATCAGCAGTGTGAATCAGTTACAGCAGAGATCGCTGTTAGTACTTCCGTTTAGATGGACGGGCACATAATCTCTGAAACTGCATCATCAGTGTGAATTAGTTACAGCAGAGATCACTGTTAGTAATTTTATTGAGATGGACAGTCACATAACAATCCCTGAAACTGCATCACCAGTGTGAATCAGTTACAGCAGTGATCACTGTTAGTAATTATATTGAGATGGACGGGCACACAATCTCTGAAACTGCATCACCAATGTGAATCAGTTACAGCAGTGATCACTGTTAGGATTTTATTGAGATGGACGGGCACATAACAATCCCTGAAACTGCATTACCAGTGTGAATCAGTTACAGCAGAGATCACTGTTAGTAATTTTATTGAGATGGACGGGCACATAACAATCTCTGAAATGCATCACCAGTGTGAATCAGTTACAGCAGAGATCACTGTTAGTAATTATATTGAGATGGACGGGCACATACTAATCCCTGAAAGTGCATCACCAGTGTGAATCAGTTACAGCAGAGATCACTGTTAGTAATTATATTGAGATGGACAGGCACATAACAATCCCTGAAACTGCATCACCAGTGTGAATCAGTTACAGCAGAGATTACTGTTAGTAATTTTATTGAGATGGACGGGCACATAATAATCTCTGAAACTGCATCACCAGTGTGAATCAGTTACAGCAGAGATCACTGTTAGTAATTTTATTGAGATGGACAGGCACATAACAATCTCTGAAATGCATCACCTGTGTGAATCAGTTACAGCAGAGATCACTGTTAGTAATTATATTGAGATGGACGGGCACACAATTTCTGAAACTCCATCAGCAGTGTGAATCAGTTACAGCAGAGATCGCTGTTAGTACTTCTGTTTAGATGGACGGGCACATAATCTCTGAAACTGCATCATCAGTGTGAATTAGTTACAGCAGAGATCACTGTTAGTAATTTTATTGAGATGGACGGTCACATAACAATCCCTGAAACTGCATCACCAGTGTGAATCAGTTACAGCAGTGATCACTGTTAGTAATTATATTGAGATGGACGGGCACACAATCTCTGAAACTGCATCACCAATGTGAATCAGTTACAGCAGTGATCACTGTTAGGATTTTATTGAGATGGACGGGCACATAACAATCCCTGAAACTGCATCACCAGTGTGAATCAGTTACAGGAGAGATCACTGTTAGTAATTATATTGAGATGGACGGGCACATACTAATCCCTGAAAGTGCATCACCAGTGTGAATCAGTTACAGCAGAGATCACTGTTAGTAATTATATTGAGATGGACGGGCACATAACAATCCCTGAAACTGCATCACCAGTGTGAATCAGTTACAGCAGAGATCACTGTTAGTAATTTTATTGAGATGGACGGGCACATAACAATCTCTGAAATGCATCACCAGTGTGAATCAGTTACAGCAGAGATCACTGTTAGTAATTTTATTGAGATGGACGGGCACATAACAATCTCTGAAATGCATCACCAGTGTGAATCAGTTACAGCAGAGATCACTGTTAGTAATTATATTGAGATGGACGGGCACATAACAATCTCTGAAATGGATCACCAGTGTGAATCAGTTACAGCAGAGATCACTGTTAGTAATTTTATTGAGATGGACGGGCACATAACAATCTCTGAAATGCATCACCAGTGTGAATCAGTTACAGCAGAGATCACTGTTAGTAATTATATTGAGATGGACGGGCACATAACAATCCCTGAAACTGCATCACCAGTGTGAATCAATTACAGGAGAGATCACTGTTAGTAATTATATTGAGATTGACGGGCACATAACAATCTCTGTGCATCACCAGTGTGAATCAGTTACAGCAGAGATCACTGTTAGTAATTTTATTGAGATGGACGGGCACATAACAATCCCTGAAACTGCATCACCAGTGTGAATCAATTACAGCAGAGATCACTGTTAGTAATTATATTGAGATGGACGGGCACATAACAATCTCTGAAATGCATCACCAGTGTGACTCAGTTACAGCAGAGATCACTGTTAGTAATTTTATTGAGATGGACGGGCACATAACAATCTCTAAAATGCATTACCAGTGTGAATCAGTTACAGCAGAGATCACTGTTAGTAATTTTATTGAAATGGACGGGCACATAACAATCTCTGAAACTCCATCACCAGTGTGAATCAGTTACAGCAGTGATCACTGTTAGTAATTTTATTGAGATGGACGGGAAAACAATCTCTGAAACTGCATCACCAGTGTGAATCAGTTACAGCAGTGATCACTGTTAGTAATTATATTGAGATGGACGGGCACACAATCTCTGAAACTGCATCACCAATGTGAATCAGTTACAGCAGTGATCACTGTTAGTAATTTTATTGAGATGGACGGGCACACAATCTCTGAAACTGCATCACCAGTGTGAATCAGTTACAGCAGTGATCACTATTAGTAATTTTATTGAGATGGACGGGCACATAACAATCCCTGAAACTGCATCACCAGTGTGAATCAGTTACAGCAGTGATCACTGTTAGTAATTATATTGAGATGGACGGGCACACTATCTCTGAAACTGCATCACCAGTGTGAATCAGTTACAGCAGTGATCACTGTTAGTAATTATATTGAGATGGACGGGCACACAATCTCTGAAACTGCATCACGAGTGTGAATCAGTTACAGCAGTGATCACTGTTAGTAATTATATTGAGATGGACGGGCACACAATCTCTGAAACTGCATCATCAGTGTGAATTAGTTACAGCAGAGATCGCTGTTAGTAATTTTATTGAGATGGATGGGCAAACAATCTCTGAAACTGCATCACCAGTGTGAATCAATTACAACAGTGATCAATTGAGATGGATATGTGTGAGTGTGTGTGTGTGTGTGTGTGAGGTAGTTTATTTCATATCTTCCAATCACAAATATTGTACATATGTAATATCTGTTCTCCCAGAGTTACTTAAAATTGGCAACATATACAATGAACATCTGGGTTGTTTGTATATTTGTACCTTACATTTTACATGTATTTACCTTAACTCTAACTTCAATTACATTCCCTCTTCTGTAAAGCATCCATACTGTCGTCATATTTTAGGCCCTCTCTTTTTTGAAGATTTTTCTCCACCATTTCTGTCTTACTTTCTCTATGTATTTGCCTGCTTGTTTGATAGATGCTTACCTTTTGTTCCGAAAAAAGCTTATGTAAAATATACGTAAGTTAACTTTTACCACTTTTTGTTCCATATTTACTCTCTCCAGATTTTGGTTACCGAACATTCCATTATACTGTGAAAGTTATTATCTGCAGTGCTGCAAAGTGGGCATTACCCTTTATCATCCCTTTAACCTCTTAATAACATTAAACCCTCTCTTTGCATTTTATCACAGACATCAATGTAGTTTTATCTTCCCCATTCTTTCTTAATGCCCCTATATATCAGAGCACTCTTATCCCTTAAGGTACTGAACAGTTCTTGTTTGTCTATATCATCCGCCCTAGCTTTTACTTTATTCCATAATCTCTGTCCCCCTATTGCTTGCTGGTTAATTAACTCACCCATTCCAATTTCTCTTACAATTTCATTTAATTGACATAACTTCTTTCCCATGTAGATATTTCTTGTGCCCTTAAACATTCTTTGACAATATTACCTTCCTCCAATGATTGAACTCTATTTCAATATTTCACAATATATTTTACCACCAATATTTTACTACCAAATCTTTCCAATTCAACTAGTGCTGCCTCTTTAGGTGCAGCTTTGAATTGAAAAGGGAATTGAAACCATTAGCAATAAATATATCAGAAATAGTTAATACCACAAACACAATTGACACAGACTGTGTGTTTTAATCAAAACTGTACTATTTGTGTGACAAGTTCTTGTGTATCTCTTATGCTTTACCAGTAGCAAAAATTTAAATAATATTCATACAAAATCAGAAGTGTATCACAAGCTATTCACAAAATATTCAAAACAATTGTTTTGTTAGTCTGCAAATAACTTATACCTATGGCATTCTAATCAAAATCATCACAGCCTATATTGAAAAAAATCTGAAATAATGAAAATTCTTGAACATAAAGGGCTGTTTGGGATGCAAGAGTTTTCTTGAAAATCTGTGAGCAGCATATAAATATACACAAACTTTGATTCCAGGTTTAGCATCATTGAGGCATTTTGTTTTTGAGTTCCATGCTCTCTTCCTTCCGAAAAATGCATATCTTTTTTTATAAAAATGCTTATGTTAGTTTCAGGGGTCTTTAAAACATATATTGTAATTGAAAACTTGACTGAATTTTTGGATGGAACATAGTAATTCCTCTAATTACTCCAGTTTTATAGTAGAGAAAGTAAAAAACGGGTTTGTATTTGATCCACCCTCATATAAGGATATAAAACCTCATACTACAGTATGACCTTTAGTCTGAATCATACAATAAGAATGGTGCAACCAACAAATTTCAATGTAATTTGATGGTATTATATTTACATTTCCATCAGTTCAAGAACCTGAGACATCTCTACATCATAAATAAGAGAGTTAAACAAGAATTAAAGGACAATTTAACACAAGAAGCATAAGGCTTCTAATTGAAACATTAGCCAAGGGGTAAGTCTTACCTTGATTTTACTGGAGGGAAGTCCCCATCCTGTAACAGAGTATTTCAAATGTACAATTTTACACAACCATCCATACAGTTACTTAAACAGCACACATAACACAGCTATCTGTTAATGTACCAGGTTTAATTTCTTTATGTATTACCGCTATTTGGTATTAGTAGATATGTGGAAACTAACATTTGACATTTCATCACATAATGCATTATATGAAAACCAAGAAATGGATAAAGTGTTTAGAGCTTTAGAGAACACAGAACTGGCAAAAGCAATGTTTACTACATCAGAACACATGATTCAGTCAGTACTTAGGAAAATTATGACAGAAATGTTTAATGTGTATAAGAAGACAGCAGGAGGGAAGAGGAGAGCAACAAACTGAACTCCTCACTACCAATAACCTGGGTGTTGAGGATTAAAACATACTAGGTTTGTAAACAAGAGGTTTATAAATTTAATTTTACATCAATAATTTAAGAGTGGATGGTCTCCATCCAACAAATTGCAAGAGGAATAATAATAATAATAATAATAATAATAATAATAATAATAATAATAATAATAATAATAATAATAGTAATAATAACAACAACAAAAACTTCATGAGGCTTTTCAGAAATACAGGTTTTGTGCAGTGTGATCTAAACATATTTTACAGGACAATGTATTCCATTTCAAATAGAATTTGAAAAACGCAAATTGTAAAAGCGAGAATGTTAATTTTTTTCCTAAGTATTCAAGCACTTCCAAATAATAATATATACTGAATATTTTAAACAGAGAAAGTATGTGTGTGTTCAAGGACATCTCAGAGAACACTAATATGATTTTGATAATTCCTTCACCACTGAATCATGTTTTTCCAGCAGGACACACACTACAAGACATTCACATAGATTTTAAAAATATATGTTTAGGGTATTTGCATAGCCACATCTAATTTCACCCTAGTTTACTGAAATATTAATATCAGGGTATTTTTGATCTTTTGCTGCAAACAAGGCTAATTTTCTTTTTTGCTTTTTCTTTCCTTCTTTAGGCTGTAAAATCTTAAGCAAGAAAAGGAGATCTTTCCATATATTGAGGTTTACTGACATCCACGGTAAAATGGGTCCAAGTGATATGGATGTGTATAGAGAATAGCAAGAAACTGCAATGTCGATAGAAACCTGTTATTTGACACGTGTTTCACAAAAATTGGAGTCATAGCTTGTCATCTGTAAAGTGGAACATGTCTGATGTAGTAGGTTTCCTAATAACACCCATAAAAATTCTCACGTCAAGTAGCCTGTAAATCTCTATCAGTTTTATGTCTGACAACTTCTGAATCCTACTTTAGATCCTAATTTGCCTTTTGAAATCAGATCTTTATGCACTTTATGCCTATACACATTTGTTTAAGTGGGAAACTTGATGGAAAAAATGAAGATGAAATATAACTTTCTCCGCTATTTCTTAATGACTAGCATAGTATTTTCAGTATAATTGGTTCAAAATGCATTAGGTGCAAAAGAGTTTTAATTATAAATGTGGTATTAAACAAAAATGATATTGATGATAACAGTACATAGGAAAGTGGCATTTCCAATGCAGTTAGGTGTGAGGAACTCCAGAAAGCACGGTAATTTTTGGAGATACAGTTTTATTTATTATAGTTGGTGTATATTGCATTTAATATCCTTTTATTAAGTTTTTTCATTATATTATAAAAAGAAACACAAAATACTTGTTCTGCAAAGAAAAAATTTAAATTGTGGGCCAATTTAAATGCCCAGATCTCCTTTTTTTTGTATATTCAGGAACAGCAAGTGTGAAGTTTTAATGGGCAATGGGCTAAATCTTTATAACTGAGCTTCTGTTGTTTCCAAATAACTAGGAATTTTGTTTTGAAATCACTTACTATTCATTTAACTTTTTATTTCAAGTGAAGCTGATAGTCAGATACAACAATATCACAGAATATTTTGGTATGGTAACGAAACTTCACTCAAGTAGCTTATAATTTTGAAGAACTGTGTCCACCATTACTCTCAATGCTTTAAATACACCATCAGACAAACACTGTATATATTCAAAACTATTTCATGTCCTTATTAATTTTGTATTACATACTCCAAATATTTTATCAGGTGTACAATAAACAAAAATTGTAACTGCTGTAGATTTCTACAAAACCTACCTTAATGTCATCAGAAACAAATGAAGTTTCTGTTTCCAGCCACCAAGGCTCTTCTTTAATCACCATTTTATTACCCATTTCATTGTAACTATTACACTTCCTATCCATCATTACAGGAACCTCTGCAAAAGATTCTCTCTTGCTCTGTGAACCAAAGTCTGAAACCATGGTCTGTTCCTCAATTTCCATTTTTGTATCTCTCCTGCAGTATTTGCTGAAAACAGTTTCAGACTTAATCTGCTTTACAAGATGTTTGGTAAAACATTCTCTCTCTTTCTGTGAACAAAAGCCTGGAAAAGGAGTCTCTGATTTAATTTCCACATCACAATCATCATCCAGAAGCACAGCATCACTGTTTCTCTTGATTGTAACATCCTTGGGAAAAAACTCTCTCTCATTCTGCAAGACTACAACACCTGAGAGAGGACCCTCTTCTTTGATTTCTATTTTGCTATCCATTTCACAATTGTTGCTGTGCTTAATTTTATTAACAAGTCTGTGGAGAAAGAAGCATACTATGTATAGCATAAAATACTCATAATTTTAAGCATTAGCTTCTTTGAATTCATACCTTCACTGTTCTCTCACAAATACACTTACTTCTTTGAAAGTTGAATAAGACTTGAAAAATTCAATACCATGAATATTTGCTTCTTCACGCCAATGTTATTACCACTTTGGATACAATGATGATATAACTGTATGAGCATTAAAGCTTCTGATCTGATGGTTAACCTTCAAGGCAATCTCACACAAAGGCAACTCACAATGTTGATGACTATTAGGGTAAATTTGTGTTTTGATAATTATTCTTACACACTAGCCATGTGCAGCAAATAAGTCGAGAAATTAACCGTAATAGTAATTAACTATAAAGTATCTACCACATTACAAGTTACTTTTGAGGTAAGATATCTCTGTATTTGATATAAAATTTAACAATTTATTGTAGTAATTAGTTTGCTGTATTTGCCACTGTTCCTGTAATTCCTAAACTGGCTTTTATATGCCTTCACCTGCACAACTGAAGCGATTTGAATAGGCATGATTATTAGAGAAACCTAAAATTGACGGGGCAGACCCAAGTATAATAACCGGTGTGATGGCATGCTTGGATGCTGAAGGGCTTACATTTGACTGCAGTCACATGGATTTTCATTATTATTATTATTATTAAAAAGTTTTACTGAAAAAAATTAATATTTCGCAATATAAAACAGCTATAAATAGCTTAACTGTGACATTCAAGGTTAGTTTAATATGAAGTTATAAAAAAGAACTAAAACCTTTAAAAAACATAAATAAACCCTTTGTAATAAATATGGTGCACCAGCTATAAAGATTTAAGGTTTGCTGTGTTACTTAAACAAAATGAGAGGGTATGGGCATCTCGCCATGGCACATGCAGTGGTAAGAACACTGACACAGCAGAGAGCTCCATGGTTTGAGCCCCGACTGTGGAACTGAGTTTTTCAAGTCTAATTTAGCTTTCCAACTAGGTCCCTACACAAACCTACTCATAAAGAACAATTATTATAAAAAGCACATAAATCTACTTTCTGTGAGGTCACCCTTGGCCTGAAAATAAGCATAGACATCCAACTCAGAACATTTTAAATGTTTCATTTCGAATAAGTATGCTGGCTAATGGATTCAGCAAAATTGGAAGGGAAATAAAGCTGGTGGTCGCATGTCATAGATTTATGGCGCATAAAAGGACCTCAAACCTAATCAAGAGGCCTCTAAGCAAAATTTCAGTCTTTCACGCTCAATATAGAATGGGACGCTGAACTGAATTTAATAAACCAGCAAAATTTAAAAATGAACTACTTTATTGCAAAGTAGACCCACTGTCACCACACCTGAGAAAGAAATCAGAGATCTCAGTACTTAATCATCTTAAATTACAAAACAACTTATTTAAAAACTGCAGCAACTGACTTCACAATGTGGAGAGATTTTAAAAGAACATCGTAATCAATCAAGATCATTAAAAACTGCCACAATGTTATAAGTGAAAGGTGCTAGAATATTACTTATATCACACTTCATCTTTTTGGATTTCCTCTGAATCTTGTTTGAAATCTACCGATTCACCTGAGTTACTTTATATTATTTTTGTAATCATGATGAAGCTTGTCATTTAAAAAGGTAAATGAAATGCAGTATTACTAGTAGGTTGATTTATGCTCATAATGTGGTTACCAATTTTGTTTGTTAGAAGAGCTTTGTTAGTTATGACGCTAATCTGGTACACATAGAAGGCGAGTGTATGCTGTAGTGAACCATTGTGAATCTAAGGGATCCTGCATTTTCTAGATTTAATCCAAAGTCAGCTTTTGGTTTAGTGTGCATATATGAACAGCTGTCCCTGTAATTAGACACGACCAAAGTAGCAGCAGCCAGAGTTAGCAGTTAAAATTTTGCTCTTTCTAAGGCTAACAAGTTCTAACATGTGCAAAATATCCTTATTTATTTTTCTAACATACCTCTACAGTTCATATATTAATTTTCTAAAACATGAGCATAAAATTTAGTTGTAATGTATATTTATATGTTTTTATCTGTCTTGCAAACATGACACAGGTATATTCTTATGTTTAAAGTGAATGTCAGGAATTATAAAAAATATTTGCCTCAGCCAAACTTGGACAGCATCTCTATAACTGGCTGAGTATTGTAACTTGTTTAAATTTTCCAGATAGACCTTTGCCTTATAACAATGGAGTTTCTTTCCAATTATTTCTGAAATGTTCAGGAAGTAGTTCCCCCTTAAAATGGATATCATTGTTCCCTCAAAACAAATAGAAGGCTGCATGCTTTTAATCCATGGAACAGATTATAACTGTTCTTCAGTATCATTTATGTAGTAGTTATTTACATTAATGGGAATTTCCACTTTTGTCAATGTAATAACTTAACCTCAATCTACAAAATCCTGAACATTTGAATTGTTTTCCCTGCAGCACAAATGGTTTTCACAACATGCCTAGTTTTGAAGATTGCCTGTGTGTATTTCTGTGCCACTCAGGTAAGCATAGCAACTCATTGTAAACCAAAGAGTTTTCTTATTAAACAGTTAATGCAAGAAGAGGTTTATGTTACAGTGTGTATGAACTCATTGTCAATGTAACACATTGTTAGGCTGTAGGCAGAGTTGTCGCTACTAAAGTATATAATTACATGAAATTTGAGTTCATATCCTTACAGCCTAAAAGGCACAGTGAATTGATAGTTGCTGATCTAGTTGCCCAGTATTTTAAATTATTGTCCTCAAAACCAGCAGCATTATAGTTTATGGGGATGCAACTCTCCATGTATAATATGCTGAACGACAACATTGTTGGTAATAACAGTAACACTGAATCTCTCTCAATTTGAGTTCATATCCTTACAGCCTAAAAGGCACAGTGAATTGATAGTTACAGATCTAGTTGCCCAGTATTTTAAATTATTGTCCTCAAAACAGCAGCATTATAGTGTATGGGGATGCAACTCTCCATGTATAATATGTCGAATCACAACATTGTTGGTAATAACAGTAACATTGAATCTCTCACAAACCTTCACCCAATCCAGGGTTAAATATACAAATTCCAGTTCCTAGTGGTTTCACTGTGGGCCACTAGTTCCTGAAGGCCTGAGCTTGTCATTTACTCATTTTTAGGGCTGAGGCACTTAGTTAAGCCCAGCTATCATCGTTGGCACTAGAAATGGCAGATACAAATCATGTGTCACTTTACAAATTTACAATACATTAAGTCCAAAGAATATCCTGTGGTATTAGCATTATGAGGACATTCATTTGCTTGTTTACTGTTAAGTGGTGCACTTTCAAAACAGTACTTATAAAGCTTTAAGAAACCTTCCATTTTTGTTACCATTTGAGCGATATTATGATAAATTTTCAATACCTACTTTGAATAAAAGCCATTCTAAGCTTATTAGTAAACTGTAGTAAGATATTCTAGGAGCACTCCACAGATTTATAAAGCAGAATGGAAGGATCATGTGGTAATTGCCGTAAACGAGCACAACAGGGAATACAATGCAATGGATGTAATTTGTAGTGCCACTTCAGCTGTGTAAGAGTTAACAAGAGGATGATTCCAAATGGTGACTGGTTTTGCAAACTGTGAAACAAAGAGAAATAAATTAAGTAACTTAAAGATTTGATTAATGTGCTACAAGATGATGCTGAAAGTTAAGCTACAAGATGAAAATAGAAGGCATCCAGATGATTCATTTGTAGCAGTCAGGCAACGAGGAGCTTGAAGTCACCAGAAGTTATGGGAGGTAGATTTTCTGTTTTGGAAGACAATGTTTCAGTGATGGAGAAAGTAGCAGGGCCTGATGTTGCAGTACAGTGGAAAGACCAACATGAAGAGAGTACTTATGTTAGATAGCATCCATGCTAGAAGGTTGGGAGCCTGGCTGCAGGAAGAACTCGGGAACAATTTCAAAGTGGAACGCATATGTAAGCCAAGTGCCAATCTTGAGAATGTGACCTCAATCTTAAGAACCTATCTGTCGATCTCACCAAGGATGATCACATTATGATCATTGGGATGGTGGCAACAGTACTGAAGCTGATTATGGGTATTCAATCAAGGAAGATCTGAACCATACTGCCAAGGTAAGCACTCATACTAATGTTAAATTTGTTGAGCCATTTCAGAGACACGATAAGCCAGCACTTTGTCATGTGATAGCCCAAGTGAAGGAGGACCTGTGGAAGAGAAGTACTGCCTTTCATAACGTTGACGTTTTGCCAACATTCAGCCTCCATCAGGAGCATTTCACATCACAGGTTGTGTCTCAACTTCTTAAGCAAGAAGGTGCTTGTGTAACTCTTGGCAGAGGAGTTCAAGTGTAATAACTGTGAGCGGGATGTTCCTGTTATTGTGGGTGCGAGATCTCGTCTTTTAGGAGGAAGGTAAAAAGGAGGACCACACAGGTAAAATCAATTTCATATGCATAAACACTGATACCTTCCCTTCAATATAAAAAAGTTCATTTGGTTTATATCATGAAAACATAAGAGGATTAAAGAATAAAGAAGAGGAACCAAATATACATGTTCAAGATATAAATTATATCATCACAGTAATTTGCACAACAGAGAAACAGAGCTCGAAAATGTGAATTTCAGTAAGTACACATTATGTAGAAGTAGATTAAACTGTGGAGGACTGAGTATATCTACTAACAGCATGATAAAGTTCACCAACATAAATGTAGCATCTTTTTGCGAAGTAAAGGAATTTGAATGCTGTTCAGTAAAACTAGAGTTTGGCAGGGATACAGACATCATTTTATCAGTATATAGAACTCCCACAAGGAAACTCCAAGGATTTATAAATAGATTATAAAGGACCACTCATACATTTACAGTGAAAATGCTAAAATAATAATTTGTGGAAATTTTAATGTAAATAAACTTAATGACAGCAAAATGAAAACTAACCTCACTTCCCTGTTACATACATTTAAATTAGAATATGTGCTTCACTTTCCCACCAGAACTCATATGAATACTGCGACAGCTATAGATAACATAGATAGACTCAGAAAGAATTCCAAATTATGCATCATTCCCACTGTAAATAACTGTCAGATCATGAAGCTCAGGTATTACTGGTGACTGCCATAGCTTGCAAACAGTTGATAATAATATAAAAAGTAAAATTACAACAAGAATAATTAGTGATGAACATTTAAACTAGCGTTAAAAAACAAAAACTGGGCTACTGTCTATTCCAACACTCAAATAAATGACAAATTTGATGAATTCCTTAAAATTGCGCTATTAACATTTGAAGCCATTTTTCCTAAGAAAACAATAACCCCATCACAGATAACAAAGGTCAAACCCTGTATTACTTGAGGTGTGCAAATAAAAAAAACTTGTCCTTACTATATCGCACAAGTTATCATTCAAACGTTAAAACACACTACAAAACATATTGTAAAATACTTAAAAGAGTAATTAATGAAACGAAAAGAAAGTATTATGCACTAGCTATTGATGAATCCAATAATAAATTAAAACAATGTGAATATAATAAAAACTGAAACAGAAAGAATTAATTCCAATAGTAATACTGCTCACTTAACTAGTGGAAATAAAGAGGTCAGTATTACTGTGCCACTGTTAATGCCTTTAACACTTATTTCCTTAATGCAGCAAAAATCAAAACGAATAGATCCAACTCAAACTCAACTGCACTTAAAATGGTGAAATCAATTGTAAATTTAAGATAGGCTCTACTACCCCCACAGAAATAGAAAAGATTATTAGCTTGTTGGGAGGCAAAACCTCACATGGGTGTGATTACAGATAAGCACCAAATTATTCAAATATTACCAAACAGATTTGAGCAAGCCTGTTGGTTATATATGCAGTAATTCCCTTTCATCAGGAATATTCCCAGAAAAAAATTAAACACACAATTGTTAAGCCGCTACACAAGAAAGGAGACAAATGTCTGATTTTATGGCTACAGTAATATCTCTATAAATTGGTTCAGATTTTACTTAACAAATTGAATCTAGAAAACCAGAATCTATGCTCGTGATTCAGAACCAGGTATAATTACTAAAGAAGTTCCACGTGTTCTATATTTGGCCCTATGTTATTACTTTCTCTACTATGTATAGTAAGTAGGGGAAGTATTGTATTCCACCCAAAAATTCGATACCGAGATTTCACTGGATATATATGTTTTGAGACTCACTGAATCCAAAAAAAGCATTTTTGGAAACACGTCCGTGTGTGTGTCTGTGTGTCTGTCTGTGAACAACATAACTCAGAAACGAACAGTCGGATAAACACCAAACTTGGTATTTAGGTTCAGTATCTTCCAAGGATGCGACACGAAGGTTTTCAAGAAAATCCCCCCACCCCAGATTACCCTTTACATGGAAGATTTTTCGAAAATTTTAATGTTCTCAAAAATGGCTGTAACGATTTTGATTAAAATATCATATGTTTAAGATATTTTTATGACAAATAAAATTTATATCTTGAATTTCCTGGGAATGTCTCCAAAAGTATTCTTCAGTGTGAACGACTTTTACATAACTGGTAAACCATAAGAGATAGACAAAATTTTACTACACAAAAAATGTAGATCGTGTTAAAATACACAATTTATGTCATATACATTTTTTTTGTTTAGTGAACCATTGTCGAGATATTGCTTGTTATTCCCTTAAATTTTCCAATACTTATACTTTTTCTCAAATTCGTTAATAATTTTTTTTTTATGTTCTGGACATGCAAAGAGAATGGAATGTGTCACATAGCAACCAGCGTTAAAATATTTGACTATCGCTTAAAACCTACCATATTCCCCTTGCATCTACAAGAAAATTAGCAATAAGATCTATATCTCGATTAACATGAAGCATATGGAGAATAAGCGTTTGTAAAAATAGTTTGTACAAGAGTACAGAAAGTCATGTGAGTGTAACACATCAGATTTTTTTTTATGTTTATAAATGACCTAACATATTATGTTAGCAAAGATGCAATAGCTGCGCTTTTAGCAGATGATACCAGTGTACTTATATCTGAAAATTCACATCAGCAATTAAGAGAATCCATCACTAAAGTGTTTGAACAATTCAACATTTGGTTTAAGCTAATAAGCTTTCATTAAACTATGACACAACAAACTTCAATTTTATACGAAGCATAAACAAGTGAATGAATTAACAATCAGGTGCTACAATTACATCATAAATAAAGTATTTGATATAAAATTTCTTGGGCTTCAAGTAGATGGAGAGCTCAATTGGAGAAAATAGATAAAAAGCATGTTACCAAAACTTAGGTCAGCTTTGTCCTAAAAAAAAATCTGTTTAAACAAAATGCCTTAAGAGCAGCTTATTTTACCCACTTTCACTTTCTGTTGTGATACGGAATAATCTTCTGTGGTAATTCAGCAAACAGCAAGCAAGTATTTATATTACAAAAGAAGGCCATATGCAATATTTGTGGTGTTGCGCTGCATGATTCCTGTAGGTCCTTATTCAAAACCAAAAAAAGTCTTCCTCTTACTGGTGAATACACACATTTTGCCTTGAGCTATCTTACAGATAATTATGATAACTTCACAGCAAACCTTGCTGTGCATTACCAAAATATGAGGCCTGTAGGCAATTTGCCTAGACCAGCAAATAGCTTAAAACTGTTCCAAAAAGGATCTTACTATTTTGCAATAATTTATAATCACCTTCCATGTTACCTAAAACTATTAGACAATCCTAAGCAACATAAAATTTTAAAAAAAAAATTTTAAACCCTTTCTTATATACTCACTCACCATATACTATGCAGGCACTTTTTAATGTCATGCAACAGGTAAATACTTGATACATATGGCAGATTGCATGTGGTGGTGATTTACACTCTTTTGTTACTATAATGCATATCAAAAGGTGATGGTTTACAAATTTTCATCCCTAAGATAATGCATGATGGGGAAGAAAGAGAAAAAAAAGTTGTTCTTGATGTTGGGTATGTTATTAGTTATGCTGCATATTTCATAACTGTATGATGTATTTAATGTCCCTGAGCATTGCTCACAGTGGAGCCAAATGAACAAACAAACACTAATATGAATTTCCACTTTTATCAATGTAATGCCTTAATGTCAATCTCCATAATCCTAAACATTTGTAACATTTTCCCTGACGCACAAATGATTTTTGACATGCCCAGATTTGAGGATTGCCTGTGTGTATTTATGCGCTACTCAGGTAAGCGTAGGACATTAAAACCATAGCAAGTCATAGTAAACCATAGAAATTTCTTATTTCAACAGTTAATTCAGGAAGAAGCACACTGTTAGGTTGTAGACAGACGTGTCAGTACTAAAGTAAATGATTACCTGAAATTTAAATTCATACACTTATAAAACTTTATAGCCTAAAAGGCAAAGTGAATTGATATTTATAGATCTAGTTGCCGCTTATTTTCTATCATTCCTGGTAATGGTTCCATAAATAGTCTGCAAATCATTTGAGTTTTACAGCACAGATCCTACAACTACATCTGTTGTTACTTCGCGGTTGTGCAACTGCTCTACTCATGTGCTTCTAAAAGGCATCCCTTGGTTACACTTTGCGGCGTATGAACCTCAACATTGGGCTACACCTCACAGCCCTCATTAGCATCTTCGGCCTGGACTCATATATAAAATTTTATTCATGTGAAGTAAATCTTGCCGAGATGGGAAACAAAGCTCTTATCCCCCTTAAAACCAGAAGCACTATAGCATATGGGGATGGAACTCTCCATGTATTATAATACAATGAACCACAACATTGGTAATAATAACAGTAACATTGAATCTCTCACAAACCACCTAGTCGACAAGTCCAAAGAATATCTTGTGGTATTAGTATTATGCAAGGAAATTCATTTATTTATTTGTTTATTGTTAACTGTGCATTTCCCAAAGAGTATTTACATAGCTTTAAGAAACCTCTCATTTTCATTAGCATTGGAGTGATGTTATGATAAATGTCAGTACTTACTTTGAATAACCTTTCTAACCTTAGTAGTAGGCTCTGTAGCAAGATATTCTGCAAGGTTGACACCAGAAAGATGGCAGATGCAACTTTCCCATAATGCCTTTGGTGGAATGTGTTTGTTTGATTGTTCATTTGGCCCTACTGTGTGCAATGCTCAGGGACAATGAACATGTCATACAGTTATAAAATATACAGCATAACCTTATAACTAAGCCCCGGATATTTAGGTTCTAAAAAGTTAAAATCAGGTTCTATGTATCAGTATATTAGGATTTTATAGGATCTTATATGTTGAATTTAGGAATTTATAGGATCTTTGGCATATATATATATATATATATATATATATATATATATATATATATATATATATATTCATGCAAGTCACTGAGCACTTTGTTTAAAACACTACCTTTAAATTGTAAAAAGTTAAATTAACTGTAACTTTATTATGTATTTGAAAGTACCAAATTAAAAAATGTCGTGTTAGAAACTCCCTATAACGGAAGAAGCAATAATGCATACTACTCAACAGCGCTATTAAAATGTTTGCCTCTAGTTTTCACCTATTGTTACGGCATGTAAACATCACATGTTTCAGAAATGCCGCGTGCCACTGATCACCTCTTTCGACAATAGCTAGAAAATGATAACTGAAGGCGGCGGACGTTTTAATTACTTTATTATTGTGGCGGACGGTTTAATTAAAGTTTATTATTGTAAGGTATTGCGCAAGATTTCTTAATCTAATTATTTAATACTTTCCTTAATCGAACGGTCTCCCTTCATTTTAAAAATACTTTTATATTCATAAATCTACTCTTATTTGCTTAATTAACCGAATTAGGCACTTTTAGGTTCTATCATGAAAAATAGGTTTTATTAGGTCCTAACGTACAATTAGGTCAATTTAGGCTCTATAAAATTGAAGTAAATTACTCGGTAACTAAAACATTAAAATAAACCGAAATTTGGAGTGTAGGAGGTCAGGAATAAAATAGGTCAGAACCTAAGAATCCAGGGCTTACTTATAGCACACTCAACACTAAGAACAACTCTTTTTCCCCTTTTCTTTCCCATCATGCATTATCTAAGAGATGAAAAGCTGTAAACCATCAACATTTTAAGAGCAAACTTCTTGACATACATTACAGTAGGACAACAATAACAAATAAGTGTAAATCACCATCACATGCAATCTGCCCTATGTATTGAATATTCACCTGTTGCATGACATATTAAAAACTCCT
This sequence comes from Deroplatys truncata, assembly GCA_030765065.1. Classification (NCBI taxonomy): domain Eukaryota; kingdom Metazoa; phylum Arthropoda; class Insecta; order Mantodea; family Mantidae; genus Deroplatys; species Deroplatys truncata. Next base: position 225,651,694 of record CM060983.1, on the reverse strand, counting down.
GCATAGCATATGCAGAGTCAGTATATAAGACAGACTTTACACCTTTTTTGAAAATTTTACATTGATTAGGGTTATCTAATAGTTTTAGTAATATAAAGATTATTAGAAATTGTTGTTGCAGAATAGTAACATCCTTTCTGGAACAATTTTAAACTTCTTGCTGGTTTATGAATCTTATTGTGGTCGTGCCCAACAAGATTTGTTGTGAAGTTATCATAAATGTCTGTAAGCACACGTTTATTCTCCAGTAAGAGTAAGTGTGATGGGTATTATGCAACATCTTTATAAGGAAAAAACTGCCAAATAATCATAAATGTATTAAAATAAGTTATCTAAACTTTAAATCGGTGTCCATAATTTGTATTCATCACGGTTAAGGAATAAAAATAACATGTAGATCCGTGGGTATCATGTCTTGCGAGTACAACTTGTACAACTTAAGCGACTTTTTCTCTCATTTTTCTATGCATCTTCAGTCCCTACCTCAACTCTCTTACACCACAGTTAAACAATTCCATAACGTGTTCGCAAAATCTACGGATTTTTGTACCTGATATACGAATTTTCACGGGAAAGAAGTTGGCAACACAAGCCACTGTATAGTGTTGTCCGAGATTTGTAAAGTATATAAGATTTATATTTAATGCCTCTTTTTCGGACGCACTTCTCTTAAATTGCCTAGATTTGCACTCATTGTAATGGTCGGTACGATCACAGCTATTCTCATTAAAGTGTAGGTTATTCATAACCTAAATTCACTATTCTATTTTTTTAAAACTTCTGTTATGAGGGAACCTATTAAATACGCCAAAGCATAGATTAAATATTATATTTACATCACAAGCGAACTTTCATATGCCTCTACGTTTCTGCGAAAATTGAAAAATAGGAACCTAATTTTAAGAACATTAAATTAAAAATACATACCCGTGAAAACTCGTGATCCATTCTCCTTTATTTCTCGCACTGCTGCTTTTGTAATGTAATATTTGTTTTCTGGGCGATGTTATTTTTAATTCTAGTAAAACTACTGATCGATGCACTCAACTTTCAGCAGAAAGCAATATGGTGATTCCGCGACTGATATGGAATATTGGAAGCGAAGATACAGAATTTCGATGATATATTATACTAGTATATAATTATAGGGATAATCTGCTCTTAGTGTATCCTCCACAGCGATGGAAATGTCCTTCCAATATCACTCTAAGTCATACACTAGCTCTAACGCAATGCCGCCAAAGCCGGTAAGACACAGAACACCAAAGTATAAGAAGTGCAACCCTAGTGTTAAATTGGTGGAAACACGAAGGCGATCGCAGCGTGAGTAGTGATCGGGGATGGAACTAAACTATGAAAAATCGTGCTCTCGGATGATGACGTCACTCGTAGCTACTACAGCTGTATTTTTCATACCCGCCTAGCTGTCTGGCCAGCTGATCATATGTTCTAATACTGTATCGCTACTGATGACGTACAAAGTTAATTACGTGAGCTTCAATAATCGTGATTGCACTTTGAGTTATTCAAATTTCTTTTTAAAGAAGTCGATTAAAGCTCACATAAAATAACTTGTCACTGTCATCTGTAGCAATACAATATTAGAACACAATTATGATCAGCTGAACACCTCACAGCTAGGCTAGTATGAAAAACACAACTGTTTATTCCTGCGTAACTTATTTAAATTATCCAATAGTCGGCATATACATTGCTTTTTATATAATATTATTGAGGTTAATAGTGGTTGCTGAATGTTTCTATTTCATAATACATAATGGTCACATTTAAATTTTTGAGAGTGAATGAGATCAAGCACCTTGCAATAATTTCTTCTGCATGCTTCATAGTAAAATCTTTTGCATTTAAACTGCCTCCATGGTTTGTTTGAACTTGCAACCAACCAACAGTAGGATGTGGAATTTGACAGGAAAATTGGAAGAATAACACATGTTTGACACTTGTTATTTTATTCTACTCTTAGATAGCGCAATACAATTTGACATGAATAACTTAACTCCATTTCCTACAAAGAAACTTCTGCACACATTATATGCAATAGTATAGCTATTGTTTGTCATTCACTAAATCGCTATTAGCAGTGCAATAAATGTCATTAGCAAGTTTCACCACACCATTTAACACTATTAATGTCATTGTCACTCTCTGTGCTCTGACTTGAAGCACCATCACTGGACACAAATAGCCACAACTTAACTCCAACTTTCCATTGTGTATATCCTAGAATTAAATAGAACACACATGTTTAAACTACCCTTAAAAGTGGGTTTCTGAAATGAGAAATTGCTTACATTAAGGAAAAATTTGTGGTTACAAACACCTTGTGATTATATTACACACTATCCACTGTAAACCAGAGTTCTCTCTGATGTAAACAAAGCATATGCTTCCTCTTGTCATGAAACTAAGCACTACGCTTACGCCAATGTAAATAGTTCCTTAAACGTATTGCATCATGAAATATTGGAGTAGGAAAGGTATAGAACTACACATTTTATTGCGGTTATCGTAAGAACTCATTCTTAAAGGTAATGGATATATAACAACTGTTATGAGATTACAAAATATGATTTTCTTAATTCTACCTGCTATTGCATTAACAATCAAAGAGTATCTTTTTGTTAATTACCAACTGTATGGATGACTGCTATTCTCTTGCCTATATGAGAAATGCAGCAATGAATTCGCAGCTGTGCTATCTGAGTACCAAATAAACTCTTTGCATAACACAGGATATATGATAAGCAAACAGTTATTCATAATATGCTAGCACTCATATGCTCAGCTCAGGTCAAATCTTCGATTTTATCAGTTAGTGTTTGAGTTGTCATGACAAAGGAAGAAGTGCGTAGTGTGAATAAGCTGTTTTAACACAAAACTGGGAAACCGTTAAAAAGTGGCAAAAAAGTTTGGTTGATAAAGTGCTAATGAGAAGCAAATAACACTTTTATTGTAAAACCACCACCACCTTGTGTTACTTGAACAAAATAAAATTCAGTATACGCAAAGGATCCATGGATCTTTTCATTGAATGTTCAATGAATCAGATCTTTTGAAGGATCCTTCGAACTGTTATTTATAGTGAAATTTTAAACACTTTTCATTAAAAAAATTACTAACCTTGTGTGAATTCAGAAAACTAAGCTTATATATATATAAATAAATAAATAAACTAACCTAATGCTAATCTTCCATAAATTCAGAAACCTAAGCTTATATAAAAAAAACCTAACCTCCCATAGTACCTCGGATGCAATGCGCTGTATATGAAAAGCGTTTAAAATACTTAGTGTGTTAAAATGTTCACTATAAATAACAGATCAAGGGATCATTCAAAAGATCCAATTCATTGAAAAGATTCATGGAACCTTCACTGAAAAGAGCATGGGTTGTTTGCATATACAGAATAGTGGATGAGTATATACAATCAGACAAAAAATTCAATGCCATGCCTGGGATTCAAACCAGCAATCTTTAACTTGCCATACCACTGCTCTGCCATCTAAGACTTTCTCTACTCACAGTAAGCTATTTTTATAAGTATTCTACAAATGATTCATCATATATCGTGATTAACTGAAAAACTTAACCTTTCATCCAGCTAATGCTGGAAACTTAATAACATACCTTCAGATTCTGTCACCATTCGGGACTCGAACCACAGCACTGGATGGGAATGTAAATCGTAGGCGTATCCCGTCTGTCTGGACGGCTCAATGTATCTGAAAATTAATTTTATATAAAAATGTGTAACACACAATAAACTATCAAAGTTTTCTACCTCATTCTACGAATATCACTGAAGTTAATAGAAAATACCAATATTACAACAAATATACATTCAATCAGAAATAGCGTAAATGTATGATTACCGTCTCTGCTTTGTTCCTGTTGAAAAAACTTCGGACGAAAACTTCCAGAATAAAAATCCAAGATGGTTCCTTTCCTCTTTACCTACACCAAAGCCTACTCTGGTGTTCTGTGCCTGTCATTTAGTTCGTTACGAACGTCTAAACTTGAAACAGCCAATCAGAAAATTCGCCTTTCCCGCAAAAGTACAACTAGTGACACACCGTGTCCATGTGGGGAGTTAGTGCCCTTGGTTTCCACTTCTCCAATACAACCTTCACCCCTATGCGGTAAGATACTCAGCCTCAAGGCGTAGCTGAGGAATGTTTTTTTAGAGGTAGAGGAGTGTAACAATTGCTTTCTAAGCTTAGGTTTCTGATTACCGAGAGTTTAGGTTAGGTTTAGTTTCTTTTCTATATAAGCTTAGGTTTCTGGTTTACTTTATATATAAAACCTAGTTTTAATTTGTTACCAGTGGTTACATCAAAGCATGCGAGCACGAGCTCCTAAGCTTAGATTTCTGATTCACGCGAGGTTAGGTTTAGTTTTCTTTTTTATATAAGCTTACGTTTCTGAATTCACGGAAAGTCAGCCTTAGGTTAGGTTTTTTTTAATTAAGCTTGCGTTAACTATCTACCACTGTTACAGTAAAGGAACTTATTTATTTAATGGAAATAACATATTAATATAAAAAACTTCCACAAAAAGAATACAAAAATTAAATCTGAAGTGTTACACCCACATGACTTTCTCTACTCTTGTACAAACTATTTTTACAAACGCTTATTCTCCTTATGCTTCATGTTAATCAAGATATGCAGATGTCAATCTTATTGCTAATTTTCTTGTAGATGCAAAGGAAATTTGGTAGGTTTTAAGCGATAGTCAAATCTTTTAAGTGCTGGTTGTGGCATATTCCATTCTCTTTGCATGTCCAGGACATAAAAAGAAATTGAACAAAGAATTTGAGAAAAAGTATAAGTATTGGAAAAATTTAATCTCGAAAATGGTTCACTCAACAAAAAAAACGTATGACATAAATTGTGTATTTTAACACAATCTACATTTTTTGTGTAGTAAAATTTTGTCTATCTCTTATGGTTTACCAGTTATGCAAAAGTCGTTCACAATGAATGCTTTTGGAGTCATTCCCAGAAAATTGAAGATATACATTTCATTTGTCATGAAAATATCATATAATATTTTAATCAAAATTGTTAGTCCCATTTTTTAGAAAATTAAAATTTTCGAAAAATGTTACATGTAAAGGCTAATCTGGGGTAGGAGATTTTCTTGAAAACCTTCGTGTCTCATCTCTGGAAGATACTGAACCTAAATACCAAGTTTGGTGTTTATCCGACTGTTCGTTTCTGAGTTATGCTGTTCACAGACATGTTTCTAAAGATGCTTTTTTTTTTATTCAGGGGGTCTCAAAGCATGTATTTCCGGTGAAATCTTGGTATCAAATTTTTGGGTGGAACAATAATTCCCCTACTTACTGTACGTAGTAGAGAAAGTAATTACAATTTGGGTCGATAGTCTTTTTTACTATGAATGCGTTGCACTTTTGTCAGCAGCAACACTAAACGAAGAAGAAATTCTAGTAACAACACATCGAATATTTAGCGGATTTCACTCTCTATTTAGGTTGGCAGTTACCATTTTGCATGTGCTATAGCAACAACATGGCTACGTTTGTTCCGTTCATAACGTGATTTTCCTATAAAAGTAAAACACCTAAAAGGGGCAGGTAGGTGAGTACCAGCTGTTGAAGAGATCATATCTACTTCTAAACTCACTCTTAAGGTAATTTATTCACTTGCCTTTTGCTTTTATAAGCATTCTCAATAACGACACTCTAAGTGGAGAATAGCCAAAATTATATTTAATCAAATTTTAATCAACAATTTCAGTTCCTCTCACAAAAGCAGTTTTATACTTTGTTATGTGCATTTTTTTTAAAATAAAGGTATTGAGTTTTCAAATTTCACTTGTAACTTTTTCTATAAACACATTTATGTTCATACTCCTTTCAACAAACAACCGTATTTCTGTATTTAAACAATGCCCATTTTTCTTCATTCTGGTTTCTGTTACAGAAAGCAGACTCTGTATCCACAACCTTCACATAAACCTGCAGCTCAGCATGTCTCCATTCACTCCCGAAACTTATCTGTGAGAGTGCTTCAACATCCTTCTTGTTTACTTCATTGACTCTGCTTATGAGTGTCAAATCCTGGACCTGTGTTAGACAGTCAACGTAATTTCTCGTTTCATTGGAGATATGAATGGTTTACAGGATGGAACAAAGTTTATTAGGTTTGTATCTGAATGGTAGTGAAAGAAAAAGAGAACTTAATAATTCTTGTGGTAAAGTATCTTTACTTTCTGTACCTGTACAAAGTGGATAGAGAAGGTATTGCATTGCACACAAAACTTTGGTACCGAGATTTCATCAGAAATACACCTTTGAGCCATCCTGGATAAAAAAAAAAAGCATTTTTAGTAAAAGTTTCTGGTGAGTGTATCTGTGAACAGCATAACTGAAAAACGAAAAGTTGGATAAATACCAAACTTCATTACAATCCAGGAGAACCACTGTTGACCAGGGAACATCATATCTCTCAGATGCAGTTTGCAGTTTGCTCACACCCATCCAAACTGGATTGTGGAGCCCTTTGCTGCATCTTCAGCTGTAAGAACCATTTTAAACCCTTAAAACTCACTTAAGACTTGGTTATTAGGCAAACCTGAATGCTTTAAATCATCTTGCAACCCAACAATGCGCTGCCGCAATTTGAACACTACAATCATCACTTTGCAGTGATTTGTTGTAAAAATCCGCCTTACACTCAAAATTAGCAGTATATTAATTACAATTCACCAAAAGGTCCAAGGAATGGTTCATAGCTTTTTAAATCCAGTAGGTATGTTGTCGCATTTCTGTAATGTCGTAAAGTTGGTCTTATGTAAGATTTGAAACCCCAGTTTAAGAGCTGTAAAAAAAACTAAATAGAGATTGGGTTGCTTTCAATTTCTTTGCTGCACTGTGTATTTACCTGTTTTATTTCTTCGCTTCTCTTCATTTCTTGCAATCACGAAGGACCACACAAATTTGAATCCAGATGTAATGAAACTACCGGATAAGAGAAAAAGTTATCTATAATAAGAGGAAGCAGAATGTATAATAAAGTTAAATCAAGGAAACTGTCTGTCCCATCAAATTGTATTGAATATTTTGCAAATTTGCAACAATACGGTTTATATTACTTTCACATTAAATTTGCAATAAACATTAAATTACACTCCTTTCAACAAACTTCTGTAATGATTCCAATTGTTGGGTATTAAAAGCTCCTAAAAATATAATTGCAAAGCTATAAATATGATAATATTTTACAAAACTTATTAACAGTGAAGCAAAATTATTTTTTAAGTCTATTGTGCAGTGAGGTATGTTTCAGCAAGTAGCAAGGGAAGTAACATGGGGTCATGTTGTTCTGAACTAATTCCAACACACTAATGCACATCCACCATGCCAGTAAGCTCTCAGAACTAATTCAGAATTTTATGTGGTTGGAGCGCTACTTGAACCGTTCTGTCATGGCCTTCTTCATTCATCGGTCAATTACAAGACGAAAAAAGATCAACCTAATTTTGCTCAGTACATCATGGAGAATCGATCTGGTATAGCTTTTTTTTTTCATGCAGACTTAGCGTTCCTTTAAAATATCTATGTTTACAGAGTTGATGAATGAAATCAAGCTCCACCGATTGTGTGTGTATATATATTGTAATAATAATATTCAATTCACACCAAAATGATTCCAACCGGGTCCTTTCACATGTGACTCCTTAATCTGACCTCACCATCTGCTATATATCTGACTTTACATTCTAACGAAAACAGGTTATAAGTGTGAAGGACTTTATTTATTTACAGGAGTCCTACTCATGTGTTACAAGCTTATGAAATATATTGATTCTTCGCTTTTATGTTCATTATAAACACTATGTGAAAAGATAAACAATACGCTTCACATGAGCCAAATTTTAAGACATGTATGTTGTCAATAGAATGCATTTTTCAGTGTTATTCTATTGTGAAACATGTTAAAATCGCGTGAAAATGGACTTTAGAATGATTGTACTTCCACAAATATTTAAAAGGTATGACATAAGCATTTATTTTTCATTTAATATTGTGGATGTTTCGTTCTGTAACAAAGATAAATTATTTACATTTCATACCTTCTTTTAGGATTGCTTTTCTCCAAAGTTTTCGTCACTCAATATATTCCATGCGATGAGGGTTTTATCCAATTCTTATGGAATTTTTCATGCACATTGCGAAAGTTCAAACAAAACTATCATGTGAAGTTTTTGTTTTGCAAAGGGTGACAGATTAATTTTTAAAACCAACAGGATATGGAGAAATGTAAATTTATAATGAAGGTTTCTTAAACATTTCATTTTCTTGTGAATTGAAACCATGCAAATAAAGCAAATAACAAATTTGTGCAATATGATTACATAAATGACTCAAATACTTAAATGGAAAATTGGTTTCAAAATTGTATCCTGTGTAAGATTTGGAACATGACATTAAATTCATTTTTGAAACACAATAACTTGAAAACTATAAACAATTTACAAAATTAATAAAAACGTTCAATATTTACACAAGACAAAACTAAGACCATAATTTAGCCAAATTAATTGAAACCCTTAGGAAATAGCATTTTCTGCAGTACATTTCCCTTAACACTACACAGTTCACTACATATAAGCGTTTCTTCATACTGATTCCAGTGCTAATATTCTAGCAAAAATAAACCCTTGTTCGTTTATCAGCTTAAAACTATTGATACTAAGTTACTTTGATTAACAATTGTAATATACAGATATTATATTTAAACCAGAACTCGAATAAATTAATTTAACACATTTCCAATTGAACATTACAGAAAATTAGGTTTCCTGCTACAGAAACCTCTAAACACAATGTGTAATTTAAAATTCAAATATTCTGAGACATGACACCCCAACATAAATTCCATTGCAAACATCATGCACATAATACAAAACTGCATGGTGACCAATTTATGGTTGATGCATTCGTAATACAAAGTCCTCTGTGAAACCGACGGTTACCAGTAATCATATGATAGCAAATCAACAATGTAAACCTAGATTTTAATACATTCCTGTAAGACATTGAACACTGCCTCACAAGGTAACAAAAACTTGGAATTTAAAGTTTTAAATTTCTGTTTCTAAATACTCTATTCCAGAACTACAAGAAATCATTATGTTGCCTACAACATCTTCAGCTGTTGCTGTTGAGCAGGAAAGGAAGTGGGTGAGGAGCAACACCATGATGTTAATAGCTTCATAGGCAAAACATCCTGGAAAAGTGAGCACACAAGCTATCAAAAACAAATGTAGCAAATTATAGCGGAGGAGCCGACTGTGCTGTTAAAAACACAAGTGATGCCACATAATAGCAAAAATAGATGGAAGGTATTAGAAAGGAACTATGAAGAGTATACCGACAACAAACATGCAAAAGGAAGAGGAAGAAGCTTCTTCGAATTTGCAGAAGAAATGAACAACATACTTGGAGCCAAAAGATGCATTACTCTGGAGCTGGTGCTAACCACAGACACACAGAAAGAACCAAGAAAAAAGGCTCAAGATAGAACTGGAGAAATTGGAGGTCTTAAAAGCCTAAAAAGAACTAATAAAAGAGAGAAATGCAATTCTCAGTGGAAAAAAATGTTTGTGTTGTTGCAAATGCAGCAGTGACTAAGTTTTCTTAACTTTCAGTACAAAGTAACAGTTCATTTTCTTATTTATAAGTAAATTAACTCCAGTTACATCTGAACCTTTGTTGATTTTTGTATAGCTATTTTTTATTTCATAAGAATAGGTACATCCAGTCACTATTTGTTGCTTCAACACTATAATAGTTATATTCCTTTTTTATTTATTAGACATGAATAGTTTGTTTATATTTAATATATTTTAACAGTTCATTTGTATATAAATAATGTCATATAAACTGATTAATTGTTAAATATCCAGCATATTTTTGGTATAAACTATGGCTTGTTTTTATTTATTCCATATGAATAGATTAGAGGGTGCTAATAAGCAAAGTTTAACGCTAAACTCTCAGTGTTCTGACAATGCGATCTCTAATCCCCCTGGCATCCGAATCATGTCATCTTCTCACCATCAGCCATTTCTTCTGAGATAGTATTTGTACTCTGATATCAATATCTTGTAACAAGAAATTATCATTTATAGATATATTGTGTAGAACACATGCAGCTCTTATCAAATGGACAATAGTTGGGATACTTCTTAATTTGATATGATACAAGGCCCTCAATTTTTGCTTTAAAACTCCAAAACAATGTTCTATAACATACCGAATTTTCAAGCTTAATGCTATAATTCAGCTGTCTTCTTGTTTGTTGTCCTCTATCTTTGAAGGGAGTCAAAAGTGTTTTCCGCAGTGGATATCCACTATCGCCTAGAAGAAAATAAGAGTCCACAATATTTTACAAAGTATTAGCAAGGGGAGAATTTTTAAATGCCTTGCTGTCATGTGCACAACCCGAATAACCTATAACCATGTCCAGAGTTTTGACTTTAGAGATTTGATAATCAATACCACATCAAAAAATTATCAAATCTCTAAAGTCAAAACCTGTAGTATACACCAAAGCAGACAAAGGAAACACATTAGTGATATTAGACCAAGAAGATTATGAATCTAGAGTTATGCAATTACTACATAACCCAGAGTACATAGAGATCAGCAAAAATCCATTAAAAGAATGCACCAAGGCACTCCAGAACACATTGATAGAAACGAAAACATTAACAAAAGCCGAAAAATCCAGAATTAAACCAGATTTTCCCATCATACCTAGGTTATATGCACTACCAAAAATACACAAACTCGGCAACAAAATGAGGCCCATAGTGAATAACATAAACTCTCCCACATATAAACTAGCAAATTGGCTTTCAAATACCTTCAACTCCATGCCTATGTTCAAAAGTCTTAGCATAAAAAATTCTTTAGAATTAACCAGTCACCTTTCAAATATAAATATATCACCCACAGACATGATGGTATCATTTGATGTCACTGCACTCTTCCCAAGCATACCAAAAGAAGAATTATTACCACTCCTAGAAAATTGGATATTAAACAATGGCACACCTAGAGCACAAACAGAAGATTACCTGAAACTAACAAAATTATGTCTGGACCAGAATTTCTTTTCATTCCATCACAAAATCTTTAAACAAACCTCAGGCCTAACTATGGGAAACCCACTTTCACCATTTTTAGCAGAACTATATATGAGCCATTTTGAATCCCATATTACTAAATCCTTCCCACATCTATTCAAAACCTGGTATAGGTATGTAGATGATATTTTTGCTATTGTTCCAAAAAAACTTTCAGAAGATGCTTTGAAATTATTAAATTTACAATGGAAAAAGAAGAAAATGGCCAATTACATTACCTAGACATCAGGATCATCAGAAATAATGCACACAACAAACTAACGTTCGGCATTTACAGAAAACCAACGCGCACAGAAAACTATATTAAAAACAATAGCTACAATCCTACAAGCCACAAACATGCAATTTTAAATAGTATTACAAACAGGTTAGTACATATACCAATGGAGAAAGAGGAATACCAGAAAGAATACCAACACATTATCAACATAGCCACTATGAATGGATACCAGAAAAAAACAATAGATAAGAAGATAAAAAGGTTTGAAAGACAGAAATACATCCAACAAATGACTATGTTACTCAGACAACAAAAACCACAAGCATATAGAAAATTCACTTATCACCCTTGGACACATCATAAATTTCAAAGGATTTTCAAAAAATACATCACCCTGTCTCCACAGAATAACCACAACATGCAGAAACTACTATGCAACAGAACAAAAGATCCTATCCCCAACGATAAATCAGCTGGTATATATCAAATTGATTGTAATGAATGTAACCTGGTATATATAGGAAGAACAAAAAGAAATCTTGAAATAAGACTTAAAGAGCATATGAGATGCATTTACCAAAAGCACCAAGATAAATCAGCAGTAGCACATCATTTCTGGTCTTCAAACCATGATATCACTCCAAACATAAAACTCTTAAAACCGATCAACAGCAGCAATGAATTGGACATCTGGGAAAAAATACATATTGTCAAACACAGGAATCACCTAATGAATTTTGAACTGCCGCCACCCAACAGCCTTTGGAGGTTCATCAGCCCAGCACCAGAGAACACCACAAACCACACACATCCCCCAGACGATGACCGGCAAAAATCAGTTGAGAGAAAATGCTGACGATCTCTATTTTAAATTATGACACATCACTGTTACCAGCTTCTAAATCTTCAAAAGTAGTCAACATACTGAAGCTGCTAATTTCACTCAAAACAAACGCTTCAGTTATTCTTGGAAATAACTTTTGAGCATCTGTACTAACAGATTACAGGGACATTAATTGTCAAAAAAACTACCAGAATTTCTATTTTCATACAACATGCCCAGTCCAAAAAAGGACATAGTGGCAGTTAGATAAAAATGCCCAAAAGAGGGTAAATTACTGAAATATTTGTGAATGATATCAAATATCTTTCTTCCTTCTGTATTAAAAATTTCATTTGGGCACTGTCTTAAAAGAAGTATAGTATCATTGGCATGCTATCCTTGCAGTTAGTGTGTCAGTCCACCAATAATCCTACATTTTTTAATTATACACGAGTATCACTCGCATGATCTGCATCTATGTGTTTGAATATTAGCACAGTAACATGCTAATTAATTTGCATTAAGGTTGATTTTACCTTACCTACTTTTGGCTGTGATCTCCACCCATCAATTATGAAGTGCAAACAAGAAAATTAATCGTATATTCCACTGTCTGGATGATTCACAATATCTGAAAAGTAAATCAGACTATATAAAATTCAGCAACACTAAGAAGCTCTTAAAAACATAACCTTTCATCCAGCATTGTAATGCTGGAAACTTAATAACTTGCTCAAACTTAATAACATACCTTCAGATTCTGTCACCATTCGGGACTCGAACCACAACACTGGAAGGAATGTAAATCGTAGGCGTATCCCCTCTGTCTGGACGGCTCAATGTATCTGAAAAATAATTTTATATAAAAATGTGCAATACACAATAACCTATCAAATTTTTCTACCTCATTCTACGAGTATCACTGAAGTTAATAGAAAATACCAATATTACAAAAAATATACATTCAATCAGAAATAGCGTAAATGTATGATTACCGTCTCTGCTTTGTTCCTGTTGAAAAAACTTCGGACGAAAACTTCCAGCTATAAAACTCCAAGATGGTCCCTTTCTTCGTGCCTGCCATTTAGTACGTTACGAATTTCGAAACTTGAAACAGCCAATCAGAAAATTCGCCTTTCCCGCAAAAGTACAACTAGTGACACACCGTGTTCATGTGGGGAGTTAGTGCCCTTGGTTTCCACTTCTCCAATACAAGTTTCACCCCTATGGTTTCAACAAAATCGCAGAACAACAACAACAAATAGCGGTAACAACGGCGCATCGCATTTTTAGCCGATTTCACATTTTTATTTACGTTGGCAGTACCCAATTTGCATGTAATTTTTTGCAAAATGGCTACGTTTGTTTACTTCCTGACGCGATTTTCCTACGTAACTAAAATACCTTAAACGGGTGGGCACCAGCTATAGATGAGACCACATCGTGTTCTAAGCTCAGTCTTAAGGTAATTTGGCAAAGTTTCCATAGTTATGGCTCGTCGAACTGGCTTAAATTAGCCAAAGGAAAGCGAATAATTTACCTTGTGAGTCAGTTTAGAAGTAGATGTGGCCTCTTCAGTAGCTTGTGCCCACCTACCCACCCTTCGACGGTGTTTTACTTATATAGGTGAATCGCGTACGAAACAAAACAAACGTATCCATTTTTTCGTTGAAGAAGAGGTATAGTGGGAACTGCCAACATAAATGAAAATCCACCAGAAATGCGATGCGCAGTTGTTAGTAGTGTTTTTCTTCTTCTTGTTTTTCTTCGTGTGTTATTCCCGCTGAGAAAACGTAACGCATTCAAAGACTGTCTGCACCGTGCACTAATTGAAAGCAGCAAAAGAATATGCACCAAAGTTTTAAGGTTGTAATAGTTTTTGTCAAATTATAATTTATTAAGAGGTTATTTCGATTGTAATAACAGTGTAATAAAGAAGTTGCTTTACCGTAACAGTGGTATAGTTAACGCAAGCTTACATAAAAATAACCCTAACCTTCCCTGAATTCAGAAACGTAAGCTGATATAAAAACCAGTAATCCTAACCTAACCTATCGTGAACCAGAAACGTAAAGTTAGGAACGCGGTTTCATGTAACCACTGATAACTAATTCAAACAAGCTTATATAAAAAAAAAAAAAAACTAAACCTAACCTAACCTCCCGTGAACCAGAAGCGTAAGCTTAGGAACGCACGCTCGCTTCGCTCGCTTTGATGTAACCACTGTTAACTAATTAAAACAAGCTTATAAAAAAAAACTAAACCTAACTTAACCTATAAAAGTATATCAGAAACCTAAGCTTATATTAAAAGAAAAGTAACCTAAACTTCCGTGAATTCAGAAACGTAAGGTTATATGAATAAAAAAACCTGTTATATGAATAAAAAAAAACGTAACCTAAACGTAATCTTCCGTGAATTCATAAACCTAAGGTTATATATCCCTCGGCTACGCTCTGTGGTCGAAGTTGCGGCGCTTTGGTGGCATCAATTATTCATATGTTGGCAGTATTGTGTTAGTGAAGCTTGTGACATAGAGTGACATCTGCTGAGCTAGTGTTTTGCATAGAGTGACATCTGTTGGAAATATACGACATCGTCATCGCTGTGCGGGACGGTGGGATCGCTGTGCGGGCCACACTTAAAGCAAAATGTCGGTTAATTTATTCGCTTTCCTTTTGATTTTATAAGCATTTTCTACGGGCACACTATAAGATATTAGCCAATAACCAAGGAATGAAAGTTTGGCATAAGTAGAGGGATCGGAAATGTAATGAATATGCATTTAGATAATGTTTACTCTATCGAATTTTGACGTTGGCTTGGCTAAATTGGAAGTAGGTGAAAAAATGTTATTGGTCAGTTAAAAACAAATGAATCCCAATGCGCAAAAACAACTTTCGCTTTGTGATCGATATGCATTCCCGTTCTCGTTACCGGGCTGTTCTGAATCAAAATTTCTTGCTGCCCGTACTGGTTACCGTTACCGTTACCGGGTAATGATGTGTTATAGCGGCTGTCGTCTGCTAGCGAGCGGCCTGGGCGTGGCTTAAGGAGTTCGAGCGTTGCCAACCGTAATAAATGTACGCGCGGAAGATAACAACAATGTAACACGAAAATCGCAATGCGGCGCGGTTATTTCAAACACACAATTTGGCGATGTTTTTTGTATATTGCATTGAAGCACACCTATTGTACAAAGTTAACCAAACGTGCATGTTGATTCATACCCAAAGAAAATGGTGTTATTTCAGGCCAAACACATTATCGCACATATACGTTATTACACAGAAGCAGTGGTAGCTTTGTTGACATTGTCCTTGAACCACAAACACACATTGTTGTAAATTAGGTGCAATATCAGCAGCATACCTTATTACACAGAAGCAGTGGCAGCATTGTTCTCATTGTCCTTGAGCCACGTACACACATTGTTGTAAATTAGGTGAAATATCGGCAGCATACCGTATAACACAAAAACAGTGGCATCATTGTTGTCAATATCCATGAGTCACAAAACTCACATTGTTGTATTAATGTACTGCAATGACGTGGCAATAGGAGACTGGAGAAGACGTGTAAGTTAGGTGAAATACTAGCAGCATACGTTATTAGACAGAAGCGGTGGCAGCATTGTTGTTCACTGTTCTTGAGTCACAAAACACACATTGTTGTATTAATGTACTGCAATGGCGTGGCAATAGGAAACTGGAGAAGACGTGTAAGTTAGGTGAAATACTAGCAGCATACGTTATTAGACAGAAGCGGTGGCAGCATAGTTGTCACTGTCCATTGGTCACAAAACACACATTGTTGTATTAATGTACTGCAATGAGATGGGAATCGGAAATCTGATGTCATTAAAAGAAATAGAATTTGAAGTATGCGCCTTTGATTAAATTTGACATTGTTGAGTTACACCGGGTAATGCTGCGCTATCACATCCAATATTACGCTAAACATGTCTTGTCCCCGAAAACGATTCCGGAAGATGAATTCGTGGAGATAGGACGTGAAGAGGGCGTCACTGGTACCAAATTGCCGCCGAAGTTTCCTCTTCACCCTCATCCACATGTTTTCGACATTCTGCGTGTGGATGGTGTCGTCCTCGGGGTCTACAAAGTTCTGCTCATGGACAATTACGTCGTGTATATATACGCCGTCTAGCAGATTTCCGATGTTGGCGTAAGAAGCCCATCCATCGGAGATGATGCGGCTTCCAGGCAAAATATGCTGCATGATAAGGGCTTCCAGGGTTTGAATAATGGGTAGAGAAAGTTATGTGAATCCAAAATCAGGTTTTGAATTAAGCACAACCTTAAGAGCCGAATCTTTGCAGGGTTGCAGTACTTTAGGGACAAACATTTTAAGTGTAACATCTTGTATGAACGTTTCCATTTTTCATAACACTTGTACGTGAACCACAAAGCTCAGACCCTCCCTACCTGCCTGGGACTTTGTAAGGGGTAGTGTTTGAACATTCCGAAAGCAATTCATGTTTATGATGGGCAGTAAATGACTCTCAACCAGGAATACAATACAGCAGCACCACATGTTAAAAGTGGATGGGGGAACATCTGTTCAGCAGAAGGTACAACCTTTGGCTAACAAGAAACTCCAGACCGCACTGCAAACAGTACTCAAGCAATTCGAATTCCAAGAAAAATTCCGCATTCCAGATGAAATAAAGTGAGTAGCATATGCCGCGATTTAAGGAATATAATTGACGAATGCTTTGTGGTAAAGTGTTTCTTTTCCTCCCTGTCGGCCTGCGTTTTATTCCAGTAGCAAGAGCTATTCGGAAAGGCTTTCCCCAGTTTTCGTTTATCCCGTAGAGACAATTTCCAAGAAAGTTTTAAGAAGAATACCGTGCTCATCTATACCATAATTATCTTTTCCATTCCTTCCATTACAAAGAACAATCAGGCAGAAAGAAAGTTGAAGAATACTCCATAAAATTCTATATTTGCAAAACTTACTTTTAGTCATTGATTTACTTTACACTAAAAACAAAGAAAAAAAACGGGGATTCGAGGAGGAAAGTGCAAGAAAGGATTAAACAATCCTTAGATAATTTATAGCTTAAAACGCTGACAGGAATTTACACTGTGTAGTTCAAAATCACAATTTTATGTTTAAGGATTAGAACTCAATAGGAACCTTCACAGTTAGACGAAGTCCTCTACTGATTAAAAATCAATATTCTTACTCGACAAAAAAATACTCATATCGTGGAAAATGTAATGCGAATAGAAGCCTAATTTTGCGTGAATGCTATATGGTATTCACGTTAAATTTCCTACGAAAAATATATTTGACCACTATTAATTACATATTTCATTACAATGAACTTGGTTACATCCACCATACGGAAAACTAAAAACGCCACATGTAGCATTTGTGTATATATCTGTCTGTGTGTGTGTGTGTGTCTATGTGTGTGTTTTAATGAGAGGTAGTGTCTGAGTGCGTGTATGTGTGTGTTTAATAAGTTGTAATGCCTGAGTGTGTGTGTTTTTTTTAATAAGTTGTAATGCATGAGTGTGTGTTTTAATGAGTTGTAGTGCCAGAGGCTGTGTGTTTTAATGAGTTGTAGTGCCTGAGTGTGTGTTTGTTTTAATGAGTTGTGGAGTATGAGTGTGTGATTTTGTGTGTATGTGAGCATTGGAGTGTGCTGGACAAAGGACCAGGCACCAAAACAACCGGAGAAATAGAATTCTTTAAGTAATGACTAAAATCATCCGCAGGAACACAGAGGCTAAAATACGATTAGGATAAAATGGCACTCTTGGCAGCGGCATGCGCACCTTCATTGGATATATGTAACTTCATTAACGCGTATGCCGAAATTGAATTAAAGTTTTTTTTATTTATGGACGCTCTCTAACCACTATGGTTCTTAGCGTCCTATTCTATATTGGGCATGAAAGGCCGGAAGGTTTGCTGAGAGGCCTCTTTATCAGGCTTGAGGTTCTTTTACTTGCCGTAAATCTACGACACGGGACCACCGGCTTTACTTCCCTTCCGAAGGAAGCCGTGCTAAAGATTTTTACGCCCGAAAAAATCCATCGCCCTCCGCCGGGTTGTAACGACGCCTCGACAGGAATTCAAGGTGCGGTGCTTCTCAACACGGATGGGATAACCTTACTTTGTTGATCGGACTTACTCTGAACCAACAATGAACCGAAGGAATGAACCGGACCAACAATACAGTCAATGCCCTTCTGTATTATAAAAGGGTTCACCTTCTCAAACGTTTGTCCTGTCTCTGTTTGCGTAATGACTAAGTAACAACCAGATGACGGTGGTGTTACTTCTGTTACCAAAACTTTTCGGCGTGTTATTAATAATGGAGAAAGAGGGCTCCATAGCGAAATAAATTCTCCACCACTGCAACCGTCTCCGACTTCAGGCTCTGTCTGCCCAGGCGTTACCCCGGCTTGGGTGAGTGGCCTATCCATACCGGTCTCACCCCAGGGTCACACCTCCCAGAACATAGACAGAGGGACCCAATGGCCGTGGGAAGTCAGCAGCTCATGTAGTGCCCCCCCCGCGGGACTGTAGTTGAACAGCAGATACGAGCACACACCCTACATGACGACCCCGGGTAGTGGGGCTGACGCCATTATCCACTCACCCAGCTGCGCACCCACTGCGCGGGTATCCGTCAAGCTGTGTCCACGGAGGATTAAAAGAAAATTGGAAAATAAACCAAAAGTGTGTGGGCGTTTCACACGCAAGGTAGGCCGGCGAGAAAGAAAAAGGGATATGTGAATGGTCGTGGTGCGAATTGTTTGTAAATAGACTAGACAAAAAAGAAGCGTGGCGAGGGGGGTATGGAACGAAATGAAAATAACGCACGAGAGCGCATCTTGTGTCTCCCGGTCAAGAGGACGAACCCACCTCGACCGGATAAGGGTGGAGGGATGACGACGGTGATGAGTGGCTCGGGGCCCCGGGTGTGCCAAACCCGTACTCACATAAAGTGAGGCCCTGGGGGGTTGGAAGCTGCGTTGAAACAGTGGGAGAGCAACCACGGAAATAGAAAAGATGCCTGTTGGTGAGACAGGTGTTAATAAAACCATAGAACCTGAACCCAGTATAAGAAATAATTGTAGAAAAGGAAGCGTAAAATAAATGAAGATAACGTTCCAGATGAGGGTGAGGACTGGCTCGGGCACTCTGCGTACGTCAAAGCCATACTCACGTAGTGAGCCCCTGGGGGGGTGAACTGTGAGTGTGTTTTGCTGGTGAGTTGTAGTGTTTGATTGCGAGTGTGTGGGCTTTGGTGTTGAGTGTGTTTGTGCTGGTGTATTGTAGTGTTTGATTGCGAGTGTGTTCGCTTTGGAGTGTGAGTGTGTTTTTGCTAGTGATTTGTAGTGTTTGAAGGCGAGTGTGTGAGCTACGGAGTGTTAGTGTGGTTGTGCTGGTGAGTTCAAATAAAGCATGCATTTTGAATTTTCTGGAAATAGCCTGTGAACTCCCGTTCATTCTGATTGAATTTTGTGTATTGCGCTAAGTATCTAGGAATCTATGAAATGCTCTAAAATGCAGTTTGAGGCAAACCAATATTTTCTTGTGTTAGCATTTGTGATAATATTCCAGGAAATGTCATTGCACCTTTGCACTTAAAAGTGTATTATAAATGTATGAAAGTTTGCATAATCTTATAACAACCTTAGGGGTGTTTTAAGTCTGAAAAATCATTTTATATTACAGCTGGTTTACCCGAAAATTTATTTATTTCATATTTCTTGCTTGGTACAGACTTAAAAAAAGGAATTGCTGAAAAGCATACATTTAGTAGCTCAAAACACTTTAATAATGACATTCTTTGCAGCTTGGTAGCACAGAAAGTTAATTTCCTTTCAACTCCTTTTATAAAAAACAATAATAAAATTACAATTGATTCATTCACATGACTTTCTCTATCCTCTATCGTTTATTAGTAGATACATAAATTATTATTCTTAATCAACCTTTTTTTTCTGTCTACTACATTTTAATATAAAAAAAAGACTTTGCAGAAATATCTACATTACACATTTCGTTAGCGATACAAAGAGAACAGCGATAGTCAAATGTTTAACAACTGGACGCTATATGCTGGCCTTAAAATTCCATTCTGTTTCTATGACATCACGAGAAACAACTGAGTGTTGAAAGGACTTTAAGATGACAAAAAAAATGAACAATTGAAACCTTCAAAAAATGAGCAATTCGCACATTTAATAACGGATATCTCAGAAAGGGCTCATGCCACAATAAAGCTTATTTTAAATATATTGTAGCTTTAAAGAGATTTATATTTTTGGTGTAGCACGTCTTCCTCTATCACTTAAGGATTACCAGTTATACAAGGTTATAAAAAATTCCTTCCGAATGAAGGACTTCATTGGCTCTTTCCCGAAAATCCGAGATATACATTTCATTTGCCATGTAAATATTTTTATGAATGGTATTGTAATCAAAATCGTTTCAGCCATGTTTAGAACATCAAAAATTCCCCAAAATATTCCATGTCAAGGGAGTTTAGGTATTTATCCGACTTTTCGTTTTGAGTTATGGCACACACGACGTTTCCACAAATGCTTTATTTGGATGCCGTGCATGGGTTGGCTACATGTTATGCCTACAGCTTGTTTTCGATTCTCACCGTTGGCAACAACCACCTAAGCCACGCCCAGGCCCCTCGCTAGCAGACGACAGCCGCTATAACACATCATTACCCCGTTACCGTTACCGGGTGGTTGTGAACCAGCTTTTAAAGTACTATTGTATGGTTCATACCTGTGAAAACATCCGATGCATTCTCCGTTATTTCTGGCACTCTTACTTTTAATTCAAGCTACAATATCTAAAGCTAAACCTATTGATGACGCCCTAAAATTATCAACATTTTGGTGTGAACTTCCAACACAGAGCAATATGGCGACCACAGAACAGCAAACTATTGGCGACTAAACATCACAGACACCCAAGTATAAGAAGTGCTACCCTAGTGTTAAAATGGTGGAAACACGAAGGCGATCGCAGCGTAAGTAGTGATCGGGGATGGAACTAAACTATGAAAAATCGCGCTCTCGGATGATGACGTCACTCGTAGCTACGACAGCTGTATTTTTCATACCTACCTGCTCAGCTGATCAAATGTTGTAATACTGTATCGCTACTGACGACGTACAAAGTTAATTACGTGAGCTTTAATAATCGTGATTGCACTTTGAGTTATTCACATTTATTTTTAAAGGAGTCGATTAAAGCTCACATAAAATAACTTGTCACTGCCATCTGTAGCAATACAATATTAGAACACAATTATGATCAGTTAAACTCCTCACAGCTAGGCTAGTATGAAAAACACAATTGTTTATTCCTGTGTAACTTATTTAAATTATGCAATAGTCGGCACATACATTGCTTTTTATATAGTATTTTTAGTGTTAATAGTGGTTGTTGAATGTTTCTATGTCATAATACATAATGGTCACATTTAAATTTTTGAGAGTGAATGAAATCAAAGCCCCTTGCAATAATTTCTTCTGTATGCTTCATAGTGAAATCTTTTGCACTTAAACTGCCTCCATGGTTTGTTTGACTTGCAACCAACCAACAGTAGGATGTGGAATTTGACAGGAAAATTGGAAGAATAACACATGTTTGACACTTGTTATTTTATTCTACTCTTAGATAGCGCAATACAATTTGACACGAGTAACTTAATTCCATTTGCTACAAAGAAACTTCTGCACACATTATATGCAATAGTGTAGCTATTGTTTGTCATTCACTAAATCGCTATTAGCAGTGCAATAAATGTGATTAGCAAGTTTCACCACACCATTTAACACTATTAATGTCATTGTCACTCTCTGTGCTCTGACTTGAAGCACCATCACTGGACACAAATAGCCACAACTTAACTCCAACTTTCCATTGTGTATATCCTAGAATTAAATAGAACACACATGTTTAAACTACCCTTAAAAGTAGGTATCTGAAAAGAGAAATTGCTTACATTAAGGAAAAATTGTGGTTACAAACACCTTGTGATTATATTACACACTATCCACTGTAAACCAGAATTCTCTCTGATGTAAACAAAGCATATGCTTCCTCTTGTCATGAAACTAAGCACTACGCTTACGCCAATGTAAATAGTTCCTTAAACGTATTGTATCATGAAATATTGGAGTAGGAACGGTATAGAACTACACATTTTATTGTGGTTATCGTAAAAACTCATTGTTAAAGGTAATGGATATATAACAACTGTTAAGTGATTACAAAATATGATTTTCTTAATTCTACCTGCTATTGCATTAACAATCAAAGAGTATCTTTTTGTTAATTACCAACTGTATGGATGACTGCTATTCTCTTGCCTATGTGAGAAATGCAGCAATGAATTCACAGCGGTGCTATCTGAGTACCAAACAAACTCTTTGCATAACACAGGAAATATGATAAGCAAACAGTCATTCATAATACGTTAGCACTCATATGCTCAGCTCAGGTCAAATCTTCGATTTTATCACTTAGTGTTTGAGTTGCCATGACAAAGGAAGAGGTGCGTAGTGTGAATAAGCTGTTTTAACATAAAACTGGGAAACCGTTAAAAAGTGGCAAAAAATTTGGTTGATAAAGTGCTAAATGAGAAGGAAATAACACTTTTATTGTAAAACCGCCACCACTTTGTGTTACTTGAACAAAATAAAATTCAGAATATACGCCAAGGATCCATGGATCTTTTCATTGAAGGTTCAATGAATCAGATCTTTTGAAGGATCCTTCGAACTGTTATTTATAGTGAAATTTTAAACACTTTTCATTGAAAAAATTACTAACCTTCTGTGAATTCAGAAAACTAAGCTTATATAAAAAAATCTAGCCTCCCATAGTACCTAGGATGCAATGCGCTGTATATGAAAAGCGTTTAAAATACTTAGTGTGTTAAAATGTTCACTATAAATAACAGATCAAGGGAACATTCAAAAGATCCAATTCATTGAAAAGATTCATAGAACCTTCACTGAAAAGAGCCATGGGTTGTTTGCATATACAGAATGGTGGATGAGTATATACAATCAGACAAAAAATGCAATGCCATGCCTGGGATTCAAACCAGCAATCTTTAACTTGCCATACCACTGCTCTGCCATCTAAGACTTTCTCTACTCACAGTAAGCTATTTTCATAAGTATTCTACAAATGATTCATCATATATCGTGATAAACTTCATGTTTATCATATGTATTAACTTAAAAGGCTTCAATACATTTAAAAACATTAAATTCCCATTACTTCAAAACCTTTGATTTTTGCACAAAAACAACACGATCATTTAAATGCCTATACATTTCTTATAATATCCTGCAACTTAATTACTACTGCACAATGTATCTTTAGGAATTTGTATCATCAAAATTGCTACAGAGTTTAAATGGTAGAAAACAGACACGAAAGATTGAAACCACTTTGGAATTTCAAAGCCTCAGAACACATAGTGAAGCTGCTAATTTCACTCAAAACAAACGCTTCAGTTGTTCTTCGAAACAAATGCTTTTGAGCATCTGTAATAACAGATTACAAGGACATTAATTGTCAAAAAAGCTACCAGAAGTTCTATTTTCATACACCATGCCCAGTTCAAAAAAGGACATAGTGGCAGTTAGATAAAAATGCCCAAAAGAGGGTAAATTACTGAAATATATGTGAATGATATCAAATATTTTTCCTTCCTTCTGTATTAGAAAATTTCATTTGGGTACTGTCTTAAAAGAATTATAGTATCATTTTCATGCTATCCTTGTAGCTAGTGTGACAGTCCACCAATAATCCTGCATTTTTTAATTATACACGAGTATCACTCGGATGATCTGCATCTATGTGTTTGAATATTAGCACAGTAACATGCTAATTAATTTGCAATAAGGTTGATTTTACCTTACTTACTTTTGGCTGTGATCTCCACCCATCAATTATGAAGTGCAAACAAGAAAATTAATCGTATATTCCACTGTCTGGATGACTCACAATATCTGAAAAGTAAATCAGACTATATAAAATTCAGCAACACTAAGAAGCTCTTAAAAACATAACCTTTCATCCAGCATTGTAATGCTGGAAACTTAATAACTTGCTCAAACTTAATAACATACCTTCAGATTCTGTCACCATTCGGGACTCGAACCACAACACTGGAAGGAATGTAAATCGTAGGCGTATCCCCTCAGTCTGGACGGCTCAATGTATCTGAAAATTAATTCGTTATATAAAAATGTGCAACACACAATAAGCTATCAAAGTAATTTACCTCATTCTACGAATATCATTGAAGTTAATAGAAAATACCAATATTACAACAAATATACATTCAATCAGAAATAGCGCAAATGTATGATTACCGTCTCTGCTTTGTTCCTGTTGAAAAAACTTCGGACGAAAACTTCCAGCTATAAAAATCCAAGATGGTCCCTTTCTTCGTGCCTGCCATTTAGTTCGTTACGAACTTCGAAACTTGAAACAGCCAATCAGAAAATTCGCCTTTCCCGCAAAAGTACAACTAGTGACACACCATGTTCATGTGGGGAGTTAGTGCCCTTGGTTTCCACTTATCCAATACAACCATTACCCCTATGCTAAACATTACACATTTCGTGTTGGAATACCGATCTCTACCACAGAACACCAAAGTATTAGAAGTGCAACCCTAGTGTTAAACGAAGGAAATACGAAGACGATCACACCGTGAGTAATGATCAGGAATGCAACTAAATTATAAAAAATCCCGCTTTCGGATGGTGACATCACTGGTAGCTACTACAGCTGTATTTTTCATACCTGCATAGGTGTCTAGCACAGAGGATCATGTGTTCTAATGCTGTATCACTACCACAGATTAACACTACTGACATCGTACAAAGTTATTTACGTGAGCTTCAGTAATCGTGGAATCGATTAAAGCTCACATAAAATAACTTGTCATTGTCATCTGTAGCAATACAATATTAGAACATAATTAGGATCAGCTGAACACCTGACAGCCAAGGCTAAAAAGAAAAACTCAACTATTTATTCCTGTGTAACTGTTTTTATATAAATTATCCAATACTGTGTACATACATTGCTTTTAATTAATATTATTGGGGTTAATATGCTTGCTGAATGCTTCTATTCATAATACATAAAGGTCACATTTAAATTTTTGCGGCTAAATGAAACCAAGTACCTTGCAATAATTTCTTCTGCATGCTTTATAGCAAAATCTTTTGCACTTAAATTGCCCCCGTGTTTTGTTTGAACTTGCAACCAACTACCAGTAGGATGTGGAATTTTACAGGAAAATAGGAAGAATAACACATGTTTGACACTTATTGTTTTATTCTACTCTCTAGATAGCACATCACAATTTGACATATTTGCGTAACATGAATAATTTAATTCCATTTCCTACAAAGAAACTTCTGCATACATATATCCATAGTGTAGCTATTGTTTGTCATTCACTAAATCGCTATTAGCAGTGCGATAAATGTCATTAGCAACAGTTTCACCACACAATTTAACACTATTAATGTCATTGTCACTCTCCGTGCTCTGACTTGAAGCACCATCACTGGACACAAATAGGCACAACTTAACTCCAACTTTACATTGTGTATATCCTAGAAGTAAATAGAAACACATGTTTAAGCTACCCTTAAAAGTAGGCTTCTGAAAAGAGAAACTGCTTAAGGAAACATTTGTGTTTACAAACACCTTGTGATTATATTACATACTATCCATTCTAAACCAGAGTTCCCTCTGATGTAAACCAAAGCATACGCTTCTGCTTCTCATTAAACTAAGCACTACGCTTACGTCAATGTAAATAGTTCCTTAATAAGTGTATTGTATCATGAAATATTGGAGTAGGAAAGGTAGAACTAAACACTTTATTGTGGTCATCATAAGAACTCATTGTTAAAGTTAATGGATATTAGCAACTGTTAAGAGATTACAAAATATGGTTTTGTTAATTAACAACTGTGTGGATAACTGCTATTCTCTTGCCTATATAAGAATTGTAGCAATGAATTCACAGGAGTGTTATCTGAGTACCAAATAAACTCTTTGCATAACACAGGAAATATGATAAGCGAACAATCATTCATAATACGCTAGCACTCATATGCCTAGCTCAGGTCAAATCTTGTGATTTTATCAGTTAGTGTTTGAGTTTCCATGACAGAAGAAGAGGCGTGCAGTACAAATAAGCTGTTCAAACGCAAAAGTGGGAAACCGTTAAAAAGTGGCGAAAAAGAAATAATACTCAATGTGTTCAACTCACTATAACAAACCCCTGCAATAGTCAATATTACGACACTAACATCTGCGTTTACAGGCGTTTCAGTAAAAAGTGTAACAAAAGCACGCAGGGAAAATAAACAAACATAATAGGACACTAAAATGCGGGAACTTGTTTTGAGTACAAGTGTTGTGGATAAGCTTGTCATTAACTTGGAGGATAGTTCTGATTCCAATATGGCAGCTGAGTCATCTTTGGAGGATTTGTATTAGGATGCTGTATCTTTACCTGAGGATTTCAATTAACATAAGTAAAATGTTCCTTTTCCACATGCTGCATTTTTAGTTATAATTTTCACGCAGGGCACCTTCTTATAGACTGAAACAATGTTCAGTTGTAATTGATATGCAGCAAGCATGTGTGAGAGAAGGAAGCATCCGTAAGGAGCAGATATTTCTAACTATTTTCATGTGGATAATACAAAGAGTTTGTTTATAGTGAGAGGCACTATAGTTTGGAATGGAAAGTAGGTCCACTGTTGCTACTATACCTAGAGGAATTTTAGCATGTCAGTTAGTAATTGCTAATGCCTAGTAGCATTTTTATGCAACCAGCAGCTTACGTAATGAGAGTGTTTTGGGTGAAGAGATTAGGCCATTTCCTGCTTACATTAAAAAAACACTTACAAGTTTTAATGTGCAAATATTGATATGAATGAATTAACTAGTTAGCTAATGAAGGGAAACACACTACAAATACCTGAAGTGTAAAGAAACAGGAATTAAATGCGAAAATTGGAATTCTGTGCTCGTGTTTGGTTGATAAAGTGCTAAATGAGAAGAAAATAACACTTTTACTGTAAAACCACCACTTTGTGTTACTTGGACAAAATTCAGTATATGCAAAGAACCCATGGTTCTTTTCATTGAAGGTTCAAGGAATGGAATATTTTGAATGGTCCTTCGATCTGTTATTTATAGTGAACATTTTAAACACTTTTCATAAAAAACAGAAATAAATAAAAAATAAATAAATTAATAGAAACAAGATATAATGGTAGCCTTCCGTGAATTCAGAAAACTAAGCTTATATAAAAGAAACCCAACCACCCACAGTGCCTCGGATGCAATGCGTTGTGTATGAAAAGCGTTTAAAATGCTTAAAGTGTGTTAAAATGTTTACTATAAATAACAGATCGAAGGGTCATTCAAAATATCCAATTCATTGAAAAGATCCATGGATTGTTTGCGTATACATAACAGAGGAAGAGTATATACAATCAGACAAAAAATTCATTGCAATGCATGGGATTCAAACCACCAATCTTTGACTTGCTATGCCACTGCTCTGTCATCTAAGACTTTGTCTACTCACAGTAAGTTATTTTCGTAAGTATTCTACATATGATTCATCATTTATTGTGATTAACTTCATGTTTATCATGATATGCGTTAACGTAAATGGCTTCAATGCACTAAAAGAATATTACATGCCCATTACTTCAAGACCTTTGATTTTTGTCTAAAAACCAATACATTTAAATGCCTATGCATTTCATATAATATCCTGCAACTTAATTACTATTGCACAATGTATCTTCCAAGGGAAGGATTTTGTATAATCAAAATTGCTACAAATTTTAAATGGTACAAAAAAACACGTAAGATTTCAACCACTTTGGAATTTCAAAGGCTCATAACACATACTGAAGCTGCTAATTTCACTTCAAAACAAACACTTCAGGTTTTTCTTGGAAACAAATACTTTTGAGCACTTGTACTAACAGATTACAAAGTCACTAATTGTCAAAAAAGCTGCCAGAATTTCTTTTTTCATACACCATGCCCAGTTCAAAAAAGGACACTATAGTGGCAGTTTAGATAAAAATGCCCAAAAGCAAATGAATTACTGAAATATATGTGAATGATATCCAATATCCTTCTTCTTTCGGTATTAGAAAATTTCAGTTGAGTACTGCCTTAAAAGAATTACAGTATCATTGGCATGCTATCCTTGACAGTTGATATGTCAAATAGTCCAACAATAATCCTACATTTTAAATTATACAGAGTATTAACGCATGATCTGCATCTACGTGTTTGAATATTGGCACTCTAACATGCTGTTTAATTTGCATTAAAGGTTGATGTCTATCTTACCCACTTTAGCTGTGATCTTCACCCATGAATTATGAAGTGCAAACAAGAAAATTAATGGCATATTCCACTCTCTGGATGCCTCACTGTATCTAAAAAGTAAATCAGGACAACATAAATTTCAGCAACACTAAGAAGCTCTTAAAAACTTAACCTTTCATCCAGCACTATCATTTTATGTTGCTCAAGCTTAATAACATACCTTCAGATTCAGAGTCACTATTCGGGAATCGAACCACAACGCTGGAAGGAATGTAAATCGTAAGCATATTCCACTCTGTCTGGACGGCTTAATGTGTCTGAAAATTAAAATTAATTCGTTATAATATAAAAATGTTGTAACACACAATAACCTATTATAGTCTTCTACCTCATTAAACGAATTTCACTTAAGTTAATAGAAAATACCAATATTACAAAAAATATATATTTTATCATAAATAACGTAAATGTATGATTACCGTCTCTGCTTTGTTCCTGGTGAAAAAACATCGGACGAAAACTTTCTGCTATAAAAATCCAAGATGGACCCTTTCTTCCTGCCTGCCATTTAGTTCGTTGCGAACTTCAAAACTTGAAACAGCCAATCAGAAAACAGCCTTTCCCGCAAAAGTACAACTAGTGACATACCGCGTTTATGTGGTGAGTTGGTGCCTTGTGTTTCCCGTTTGCGTATCTAACCTTCACCCCTGTGATCTCTATTGAGCGGTTCAAATCTCTTGACGTTTCGTGACAACCAATACGAGTGACCGCGCGGTTGACAAACTTCACTTCACTTCGCTTCGCTTCGTCAGAACGTTACGCGTTTGTTATAAATGCCATCGCAATGTTCGCTTAAAAACTACAAGAAAACAAGAAGAGACACATTAATGGAAATATAATACACAAAGAGAGAAATAAAAACCATACCTTTCTATTTGTCCTTTGTTATTCCTGTGGCACAGCTAATGGCATATTCTTTCTCGCTTCCCTACATGCACGTGAAACAGTTGGTGTACCCAATAAGCACGCCTAAGCCGTAAGTTCTTGTCATTTCGTGAAGTTTAAATTTTTGCGAGTTTTTTTTCCCCATTGACATACCTTATAAAGAAGTTATACACATTGAAGACGACATCCCTAACCTTGCTGCTATATCCACTGGTGCTACTGGTCTTACCATGCAACATTTCCATGAAATAGTCAACTTTATAAACTGTAGGACAAAGCCTATCACTTTAAGAACTGAGTAGGTACACAGCAACTGAATTCACAACTGAGTCACTTAACTTTCCATTAAGCGCGCTGTAAAACGCACACCAGTAGTATTTTTGCTTTGTCCAAGCTTTAAAAATGTTTTAGTCTTGAGCTATCGCGTCAGTGGTGCAACGATTTCCATTCAATTTATTTTCATCCATAGTAACATGTACATGTCCTCGGAATACGTTAATCATTATTACAAATACATGCAGTTATTTGTAATGATAGTTCATTCAGCCTTTACATACATTTTTGTATTAGAGAATTCTTTAATTCACTTTTAAATAGTTTGCCTTTAAGCTGTCTTTAGAAGATTTCGTAGTTTATCAAGCAATATTGTGCCCATTATTAAGGGATCTTTATCTGTTATCTTTTTATTTTCATTTATTCAGTGGTAATTATTTTGTGTCCTATTTTCATACTTATGACAGCTCTTATTGAAGTTATCAGGTCCCTCATCATTGGTTACAAACATAATTATCAGAGTTAGGATTTTTAGGTGCGCACCTTTTTTCTTAGGGTAAGTTAAAGCTGTGCTGCAAGATATCACAGTGTAAAATTTTGTTTCTAGTTGCGAAAAGGGGCATTTTTCTCGCACCTTTTACTCTTTTTTAGAAACTTTACCCCTTTTAGGCACCCTTATTTCATTTACCCCCATTCGTGCCCATAATTCCTCTTTCCCCCTTTTTTAAGTTGCATTCCAATTTATTCTTTAACTTTCAATTAACGTCTTCTAATCTTGCTGTGTACGTGCGAATAGTAAGCCTACCTCTTTCAGTAAACACCGCGCAGCAATGGAAAATAATTGTGTGTTCGACGAAAACCTCTTTCTCTCGCTTTACCGGTATAAAGTAGCCCGCAATAATGCAATTGACAATAAGTGATTCTATCCCACGAGAATCGGTAGTCTGCTGTTCGTGAATGTGAGTTTCTTACTGTGAGAAACGTCATCTGTTTGCGTGGAGGCGAAGGCTGGGCACGCAGAGACGGCAGTAACCTCACCCGCGCAGTTCCGAGAATTATTAAGACTGGGTTCTGCTCGATAGTAATATAAATCGCTGAGACTGAAGTTCCACAATGAATGAGAACATTCTGGTAATTGTCGCGGTGTTATAAAAGAATGTGGACAGCGAATGGGCGCAAGAGTGAGTTGTGTGATAGTCGCATTGTGTTAACAAGTGAACTAGTGTTAGCTCTCCATGTTACATTACCAAACGAGTGTACTAGTACTAGATTTTACCATGCCAAATGCGCCCAGTGCTCGATTTATTGTTCTGGCTGAGGAATTCAAACAAGATATCATAGTTATGCGATGTACTATTTGTGATTCAGGAATTTTGTTAGATGAAAAACACCATCGAGATCGCAACAAACAACATATTTCCAGCTCTAAGCATCAAATCAAGAAGACTCTTCAAGCAAAAAAAATCACGGCAACCCCTATTACGAAATGCGTTTCAACAGAGTTCTTCAAAAAGCCAAAATTTCAAGGAATTAAACATTGATTTGTGTGCAGCTCCTACACGAGCAGGAATTCCACCCAATAAGGT
Organism: Deroplatys truncata; assembly: GCA_030765065.1. NCBI lineage: Eukaryota > Metazoa > Arthropoda > Insecta > Mantodea > Mantidae > Deroplatys > Deroplatys truncata. The sequence continues at coordinate 225,620,217 of CM060983.1, read as the reverse complement.
GAACCATTCAGCCTTCAAGGGATTTTCTGAAAAATACACAAAGATGTCAATGCCCGATGAGGGTACTTTAAGAAAAAACTACATGGAGATTGTTTACCAAGAAACCATAGAAAGAATCAAGGAGAGAGTGTCTGATTGCGATGTGGGAATCATTGTGGATGAAACCATAGACTCAGTGGAACGATATGTTTTGATCACTTTAGTTTTGCCCTTAGCAGGGGAGAAAGTTAAGCCCATGTTGTTAAAAATGTACGAGCTGCAAAAAGCCAATTCCAATACATTATGGACTTCTGCCAAAAACTCTGGCCTACTGGTATAGAGTTTGAAATACTTCTTCTTCTTGTAGTTATGGACCAGGCTCCATACATAGTTTCAGCTGTTAACCAATTGAAACCTTTATTTACTAACTTGACGCACGTGACATGCTTGGCTCATGCCCTCCACAGGGTTTGTGAATCCATAAGGAACGAATACGACATCACAAATCAATTTATCTCTGCCCTGAAGAAGATTCTGCTGAAAGCTCCGAGCCGTGTTGTTTACTCCAGGGAAATCACTGGCCTGCCCCTTCCAAATTTCCCGGTCATTACTCGCTGGGGATCTTGGATTGAGTGTACTGCTATGTTGTGTGAGAATATTGACAAAATTAAAGAGTTTGTGCTTTCTTTGGATCCATCCAACGCAGGTGCAATTTCCAAGATACAGCAACTTCTGTTACCAGAGAAAATGCATAATTTGCAGACAGAACTATATTGTGTCCATAGTTACAAGTACCTGCCTGCAGCTATTAAATGATAGGAAGAACAAGGTCAGGAAAAGGAAAAACAATGGGATATTTTACGTCCGTGAGGGAGCAGTTAGATGGCTTTGCCAAAGACAAACTTGAATGCAGACATTGAGGAATTCGCCACATCTGTAGAATTGGCATTCCGAGTGAATACAAGGTTTGCCCCACTGGTTACTGTGGATGTTGAAAAAAGCTTTAGCATCTACAAAGACATTCTATCTCCTAATAGAAACAGACTTAGGTACTTTAAAAATGTGGAGATGCTTAATATCTTGAAGTACAACAGCTTCATGTTTTTCCTTCTTTTGATGAGTGATAATTTGATGTACTTGTTTGTAGTTCAATGAATTAGAATAGAGGAAAGAGAAATCGTTGAATTAGTTAAGGGAATGCACAACTAAAATTAACCCAAAATCTCAAAAAATAAAAAAAATAAAAAATCCAAAAAATTCTCCATGGCTTGTAGTTTAGGAATCCACTTTTATTTTTGAACTAGCAAACGCTACAGGATTGTTACAAGACTTTTTAAATACCCTTGCGTATTTTGTTGCTAGCTGTTTACATTAAAAACTTCATTTTAAGGCGTTTCTTATTTTCAGCATTTCTGCATATTCAGAATGTTCCACACGATGTAGTTTTCTTCCATTCATATTGACATTTTTATGCTTATTTCAAAAACCCAAATAAATAAAACTGTCATATAATTTTGCTGTGTAATGAATAGTTTTTCCGCTACTAATTTATGAAGATAACAATGTATAAAAGAATGCAAATACAAAACTGCAAACTTTTCTTTCTCTTAAACTAAGAATGGTAGAAAAAAATTATATGACAGATTTGTACTTCCTTGACATAGAAGAAACATAAGATTTTTTTTAAATGCATCATGTGTTGCATTTTGCATATAGGCATAATTTTATATTTTGAAAGTTAATAACTTGAAAACTAATACAAATTTTGGATTGAAATTCACAAAACAATTATATCTAAAGAAGACTGGCATGTGGTAAAATTTCAGCCCAATTGAATGGATAGTTAAGAATAATAGCAATTTAAGTTATGCATCCCCTTAAGTAAACCAGCACGTTATTGTCCTTTTTTCACCTTATTTGAGCACCTTTCCCCTTCCTTTTTTCATCTGAAATTTGCAATTAAAAATCCTAACCCTGATAATCACACACACACGCACGCGCACGCGCACACACACGCGCACCCACACACACACACACACACACCTTTTACATTTCTTCTGCAAAAGCAATAATCTATTCATTTTAGACAAGTGCTACCCCTACCTCAATTGTATATTGTAGATGTGGATGTATTATTCCAGAATAGGTTAATTTTAAGTATTCGGCAGTTAAATATTTTGTTTGATATCTTAGTAGGTAGAGATTCGTGCTTATCTTCTTGCATATATAAACAACATGATGTCTAAAGGTTAGGTTCTCATCTATTATAATACCTAAGAGCTTTATTTTATCTAACCGCTGGATTTGCTCACCATTTATCGTTACATTAACCAGGCTTTTTTACTTTCTCTACTACGTATAGTAAGTAGGGGAAGTATTGCATTCCACCCAAAAATTCGATACCGAGATTTCACCGGAAATACACGTTTTGAGACCTCCTGAATCCAAAAAAAGCATTTTTGGAAACATGTCCGTGTGTGTGTCTGTTTGTGTGTGTGTCTGTGTGTCTGTGTGTGTGTGTCTGTGAACAGCATAACTCAAAAACGAACAATCGGATAAGCACCAAACTTGGTATTTAGGTTCAGTATCTTCCAGAGATGCGACACGAAGGTTTTCAAGAAAATCCCCCCACCCCAGACTACCCTTTACATGGAAGATTTTTCGAAAATTTTAATTTTCTCAAAAATGGCTCTAACGATTTTGATGAAAATATCATATGTTTAGGGTAATGTCGTGACAAATGAAATGTATATCTCGAATTTTTTGGGAATGTCTCCAAAAGTATTCTTCATTGTGAAGGACTTTTGCATAACTGGTAAACCATAAGAGATAGACAAAATTTTACTACACAAAAAATGTAGATCGCGTTAAAATACACAATTGATGTCATATACATTTCTTTTGTTGAGTGAACCGTTTTCGAGATATTGCTTGTTATTTCCTTAAATTTTCCAATACTTATACTTTTTCTCAAATTCGTTATTCATTTTTACTTTCTCTACTACGTATAGTAAGTAGGGGAAGTATTGCATTCCACCCAAAAATTCGATACCGAGATTTCACCGGAAATACATGTTTTGAGACCTCCTGAATCCAAAAAAAGCATTTTTGGAAACATGTCCGTGTGTGTGTCTGTGTGTGTGTGTCTGTGTGTGTGTGTGTGTCTGTGAACAGCATAACTCAAAAACGAACAGTCGGATAAACACCAAACTTGGTATTTAGGTTCAGTATCATCCAGAGATACGACACGAAGGTTTTCAAGAAAATCCCCCCACCCCAGACTACCCTTTACATGGAACATTTTTCGAAAATTTTAATTTTCTCAAAAATGGCTCTAACGATTTTGATGAAAATATCATATGTTTAAGATAAAGTCATGAGAAATGAAATGTATATCTCGAATTCTCTGGGAATGTCTCCAAAAGTATTCTTCATTGTGAACGACTTTTGCATAACTGGTAAACCATAAGAGATAGACAAAATTTTACTACACAAAAAATGTAGATCGCGTTGAAATACACAACTTATGTCATATACATTTCTTTTGTTGAGTGAACCGTTTTCGAGATATTGCTTGTTATTTCCTTAAATTTTCCAATACTTATACTTTTTCTCAAATTCGTTATTCATTTTTTTATGTCCTAGACATGCAAAGAGAATGGAATTCGCCGCATACTAACCAGCGCTAAAATATTTGACTATCGCTTAAAAGCTACCATATTCCCCTCGCATCTACAAGAAAATTACCAATAAGATTGACATCTCGATTTCTCGATTAACATGAAGCATTTGGAGAAAAGGCGTTTGTAAAAATAGATTGTACAAGAGTAGAGAAAGTCATGCGAGTGTAACACATCAGATTTTTTTATGTCCTGGACATGCAAAGAGAATGGAATGCGTCACATAGCAACCAGCGTTAAAATATTTGACTATCGCTTAAATGCTACCATATTTCCCTTGCATCTACAAGAAAATTACCAATAAGATTGACATCTCGATATCTCGATTAACATGAAGCATATGGAGAATAGGCGTTTGTAAAATTAGATTGTACAAGAGTAGAGAAAGTCATGTGAGTGTAACACATCAGATTTTTTTTTTATGTCCTGGACATGCAAAGAGAATGGAATGCGTCACATAGCAACCAGCGTTAAAATATTTGACTATCGCTTAAAAGCTACCATATTTTCCTTGCATCTACAAGAAAATTACCAATAAGATTGACATCTCGATATCTCGATTAACATGAAGCATATGGAGAATAGGCGTTTGTAAAATTAGGTTGTACAAGAGTAGAGAAAGTTATGTGAGTGTAACACATCAGATTTTTTATTATAGCTATTATTGGTGTGTTGAAACGTGATATTGTTGATGCTTCCTCGAGAATGTGATGACAGTTGGTGATTCTTTGCTTAAAGTTCTCAGTTGGCTTTTTTCTTTATACGGCTTTCTTTTTCTTTATTATTGCAGTGCTTTCCGTAACGAGGTGTAGAATGTTTTAAAAAGCACAACACGCTCTTCTCATGTAAAGGATACGTGCTTTGTTCTAGGACTCGGCATTAAGCACATTGGTTTTCCAATGGTATTATTTTGTGAAAAAAGCGTATATAACGTTTATTAAAAACGTCATGTGTGATTCTATAGAGCTGCGTCAGAATGTTTTGAAAGTATTTCCATGACGAGTTTGTAGCTGTACTAGAAAACATTCGTGGGATAACTATTTCTAGATTTATTTAGGACATGGAGAATTGCAGATTAATTAGTGATAATTATGTCTATGTCATAACAATATAAAATAACTAGGACAGCAATGGATTTATTACTACTACAAGCATAATTATAACTAAAAGTCTCCATTTAAACATCACAAAAGATAACTGTAAATTATTGGCGAAGCACTGGATGTAAAAATATAGTTCTTTTTCGTACTCATTCAGGAACGCGTCGCCTTTTATCCTAACTACTCATTGCTTTTCTGAAATATGAAATCCGCCCGGCGCACATTATATTGCAATTAGAGTTTTACCAGCGACGAGGTGTATTATCGGTATGAGGCAACGCTGCACTACTGTTATTCGCTATGCCTCACTACTGGACACGCCTCTAACGTCAAGAGATTTGGACCGCATAATAAACCCTCTGAAAGCAAGGCAGCTGATGGAAGAGTTCAATGGAATATAGGAAGCGAAAAAATATAGTTTCAACAAAAAAAATTATACTGGTGTATAATGATACTACAATTTATTTTTTAATAATATAAGAACCCTAGGTATACATTTTCATAACACCAGACAAAAATAAAATATTCACTTAGACAAACTGCTATTAGGTATCTGTAAAAATGGACAACATATAGGGTGTACAATTATACAATAAATTATCAGCTGCGATAAAAGAAACTACAAATTTATCATTATTTGAATATCAAAATTATTATTATTATTATTATTATTATTATTATTATTATTTGAATATCAAAATTATCATCATCATTAAAGAGAAGTAGAGCGAACTCCAGCGGCGAGGCGTGAGTTTCGATTTGAGGGAAACGATAAATGTTTCCAAAGTTAAATAAAGATGACGAAACGCTTTAACATAAATAATAAGAATAATAAGTGTTTGAAGTAAATACCAGTTTTGCTATTTTACAAATCTCAGGTATTCATTTTTACTTTCTTTCCTCTTACGTATAATAATTAGGGGAAGTATTGCATTTCATCCAAATTGTCTATACCGAGATTTCGCCGGAAATATATGCCTTGTGGCCCCCTCAATAAAAAAAAGCATTTTTAGAAAAAGGTCCACGCGCGAGTTTGTGTGTGTGTGTGACCCAACATAACTCAAAAACGAAAAGCCGGATGATTATCAAACTTCGTATTTAGGTTCAGTATCTTCCAAAGATGCGACACGAACACTTTCAATAATCTCCCCCACCCCAAACTACCCTTTACATTAAAATACAATATATTAAAGGATATTTATATGACAAATGAAATGTATATCTTGAATTTTTTGGAATAGCCCATGAACTTGGAAGAAATTTTGTAAAATCTTGTACAACTGCTAAATGTTAAAGCGATAGACGAAATGTACTACGAGCAAAAATGTAGACCCTTTAAAACGCACAATTTATTTCAAATAAGTTTTTTGTGGCGTAAGCCATTTTTACTTTCTCTACTACGTATAGTAAGTAGGGGAAGTATTGCATTCCACCCAAAAATTCGATACCGAGATTTCACCGGAAATACATGTTTTGAGACCTCCTGAATCCAAAAAAAGCATTTTTGGAAACATGTCCGTGTGTGTCTGTCTGTGTGTCTGTCTGTGTGTCTGTCTGTGTGTCTGTGAACAGCATAACTCAAAAACGAACAGTCGGATAAGCACCAAACTTGGTATTTAGGTTCAGTATCTTCCAGAGATGCGACACGAAGGTTTTCAAGAAAATCCCCCCACCCCAGACTACCCTTTACATGGAAGATTTTTCGAAAATTTTAATTTTCTCAAAAATGGCTCTAACGATTTTGATGAAAATATCATATGTTTAGGGTAATGTCATGAGAAATGAAATGTATATCTCGAATTTTCTGGGAATGTCTCCAAAAGTATTCTTCATTGTGAACGACTTTTGCATAACTGGTAAACCATAAGAGATAGACAAAATTTTACTACACAAAAAATGTAGATCGCGTTAAAATACACAGCTTATGTCATATACATTTCTTTTGTTGAGTGAACCGTTTTCGAGATATTGCTTGTTATTTCCTTAAATTTTCCAATACTTATACTTTTTCTCAAATTCGTTATTCATTTTTACTTTCTCTACTACGTATAGTAAGTAGGGGAAGTATTGCATTCCACCCAAAAATTCGATACCGAGATTTCACCGGAAATACATGTTTTGAGACCTCCTGAATCCAAAAAAAGCATTTTTGGAAACATGTCCGTGTGTGTGTCTGTGTGTGTGTGTCTGTGTGTGTGTGTGTGTCTGTGAACAGCATAACTCAAAAACGAACAGTCGGATAAACACCAAACTTGGTATTTAGGTTCAGTATCATCCAGAGATACGACACGAAGGTTTTCAAGAAAATCCCCCCACCCCAGACTACCCTTTACATGGAACATTTTTCGAAAATTTTAATTTTCTCAAAAATGGCTCTAACGATTTTGATGAAAATATCATATGTTTAAGATAAAGTCATGAGAAATGAAATGTATATCTCGAATTCTCTGGGAATGTCTCCAAAAGTATTCTTCATTGTGAACGACTTTTGCATAACTGGTAAACCATAAGAGATAGACAAAATTTTACTACACAAAAAATGTAGATCGCGTTGAAATACACAACTTATGTCATATACATTTCTTTTGTTGAGTGAACCGTTTTCGAGATATTGCTTGTTATTTCCTTAAATTTTCCAATACTTATACTTTTTCTCAAATTCGTTATTCATTTTTTTATGTCCTAGACATGCAAAGAGAATGGAATTCGCCGCATACTAACCAGCGCTAAAATATTTGACTATCGCTTAAAAGCTACCATATTCCCCTCGCATCTACAAGAAAATTACCAATAAGATTGACATCTCGATTTCTCGATTAACATGAAGCATTTGGAGAAAAGGCGTTTGTAAAAATAGATTGTACAAGAGTAGAGAAAGTCATGCGAGTGTAACACATCAGATTTTTTTATGTCCTGGACATGCAAAGAGAATGGAATGCGTCACATAGCAACCAGCGTTAAAATATTTGACTATCGCTTAAATGCTACCATATTTCCCTTGCATCTACAAGAAAATTACCAATAAGATTGACATCTCGATATCTCGATTAACATGAAGCATATGGAGAATAGGCGTTTGTAAAATTAGATTGTACAAGAGTAGAGAAAGTCATGTGAGTGTAACACATCAGATTTTTTTTTTATGTCCTGGACATGCAAAGAGAATGGAATGCGTCACATAGCAACCAGCGTTAAAATATTTGACTATCGCTTAAAAGCTACCATATTTTCCTTGCATCTACAAGAAAATTACCAATAAGATTGACATCTCGATATCTCGATTAACATGAAGCATATGGAGAATAGGCGTTTGTAAAATTAGGTTGTACAAGAGTAGAGAAAGTTATGTGAGTGTAACACATCAGATTTTTTATTATAGCTATTATTGGTGTGTTGAAACGTGATATTGTTGATGCTTCCTCGAGAATGTGATGACAGTTGGTGATTCTTTGCTTAAAGTTCTCAGTTGGCTTTTTTCTTTATACGGCTTTCTTTTTCTTTATTATTGCAGTGCTTTCCGTAACGAGGTGTAGAATGTTTTAAAAAGCACAACACGCTCTTCTCATGTAAAGGATACGTGCTTTGTTCTAGGACTCGGCATTAAGCACATTGGTTTTCCAATGGTATTATTTTGTGAAAAAAGCGTATATAACGTTTATTAAAAACGTCATGTGTGATTCTATAGAGCTGCGTCAGAATGTTTTGAAAGTATTTCCATGACGAGTTTGTAGCTGTACTAGAAAACATTCGTGGGATAACTATTTCTAGATTTATTTAGGACATGGAGAATTGCAGATTAATTAGTGATAATTATGTCTATGTCATAACAATATAAAATAACTAGGACAGCAATGGATTTATTACTACTACAAGCATAATTATAACTAAAAGTCTCCATTTAAACATCACAAAAGATAACTGTAAATTATTGGCGAAGCACTGGATGTAAAAATATAGTTCTTTTTCGTACTCATTCAGGAACGCGTCGCCTTTTATCCTAACTACTCATTGCTTTTCTGAAATATGAAATCCGCCCGGCGCACATTATATTGCAATTAGAGTTTTACCAGCGACGAGGTGTATTATCGGTATGAGGCAACGCTGCACTACTGTTATTCGCTATGCCTCACTACTGGACACGCCTCTAACGTCAAGAGATTTGGACCGCATAATAAACCCTCTGAAAGCAAGGCAGCTGATGGAAGAGTTCAATGGAATATAGGAAGCGAAAAAATATAGTTTCAACAAAAAAAATTATACTGGTGTATAATGATACTACAATTTATTTTTTAATAATATAAGAACCCTAGGTATACATTTTCATAACACCAGACAAAAATAAAATATTCACTTAGACAAACTGCTATTAGGTATCTGTAAAAATGGACAACATATAGGGTGTACAATTATACAATAAATTATCAGCTGCGATAAAAGAAACTACAAATTTATCATTATTTGAATATCAAAATTATTATTATTATTATTATTATTATTATTATTATTTGAATATCAAAATTATCATCATCATTAAAGAGAAGTAGAGCGAACTCCAGCGGCGAGGCGTGAGTTTCGATTTGAGGGAAACGATAAATGTTTCCAAAGTTAAATAAAGATGACGAAACGCTTTAACATAAATAATAAGAATAATAAGTGTTTGAAGTAAATACCAGTTTTGCTATTTTACAAATCTCAGGTATTCATTTTTACTTTCTTTCCTCTTACGTATAATAATTAGGGGAAGTATTGCATTTCATCCAAATTGTCTATACCGAGATTTCGCCGGAAATATATGCCTTGTGGCCCCCTCAATAAAAAAAAGCATTTTTAGAAAAAGGTCCACGCGCGAGTTTGTGTGTGTGTGTGACCCAACATAACTCAAAAACGAAAAGCCGGATGATTATCAAACTTCGTATTTAGGTTCAGTATCTTCCAAAGATGCGACACGAACACTTTCAATAATCTCCCCCACCCCAAACTACCCTTTACATTAAAATACAATATATTAAAGGATATTTATATGACAAATGAAATGTATATCTTGAATTTTTTGGAATAGCCCATGAACTTGGAAGAAATTTTGTAAAATCTTGTACAACTGCTAAATGTTAAAGCGATAGACGAAATGTACTACGAGCAAAAATGTAGACCCTTTAAAACGCACAATTTATTTCAAATAAGTTTTTTGTGGCGTAAGCCATTTTTACTTTCTCTACTACGTATAGTAAGTAGGGGAAGTATTGCATTCCACCCAAAAATTCGATACCGAGATTTCACCGGAAATACATGTTTTGAGACCTCCTGAATCCAAAAAAAGCATTTTTGGAAACATGTCCGTGTGTGTCTGTCTGTGTGTCTGTCTGTGTGTCTGTCTGTGTGTCTGTGAACAGCATAACTCAAAAACGAACAGTCGGATAAGCACCAAACTTGGTATTTAGGTTCAGTATCTTCCAGAGATGCGACACGAAGGTTTTCAAGAAAATCCCCCCACCCCAGACTACCCTTTACATGGAAGATTTTTCGAAAATTTTAATTTTCTCAAAAATGGCTCTAACGATTTTGATGAAAATATCATATGTTTAGGGTAATGTCATGAGAAATGAAATGTATATCTCGAATTTTCTGGGAATGTCTCCAAAAGTATTCTTCATTGTGAACGACTTTTGCATAACTGGTAAACCATAAGAGATAGACAAAATTTTACTACACAAAAAATGTAGATCGCGTTAAAATACACAGCTTATGTCATATACATTTCTTTTGTTGAGTGAACCGTTTTCGAGATATTGCTTGTTATTTCCTTAAATTTTCCAATACTTATACTTTTTCTTAAATGCGTTATTCATTTTTTTATGTCCTGGACATGCAAAGAGAATGGAATTCGCCGCATACTAACCAGCGCTAAAATATTTGACTATCGCTTAAAAGCTACCATATTCCCCTCGCATCTACAAGAAAATTACCAATAAGATTGACATCTCGATTTCTCGATTAACATGAAGCATTTGGAGAAAAGGCGTTTGTAAAAATAGATTGTACAAGAGTAGAGAAAGTCATGCGAGTGTAACACATCAGATTTTTTTATGTCCTGGACATGCAAAGAGAATGGAATGCGTCACATAGCAACCAGCGTTAAAATATTTGACTATCGCTTAAATGCTACCATATTTTCCTTGCATCTACAAGAAAATTACCAATAAGATTGACATCTCGATATCTCGATTAACATGAAGCATATGGAGAATAGGCGTTTGTAAAATTAGATTGTACAAGAGTAGAGAAAGTCATGTGAGTGTAACACATCAGATTTTTTTTTTATGTCCTGGACATGCAAAGAGAATGGAATGCGTCATATAGCAACCAGCGTTAAAATATTTGACTATCGCTTAAAAGCTACCATATTTTCCTTGCATCTACAAGAAAATTACCAATAAGATTGACATCTCGATATCTCGATTAACATGAAGCATATGGAGAATAGGCGTTTGTAAAATTAGGTTGTACAAGAGTAGAGAAAGTTATGTGAGTGTAACACATCAGATTTTTTATTATAGCTATTATTGGTGTGTTGAAACGTGATATTGTTGATGCTTCCTCGAGAATGTGATGACAGTTCGTGATTCTTTGCTTAAAGTTCTCAGTTGGCTTTTTCATTATACGGCTTTCTTTTTCTTTATTATTGCAGTGCTTTCCGTAACGAGGTGTAGAATGTTTTAAAAAGCACAACACGCTCTTCTCATGTAAAGGATACGTGCTTTGTTCTAGGACTCGGCATTAAGCACATTGGTTTTCCAATGGTATTATTTTGTGAAAAAAGCGTATATAACGTTTATTAAAAACGTCATGTGTGATTCTATAGAGCTGCGTCAGAATGTTTTGAAAGTATTTCCATGACGAGTTTGTAGCTGTACTAGAAAACATTCGTGGGATAACTATTTCTAGATTTATTTAGGACATGGAGAATTGCAGATTAATTAGTGATAATTATGTCTATGTCATAACAATATAAAATAACTAGGACAGCAATGGATTTATTACTACTACAAGCATAATTATAACTAAAAGTCTCCATTTAAACATCACAAAAGATAACTGTAAATTATTGGCGAAGCACTGGATGTAAAAATATAGTTCTTTTTCGTACTCATTCAGGAACGCGTCGCCTTTTATCCTAACTACTCATTGCTTTTCTGAAATATGAAATCCGCACGGCGCACATTATATTGCAATTAGAGTTTTACCAGCGACGAGGTGTATTATCGGTATGAGGCAACGCTGCACTACTGTTATTCGCTATGCCTCACTACTGGACACGCCTCTAACGTCAAGAGATTTGGACCGCATAATAAACCCTCTGAAAGCAAGGCAGCTGATGGAAGAGTTCAATGGAATATAGGAAGCGAAAAAATATAGTTTCAACAAAAAACATTATACTGGTGTATAATGATACTACAATTTATTTTTTAATAATATAAGAACCCTAGGTATACATTTTCATAACACCAGACAAAAATAAAATATTCACTTAGACAAACTGCTATTAGGTATCTGTAAAAATGGACAACATATAGGGTGTACAATTATACAATAAATTATCAGCTGCGATAAAAGAAACTACAAATTTATCATTATTTGAATATCAAAATTATTATTATTATTATTATTATTATTATTATTATTATTATTATTATTTGAATATCAAAATTATCATCATCATTAAAGAGAAGTAGAGCGAACTCCAGCGGCGAGGCGTGAGTTTCGATTTGAGGGAAACGATAAATGTTTCCAAAGTTAAATAAAGATGACGAAACGCTTTAACATAAATAATAAGAATAATAAGTGTTTGAAGTAAATACCAGTTTTGCTATTTTACAAATCTCAGGTATTCATTTTTACTTTCTTTCCTCTTACGTATAATAATTAGGGGAAGTATTGCATTTCATCCAAATTGTCTATACCGAGATTTCGCCGGAAATATATGCCTTGTGGCCCCCTCAATAAAAAAAAAGCATTTTTAGAAAAAGGTCCACGCGCGAGTTTGTGTGTGTGTGTGACCCAACATAACTCAAAAACGAAAAGCCGGATGATTATCAAACTTCGTATTTAGGTTCAGTATCTTCCAAAGATGCGACACGAACACTTTCAATAATCTCCCCCACCCCAAACTACCCTTTACATTAAAATACAATATATTAAAGGATATTTATATGACAAATGAAATGTATATCTTGAATTTTTTGGAATAGCCCATGAACTTGGAAGAAATTTTGTAAAATCTTGTACAACTGCTAAATGTTAAAGCGATAGACGAAATGTACTACGAGCAAAAATGTAGACCCTTTAAAACGCACAATTTATTTCAAATAAGTTTTTTGTGGCGTAAGCCATTTTTACTTTCTCTACTACGTATAGTAAGTAGGGGAAGTATTGCATTCCACCCAAAAATTCGATACCGAGATTTCACCGGAAATACATGTTTTGAGACCTCCTGAATCCAAAAAAAGCATTTTTGGAAACATGTCCGTGTGTGTCTGTCTGTGTGTCTGTCTGTGTGTCTGTCTGTGTGTCTGTGAACAGCATAACTCAAAAACGAACAGTCGGATAAGCACCAAACTTGGTATTTAGGTTCAGTATCTTCCAGAGATGCGACACGAAGGTTTTCAAGAAAATCCCCCCACCCCAGACTACCCTTTACATGGAAGATTTTTCGAAAATTTTAATTTTCTCAAAAATGGCTCTAACGATTTTGATGAAAATATCATATGTTTAGGGTAATGTCATGAGAAATGAAATGTATATCTCGAATTTTCTGGGAATGTCTCCAAAAGTATTCTTCATTGTGAACGACTTTTGCATAACTGGTAAACCATAAGAGATAGACAAAATTTTACTACACAAAAAATGTAGATCGCGTTAAAATACACAGCTTATGTCATATACATTTCTTTTGTTGAGTGAACCGTTTTCGAGATATTGCTTGTTATTTCCTTAAATTTTCCAATGCTTATACTTTTTCTCAAATTCGTTATTCATTTTTTTGTCCTGGACATGCAAAGAGAATGGAATGCGCCACATAGCAACCAGCGATAAAATATTTGACTATCGCTTAAAAGCTACCATATTCCCCTCGCATCTACAAGAAAATTACCAATAAGATTGACATCTCGATTTCTCGATTAACATGAAGCATTTGGAGAAAAGGCGTTTGTAAAAATAGATTGTACAAGAGTAGAGAAAGTCATGCGAGTGTAACACATCAGATTTTTTTATGTCCTGGACATGCAAAGAGAATGGAATGCGTCACATAGCAACCAGCGTTAAAATATTTGACTATCGCTTAAATGCTACCATATTTTCCTTGCATCTACAAGAAAATTACCAATAAGATTGACATCTCGATATCTCGATTAACATGAAGCATATGGAGAATAGGCGTTTGTAAAATTAGATTGTACAAGAGTAGAGAAAGTCATGTGAGTGTAACACATCAGATTTTTTTTTATGTCCTGGACATGCAAAGAGAATGGAATGCGTCACATAGCAACCAGCGTTAAAATATTTGACTATCGCTTAAAAGCTACCATATTTTCCTTGCATCTACAAGAAAATTACCAATAAGATTGACATCTCGATATCTCGATTAACATGAAGCATATGGAGAATAGGCGTTTGTAAAATTAGGTTGTACAAGAGTAGAGAAAGTTATGTGAGTGTAACACATCAGATTTTTTATTATAGCTATTATTGGTGTGTTGAAACGTGATATTGTTGATGCTTCCTCGAGAATGTGATGACAGTTCGTGATTCTTTGCTTAAAGTTCTCAGTTGGCTTTTTCTTTATACGGCTTTCTTTTTCTTTATTATTGCAGTGCTTTCCGTAACGAGGTGTAGAATGTTTTAAAAAGCACAACACGCTCTTCTCATGTAAAGGATACGTGCTTTGTTCTAGGACTCGGCATTAAGCACATTGGTTTTCCAATGGTATTATTTTGTGAAAAAAGCGTATATAACGTTTATTAAAAACGTCATGTGTGATTCTATAGAGCTGCGTCAGAATGTTTTGAAAGTATTTCCATGACGAGTTTGTAGCTGTACTAGAAAACATTCGTGGGATAACTATTTCTAGATTTATTTAGGACATGGAGAATTGCAGATTAATTAGTGATAATTATGTCTATGTCATAACAATATAAAATAACTAGGACAGCAATGGATTTATTACTACTACAAGCATAATTATAACTAAAAGTCTCCATTTAAACATCACAAAAGATAACTGTAAATTATTGGCGAAGCACTGGATGTAAAAATATAGTTCTTTTTCGTACTCATTCAGGAACGCGTCGCCTTTTATCCTAACTACTCATTGCTTTTCTGAAATATGAAATCCGCACGGCGCACATTATATTGCAATTAGAGTTTTACCAGCGACGAGGTGTATTATCGGTATGAGGCAACGCTGCACTACTGTTATTCGCTATGCCTCACTACTGGACACGCCTCTAACGTCAAGAGATTTGGACCGCATAATAAACCCTCTGAAAGCAAGGCAGCTGATGGAAGAGTTCAATGGAATATAGGAAGCGAAAAAATATAGTTTCAACAAAAAAAATTATACTGGTGTATAATGATACTACAATTTATTTTTTAATAATATA
This sequence comes from Deroplatys truncata, assembly GCA_030765065.1. Lineage (NCBI taxonomy): Eukaryota > Metazoa > Arthropoda > Insecta > Mantodea > Mantidae > Deroplatys > Deroplatys truncata. The sequence goes on along the minus strand of CM060983.1, from coordinate 225,604,800 downwards.
AGAACCCTAGGTATACATTTTCATAACACCAGACAAAAATAAAATATTCACTTAGACAAACTGCTATTAGGTATCTGTAAAAATGGACAACATATAGGGTGTACAATTATACAATAAATTATCAGCTGCGATAAAAGAAACTACAAATTTATCATTATTTGAATATCAAAATTATTATTATTATTATTATTATTATTATTATTATTATTATTATTATTATTATTATTATTATTATTATTATTATTATTTGAATATCAAAATTATCATCATCATTAAAGAGAAGTAGAGCGAACTCCAGCGGCGAGGCGTGAGTTTCGATTTGAGGGAAACGATAAATGTTTCCAAAGTTAAATAAAGATGACGAAACGCTTTAACATAAATAATAAGAATAATAAGTGTTTGAAGTAAATACCAGTTTTGCTATTTTACAAATCTCAGGTATTCATTTTTACTTTCTTTCCTCTTACGTATAATAATTAGGGGAAGTATTGCATTTCATCCATATTGTCTATACCGAGATTTCGCCGGAAATATATGCCTTGTGGCCCCCTCAATAAAAAAAAGCATTTTTAGAAAAAGGTCCACGCGCGAGTTTGTGTGTGTGTGTGACCCAACATAACTCAAAAACGAAAAGCCGGATGATTATCAAACTTCGTATTTAGGTTCAGTATCTTCCAAAGATGCGACACGAACACTTTCAATAATCTCCCCCACCCCAAACTACCCTTTACATTAAAATACAATATATTAAAGGATATTTATATGACAAATGAAATGTATATCTTGAATTTTTTGGAATAGCCCATGAACTTGGAAGAAATTTTGTAAAATCTTGTACAACTGCTAAATGTTAAAGCGATAGACGAAATGTACTACGAGCAAAAATGTAGACCCTTTAAAACGCACAATTTATTTCAAATAAGTTTTTTGTGGCGTAAGCCATTTTTACTTTCTCTACTACGTATAGTAAGTAGGGGAAGTATTGCATTCCACCCAAAAATTCGATACCGAGATTTCACCGGAAATACATGTTTTGAGACCTCCTGAATCCAAAAAAAGCATTTTTGGAAACATGTCCGTGTGTGTCTGTCTGTGTGTCTGTCTGTGTGTCTGTCTGTGTGTCTGTGAACAGCATAACTCAAAAACGAACAGTCGGATAAGCACCAAACTTGGTATTTAGGTTCAGTATCTTCCAGAGATGCGACACGAAGGTTTTCAAGAAAATCCCCCCACCCCAGACTACCCTTTACATGGAAGATTTTTCGAAAATTTTAATATTCTCAAAAATGGCTCTAACGATTTTGATGAAAATATCATATGTTTAGGGTAATGTCATGAGAAATGAAATGTATATCTCGAATTTTCTGGGAATGTCTCCAAAAGTATTCTTCATTGTGAACGACTTTTGCATAACTGGTAAACCATAAGAGATAGACAAAATTTTACTACACAAAAAATGTAGATCGCGTTAAAATACACAGCTTATGTCATATACATTTCTTTTGTTGAGTGAACCGTTTTCGAGATATTGCTTGTTATTTCCTTAAATTTTCCAATGCTTATACTTTTTCTCAAATTCGTTATTCATTTTTTTGTCCTGGACATGCAAAGAGAATGGAATGCGCCACATAGCAACCAGCGATAAAATATTTGACTATCGCTTAAAAGCTACCATATTCCCCTCGCATCTACAAGAAAATTACCAATAAGATTGACATCTCGATTTCTCGATTAACATGAAGCATTTGGAGAAAAGGCGTTTGTAAAAATAGATTGTACAAGAGTAGAGAAAGTCATGCGAGTGTAACACATCAGATTTTTTTATGTCCTGGACATGCAAAGAGAATGGAATGCGTCACATAGCAACCAGCGTTAAAATATTTGACTATCGCTTAAATGCTACCATATTTTCCTTGCATCTACAAGAAAATTACCAATAAGATTGACATCTCGATATCTCGATTAACATGAAGCATATGGAGAATAGGCGTTTGTAAAATTAGATTGTACAAGAGTAGAGAAAGTCATGTGAGTGTAACACATCAGATTTTTTTTTATGTCCTGGACATGCAAAGAGAATGGAATGCGTCACATAGCAACCAGCGTTAAAATATTTGACTATCGCTTAAAAGCTACCATATTTTCCTTGCATCTACAAGAAAATTACCAATAAGATTGACATCTCGATATCTCGATTAACATGAAGCATATGGAGAATAGGCGTTTGTAAAATTAGGTTGTACAAGAGTAGAGAAAGTTATGTGAGTGTAACACATCAGATTTTTTATTATAGCTATTATTGGTGTGTTGAAACGTGATATTGTTGATGCTTCCTCGAGAATGTGATGACAGTTCGTGATTCTTTGCTTAAAGTTCTCAGTTGGCTTTTTCTTTATACGGCTTTCTTTTTCTTTATTATTGCAGTGCTTTCCGTAACGAGGTGTAGAATGTTTTAAAAAGCACAACACGCTCTTCTCATGTAAAGGATACGTGCTTTGTTCTAGGACTCGGCATTAAGCACATTGGTTTTCCAATGGTATTATTTTGTGAAAAAAGCGTATATAACGTTTATTAAAAACGTCATGTGTGATTCTATAGAGCTGCGTCAGAATGTTTTGAAAGTATTTCCATGACGAGTTTGTAGCTGTACTAGAAAACATTCGTGGGATAACTATTTCTAGATTTATTTAGGACATGGAGAATTGCAGATTAATTAGTGATAATTATGTCTATGTCATAACAATATAAAATAACTAGGACAGCAATGGATTTATTACTACTACAAGCATAATTATAACTAAAAGTCTCCATTTAAACATCACAAAAGATAACTGTAAATTATTGGCGAAGCACTGGATGTAAAAATATAGTTCTTTTTCGTACTCATTCAGGAACGCGTCGCCTTTTATCCTAACTACTCATTGCTTTTCTGAAATATGAAATCCGCACGGCGCACATTATATTGCAATTAGAGTTTTACCAGCGACGAGGTGTATTATCGGTATGAGGCAACGCTGCACTACTGTTATTCGCTATGCCTCACTACTGGACACGCCTCTAACGTCAAGAGATTTGGACCGCATAATAAACCCTCTGAAAGCAAGGCAGCTGATGGAAGAGTTCAATGGAATATAGGAAGCGAAAAAATATAGTTTCAACAAAAAAAATTATACTGGTGTATAATGATACTACAATTTATTTTTTAATAATATAAGAACCCTAGGTATACATTTTCATAACACCAGACAAAAATAAAATATTCACTTAGACAAACTGCTATTAGGTATCTGTAAAAATGGACAACATATAGGGTGTACAATTATACAATAAATTATCAGCTGCGATAAAAGAAACTACAAATTTATCATTATTTGAATATCAAAATTATTATTATTATTATTATTATTATTATTATTTGAATATCAAAATTATCATCATCATTAAAGAGAAGTAGAGCGAACTCCAGCGGCGAGGCGTGAGTTTCGATTTGAGGGAAACGATAAATGTTTCCAAAGTTAAATAAAGATGACGAAACGCTTTAACATAAATAATAAGAATAATAAGTGTTTGAAGTAAATACCAGTTTTGCTATTTTACAAATCTCAGGTATTCATTTTTACTTTCTTTCCTCTTACGTATAATAATTAGGGGAAGTATTGCATTTCATCCAAATTGTCTATACCGAGATTTCGCCGGAAATGTATGCCTTGTGGCCCCCTCAATAAAAAAAAGCATTTTTAGAAAAAGGTCCACGCGCGAGTTTGTGTGTGTGTGTGACCCAACATAACTCAAAAACGAAAAGCCGGATGATTATCAAACTTCGTATTTAGGTTCAGTATCTTCCAAAGATGCGACACGAACACTTTCAATAATCTCCCCCACCCCAAACTACCCTTTACATTAAAATACAATATATTAAAGGATATTTATATGACAAATGAAATGTATATCTTGAATTTTTTGGAATAGCCCATGAACTTGGAAGAAATTTTGTAAAATCTTGTACAACTGCTAAATGTTAAAGCGATAGACGAAATGTACTACGAGCAAAAATGTAGACCCTTTAAAACGCACAATTTATTTCAAATAAGTTTTTTGTGGCGTAAGCCATTTTTACTTTCTCTACTACGTATAGTAAGTAGGGGAAGTATTGCATTCCACCCAAAAATTCGATACCGAGATTTCACCGGAAATACATGTTTTGAGACCTCCTGAATCCAAAAAAAGCATTTTTGGAAACATGTCCGTGTGTGTCTGTCTGTGTGTCTGTCTGTGTGTCTGTCTGTGTGTCTGTGAACAGCATAACTCAAAAACGAACAGTCGGATAAGCACCAAACTTGGTATTTAGGTTCAGTATCTTCCAGAGATGCGACACGAAGGTTTTCAAGAAAATCCCCCCACCCCAGACTACCCTTTACATGGAAGATTTTTCGAAAATTTTAATTTTCTCAAAAATGGCTCTAACGATTTTGATGAAAATATCATATGTTTAGGGTAATGTCATGAGAAATGAAATGTATATCTCGAATTTTCTGGGAATGTCTCCAAAAGTATTCTTCATTGTGAACGACTTTTGCATAACTGGTAAACCATAAGAGATAGACAAAATTTTACTACACAAAAAATGTAGATCGCGTTAAAATACACAGCTTATGTCATATACATTTCTTTTGTTGAGTGAACCGTTTTCGAGATATTGCTTGTTATTTCCTTAAATTTTCCAATACTTATACTTTTTCTTAAATGCGTTATTCATTTTTTTATGTCCTGGACATGCAAAGAGAATGGAATTCGCCGCATACTAACCAGCGCTAAAATATTTGACTATCGCTTAAAAGCTACCATATTCCCCTCGCATCTACAAGAAAATTACCAATAAGATTGACATCTCGATTTCTCGATTAACATGAAGCATTTGGAGAAAAGGCGTTTGTAAAAATAGATTGTACAAGAGTAGAGAAAGTCATGCGAGTGTAACACATCAGATTTTTTTATGTCCTGGACATGCAAAGAGAATGGAATGCGTCACATAGCAACCAGCGTTAAAATATTTGACTATCGCTTAAATGCTACCATATTTTCCTTGCATCTACAAGAAAATTACCAATAAGATTGACATCTCGATATCTCGATTAACATGAAGCATATGGAGAATAGGCGTTTGTAAAATTAGATTGTACAAGAGTAGAGAAAGTCATGTGAGTGTAACACATCAGATTTTTTTTTTATGTCCTGGACATGCAAAGAGAATGGAATGCGTCATATAGCAACCAGCGTTAAAATATTTGACTATCGCTTAAAAGCTACCATATTTTCCTTGCATCTACAAGAAAATTACCAATAAGATTGACATCTCGATATCTCGATTAACATGAAGCATATGGAGAATAGGCGTTTGTAAAATTAGGTTGTACAAGAGTAGAGAAAGTTATGTGAGTGTAACACATCAGATTTTTTATTATAGCTATTATTGGTGTGTTGAAACGTGATATTGTTGATGCTTCCTCGAGAATGTGATGACAGTTCGTGATTCTTTGCTTAAAGTTCTCAGTTGGCTTTTTCATTATACGGCTTTCTTTTTCTTTATTATTGCAGTGCTTTCCGTAACGAGGTGTAGAATGTTTTAAAAAGCACAACACGCTCTTCTCATGTAAAGGATACGTGCTTTGTTCTAGGACTCGGCATTAAGCACATTGGTTTTCCAATGGTATTATTTTGTGAAAAAAGCGTATATAACGTTTATTAAAAACGTCATGTGTGATTCTATAGAGCTGCGTCAGAATGTTTTGAAAGTATTTCCATGACGAGTTTGTAGCTGTACTAGAAAACATTCGTGGGATAACTATTTCTAGATTTATTTAGGACATGGAGAATTGCAGATTAATTAGTGATAATTATGTCTATGTCATAACAATATAAAATAACTAGGACAGCAATGGATTTATTACTACTACAAGCATAATTATAACTAAAAGTCTCCATTTAAACATCACAAAAGATAACTGTAAATTATTGGCGAAGCACTGGATGTAAAAATATAGTTCTTTTTCGTACTCATTCAGGAACGCGTCGCCTTTTATCCTAACTACTCATTGCTTTTCTGAAATATGAAATCCGCACGGCGCACATTATATTGCAATTAGAGTTTTACCAGCGACGAGGTGTATTATCGGTATGAGGCAACGCTGCACTACTGTTATTCGCTATGCCTCACTACTGGACACGCCTCTAACGTCAAGAGATTTGGACCGCATAATAAACCCTCTGAAAGCAAGGCAGCTGATGGAAGAGTTCAATGGAATATAGGAAGCGAAAAAATATAGTTTCAACAAAAAAAATTATACTGGTGTATAATGATACTACAATTTATTTTTTAATAATATAAGAACCCTAGGTATACATTTTCATAACACCAGACAAAAATAAAATATTCACTTAGACAAACTGCTATTAGGTATCTGTAAAAATGGACAACATATAGGGTGTACAATTATACAATAAATTATCAGCTGCGATAAAAGAAACTACAAATTTATCATTATTTGAATATCAAAATTATTATTATTATTATTATTATTATTATTATTATTATTATTATTATTATTATTATTATTATTTGAATATCAAAATTATCATCATCATTAAAGAGAAGTAGAGCGAACTCCAGCGGCGAGGCGTGAGTTTCGATTTGAGGGAAACGATAAATGTTTCCAAAGTTAAATAAAGATGACGAAACGCTTTAACATAAATAATAAGAATAATAAGTGTTTGAAGTAAATACCAGTTTTGCTATTTTACAAATCTCAGGTATTCATTTTTACTTTCTTTCCTCTTACGTATAATAATTAGGGGAAGTATTGCATTTCATCCATATTGTCTATACCGAGATTTCGCCGGAAATATATGCCTTGTGGCCCCCTCAATAAAAAAAAGCATTTTTAGAAAAAGGTCCACGCGCGAGTTTGTGTGTGTGTGTGACCCAACATAACTCAAAAACGAAAAGCCGGATGATTATCAAACTTCGTATTTAGGTTCAGTATCTTCCAAAGATGCGACACGAACACTTTCAATAATCTCCCCCACCCCAATCTACCCTTTACATTAAAATACAATATATTAAAGGATATTTATATGACAAATGAAATGTATATCTTGAATTTTTTGGAATAGCCCATGAACTTGGAAGAAATTTTGTAAAATCTTGTACAACTGCTAAATGTTAAAGCGATAGACGAAATGTACTACGAGCAAAAATGTAGACCCTTTAAAACGCACAATTTATTTCAAATAAGTTTTTTGTGGCGTAAGCCATTTTTACTTTCTCTACTACGTATAGTAAGTAGGGGAAGTATTGCATTCCACCCAAAAATTCGATACCGAGATTTCACCGGAAATACATGTTTTGAGACCTCCTGAATCCAAAAAAAGCATTTTTGGAAACATGTCCGTGTGTGTCTGTCTGTGTGTCTGTCTGTGTGTCTGTCTGTGTGTCTGTGAACAGCATAACTCAAAAACGAACAGTCGGATAAGCACCAAACTTGGTATTTAGGTTCAGTATCTTCCAGAGATGCGACACGAAGGTTTTCAAGAAAATCCCCCCACCCCAGACTACCCTTTACATGGAAGATTTTTCGAAAATTTTAATATTCTCAAAAATGGCTCTAACGATTTTGATGAAAATATCATATGTTTAGGGTAATGTCATGAGAAATGAAATGTATATCTCGAATTTTCTGGGAATGTCTCCAAAAGTATTCTTCATTGTGAACGACTTTTGCATAACTGGTAAACCATAAGAGATAGACAAAATTTTACTACACAAAAAATGTAGATCGCGTTAAAATACACAGCTTATGTCATATACATTTCTTTTGTTGAGTGAACCGTTTTCGAGATATTGCTTGTTATTTCCTTAAATTTTCCAATGCTTATACTTTTTCTCAAATTCGTTATTCATTTTTTTGTCCTGGACATGCAAAGAGAATGGAATGCGCCACATAGCAACCAGCGATAAAATATTTGACTATCGCTTAAAAGCTACCATATTCCCCTCGCATCTACAAGAAAATTACCAATAAGATTGACATCTCGATTTCTCGATTAACATGAAGCATTTGGAGAAAAGGCGTTTGTAAAAATAGATTGTACAAGAGTAGAGAAAGTCATGCGAGTGTAACACATCAGATTTTTTTATGTCCTGGACATGCAAAGAGAATGGAATGCGTCACATAGCAACCAGCGTTAAAATATTTGACTATCGCTTAAATGCTACCATATTTTCCTTGCATCTACAAGAAAATTACCAATAAGATTGACATCTCGATATCTCGATTAACATGAAGCATATGGAGAATAGGCGTTTGTAAAATTAGATTGTACAAGAGTAGAGAAAGTCATGTGAGTGTAACACATCAGATTTTTTTTTATGTCCTGGACATGCAAAGAGAATGGAATGCGTCACATAGCAACCAGCGTTAAAATATTTGACTATCGCTTAAAAGCTACCATATTTTCCTTGCATCTACAAGAAAATTACCAATAAGATTGACATCTCGATATCTCGATTAACATGAAGCATATGGAGAATAGGCGTTTGTAAAATTAGGTTGTACAAGAGTAGAGAAAGTTATGTGAGTGTAACACATCAGATTTTTTATTATAGCTATTATTGGTGTGTTGAAACGTGATATTGTTGATGCTTCCTCGAGAATGTGATGACAGTTCGTGATTCTTTGCTTAAAGTTCTCAGTTGGCTTTTTCTTTATACGGCTTTCTTTTTCTTTATTATTGCAGTGCTTTCCGTAACGAGGTGTAGAATGTTTTAAAAAGCACAACACGCTCTTCTCATGTAAAGGATACGTGCTTTGTTCTAGGACTCGGCATTAAGCACATTGGTTTTCCAATGGTATTATTTTGTGAAAAAAGCGTATATAACGTTTATTAAAAACGTCATGTGTGATTCTATAGAGCTGCGTCAGAATGTTTTGAAAGTATTTCCATGACGAGTTTGTAGCTGTACTAGAAAACATTCGTGGGATAACTATTTCTAGATTTATTTAGGACATGGAGAATTGCAGATTAATTAGTGATAATTATGTCTATGTCATAACAATATAAAATAACTAGGACAGCAATGGATTTATTACTACTACAAGCATAATTATAACTAAAAGTCTCCATTTAAACATCACAAAAGATAACTGTAAATTATTGGCGAAGCACTGGATGTAAAAATATAGTTCTTTTTCGTACTCATTCAGGAACGCGTCGCCTTTTATCCTAACTACTCATTGCTTTTCTGAAATATGAAATCCGCACGGCGCACATTATATTGCAATTAGAGTTTTACCAGCGACGAGGTGTATTATCGGTATGAGGCAACGCTGCACTACTGTTATTCGCTATGCCTCACTACTGGACACGCCTCTAACGTCAAGAGATTTGGACCGCATAATAAACCCTCTGAAAGCAAGGCAGCTGATGGAAGAGTTCAATGGAATATAGGAAGCGAAAAAATATAGTTTCAACAAAAAAAATTATACTGGTGTATAATGATACTACAATTTATTTTTTAATAATATAAGAACCCTAGGTATACATTTTCATAACACCAGACAAAAATAAAATATTCACTTAGACAAACTGCTATTAGGTATCTGTAAAAATGGACAACATATAGGGTGTACAATTATACAATAAATTATCAGCTGCGATAAAAGAAACTACAAATTTATCATTATTTGAATATCAAAATTATTATTATTATTATTATTATTATTATTATTATTATTATTATTTGAATATCAAAATTATCATCATCATTAAAGAGAAGTAGAGCGAACTCCAGCGGCGAGGCGTGAGTTTCGATTTGAGGGAAACGATAAATGTTTCCAAAGTTAAATAAAGATGACGAAACGCTTTAACATAAATAATAAGAATAATAAGTGTTTGAGGTAAATACCAGTTTTGCTATTTTACAAATCTCAGGTATTCATTTTTACTTTCTTTCCTCTTACGTATAATAATTAGGGGAAGTATTGCATTTCATCCAAATTGTCTATACCGAGATTTCGCCGGAAATATATGCCTTGTGGCCCCCTCAATAAAAAAAAGCATTTTTAGAAAAAGGTCCACGCGCGAGTTTGTGTGTGTGTGTGACCCAACATAACTCAAAAACGAAAAGCCGGATGATTATCAAACTTCGTATTTAGGTTCAGTATCTTCCAAAGATGCGACACGAACACTTTCAATAATCTCCCCCACCCCAAACTACCCTTTACATTAAAATACAATATATTAAAGGATATTTATATGACAAATGAAATGTATATCTTGAATTTTTTGGAATAGCCCATGAACTTGGAAGAAATTTTGTAAAATCTTGTACAACTGCTAAATGTTAAAGCGATAGACGAAATGTACTACGAGCAAAAATGTAGACCCTTTAAAACGCACAATTTATTTCAAATAAGTTTTTTGTGGCGTAAGCCATTTTTACTTTCTCTACTACGTATAGTAAGTAGGGGAAGTATTGCATTCCACCCAAAAATTCGATACCGAGATTTCACCGGAAATACATGTTTTGAGACCTCCTGAATCCAAAAAAAGCATTTTTGGAAACATGTCCGTGTGTGTCTGTCTGTGTGTCTGTCTGTGTGTCTGTGAACAGCATAACTCAAAAACGAACAGTCGGATAAGCACCAAACTTGGTATTTAGGTTCAGTATCTTCCAGAGATGCGACACGAAGGTTTTCAAGAAAATCCCCCCACCCCAGACTACCCTTTACATGGAAGATTTTTCGAAAATTTTAATTTTCTCAAAAATGGCTCTAACGATTTTGATGAAAATATCATATGTTTAGGGTAATGTCATGAGAAATGAAATGTATATCTCGAATTATCTGGGAATGTCTCCAAAAGTATTCTTCATTGTGAACGACTTTTGCATAACTGGTAAACCATAAGAGATAGACAAAATTTTACTACACAAAAAATGTAGATCGCGTTAAAATACACAGCTTATGTCATATACATTTCTTTTGTTGAGTGAACCGTTTTCGAGATATTGCTTGTTATTTCCTTAAATTTTCCAATACTTATACTTTTTCTTAAATGCGTTATTCATTTTTTTATGTCCTGGACTTGCAAAGAGAATGGAATTCGCCGCATACTAACCAGCGCTAAAATATTTGACTATCGCTTAAAAGCTACCATATTCCCCTCGCATCTACAAGAAAATTACCAATAAGATTGACATCTCGATTTCTCGATTAACATGAAGCATTTGGAGAAAAGGCGTTTGTAAAAATAGATTGTACAAGAGTAGAGAAAGTCATGCGAGTGTAACACATCAGATTTTTTTATGTCCTGGACATGCAAAGAGAATGGAATGCGTCACATAGCAACCAGCGTTAAAATATTTGACTATCGCTTAAATGCTACCATATTTTCCTTGCATCTACAAGAAAATTACCAATAAGATTGACATCTCGATATCTCGATTAACATGAAGCATATGGAGAATAGGCGTTTGTAAAATTAGATTGTACAAGAGTAGAGAAAGTCATGTGAGTGTAACACATCAGATTTTTTTTTATGTCCTGGACATGCAAAGAGAATGGAATGCGTCACATAGCAACCAGCGTTAAAATATTTGACTATCGCTTAAAAGCTACCATATTTTCCTTGCATCTACAAGAAAATTACCAATAAGATTGACATCTCGATATCTCGATTAACATGAAGCATATGGAGAATAGGCGTTTGTAAAATTAGGTTGTACAAGAGTAGAGAAAGTTATGTGAGTGTAACACATCAGATTTTTTATTATAGCTATTATTGGTGTGTTGAAACGTGATATTGTTGATGCTTCCTCGAGAATGTGATGACAGTTGGTGATTCTTTGCTTAAAGTTCTCAGTTGGCTTTTTCTTTATACGGCTTTCTTTTTCTTTATTATTGCAGTGCTTTCCGTAACGAGGTGTAGAATGTTTTAAAAAGCACAACACGCTCTTCTCATGTAAAGGATACGTGCTTTGTTCTAGGACTCGGCATTAAGCACATTGGTTTTCCAATGGTATTATTTTGTGAAAAAAGCGTATATAACGTTTATTAAAAACGTCATGTGTGATTCTATAGAGCTGCGTCAGAATGTTTTGAAAGTATTTCCATGACGAGTTTGTAGCTGTACTAGAAAACATTCGTGGGATAACTATTTCTAGATTTATTTAGGACATGGAGAATTGCAGATTAATTAGTGATAATTATGTCTATGTCATAACAATATAAAATAACTAGGACAGCAATGGATTTATTACTACTACAAGCATAATTATAACTAAAAGTCTCCATTTAAACATCACAAAAGATAACTGTAAATTATTGGCGAAGCACTGGATGTAAAAATATAGTTCTTTTTCGTACTCATTCAGGAACGCGTCGCCTTTTATCCTAACTACTCATTGCTTTTCTGAAATATGAAATCCGCACGGCGCACATTATATTGCAATTAGAGTTTTACCAGCGACGAGGTGTATTATCGGTATGAGGCAACGCTGCACTACTGTTATTCGCTATGCCTCACTACTGGACACGCCTCTAACGTCAAGAGATTTGGACCGCATAATAAACCCTCTGAAAGCAAGGCAGCTGATGGAAGAGTTCAATGGAATATAGGAAGCGAAAAAATATAGTTTCAACAAAAAAAATTATACTGGTGTATAATGATACTACAATTTATTTTTTAATAATATAAGAACCCTAGGTATACATTTTCATAACACCAGACAAAAATAAAATATTCACTTAGACAAACTGCTATTAGGTATCTGTAAAAATGGACAACATATAGGGTGTACAATTATACAATAAATTATCAGCTGCGATAAAAGAAACTACAAATTTATCATTATTTGAATATCAAAATAATTATTATTATTATTATTATTATTATTATTATTATTATTTGAATATCAAAATTATCATCAACATTAAAGAGAAGTAGAGCGAACTCCAGCGGCGTGGCGTGAGTTTCGATTTGAGGGAAACGATAAATGTTTCCAAAGTTAAATAAAGATGACGAAACGCTTTAACATAAATAATAAGAATAATAAGTGTTTGAAGTAAATACCAGTTTTGCTATTTTACAAATCTCAGGTATTCATTTTTACTTTCTTTCCTCTTACGTATAATAATTAGGGGAAGTATTGCATTTCATCCAAATTGTCTATACCGAGATTTCGCCGGAAATATATGCCTTGTGGCCCCCTCAATAAAAAAAAGCATTTTTAGAAAAAGGTCCACGCGCGAGTTTGTGTGTGTGTGTGACCCAACATAACTCAAAAACGAAAAGCCGGATGATTATCAAACTTCGTATTTAGGTTCAGTATCTTCCAAAGATGCGACACGAACACTTTCAATAATCTCCCCCACCCCAAACTACCCTTTACATTAAAATACAATATATTAAAGGATATTTATATGACAAATGAAATGTATATCTTGAATTTTTTGGAATAGCCCATGAACTTGGAAGAAATTTTGTAAAATCTTGTACAACTGCTAAATGTTAAAGCGATAGACGAAATGTACTACGAGCAAAAATGTAGACCCTTTAAAACGCACAATTTATTTCAAATAAGTTTTTTGTGGCGTAAGCCATTTTTACTTTCTCTACTACGTATAGTAAGTAGGGGAAGTATTGCATTCCACCCAAAAATTCGATACCGAGATTTCACCGGAAATACATGTTTTGAGACCTCCTGAATCCAAAAAAAGCATTTTTGGAAACATGTCCGTGTGTGTCTGTCTGTGTGTCTGTCTGTGTGTCTGTCTGTGTGTCTGTGAACAGCATAACTCAAAAACGAACAGTCGGATAAGCACCAAACTTGGTATTTAGGTTCAGTATCTTCCAGAGATGCGACACGAAGGTTTTCAAGAAAATCCCCCCACCCCAGACTACCCTTTACATGGAAGATTTTTCGAAAATTTTAATTTTCTCAAAAATGGCTCTAACGATTTTGATGAAAATATCATATGTTTAGGGTAATGTCATGAGAAATGAAATGTATATCTCGAATTTTCTGGGAATGTCTCCAAAAGTATTCTTCATTGTGAACGACTTTTGCATAACTGGTAAACCATAAGAGATAGACAAAATTTTACTACACAAAAATGTAGATCGCGTTAAAATACACAGCTTATGTCGTATACATTTCTTTTGTTGAGTGAACCGTTTTCGAGATATTGCTTGTTATTTCCTTAAATTTTCCAATACTTATACTTTTTCTTAAATGCGTTATTCATTTTTTTATGTCCTGGACATGCAAAGAGAATGGAATGTGTCACATAGCAACCAGCGTTAAAACATTTGACTATCGCTTAAAAGCTACCATATTTTCCTTGCATCTACAAGAAAATTACCAACAAGATTGACATCTCGATATCTCGATTAACATGAAGCATATGGAGAATAGGCGTTTGTAAAATTAGGTTGTACAAGAGTAGAGAAAGTTATGTGAGTGTAACACATCAGATTTTTTAGATATCCGTTATTAAATGTCCAAATTGATCATTATTTGGCCATTCTTTAAACTGCCTTCCGCATTCAGTTGTTTCTCGCGATTGCATGGAAACGGTATGAAATAAGATCATCTTATAGCGTCCAGTTCTTAAGCATTTGACCATCGCTATTCCCTTTGAATCTGTAACGAAATGTGTAATGTAGCTATTTATGCAATGGTTTATTTGGATTAAAATCTAGTAGATAAAAAATAAGCTTTAATAAAAATAGTATGTATACCATATAATAAATGATAGAGGGTAGAGAATGTCATGTGAATATATCATATCAGATTTTTGTAATGCAGCTCAATTCTTTGATATTTCTGTGCAAATAAATAGGTGGATAGCATCATCCTGAAGGCTCGGTGTCAAAATTAAATTAAATTGAGTTTTATTTATGGACGCTTTTAACTGCTGTGGTCCTTAGCGTCCCATTCCTTATTGGGCGTGAATGACCGGGAATTTTGTCAGAGGCCTCTTTATCAGGCTTGAGGTTCTTTTATGTGCCGTGAATATGCGACACGGAACCACCGACTTTACTTCCCTTCCGAAGGAAGCCATGCTAAGAACTTTTACGACCGAAAAGTTCCATCGCCTCCACCAGGTTTGAATCCGCGACCTCAGGAGCTAGAGGCTAGCATGGTAGCCACTCCCCACGAGGAAAGACAAGCTTGGTGTCAATTGTATAGTTTGGCTAGCAGAGACTTCTCAATGTTCATCATCAGTTCAAAATATGATAATCTAGTGTCGTTCTGAGCGTTTCTGAAATAGTTCTTTATCCTTTTTAAAGCGGAAAATGACCGTTTGTTTGCCGCAATAGTTGTTGCTGGTATGGTTAATATTAAGTAACAAAGTTTTTATATTTGTGGGAAAACAGAATGGCAGCTCCAGCTTTTGCAAGCAATGGTATAAGTCATACTTTCCAGCATATTTGGATGCGAATAGATAACCACAGGTTCACCTTTCAAAGCCAAAAGTCACAGAAAGATCCGTAATTCTATTTTAGACATGAAAACACTGTTTCTGTGAATAGTACTTTATGATCCGAGAACATTTTGAATCAAGAAGCATAGAAAAACGTTGCCTTTTTGGGAGAATCGTTCGGAAAAGTTACGGTGGCAAGTGCCAATGATATCATGACATGGTAGTTAGTGAGAGCCCAATTACTGCAAAACACACTTTATTTACGACTTTGGCATTGAGCGTAGCACAAACGTAACACTTGAGCCACTGTTGAAACAAACTCAGAACAGAACACAACTGATCCGTCGAATCATAACTCATATCTGAACTGCACTCCGCATTGATTTTACCTTCATAACTTCTCAACTAACTGAAATGTCCAAGCTGGCGCAAGGCAGTCCATTATATAGGCTCCGCATACAAACTATACGGTTCTCGAAGGGTAGGTTAACTAGACCCTACCGAAAGAATCTTCTGGAACAGAAACTACCCAAACTGCAGGAAGCGGCACATAATGATTTTGTTGCGCGGGTTACTGTTCTGAAGGCCGGTCCTTAGTCGCACCCAGCCGGCCAGGTAAACGGTTCGGGATGTGCTAACCCAAGCGGCCACATCCACGATATAGCCGTTTATAGGAACAAATTCTTTCTTCTCCGTTTATTGAATCAGTTATTAATTCTTTTGGCACGTGAAGAACAGTCAATTTTAGTCCAGAGCTATCAAGTTTGACCTTGTGATCTAATAATTCAAGGCATTTGACACTTCTAGTGATACCTGAAGCCTCGTCGACGATTAAAGACACAATGTTAAAATAGGAAATGTCCTTGTTTACTTCAAGGATCATTAATTCAGAAACTGCTTGCACTAACTCATTTTGTATATCAAGGAAACTTCGAAATGGAATTGATGACCAAATGGTTTTTCAATTCCAAATCACTCTGAGCTAACACGTTGAGAAGCTCATTGTACTTGTCTCTATTGAGAAGTAAGTTGCTTTAAAGGCAACATCTCGCGAACCTAGAAAGCCAACTGCGGTGATTAAGTCGTCCTCCGTGGTTACCATGCTAAACTTTAGTTCCCGAGGTCCAGGGTTCAAACTCGGCGGAGGGCGGTGGATTTTTTTGGGCGTAAACATCTTCATCATGTCTTCCTTCAGAGAGGAAGTAAAGCTGGTGGTCCGGTGTCGTAGATTTACGGCACGTAAAAGAACCTCAAGCCTGATAGAGACCTCTGAGCAAAATTACCGGTCTTTCACGTCCAATATAGAATGGGATGCTAAGGACCACAGCAGTTAAAGAGCGTCCACAAATAAAACTCAATTATTTTAATTTTCTGTGATTAAATATCCGACAAGGTTTCTATTTTGCCGTACTAATTTACTATGCATTTCAGTTGCACTTTTATATTGACTGATAAGAGGAATTCAATTCTTGTATTGTTCTTGCCAAAGAACTCAAGTTCTTTAAGACAAGCAATATGATTAGTAGCATTCCTATGTCATTTGTTCGCCTTAGAAATTGTTTTTAAATCATCATAACCTGCATATTAAAAACGTGATTATTTTTTAAATATAGCAACCTGGATGGAATTCATTCCGCTCGAAGATAACAGAGATAAGAAGAAGCTTCAACGTTTTCTATCAGCGTTCCGTCACTGTTAACAATCTGGTTAAAGTATATGAAGTGAAATTTCAGCACACCATGCTCAATGTAACGACGAAGTTGTAGGACTAAATAGCATCTTCAAATCTGCAATCAGCCCCATAGTTGAATAGAAACTTTGCGCACAGCACTACAGATGTCAAACCTCGTCACTGCACAGATGATATGCTCTAAATCCATTAGATTTCCTCGAGAAGTTTTTGATGAGCCAGCTGCACAAATTGATTCTGATTGTAGAAGTGAATGCTACGTCTGAATCCTAGTAAGCGTAAACATTGCAGAATTAGATCAGTATGTGTGCCAAAAGACCTACAGACGTGTTCCCATGTGATAGGATCCGAAAGGCCTTACAACCTACATATGATTGCCCTTTTCCTGTTATAACAAGGTACGAAAAATATTTCACCACCACGTGGAAGGGTAAAACTAAACCTGTCACTGGATATAGCTGCATCTATACCTTTCCAAATAAACGTTTCCCGTATGGGTGACCTGTAGCGATTTTTCAATATGGTATACAGTGGTACAGCACACTCAAAGTCTAGCAAGCGTTCATCTTTCTTTTGAATTAATTTTCAGTGCTAAAAATTACTAGCCCTGTTGTTAAAATAGGCGAATATTTATTTTATAACCAACGCAACCAGCCTCCACTGAATCCTACATTAACCTGCCGCCTTGGAATTTCCGCTGGATTCTGATTTCCTTACTCCCGCCCCTGTACAAGTTCATAAATTCAGGTTTCCAGCGGGCTCACCTTCTAGAGCTCTTAGCTTATGAATGTTGTGAACATACCAATGGCCATTCAACAGTTTTCTTCAGAAAGTAGTGCAGTGCAGTCTAAAATAGCGGTGACAAGTGAATATATATGTTTTAAACTGTGCTGATTAAAATAATGTTTTGATAATTCTGCGATAGTTATTAAATAATTTCAGTTGCGTTGCATACAGTAATGAATAGTGATTGTAAATAATTATTTTCATAGGTTAGTGTTAACAGAAATTTCTTCGAAAATAAATTCCGTGGATTCACTCTTAAAACAATCCTTTTCTGTGAGAACAATAGAACAGAAAATAGAACTACAGAGCTAAGGTCAACTTACTTCAGACGAAGCATAACAATCTGCTAAGAGAAGCAAAGATCGTACTTATGTTGGACATTTTAACAAAGTAGTGTACCAAGAATATAATTGGATTTGCGGATATAGTGTGAGAAATTCATTGTTTTGTTTCCCTTATCTGCTTTTAGGGAGTAAATATTCTTGGTCAAATACAGGGGTAAATGACCTGGGGCATTTAAAATGAATATATTCAAAAACCACCATGAAAGTAAACACCATATTCATAATATGTTGGACTCCAGTTCGCTAGGCAATGTTAATATTGCCACACTGCTGAGTCGATCTTAGCAGAATTCCGTTCAGAAACACAAATTCAAGCCGAAAAGAACCGCTATATTCTTTTCGAGACGATAGACTGTGTATAGTATTGTGAGTCCATTGACCTGGCGGTAAGCCTTCATTGTGAATCTGACGAGTCAGAAAATCCTGCATATTGGCTTAATAGTCTTAGTGAGTAACATTGACAGTGAAGTCAGGCCGCATATGGAAAATAGTACAATTTCTAGGTATAGAACGAAATTCAATTAGAGCAGGTTGCTGGAATGTGTACATTAGGTGAGACAGGACATCGTTAAAAACGAGATTATATAGCAATAATGTTAGATGAATGAACATATGTAATAAACAAATACATAAAATATTTTATACACACCCTGGTACCTAATTTCTAAAACTAGGGCGTTTATACCAGATACATTTATTTAAAACACGTTCTATTTGTTACAAAATCATTTTACATATTTTAAGATAATTAAATTTAGAAGTAAAATAATGAAAGAAAAGAAGGAAAAGTAAAGTAAAAAGAGTAATAAATTAAAAAACAATAACCAGTAAATAACTAACATATAAAAATAAGATAACAATATGTTTTAATTCTAAAATAAAAATCAATAAATTAAAAATATTAACGTATCAATTTTAAAATAACTTAAACAAAACTAATATTCTTAAATATTTTAGCAAAACAACTTAAGAAAACAAAATTAAAACGCAATATATGCATTTTCAATCAAATTCAATTAGCAAATATACCCACTCATCATTATAATACTCACACTTCTATCATTGAACAACCATTCTTATTACCCTTCATATTATAAAGCAAACCAAATACCACTCATCTCACATACTCAAATTGAACAAATAACATTGACATTTTTAAATTACACTCTTACATCCTACTAAATATTCCCAAACTTATAGTTATGCAATCACACACTTAATCCTCCTTACTCACACATACTTATAACACTCTCACACCACTCCTCCGTGATGTAGTGGTCTAGTTCTCGACGGAGGGCGATGGATTTTTTCCGGTGTAAAAATCCTTAGCATAGCTTTCTTCAGAAGGGAAGTAAAGCCGGTGGTCCCGTGTTGTAGATTTACGGCAGATGAAAACACCTGAAGCCTGATAAAGAAGCCTCTGGGCAAAATTACCGGTCTTTTACACCCAATATAGAATGGGACGCTAAGGACCACAGCAGTTAAAGAGCGTCTATAAATAAAATCCAATTCTATTTCAATTTTACTCACATAAATTAAAAACTAATACATATAATTATAACTCCTAACTATTACATACACTTTCACTTCCATCCTTACTAACCATCCTAATTATTCTTCACATCATTAACTTCCCATTTCTTTACAATTTTCCCTTTAAAATCATAATACCAAAAATAGTTTTTTTCTTAACTTCAACATTACACTAAACATTTTTCAATAATTAAATAACAAATAAACAAACATTTACAGTTATATAAACTAAAATCTTTATTTCCCTATTTACATATTCTCTCAATTTACCTTAAATACACGTTTTAATTAACTATATATTTTTCTCTAGAACCATCTATACCATTATTTAATACCAAAAATTTAACTACACAATAATCAAATTCATTTTTATATAACATAATTTATATTATTTAAATTCATATTGTGACAGTTCCCTTCCCCTTCTCTTTTTTATTTACTTTTTTATTTTTTATAATTTAGTATTTATAATTTATTTAATTTTATATATTTCTTTCTTAAATTAAAACAAAACTATTTAAAATACTAATATAAAAGCTTTGATATATATTGTCGCCGGACTTGAGCGGCAACCAAAAGTACTAACTAGTATTCAGCACTACACAACTAACCTCCTTCAACTACCTAGTCTTACTACTTTGTTTTAATAAATAGTAATCTATTTTCAATTAAGACTATTTTAAAATATTAATATCCAATAAACAATGAGTAATATTCAATTACTTAAAAACTTAAAGAATATAACTAAGCCTAACTACACTATAAAATATATATTGCCGCTGGAAGCCGGTGGCAACCAAAAGTACTGGTATCCAGCATTACACAAATCTAACTCCTCCTTTTTATCACCTTATCACTCCATTTTATCTACTTGCTCTTTGTACTTAATAAATATAGTTTCTACTCACTAAAATAAAGTTGCAACTAAGTAAATGTAATAAAATACTCCTATATGATCACTATTTAATTTTAAATTAACTTTTAACACATTTAATATTAATTTTTCACATGGTAACGCTTTAATAAAAATCATTTAATACAATCTTCGCTGTCACTAATCATCCGCCATTTTCCTAAATACCACATATGGGAGCATTCTTCCCCTCTTCAATTGTTCCAAGACATCTTCTTCCCCTCCTGTTCCCGGTGGTCCCTTAAGCTCTATCCATAAAGTTAAACCCGCACTCTACAACCCTCTCCTCCTCAGCACGAGTCCTTGATTTCTTCTCTAACGGTAAATATGTCTGCCGGTTGAGGTGCAAAAAATGTTATGTTAATAATAATTATATAATATCTGCGCGTTCTCCCTCGGTATGCCCCTCTTCATTTTTATTATATAAATTTGGTTTTCAGTTATGAATGATGGTGGATTTACAGTATTTATGTTCCCTATCCTTTCTGATCTTCTAATAGTGTGTTTCAATTAGTCTTATAAAAGTTCTATCTTCTAATTCTAATTTGGATACTCAAGAACCACCATTCTTACCAGGAGAAAGTGATACAATCCTTACTAGTGGCCACTCTACTCTTTTCTGGTGTTTGGAGCCTAACATTACTATCTGTGATTAATCGTGGAACTTCCTTTAAGCAATTAACTTCCTGGTAACACTTCGAAATTCATAAGCTATATTCTCAGATAATGCCGAACTCCATTTTAACTTGGCAGTATTTTACTTCTACTTTCAGTTTCAATTCGTCATGCCCTTTGTAGCAACAGTTTGAATGGTAGAAGTTCTGGAGTAAGAAATCCAACATCAAAAACCTTTTGCACCAAAGAGAGTCGAATTCTCTTCGTCAATACATCTGACAGGGATGAAAATTCAGTATTTAATTCAACACTTATTGTATGTGGTGTTCTATTTTGTTGTGAACCTACACCTTTTGTGATGTATTCTTTCTCACTTGTATCCCTTTCATTAGTCAGAAGATAATTCGTCTTCTACTGAACATCCCCAATTTCTAAGTTCCATCTTTGCATCATTCAGCAACGTAATGCTCTTAGTTCGTAATACGTCATAGTCTTCCTTCAAAGTGACCGATGTTACACAATTATCTACATACATGATTCCGTCAATTTGTGAACTATCCATCTTTCTTCTTTGTGGATGTTGGAGAGATGGTGTTCTAACACAAAACCTAGGATAAATAGACTACAGGTTATTGAGAAGACCAATCTTGAATGCCTGTAAACTTTCATTTTCTTTGTATCAACATCCTTCCACCATAAAAAACGTAGTCACGATCTTCGGTTACAACCTTAATGATTTGAAAGTCTGTCCTGATATCTGAACTAACTCCAACATTTTCTCGAAGTCTCATAAGTGTGAGAGGATTAGGCATCGTCTCTAACTTAAACCTAGTGGAGGACGATGGATTTTTTCGGGCGTAAAAATCCTTAGAATGGCTTCCTTCGGAAGGGAGGTAAAGCCGCTGGTCCTGTGTCGTAGATTTACGGCACGTAAAAGAACCTCAAGCCTGATAAAGAGGTCTCTGAGCAAATTTATCAGTCTTTCACGCCCAATATAGAATGGGACGCTAAGAACCATAGTAGTTAAACAGCGTCCATAAACAAAAAAGTTTCTGGCGTCGTGCACAAAGCACATGGTATAATATAAATGTGATACAGTTGGCAACCTAGCAGCGTACCCGGTTGACAATTTGCTTTTGATTGGTGGATCACTGGTTGCTAGGCGACCGTGATGACGTGTCAATCATGTGCTTATCCCTTCTCTTAGTTTCCGCAGCTCATTACCAGGTAGCTTGGAAACGTCAAACACCAACTAAGAATGCACTCAATTTATAGTACGAGAGAAATTCGCACGTGTGTGCATGCATGTTTTAGTCCTCTTTGGCATCCTCCGCTATTTATTCTACTCTTGCATTTCAGCACTGAGTTCTTTCAAACAGTGGCGTGCGGTGATATTTTCAGGGGGGCCAGCAGTAACGGAACTTTATTTTTAAACTTCCATTTATTTCCCGCCTTCAACTAAAATGGTGTTATTGGCGGCCTTTCCTTTGGAACAGGCCTGGGAAACTTGAGCTCCTAAAGAGCGCAAATAAAACCACCCCTGCAGTACCCTGATTCCTGCTTAGCCGTATACTGCTAGTGTTGTCAACCGGACGTAAAATCAGTTTTAGGTAGAATGCAGTTTATGCCACAATACCCTCCTTTACGAGCTCCCTGGGCCTCCTTTGGAACATATTATTGCCTGTAGGCAATTTGCTAGTATTCACTTGTATTTCTGGTAAAATTTGGGTTTTATCCATTAGATGACAAACAAATTCACACTCCTACTCATACTTCCAAACTCTGGGGAGGATAGGGAGTAATCTCGGATAAAGAAACATTCCCATCCCCAGCCGGGAATCAAACCCAGAACCCCTCGCACAGCAGGTAGGTGCTCTACTGGCTGAGTTACGAGGCCAGTCACGATACTATTTAACAAACCTACACAGGAGAAAAACATAAAAACATGTTATTATAGGTAACGCATATTAGAACGAAAATAAAGCTTACTTCCTTCATCTTCATCTGTACATCAATGGAATCTTCCTCTCTCCTTTTCAGGCAAATGTTCATGACATGATGATAAAAATGTCCTTGACTTTGAATTTTGTGCAATATAGCTCTTTGGATTGATAGCAATGGAAGTTGGGAAAGCCTGTATTCACACTGAGTGTTCCGTGTGTAACTCTTTACGAGTTTTAAGATGTGCTCAGTGGAATTGTAGTAATTATGAGGTAGCATAGTTTATAAACTTCTGGAAATGCCTCTTCTCCTAACTTGGTATCTTTTAAAAACTTTGCAACCTCAGTCATTGAACTGCCTGAAAAGTCTGACAACCTATAAACAGCCACTAATTCACTCTGCAAATTTTCGAAATGAAACCAATTTTTATAGCTGACAAGTAGCTCAATAAATTTTAGTTCTTCTAAATCACGAAATCGCTCATCGTGGGATTCAATTATCTTGTTATAACGATGCAAATATTTCATTCTGGGATCGTCTAATTCAGTTTCCCTTCTAGCTTCATTCTCATTCATGTTACTTTCTTTTAGTGTTGCATACATATTATCAAAATTGTTTCGAAATTCTTGGATGAAAAAAATGGTCTCTCTCACTTTCGCAATTCAATAATTTATATCAAAAGACTTTTTTTCGGAGAATATTGAATACCGTATCAGTGAATGGTATTTGATTGAAAATTTCCAAAAGAAAAGATGAAATCTCTCAATTATGTTAAATATCCTCTGGCATAAATAAAAATGTCACTATCCCAGAGTCTGGGTCATCAAAAATATGCTAAAGAAATAGATCAGTTGTGTCTTATTTTAATGCACCGTGTACATAGTCCTAGAATTGTAATTCCAACGCGTAAATGACACCGATGGAAACCCCTTTTAACGTCCGATGCATTCAGTGCATAATATTTCACGTCCCTTTATGAATTGTACTGACTGCGATAAGACTAAGTTAAGTTGATGGGCATAACAGTGGACGAGTAACATATTGGAAAATCTTTTCTTCACTAGCGCTTGCAACCCATTTAAATGACCAGAAAATGTTGCAGCCGCGTCATATCCTTGAACTACGAGCTTGTTCTCAGACTCACTGAAAGACTGTAAGGATTTTATATATGCTCACTTAATGCAACTGCAGAGCGATTATTGCTGACATCTGTAAAACCTACAACTCTCTCCTTTCACCCTCGTTTACATAACGAATGAAATTGGAAAGCTGAGATAATTCTGCAACATCTGTAGTTTCCCCCAGCATTAAGGGAACAAAGGTGCACATTTTACGTCTTTCATTATTACGAGAATACCAAAAATATAAACAATAGGCTCCAATTTTTTGCAGTGTTTCGATGTGGAGGGAGAGGCATTCTCGGCGAATATTGTGACTAGAGAAGGGAATTGGGTGCATTTTTTTGAATCTGAATTGAAGAGGCAGTCAATGGAATGACATCACACATCCTCACCGAGGAGAACAAATTCAAAACTGTGCGATCGGCAGGGGATGAACAGGGTGTCATTCTACGTTTGCCTCAGGGGTGCGCATTAAATTCTGTCCAGTACATCAGCAACCTCAAGAAGCTTAAAACATGCCTTCGACGAGTTCGCTCATCAACAGTTATGACAGATGTTCTTCTTTTGCACGACAATGCAAGACCACACACCAGTCTTTGCATCACTCAACAGAATGCGCAAATTGGATGGGAAGTCTTGTCCCAACCACCTACGGCCCTGACCAAGCTCCATAAGATTTCCATCTATTCGCGCCACTAAAGGAAGCTCACCGTGGGATTCACTTTCAGGACGAGACCTTGAAGACGTCTGTACGCCAATGGCTAAGGAAGAAAGTCTGCAATTTTTACCGCAGATGGACCAAAACAGCGGGAAAAGACAGAGATTACATTGAAAAGCGTCAAATTAAGCCTGAATTAGTGGCCATCATGCTATGTAATTTTCTTTTAATTTTGTTCAAAATTAAAAGAGAAGAGAAAAAAAATAGGCATTACTTTCTGACCAACCCTCGTATGTCTAGAATTACGTCAATAATACTTCCAATAATATCATTTTGAATTCGATTTGACGTTCCTTTGAAAACTTTACCGCTTTGTAAGTGTGCGTTTAATTTGATGTCATACTTGGATAACATTTGCAAGAACTCAATCTAGTTTCCCCTATTAAAGGATTCATTAAGCTTGTTATGACCCCTGAAAGATAGCTCTCGCTTTGCCAATAGGCAAGTTACATCGATTAATCGCTTCATTATTTCTCTATTAGAATCAACTTCAGCATTGTGTTTCAAAACATCCGAACTGCATTGTTCACTTAGTTGAAAGTCTATCCTTGTATTACCAAAGGTTTTCAATTGCGTTATTGCAGATAAATGTGATTCCGTCTTCTCATGTCGACTCTTTGCTTTGTGAAAATTGCTGGTATCGGTGAAAACTACACTTTTCCACACTCCTCTGCCGGTTTAGAAAAGAATACACGGCCAGCGAAATAATTTATTTTTCGATTTAATGCAGTTAGCCATTTTTAAGAATTGTAGTATTCGATTTTGAAATGACGTACATAGTTTTTCATTTATGTACTCGTAGAAACGTCCGGAGTAGGCCTACTCTTTACTATAATGTTTTGCTTTTCCAAAACCCAAAGCTCTGAAGTACCGGTTCTTAACAAACGATCCAAAACACAAGATTGTATTCTCAACCGAGTCCCTCTACATGGATACTAAACAGCGTATAACACTTAACTCACCATACACAAACATAATAAAAGTACTAACATACTCTTTCTAACAAGAATGGACACAGAAGTTGTTTACCAGCGCACGCCCAACCGTGTGCTATTTATAACGTGGCACGTGGAACACTTTGATTGCAGCTAGTCTTAAGGGGGCAAGGAAGGGGTACAGTGTTGGCTAGATGAGTCAATGTCCCCGCAAAGATACAGGCACTGAGCGGACGAAAAAGTTATGTTATCATGATTTCTAAAGTTAAAACATGAAATATAATAAAGTTTATATTGTATTAGGTGATGACACTTAGGGGACTGGTCTAGTCCTACAACTCCACTGATCGCACGCCCCTACTTTCAAAAGTATTATTGCACAGCATATATCATTATTTATTCTCTATCAAACTGGCGTATTCACATTCTTGATCGGGTCCTACTTACTGCAGCTAGAATCGTTCGGTTGTACCATACTGTCATTGCTGTATATTGCATACCTGTCAAAATGAGTTATTAATTATGAATAGTAGCTACTTATGAAATTTGTAAAGAAATCACGAATATATTTGTGTTGGTTTAAGATTAACAATCGTGTTCAGACAAAATCTCTTTAAAAATTCTTTGTAGTGTGACGTGTATTGTGACCCAACATTGAATGACATACGTATTTAGAGGTTAAGCTAGCCCTTATACACGAGATTAATAATGAATTATATGCAGAACATGCAAGTTATGAAGAACTCAGTCTATGTCAGAGTTACTGTAGCATTATTAACGTACTCGAAAATTCCGAAGGCAGCGATGTGTAAGTGACGTTTAGATGCCAAAGGTTAAGCTTTGCTCATAATCATAACTCATAATTCTAACACAGGATACAGCAATAAAAATGTGCATGGATTGAAAGTCATATATTGAACTATTAATCCTTCCTTGATGGAAGAGAAATAAGACCTGTTAGGTTAATTCACAAATTATTATGCGCCATTTCTGTTTTAGACCATTGTCTTTTGGAAATAAATAAAATGACAAGCCACGTCCTTCCTCCTGGCCTGCATTGACAAAGTCCACACCAATAAAGCAGTTTTGTGTAATCATAGACTAACATGCAAATATTGCACATTCCACTTTAGACACATACACACTCAATAGGTATACAAACTGAAAGCGTTTGCATACTATATGTGCTCAATGGAAAAACCAAGTAATACATTTATTTGCCGTCAATTCGGTGTATAGCAGCAGAGAAATGAGCAGTTGCTTGGGAAGGATCCCCGTATGCATATTTAATATTTACCTATGTATATTTTATAACAAGAGAAGTGTTAACCGTCTATTTTTTTCTATAATTAGAATCTAGAATAAAAAAGGTCAATGTAATGCTATATAGCACCATACACATGAAAACAATATTTGAAAAAAAAAGTCGTCAGGACTTCACTGTCATAATAGCTGACGCTAGAAGTTTATGGTGGCCAGTGACTTAGCTTATGGAATAGTTGGAAGGCCTCCATCGGTGAAAATTGGCTTTGTGCAGGAAGCTATTTTGTTGCCATTTCTAATGCACTAACCTGTAATTTCTAGTAAGCAATGGCATACATATACACTCTGCCCTTGGTTCATGCACTGTCTTTTTGCTACACAATTTGAAATGAAATCCATGCACAGTCATTCTTGCAACCAAGTGTCTCAGTTGGCAGTTTGTACCTTTCCCGCTCTGGTTTGTCATAGCCTCCATACAGTAAACGTCCTCCCATATTTCCTCCCTTTTCGGTTCTAATCTCCCAATCGCTTCTTTATAGCTGTAATTGGTGGTTCTTAGTACTAGATCGTATCGTGTATCTTCAACGAGGAAACTCTCTATCAGAATGTAGACCAATCTGGATGTCTTGTACTTTGAAACCCCAAGGACACACTAAGGTCACTTTAATCTTTTCCATTTCCTTCATTTGATAGGGGCAAACTGTCCATATGTGTCACAAGGGCCGGACCATCCTTAAACACATTGGCAAATTACTACTACTAGTAATAATAGCAATAATAATAAACACAGCTTATATTATATAAGTTATAGTTTCTTAGATTAATCTTGCGTGGGGGCGTTAACATGAATGCTAGTTTCTTGGATCTGTCTTACGTACGCACAAGTAAAGAAACTTACTCTACATGGTATCACGTGGCCGTGGGACTCCAGAACATCTAGTGCGAAGATAAATTTAAACTGCCTTCATTCATGGGCCAGGGTACCTTTACAATGACTTATAGTTTGTCTTCCCTTAAAAAGGGGGTTACCTTTTCTCTGCTATGTATGTCTTCTGGTGGGTTGGCCCTCGTATATATGTAGCTTTTTCTCTTGGATAGTCCTAAAAACCATCGGCATCGCCTACTAGAACGGTACAATACAAAGACAAAACACCTTCCCCGTCACTTCCGTTCTCTATAGAATTTTGTACAGCTCGTGCAATACGTCGTGACAGACCATATCAAGAGAGGAGAAATGAGAAGTGGTGGGGGAGCAAGAGACTACAAGTGATATCAGAACTCGTAGGCAGTCGCCTACACATACACAACGCATTGTAAACAACTGTGTAAGCTTACCTGCAATTGAACTCGGCATTTATCACCCTCATCCAAGGGCAATGGGTACACTCCAGAAATATCCGAGAATGATTTCCATGTGTGTTGCACAGCTTCATCTTCGTAATCAGACTCGTCACTATCACCGGATTTTTCACTTTCACTTTCCTCACTATCACTATCGTTACCCAAATGAATAATTATTTCTTGTCCTTCATCCAAGGGTCCCTCATTTTCCATATATTTCTGTTCAGTGTCTCTTACATGCCTGCAACGGTCTTGCCATTGTTCTGCAGTGATGGATGTGAAGTTTTCATCGGTCAGTCCCATTTTGAATGTTACGTTTTTGTTCGCAACCCAATTCTTCATGGTAGCCCAGATAAGCTCAATTGGATTGATGGTGGAAGTCTTAATACACTGTGGTTGCACTCTTCCAACAGGCTATCTTATATCTACGATGCTTGGGTTTTCGAGGTTTTATGAGATTGTATATTTCAGTTTTGCGGAGGGGAAGGAAATCTGTGTTAAGGAATTCTTCTTTTGGAAGGTGAGCCTGTAGCCAGGAAATCATAGTGTCTCTTTTTGAATTAGATGAAGGAGCCTTATTTGATTGCACGTTATGGTAGGAGCATTATCGATTACCAGAATTGAATTTAGAGGTAGATTGGGTAAAGAAGGTCTCTCCTTTTCTGTTACATAAAAGACGTTTATGGTTCTGCGGACTACCGCATCATTAAAGCTGTCCAAAACTGATATCGTTGATTTTCTTGGCCTTTCTTTATGAGGGCTGGAAAATGAGGTGGACACGCCGGAATCAGTTGTTTTCTTTTCCCTAACAATTCGCCATACACTACTTTCTGGAACACCTGTAGCTTCTGCTACTAGCTGCACTACATTATTGCCTGGTAGAGCATTGGCATTACTTTGGCGTATATTATTAAAATATGCGTACACATTACTTACGATTTCCCTGCTTTGGGAATGTAGCACCTTGCCACTAAGTTTACTCTGAATGGGCAACATGCCTTACACAATACAAAGAAAGAAAGGATATGTGCTAACAAACAGCGATCAGAATTGCTTTTGAAGTAATTATCACACTCGCAGCAGATGGAACACTGACCCCAGTGGCGAAGCGTGACTTTCAAAGTGAGGGAAGCTCCAAGTAATAATTTTCATTAAAATAGGAGAGAACCATGAACGTTGTATCTATATTTTCTCTTAATCTCGGTAAAAAAGGAACTAAAAACAGATTTAAGTTTTTACAAGTAACGAATAATATATATTTTTCTTAATATCCGTAAAAAAATAAATAAAAATATATTTAATTTTTTACAAGTCAGTAATAAATAATATATTCCCATAAATACGAGTAAATTAAATATCGTACCTTATTTTTTGTATATAAGATCGATCCTTCTAATTTTCCTCCCAAAGATATCAATCACATGATCGTAGAAGGATGGGCTTTGAAAGTAAGGACTTTTCAATGCTGAGAAGAGCTAGTGAAGAAAGTCTCCCCTGACCTTGAGTATTTCGAAGATAGGATTTAATTCTCTTCATTGCTGAGAATGACCTCTCAGCAGACGAACTAGATGCCGGGATGGTTATTGCTAAAAGGACAAGTTTATGTAGTTCTGGAAACACAGACACTAATCCCGCTTCTGTCAAGTACTGATGTAATTTCACGACAGTGCCTTTATGCATTTCAATATCTCTGAATAACACACACAATTCACTTCTCAAAATTGGTAAATCAAAGCATTTGCCAAAGCTCTGCTTTAAGCTAAAGAACCCTTCTTCTGGAAACTGTTTTGCAAATTCCTTAAAGTTCGCCGAATCTAAAATACTAAGGAATTTGAGTTTTTCCAAGTCTGCAAATCTGGAATCCATATTGATCTTCATTACGTCAATAATTTCCAAGAATAATCTCTTATAAGAAGTTGATACATTTTCCCCTGGTATAGTATCTACTCTAAGTCTTTTATTAGGGCCAGGCATACCACACACATCAGATACTTTATGCCAGATAGATTCAAAATCATCTGAGTTTCATAAGATGCATTGAAAATTTGTCAACTTGTTTACGGCAAAACTCAATATCAAAAGCCTTCTTTTGGAGTACTTGGAACAGTATGTTAGCTTAAGGAAATGTACAATAGAATACATGAAGAAAAAAGTTGAAATCAAACCCATGTAATGTTGAAAGACCTTGAGAACCATATACTGTTTCCGGATCCCAACCATCTGCATTTTCGACCACTGAATTTAGCAAGTTTTCTATATCTTGTTTGTATTTGTACACAGTCTGTAATAGCCTGTTACCATAATTCCATCTTTTTGGAGCTAATGTTGGAAATCTCTTGTTTATTTCAGAATCGAGTGCTGCCATTCGCTTTGTAGATTTAGAAAAGAAAATGCCAAAACCAGAAAGTGAAGTAAAAAATATTTTACACTGCTTAATAAAGCTCACAGCTTGTGGGCGTTTTTCTCTTACTCTCATCGGAAGACCACTGTGTTCCCCTGACATTACAGCCGCCCCATCATATGTCTGCGACACCAACTTCTTTTCACAATTAAATTATTTTAAGATCTCAAACACATGATGTGCTAAAGAACTTGCTGTCCTATCGACACTGACATCTCTGAAACACAGAAATCTTTCTTCAATACTGCCAGTTTTTGTCACATACCTAAGTATAATAGATAGCTGTCATTTCGTTGTAATATCTGTTGCCTCATCCACAATAATTCCAACAAAAGAAGTCTCAGAAACTTCCTTCTTTATTTCGTTTGTCATCAGTTCCGAAACAGAATAAATAATATCATTCTGTATGTCACTAGACAACCCTGAAAAAAAAACCGTCGAATTTGACAAGTGATGAGATAAGTCTATACAAAAATCTCCTAATTCCTTCAACATTTCAATATAATTTCCTTTGTTCAAAGAGCTTTCGGACTCGTCATGATCTCAAAATGCAAGTTCCTGCTTTCCCAAAAGCATACTACCTTTATCATTTGCGAAAGAATTTTCCTGTTTCTTTTTACGTCTTCATTGTGCTTCTGTATTGTGAGCCGGAATTGTTAACTTAAACACGATTTAATTCATGTATTTCCGAACTGCATAAATTGTTTCAGACAAATAATGTGATTTTGAGATCCTTGATGCCTTTTCTGAGCTTTGTGTAAATTATTCAAGTCGTCAAAACGTGCATAACTCCAAGTGCTTTTTTCTTGCGAAAATAGCAAGCACGGCCAACAAAACAATTTTCGCAATCTATGACACCCACATAATCATGGAATATTATCATGTTTTCATTAAAGTGGCGCATAAATGTTTTAATCCCTTTGCTTTGTATGCCGATATACTTATTAAGAAGTTTTTTCGGCATGTCTCTTTTAATTATACTTAGTTTATCCTCATAACTGAAAGAACTAAACCTACTTTTCAGTAATTTTTCTACAGTACAGTCACACGTAGACCCTTCTTGCACTGCAAGACTGCTCACACTACAAGCAGACATATCCCCAACCCACTCCACTCAGACGTTCCAATAATTCGTGGAGCTGGCCAACACCGCGTGAAATGTTAACCTAAAATGGAGAAAGTATGAAATTCACACGCTTTTGATAATAACTTAAAATTTCACAAGAAATACCTATTTATTACTAGCAAATATCAATCTACGCAAAATACGCGAATTATTGTTATTAAAATATACTTACAGTTCTATTTAAAATCAACACATAAAATAAAACAACAAACTTTTCTTCGCACACTACAGAGATTTCACGTGACGGTGTCTTTCAACGCTTCCTAAGTCCCGATTGCTTCCGGAAACCTACGAAGTATGTTGCCTAGTCGCTAGCGGAGGTTACGATCAGGACCCTCTTGTTTCTAGAGGGTCCTGTTACGATGCGTAAAATGCTCAGTGTTGAATAAGCTCGCGGATCTGGTCACTCAAGCTTCGGCAGATGTCGGCAGCACTGCGGATGTTCACGAATAAATTTTAAAAATATATCCAGAGCAAATAAAATGTTTGTTCGCGTGAATTTTACTTGCCTTCTTCTTCTTTTTAAATTCTTGGGGAAGCGGCGCTTCCACCGCTTCGCCACTGACTAACCCCCACCTCTCTTATTATGCAAGTGGGCTGGTCGGTGCTATTGCGCATCTTTGTCTCAGGAGTGGGGGACTGTCACGACATATTACACGAGCTGTACACCTAAAGAAAGAAAGGGGGAAGACCAGACTCTCGAAGCGTATAAGTCCATGTAATTTCCGCGGTCGGTTCACAGTGCTTTCTCAGGATGCGTGCCTTTAAATTCGTCCTATTGTCACGTTTCGTAGTGAGTCCCAGCTACTGCATATGTACTGACAGCCGAGCTGCTATAACCAGATACGTAGCAATGAGGCCTGCCGTGTGGCAGTATTTTATATCACAACACTGTAAATGCCAGAGTGATTGTAGTGTAAATTAGCATTATTGTATGACAATGATTTGGGATGTTTGTTAATTATAAGCATTGTTAGGAAATAAGTTTACACGGCGTCACTGAGACTGACAATAGGTGCGAGTAACAATGAGCGAGGGGGTGAGTTGTTTATTAATTAGAAGAGACAAGCAAATGACGTCAGATTAGCACGCTTTTCTTAGAAATGGAGGGAATATCTTCCCTAGAGCATATGTGTTCGTAATTTTGATTGGATATAAAAATAGACGCTAATGTTGGCGCACTTTATTAACCAATAGCAGCTCTGTTATAATGTTTAGGCATATCAGGGTGAGGGAGTATAAAAAGCTATAGCCAGAGACGGGTAACGCTCAGTCCAACAGAATCATTCGCGGGTTATACGTCATGCAGTTCTACAGAATCATTCAGAAGTTACACGTCGCCCAGTTCATCAGAATCATTCACGCGTTAAACGTCGCGCAGTTCTACAAAATCTCTCGCGTCGTAAAGTTAATTAAAAGATGTGAAATACGCGAATTAATAATGTGCGGCAAATAAGTGATTATAGTTACATTCGACAATATAACAGTTTCAGTCAGGCATGTATCAAAAGTAAATCTGTGAAATTAACGAAGTGTGACGGCAATAAAAGTGTAAAAACAAATTCTTTTATCAGTGTTATCTTTTTGTAACAACTCCTTTCCGTTTACACACCCTGTTTAAGAGATTTGCTCGACTGAATAAAATAATAGCTAGCCGGAGGACAAAGAACTCAAAATTAAAAATAGTAAAACAATAACAGGCGCTCAGCAAATAAGATAACACGAAGGTTACCGCGACAAATTGGCTCCCAGAACGTGGGGCGAAATAACCAGGAAGGGATATAATTACCAGAACGTGGAGTGAATGGAGCAGTGCAATTAACTACAAGACGCAGATCCCAGAAACAACCACCAGAACGACCGACGACGCGGATGAGTGGACATCGTAACTACGAGAATAGAAGGCAACAGGGGAATTCAACTACAGGACACCAAGACAGCGAGACGACGCAGATCCATCGTAGTACGGCGCAGAGGCGACATATACATCTAGGGGAGAGGGGCAGGAAGCTGGACATCAAAGCAACATCATCAGATAGCAACATAAAGGTTAGAAAATTGTAAATGTTTTTTGTATCCTAAAAAAAATTTGTGAGAAATTAAATGTTGTTGAGGAGTGGAAGAATTAAGAAAACAATGTCCACTAATAATACTGAAGAAACAATTATGGAAGGGGATAATGTAACAGTTAGCTGTAATTCAATACAGGTTATAGAAAATAGCTCAAACAATGTAGGATTTGAGGGAGGAAATATTAGTGAAAAAAGTGAGAATAGAATAGCAGGAAATGTTAATTTTGTGGCTGGTATGATGATGGAAATGCTGAGAAATATTGGTGAAACATTAAAAAAGAATAATAGGGAATTGAGGGAAGATATTGGTAAGAGTATTACAGATCAATTAAGGGAAGATATTGGTAAGAGTAATGAGAAATTAGAAAAGAAATTAGATCAAAACAAGGAAGATATGGAAAGAATAATAGAGAATTAAGGGAAAATATGGAAAAGAATAATAGGGAATTAAGGGAAGATATTGGTAAGAGTATTACAGATCAATTAAGGAAATATATGGAAAAGAATAATAGGGAATTAAGGGAAGATATTGGTAGGAGCTTAGAACAAAACAGGGAAGAAATTGAAAAGAAATTTATGGAGCTAGATAGCAGTATGACAAGAATAAGAAATGAAAATCAGGAAATAATAGCAAATGAGATAGGAAAAGTTTCAAAGAAAATGTCAGATATGAGCAGGGAAATATCTAACCAAAAAAATGAGGTTAATAATAAAATTGAACATGTTGACGTAAAATGTACAGAGTTAGGAAGTCGAATGAGTAGCATTTCAAGTGAGCTAAGAGAGATGAATGCAGATTTAATTCAGCTGCAAGTTAATTTCAGAGGGGAGATATCTGAAATTCAGGAGTTGGAAACACAAAGAAATAAGTTGTCTGAAGAAGTCAAAGTTTTGTCTATAGATTTGAATCAAAAACTAACTTCTGAAATTAACAAACACCAAGCTGTTCAAAATGAAAACTCCAATCCAGTACAAGTTATTGCAGACTTGTCAGAGTATTCTTAAATTAAAAAGATACCGGAAGAATTGAAAATGATAGTTGTTAAAAGATGTGTGGTTCAGAAAACTATAGATTGGTTTCAAATGGTATCATGGGGTGAAATTTCATATGAATCCTTTAAGAGGCTATCCATGAACAAATTTTGGAACGTTACGATACAGCTACGAGCAATGTTTAGCCATAGACAATTTGATCCAGGAGAGGGAATACCAATGGCCAATACAAGAAAAAAAAAAAAAAAAAAATGAAAGAAGATGAAAAGTAAATTCAGGATTAATAAAACTGAACTGCAGAACAAAGTATTGGAATGTAAGAGGGTTCACTATGTATATATGTCATAAGAAAGGAGAAAAAAATTCAGGAAAAAAATAAATGTTTAAAGGGGAAAAAGAACATTTTCTTAGTAAACTGTAACCACATTTGAAATGAAGCATGTAATAATGATAATTTAATGTCATATTAAAGTAAAAGTATGTAGATATAATTCAAAGAGTATTGTGAATATAAAGTACAAAACAATAAAAAAAAGTTTAAAGATAATTAAAGTAAAACACTTATGTAGCACACAGATAATATGAAATTATGTCTAGAATTAAGAGATGTAAATATATTTGTGTAGAGGATGAATATTTTGGTAAATGTGCTCAATAATTACAAGATGAACCAGACTAAAAATCTTGAGTGTATAAATTTTTACGTCAATAATCTAAGAAAGTATAACCATTTTGTAACAGTGACCTAAATAGTTCATGGTACAGTATTTGCTATAAAAAATATTGTAATGTCAGATGTATGTATTTAAACACATTAGACCAGAGCCAGTGAATAGTGGCGAGAAAAAGGCAAGATGTATAACATGTGTTAAATGCGTGTGCAGTGTTAAGTGCAAGTGATAAATATCGTGTGTTACGAGATTCAGGAGACTAAAAACCCAATTATAAAATTTCCCAAAAAGTTGTAAATATTTATAATTATGTTTCTAGTGGGGATATGTGGCAGTATTTTATATCACAACACTGTAAATGCCAGAGTGATTGTAGTGTAAATTAGCATTATTGTATGACAATGATTTGGGATGTTTGTTAATTATAAGCATTGTTAGGAAATAAGTTTACACGGCCTCACTGAAACTGACAATAGGAGCGGGTAACAATGAGCGAGGGGGTGAGTTGTTTATTAATTAGAAGAGACAAGCAAATGACGTCAGATTAGCATGCTTTTCTTAGAAATGGAGGGAATATCTTCCCTAGAGCATATGTGTTCGTAATTTTGATTGGATATAAAAATAGACGCTAATGTTGGCGCACTTTATCAACCAATAGCAGCTCTGTTATAATGTTTAGGCATATCAGGGTGAGGGAGTATAAGAAGCTAAAGCCAGAGATGGGTAACGCTCAGTCCAACAGAATCATTCGCGGGTTATACATCGTACAGTTCTACAGAATCATTCAGAAGTTACATGTCGCCCAGTTCATCAGTCATTCACACGTTAAACGTCGCGCAGTTCTACAAAATCTCTCGCGTCGTAAAGTTAGTTAAAAGATGTGAAATACGCGAATTAATAATGTGCGGCAAATAAGTGATTATAGTTACATTCGACAATATAACAGTTTCAGTCAGGCATGTATCAAAAGTAAATCTGTGAAATTAACGAAGTGTGACGGCAATAAAAGTGTAAAAACAAAATCTTTTATCGGTGTTATCTTTTTGTAACAACTCCTTTCCGTTTACACACCCTGTTTAAGAGATTTGCTCGACTGAATAATAATAATAGCTAGCTGGAGGACAAAGAACTCAAAATTAAAAATAGTAGAACTATAACAGGCGCTCAGCAAATAAGATAACATGAAAGTTACCGCGACAACCGAGGTTCGTATCCCGAGTACTTTTTTTTTTTGCAGAAAAATGCTATGTTTATTATGCATATTATAAATATAATTATTAAATTTCAGGTATTTATATAACACTCTCCTTTTCGTTTTTAAACTAAATAAGAAATAAGTAAATATTATAGGTCTAAATAAAAAAGCAAACAAAAATATAAACTAAGTTAATATCGGGTGTGTAAACACTCTGCTTCTAACACTGCCCTCATTCTATGGGGCATGGATGATATAAAATGCTTAGTCAGATTATTACGACAGGATACTTCCTGCCAAGCATCCTGTATTTTATTCCACAAAACCTGTTGTCTTGCAGACCAATTTAACTCCAAAACATTCATCTCTGCCCATGCATTTTCAATAGTATTCAAATCTGGTGAACAAGGCGGCCGGCCAGTGAATCATTGTGATATCTTGGCTTTGCGGGATCCTGCTGGAATTCAATCATTCGTTGGGAGGTCTAGTCCTTACAGAAGGAACCATGTCTTTATACTGCAGGCTATTTAATGTGTCATTAAGCTGTCACAACACAACTGTGGTGCTCCATTTGTGCCATGTATTTTGCGTGTAATGTTCTCCTCTTGGGCGATAGAACAATTTGCTTTACCCCCATTTGTAGATGAAAAATGTCACGCCATCTGTGAATATAACCCTATTTCAATTATGATCAACATTTTCTGAGGGGATATAATCTGTAAGATGCTGCCAATTGAGCAAAGAGCCCTGCTGTAACGTGATTCAACTGAGAATTACTTCTAATTGTAGACGTATGCTGGAAAGGTTTGTTGTCTGCCTCTTGTAGACGTCAGTGTCCTGCTGAGGAGTGGACAAACGTTTTCAAGTCGACAACAAAAACCACATCCACTCTGTATCCAGCTTAGATATAGGGGCTTCAAATGTTCTTTCAGCTGAGATGCAACGTTCACTAATGTAAGGATAGATTTCCTTGTAGCTTTGTCTTTATGTGTGCCCTCAGCCACAGCAAAAGTGAGTACGATTGTTAATATTTGCAGAACTCCAAGGCTATGACCAGGCCAGCGCCATTCATAGCTGAAGATGATACATCCAGTAAAATATTTGGGTTAGTTTCCCTCTTTAGAATCCTTATTAATATGGCATTTATTTTGAAAACGAAGAGCAATTTCTTTGTTTTTATGCATGAATGTTTTAAAATTAATACATATCTCATGCATGGAAAATATAAAACATTGCTATATATTTAACAAATTAAAATTTATATAATTAAAAAAAATACACACCAAAGGTTCAAACCCAGGTTGTTCCAATCATAAGACACGTGCGTTTCAGCACTCAGCTACCGTGCACAAAACCAAATTGAAAGAGATCTTCTTAATTATCACATAACTTTGAAATGAACGAAGGATGGTATTGTATATTTCCAGCGTTTTTCCAAATCAAATTCCTGGCTCTTGCAAAAAAAAAAAAAAAAAAATAGATTTCATCCACATTAATTATAAGTACTTACTACATTTCTCTGGAATGTGTCATAACAGTAATCATTGATGAAGAGAAGACATATGACCATCTATCAAGTGACAGCTTTATTCTGCCCTTATTGTGTTTGGTAGCTTTGTTTTATTTTTCACGTTTTTGCTTATAAAAAGTGGATTTGTTTGCACATTTTGTTAGCATTTCCAGGCAGTAAAATTTCTGCATATAAATGTGCCCATATATTTCAAAAAATAAGAAAATCAAAAAACACAAGTGGATTATATTTGCCTTGTGTAATTAGAAATTGCATAATTAAACTTAGCAAGCACCCTATAATTCTGTTGCGGGAAAAAAGAAAAACAGTAGGTGTTTCCGTAATTACATTGCAGTAACTTTTATACCTGCTTTTCAACAATTCCTTGCCTGTCAGCGGGGGGAAAAAAAAGTATGCTGCTTTTTTTTAAGAGTATCATTGACTTTTAATGGATATTAAAATAGAGAAAAAATGAAAGCTCTCTAACAATTATTGTCATTATATCTGTCAGCATATTTAGGCTTACACATCCAAATCTCTACATATTCTATTTAGTAAGCTGAATCACTGATTGTTAACAATTTTTTCTGTTTATAGGGTTATTTAGTATGCTCTGCAAACCAACTTGATAATAACATATGTAAAAAGGAAATTAAACAAAACTATCATTCATGAGGATTATTAAAATAATTATTTTGACATTAGTATTGCATACTTACTGCAATGTAAGCAGATTTGACTCTCTTATGTTTTGCTGTGTCTTTTGTTCTCTTAATTGCTAAATTATGACATATAGAAACAATTATATACATATTAAACATACATCGCTTTAATCCGGACAAACGTTAATGGTAATCTGTATGTAATTAAATTTGACAGAAAAAACAAATTTTAGTATTCTTGCATGTTGCAACTTAAGTTTCAGCATGTAAACACGTACTATGTGGTTTGTATTCCTAGAAGTCTAATGGCTTCCTTGTCCTTAGGTATGGTACTCAACAATACTGCAACAATACTCCCGCATACCTTTCTTGTGCTATGGAATTCTGTCAGGGATTTGTACACTTTTCAGTTTCACATTAGCCTTTCTTTAGTACAATGCTAAGTTGACAAAACAATTCAAGGCATACTAAGTCATTCACCAAAATGGTGACATCATCAGGAAAGTGGAAATATAAAGCTCTCTCTCTTTGCGCAATAAATTAAAAATAATCGAACATCTTGAAAATGGTGCCACTGTATGTACGGAATTTGCAATAGCTAAACAAACAGTGTCCAACATACAAAAGAGAAAAGTGAACTTGTATCATTTGCTTTGAAGTGTATTATGGGCAAAGAAACTTATCAAATTAAGTGAATGTGGCCACCAGTAAAACAAAAATTGATGATGCCAAACAAGTGGAATAGCAGTGAGCGGTGTAGAAATTCATGCTGCAGCTGAATGTCTTATTCACAAAATTATATTTTTCTTTTATTTCTGTTAATCCAGACTTTTGCTAATATGGTCAACTATCAGCACCAGTTAGTCCGAATTAACGAGGTTTTACTGATATATATTTGTTTGGAATGAAATATCAGCAACATTTGTCTAATTTTACATACATATTCTGTGAACAACAACTATTTTCTACTCCATGACAATCTTAGCAAGTATATTTTTTAATAACCCAAATGTGTTTGTATTCTAGTATATAGGCTTTGTAAATACTTTTTAGTCTTTTAGTAGTTTATGGATTAAAATTAGAAAGTGTTTTACAGCCCATGTCTATCAGAAAGAATAGGACTTTGTTATTGTGAGAAAGTCATCAAAATCGGTGAAGTGATTTTTGAGATACCCTACACACATACACATCTTCTCTTTATACTAAATATATTGAATTAAACATGGAAGGCTTTACTGTGTGTCTTAAGCACTTTGGGGAAGTAACAATAGTTCATTAGATCAGACCAGATACCCCCCGAAAAAGGATTTTATCTATGTTACTGCTAATAGCATATTCAAGGGCTTATTATCACTAAGAGTTAAGAAATTTGTTATCACATCCTTCATTAAGAAGATGCAATTGATAAAAATGTATATAATGTAATAAACAATACAGAATTGGACAGGGATCAACTGTTTATACAAGATAATGTTATTAAATAGTTACTGGAGGGAATGCCAATAATTCTGCTCTCAAAAACACTTCCTATGTACAAAATGCTTGGATACTATAGATTTCACATAAAACTATTCCGCAGACGTGACGTTTAGATTCTTGGTGGCTGGGTATATCACTACTGCCCAAGAACATATTTTTAATTCATTCCTAATATTAAGTATAAAATCTTGTCACAGAAAATGCTGGAAATGTCACCCCCCTTTGGGGAAACACATTCAGATTGACAAGTTTAAGCTCAGGTACCCTAGTGTTTCCAACAATTTCTCTTGTGAGAATTTCCTTTAGTTCTTCCAATGCGGGAGGGTTTGATTTATAAACCCTGTCCTACAGTGTTAAATCTGGTGAGTGAGAGAATCATATACCAGTACTACTCACTCTGTCTTCTAACACTTCCGCTGCTGTGTGAGCAGTTACAAAATCCTGTTGAAACCATCCATACGATGTCACTTCAGTACCTTTCTGCATCTACAGTGTGATTCTCTCGCTACAGGCCCCAAACATTTGTCTATATGTTGGCCATTTATGTGAGTTTTGTGATGAAAATATGTGTACACATACCTTGAACTATGCACTGTCACATCCGATGCTGAAAATGGTCCCCTTCCACATCCGAACATGTTTGTATGTCGCTCCAAATTCTGGAATACTTTTATTCAAGTCTCCTCGGTAATGGCTTCAGTCTCTTGACGTATAGCATCTTTCAACTCTGCAATTGTATGTGGTCTATTTCTGTATACCTTTCCCTTCAGATGTCCCCACAGGAAGAAGTTGGGTGGTGTTAGGTCAGGAGATCTTGGGGCCAAAGAGTTTTTGAGATGATTCAATCTTCAAAAAAGCTTTCAATTTCCCTCATGCTTGCACATAACGTGTGACTTGTTGCACCATCTTGTTGGAAATATCCGTGAGTTAATTTATCATATGTTAACTAATTGACAAAGTCAGTGAATATTGTAATGTATTCTTCAAAGTTTACCGTATTCTCATGAAAAATAGGGCCTATAATATGCCTATATGACACTGTGCACCACACTCCATTGTTTTGTGCATATAGAGGTTCTGCATGTAGGGCATGAGGATTTGTTTGTGCCCATATCTGTGTGTTCTGAGAGTTTATGTACCGCTCAGATGAAACCATGCTTCATCCGTGAACCAAGTAAAGTCCAAAATTCCAGGATTCTGATTAATAAAGGTTTGAAACCATACACAGAACTGCACACGTTTTTCACGGTCCGTTGGTTGCAATTCTGGAACACATGTCACACGGTAAGCGTGGAGGTTTACTTTCTTAGTAGCTCTTTGGCAGGCAGAATATGGAACATTCATTTCCTGGGAAAGTCGTCGCAAGGATTTTGATGGTGATGCCAGTAATTGCTCCTTTACTTCTTCCATTACACCCACATTCATTTTCCGACTGCCTGCATGCTGTGTGATCAAGGTTCCAGTCCTCTCTAACTTTGTTATCAATTTTTGAATACAACATTTTGAGGGCACACGTTACGTACCAAATATGGCTCGAAATGCCCTTTGACATGATTTAAATGAACCCGTTTGCCAGTAGTTACGAATGAGAAACACGCATTCTGCAATTGTGTACGACACTGTCGATGCTGCTTCCAAGCCAATACTGCAGTATAGCATGTGGAGACATTCGTGCGACTAAGCAGAGCCAAGGTCAGTGGAACAGTCCAAGTGTGGCACTACATTACATTGTTCAAGGTATGTGTACACAAAGTTTCATCACATAAATGGCCAACATATAGGCAAAAGTTTGGGGTCTCTAGCGAGAGAATCACACT
Source organism: Deroplatys truncata (assembly GCA_030765065.1). NCBI lineage: Eukaryota > Metazoa > Arthropoda > Insecta > Mantodea > Mantidae > Deroplatys > Deroplatys truncata. Next base: position 225,562,189 of record CM060983.1, on the reverse strand, counting down.
GTATGTTGTCTCGTAAAAACCAATCCTTGCACAACTGTTGGGGGAAAGAGTGCAATCGCCAACAATCAAAACATCCATTGCTCATGCATGATAGTTTTTATGAAGAAACCTCTGTATATAGTGACATATCATTCCTTCTCTGGCTAGCAATGAACCAATTTCCATTTGTGTGGTACCTGCTTCAATTACTTGCGGAACAAATGCATTTCCATCACAGAAAAAATGAACACTTCTGTCACAATGAATGTAAAACACTGAAGATGCTTAGAAAATCATGTTTTAATCATTACGCACATATGATATACATTTTGATACTTTAAGCAACAATCACTCTGTACTGAAATATCACAGTATAACATAAAGCTATGTAAGACAATGTATCTGTTATTCACATAGGACATAAACAGCTTTATTATGACATCCTAGCAACTATGTTTCTAAAACTTTCTTTATGGAGAAAATAAAAAAAGGAAGCACACAGATTAAATGCTCTGCAGGTTTAAACAACTCACGTACACTTATCTTCTCACACACAAAAAATATTACATTAATTTTCATACAAATGCTTTTAAACTGGTTTGGTATAATACAAGATGTAAGTCCCTATTCATAAAACAAGGCAGGCGTATCTCTTGTGTGCACAGCGCCTATCAAACCAACCAAGCTTCATACTGATGACGGCTATGCTTCTCATGTTAATGATTACGGAGCAATAGTCGAGCTCCTCAGGAAAAACATACAAAAGGCTCAAAATATGTGGGGTGATGTTTATAATAGTGGCAACCATGCCGCAGTGATGCCATGCAACGGAGCCAGACAATGTCATTTTTACCACAGGATGCTTACCTCCCTCACAGCACATAAACGCAACCCCCCAAACTTCCATTCACAGTAGCAACAAAAAGACAAGCGGTCACGAGATACACTTCAAGGCATGAACAGAGAAACTGGTTAAAGATCCAGTGTGCTAGAGGTCACACAGCATGATTGTCATCAAGGACCGCAACAGGCTTGGGGTGCAGCTGAGTTGCCTTACGGAACGGTAGCAAGGTATGTTGCAGCCTTCCGACAAAGATGCAGAAGTATGTTGGGCATGCCTCGATCTGGTCGTCTACCAGTGAGTGACAAAGATGTACAGACTGTATATGCATTAGTGGAGACATAGCAATTGAGTTAGTGGAAGATATAGGATTGGCACCTTTGACTGTGCTTCACATCCTGAAGGACTACCTGAAAATGCAACAAATTGCATAAAAATGAGTTCCACATGGGTTAATGGACATGCAGAAATGGCTGTGATATGCACTTGCAGAGAGCACTTCTTAGGATGTTGTGACTTTGATCTCATCCTTAAGATGAAGGAGCCACTTTAATACAGTTGACACGTCTTACAGGCAACTGACTGCTCTCTTCATACCATCAAGAGATTAGGCAGTGCTAACGAATCTAACGGCTTCCACATTGCTGGGAACAGGTTGTATGCAACTCTGGTGGCAACACTGAAGGCCTATAAAACTTAGAACCATGTACTATGCTATGCATGGAGAAATAAAATAGCTGATAGAACTAAAAAATCACCCCTTGTATAATTTATCTAATTCAAGCTGTTCTGCAGTCACTCCATGTATCCTGAAAGGAGTCATGTTATTAACCTGAAGCTGCAGTATAGAGAAATAAGAGTATAAAAAAATATAAACGTTGATATTAATTGTTCTTTTACACAAGCCTTGAATACAGTAAGGTTGCAAAGGTAAAATCAGACTGAAAAGTTCAATGCCACAGCCGGGATTTGAACCACATCTTTTGCTTTCTGTGTCATAACAGACTGACAAGGGTCCACTGTCACATTTATGTTATAGATCGAGCTGGGATTTTCTCTAGTGAAAGCAGATTGAAAATAAAAGTACCAGTGTCTTGGCTTTCTCTCCCATACACCAAGTATGTGTGACAAGAAAAACATTACAAAAATGTGCAATTTTTATCCTTTCGGTGATTTTCTTGGAGGCACCCATCGTGGGAAAGAAATTAAATGTAACTGCAGCTGATTTTCATCATCTTCACATACACAGATATGTAGGTACTCGCTCGTAGATACTTGTAGCCTTGGTGCAGAGCAAAGTTTATTAACATAAAAGATAGACAAAACATAGCAATGTAGATCTCTTTAAAACAGCAGTTTATTTGAGCAACTTTTTTGTGGCATAACCCATTTCCGGGATATTGTTGTTATATGTTTGAATTTTTCAGTGCTTTAGCATTTCATTTTTTGAAATTTGTTGGTGGACTTCAAATTCACCCTGTACAATATGTAATGAAATTATTTAAGCAAACCTTTATCTCAATTAAAATGAAGTGGATAAAAGAGAAAGCCTTTGCAGGAGTAGTTTGTAGAAGCTATGTAAAAACAAATCATAAAGTCATGTGAATGTAACACATTACAGTTTTTCACAAAGCAATGCTGGTGAAAACTAATGAATTCTATGGCTAAAATACTTCAGCATCTATTACAGATAGGATGTTTTTCTGGCCTAGTTTTTGATGACTTAAAAGGAGTACAATGGAGTGGTGTTGTCTAAGCTCTGAGGCTTTCTGGAGATTGTTGACATTAGCCAGTCATGTCACTTTCAAAATGGTACATAGCTTGGGACTGCAGTGTAAAAGGAATTGGAGACCAAGTGCACACCAGCACCCTTCATTACTGGATAAGTCTTACAGACTTGAGAAGAAACAGTCACAAAATTTGGTACAAAAACAGAAACATCTCACAGCAGAATTAACAACTAAGAGTCTAGTTGGCTGGACCTCACAGCAGAATTAACAACTAAGATGGCTGACTGGTTGCACCTCACAGCAGAATTAACAACTAAGAGTCTGGTTGGCTGGACCTCACAGCAGAATTAACAACTAAGATGGCTGACTGGTTGCACCTCACAGCAGAATTAACAACTAAGATGGCTGACTGGTTGCACCTCACAGCAGAATTAACAACTAAGATGGTTGACTGGTTGCACCTCACAGCAGAATTAACAACTAAGATGTCTGATTGGTTGGATTCTCACAGCAGAATTAACAACTAAGATGTCTGATTGGTTGGATTCTCACAGCAGAATTAACACAAAAATATGTGATTGGCACAACCATTCACAAGCCAATATACTTCCTTTAAAAAAGGAAGACATGCCTGCATAATGTCAGTGCGCTTAAGAGAGCCTTGGAGCTAAGATGATGAACCTTAATTCTTGGGTTTCATCACCATTCCACTCTACTCTCTTGAAGTCATTGTTTAAATTAAGACGTTACAGAAAAAAAATGCCTGTGCACTCACATTCCATTCATACACACACACAATAAATTAATGGCAACAACACTTAAGTTATGTCAGTTTTCATGTTAAGGCAGGCTGCAAGCAATGTGTCGCTTACCAAAATGGACAGAGCTGCCAATGCTACAGCCACAACCTACTTTGATGAGTCCTTGCCAACTTTCAATACACATGTTTCTATTGCATTTTTCAAATAAAATTTAGTGCTAGTGTTGTTTGTATCACAGAAAATTGCAACATGAAGTCGAGTAATAAGATTTCAGCTTTGCTTCCTTCTTGGCATACAAACTCTGTGGCTTGCATTGTGTAACTATTGGTTTGATGCATAATTCCATAGTGATTTTGTTTCACATGTTAGTACTCCAGTCACTATGGGTTTATTTATTGATTGTCATTTTTGTTTTGAAGTTCAATTGTTTTGCTTGAGTTTACAAATTAAATTTTTCATTTTTGCAGATAATGAGTGAAGCCAAGGATGTTAGGAAATGCTGTGTCAAGTGGAGAAAGTGAAATGCTTCTGGTGGCCTTTGCATGGGGAGTTGCTTTTTTTTTAGACTCAACTAGTGCTTTCTTTCCTTTCTGTTAGCATAAAGACAATTTCTTGTCACCAGTAAAAACGTTGAATAGGAATATCAATGTTGTTCATGAGCCAATCAATGAAGACCAAGTAAAGATGCAAATATACCCACTGATTTTTGTGGGTTTGGCTCACAGCATGTGGTATACATGTACTCAATATTTGACCTTTGCCCATTGATGCAAATGTTGTATGATGGTGAATGGTGTCAGTTCTCGCATACACTGGCATGGGTCACTGTGGATACATTTGTTTAAACAGTCTTCACCAAACTTGCTGAACGTGGAGTGCCACTAATGTCAAAATGGCTTTCCTGAAAGCAAGAAAACCATTTTCTTGCTGTGCTCTCTCTGATGGAATTGTCCCCATACATGCGCAAATATTTCTGGTCGCTTCTGCTGCTTTCGCTCCTCTATTGAACTCAAAGAGAAGAATGTGTGAAAATGTTCCACTTTCACTACTCTATTTCCTAGCATTCATGGCTTCACATCACTATCTGCAAAAATTTGTAAACTCAAGCACAACAACTGAACTTCAAATAAAGAATGACAATTGATAAATAAACCCATAGCAACCAGAGTGCCAGTATGGAAACAAAACTGATACAGAATTATGCACCAATATAATAATGGGTCTTCAGATTTATTCGGATTTACTGCCAGTCAGTTTAAATGAATGATTTCATTATTAGTTCTGTTTTTTATTTATGGACACTCTTTAACTATATGGTTTTTAATGTTCCATTTTACGAGTATATTGGGCATGAAAGACTGGAAATTTTGCTCAGATGCCTCTTTATCAGGCTTAAGGTTCTTTTACACGTCAAAAATCTGCAATATGAGACCACCGGATTTACTTCCCTTCTGAAGGAAGCTATGTTAAGGACATCCACTGAGTTTCAACCTGTGATCTTGGAAACTAGAGCCCAGCATGGTACCCCTAGATCACAGAGGATGACATTATTAGCTCATCGATCCCTTTGTCTCAAAGGGGAGGTGCAGAATTGAACCTTGGGCTGCATGCATTTCCGACTTCATAAATACGTTGATGTACTGCAGCAGTGCAGAACTATTTTTCCATTAGGAAATTTTGTGTGTTCATTGCACGCAAGTGACTACCAATCTCAGAATTTGCATGGTTAAGTGCTACTTCTGAACTGAAAGGATATGAGGGAGAGTGTATCATTACGATATTTGGTACTGTGTTTTCTCCATTTCTGCCCATAATTTCAAGTCCCAAAACAAAACATTGTTGGTTTCTATTAACAAAAACAGGAGAAACAAATGCATACCTACATGCTGAGATGCAAGTGAAAGAAGTTCCAAATGTAAATATGGGAAATGTATGATACAAGTCCCATTTCACCAAGGTGACCTTGAAACTGTTGACATCCACTCATTTTTCACTAGTCCTCTGCTAGAGAGATTGGTGATAAATTTGCTTCATAGTATTGACGTCATGCGCAGACAACCGAATGGCAGCAATGGTTGAATAAATCTGAAGACCCTGTATATTCTACACATTAGCGTGTGAATCCCAAGTTTTGTCTTTGTGTAATTCTTCTTTAGAAACTGCAAACAACAGAAGAGATTACTGAACTGCAACACTTGATGAAATTCAAGTATTAATTGGAAGCAAAGTATAGGGTAAAGTGGGCAAAGACACTCCAAAGTTTCCAACTGTGACTCAAGATGGCAACACTGTGAGTCAGTGAATGTGTTGGCCATGTCATTTGTTTCTCTCATGGTACTGTGGCATTGTTTGTATGGTAAGTATTGTGCCATACTGTTCTTGCTTCTATAGTACCAGCTGAGTATGCTTAAAACAGCTGCCAATGTATATGGTTATGCTGCATAAATATATGGAAGGTATAAGGGAGGGCACTCTCTGTTACATATTATTATGCGCTGTGGAGGAAATAGTTCCTGATGTCATCCCTTTCTCCCTCAGAACAAAAGGTTTACAATACTGCTGAACGTTTATGGTTCTGAATGACATCCGGCAGTGGAAAGCAAGTAATTAGTGAGCAATTATAAAATATATTTATATAATGCCATACACAAAACATTACGTGTTTAATATTCTGGGGAAGATATCACTTTGAATTAATGTTGTAAAATATTTTAGACAAATTCTTAAATCAAAGCAAATGATCCTTAAAGCCAAATATATTGATTGTTAATATCCTCAAATTGTTGAATAAACTAGCAGTTAAATGAAAGTTGTAATTCTATTCTGTTTTTCCTGGTATAAACGCTCCTGTCATTTAGATCTTTAAGTAAAACCAAGACTAAGAACATACACTCCTCTGGGCAGTAAGACAATTGTACACATTAGCAGTACACTATGCATTTTATTCATCCCCAAAGTTTTCCAGAAGTGATTTTTTATAATGAACATTTGTAATCACAATGTGATTACTAATTGGTGTATTGGAGAAACACTTTTTGTATTAATATCTCATACAATACATGCAGCAGGAGTCATGTAATTGCCCAGGGCATCTTTGCATCACGATCAGGGAAGAGGCACCACCACTGAGTTGACAAAGAAGTCTCATTGGATTTTGGAACGAATTTCAATCAATTATATTTTTAAAATGTTAAGAAAAAATGTTACCTTATATAACATGGAGCATTATTAATTTGCAAACCTAAAATGTAATATAACACTTAAATAGAAATAATTGGCATGTGTTAAGTACTGAGATAATTGAAATAATTATGACTGGAAGAAAATATGCTTAATAAACAATAATAATAGTAACATATGGCCAATGTATTATTTTCAGACATTAAACATGTAATTCTATCAAGGGGAGAGGAGTGAAAAAGCTGTAACTATAGCTATGGCTGCAGTTTGAGACAAGAAAATGGGTTTGAATGAAACCAGTAGACAATGTGGGATGTATTCTTCATAGAAGAATTATGAAAAATTTATTGAAGAAACAGGCACTTGGACCTTACAGTATCCTAGATTACAAGAATGAAATTTGTCTTCTTAACCACATCAAGAAGCTTGAAAATTCCTCGCAATCACAAGCAGAGATGTTAGCATTCTGGCATATTCATAAAAAAATTCAGCCATATCTTTTATGTTGTGACATCCTGATCAAGCAGGAGCACTTAAAAGACTATTATTCAACTTGTTAAAGACGACAATGCTCGAACACAATTGGGCTAATAAGCTTAAAGATATATTTAATGTAGACGAGTAAGGGTCTTCAGGTCATCAACAAAGTAGGCAAAGTGGTCACCACAAAGGGCTCCAATTGACAAGTGGAGAAAAGGGTCAAACTAACAATAATTGCCTGTTACAATGCGCAGGGAAATTTGTCTAATTTTCCAATACCCATCTGAATTTTCAAAGGGGTATATAAAAACCCTGAATATGAAGTTGGTTCGAAGGTTGTTATGAATAAGGAATCTGTCTACATCAATAATGCCATATTTATGACCTTGAGTGACCATTCCCCTTGAAAACCTTCAGGCAAATGATTTTGGTAGCAGATGATCATACTTCTACTGCAATGATTAATGAAATATTGGAATTTGCAAGAAATGACGATATCCTAATCAGGGATGCAACTAGACTGGTGCAACCATGCACCACACCCGGGCCGCAATGAAGACTACCGCCAACCCCCATTAGTTGGGGTTCCTGTTCAAAAAGGTTTCAAAGTATCTTGTGGTAAAAACATCTTGTAACGAATTACATGTCAAACGCATATTTAATTAAGGTTATTCCTTATTATTGCTACAATTGATGTGAGAGAATTATGTTGAAAAACCAAATAATATACTTGCAGGACAGTGGTTGGGTGAGGGGGCATTCACAGCTCATGCACCGTGTTGTCAGTCATCCTCCGTGGTGTAGCGGTTACCATGCTAGCCTCTAGTCCCGAGGTTGCACTTTTTCAAACCCAGCAGAGGGCGATGCATTTTTTCAGGCATAACACTCCTTAGCATGGCTTCCTTCGGAAGGGAAGTAAAGCCGGTGGTCTCGTGTCATACATTTATGGCATGTAAAAGAACCTCAAGCCTGATAAAGAGGTCTCTGAGCAAAATTACCGGTCCTTCATGCCCAGTATGGAATGGGACACTAAGGACCACAGTAGTTAAAGAGCGTCCATAAATTGAACTCAATTTAATTTAACTTGGCAGTCAGTTGAGTGACAAGTCTGACCACAATGCACATGTGCCACTGCTGGCTCTAGCTTCATATTATCCCATCATTGATACTATATGCTCATAACTTTAAAATTGGTTCAAGGGCATGAAGTTCGTAGTAGATTCATGTGAAATAATTCAACCCTCTTTTTGGCTTCTTCTACTGATGATCAACTGGAAAAGTTGAAAAATTTGCAGAAAACTTTTCTGGGAATATAATACCTTTGTTTAGACCATTAATATTATCCTTTGGATCTAAGATTATAAACTGACTGATGTGAAACAACTTGCTAATCTACTCAACATAGTTCTTTTATCCTGATGTGTGTATTGCTTTCTCTATAAACTTAACTGTTTCTTACAGTGGCCAAAGCTGAAAGATAATTTTCTAAATTAAAACTGATCAGAGAAGTTAGAAGTTCTTTGTCTCAAGAACACTTAGATGGTTTGGCACTACTGTCAATAGAAAATAAGAGACAGATTAATGTTGATAAACTAATTTATTTCTTTGAGGAATATGCAATCAAGAAAGAAAACGTTCACATCTCAAGTTTAATCATGTTTTTATTGTAGAATAAATAATTTATTGTCTTGATATCCAGAAAGTTTGGACTTTAAGCTTTGTTAAACTTTACTCTTTGTTTTTATTACTTGAAATTGTTTTAAGTTTACCACAATGATGCTTACTAGTGACTTAGTTGAGTAGCATTTACCTATTCTATAAAAAGTTTAGTTAATTTATCTATGCAAGACAAAGTGGTTTATATTTTGGAAAGCACGTTTTTGTTTCAGTTTGGTAAGACCACCTGTTGATCTTCTAATAATGATAAGTGAGTGCCATACCTTTTAAACAAACACAAACCTAAGTCAAACAATTAATATCTCATTATTTGCTGCCATTGTACTCCAGATTTTTAAAAACTAGTATTGCATATGCATAATTCACCAAGGCCTTCGAGAACATAGCTACATCACTGAGCCTACCATTGTGCCTTCTATCAAATATCTGCACAGAATTGCAAGAATTTTATGATGAAGAATGTAATTCTTGGTTTATGACTACTCACTTTGTGCACTACTAGGAAAAGCATGGCAGAAAGCAGCAACAAATTTTGATGTCACTAATGGGTTTTGATGAGCAACTGGAATCTTATCAGCATATAGTGTTGCAATCTTCAGTACCACAACTCAGACTCAATAGCAACCTCAATTCTCATTGCCAATTTAGATGTAATTTCATAACCTTCCTATTATCTCTCCACTTCAATTAAAGAAACACTCCTCATGAAGTTGTGCCTTCCACCAACTGTTAAAAGAAACATTCATGGCCAGATTCTGATGAGTCTGCAGTAAACAAAAATAAGCAATTGCCAAAGGCGCAACAAATTCCAAGACAATCAATTAAAATTTTAGTTTCCAATGATTTGAAGGACTCGGGCACCAAAACTGAAGATGACTCTGATAACAATGACACCTGCAAGAATGATCAAAGAAGAATGTGACTGGATACAGCATGCTCTATAAAAAAATGTGACTACATGAAAACTGTACATTTTCTGGAGCACTTTGCATTGACTGTGATAGAAAAAAATTCAAACAACCAGATGGCAAAACAAGTGAAAAATATAAAAAGGTAGAAAAAGATCCTTAGAGATGATATTGAGAAACTTACTTATATTGTTGATGACTTTTTATTTTTGTTGTCCTTTTAGGTTAAGATTTTTTTGTTTCAGATCAGATATGATATTAAGGGGGCATATTTCGCCAACCATATGCCAATTAAGACAAATTTATTTACATATTAATGAATGTCACCAGAACTGTTACATTACTTATTATATGTCTCATGTATGCAGTGGTGCCCCTAAGGTATTCTACTGGTGGTGCCAAAAAAAATAGAATTATGAAAGATCCCTCAAATATATGTTTACCAACTTTGTGCAATAGCATCAAATATATTGAGCAATTGATAAGAATTGAATGTACTTTCATTTTAGACTATATGTGCCCAATATCAGTTATCCCAGTCTTATCCCAATGAATATCTCCCCTAAATAACATGTAAAGCAAACAAAAAAAGAGCATTGTTTTCCTCACAGCCAAAAATTCATTTGTTCTTTTGGTAAATTTCTGGACTGAACTTATGACATAGATTTTTGTTCACTGCTGCAGATTCAGATTCAGGAGTGGCCTACACAATGTTTTTATCCAAATTTTTTCCATTGAGAATCCTGTTGCTATATGGAATTTTTAATAATTCACTTGTTTTGCTCATATTTGTAATTTTCATATACAAACTGAATGCTCACTTAAAGAAAACACTCTATGCACAGCTACACCTGAATTCATCATGAACTACAATGTCTTTGGACTGAACTGTTACTACACAAAAATAAACAGAAATACTTGACTATAGAGGTGCCCAACACATGGTGAATAAGATACTCAATTGTTACTAATAACCCTGCTCCTGTGAAATATACAAATATTGAAATAATGCCTCTTAGTTTCAAAAACTAATGACATAATTGTATTCAAAGCCATATATTTTTATTTATAAGGATATTTTGGTGTATTATTTCTGCATTTGATTTAATTAAGCATTAATTTTCATTTCCAAACAAATTAGTATTAACTTGCAGCAAGATGGTAACACTGTATTAAAGGAAGGTTGAGCAACCTTGTCTCCACCACTTCCATAAAAATTGTGTAGAAATGCAGACTCTAGCCTTATAAACAGCGCTTATGAGCATAGGCAGTGTCAATCTGGAATTGCCTCCAAGTTTCATAAAACTATTGGCAGCGCATGTGCCATTTAACACGCCTGTTCAAATGCAAGAACACATACTCAGAAACAATTACTATAAACTTCTCTTTCTTTCCTTTTGACACAAGCAGTGCCACAGCCAGCGGCACCACCCCAGAAGCCACCCATGTCTTTATTGAGGAAATTTTGAGTGCAAAAATGTTGGGGCATCTTTACCCTTTTACCCTATGATTCACTTTTTTATATATCAGTTTGTGGGTTTTAGAGAACTGCTGTTGACATACTGTACAAAGTTATATTTAATAATAATAATAATAATAATAATAATAATAATAATAATAATAATAATAATAATAATAATAATAATAATAATAATACACTATCTATGAAGACAGTATTCCATCATCTTGCAATTTCTTTGCATATTTACGCATATGTCCAACATACTCCAGCATGGCTGTGGTAAGGGCAAGATCCACAACATACTGTGGAACCCAACCACCCAGTTTTGTGTTCAAGAGCCACTGAAATATACAACGATTTGTCTCTCCTGGTATGGGTCGCATTACCCAACATGTTGGTCCATTCTCTCCCCTGAAACAAAGGGTGCATTTATTTAAGGGATTAAAGCTGTATGATTCAAGATACAGAGTGTTTGATTTGATGCTGGCCATATTACAGGGAATTGCCTGCTATGTTTTAACAGAATCAGCTTTACGTTGATATTGTAATGAAAAGAAGCTAGAAACAGTGATGTGTATTGAATTTATTTAAAGGTGAGTCGGAATTGTAACACTAACATCACTTAAGTTTACTCACTTAACATGTTTCGGGAAATGGTTATTCCCATCCTCAGAAGTTAATTCGACTGGCCCGTGTTGTTGGTGTTTCCGTTTTTTGGACTGGATCCTGTGGTGGCATCTTGTGGTGGAGAAATGTACTTCCAGAGAGGATTTGGTGGCGGCAAATCAAAATTCATTAGATGTGTGTTGTGTTTTAGAATGGTGATCTTCTCCCATGCATCTAATTCGGCTGCAAACTTGGCTGGTTTGACTAATGTAATGGGTTTGATGCTGTGATTAGTGATCCAAAAATGGTGTGAAACTGCAGATTTGTCCATTTGTTTGTATTTAATACATCTCATGTGCTCCTTTAGCCTAGTTTCTAAGTTTCTTTTTGTCTTACCTATGTATACTTTATTGCAATCTGAACAATTGATTTTATAGATTCCAGCTTTTTTGTCTTGTGGAATGGGGTCTTTTAACTTGTTACAAAGTAATTTCTCTATAACCAAAGTTTGTAAGGAGAATTGTAAAATATGACAAAAACAGCAAACACCAAACATCAGCCGATAAAAAAGTAATAATAATTGAGAGAAACAACCACTACGCAAAATTACAAAAATTGGAACTGGAATTATATGCTCTTCACCTTAAATTAAGGGACACACTTGGCTACCCACTTTGGCAAAACATGCAATCAAAATTCCTCACCATTCTTAGCTACAGGATGAAAACAAAAACCCTGAAATTAAAGAAAAAACTAGACATACTACGCCGGAAGCAACATTCATATAAACCTAACCTAAAAAATGAAAAAACGACGCCATACCCAGACATAATTAATCTTTCAAATGTAACTTTCACCAAAGCGGAATTATCGGTATTAAACCTTGGCCTAAAAACATGTGTTGGCTACACAAAAACAACCGATGAAATAGTCGCAGACATTGAGATTGCTACTTACAACCTAAATGAAAATAGTAAAACCACTATAAACAAAGAATGTGAAATGGTTCTCCAAGAAATACAAGCAGATAAACATAACAATTTCCCAACCAAACATGTGATCAAAACATTAAAATCAAAACCAGTAGTATACACAAAAGCTGACAAGGGAAATAAACTAGTTGTACTGCAAAAAGATGATTATATTGCCAGAGTAGAAAATATGCTGCAACAAGAAAATTACATACAAATTCAAGAAGACCCATTAAAATCACATTTAAAAGCCTTCAATCAAACCATCCAGGAAAGCAAAACTATAACAGACACTGATAAATCTAGATTAAAACCAGACCACCCCACTTTACCAAGAATGTATGCTCTACCTAAAATACACAAACCGGGTAATAAGATGAGACCAATCGTCAGCAATATTGATTCTCCTACCTACAAACTGGAAAAATGGTTAGTACAGAGATTCTCTTCACTACCAAAATTCAATAGCAAAAACATAATGAATTCAGAAGATTTAATACAGAAGATAAAATCCCTGGAACTCGAACCAGAAGACAGATTAGTTTCCTTTGATGTCACTGCACTATTTCCAAGTGTCCCTACAGATCAACTCCTGCGTCAATTAAAGAAATGGCTACAGCAGACTAACCTACTTGAAGAAGAAATAGAAGACCTCATACACCTTACCAAGTTATGCATTGCACAAAATTGTTTTAGTTTCAATAAGAAGTTCTATCAACAACCAACTGGTCTAACCATGGGCAACCCACTTTCACCCTTCTTGGCAGATTTATTTATGAGCTACTTAGAAACACACATAACAACTTCCTTTCCATACATGTTTAAAGTTTGGCACAGATATGTTGACGACATCTTCGCTGTTGTCCTAGGTTCATACAAGACTCCTTAGCCTTACTAAACCTACAGAACCAATCAATAAAATTCACCATAGAAATAGAAAAAGAAGGCATGCTACCATTTTTAGACCTAAAAATCATCAGAGAACAAAAGAACCTAACCTTTGGCATATACAGGAAGCCAACACACTCTACTAATTACATAAAAAATAAGAGTTTCAATCCAACCACACACAAACATGCAGTACTAAACAGCCTAACACATAGACTGGTATATACCCCCTTAAATAAAAAAGAATACCAGCTAATAGTAGACACAGCAATACATAATGGGTACAACAAAGCAACTATTGACAAAAAAAGTGCAAAATTCAAACGACAGATGCACATCAGAAACACAACAAATCTCATCCAGCAAGATAAAGAGCTAAAGTTCAAGAAATTCACATACCACCCAGGAACATTTCACAAATTTAAGAAGATTTTCATGAAACATAACATCAGCCTAGCTCCACAGAACAAATTTAACATAGAGAAATTACTTTGTAACAAGTTAAAAGACCCCATTCCACAAGACAAAAAAATCTGGAATCTATAAAATCATTTGTTCAGATTGCAATAAAGTATACATAGGTAAGACAAAAAGAAACTTAGAAACTAGGCTAAAGGAGCACATGAGATGTATTAAATACAAACAAATGGACAAATCTGCAGTTTCACACCATTTTTGGATCACTAATCACAACATCAAACCCAATATTACATTAGTCAAACCAGCCAAATTTGCAGCCGAATTAGATGCATGGGAGAAGATCACCATTCTGTAACACAACACAAATCTAATGAATTTTGATTTGCCGCCACCAAATCCTCTCTGGAAGTACATTTCTCCACCACAAGATGCCACCACAGGATCCAGTCCAAAAAACGGAAACACCAACAACACGGGCCAGTCGAATTAACCTTCTGAGGATGGAACAATCGTTTCCCGAAACATGTTAAGTGAGTAAACTTAAGTGATGTTAGTGTAACAATTCCGACTCACCTTTAAATAATTTCTCTATGTTAAATTTGTTCTGTGGAGCTAGGCTGATGTTATGTTTCATGAAAATCTTCTTAAATTTGTGAAAAGTTCCTGGGTGGTATGTGAATTTCTTGAACTTTAGCTCTTTATCTTGCTGGCTGAGATTTGTTGTGTTTCTGATGTGCATCTGTCGTTTGAATTTTGCAATTTTATTGTCAATAGTTGTTTTGTTGTACCCATTATGTATTGCTGTGTCTACTATATGCTGGTATTCTAACTGGTATTCTTTTTTATTTAAGGGGGTATATACCAGTCTATGTGTTAGGCTGTTTAGTACTGCATGTTTGTGTGTGGTTGGATTGAAACTCTTATTTTTTATGTAATTAGTAGAGTGTGTTGGCTTCCTGTATATGCCAAAGGTTAGGTTCTTTTTTTCTCTGATGATTTTTAGGTCTAAAAATGGTAGCATGCCTTCTTTTTCTATTTCTATGGTGAATTTTATTGATTGGTTCTGTAGGTTTAGTAAGGCTAAGGAGTCTTGTATGAACCTGTTAGGGACAACAGCGAAGATGTCGTCAACATATCTGTGCCAAACTTTAAACATGTATGGAAAGGAAGTTGTTATGTGTGTTTCTAAGTAGCTCATAAATAAATCTGCCAAGAAGGGTGAAAGTGGGTTGCCCATGGTTAGACCAGTTGGTTGTTGATAGAACTTCTTATTGAAACTAAAACAATTTTGTGCAATGCATAAATTGGTAAGTTGTATGAGGTCTTCTATTTCTTCTTCAAGTAGGTTAGTCTGCTGTAGCCATTTCTTTAATTGACGCAGGAGTTGATCTGTAGGAACACTTGGAAATAGTGCAGTGACATCAAAGGAAACTAATCTGTCTTCTGGTTCGAGTTCCAGGGATTTTATCTTCTGTATTAAATCTTCTGAATTCATTATGTTTTTGCTATTGAATTTTGGTAGTGAAGAGAATCTCTGTACTAACCATTTTGCCAGTTTGTAGGTAGGAGAATCAATATTGCTGACGATTGGTCTCATCTTATTACCCGGTTTGTGTATTTTAGGTAGAGCATACATTCTTGGTAAAGTGGGGTGATCTGGTTTTAATCTAGATTTATCAGTGTCTGTTATAGTTTTGCTTTCCTGGATGGTTTGATTGAAGGCTTTTAAATGTAATTTTAATGGGTCTTCTTGAATTTGTATGTAATTTTCTTGTTGCAGCATATTTTCTACTCTGGCAATATAATCATCTTTTTGCAGTACAACTAGTTTATTTCCCTTGTCAGCTTTTGTGTATACTACTGGTTTTGATTTTAATGTTTTGATCACATGTTTGGTTGGGAAATTGTTATGTTTATCTGCTTGTATTTCTTGGAGAACCATTTCACATTCTTTTTTTATAGTGGTTTTATTATTTTCAGTTAGGTTGTAAGTAGCAATCTCAATGTCTGCGACTATTTCATCAGTTGTTTTTGTGTAGCCAACACATGTTTTTAGGCCAAGGTTTAATACCGATAATTCTGCTTTGGTGAAAGTTACATTTGAAAGATTAATTACGTCTGGGTATGACGTCGTTTTTTCATTTTTTAGGTTAGGTTTATATGAATGTTGCTTCTGGCGTAGTATGTCTAGTTTTTTCTTTAACTTCAGCGTTTTTGTTTTCATCCTGTAGCTAAGAATAGTGAGGAATTTTGATTGCATGTTTTGCCAAAGTGGGTAGCCGAGTGTGTCCGTTAATTTAAGGTGAAGAGCATATAATTCCAGTTCCAATTTTTGTAATTTTGTGTAGTGGTTGTTTCTCTCAATTATTATTACTTTTTTATCGGCTGATGTTTGGTGTTTGCTGTTTTTGTCATATTTTACAATTCTCCTTACAAACTTTGGTGTGACTTTGTTTTGTATGCATAGGTTTAAAAAACGGATGTCTGCAAATGTGTTTTTTCTCTTTTCTTCAATTTTTTGGTATCTTTTGATGTCACTTTTTATTCCACTGAAATCTGTATTGAAATTTAGGGTTTCTAATCTTACCTTGTTTTCTGCCATGACTTGTATCTTTTTCAACGTGGTGGCCAATTATAACTTTTGCTTCTTGTGACTTGTTGGTCTTAAATTACGTTGGAACTGGAATTATATGCTCTTCACCTTAAATTAACGGACACACTCGGCTACCCACTTTGGCAAAACATGCAATCAAAATTCCTCACTATTCTTAGCTACAGGATGAAAACAAAAACGCTGAAATTAAAGAAAAAACTAGACATACTACACCGGAAGCAACATTCATATAAACCTAACCTAAAAAATGAAAAAACGACGTCATACCCAGACGTAATTAATCTTTCAAATGTAACTTTCACCAAAGCAGAATTATCGGTATTAAACCTTGGCCTAAAAACATGTGTTGGCTACACAAAAACAACCGATGAAATAGTCGCAGACATTGAGATTGCCACTTACAACCTAAATGAAAATAATAAAACCACTATAAAAAAAGAATGTGAAATGGTTCTCCAAGAAATACAAGCAGATAAACATAACAATTTCCCAACCAAACATGTGATCAAAACATTAAAATCAAAACTAGTAGTATACACAAAAGCTGACAAGGGAAATAAACTAGTTGTACTGCAAAAAGATGATTATATTGCCAGAGTAGAAAATATGCTGCAACAAGAAAATTACATACAAATTCAAGAAGACCCATTAAAATTACATTTAAAAGCCTTCAATCAAACCATCCAGGAAAGCAAAACTATAACAGACACTGATAAATCTAGATTAAAACCAGATCACCCCACTTTACCAAGAATGTATGCTCTACCTAAAATACACAAACCGGGTAATAAGATGAGACCAATCGTCAGCAATATTGATTCTCCTACCTACAAACTGGCAAAATGGTTAGTACAGAGATTCTCTTCACTACCAAAATTCAATAGCAAAAACATAATGAATTCAGAAGATTTAATACAGAAGATAAAATCCCTGGAACTCGAACCAGAAGACAGATTAGTTTCCTTTGATGTCACTGCACTATTTCCAAGTGTTCCTACAGATCAACTCCTGCGTCAATTAAAGAAATGGCTACAGCAGACTAACCTACTTGAAGAAGAAATAGAAGACCTCATACAACTTACCAATTTATGCATTGCACAAAATTGTTTTAGTTTCAATAAGAAGTTCTATCAACAACCAACTGGTCTAACCATGGGCAACCCACTTTCACCCTTCTTGGCAGATTTATTTATGAGCTACTTAGAAACACACATAACAACTTCCTTTCCATACATGTTTAAAGTTTGGCACAGATATGTTGACGACATCTTCGCTGTTGTCCCTAACAGGTTCATACAAGACTCCTTAGCCTTACTAAACCTACAGAACCAATCAATAAAATTCACCATAGAAATAGAAAAAGAAGGCATGCTACCATTTTTAGACCTAAAAATCATCAGAGAAAAAAAGAACCTAACCTTTGGCATATACAGGAAGCCAACACACTCTACTAATTACATAAAAAATAAGAGTTTCAATCCAACCACACACAAACATGCAGTACTAAACAGCCTAACACATAGACTGGTATATACCCCCTTAAATAAAAAAGAATACCAGTTAGAATACCAGCATATAGTAGACACAGCAATACATAATGGGTACAACAAAACAACTATTGACAAAAAAATTGCAAAATTCAAACGACAGATGCACATCAGAAACACAACAAATCTCAGCCAGCAAGATAAAGAGCTAAAGTTCAAGAAATTCACATACCACCCAGGAACTTTTCACAAATTTAAGAAGATTTTCATGAAACATAACATCAGCCTAGCTCCACAGAACAAATTTAACATAGAGAAATTACTTTGTAACAAGTTAAAAGACCCCATTCCACAAGACAAAAAAGCTGGAATCTATAAAATCAATTGTTCAGATTGCAATAAAGTATACATAGGTAAGACAAAAAGAAACCTAGAAACTAGGCTAAAGGAGCACATGAGATGTATTAAATACAAACAAATGGACAAATCTGCAGTTTCACACCATTTTTGGATCACTAATCACAACATCAAACCCAATATTACATTAGTCAAACCAGCCAAATTTGCAGCCGAATTAGATGCATGGGAGAAGATCACCATTCTAAAACACAACACACATCTAATGAATTTTGATTTGCCGCCACCAAATCCTCTCTGGAAGTACATTTCTCCACCACAAGATGCCACCACAGGATCCAGTCCAAAAAACGGAAACACCAACAACACGGGCCAGTCGAATTAACCTTCTGAGGATGGGAACAACGGTTTCCCGAAACATGTTAAGTGAGTAAACTTAAGTGATGTTAGTGTTACAATTCCGACTCACCTTTAAATAGAATCAGCTTTATTCACCAATTGTAATGATTTTACAAGGTTTTGTCATGTGAAATAAAGTATACATAAATTTGTAACTTAACCATTAATATTGGATAGGTACTACTATCTATATGTACAATTTTAATATGAAACACCATTATCTGTTTTTGCTATTTTATATTCTTCTACTGTATAGAAGGCACTCTTAACATATAAGACTTAATTTGTTTTATTTTTATTGGTTCCCCATCTATTTCTGTAATCCAGTGAGGTAAATGATTGTATAAATCATTTGCATTACTTTCAATACATTTATTTTTTCTAATGAGTCTCTTAATCTATTTCTAAATAGATTTTCTTTGTTTTCTATGCTCATGAATATATATACATACAAGGTAGTGTTAGTATACTGAGTTTTTTACATGGAGTTTTTAAGGTATTTCTCTTTTGGATATTTTTAAGAATTCTTATTGCTCTTTTCTGTAGCCTAAATATTTTTAATATATGTTTCTTCCCTGCTGATCCCATAACTCAAATGTCAGTGTATAAATGCATAATATACTGGTGCTGTGCTATCTTCATCCATGATTTATTTAACCTGTTTTATATATGTATATAGCCTTATTGAATTTCTTTGAAAGCTTTTCTAATATGTCTGTTTCATTTTAAATTGTCATTTATGACTAGTCCTAAAACATATGTTTCTCTAACTTATCTAATCTGCTCATTTTTTATTTCTAAAGAGATTTGTGTTTTGTTACTTATACCGATTTACATTAATTCTGTTTTATTTGCATTCAATGCCAATCCTAATTCTTACAAGTATGTACTGACCATCTCTAACATTGTGTTTGCATTACTTTGCACATCGCTGCTGTATTGCCTGTTAAAATAATTGTTGTGTCATCTGCATATCCAATGGCTAATCCTCCTGTGCTTTCTGAATTGTTTAAACATGTGGTACACCGTGGGATGTACGTTTAAACAAAGATTTGTTTTTGGTTATTTGTCCATCTATATTGTGCACTACCCCATTCCCTCTCCATGTGTGGTTTATCAGTTGATACGAAGTCTGTGTTGAACATTGTGAGACCACGTGTTTCAATATTATAGTGTGTTGGTGATGTTTTGTAATGCTAAAAGGTCTGAATACTTTAGCACACAGAATCTTCATGTATGATTCCTATGTGACAATACTCTTGTGGAGAAGTGAGATGGCAATTTATAGGTAGTTTCCCTATGTCTCACAGAGAAATGGTTTGTAATCTTATGAAGACATTTAGGAAAACAAAAGAAACCAAAAGTAAATCATGTTCTATAAAATAGGAACTTGATGACGTCTGAGGAAAGTTAGAGTGAGAAAGCTTGTACAAGAATCAGGAATTTTAGAACCTTGGCTTGGAATGCCACTAAACTTTTAAAATTAAAATCATTTAAGATAACTGTAGTTCAGGAATTGCAACCATGCAATAATGTGAGTCAAGTTAATTTCCGCAATTGTGTATTGGATAATATCACTCTACTGACCCATGTTTAATTTTTTTATAGACAAAGGATAGTTTTACTTACACAGCCATGAAGAACCAATGACAATAAATACAAATTTTCTTAAAGCATGTGACATTTCCAAGATCCTCTATGTTGAAGATATGTGGGTATAACTTGCACCTAGAATTTAAGGGGCTATAAAATATCCAAATCCACCAGCAAATGGTGTGCCTCCCAGTGCCAAGAAAATTACTGTTAGGCCAGCCATGCATTCAAACAAAGGCTCTGTATTATGTTTAATATGAGGGTCGCTCTGAAAGTTTTGAGAATGAATGCAATAAAGAGTTTAAAATTTAGATCTGAACATTGCATACTTTCAAAGTATTCACTGCATTCTATACATCATCTCATTCTTTCAAACCACTTTCCAAATGCAGAACACCATTCTTCTTTAGAGAGAGTACAAATACATTCTTCGTAAGCAGCTACGTAGCTTCAAGTGGTTATAATCACTGAACCCAAATTTTTTCTTTTATTTTGAGGAATAAAAAGAGTCGCATGGGGCCAGTTCTGGACTGTAGGGAGAATGGCAGAAAAATTGGACTCTTAACTCCTGCAGAAATTGGGTTGTTTCTAGCGCAGTGTGGACAGAGGCATTGTTATAGTGTAACGAAATTCCATGCAGACCAATCTTGAGATGCTTTGCTCTCAGTTCATTGAAGACTTGTGGTGTATCATCTGCCAGTAATAGTGCTTTGTCCCTCAACTGGAACTGTTACAATATGGCCACTAGCTGAGAACAACGAGCAGATCATTTCCTTGCTTGCCTCACTTTAGTTTGGGGATCCTTCCCTGGGAAGACCCAGTTTCTGGATCATACTGGTATATCCAACTTCTGTCACCTGTTACAATGTTAAATATGTTGTTGGATCCTCCACCATCACATTTTCTACAGTTTCCTAATACCATTACACACGTGCCTGTTTCTGCATCACATCTATGAGGTGGTGGGCGATCCAACAACTGCAGAGCTTCTTGAGGTGAAGTTTTTCTTTAATGATGGTGTTCACTGCTGCCAATCCAATATTTACGGCTTCTTAAATCTGATAATATGCACAACAATGATGTTCTTGCAACATGTGCTCTGCTTTCATCACATTTTCATCCGTTGCTGCTGTAGCCTGCCATCCTGCACGGTCTTCATCTTTGAGGGAATCCCTTTCTCTTCTGAACTCTGTAAATCGTGGATTGTGAAGGGCAAAGATTCCCAACTGGAGTCTCTTAAGGCATTCTCTGTTTCCTAAATTGAATTTAAAGTCAAAGAAATGCTCTTGTTTAGAATCCATTCTAGCGTAGCAACACATGCATGCACATACACAGGAGTGCACATTGTTGGAGCACACATTACTATCTGAATTTCAATCTAAAGATAGGAAGACCTGATTTGGCTTACCATAACTCATTGTTGCCCATTCTCAAAACTTTCAGAGTGACCCAGGTATCAGCTGAAGATTTCTATTCTACTTCTATAGATACTTCTTTAACTGTTAAGTGTGCAAAGAAGCACCATGCATAAATTAACTGATTAAATTAGTGCTACAAGTAATTATCATTATTGTAATTAATCATGATAAGTGATAACAATGCACAGAAAAGTGAAGTATAAAAGTATGTATTGAATCATACCTTGTGTATTTGGAATGTGGGGGTATCGTAGGATGTGTTATAGATTCTGCAGCAGACACGTAGCTGTCTTCTTTTTTAGCCCAATGTCTCAAACTTACAAAATCTCTGCTTGTTACAATTCCTCCTCCACCTTCCTTTGCTACTTGGTAACTAATATCTGTGCACTCATCAATAACCTGTGTGTCAATGAAAAGTTTTACAATACATAAGACCCACAGGAAAATGGTTTTGAAGGGAACACTGAAAGGGTTATTGGCACAAAAACTAGACAGGGTAACTATGGGTCATTCTCATTGTCCACAAATTTGCAATCCCTTCGTATTTGGGATTGTTAAACAATGATCCAAGTAAGATAATTTGCTGGCTTCAAAGAAACGATTTGACATGTGATGTAATTGAAATAACCTTCATCCTTCCTTATCCTACAATACTAGATACTGCGCTGAGTAAGTGTTGTTAATTACATTTTCATTTATCTTTAAACTCAATGCTACATTAATAAAACTGGAAGATCAAATAGTAAGCCAACTTAAATCATTCCGGAGCATCAATCGTCTTTGCTTGTTAACCTGAATTAGATCGTGCAAACAAACATGCATCACATTTCATTAGAAGCACGCAAAACATGCAATCAGAACTCAGAAGCCATGTATGTTTGTTTACATGACCTAATTGAAGATAATAAGCAGGGTTGCCAGACGTCCCAGATTCTTGGGGACAGTCCCAGGTTTGTGCTAAATGTCTCGTGTCCTGGACAGTTTCTATTTGGGATGGTAATTTTTCCATACTTTTGAGTATTTTGAAACTTGAAAAAAAAGAAAATACATTAATATTTTCATCCTTGGAATTAGTAAAACCAACTGCTATATTTCTTTATACTGCAAAGAGTAATTCCCATGAAGCTTTACTCTCTTATAACAGAAACCAAAGCCAGAAACTTGTATAAGTATATAGGCCACAAATAAATGATATGATTTGATTTGATTTGGTAGTGTTGGTACTGACCCACTCACAATTGGTTCATTGCCTACAAATTTGGTGATTTTTGGAGGTTGGCCAACCTGGGGGGTATGATGCCTAATAATTAAGAACTACTATGTCACTTACTTTTCCCTTCTGACTGATATTCATCAACAATGAAGGAAGTTTGGTAGAAGCTTGTAAAGTGAACACGAACATGTGTTATTTTCTTGAAAAACAGGAAGTAAATTAATAATGGAAATGGATAGGAATTTGAAATGCAAAGGTGATGCAGTAATTTGTATCACAAATTACTTAAATGTAAATAATGATTGTAATATGAATATGCATTTTTATGTGACATTGATTTGAGATGTTTATTGATTGTAATTATTGTTGGGAAGTAAGTTTATACTGCCTTACTGAAACTGACAATAATAGCGCGCAATAATGCAGCGAGGGGGTGAGCTGTTTATCATTATTGGAAACGAGGAAGTTACGTAATGTTGGCGCGTTTTTCCTTGAGAATCTTCTGGAACGTTTCCCTAGAGCATATGTATTCATAATTTTCATTGGATATAAAAATAGACGCTAATGTTGGCGCGTTTTATTAGCCAATTGCAGTTCAGTTATAATCTTTAGGCATATCGGTGTGTAGGAGTATAAATAGGGTAGGTTAGAGGTAAAGTCCGTCAGTTCATCAAAATTCTTTGTACACTACACGTAGCATTCCCGTCAGTTCGTTGAAAGTATTTGTACGGCACACTTCGGATATCAATTTGCAGGTTACGCGTAATAGAGTTATGAAATTTCAAGTGTTATAAAGTTAATTATACAAAAAGTTGAAGTACGCGAATTAAGAATTATCAGTAATGAAGTTATTATAACAGTTTCAGTTTGGCGAGTGTCAAGTTCAATATGTAAATATGATAGTGACTGTGTTTCGACAATAAAAGTGTATAATAAATTTCTTCATCAGTGTTATCTTTGGATAAAAGATTCCATTCCATTTACACAACCTGTATAAAGAGAAGTGCTCGACCCAAGAAAAGATAATAGCTAGCCGGAGGACAGTAAACAAAAATTAAAACAAATAACAGTCGCATTCTTTCAAACACTAATACTACCACAAATTGCTAACACCAGATGGAGCTACAAACCGAACAAATGAATGACGTCACAAGATGGCTTCAACACGTGAAGTAAACACACATACACAAACAACATTATAATAATACCATCGTAAATTGGCTCCCAAACGTGGGGCTAACAAAACAACCATAAACCTCCGCAAAGGTGAACATGTTAAAAAAAGACAAAGAGCTGTGCATTTTTAGTAAGGATTGGGAAAACTAAACTGAATTTAGTGGCTGGTTAATGCAGTAACAAGTACAAAGCATTTTGTAAATACTGTCATAAGTGATTCTTGGAGGTTGGGGGACAAAATGTGCATCTGTCTCTTATTTTGATTTCAGATATCTGGCAACACTAGTAATAAGCAGCAGCAATTATCACTTGTGGTGACAGCTATTATTCTACCAGAAAACACATTTATTTTATACACATATTACTAAATACAAAAATAAATGAAAATATTAAAAATAAAGCTTAATCAGAATGGTGTATTTTCAATTTAAAAGATGAACATTATTTCAATTGCAGCCTGTATTTGTGTCATCCAATAATTTGATTTGATAGTATGCCTGACATTTGTTCTTTTACTCTTTGGCTTTCCGGAAATTATGCAGAAGTGCTTATTTAAACAATATTAACCTCTCGTGTTTTTAAGTGCATAATATATATTTGAAAAATTTGTAACAATAAGTGATATACATATGTACATCAGTTATGACTATTGTACTTTCATGAATATGAAACATCCTTAAAAGTAAGGAGTCTAGGAATTCATTTTACAAAATGCAGTGGGGTGTGTGTATGCCTCAGGACTCGCCAAGGAAATTAACAGTGAAAGAAATGTATTAAAATAATGAGGAATTTTACACGAATGCAACTAATTTTGCATGATTTTCAACACTGCTTACAATTAAGAACACATACTTGCATATACTGTAATAGAGTGCTAAGCCAATGGTGAGGAAGGTAGGACGTGCAGTGTGAGAGATAGAAATTGGAGAGTAAGAGTGATCTACATGAAGTAACTATGGGTGTGGAGTTGGGCATATATCAGGCAAGAATTGGACTTTTTAGAACAAGACAGCTAAGAGGTAGGAGTGGAAGAAAATATTTACATTGTTGCACTGGGATGTATAATTTTAATAGTGCTTATAATTGGAGTAGTGGGGCCTCAGGAATGGCATGAGTGCTGGAAAAAAATCTTTGCTAAAGTGGGCAGTATGCAGCAACAATAAAGAAAAATAATGACTAGTATATCAAAATAACTAAAAGAAGAAACGAAGGAGAGTCCAACATATTTCGAAAGAGATGGATGAACTGAAATCAATAGTGAAAAAAGCTGAAGAGAGAAGCAGAAGATTTAACCTTGTCTGTACAGGAGTGAAGAAAAGAAGAGGGAAAGTGACTTAATCCCGACAGAGAAATTAGAAATGGAGCTAAAGGGAAACCTCTACTATTTCTGTCTACTGGGAAATAGTAGAGGCTTTCAGAGTGAGGAGGAGGACTGGAGAGAGAAAGATAATTGTGAAGTCTGCATGAATGCTACTGACAAATGACATACTAAAAATGCAAAGAAACTAAAAGGGAGTAATATATATTTATTAATAAAGACCTGACTTACAACCAAAGAGTAAAGAAAGGATAGATGATCCAACAGTGAGCAAGCAAGAGCCAGGGGTAAGAGAGCTTTCATCAGAAATATGAAACTTTGTATAGGAGTGGAAATGTCAGATGCTGGCAAAAAGGGACCTAACAGACACCACAGCCAGCAAGGAGGCGATGATACAAGCTAAGGCAGAAGTGAGAAGTAACACCTAAGCCATTTCCACCATCAGTTCTGAGTATACAGTTGAATGACATCATGATTGTTCGTGCATTCAGACTGGTTGAGAGGAAACCAGGTCAGCGCTACTATGGTGTAGTGGACAAGGAGGAGGTCAAGAGAGAGGACTGGACAGCAAAGCAACAACACCAGTCAGCAGGAATCGCACTCCGAGTGGTTTGGGTCAGCTTCAAGCAAGGTTATCCTGAGTAATGTTTCTGGACTTTTTCAGAATTTATTCCAACATGTTTTGGTAAGTCATTTTACAAAATTAGTATTCCATTACTCTTCTGTACTTGCAGTCGATACCGTCCAGGTAGAGTTAAGATGGCTATAGAGATCTGGGGTGCAGAGAAAGGTTGGGAAAACATGGACCTGTACTGAAAATGTTTTGTAAAATGATTTAGAGTTCCATATAATTCTGCAAGGAAAGGAGCTATGTTACAATTAGGTAGAGTGAGTGCATGAGGTATGATTATGGATATTGCTTTAGAATTTATCACTTACCACAGGGGCACATTTTGAAAGATTGCTTAAATGTACAAGAAAAGTGCATTCACTCAAAGAAGTGATAGGTAACCAGGAACCAACTTACAGTAAGGCATGGCTAGGCATGTATGTATGTATATTTATTTCCATAATGCTATACAAAATTCTTACAATTTTTATTACTTTGATTTGCTATTTTTTCTTTCTTTGATCCATCATGCATTTTAACACCATGGTTATTTATGCATGATGGTTCATAACAAATTCATATTTCTTTATTTTTCTAAACCACTTCTCTCTTACTCTCCCCATATATTCTACTATTCTTTTTATATCCCTCTCCTTTTGTATTTTCATTATCCTAACTTTTAATACCTACTTCTTTGTTAACATTCTCCCATTCTTTAGGTAAAAACTGATCTCTCCACAACTTAGTTTCTTCATATTCAATTATATAATGTAAGTCATTATGTGCCTCTCCACAAAGAGGACATCTATCCAAATTCACTCTCTTCCTATCTCCCCTTAACCTATGTGCACTTAATCTAGACCAGGCCCACCCTTCTCTCACTAACCTATTACCTACATCCACATACTTCTCCCTTCCCCAGTCCACCTTTAATTGTCTATATAGTTCCAAACTTTTCTTTCCTTCCAGACTTTGAAATAATTCTTGTTTCTCTATATCTTCTAGTCTGTTCCTCACTTCTTTCCAGAAACCTTTAACTAACCCCTCTCTCTCCTCCCATAAGTTACCCATTCCTATTTCCTGTAAAATTCTTATTCCTTGAGCCCAGTTCATCCCATCACTGGATTTTTCTTGTATTATTAAACATTGCCCCAAGTTATTATGCTCGTCCAATGATTTCAATCTATGCCAATATTTAAGTATCCTTTCTACTATCATGCCCTTGCTACCTACTCTTCCCAACTCCAACATTGCTGCTCCATTAGGTGATGAAATAGATAAATCTAACATACATTTACAGAACGATCTATGTACTTTATCAATCATCTCCCATCCTTTGTCACTTCCCCAAATCTCTGATCCATAGACCATTTTTGCTTCAACTACAGCTTTGTAAACCCTTTCCAACCATTTAATTTGCATATCTGGTATTTTCTTTAAGCATATTCTTATAGCAGTCATTGCTAATCTTCCCTTAGCTGAGGCACTTATCTTGTGATCATTCCATCTCCCATTACTACTTATTCTCACTCACAAATAATCAAACTTGTTTACTATTTGCAACTCTTCCCCTTCCACATACCACTTCAATTTATAGCTCTTTTTAAATAACATTATTTTTTATTTTTTAAAATTTATTCTTAAACCCCATTTCATACAAAATGAATATATGATATGGAGCACTTTTGTTAGACGTCCTACTGAAATAGAACCTACCACTAAATCATCTGTAAAAAGTAATCCTGGAATTTATCTATTATTTACTGTGGGTAAATATAAGTTATCCTTATTCAACTCTTCTAAGATATCGTCAATAAATAAGTTAAACAGTATAGGGCTAAGTTTGCAACCTTGCCTTAACCCCATATTACTATCAATTTTTCCCATAATTTCATCACCATTCAGCCTAATATAAAGCTTATTATTCATATATATATTCTGTATTGCTCTAATGAATTTTAAGCTTAGTCCCTTACTTCTCAGTTTAATCCATAGTGCCTCTCTATCTATAGTATCAAATGCCTTCTCTAAGTCAATAAATGCTATATATACCCTACCTCTTTTAATACTTAAGTATTAATCTATAAAAGATTTTATAATGAAAATATTGTCCACTGTTCTCCTACTTTTTCTGAATCCCCTCTGAAATATTGATAATTTATTTTCTTCCTCTGCCCATTTCTCAATCTAGTTGCTAAAATTCCTGAATAGATCTTTCCTAAGACTGACAGCAAACTAAAACCCCTATAATTAATTGGATCTTTGACACTTCCTTTCATTTTATATATGGGTACAATTATACTTGCCCTCCATTATGTGGTACCTTTCCTCCTTCAAATATAACATTCATCAGTTTAACCAGTATCTTAGTCCTATCTCTATTCTCTATCCATTTTTCCCAAAATTCCCCTGGTTGACCATCAATCCCTGGTGCTTTATTGTTTTTAAACCTTTTAGTTTCCTCCCAAACTTCCATTACCAACATTTTTTTTTATCTAGGCTATCTGTGTATTCTATATCTAAAGATAATGGGAAAGTTTGTTAATTTGGTTTGCATACCTAATAGGTTTTTAAGAAAGGGTGTTTTGACAGGATACTGGCAACTAGTTAGATGCCAGTTGAAAGATATGGACAGACAGGATCTATGGGCAGTATGGAGAAATGTTATAAGGATTTTGGAAGTAATGCTGGGAAAGAGGTGTAATAGGAATCAATGAATGGTTTAAACTGGGAGTTTGGAGGCTAAAATGTTACAGGAGAGGGACAGAAGAAAGCATTTGCTTTAAATGCAGAGATAAAGAATATGTAATCCATATTTCATCACAATGCACAGGCATGGATATCTGGAGGAATGAGTTTATCCAAAATAAATGGTTGAAAATGGCAAAACAGTAGTAATTTAAAAGAATCTTTGTAAACAAGCTCATATTGTTAATCTAGGAGAGCTCTTATTTAGATTACAGACTTGTGTCTACTGTGAATGCAGTACGTACCACATTATAAGCAGATGATACTAGTGTGCTAGTAAAAGGAAAAGATGTACAAGAACTAAATACAAATATTGAACTGTTAGTACCCAGATCAAAAACTGGTTTCAAAATAATAATATTGTAATAAACAAGGCAAAATCATCTCATTATCATTTCAATATTGTCAAAACAAATTGGAAAATGTTTCAAAAATCAAATTTTATGGAAATAATATTCATTTAGTTTCAGAGGTAAAATTATTGGGCATAATCTAAATCAGAACTTGGATCTATCATATTGAACCCTTAGCAATGAAACTTAGCAAAGTATGTTTTACCTTAAGGCATATTAGGAAGGCAGTAAACATTCAAATATTACGCAAACCTTCATTTACTCTTGTGATATGGTATAGTGTTCTGGGGAAACTCTAATCAAGCAAAAGTAATATTTACAATTCAAAAAAGAGCCATTCGTCTAATTATGAGTATAAATTCTAGAACATGCTGCAGGGTATTTTTCAAGAAATTAAAAATACTTCCATTACCCTGAGTATATATCTTTGAATTGTTGAATTACAATTTTACTCTTTAGATGAATATGTGGAAAACTGTACAAGCAAAACTTAAATATTTACATATCTTGTGAACTCATTTGTTTTCATCTGAGGGAGCCACTTTGGCCAAGAGGATGTCTGCCTTTGAAACCATTGTATAATTGCTGTTCTCTTCAAAATTATCTTAAATGATGACATACATGGATTGACAAGAGCTTGTCTACCTGCATATTGTTTTTCTTAATACAACTTGTACATATGTTTTCCTTGTATATACTTGTGGACGAAACCAATACCTCTCTATGATTTCTTATTCTGAAAAAATAAATATATATATTGGAAGGAAGGAAGGAGGGAGGGAGGGAGGGAGAGAGGGAAGGAAGGAAGGAAGGAAGGATGTATTAAATCCAATCTGCATCAGTTCAATATAATATCCCAGGTGTACTCACACAACACACGTAACAAAAATAATTTACACAGATCGAAACTCCTTGAAGAAAGCTTTATATGCACTGGATTGATATAATAAATTACCCCTAGCCTTCAGAAACAGTAAGTCAAAACCTTTAAGATTCTACTGAAAAGATTCCTGCTACAAAATTGTTTTTATACACTGGAACAATTATTGAAAACTGCAATATGTTGTAAACATTAATTTCAACACTATGTGCTTTAGGTTTTTAAATCAACTGGACTGGATGTTGTAAACTTTTTATATGAAAAATATTTTGTATCTACAGTAAAACCCATATTTAACGAAACTCAGGAGGAATTACGATTTTTTCCTTAGATAGGGGTTTTCCTTAAAAAGGGGTTAGTATAAGGTTGAGCATTCAATTGCCAGAAACAATATGCAAATCGTGTTTTTAAGTATTTTAATAGCAAAACTTATTATTTTCAGAAATTGTAAAACATTATGTACAGATGTAATACTAAGAAAGGAATTTAAAGATTAATGAACAAAATGCAGTAAATTAAAGAATTAAAATGCTACAATAACTATTTCAAAAACAGAAAACACTGATATTAACACTGCTTTATGGTCAGCCATTTGCACTTAATCTGCAACAAACAAATGACAGTGGATATCAGATTTACATATTTATCATTAGATATGAAACAAGACAGTAAACTTACTTACTTACTTTCATTTCTTAAAGAAATGCAGCAGAGTAGTCTGGTTACTGCTGTGTTCAGTGTGATAAATGCTGCTGGGTAGCCTTCATCAATAGGGAAGTTACCATCTCACAACATCTAATCTGCTGCAAATGTTGGTACTGCTGATTCCTCTTCATCTGGATCTTTCACTGACTCATTGCATAGCTCTTCAAATGGAGAGCTACGAAAATTCTTTTGCTTCTTCACCGCGGATCCGCACTGTACTTCCGTGGCCAGAATAGCATCTTTTTGTTTAAGTACTCCGTGCAATGTGGAAGTAACCAAATCATATTTCTTCACCATATCGGTCAAAGAAACTGCAATGTTGTTTGCCACGTCTTCAATTATTGTAATCTTGTCATGGACGGTAAGCTTCTTCCGTTTAGCAGCCATTTTTTTGAATGAGAAATATAAATCACTATCGCAAAGACAACACAACTTAACACGCTGCCCGGTGAACTTTAAAATGGAAGCGGAAATAAAACAGAACTCGGAAGTCAGAGAGACAGAAGTTAAGAGATTTGAAAATGTGATTGAGAGCTGCCAACTTTTGCAGTTTAATGCAAACTAAAGCAAAACATGAAGTGACGAGCGGAGCGTAATGAATTTGAAAGCATCCAAATAGGCATAACGTTGCCCATTATAGCGGAGGTAGCGCTAACTGCATTCTGAAAATCTTAATGCACTAATGATGCAAAAGAAGCTGCGCGATTGCAAATTTGAGAATAATATTTTAGTTAAAAACAGGCCTTTTTTTAATGCAGGATTTGTAAAAAGTGAGTTTAAATAACATTACCCTTATGGAACTTTTGGTGGGGCTTCCGAAATATTTGTTAAAAACGGAATTTTGCTAAAAGCGGGCTCATTAAAACAGGGTTCTACTGTGGTCTGTTTCTAATGTAATTGCTGATTTAACAGCCATAAGTTTGTAACTTATATTGTAAATATTTTATTTGACATGTCCAATAACAATGTATATGCTTACAAAGGATGAAAATAAATGAAATGAATTGGATATGTTGGTAAATAAAACCAAAGTACGTAGCACAAATTAGTTTGTTAATTATAAAGTACAATCCTAGTATGGTAACAATAATGTGTGAGCTAATAGTTGTAGGAAGTAGTGTTATTAATTATCTTGTATGGCCTGGAACAGGACCTGCATTAACTCCAGGCCTTATCAGCTATGTAAACAGCTTGATACAAATACACTGTAATAAATCGTATTTTTTCCTTTGAATTGCCTTTTTGAGGAAAATTCTTATTTTAACATATGAAATGCACCTTACACACTTAAGGTAAAAGTTGAAGTTTTCCTCACTTTGAAGCCATTTATTTCCCCAGACATTTAATGTGCCAGACACAGACAAAATATGTTTTTCCACTTGTAACTAGTTTGGATAAATTACTAAATAAGTGAAATGTGTACAGAGCTGATTAATGCTAAAGTTGCTATAAAATTTCTTATTTTATAGAGAAAATAATTCTACAGATAGGCATAAAACTTGGAATTTTGTGAACATTTTCTGACTTGCCTGTATTCTACGAGATTCCAGCAATGTTGGATTCCAGTTTGGGATGTCCTCTACTTTGTCAAATAATTCATTCAGCAGCAGTAGTGGTGGAAAATCCAATATTGCCTGTAAGAAAAATCTTGAAATTAATACATTAATTTGCACTTTTATAGAACTCTTAAAATAGATAGAGTGACTGCATTTAAATGCTTTGAAACATATGCTAATCTGGTCAGCAACCAGTCCCCATGTTGCTGCTGCTACCTTCTTCCATGAAGGATGATGCTTGGAAAAAAAAAAATGGAATTTAGTACTTGCTCTCCCTCTTCACATAAAAACCTTATAGACATTCGACCTGCTTCCTCATTGGATTGGTTCACTTTGTCCAATGTGTAAGAATTAATTTTCTACAGTACTTTTCACGCTAAGTGAAGCAATGAAACACTGCAGGTTCATGGAAGAATACACCAGGAGAAATACAAGGACTGATCACAGAGAAGCCCTGTTAATATTTCAAAATATTTAAACTGCAGGCATTATACAGTTTTGGTTTTTCAACTGTCCCAATGCAAGTCAGATGACCACCCACACAGGTGAGAAGTGGGTGAAGATGAATGTACAAATGGTACACCTGGGGAGGCATTACAGTTAAACTCGTCTAACTTAACCAAGCCATAATCAACAACAAATTCCCAATGACAGCTATGGGAATTGAACTAGGAACTGTGTAATGGCGGATGAAAGCCAGCAATGTAAAACTAAAATGCTCAACATTATTTGTTTTCCAGCACAGTTTTTTTCATAAGAACTTATAATGTACATTTTAAATCTGTGAGTGCATGGCACACCCCTCGTAGTAAAATTTACAGAACCTCCATTGAAAAAGCAATGTATGACCTTCCTATCATTACCAGAACCTGATACTGTGACATCTGTAGCTTCAACATCAGTCACGTTAGATAAGATAAAATGGCTCACATTCAGACCAGAATATAATTATACACTGGTGGCAAAACCTAAGGACGAAAGTAATCTTCGCATGCTGTGACACTGCCAAGTAAACTTGAATCATACATAGAGGGAAAAGCTACAGTAGGCAACTAAACAAAATATGCAATGAGACGAACAGAAATGCCACTTTTATTCATAGACCATAAGCTACACTAAAGTCAATATGACAGAAACAGATACATGGTGCTTAAAAGGGTGTATGATCACCACGGACAGCAATGCATGCTCTGATGTTGGCCACAAGATTGATAAGCAGTTCTTGTGGTAGGGCGTTCCATTTCTCCACCAACGCTGTTGACAACTGTTGGATGGTCATTAGTGCATGTGAATGTGCTGCAATGCATCTCCTCAAAGCATCCCACATATGCTTGATGGGATTTAAATCAGGGGAACGGGCAGGCCAGTCCATTTGCCGAATATCCTCTCGTTCCAAGAGATCCTCCACCTGCGCTGTTCAATGTGGTCACACATTGTCATCCATAAAAATGAAGTCAGGGCCGACTGCACCCCTGAAAAGAGGCACAGTATGACAATAACGTTGACCACTGAGTGTCCCGTGTTCAAAGATTTGGAGGTCGGTGCGCCCATGCAAGATTATGCCTCCCCAAACCATAACACCCGGACCACAAAAACGTTCATGTTCAAGGATGTTTCTGGCTTCATTACATGTTCCCACCTCTCGCCAGATGAGGGTACGTTGAGAATCACCATTTAGACTGAATCTACTCACACTCGAGAAGAGCATGCGATCCCATTCCTCGTTGGTCCAATTTTGATGCTCTTGGGACCATCGCAAACAGTGCCACCAATGTGTGGATGTCAATGGAACACAATGTACTGGCCATCAGGCAAAGAGACGACCTCTGTATAGTCGCCATGCCACTGTGTATCGTGAGTTTGCGTGCCTAGCTGTCCTGTTAAATGTGGTTGCAATTGCACCTGCTGTTTGGCATGGATCCCTTCTTGCCTGTTGCACAATGTAGCAGTCATCTGCTGCTGTAGTTGAGCGTAGTTGACCACCACCTCTCCACAGCAGTGCCTGTGGTTTGGAAGGTTCCCCATGCACATGAAACAATGCTGTGAGCAATTCCAACTCCTGAGCAACACTCGTCACACTTCGCCCTTCTTCCAGTTTCCCGATGATTCTTCCCCATGTGAAGTCATCCAAATGGTGTCTACCGGCCATGTTGCAATGAAGAGCACCACTACAGTGCATCGTAACAGCTCGCTAATTGCCACACCGTCTTGTCCTGTTTTGTCAACTGCCCCGTGTTGCGGGACCAGACCCATTTGGCACTATAGACTCGCTACACTCACGCCATGTGATGTCCTGCTTTGTGTGTACGTGTGAGAGACCTCTGGTAACATGCTCCCGCACCTTCATCTACTTCCACCAAGTAGTTCATTTGTTATGTTACTTTACCCATCTCATCCTTAGGTTTTGCACACGAGTGTATAAAAATGTGATCTGTCACACTCATTGTATCAGTTGTTTGGCTAAAAATATAAATTAAAGAATAGATTCATTATTTCTGAATAAATTTGTTTCAAAACACAATTTGTCCCTTTGGTTGGTGCAAAATGAAAGAAATCTACAGATTTTCAAAATTCAAAGAGCAACTGCACCTTTAAATAAAATAGTGAGACTTTTCCCATTTATCCTATTTTTCTATATTCAGAATTCTTAGTAAATCACCACAACTAAATTATAAATTATTATAAAATTTCACTCAATATCACTTTTTGCCTTCTCCTGTAAAATTTGTATTTGTGGACTTATCACATTTTGAAAAGTTACTCCTCAATTATCTTACACTTCTTTGAAGTTTGGGAGAAGAAAACTCACAAATGAGGTTTCTGAAAAACATTTCTGAGAATGAAGTAAAGATTGTTAAATTACAAGCAATGTTTGTCATTCCAATTTATTACGTCTAGTGGACGTAATAAATTTCTTAGAAAGGATCTCCTAATCCCAAGATTTGTTTGCCAAATTAAGTGACTTGCAAGAAGCTAGAACACTGTTATCTAGAAACTTAGTTACAACTCTTTTCACCACTGAAACATTAGGAGCAAATTCTGAAGGATCAGCAAAATACTCCATTAAATATGAACATCCAATGTTTTCTCTGGCATTATTAAAATTATTTGGATACTTCATCAAATGTTGATGTTGGGAGATCGTCCTCTAAACACCCGTACTTGTGAGTTACAGAGTATAAATCATAAGTCAGAAAATACTGAAACACTAACAGTGGCGGCTTTCAAATAAGTACACTTGGTATCCATTGTTTACTAGTATACAGGGTGAATCACCTAAAACTAGCACCGCAAATATTTCGGAAATGGAAAGTGCTATTGATGTGCAGTTTTTACAGCACTGATTGGTAGTCAGGAGCTCGTACATTTAGCCTTGAAGTAGTTTTAATGTTGTATTTGTGTATTTGTAGCCCCACGTATGGGAGCCAATTTAAAGTAGTTATAGTGCAAATTGTATATATGTTTTAAAACACCACGTGGTGGATAATGTTTCTCACGTAATGTTGTTTACCTCACGCGTGCAGCCATCTTGTGTGACGTCCCTCGTTGCTCATTTGTTAAATCCATCTGGCGTAGCAATCTATATGAATTAGTTTTAAGGTTATGTATATTGTCCTCCGGCCAGCTATTTAGGTAGGCATTTAACTCTTGCAGGGTGTGAAGCGGAAAAGGAATCTTTTATCCAAAAAATTACTAGTGAAGAAATGTGTTTTATAATGTTTTATTGTCGAACACGTGCACTAACACTTTCACAGATTTGTCTAGATAATCGCCATACTGAAACTGTTTATCATAACTTCTAACTTTTAACTCACGTACTTCAATTTTTGTATATAAGTGACTTTGTAATATTTTAGATCTTTAATGATTTTCACTGCGTGTAATTTGACGAACTGAAGGACCGCTAGGCGACATGTAGTCACGTAGTGTA
Source organism: Deroplatys truncata (assembly GCA_030765065.1). Classification (NCBI taxonomy): domain Eukaryota; kingdom Metazoa; phylum Arthropoda; class Insecta; order Mantodea; family Mantidae; genus Deroplatys; species Deroplatys truncata. The sequence goes on along the minus strand of CM060983.1, from coordinate 225,525,928 downwards.
CACGAATCTTTGATGAACTGAGCGGGAGACGATGTGTAATGCTTCGTGAATCTTGCCGAACTGGGGGACGCTCGACTTCGAGCATGGCTATTTATAGGCTTGCCTTAAGATACACCTAAAGATTATAAATGAATTACCATTGGCTAATAAAACGCGCCAACATTAGCGTCTATTTTATTATCCAATGAAAACCACTAATACATATTACTTTTATAGAACATTCTGGAAGCTTTTTTACTGAAAAGGCGCGAAACATTACGTAACTTCCTGGTTCCCGGTAACGATAAACAACTCAATCCCTTCATTGCAGTATTGTTATTGTTAACAGTTTCAGTAGAGCCGAATATTATTATTTACCATTAATAATTACAATTATTAAACCTCTGAAATCAATGTTACATAAAAATACATATTCATATGTAAATAATTATTTACATTAAAGTAATTTGTGATACAAATTACCGTCTCATATGCCCCACTAGAAACATAATTATAAACATTTATAACCTGTTTAGAAATTTTATAATTTTGTTTTTAGTCTCCTAAATCTTGTAACACACGCTATCACTTTCACTTAACACTTCACACGTATTTAACACACGACATATGTTTTATCTCGCCACTACTTACTGGCTCTGATTTAATTAATTTAGATATTAGTCTGATATCACAAAAATATTTTTTTTTTTTTTTTTTTATAGCAAATACTATACCCTAAACTATTTATTTACTAATACCAAATTGTTTACTTTAAGCTGTTGACAAAAATTTATACATTTAAGATTTTTGTAATTATTATACATATGTACCAAAATATTCACCCTCAACACAAATATTTACCTCTCTTAAATCTAGGCTCTGTTTCACCTTTTCTGTTTGCTACATAAATATTTTTTTTTTTTTTTTTTTTTTTATTAGTTTTACCAATTTTTTGTTATTTTGTGCTTTATCTTAACAATGTTCTTGGAATTGTATTTACGTACTTTTAATTTAATATCATATTAAGTTTCAATCTTTGCATTCTTAATTTTCAAATATTGTTACAGTTACTAAAAATTTAATTATTTATTTTTTTAAACATTTCTCTTTTTTTTTTTTTTATAACTTATTTCTCTTTTCAAATGACATATATATATAATTAACCCTCTTACGTTCCAATACATTTCTCTGCAAGTCGTCTTTAACTATCCAGCATTTACTTTACATCACATTGCTATTTACCCTCCTGGATCAAATTGTGTGTGGCTCAACATTACTCGTAGCCGTATCCTAACCTTCAAATTATTGTTCATGAATAACCTCTTGTATTCATATGAAATTTCGTTCTCTGATAATATTTGAAAACAATCTACAGTTTCTTGAACAATACATCTTTTAACAACTTTCATTTTCAACTCTTCAACTATCTCTTTAATTTGAAAGTACTCTGATAAATCTGTACTAAACTGTACTGGACTGGAGTTTTCATTTTGAACATATTGGTACAATTTATTTCTTTGCATTTCTGATTCTTTTTGCATTTCTGATATCTCCGCTCTGAAATTGACTTGCGCCTGATTTACATCTACATTCCTAACCTCTTTCATCTCTCTTAGCTCACTTGAAATATTACTCACTTGACTTCCTAACTCTGTGCATTCTACATTAACCTCACTTTTAGTATTAACCTCACTTTCTTTGTTATCTCTTTCCCTGCTCGTGTCTAGCATTTTCTTTGAAATTTCTCCTGTCTCACTTACTATTACTTCCTCATTTTCATCTCTCATTTCTGGCATACTACTATCTAACTTCATAACTTTCTTTTCAATTTCTTCATTGCTTTGATCTACCTTTTGCTCTAATATCTCATTCCTCCTACCAATACTTTCTATTAATTTCCTATGATCCCTGTCCATAGCTTCCCCTAATTTCTCATAACTCTTTTGCATATCTTCCCTTAATTCCCTATAACTCTGATCTATTTTTTTACCAAAATTTCTAAACATTTCCATAATTTCCATCATCGTACCAGCATCAATAGTAATATATCCTGCTATTCTATTCTTACTTTCTGCACTAACATTTCCTCCCTCAAAAACTACATTGTTTGAACTTTTTTTTGTAACCTGTATTGACTTACAGCTAACTGTTACACTATCTATCATTGTTTCTTCTGTATTACTTGCAGCCATTGTTTTTGTTTTCTAAAAAAAAATTACAATCACCTGACTTTGTGATGCTGTCTGTTGATGTAGCTTTGATGTCCAGCGTTCTGCCCCTTTCTCCTAGATTTGTATGTCGCTTCTGCGTTGTGTTGTGATGAATCTACGTCGTTTCGATGTTTTTTGTATCCACTTGTCCGCGCCGTTTGTCGCTCCTCTTGTTTCTGGAATCTGCGTCTTGTAGATCATTTTACTGCTGCTTTCGTTCCACGTCCTGATTATTCTTGTTCCTTTCCTAGTCGCTTCGCCCCACGTTGATGCGCCAATTTGATGCGGAATTACTTACGTAATATGTTTTTACGTAATTTGTTGTTGAGATCACGCGTGTGTAGCCATCTTGTGTGACGTCCCTCGTTGCTCATTTGTTAAATCCATCTGGCGTAGCAATCTATATGAATTAGTTTTAAGGTTATGTATATTGTCCTCCGGCCAGCTATTTAGGTAGGCATTTAACTCTTGCAGGGTGTGAAGCGGAAAAGGAATCTTTTATCCAAAAAATTACTAGTGAAGAAATGTGTTTTATAATGTTTTATTGTCGAACACGTGCACTAACACTTTCACAGATTTGTCTAGATAATCGCCATACTGAAACTGTTTATCATAACTTCTAACTTTTAACTCACGTACTTCAATTTTTGTATATAAGTGACTTTGTAATATTTTAGATCTTTAATGATTTTCACTGCGTGTAATTTGACGAACTGAAGGACCGCTAGGCGACATGTAGTCACGTAGTGTACACGAATCTTTGATGAACTGAGCGGGAGACGATGTGTAATGCTTCGTGAATCTTGCCGAACTGGGGGACGCTCGACTTCGAGCATGGCTATTTATAGGCTTGCCTTAAGATACACCTAAAGATTATAAATGAATTACCATTGGCTAATAAAACGCGCCAACATTAGCGTCTATTTTATTATCCAATGAAAACCACTAATACATATTACTTTTATAGAACATTCTGGAAGCTTTTTTACTGAAAAGGCGCGAAACATTACGTAACTTCCTGGTTCCCGGTAACGATAAACAACTCAATCCCTTCATTGCAGTATTGTTATTGTTAACAGTTTCAGTAGAGCCGAATATTATTATTTACCATTAATAATTACAATTATTAAACCTCTGAAATCAATGTTACATAAAAATACATATTCATATGTAAATAATTATTTACATTAAAGTAATTTGTGATACAAATTACCGTCTCAGCCTATAAACAAATTTTAATCTTACTGAGAAAGTGTATTTTTTGAGCAAACATACAATTTTTTAAATGGAACAATGCCTAGTTACATCAACAGAATAAAGGTAGGGTAAATTAGAATGTCAATGGTCTTTGTTGCAGGATTCTAGTGCAAGTGGTTTACGAGAAATCGTATTTTGAAAAGTTTCCAACCCGGCAATTGTTTGTCCCATTCAACTTGCTTAGTTGCTAGGTATGATGTTGTTATGTTTGTTTGCATTGTGTTTTCTGTTCATTGATTGCATTGCGACTTTCTGGTCAGTTAGTTCGTGACAGTTCAAGCAGTAAGTCATGAGTGGAAGATGGGATTTACTAATGCAGAAAAAGTCGACATGCTCATGGTGTATGGAGAGTGTAGGAAGAATGCAGTTCGTTCCTGTACGGTGTATGCAGAACCATATCGCAATAGAGTCAACCATCTTGGCAATTATTTATCAACCTCTTCAACCAATTACATGAAAGTTGTACTGTAACACCTAGTAAACATAACAGAAACAAACAAGCGACTGGAGAAGAGACAGAAATTAATGTTTTGGCTGCCATTGCAGTAGATCCGCAAATTAGTTCCCGCACAATCGCATGTGGAAGTGACATAAGTCAGGCAAGGGTACTGCGCATTCTCCATCGACATAGGTTCCATCCCTATCACATCCCTCTCCATCAAGAGCTACATGGAAACGATTTTGAGAATCGTGTTAACTTTTGTACATGGACATTAAGACATGATACTCCAGATTCATCATGTATCTTGTTTAGTGATGAGGCAACATTTACTAATCATGGCAAGGTAAACTGCAGAAACATGCACTATTGGTCTGTTGACAATCCCTGTTGGCTTCGTCAGGTGGAACGTCAGCATCCATGGAGTTTAAACGTATGGTATGGGATAGTGAACCATCAGCTCATAAGCCCTTTGTTCATAGAAGGAACATTGAACTCGTACAAGTATCGCAGTCTCCTGACAGATCATCTGCTACAGATGCTAGAAGACGTTCCTTTGCAGACTAGGAGGAACCTGTGGCACCAGCCCATAGTGCACGAAGTACTACAGCTTGTCTTTACGGATTGTTTCCAAATCAGTGGTTTGGACGAAGAGAACCTGTACCTTGGCCAGCTCGTTCACTGGATCTGACCCTTTTAGACTTTTTTCTGCAGGGAAGGCTGAAAGACACTGCCTACAAGGATGTACCAACTACACCAGATGATATGAAACGACGTATTACTGCTGCCTGCTCTGAAATTTCCGCTGAAATGTTAGAACGTCTGCAGCAGTCTTTCCATAGCAGACTGGAAGTGTGTATTGAAGCTGCCGGTGGTCATTTTGAACACAACCTTTGAAGGGCTATGTTCTCTTTACTTGTAAGAATCTACAGAAGTATTGTAATTCCCTTTTGTTTTTCTTTAGTTTGTGCTACCACAGGTTGTAGAAGTGTTGGTGCGTAAAAGTTTCAAAATAAGATTTCTCGTAAACCACTTGCACTAGAATCTTGCAACAAACACCACTGACATTCTAATTTACCCTACCTTTATTGTGTTGATGTAACTAGGCATTGTTCCATTTAAAAAATTTTATGTTTGCTCAAAAAATACACTTTCTCAGTATTATTAAAATCAGTTTATAGGCTAAATGTACGAGCTCCTGACTACCAATCAATGCTGTGAAAACTGCACATCAATAGCACTTTCCATTTCCGAAATATTTGCGGTGCAAGTTTTAGGTGATTCACCCTGTATACAAATGCTTTGCAATTCTTTATTCCTGTATTTAGCTTAAATGTAAATCAATTTTGCTGCTCGTTTTTAAATTACCAGAGTAAACTTTAAAAATCTGCCTAATACTAGGGCATTCGAAAAGTAATGGCAACACTGCTATAACATCACAAAAAATTTATTTAGGTTACTTTTGACATTACAAACTTCATTTATAGTCTCCTGCCAGGTGAAAAATGCGTTGCCAAATCCTTGAAAGATGGCGCACTCCATCTGCAGCAGCATTTCTGGATATTTCCCTCACTGATCAATCTAGAGCTCTCTGGATGTCAACTCTTGCTTGAAATCGAATGCCTTGTAGAAGTTCTTTGATCTTTGAGAATAAGTCATAGTGACAAGGGCTCATGTCTGGTGAATTTGGTGGATGTTCGAGTAACTTCCCAATTCCACCTTCTAAACAAATTCCTCACTACTGCGGCTACATGACAACGAGCATTATATTGTAACACAATAGGACTCCCAATGGCCTGAAGTCATTTACGACGCCATACTCGGTGCAAATGATGTTCCAAGTAATGCGTGTAGTAGCCTGCATATACCATGAGGTACAGTATGTACTAAGATTATGCCTTCATAATAATAACATACAGTAATCATCAGTTTCGAAGGATCCTGCAATGCTCGGCGTGGTGATTCTGTTTGTTGCCATTTGCTTGATTGTTGTTTCAGCTCAGGTATATATGGAAGTATCCATGTCTCATCCATTGTGATAATGCAAACAATTCAATGTCATTATACTTCTTTGGTTTGTAAACCAACACATTCAAATTCTTAAAATTATTAAGATTCAAAGCACTATTGAGAATGAAGAAATATACATATTAAAATATATAAGGATTAAATTGTTAAAACCTGTAACTTCAGGCTTACAATTGAAAATTTGGGAAAAGATTTATATTTTCAAAAAAGAAGTTCATTTGTTGAATTTTGAGATCCCACCGCCAGACAAACTAATGAAGTTATGTAGAACTACCACTAGAGGGCATCAAGGTCACAATGCATTAGATGAGGAATGGCAGCCAGTCACCAAACAACTGAAGATGGAGACAAATGTCTCTGAAAAACGTTTCCTGATCTTAAACATCTGACATAAGTGAAGTATGTGATTCTTTATATGTATACTGCTTCACTTTCAATAGTGCTTTGAGTTTTAATAATTTTAAGATGTTTTTATCCTGAATTTTCTGTGGACAGTCTGTTAAGTCCTCTTCATTCTGAATGATCTTTGTATAATTGGTAAAGTGTAAGAGATAGACAAAATCTTACTACAAAACAAAAACAAACAAAAAAACACAATAACAAAAGTAGATATTGTTAAAGCTCAAAATTTATATCAAATAAATTTTTTTTTTGGTGTTAACCATTTCTTTGTTATTAATTTGATTTTCAAATATTATATTCTTTGCTAATGACATGTTGCTATTCATTTTTCTTGTGGTCATGCAGGGAACATGGAAAGCCCTCACATAACAATTTACTTTTTAAAAATCTGACTATCACTTCAGATTACTGTATCCTTATTATACGTACAATGAACAAGTAAGAATGTTAATGTTGATCTTGATTAACAAGGAGTAGATAGAAGAATAAACTTTTGTACAAATAGTTCGTAGAAGAGTGGGTAGAGAATGTCCCGTGTAATTTCTGATAGGGAAAACACAATCCTGATACTGGAGTCACTTCTGCAGCTTTTCTTCACCCTTGAGTTGTTACTCTTTTGATAGTTTGATAGTTAAATAGTTTTATTTTCACCATTGTAAATACAATTTTACAAGGATCATTCAAGATCTATATACATTAACATTTATACAAAAATTTAACATAAAACCAGCGAGAAGTGCAACACAACCATATTTTACAAAGCATTTATATTCAATTCTTTGTACTCATCTATTGTGTAGAATGAATTTTGTAGTAAATATGACTTAGTTGCCTTTAGTTTTGTCTTTTCATTTGTTAACTGTTTTATTTGCAGTGGTAGGTGATTATATATATCTTTAATACTCTGTTCTATGCATTTGTTGTTTAAAGTACCTCTGTATCTATTTCTGAAGTAGTTATCTTTAGAGTCCTAGTGTTGTGCTCGTGAATGTGGCAATTTTTATTTTGTTTATTACAGCTTTTTATGGTAAGTTTAATACATTCGTATATATATATATATATATATATATATATATATATATATATATATATATTGAGGGTAGTGTTAGGATCTTTAGCTTTTTAAATGCATTTCTGCATGTTTCGGTTCTTTGAATTCCTGATATTAATCGTATTGCTTTTTTTTCTAATCTGAATAGCCTTAGAAACAATGTTTTTTGGGCTGAGCCCCATAATACGACTCCATAACTTAGATGTGAGTGTATGTATGCATAATATACTTGTATAGCACTTTTTTTATCCAAAATTTGATTTGTTTGCCTTAATACATATATACCTGTGTTGATTTCTTTTGTGACTTTTTCAATCTGTCCCTTCCATTTTAAATTACTGTCTATGACTAAACCTAAAAAGTTTGTTTCCTTTACCTGCTTAATTTCTTTTTTTCCTATTTCTAACTTAATATTTACCAGGTTTTTATTGCTCTGACTAATTTGCATCCATTCTGTTTTACTTGTATTTAATTTCATTCCTAGGCTTGCTAAATGACTGTTCACTTTTTCGAGTAAGGAATTTGCCCTTGTTTGTACCTCCAGTTCTGTTTTTCCTGTAACTACAATCGTGGTATCATCAGCGTAGCCTATCGCTATACCATCCTCATCCATTATTTGTTTAAATAAGCTGTTAATATAAATTAGGAATAGGTATGGTCTTAATTTTGATCCTTGTGGCACTCCATGTGTTACTTCTTTAACAGCTGATCTAATTTTCCTTAATTTGCCACCAATATTATGAATTATTTCCACACTTTGTTGTCTCTTTTTACTTTCTCTACTACGTATAGTAAGTAGGGGAAGTATTGCATTCCACCCAAAAATTCGATACCGAGATTTCGCCGGAAATACATGTTTTGAGACCTCCTGAATCCAAAAAAAGTATTTTTGGAAACATGTCCGTGTGTGTGTCTGTGTGTGTGTGTGTGTGTGTGTGTGTGTGTCTGTGTGTGTGTGTGTGTGTGTCTGTGTGTGTGTGTGTGTGACTGTGAACAGCATAACTCAAAAACGAACAGTCGGATAAACACCAAACTTGGTATTTAGGTTCAGTATCTTCCAGAGATGCGACACGAAGGTTTTCAAGAAAATCCCATCACCCCAGACTACCCTTTACATGGAACATTTTTCGAAAATTTTAATTTTCTCAAAAATGGCTCTAACGATTTTGATTAAAATATCATATGTTTAAGATAATGTCATGAGAAATGAAATGTATATCTCGAATTTTCTGGGAATGTCTCCAAAAGTATTCTTCATTGTGAACGACTTTTGCATAACTGGTAAACCATAAGAGATAGACAAAATGTTACTACACAAAAAATGTAGATCGCGTTAAAATACACAACTTATGTCATATACATTTCTTTTGTTGAGTGAACCGTTTTTGAGATATTGCTTGTTATTTCCTTAAATTTTCCAATACTTATACTTTTTCTCAAATTCGTTATTCATTTTTTTTATGTCCTGGACATGCAAAGAGAATGGAATGCGCCACATAGCAACCAACGTTAAAATATTTGACTATCGCTTAAAAGCTACCATATTCCCCTTGCATCTACAAGAAAATTACCAATAAGATTGACATCTCGATATCTCTATTAACATAAAGCATATGGAGAATAAGCGTTTGTAAAAATAGTTTGTACAAGAGTAGAGAAAGTCATGTGAGTGTAACACATCAGATTTTTTAAGTATGAACTAAGCCACCGTAGTGGTATGCCCCTTATCCCATAGTTTTCAAGTTTAGCCATAAGGGTTTCGATGTTTACACAATCAAACGCCTTTGATAGATCAAGGAAAATGGCAACCACATGTTCTTTCTTGTTTAAAGCATTTATAATGATATCGTTTCCTTTACAGATTGCCTGTATTGTTGACTTTTTTTTTTGAAATCCAAATTGGTATTCTGACAGGACTTGGAATTTATTGCAAAAACTTTGCAGCTGTTTTAGAAACAATCCTTCTATTATTTTTGAAAGAGTTGAGCATAGGGAAATTGGTCAGTAATTTTCCATTGCTAGTTTTGAGTTTTTCTTTTTATATATTGGCCTCACTACTGTCTGCTTTAATATATTTGGGAAGAGTCCGGAATTGAAAGATTGGTTGATTAGGTGAGTAAATACCTTGGTAATTTCATGTTTACAATGTTTTATTATTTCATTTGTCAGTTCGTCTAATCCACTGGACCTTTTTCGTCTTAATGTGTTTATCTGCGAGATGACTTCCCCCTCCGTAATTTCGCCAATTATCATTAAAACAGTTAAGTGTCAAGGCTGAGTTAAAGGTGTTTCAAGAACCACTTGCATTCTCCATATAAGTTGCTGTCATTGCAACTCAGAAATGTGCTTATGGCTTGCAGAACGTTAACTCATACAATTTCTTGAATATACAACAACAGCACGTAAATCAGTCTTAAAAATGAAACTTAGGACTGTACTGAGTTACACTTTAAAATGTAGCAAAATGCCTGTTGCTGAGCTATAAATGCCATTTTATTTAATCATATCCTGTTAAGTTGTTACTTGTATTACTCTATTTCTTAAATGACAATATTAATAAGAGCTAATTTTAGTAGCACTTTTGATGTACATAAACGAAATACAGTATGTCTCTTACTTACTGTTAATTTAAAAACCTTTCCAGAGCGAGGTAGAACTTTACTGTGGATCATATCTCCTTCTAGAGTCTCTTTCTCAAGTTTCCATTCGGGAGAGTTGAGGATTCTCCATGCTACCTCTAGCATTTCTTGTGCCTCTCTTTTATACTTGGCTTCCTGTAAAAAGGAAGCAAGGAACTCAAGTACTGCAGAATTAGATGAAATTATAAGCTTGATAGAACTGTGCATCCAACAAAACTATTTTACATTCAACAACAGGTTCTACAAGCAAGCATAAGGTCTAGTTATGGTAAGCCCTCTGTTACCCATCCTAACAGATTTTACACATGAGCTACATAGAAACACATGTAGTAAAAGACTTTCCACATATTTCCAAGTTTTGATTCAGATATGTAGATATCTTTGCAATCATACCAGATAAACTCAAGGAAGATGCTCTGAAATTACTAAATTTGCAGGATGTGTGTATAAAATTCACAATCGAAAGTGAAGAAAATAATATCATACCCTTTTTGGATCTCAAAATAATCAGGGACCAGGAGAAATTTACATTTGGAATCCACAGAAAATCAACACATGTAGATAATTACATTAAAAAGAATGTATGCAATCCGATCTCACACCAGCTTGCAGTTTTCAAAAGTCTAATCCATAGGTTAAACAACGTCCCTCTAAGCAGAGAAGAATATTCAAAAGAACACCAACGCATACTGGAAATCACAGTGGCAAACAGCTTCAAACCAGATTCAATATTTAAGATGTTCAAACAAAGTAGTAAACTCAAAGAAATAACCCAAACAGCTACTCTTGATACAATCAGCGACAGTAACTAGTAATATAAAAACTTCACTTATCATCCATGGACGTTTTCAAAATTTGAGAAAATATTCAGTAAGTTTGGCATCCAATTAGCCCCTCAAAAGAGATACAGCCTGAAAAATTTACTAAACAAACCACTGAAAAACACAATCCCAGATACACTCAAATCAGGAATCTACCAGATCAACTGTGAAGATTGTTAAAAATTCTACATAGGCAAAAGTAAGATAAATTTGAGTATCAGATTGGAAGAACACCAGAGAAATATCAAACAGAAACAAACAAACAAATCTGCTGTATCACACTACTTTTGGTCTGAGAACCACAACATTGGTCAAATCATAAAATTGGTAAAACACTTTCCTGATCACTAGAACTGACTATTTGGGAGAAAATATTCATTGTCAAGAATGAAGAAAATATTATAAATTTTGAAATCCCACCAATGAATAGCTTGTTAGAACTTTGTCACTCCACCAGTAGATGACAGCAGGATCCAACCCAGCCAGGAGAGGAGGAAGAGGAAGGAGGCAGGAACATGCTTCAGTCACCAAACTGCTGATGATGAGGACGAATGCCCTGAAAGCATTCCAGTTTTATTAATTTAGTACGTGAAGGTTTTGTGAAAAAATAGTGTGACTCATTCCTAATTCAAAATTATACCCACTTTATGTCTTACAAGCAGCAATGACATAAATCAGTTGAAATTTCCCTTCCTTAAATGCATCTTAATTTATGAAGTCCCACTGAGGGTTCCATTATTTCCAAATGCTGGTACTGAGAGTTTAGTAAATTGTAGGGACACATTTCATCTTTATACCTGGTCTATTTAATCTCATATACTTTCTGAGGCTTAGTTCTGAGGAATATATGAGGGCGGATCGAAAAGTAACACACAATAATTTTTTTCTGTCTTCGTATTGCAACTGGAATGTTGCAATTTCACACAGATATAGTTTAGAGTTTTCACTACAGATAATATTTTTTGTTTGATGTGCAGCTCTAGCGAGAGAAGCATAAATTATGCAACAAAGATGGTGCGCATGTTACTGTCGTCCATGTGTGAAAAGCAGAGAGGTGTGGTTTGATATTTGTGGGCCAAAGGGCATAAACAGAGTGATATTCATACAGATATGTGTAGCGTGCATGGGGATGATTGTATGGACTGTAGCAATGTCTCCAGGTGATGTGCATTCTTCCTAGAGGACCGTGTGAAGCTTAGTGATTTGCCACGCTCCAGGAGGCTGGTAACAGCGCTGCAACCCTGCGGAATGTCAGAAGCATTGCGACAATTTTGAACGACCAGCGTATGCAACTGCAAACCTTATCGCAACAGTTCAAAATTTCCTATGGTGCAGTGTACGATATTGTTCATGACACGTTGAAATTTCGTAAAGTTAGTGCTCACTGGGTGCCTAAGAACCTGGCAGACCACCACAAGGGCCAGCCAATGATGATGAGCTTGGATCACTTAACTACACTGCAGAAGGGCATGACTTTCTGAAAGGAATCATCACTGGTGATGAGTCGTGGGCATACCACTACACGCCCGAAACCAAGCAGACAAGTATGGAGTGGAAACATGCTGGTTCCCCAGTGTGACTCAATCTGCTAGGAAAGTGCTTGTGACGGTGTTTTGGTATATGCTTGCATTGTATTGGTAGACTTTGCTGAACACGGGACCACGTGAATGCTACAGCCTACATGAAAGCTTTGGTGAAGTTGCGTTATGCCCTTCGTGCCGAACACCACAACATGAATGCTGACGCTGTCAAAATTCTTCATGACAATGCTCGCCCCCATGTTGCTGCTGCTGTTCATCAGAAAATCACCAAATTTGGTTGGGAGGTGCTCCAGCATCCACCATACAGTCCGGACTTTCATCTGTTTGGTCCCATGAAGAAATTCCTGGCCGGCCAACGCTTTGCGACAGATGCAGAAGTGAAATGAGCATTCCGCAGGGCATATTGAAACTGGTATCATGGTGGGAGAAATGTGTTGAGAAACTTGGTTACTATGTCAAAAAGTAGGTAAAAGGTGTAATTTCATTTCTGATTGTTTGTTGTTTTAGCTATTGAACTTTTTTGTAAAAAAGTTACTGTGTGTTACTTTTTGATGTTGCCCTATGTTCCCTGGGAGCATACAAGGTTCTCTCTGTCAGAAGACGCACTAATCCTATAATGCCAGAGAATGCACAGCTGCCCATAACTCTTATAATTTAATACAAGATGCAGATATGTTCAGTGTTCATTGAGTAAATAAATAGTCTTCTGACTTGTATCAAGCATAATTATCATTTTGTCCTGTGAGAATGCCTGTTGTACATTTCATAATAATTTATATACTTACAGTTCTTTGTGCATAACTGGGATGATGGGGTTGAGAGATTATGGAAATATACTTTTCCTACTACTTACTTAAGGCAGAAGGAGTGCTGCATTTCCCTAAAAAATTCAGTATAAAATTTTGCTAGCTATACACATTTTGTAATCCTTGAATTCATAAAGAAGTACTTATAGGGGTAAAAGAGAGAGAAGAGCACAATAAAACAACAGGGAATAATTATCAAACTCTGTATTTTAACTACTGCAACTTTCACAGATACAACTCAAAGTTTTTCATGAAATTTCCCTAAAGGCTGGTTCATAACCAAAGGGAATGGTAAGCAGAACAAGAACAGAAAGTTGAAATACATGTATTCAAACGGGAATGTTCACAATTGACGGGAAGCCTTCCTGGTCCCTAAGAACGGGAAAGAAGACTTGCCAAAGTTTTAACTTTTTCGTTCTTGTTTCCAGGCATGGCATATTAGACTCATATTGAATATTACACTCTTCACTGTGGAGGTTATTTAGGCAGCCGTGACATGAAACAACTACTACAGCTTTCTGTAGTCGCAGGCTGGAAACATGAAACTGGAAGAAATTAGTAGTATATATGCTTCCCAACCTCAGATCCTGACACCTGCATATCCACTGAGCGTTGGTTCTCCTAGTGAAAGTGTCATCTACAGTTTGTTTATATGCAACTCAAAACTGGCTATTGCCTAAAAGAACAATGGCAAAAGCTACAATGAACATCAAAAACTGGTGGAAATTAACAAAGAACATGAACAACTTTAATGTATACCATTAAATAAAGGAATGACAGCTTGGTGCAACTAGAGAGATCAGGAATGTAATGGATCTGCATTTATGTAATGTTTAATCTCGAACTTTGACATTGGTTAACCATATTATGTCGGCTGAATTGGAAGTAGGTGAAAAAATATCATTGGTCAGTTAAAAACAAATGTAATCTCAATGTGCAAAATCGACTTTCACTTTGGATAGAGATGATCATCGATATGCATTCCCATTCCCGTTACTGGGCTGTTGTGAACCAGCCTTTACTCCAAGCTGTGTGTGGGAGACATTCTCAACAATTACTCTGAGTAAACTTCCAAAGGTACTCTGTAATTCAGAACAGGTTGCACATGTTTGTTATTACTGGTTTACAAGGTATATGATCAGTTTTATATGGATCATGCTACATATTTAGTTCATCATGCTGGATGGCCACTACAACGTTTTAACCGTGCAGTAGTTATGCTTTGTTTTGTATCCTTCATAGTCACTGCAAACTGTGAGTCAGCATGGGAAAACATGTGGATTTATAAATAAACATCAACAAAGTAATACAAAATAAACAATTTACTATATTTGAATTTTAATTTAAGTAAATAACTTTCATAAAGCATAAATCCTGTCCAGTTCCACTAGAATTTTGAGTTTCTTAATACATTACATGGTTTCAAATTCACAAACAAATACTGTATAATAATGTTGTAAACAGGATGAGATGCACACATTAGTTACTGCAGTGCTTCAGATTACACATTTCAGTGACAGTCCTTAATTTACATTGTCATTCTCTGCCAAAACCTCAACAATCATCTTTCTGATTCTTTCAGATTTTATTTCATAAGGATACATTCTGCAAAAAAAATTGATAAATAGAAAGACTTCACTGACCTGAACGTAACAAAACAATGTGACTTATAGAAGGTAAAACTTTAGTGATAAGAAATCATTGTGATTAAACTAATGTATGACTACAATAGCTCACATTCACTGTTTCTACCAACAGCGACAATGCAGATAATATCCAATGTTGTTGCTCAGGTGGGACTGTCAGTCCGCAGTTGTTGATCATTTCAGAACCGCTGCACAAGTTTAAGTCAAACCAAGGAATAACTTAATATTCTTGATTACAGGAAAATACTAGGGTAACGTGATTTCTAAGCTCAAAGAGCTTAAAGGGAAAGAAAAAAATACCTTTGTGCGGACAGCTTGTCTGTGTGTGACTATTGTGGAGTTAAAAGCACCCTTTGGATTATGCAGTAGTCTGGCTAGTTTTGTGAGATTTATTAACGAGATATTTTATGAACTGGTCCAAAAGAAGATTTTACGTATTTGTGTTGATAATTTGATTATTCCCCAAAAGACTTCAAGGATGCTTACCAAAACCTGGTCATTCTGCTTCAAGTTGCTTCAAAGGAATATCAATGGGAAGAAACGCCACTTTCTGCAAACATCATTGAGATTCTTGGATATGTCACTGAAGATTGTTGTGTTTCACAGTCTGAATTCAAGAGTAGAGTCATTCCCAATACCAAAGTCAATAAGAGGAGTTGAAAGTTTTCTTCTGGTTTGTCAAATATTATGTACTAGTTGACCAATTTGCAGTGAAAGGACCAGAAGTTCAACATGGGTTCAGAAGAAGAAGCTAAGGATGCATGAACCAGTATAAGGCATATACAGTCCAGAAGCTCTGCAGAGTGTCACACAGATGCTTTGAAGGAAGAATATGGAGCACTTCTAGTACAAAAACTCCCTTCCACATGAGAAGGATTTTAATGCTGTTTGCTTCAGATGATGAAATGTCATGCTTACAAACTTGAAGTGCTGACAATTATAACATTTTTGAAAGGGTTGTGTGTCTATTTATTAGGCATACTGTTGAAGAGGAAATCAATCACAGTACAACCATTCTAAGGTGAATATCCATTTAAAAGTTAAAAGCTCAGAAAGAATTACAATGTATAAAGAAATTTAATGTAAAGAAAATAATTTAGTAAGAAAATGTAATATTTGTATAAATTAAATTCAAGAACAACAACAAACCGATGTGAATAACTAATGTAAGAGAATAATTTATCATGCATGTTAAAGAATTAGTATAACTTCTGGTGACAGAAAATTAGAATGTGATGCAGTAATTTGTATCACAAATTACTTTAATGTAAATAATGATTGTAATATGAATATGCATTTTTATGTGACATTGATTTGAGATGTTTATTGATTGTAATTATTGTAGGGAAGTAAGTTTATACTGCCTTACTGGAACTGACAATAATAGCGTGCAATAATGCAGCGAGGGGGTGAGCTGTTTATCATTATTGGAAACGAGGAAGTTACGTAATGTTGGCGCGTTTAGAATATTCTGGAACGTTTCCCTAGAGCATATGTATTCATAATTTTCATTGGATATAAAAATAGACGCTAATGTTGGCGCGTTTTATTAGCCAATTGCAGCTCAGTTATAATCTTTAGGCATATCGGGGAGTGGGAGTATAAATAGAGCTAGGTTAGAGGTAAAGTGCTTCAGTCGGTCAGTTCATCAAAATTCTTTGTACACTACACGTCGCATTCCCGTCTGTTCGTCGAAAATATTTTGTATGATACACGTCACCTTCAGTCCAGCAGAAATATTACACGTCGGCTATCGATTCGCAAGTTACGCGTATAAGAGTTATGAAGAATCTCCAGTATGGTAAAGTTAATTATACAAAAAGTTGAAGTACGTGGATTAAAAGTGATTAGTAAGAAGTTGTTATAACAGTTTCAGTTTGGTGAGTGTTAAGATCAATGTATAAATGTGATAGTTAACGTGTTCAACAATAAAAGTGTAAAACAAATTTTTTCATCAGTGTTATATTTGGATAAAAAGATTCCTTTCGTTTACACAACCTGTATTAAGAGAAGTACTCAACCCAAGAAAAGATAATAGCTAGCCGGAGGATAGTAAACAAAAATTAAAACAAATAACAGTCGCATTCTTTCAAACACTAATACTGCCGCAAATTGCTAACACCAGATGGAGCTACAAACCGAACAAATGAATGACGTCACAAGATGGCTTCAACGCGTGAAGTAAACACATACACAAATAACAAGTAAACACTCGCAAATTGGCGCCCAGAACGTGGGGCAGAGTGACCAGGAAACGAACACGATGACCAGGAAAGGATCAGAATAACCAGGAAGGGGCAGAATTAACCAGGAAGAAGTGAGATGACCAGGAAGGGGCGAATGGAGAAGTAAACTGAACTACAAGACGCAGATTCCAGAAACAACAAAAGGGACGACAGACTACGCGGATGATTGGACATCGTAATTACGAGATTAAAAGGCAACAGGGGAATTCAAATACGGAACACCAAAACGACGTAGATTCATCGTAATACAACGCAGAAGCGACATATAATCTAGGAGAGAGGGGCAGAAAGCTGGACATCAAAGCTACATCAGCAGATAGCATCAGAAAGGTTAGAAAAGTGTTATGTTAATTCTAAAAAAAAAAAAAAAAAGGGTAAAAAAATTTAAATGTACCTTAGGAGCGGTAGGATAAAGAAAACAATGTCCACTAATAATACAGAAGAAATAATTATGGAGGGAGATAATGTAACAGTTAGCTGTAATTCAATACAGGTTACAGAAAATAGCTCAAACAATGTAGGATTTGAGGGTGAAAATGTTAGTGCAGAAAATCAGAATAGAATAGCAGGAAATGTTAATCTTGATGCTAGTATGATGATGGAAATGCTGAGAAATATGAATAGGGAATTGAGAGAAGATATTAGTAAGAGTATTACAGATCAATTGAGGGATGATATTCGTAAGACTAATGAGAAATTAGAAGACCTAATTCAGAATAATATAGAATTAAGGGAAGAAATTTGTAAGAATAATGAGAAATTACAGAAGAAAATAGATCAAAACAGGGAAGATATGCAAAAGAGTCATAGGGAATTAAGGGAAGATATTGGTAAAAGCTTAGAACAAAACAGGGAAGAAATTGAAAAGAAATTCATGGAGCTAGATAGTAGTATGATGAGAAGAGAAATGAAAATCAGGAAATGATAGTAAATGAAATAGGTGAAGTTTCAAAGAAAATGTCAGAAATGAGCAGGGAAATATCAAACCAAAAAAGTGAGGTTAATACTAAGTTTGAACATGTTGATGTAAAATGTACAGAATTAGGTAGCCGAATGAGTAGCATTTCAAGTGAGTTAAGAGAGATGATGGAGGCTACAAATGCAGATTTAATTCAGGTGCAAGTTAATTTCAGAGGGGAAATATCTGAAATTCAGAAGGAGTCAGAAACACAGAGAAATAAATTGTCTGAAGAAGTTAAAGATTTGAATCAAAAGCTAACTTCTGAAATTAACAAACACCAAGCTGTTCAAAATGAGAATAATAGAAAATTGGAACAGACAATAGAAAGTCTGCAAGGTACTGTAAATAGGTTAGAATTGAATTCAAGGGCAAATATATGTGATGTGAATGTATCAGATGTACAAAATAATGATAGAGGTAGTTCATCAGGTATGACAAATGATGTGAGTGATGCTGCAGCTTCATCTATAGCTAATGCTGAAACTCAGAGTGCACAAGTAACACTAGAGAATTTAAATATGGGAGTAGGGAATTTGCAAAATTACAATCATATCTTAAGTGATTTTCCACTTCCAAAATTTAATGAAAACTCCAGTCCAGTACAGTTTATTGCAGACTTATCAGAGTATTTTCAAATTAAAAAGATACCTGAAGCATTAAAAATGATAGTTGTCAAAAGATGTTTGGACCAGAAAACTCTAGATTGGTTACAAATGGTATCAGGGGGTGAAATTTCATATGAATCCTTTAAGAGGTTATTCATGAACAGATTTTGGAATGTTACGGTACAGCACAGAATTCGAGCAATGCTTAGTCGTGGTCAATTTGATCCACGAGAGGGAATATCAATGACTGATTACTTACTGAAACATGCAAGTCAGGTTAGGAACTTGTCACCTCCAATCAATGAGGAAGATTTTGTGAGTTTGCTCACAAGGCATTATCCTTTAAGGATACAAAATTACTTATTAATTGCAAAACCACGTAGCATCTATGAGATGACAGAATTAATGACAGCTTTGGAACAACAGGAAGAAGATATATCTCGAGAGTGGGAGCATAGATTTTTAGATGTGCGAGATAGAAGAAATTACCAAGATAGTTATCAGCAAAGTAGAGGACAAGACAGGCATCATGAAAATAATACCAGACAACGGTATCAATCATATGTTCCACAATTTGAAAGATCGAGGATAGATAGGAGACCAGGTCGACAGGAACAAATAAATTATTTCAGGACAGAAAGATTGCCGGAAAGAGGGCAAAATTATGGAAGGCGGTACATTAGACAAAGGGGAAATTTCACTCACTGGAGGGAAAACAATAACCGGGAAAGATCTGAGGAACGGCAAGAAAATTATGTGCCAAGAGGACATAATTTCAGAAATCGAGGATTTCGAACTCGAGGAAGGGGAACTCAAAACAATGGTAGCGACAATGAGATAGATTTAGCTCCTGTTAGGAATGGCAGTCCCGCACGTGAACATGGAAGTAACCACGAAAACTGTTAATAGACTCCTGTGCAGTAGGTTCTCAGGACGTCTTTAATAATTCAGTATCCATTACCAATACAAATAATATGCCTACACACACACCCTGTAATAAGATTGCAGCAACACAAGATAAAGGAGAAAATTTCGAGTCACCTCATATTAGGATAGAAATTGCGAAGAAAGAGATCATTGCAACTATAGATTCTGGTTCGTCAGCTTCAATTTGCTCACAGAAATTTTACATAAATTTGATTAATGAAGGTAACAAAATTATGGCTCTTCCCACTAGTAATTTAGTTTGTCGTGTTGCAATCGGAAGAACGACACAGGTCATAAAAACACAAGCTCTACTTAACATACTTATTGGCGGAGAGAATTTGGAGGTTATGTTTCTAATTGTAAACCATCTGATTTGTGACATAATTATAGGATGTGACTTCCTACATGAATATGAAGCACGTATAGATTTTAAACATGAAGAGTTAAAAATAACAAAAGAAGATAGAGAAATAAAGGTACCTTTTATAAAAGAGAAGGTTTCTGTGATTGAGATGACAAAGGATGAGAAAAATCTTTGTGACCAAGAGTTTTTTGTGCAAATAACAGAGACTGATACAAATAGTCAGATAAAGCGGGTAGTCACAGAATATGAAGGGAATACCACGCCATATTTTCAACAGCTAGCAGAAATGCCAGAGAAAGTAGAGAAACTTATAATCCAAACAAAAGATGACCATGTGAGCGAGACAGACAACAGCTGGGAAGAGAAGAGAAATG
The DNA here is from genome assembly GCA_030765065.1 of Deroplatys truncata. Taxonomy (NCBI): domain Eukaryota; kingdom Metazoa; phylum Arthropoda; class Insecta; order Mantodea; family Mantidae; genus Deroplatys; species Deroplatys truncata. Next base: position 225,505,632 of record CM060983.1, on the reverse strand, counting down.
AGGAAATTATACACAATTGTGAAGAAGCTTATAATATTACGATAACGCAAAAACAAATCCTTCATGATGTTTTGATGAACAATAGTTCAGTATTTAATAATATCCCAGGCAGATGTAATGTATATCAGCATACATTTCAAGTAGAAGACGTACCACCATATAGGCACAAGTATGACAATTTACCTATAAGTCTTCGGGACAAAGCTAGACAACTAATAAATAGCATGTTAGAAAATGGGATTATTGAGCAAAGTAATTCTCAATACATAAATTCAATATGTTGGAGTATTAAACGAGATGGTAGTTTGAGATTAACATTAGACGGTAGATATGTCAACAAGTATATGAAGCCTGATCATTTTCAAAGTGAAGGAATTGAACAATTAATCACGAAACTTTCAAGAGGGAGATTTCTGACATCCATTGACCTCACTGCTTCATATTGGCAAGTGGAATTAGATCCACAAGTGCGTGATTACACTTCATTTCAATACTCGGGGATCCAGTATCGTTTTTGTGTAAATCCTTTTGGTTTAAAGAACTCAGGAAGTGGATTTTTGAGAGCCATTCACAGTATCTTTGGAAATTCTGCAGATGACTTCTTAATAAAGTATATTGACGACTTCCTAATCATTAGTCAAACATTTGAAGAACACATGAATAATGTCCATTATGTGTTAAACAAACTGCAACAACATGGTATGACTGTAAACATACAAAAATCAAAATTTTGTGTCAAGGAAATAAATTTTCTGGGTTATGTAGTGGATGAACGAGGTATAAGACCTGATCAGAAGAGAATAGAAGCAATAATGAAAATTCCACCACCAAGGAACGTAAAACAAATTAGACGTCTCTTAGGGGTATTGAACTTTCAGAGTAAGTTCGTACCAAGATATTTGGCTGAGATAGAACCACTGCGGCAGCTACTCCGAAAGAACAATAAGTGGAGATGGACAGAGGATCATCAAAAATGTTTTGAGAGAGTAAAAGAACTCTTTGCTAAGTCCATATTACTCGAGAGGTCCAGAGAAGATTTGGAATATGAAATTTATGTCGACGCATCAATGCAAGGATACGCCGGAATTTTAGGACAGCGAGACATCAACAATGACTTTCACGTCATTAGTACAGCTTCTAGAGGACTTACAAATATTGAGCGGAATTCTTCAGTGACTCAGCTAGAAATTGGAGCACTATATTTCTCATTAATTCATTTTAAAACCTATATTTATCAGCAAAAGGTGAAAGTATATTCAGACCACATCAGCTTAACTTTCATACAACGATGTAGATTATGTAGTGGAAAACTTGCTAGATACATTCATGCAATATCTGCATTCGATATTGAGATTATACACATTCCTGGCAAAAATAATACCTTCAGTGATTTGCTATCAAGATTGAACTACAACCCACAAATTCCTGAAAATATTGAAAGGCCTAGAAATGAAGTCAAAATATTGACAATTGAAATTCCTTTAGGCAAAGAAATGATAAGAAAATTGAAAAATATGGGTGAAATTCAAAATGAGGACGCAAAATTATTTGAACTTAAAGAAAATGCACCATTAATTGAGGAGGCAAAGAAAGAAATTGTAGCAATTCGGGATGGGACATTATACAAGAAGCATGGAAAAGAAGTGCCTAGTTGGAAGGTAATGGTTCCGAAAAGCATGGAAAAGGAACTAATTAAGAATTTTCACGAAGGGTTAGCACACTCAGGGACAGACCGGACAACTTCTATGATTTTAGAAAATTTATACATATCCAAATTGCGTCAGAAAGTGCGGAAATTTATATCGTGCTGTAACCTGTGTCAGAAGGCAAAGCAAATAAATGCAGCATATGCATTTGAGACTAATTCGGTTATAAGGGATAAGCCGAGGTGCGTAATTAGTATTGATATTCATGGTCCGATGCCTCCAAGTCAATTTGGAAATAGATATATATTTGTCTGTTATGATATATTCAGCAAATATGTAAGAATTTACCCTTTGAGAAAACCTACAGGTTTAGCATGTTTGAATAGACTACTCAAGTCATATGTGATAGAAGAAGGACCTATTCAATCTGTATTGAGCGATAATGCTTCATACTTCACAGGAAAAAAATTTATGGATGGACTGAAAGAAAATGGCATTAAACAATATTTTTCCTCAAGATACAGACCGAACTCCAACCCAGTGGAGAGGGAAATTAAGGAAATTTCAAATTATTTAAGGGTGCTGTGTCATCGAAAACAAACCCAATGGTATGGATATGTGAATTTCGTTCAGAATCTACTAAATGAAACCGTAAACAATGTGACAGGATACAAACCATGTGAACTTAAGTTGGGAAAGAAGATCAATACAATGTGTAAGAAAATTCCAGAAGCCATTCCAGATGCGCACTCAATACCACAAACACAAGAAGAGATGTTCCGAAAAGCATTCGAGAGGATGAAGAAAAAGGCCACAAAAAGAAAAATTAAACATGCAGAAAAGAAGAGAAAGGAATGGAGGATAAAAATAGGAGATTTAGTTTTGGTTAAAACCAAGAAATTGTCGAACTTTATTGGCGAATGTTTCTCAAATACCATGGACCATATGAAGTTGTTGAAGTATATGGAACAAATACATATGAGTTATATAATCCAACAACTCGAAAAAGCATTGGAAAATTCCATATTGAGATGCTGAAACCATACAACAATGGTGATAAAGGTGAAACAGAAGACAAAGATGATAGATAGAAGATGATAAATAGTAAATGCTGGATAGTTAAAGACGAAATGCAGAGCAATGTATTGGAACGTAAGAGGGTTAAATAAATATGTACGTCATGTGAAAGGAGAAATAAAATTTTGGACATAATTGAATTTTTTTTAAAAAGGAAAATAACATTTTATTTGTAACTGTAACAGCATTTGAAATAAAGCATGATGTTAGTAAAGTACGTAGATATAATTCCAAGAGTATTGTGAATATACAGTACAAAACAACAAAAATGGGGTAAAAATAATTAAAACAAATACTTATGTAGCAAATAGAACATGTGAAACAGTGCCTAGATTTAAGAGATGTAAATATATTTGTATAGAGGGTGAATATTTTGGTAAATATGTGTAATAATTACAAAAATCTTAAATGTATAAATTTTTGTCAACAACTTAAGAAAGTAAACAATTTGGTAACAGTAATTAAATAATTCAGGGTACAGTATTTGCTATAAAAATTGTGATGTCAGATTAATGTCTAAACACATTAAACTAGAGCCAGTAAGTAGTGGCGAGATAAAAAAAAAAAATTATGTCGTGTGTTAAAAGCGTGTGAAGTGTTAAGTGAAAGTGATAGCGTGTGTTCCAAGATTTAGGAGACTAAAAACCCAATTATAAAATTTCCAAACAAGTTGTAAATATTTATAATTATGTTTCTAGTGGGGCATATGATGCAGTAATTTGTATCACAAATTACTTTAATGCAAATAATGATTGTAATATGAATATGCATTTTTATGTGACATTGATTTGAGATGTTTATTGATTGTAATTATTGTAGGGAAGTAAGTTTATACTGCCTTACTGGAACTGACAATAATAGCGTGCAATAATGCAGCGAGGGGGTGAGCTGTTTATCATTATTGGAAACGAGGAAGTTACGTAATGTTGGCGCGTTTAGAATATTCTGGAACGTTTCCCTAGAGCATATGTATTCATAATTTTCATTGGATATAAAAATAGACGCTAATGTTGGCGCGTTTTATTAGCCAATTGCAGCTCAGTTATAATCTTTAGGCATATCGGGGAGTGGGAGTATAAATAGAGCTAGGTTAGAGGTAAAGTCTTTCAGTTGGTCAGTTCATCAAAATTCTTTGTACACTACACGTCGCATTCCCGTCTGTTCGTCGAAAATATTTTGTATGATACACGTCACCTTCAGTCCAGCAGAAATATTACACGTCGGCTATCGATTCGCAAGTTACGCGTATAAGAGTTATGAAGAATCTCCAGTATGGTAAAGTTAATTATACAAAAGGTTGAAGTACGTGGATTAAAAGTGATTAGTAAGAAGTTGTTATAACAGTTTCAGTTTGGCGAGTGTTAAGATCAATGTATAAATGTGATAGTTAACGTGTTCGACAATAAAAGTGTAAAACAAATTTTTTCATCAGTGTTATATTTGGATAAAAAGATTCCTTTCCGTTTACACAACCTGTATTAAGAGAAGTACTCAACCCAAGAAAAGATAATAGCTAGCCGGAGGATAGTAAACAAAAATTAAAACAAATAACAGTCGCATTCTTTCAAACACTAATACTGCCGCAAATTGCTAACACCAGATGGAGCTACAAACTGAACAAATGAATGACGTCACAAGATGGCTTCAACGCGTGAAGTAAACACATACACAAATAACAAGTAAACACTCGCAAATGATAGACAGTAATTCCAAATAGAAAAACAGATTACTCCTAGTTGAATACATGTAAATAGTTGGATGTAGCAATGAAAATTTGAATCACTACTAAAGACAGTAAAAATCATCAATACAGGAGAGATGCTAAAGTAATCTTTGTGAGAAGGTGATGCTAAGCATCGCACAAGAGAGAAATACAATTTGAAAACTGAATATAATCATAATTCCACAAGGCAGAGCTAGTCTCAGCATTAATTATAGGCTTAATGTGGAAAGGATTCCACAGGAGATTACATTAAAAGTACTATGAATAGATAAGATGTAAATTTAAACTTCAGGTGTTAATAGCATCTCATGCTGAAAGTACCTGAACTCTATAAACTGCAAAAAATTACAATGAATTTAAGCTCGTAACAGTTAAAATTTCTGCATCGTAAAAAGAAAGAAAGCAATAATCTTCAACAATAAAATACTCTATATTTAAAGAAAAAGAAAGCAGTAGAGGTATCATCAGATATTACAGATACAATAACAAACAAATTTGAAAAACTGTAGAAGTAGGAGTCTCATGTGCAACATTTTAAATTAAAGAAAAGTATTGTAAATGTCATTTATTGTTATCATTTCTTTTGATGAGAATCAGCATCATTTAATTAATGCTACATCATTTAAAATAACTCCAAAAGTCAGGCATTTCAGATGCATGTGAACAAAGACGACCTGCCATGTGATGCAATTGATGGGCAAGAATTCACTTATGAGTTGGTGCATTAAGCAGGAGTATGTATGAAACATTATACACCTTTCTTATGTTGAAGATAAGCTGTCCAAGGTGATTTCTCAACAGAAGATTGTCTTCTGTCATTAAATAGATTGTTAATACCAAACCTTATCAACACTATTTCATCAAAGACTATGGGGAATAATGTCATCTTACTTCTATCATCCATGCTGACAGAAATTATCAGGGAAGAGCATGGAAATGAAAATTTCAGAGTGAAGATGTTGATCAAGAAGATCAAACCACAATTCTACGAGAGAGAATTTGGAAAGACCTGTACAATGTTGCATCACTTGTGTTTTGATGGAAAGAAGGAATGATTTCTAAAGTCCATACTTAATTGTGTTACCCCACTTCGTAAGTATGATACTGATCAACTAGGACATATGTCTACTACAAATAAGTTTTAAATTCTTATATGTTTTTGTTCACTGATTCAAGAATTCATTATAATTTATCCAATAAGCTGTAATCCGTAGTCTAGTGATTACTGCTAGCTTTTGGTTCCCAAGGTCATGGATTCAAATTGGTGGAGGGTGATGGATTTCTTTTGGGCATAAAAGTCCTTAGTATGGCTTACTTTGGAATAAAGAAGTTGGTCCCATGCAATTTGCATATAAAAGTGTTGCATACCTGGACAATTGTTGGCCATTTCATGGCAGCAGCTTCCTGCCTCTCTTCCATGGCACTATCTATGGGTGGTGGATTTATTACCTGTTACCAGCATGCCTAGTTGCAGAATAAGCGAATGTAGAAATTCACCTGACCAAAAAGCACCTTTTGGGTGTCCCTATATGCCAAAGGCATGACAGGAAACTAACCACCTGACAAAAACTCACAGTACAGATGAAGTAATAGGTCATTTCAGATTTTGAGAAACTGCATCAAGTAATTACATACAAAGCAGGTGCCTACAGATTGGAGAAGGTATTGAGCATATGTCCACTGTCACAGGGATTCCTCATGGAATTGGCCAGGCCAAACATATCAAACTGTTATGTAATGTATGTTATTGTTCCGGTATTGATCAAATTGTCTTTAGATCGACCTGATCATTGGTACAAGCATGCTCAAGATGTCCAAATGAACCTCAACCGTACCTATCAGTATGACTCAATTCAAACCTCTGATTGGTACCTTGATAAGACTTAAATTGATTACAGAAATCCTTTCAATTACTGAACAAGAAATTCTTGAGTTACATGCTGAACAACAAGACATGTTATGAACAGTCATTAAAGAAAATATTTTGAAGATTCAGGCTGAAAACCTAAGACACATCAGAAGAAAAGTAAGCCAGATATGACATACAGAGCCTTCGTTTCATATTACAAGGAAATGCTTGCCCTGCTATGCACTGTTTCTAATTGGTTCTGTTCTCTCTTCACTTTCACCCCTCTCCATGTGCTGGCTAATCAGTTGATGCAAAGCGTATGCTGCATAGAGGTTGATATGTTATGTGAACACATGTTTCAGTGTTATACTGTGATAAAGCTGTTATAATGCCAAAATGTCTGCATACTTTAGCAGCACACAGATTCTTTATGTATGATTCCTACATGTGACAATAAACTCTTGTAGAGAAGTAAGACGATGATTCCCTGCTGCTTATGTGCCTCGAAGAGAAATTATTTGTAATCTTGTGAATAGATTTAGGGAAATGCGACCTATTCTTGATAATAGAAATCAAAGGTAAATTACCATGTTCTTGCAGAGGAATGATGACAATGGAGAAAAGTTAGAAAAACTAAAGAAATCTCTGAAAATACTTGCATAGTTATCAGGAATTCTGTAAATCTTGGCTTACAATGTCACTAAAATGTTAAAATTAAAACACTGTAACATAACCATAGTTCTGGAATTGCCACCACAACAATAATGTGAGACTTAATTTTTGCAATTGGGTGTTGGATATTATTAATGATCACTCTATTGAGCTGCATTTAATTTTTTTTTTTTTGTATGAATGAAGAATGGTTTTATTTACATGGCCCTGAAGAATTAATGAGTGTTAATGCAAATTTGTTAAAAGGTCTGAGAGATGTGTCGACATCATTTCCAAAATCTTCTATGACGAAGGTATGTGGTTACTGAGTTATAATTTGTATGAAAAATTTATGTGCTTGAATTTAAGGGGCTATGAATATTCACTCTACTGGCAAACAGTTTGCTTCCTGGTGCAAGAAACTTCCTGTTAGGCTAGCCACAAGTCCAAATGAAGGCTCTGCATAAGGAAGGAGACTTGGTAGCAACCAAAAGACCGAATTTAGACCTGGGTAATTAGCTACTCCAAAATTTAAGGGTCCATACAAAGTCACATGCAAAGTATGACTTGACTACAGTTGAAGAAGGTCTCAGGCAGACATCCTCTGTAGCTGACTATGAAACCTTAACCTTCAAAGACAAAGAAGTCAAATGTAGGGAAGGATTTAAGGGTTTCAAGAAAGTTAGAAATTTGGGTGTTCTTGAAGTGCCAGCATTAGTCAATGAAAACAAGGTTGTTTTTGAGGTGGTTGCCAACAAAGTAAAACAATGTAGAACAAAACATTTTTTATCTTACTGTAAATTACTTATTACTTGAAAATAAACCAACAAAACAGTTAAAAGGTGTATTTCCTTGTTTAATCCCATATATGCTAAAGTTTCTGAAATGTTCAGAATTTCTGAAATACTAGTTCTTGTATGTTTAGCTTTTGCCATTTTGAACAAATTAATTCTCTTTCTCTACCTCTTACCCCCTTTTCCTCTCCCTCTATCTCACTTTTATAAACATTTTTTACTAAAAATGTTGAACTTGAAAGTATAAGTAGTTGCGTGTTGTTTCTACAGTTTGCATATGATCAGTTACGTATTGCTTTATTTATTTTGAAACAATTTCTAGGTAAACATTTACAATGTTTGCAGTTATATGGATTGAAGAGTCACTCCATATGAATAATATATGACTTTTGTAATCACTAGAAAGAGTTTTACATACAGTTTTTTTCCATTAAGACAAGCTTCATTGGTAAACAAACTACGGAAATATTTCACCACACAAAATAATTACAAGAAGTTTTTCCCTAAAATTTGTCTTTTTCTTGTGTATATATTTTATGAATCACAATGTATGATCTCTTACCATGTTATGAAGACACAGCACATTAAAAATCAGCAAAATAACACCTCTGGAGAAGGAGTCCATACCCAAAATATTACTGAATATATTGCATATAATTAAACCCAGTTTCTTATAACCTTGCCCCACAGGCATGTATTCTTCCACGCTGCGTTTCCTTCCCCTTTCTCCTGGTTGGCTAAAGTATGCCTTCAAATGGGACAAACAAGCCATGTGCAGTGCAAGGGTAGGCAATAAAAGCGATATAAACAAACTATCGTGATAGATGCACTTGCTTTCGTAATTCTGGGAGGCAGGTTTTAAATCGAAGGATCCTCCCAACTATTTCTTGAGAAGAATTAACATGCATTCTTTACATAGCATATTTAACTCATACAATTATGAAAATGTAAATTTGACAATGATCTTCAAATGTATTACGGTAAATGATCATGTTAAATAAGGAACTATTTTATGTCATATAGCAACCTATGAGAGGTGACTAGTGCATGTGACTGTTAAGAAATACAGGGCAAAGTTATATGGAACAGACCAGTCCTGAAATTTTTTATACTCAGCAATTTTATCTTAAAATGAACTCTTAGCATCATTATAAAGAATGACTAACACATAAAATCTTTCTTGTTTTTACTTTTGTTACCTTATTGTATTAATACCTAAAAAGAATAAAGAAAAAAGCTTTAAATTAGTTTCCCTTATAATGTGATCATAGCTTAATATATTTTAATATGATTATTTATAAATTCCATGAACGACTTTACCTGAGCCAAACTGGAACCTGTTCTTCCCCTCGGTCCAGATCTTCGATTATCACCTTCATCATCAGAACCTATGTTAATAACATTCCTTTTTAAAATCATCAAATACAAAAACTCGAAAAGAGGAGGAGAAGCTGCACATGCCCTGTAAATACAGTGTGTTCCTTATATTGCCAGGCCGCTCTACACACTGTTTGTTACACTGGGGGTTTTCTGTTCTAAAACTCACGAGTGATAGTAACATTCACTACAAAGAGTTGTTATAAGTGGTGTCCATCTGCATTCCTGGCATTGTCCCAAACTTATTTAACCAGATATATAACACTTTCTCTACATGAAACTGGAATACCAGGAAGTTACTCCTGAAATTGTTTGCACACCTGTCTGCATGATTCGGCTTTTATGTATGCATTGTACATCAATATTCTTTGTTCAAGTATAAATTTTTCACCAGGCATTTCAGTGGACTAATAAGAATAATCTAATATAATTCATCTACAACACAGACATGTTGAATAAGCTTCCACTTTTGAGATGCACAATGAACAAACTCTAGTCTTTACAGCTTGAACTGACACAGAATAACACAGCTGATAAAGTAGCCTTGAGCAGGTCATTTACCACTAGCAAGCTGTTGAAAAATGTCAAGGTTACTGCAGTGAAAGCAAACCACACATATACGCGACCTATGGCCCGGCTATAAATGAAACGCATGGTACTTTTTCAAACCTTCTTTCTAAATAAATTTACATTAAGCTGTAACTAAAAAGCTAATTCTTGTGTGTTTCATGCAATTAAATTAATGCATTTATCACTGAATTCTTACATTTATGACTATTGAATGAACAAGGGTAACAACCAAATACACTTAACTAAAGTAACAACTACATCTACCAATAATTTATGCTAAATCATCTGAGGAACTCAGAAAGATAAAAAATACATTAATGTTCGCAAAATTACAATTTTAAATAAAGGGATTGAGGAAATATTATGGTAAACATCATAAAAACAGCTTTAAACCAGAGGTAAACAAACAAAGCATATTCTGTAACAAACCAGAACAAAATTTGTGAAAGTATAGTATGTATAAAATATATTTGTTCTTATAATATACATTTGGAGAAGAATTAAAAATCAAATTTTATTTCCGTACTTGGAAAGCTTATGGACACTTTGTTTTATGTCAAACTGTATCTATCTGCCCCAAGACATTAATTACATCTTTGATAGCAAAAATACTTTTGTTACATTTTTACCACATACTTACTAGATAAAGGAAATATTGCATTCCACCCAAAATGTTGATATTGAGATTTTACGAAAAAAAATACATGTTTTGAGGTACCCTAAATACAAAATGTGTGTGTGTGGGTGGGCGGGCGGGCGGGCGTGCGTGCGTGCGTGTGTGTGTGTGTGTGTGCAGTATAACTCAAAAACAAAAAGTTGGATAAATACCAAACTTGATATTTAGGTTCAGTATCTTCCAAAGATGCAACACAAATATTTTCAAAACAATAACCCATGCCAAACACCCTCTACATGGAACATTTTTCAAAATTTTATGAAATTATGATTTTCTAAAAATGGCTAACGATTTTGATTAAAATACCATATATTAAAGATATTTTCTGAAATAAAATGTATATCTTGAATGTTCTGGGAACAGCTTATGAAGTCCTCTTCTTTGGGAAAGAATTTTGTATAAACTTGTAAACTGATAAACATTAACCATCTTTTTAGTCATAGAAATCTGCTCCTAATGATGATGATGATATTAGCCAGTAAACTATACCTTTTTCACTATAAGCTGAAAGGATAAGTAAACAAATCTTAAATGTATCACTCGGTCAAGCACATGGCAGCACCACGTGGAGGATTATGGGAAATAATTACCCGTGAGAGGGAATTGCTTCATACAGAATGTGAATACTGTATAGTGCGCAGCTTGGGGATCATTAGCTTTTAAACATTGTATGTCTTGTTCTTATATTCTGCCTTACATCCTAAACTTCTAACACATAATACTAAGAGTAGACAAATAAAAGTTGTACCTGAACAGTTCGGCATCTGTGATTAAAGGTACTGGATTAAACTGTTCCTAACTTCAGGCTTTAGAAATCATCCATTTAATGAGTAATATCAATATATCTTTGGCTTTAACCTTTTATGAGTTAACACGTTAAAAAAATGATTAGCACTATAGGTTAAAACACAACAGAAAACAAACGCGACCCAAGCAACAATTCTGCATCACTAACAAAGAAGTTCAATTATTGCTAAACAATGGCCAACTCTTAGAAAGTAGGATCGGATTGAAATTTGTTGCATGGAAACACCTACCGTATTCAAATAGTTTTGAATACGCCAAAGAGACTATCCTCTACTATACTGTAACACGCTGTATGCTCGTCATTTTGTTTTTATTAGTGGAAATCATTAATCACGTGTGTAATAAAACACACAGTAAAGTCAGTTTTATCACTTCCATAATCTGCAACTTATTCTTCTCAAAAACATTCACTAACCTCAAAACCCACTTAAAATATACAAAAACAAATTAACATATGTTTAACAGGTTCGGCAACCTAAATCCAAGTTGACCAACATAAAAGCTTGAATTATTATATTCTCGAACTTTATGTATCCAAATGGATCTCAATACGTATTGAATTTAACATGGAAATGCGGATCACATTCAGTATGGAATTGGACTCAAATCGATTTCAATTCCCCATGGAAATGTAGTGATTTTCTCAACAGATTTGCAAAAGTACATTGGCGGCTCATCCGGAAACTGGAAATGAACTGCAGTGCCTGCGCATAGCCTCTTAAACCCTCTGCTATAACAGTTCATTTAGTTATAGGTGAATCTGAACAAACACATTTAGTTTTATAAATTTAACTGTTACAATAATGGGTTTTTTAAATTTCTCTACACGAGAATAGCCACAAAATGTTACGATCTGAACCGAGCTGTTTTTTGTAGAGGAAGAGATGACATGTTAAGTGGGGAAGGTTATAGTTTGCCCACCAGCCAATGAGATGCTGTCTTGTCACGTGGTTTCATTTACTTCTCCTTTCAGCTTATAGTAAAAAAGATTTAGTATGTTTGTTCATTCCGTGATGTATATGGATATCCTAATGAAATGCATGGGCTTTGGAAAGCAATCCAAAGAGGAATGTAGTACATGAGGCTTCCTTAACCCTTTATTGCCAAAATTATTTTGCTACATATGCCGCTATTCCTCTAATTTCTAAACCAGCTGTTATATTCCTTTCACCAGCACCACAACCAAAGTGATTTGAACAGCAGTGATCGTTTGAGTGAGGCAAAATGGACTGGCCATCCACTCAAAACCAAACAGCACGAGTTCGAGTCCCAGCGACTGCAGTCAAATATGCCTGTGGTAATGGAATGGGAGGGTCCAAGTAAAATAACTGGTGTGTTGGCTCGCTTCAATACTGATGGGGTTACCTTTGTCTGCAGTCAGATGTGCCTGTGGTAAAGGAAGGGGAGGGTCCAAGTAAAATAACTGGTGTGATGGCTCGCTTCAATACTGATGGGGTTACCTTTGTCTGCAGTCAGATGTGCCTGTGGTAAAGGAAGGGGAGGGTCCAAGTAAAATAACTGGTGTGATGGCTCGCTTCAATACTGATGGGGTTACCTTTGTCTGCAGTCAGATGTGCCTGTGGTAAAGGAAGGGGAGGGTCCAAGTAAATTATCGCTTGGATACTGATGGGGTTACCTTTGTCTGCAGTCAGATGTGCCTGTGGTAAAGGAAGGGGAGGGTCCAAGTAAATTATCGCTTGGATACTGATGGGGTTACCTTTGACTGCAGTCAAATATGCTTGTGGTAAAGGACAGCGAGGGCCCAAGTAAATTATCGCTTCAATACTGATGGGGTTACCTTTGTCTGCAGTCAAATATGCCTGTGGTAAAGGAAGGGGAGGGTCCAAGTAAAATAACTGGTGTGATGGCTCGCTTCAATACTGATGGGGTTACCTTTGTCTGCAGTCAGATGTGCCTGTGGTAAAGGAAGGGGAGGGTCCAAGTAAATTATCGCTTGGATACTGATGGGGTTGCCTTTGACTGCAGTCAAATATGCCTGTGGTAAAGAACAGCGAGGGCCCAAGTAAATTATTGCTTCAATACTGATGGGGTTACCTTTGTCTGCAGTCAAATATGCCTGTGGTAAAGGAAGGGGAGGGTCCAAGTAAAATAACTGGTGTGATGGCTCGCTTCAATACTGATGGGGTTACCTTTGTCTGCAGTCAGATGTGCCTGTGGTAAAGGAAGGGGAGGGCCCAAGTAAAATAACCGGATGATGGCTCGCTTGGATACTGATGGGGTTACCTTTGACTGCAGTCAAATATGCCTGTGGTAATGGATGGGGAGGGTCCAAGTAAATTATCGCTTGGATGCTGATGGGGTTACCTTTGACTGCAGTCAAATATGTCTGTGGTAAAGGATGGGGAGGGCCCAGGTAAAATAACCGGTGTGATGGCAAGCGTGGGTGCTGATGTGGTTATATTTGACTGCAGCTGCATGGAATTTACTTCTGACTATTAAAAAAATATACGGTTTTATTGAAAAAAGGGATATTTTTACAATTTAAAGCAGCTATAAATAGCTTAATTTTATTGCTGAAGGTTAGTATAATATGAAATTAGAAAAAGGGCCCATTAAAAAACCTAAAACAAAACACTTTTGTAACAAATATGCTACACCAGGCTATGATGGGTTAACTACCATTTAAAACTTTGCTTGTGGAAGGTGAACAAATTGGAGAATTAGTCACTTCAAGAAACTATTTCTGTGACTTTACTCCTTCAAAGAAAATTCTGATGTACTCTCTTATTAAATTAGAAACAGTGATAACCTAAGTTTAATAGCTCGCAACACAAGACTATTGGCATATAGTTTTTTCTTATAGGCCTAAAATAATATTTAGTATTTGTGGTAAGTAAACTTAATGCCACAAAAAGGTAACTAACTTAAGCTAAAGAAAGTTTTAAAACAAGAATTTTCTTCAAAACAGATGTAATGAGCCAGGCCAGAGACTACAATTAATGTGTGAATGTTCAATGTTTGTTTCATAAGGTTATTAATGGCAGCTGGTAGCTGAACACTATGGGAGAAGTGTGATGTTGCCATGCGTTAAAGGGTGGAGCACAGTTACACGCACTAATGAAAACTATTTATAGCATATTACTGCAGTACTCGAGCAAACAAACTTGATCTGCATTGTTAAGTTAATAAGTAAAGTGATCTGAAAGTCATACCTTAATAGCAGTAATAAAATTCTTGTGCAGATCAAGTAAAAAGAAGAAAGGATACACATTGTACGAGGGACGTTCAATAAGTCCTTAGAAAAAGATAGAAAATCAAATTATTTTTGGTAGATTTTTTTTTTTTTTATTTTTCAACATAATCTCCTTTTGGCTCGATACATTTTTCCCAACATTTCCTCAACTGTTTTAGACCATCCAAAAAGTAGGATATAGGCGTCAGTTTGGGAGATGACCTCCTCATTAGATGTGAATTATTTTACGCCGAGCCACTTTTTCAGGTTTGGAAATATGAAAAAGTCACTGGGAGCCCAATCTGGTGAATACAGTGGATGTTGTAGTAATTCAAACTTTAATTCCACAATTTTTGCTATTGAAACTGTGCAGGTGTGCATTATCTTGATGGAAGAGAATCTTTTTCTTTGCCAAGGAGGGTGCTTTTTCTTGACTTCTTCACTCAACCAGTGTCATAACGATGCGTAATATTCTCCATTTATTGTTCTTCCTTCCTGCAAGTACTCGATGTAGACGATTCTGTGTGCATCCCAAAAAATTGAGACCATTCCCTTGTTGGCCACCTTTCCCTTCTTCGGAGCCGTTCACTTTTAAAAACCCACTGTTTTGACTCTGGAGTGTAGTAGTGTATCCACATTTCATTCACAGTTATGTATCAATGCAGAAACTCTTCAGGATTACGATGGAAAAGTGCCAAACCAGCCCCTGAATCGATCACACGATTGCGTTTATTATCCATTGAGAGCAAATGCGGTGTCATCCTCCGTGGTGTAGTGGTTACCATGCTAGTTTCTAGTTCCTGAGGTCACGGGTTCAAACCCAGCGAAGGGTGATGGATTTTTTCGGGCATAAAAATCCTTAGCATGACTTCCTCCGGAAGGGAAGTAAAGCCGGTGGTCCCATGTCGTAGATTTACAGCACGTAAAAGAACCTCAAGCTTGATAAAGAGGCCTCTGAGCAAAATTTCCGGTTTCTTTCACACCCAATATAGAATGGGACACTAAGGACCATAGCAGTTAAAGAGCGTCCATAAATAAAACTCAATTTCTTTTTTTTTCACCTTGCCGAGATCTTAATCAACCTAATTTTTGGTGCAAAATTGAAAACACTGTACCTTGTGATATGCCTGTGGCCTCAACTATTTCGCAAATTTTGATTCGTCAATCACTCAAAACCACATCATGGATTTTGTCAATCATTCGGAGGAAGTCACTTCCAGTGGACCTCCTAGACAATGTTCATAATTTGTGGATGTACGGCCACATTTAAACTCATTTACCCAATTATAAACTGCTCCAAACACAGGAGCAGATATACCATGAACTCCAACTCGGCTTTGATCTCTTTTGGTGTTAAGCCTTTTAAATATAAGTGTTTAATCACCGCACGAAAATTGTTTTCTTCCATCTTTTCTAAATAAACACAAGTTTATTGCTTCAATTGCCTATGACAATGAAACCACGTGATGGATATAGCTGAAACTTTAACTGCAATCTGATAAGAGATGATACGTACTAAATGCAAACTTTTTCAATGCTACAAGTGCCATTTCTTGGATTTTCTAAGGGCTTATTGAACGCCCCCTCATAAATTATATTCCTGCTTTGGGATGCAACACTTTCGTTTATGTATTATTGGTTGACTTTCATTACTCGTATCTTGTTCGTTAAGTGATATTTTGACTAAACAGCAATAAAATAACATAACACAGCCATTATAATTGAACTATGGCAACTGAAATTACCACCACTAACACGAAAGCAAAAATATTTACTGAAGTTATAACATCAGTAACTTGAGAGGCCTTTTCTTTCCTTATCGCTTACCTCATGCTGCTTCTGGTATGTTTTGAATCACATGCTGACACAATAAACAAAAGAGGCACAAAGAAAGTTGGACAGAGAACTTTAAAGGTCCTTAGCAGAATCTCTTGTTAAAAGACAAGTTCAATGCACATCCATGTCTCCGCAACCAGTTAATGTAGGAAACTGCTTTGTAGACTGCAAGCTTCAAAATAAAATGCTCTTCACGAACAGGTTATTCTCTTTCCTGAAGCCCAAGTACATTTTGTGGATGCAAATGATATCTGTATCACCAGCTTTACAACATGATTTCACTGTACAACACTGCAAAGCAGGGCAAGACTCTCATTGAATTTTGTAATCACCAGCTTCTCCCGCCATCCGCCATTAAATTCTGTGTCTGCCATAATATATTTTGGCTTCAAATTTTGGTGACTGTAAAAAGCTGGTTCCTGTAAGCACCTAGCACTGTGATATGGTAATGGTAAATATTCTCAAATCTCATAATTATTTTAAAATTTCATTTTCTGTGTTTATATTGCTTAGAGATATAATAATGTAAAAATTAAGTAAAAGCTTATGCAAAAATTATTCAAGAGCTAATGGATTGGTAGTTTCAGTATAAAATGGTGATCATGTATAATGACTGCTTACACTAATTTATTATCTAGTTTTAAAGCCTTCAAAGTTAAGCCTGGTTCACAACCAACGAGAATGGTAACCAGAACGAGAACGAGAAAGTTGAAATACATGTATTCAAATGGGAATGTTCACAATCGACGGGAAGCGTCCCGGGCCCTGGGAACGGGAAAGAAGAGTTGCCCAACTTTTAACTTTCTCATTCTTGTTCCCGGGCACGGCATATTAGATCCCTATTGTGCATATTAGACTCTTCACTCTAGAGGTTATTCTAAGCGGCGGTGACATGAAACAGCCACTAGTGCTCTCTATAGTCGCAAGCTGGAAACATGAACCTGGAAGGAATTAGTAGTAAATGTTCTTCCTAACCTCCGCAAATCTAATCAACGTTGGTTCCTCTGGTGAAGGGATCATTTGTAGTTTGTTTATATGCAACTCAAAACTGGCTATTACCTAAAAAACAATGGCAAAAGCTACAAAGAATAGCTAAAACTGGTGGAAATGAATAAAGAACAATAAACAATTTTAATGTATGCCATTAAATAAAAGGATGAAAGTTTGGCATAACTAGAGGGATCGGAAATGTAATGAATATGCATTTAGATAATGTTTACTCTATCAAATTTTGACGTTGGCATGGTTAAATTGGAAGTAGGTGAAAAAATGACATTGGTCAGTTAAAAAAATATGAAATCCCAATGCGCAAAATTGACTTTCACTTTGTGATCGATATACATTTCTGTTCTTGTTACCGGGCTGTTGTGAATAAAAATTTCTTGCTTCCCGTTCTCGTTTCGGTTACCAGGTGGTTGTGAACCAGCCTTTATAGCTTATATTCTGTTTTACTTCTATGAATTACATTAATATTTACACAGGGACAAGAAGTCTAGATAAATTTATGATTCAACTTACATTCCAATGTTCCTGCGAATGAATAAACAAACAAATGAAATGATATTATTACTCAACAATATGAATTAAATGCTGACAAAAGAAAATTACAAATGCAGTGCTTACTCTGCGGTGAGTCCATAGGCGAGTAAAAGTTACCAACAGATTCAGTGACATCATCAAGATGAGAAATGCCCAAGAGATAGTTTCTCAATAAGGGTGCCCGTTCTGATTCAGGATATGCTGCCAATGCTGCAAACATAAGAATTATTACAATTAATTTCCATTATATTTGCTGAAACTGTGCAATATAACACAAACTTAAACATCTGATGTGTTACAATTATATGACTTTCTCTGCTCTCTATCACTTATTAGTGGGTATATAAATTATTATTATGAAAGTTTATTTTCATATCTACTTCATTTTAATTGATATAAACCTTTGCAGAAACAGCTACATTACGCATTTCGTTACAGATACAAATGGGACAGAGATAGTCAAATGTTTAACAACTGGACACTATATGGTGACCTTAAAATTCCATACTCTTTCCATTAAATCACAACAAACAACTGAATATCTACAGGACTTTAAAAGAATGATCAAATAATGAGCAATTCAAACTATTAATAATGGATATCTCAAAAATGGCTGATGTCACAAAAAAGTTATTTAAAATAAATTGTGTGTTTTAAAGAGATCTACATTTTTTTGTGTAGTACATTTTCGCCTATCATTTAATGCTTACCAGTTATATAAGATTATACAAAACTCCTTCCTAAAGAAAACTTCACAGGCTATTCTCAGAAAACTCAAGATATACATTTTATTTGTCATGTAAAATATCTTTAATATATGGTATTTTAATCAAAATCGTTATGAGCCATTTTGGGAAAAATAAGAAACTTCAAAAAATATTCCATGTAAAGGGTAGTTGGAGCTGGGGGGATTTTTTTTGAAAATCTTTGTGTCGCATCTTTGGAAGGAAGTGAACCTAAATATCAAGTTTGGTATTCATCCGACTTGGCCTTTCTGAGTTATGCTGTTCACACACATGGGCCTTTTCTAAAAATTAGGGATGGGACCTCAATACCTTGACACTCCCAATATTCAGTGGTTATATCTGATACTTTGAGAGAAACCTTCAAAACTGTTTCGATACCTTTAAATTCTTAAGTTTTGTACTACTGAAAGTTGTTGTGTTTAACTTTATGCTAGATAAGCAATGGAAGGAGCTGAGACTTGCCTCCCATGTGTCCCCAAAAAGTTGAACTATAGTTTTGGATAGACCTCGGCTGTATTGTGCAACAAAAACATGCAAAACAATGGGGGAAGGGGTAGAGGTATTCGTGCAATATGCAACATTAACTGAGTTGTGAATGAAGTTGACACACTAAATCACGTTTCTGCAATAGCCTGCCTTGGTGACTCACTCTCAGCCTTTATGTTTATCTACTCCGGTCACCAAAATACGTGAATCCAACAGAAACAAATCAGAACTTATGATGTGAGATAATACAAGGTATGAAAGCATTTTTATTTAAAGCCACGTAAAATATATATTTGTTTATATTTTCAAGATTGTAGAATAAAGAAGAATTTCTAGTATTTGTTTTTCTATGAATAGAAGGCCCTTAGAAAGAACGTTTTTGCACAAAATATAGTTGCATAGAAAGGGAAGCAAATAAATTAGTATTATTATTATCATCATCATCATCATCATCATCATCATCATCATCATCATCATGAGTCTTGACTAATAATATCCAATATTTAACCTGTGGTATTATCAAAATAAAAAATTGCTGCCAATTGGAGAATGTCAAACAGGAACAATTTCAGAATTGTCATACAGTACAAAATTGGTTACACGTGTTTATACACAGAAAACTACTAATGAGAACATAATTCAGTGAACAAGCTATCACCTTTATAGTTTTTATAAAGTGAGTATCCAATATTGGTATTGAGAAATAGTGTTATCGTCCCATTACTACTAAAAATACTTCTTTTTTTTCAGATTCAGGGGACTCAAAACATGTATTTCGTGTGAAATCTCAGTATTGAATTTTTGTGTGGAATGCAATACCTTCTCTACCTACTATGTACATGGTAGAGAAAGTAAAAAGCAGATGGCTATGTGATGACTTTGAAATTCCATGCTCTTTGCATCACCACGAGAAGAAAGGCTTAGGTATTTGAAACTCAATAACAAATAATATTGGAAATTGTTAATGCCACAAAATAGTGTATTTGACCAACTTGTGTTTTAATGAGAACTACATATTTTGTGCAGTAAGATTTGTCTATTTCTTATATTATACAAAAGTCATTCAGAATGAAGAGTACTTCACAGGTTATTTCCAGAAAATTCAAGACATATATTTCATTTTCCATGCAAATATCTTAAACATATGGTATTTTAATCTAGATTGTTAAAGCAATTTTTTAGAAAATAAAGAATAATGCAGAAATTTCTATGTAAAGGGTTAGTAAAGGAGGAAGGGACATTCTTCCAAATCTTTGCATTGCATCCTTGGAGGATGCTGAACCTATAAATTCAGCTTGTATGTAAACAACTTTTCATTCTTGGGTATAATATGCAAGCATGCACACACACACTTTCTGAAAATGGTTTTTTTTTTTTTGGATTCAGGGAGTCTCAAGGCGTGTATGTCCAGTAAAATCTTGATATCAGATTACAATAGTTCCTCTAGTTACTACATGTAAGTAAAAGTGCTATTGTCATTTTACGAAAGCTTAAGTAACACTGTATGCTGTTTTACCCTTAAGATCTACAAATATAAAGTTATAAAATTATTTCCCTCTCATGCTCATTTATGTGCTTTCAATGTTTTGGGGTGATAATTGCCAAAGTTTCCCAAAATAACATTTCTTTTTTCCTGCAAGTAAACCAGCTGCAAAAGTTGGAAGGTATTTTATTATTTTTCTCCATTTATAACACTTTAAGAATATAAAACCTTTCAAAATGCATTCATTTCATCAAAAAGTATTACTTTTAGGGTTAAGGTTGCACATTTCCCAGGAACAATCCATAGATTTAGCATTCCATCCTTGGATTTCTGTGTATAAGCTATTATAAATTAGGTAATCATTAAATTAATGCAGTTGCTCTAAACACTACTCTCTGGAGACGTATGGTTTGAACTTGAATGCAAATTAATGCATTTGCAAGCAAAAATTACAAGAATGTGCTGTGACTGAACATTAGATGATGCATAGGACTATATTCCCATATCGTTAAACAGGAGAGCTTTGTTCCTCTTCCATCTTGTGGCATTTACTACAGAGACTTTGCTTTGATGTGTGCCCATATTACAGGGAATCGCTCTATACTGCACTATTTCTAACTGGTTCTATTCCCTCCACCCTATGTGCCAGCTAATTAATTGACATGAAGTCTCTGTGCTGTATACATTGTCAGACCATGTGTTTCGGTGTTATAGTGAGTTGATGTTATAATGGCAAAATGTCCATATACTTAGGCACGAATCTTCATGTATGATTCCTATGTGACAACAAACTCTTGTAGAGAAGTGAGACAGATTCCCTGCTGTTATAATGCCAGCACAGAATCTTCATGTATGATTCCTATGTGACAACAAACTCTTGTAGAGAAGTGAGACAGATTCCCTGCTGTTATAATGTCAGCACAGAATCTTCATGTATGATTCCTATGTGACAACAAACTCTTGTAGAGAAGTGAGACAGATTCCCTGCTGTTATAATGCCAGCACAGAATCTTCATGTATGATTCCTATGTGACAACAAACTCTTGTAGAGAAGTGAGACATTCCCTGCTGTTATAATGCCAGCACAGAATCTTCATGTATCATTCCTATGTGACAACAAACTCTTGTAGAGAAGTGAGACAGATTCCCTGCTGTTATAATGCCAGCACAGAATCTTCATGTATCATTCCTATGTGACAACAAACTCTTGTAGAGAAGTGAGACAGATTCCCTGCTGTTATAATGCCAGCACAGAATCTTCATGTATGATTCCTATGTGACAACAAACTCTTGTAGAGAAGTGAGACAGATTCCCTGCTGTTATAATGTCAGCACACAGAATCTTCATGTATGATTCCGCTGTGACAACAAACTCTTGTAGAGAAGTGAGACAGATTCCCTGCTGTTATAATGCCAGCACAGAATCTTCATGTATGATTCCTATGTGACAACAAACTCTTGTAGAGAAGTGAGACAGATTCCCTGCTGTTATAATGCCAGCACAGAATCTTCATGTATCATTCCTATGTGACAACAAACTCTTGTAGAGAAGTGAGACAGATTCCCTGCTGTTATAATGTCAGCACACAGAATCTTCATGTATGATTCCGATGTGACAACAAACTCTTGTAGAGAAGTGAGACAGATTCCCTGCTGTTATAATGTCAGCACAGAATCTTCATGTATGATTGCTATGTGACAACAAACTCTTGTAGAGAAGTGAGACAGATTCCCTGCTGTTATAATGTCAGCACAGAATCTTCATGTATGATTCCGATGTGACAACAAACTCTTGTAGAGAAGTGAGACAGATTCCCTGCTGTTATAATGCCAGCACAGAATCTTCATGTATGATTGCTATGTGACAACAAACTCTTGTAGAGAAGTGAGACAGATTCCCTGCTGTTATAATGCCAGCACAGAATCTTCATGTATGATTGCTATGTGACAACAAACTCTTGTAGAGAAGTGAGACAGATTCCCTGCTGTTATAATGCCAGCACAGAATCTTCATGTATGACTCCTATGTGACAACAAACTCTTGTAGAGAAGTGAGACAGATTCCCTGCTGTTATAATGCCAGCACAGAATCTTCATGTATGACTCCTATGTGACAACAAACTCTTGTAGAGAAGTGAGACAGATTCCCTGCTGTTATAATGTCAGCACACAGAATCTTCATGTATCATTCCGATGTGACAACAAACTCTTGTAGAGAAGTGAGACAGATTCCCTGCTGTTATAATGCCAGCACAGAATCTTCATGTATCATTCCTATGTGACAACAAACTCTTGTAGAGAAGTGAGACAGATTCCCTGCTGTTATAATGTCAGCACACAGAATCTTCATGTATGATTCCGATGTGACAACAAACTCTTGTAGAGAAGTGAGACAGATTCCCTGCTGTTATAATGTCAGCACAGAATCTTCATGTATGATTGCTATGTGACAACAAACTCTTGTAGAGAAGTGAGACAGATTCCCTGCTGTTATAATGTCAGCACAGAATCTTCATGTATGATTCCGATGTAACAACAAACTCTTGTAGAGAAGTGAGACAGATTCCCTGCTGTTATAATGCCAGCACAGAATCTTCATGTATGATTGCTATGTGACAACAAACTCTTGTAGAGAAGTGAGACAGATTCCCTGCTGTTATAATGCCAGCACAGAATCTTCATGTATGACTCCTATGTGACAACAAACTCTTGTAGAGAAGTGAGACAGATTCCCTGCTGTTATAATGCCAGCACAGAATCTTCATGTATGACTCCTATGTGACAACAAACTCTTGTAGAGAAGTGAGACAGATTCCCTGCTGTTATAATGCCAGCACAGAATCTTCATGTATGACTCCTATGTGACAACAAACTCTTGTAGAGAAGTGAGACAGATTCCCTGCTGTTATAATGTCAGCACACAGAATCTTCATGTATCATTCCGATGTGACAACAAACTCTTGTAGAGAAGTGAGACAGATTCCCTGCTGTTATAATGCCAGCACAGAATCTTCATGTATGACTCCTATGTGACAACAAACTCTTGTAGAGAAGTGAGGCAGATTCCCTGCTGTTATAATACCAACACACAGAATCTTCATGTATGATTCCTATGTGACAACAAACTCTTGTAGAGAAGTGAGACAGATTCCCTGCTGTTATAATACCAACACACAGAATCTTCATGTATGACTCCTATGTGACAACAAACTCTTGTAGAGAAGTGAGACAGATTCCCTGCTGTTATAATACCAACACACAGAATCTTCATGTATGATTGCTATGTGACAACAAACTCTTGTAGAGAAGTGAGACAGATTCCCTGCTGTTATAATGCCAGCACAGAATCTTCATGTATGACTCCTATGTGACAACAAACGCTTGTAGAGAAGTGAGGCAGATTCCCTGCTGTTATAATGCCAGCACACAGAATCTTCATGTATGATTCCTATGTGACAACAAACTCTTGTAGAGAAGTGAGACAGATTCCCTACTGTTATAATGCCAGCACACAGAATCTTCATGTATGATTCCTATGTGACAACAAACTCTTGTAGAGAAGTGAGACAGATTCCCTACTGTTATAATGCCAGCACACAGAATCTTCATGTATGATTCCTATCTGACAACAAACTCTTGTAGAGAAGTGAGACAGATTCCCTGCTGTTATAATGCCAGCACAGAATCTTCATGTATGACTCCTATGTGACAACAAACTCTTGTAGAGAAGTGAGACAGTTTCCCTGCTGTTATAATGCCAGCACAAAATCTTCATGTATGACTCCTATGTGACAACAAACTCTTGTAGAGAAGTGAGACAGATTCCCTGCTGTTATAATGCCAGCACAGAATCTTCATGTATGATTCCTATGTGACAACAAACTCTTGTAGAGAAGTGAGACAGATTCCCTGCTGTTATAATGCCAGCACAGAATCTTCATGTATGACTCCTATGTGACAACAAACTCTTGTAGAGAAGTGAGACAGATTGCCTGCTGTTATAATGCCAGCACACAGAATCTTCATGTATGATTGCTATGTGACAACAAACTCTTGTAGAGAAGTGCGACAGATTCCCTGCTGTTATAATGCCAGCACAGAATCTTCATGTATGACTCCTATGTGACAACAAACTCTTGTAGAGAAGTGAGACAGATTCCCTGCTGTTATAATGCCAGCACAGAATCTTCATGTATGATTCCTATGTGACAACAAACTCTTGTAGAGAAGTGAGACAGATTCCCTGCTGTTATAATGCCAGCACAGAATCTTCATGTATGACTCCTATGTGACAACAAACTCTTGTAGAGAAGTGAGACAGATTGCCTGCTGTTATAATGCCAGCACACAGAATCTTCATGTATGATTGCTATGTGACAACAAACTCTTGTAGAGAAGTGCGACAGATTCCCTGCTGTTATAATGCCAGCACACAGAATCTTCATGTATGATTCCTATATGACAACAAACTCTTGTAGAGAAGTGAGACAGATTCAGTGCTGTTATAATGCCAGCACACAGAATCTTCATGTATGATTCCTATATGACAACAAACTCTTGTAGAGAAGTGAGACAGATTCAGTGCTGTTATAATGCCAGCACACAGAATCTTCATGTATGATTCCTATATGACAACAAACTCTTGTAGAGAAGTGAGACAGATTCAGTGCTGTTGTAATGTCAGCACACAGAATCTTCATGTATGATTCCTATGTGACAACAAACTCTTGTAGAGAAGTGAGGCAGATTCCCTGCTGTTTTAATGCCAGCACACAGAATCTTCATGTATGATTCCTATATGACAACAAACTCTTGTAGAGAAGTGAGACAGATTCAGTGCTGTTATAATGCCAGCACACAGAATCTTCATGTATGATTGCTATGTGACAACAAACTCTTGTAGAGAAGTGAGACAGATTCCCTGCTGTTATAATGCCAGCACACAGAATCTTCATGTATGATTGCTATGTGACAACAAACTCTTGTAGAGAAGTGAGACAGATTCCCTGCTGTTATAATGCCAGCACAGAATCTTCATGTATGACTCCTATGTGACAACAAACTCTTGTAGAGAAGTGAGACAGATTCCCTGCTGTTATAATGCCAGCACACAGAATCTTCATGTATGATTGCTATGTGACAACAAACTCTTGTAGAGAAGTGAGACAGATTCCCTGCTGTTATAATGCCAGCACACAGAATCTTCATGTATGATTGCTATGTGACAACAAACTCTTGTAGAGAAGTGAGACAGATTCCCTGCTGTTATAATGCCAGCACACAGAATCTTCATGTATGATTGCTATGTGACAACAAACTCTTGTAGAGAAGTGAGACAGATTCCCTGCTGTTATAATGCCAGCACACAGAATCTTCATGTATAATTCCTATGTGACAACAAACTCTTGTAGAGAAGTGAGACAGATTCCCTGCTGTTATAATGCCAGCACACAGAATCTTCATGTATGATTGCTATGTGACAACAAACTCTTGTAGAGAAGTGAGACAGATTCCCTGCTGTTATAATGCCAGCACACAGAATCTTCATGTGTGATTCTTATGTGACAACAAATTCTTGTAGAGAAGTGAGACAGATTCCCTGCTGTTCGTGCGCCCCACAGAGAAATGGTTCATAATCTTGTGAATAGATTATGGGAAATGGGATCTACTCTTGATAACAAACCATGTTCTTTCAAATGAAAAACTTGATGACATGGGAGAATTTTAGAATGAAGTCCAAAGAAATCTCTGAGAAAGTTTATAACAAATTAGGAATTTCACAAACCTCAGGTCGGAAAGCCACCAAAGTTTTAAGTATCCAATAGTTTCCCGATCAAATCTGCTCTGTATTTAGGCATTGTAAAACTTTAGGGGGAAAACAAAATGGTTAAATTCCATGATAAATGAAGGATCTGTAAAAGTACATTAGTTAATTTTTAATTTAAAAAATCCAAGAACATTTCCATGAAATATACCATCAGCATAGCACCACAGAACAAATTTAGCATAGAGAAATTATTGTGCAATAGGCTGAAAGACCCCATATCAAGAAACAAAAAAGCTTGAATCTACAAAATTAACTGTTCTGATTGCAATAATGTACATATAGGCAGGACAAAAAGAAACCTGTAAACTAGGCTAAAGGGGCATATGAGATGTGTAAAATACAAGCAAATGGACAAATATGCAGTCTCACACTATTTCTGAACGACCAACCACAACATCAAACTGAAGATTACACTAATCAAATTTGCCAAATACGCAACAGAATTAGACACATAGGAGAAGATCTTCATTTTAAAACACAACCCACAGCTAATGAATTTTGATTAGCCGCCACCAAGGCCCCTCTGGAAGTACATTTCACCACCACAATAGATAATCAACACAACAGAAACACCAAGCGTTTCAGTTTCGCCCAGTTGGACACCTTCTGAGGATGCGAACAAACTGTTTTCCCAAACATGTTAAGTGAGTAAACTTAAAAGTGGTGTAACTAATTCCTACTCACCTTAAGTAAATTTGAAGAATGTTTGTATAAATAAGATGACCTGTAAATATTATATGTATTTTGTTTGTTTGTATCCATTGTATAGATTTCATTTTGACAATGTCAGACATTTTTATAAGGAAATTGACAGCTAATAAATGAAAATCAACTTCAGTAGATCTCTCTGGGAGAAACATTTCCTATGCACATTTTTGTAATACATAACAGCTAACAAAGTCATGTTCCTTTGCAGTTTCTGAGAATGAATAAAAACAAACTGAAAACCTGTATTTTTAATTAATTTCATAGAACTAGCATACACATAATCAAAGAAATCTGAAATATCAAGTTTCAAGCCACTGAGGACAGGAATGAGTCTCTGTAAATCATGTACATAAAAGTTGATTTCATTTCAGAATACAATACCTTGCAAGTATTCAGCAGCCTGAGTTTCTTGTGGTAGCACCCTGAAGTCCAAAAACCATGCCTCACCCCATGAAATGACAAATGAGATCAATACCAGAAGCACATGAAATACAGGCTGACTGACTGTTGTCCACTGAAAAACAAATTACACAGAATAAAAAGAGGAAACTTTGTTGTAACAACATTATGAAACATTATCAAACTTCAAGACCTGAAATATGTGTAAACATTTCTCTATTGCAAATGTTGTGGTATTTTGTTTTTCTTTCTTTACTTTGCAGCTTATTGAATGACTGTCATAATGGTATTGGACAGAATTTTAATGCAAATGCATATTTCTTCTCTGCTGTCAGAAACTATGCTCACTTGATTTGCAAGTTAATTACTAAATTTCTAATAATTTAAACAGTATTTTATGTTGCATATAATGCATGTTTTGATTGTTTTCTTAATAAGCATAATATTACTGCAATTCTTAAATTATGCTCCGTATCTGCTTGTTTTACATGTATATTTTTATTTTATTAATTTTAACTTCATATTTTATTTACAAAATATTTCATAATATGTGCCATTGAGTCAGCCTTGAAGCTTGGCAACACTGATGGTAGCTCACTTGCAACACAATCAACAGATCACATCGGTGAATCCATGCCTTGTTCTGGTTGTAGCCGTTCCCTTGCGGTATGAAGGTGACAGTTGAGGAGTTCAAGTGTGGTGGTTATACCTATATATAATATTAAGTTTAGTTTAAATTTAATTTTTTAGTATCTCTTTTAAGATTTATAAAAATGAAACCTACTAGTTTAGATAAAGGAAAACATTTGAATATACTCAACCATTAATAGTTTTAAAAATTCAATTCCGAAAATATTCCTGTAGGTTCGCAATTATTTTCTGGTCATTCAATTCAATAGTATAGTGATTGTATATAGCGAAGGCCTTGTTTTCGTGTATATCTTAACTCTTCAATATTAAAGATAAAGTTGAATGAGTTAAATAATGTGTATACTTTCCAAACAGTTTTATTTATGGACGGCCTTTAACTACTGGGGTCCTTAGCATTCCATTACGTATTGGGCATGAAAGACCAGTAATTTTCTCAGAGGCCTCTTTATCAGGCTTGAGGTTCTTTTACGTGCCATAAATCTACAACAATGGACCACCGGCTTTACCTTCCTTCCAAAGGAAGCCATACTAAGGATTTTTATGCCCAAAAACTCCATTGCCCTCCACTGGGTTTGAACCTGCAACCTCAGGAACTGTGAGAGATTACATAAAATTGCCTTAAAGTTTTATTTCATGTCAATACATGTTTTAATACTTTTCATGTGGCATATTTATGTGCATATTATGGAGATTTTCAATGTATAAATGCATACATATTAAAGGGAACATTAAAGCATAAAATTCCTGTCCCTAGTCCAGTGGTAATGCTGAAATATTTTTGATGCGCAAATTGCTTACTAAATAACTGATAAAACACACACATTCAAACGCCAGACTTTGGATATATCGAGAAAGCTTCTTGTTTAAAGAAAAATTAGAAAACTTTCTGGAGCCCGGGACCTCTCACAACACAGGCAGGTGCTATACTGAGTTACAGGAGCAGTCCAAATTGAGAGGTAATGAACTGTTACTATGGCAGACACAAATTTAATGGGGCTGGTAGCTGACCACTATGGGAGAAGCACGACATTCCACACATTAAAGGGTGCAGCAAAGTTACACGCAGTAACAAGATGAAATTAAACAATTTTTAAGATATTACTGTAGTACTCAAGTAAACAAACTTAGTGTGCATTACTAACTTAACAAATAGTGTCATACCTTCATAACAGTAATAAAGGTCCTGCACAGACCAAGCAAAAAACAGAAAGAGCACACATTGTAAATTATATTGCTGCTTAAGTGAGCAACACTTCCTGTTTATGTATTATTGGTTGACGTTCACCACTCGTTTATTAAGCGACATTTTGACTAACATCAATAAAATAATGTAATACACTCACTATAATTGAACTATGGGAACCAAAATTACCATCACTAAAGCCAGAGTAAAAATGTCTACTGAAGTTTTAAGATCAGCAACTTCCTTATCACTTAGGTACCTCATGCTCGTTCTGGCATCTGTTTTAAAAGAGGCACAAAGCGAATTGGACAGAGAACTTTAAAGCTTCTTAGCAGATTCCTTGTTAAGTAACTCTGCAACTAGTTAGCATAGGAAATTGCTTCTTAGACCGCAAGCTTCAAAATAAAATGCTCTTCGTGAACAGGTTATTATTTTTCAGGGATCACAACAAAATTTTGGGGTGCAAATGATATTTGTACCACCGGCTTTAGAGCATGATTTCACAGCGTCTTCAGCACTGCAAAGCGGGGCAAGTCTCTCATTGGATTTTGTAATCACCAGCTCCTCCTGCCATTAAATTTTGTGTCTGCTATAATATCAGATTACTGTGCGCAGCAAATTCTTGATTATATACAGAGAGAGCCAAAAAACTATGAACCAGCTGTGCAATGTTTTTCCTGCTTGCATACTTGGCGCTCGTTGCCGTCTGCCGCTATCATAGAAAGGCACAGATGAAACCATACAACATTTTAAAACTACTTTTAAAGACTTTACTTACCAACTTTATGGAAGGAGATGCTGAAACTGGCCACCGTCGTTGTCCATACATTTTTGGCACCTCTTTAGGAAACTATCCATCACTCGCCAAAGCTCACGCTGAGAAATGCTGGCAATTTCCTGGCAAATATTTTGTTTTAATTCTTCCAGGATGTGGGGGTTTATCTTGTACACTTTGTTTTAAGTTACCCCAGAGATAGAAATCGCAGGGGTTTAGGTCGGGGTACTGAGGGGGCTACAAATCTCTACTAATAATTCTGTCCTCAAATACACTTTCATAAAATTGTTAAGTAAAGCTTTTAAAAGTAGTTTTAAAAAGGTTGTATGGCTTCACCCATGCCTTTCTATGATAGTGGCAGACAGCAACAAGCGACACGGACAGGAAAAACACTGCTAATCCGGTTCGTAGTCTTTTGGCTCTCCCTGTATTTATGGATCAGTTTTTCATTACATTAAAACATAATACTTTTATTTTTGTTAAAATGGGAAGAGTAGAAGAGCACAAGCCCGTTTACCAGCCCTAAATTGTTACAATTAAACAATGCTCAAATATGAGATATTACCAATATATACTTAAGAAATCCTTTGCTCTGTGCAGTGTTAATGCTACCACTGAATTTGGGATATTTTATTTAAGCACTGATAAAATCTTAAGGCCTTCATGCCTTGTTTCTCTCTAGAAGGAGAGATACTTCGGAAGGGGGGTGTTGATATGCTCCAGCAACATATGTTTTCTTCCCAAATCTATTCAGTAGTACAAGTATAGGAGGAAGTATCAAAACGTGAACGAGTGGCATATCAGGAAAGGGTATGAACATAATTATATTTGGAATACCTGAATCAAGATGTAAATGGGCATGGCAACAAGTAGAAGATACTATCTTGGACAAATTGGGCATTCAATTAGCAGGCTGGGAAATCTTGGACATGCTCAAGTCGGTAAAATGAAATTGAAAAAGACCAGTAATAGTGAAGCTTGCCCACTATGAAGTTTAAATGGGCAACATATTTATTGAGAATTGCTACAGGAAAAAGGACAGAGGGTTGACCAGTGGCATAGTGGGGTCTCTGGTCTGATCTCATGAACTAGAAAGCAATAATATCTGCCCGAAAAGAAATAGCAATAATAATAATAATAATAATAATAATAATAATAATAATAATAATAATAATAATAATAATAATAATAATAATAATAATAATAATAATAATAATAATAAATAATAATAAATAAAGATAATAAGAAGAATATCAATAACACTAACAAGAATAATAATAGGAAAAGAAAGATTTAAAATATTGAAAATGAAAAGCAACAAATGAAATAAGAAGGATTAGAAAAGGGGGGAATAAAAAGATAATGACAGAGATTAAGAAAACGAGGTGAAGGTAATAAATAAGAGAATTTAAATAAATAAAAAAATGAATAAAGGTAAAATGTATGAAACCATGCATTTCTTAGCAGACAGATGCGAGTTGAAACCGTGGAAGTTACTAATGTTTCACGAGCAACCAGGATGGAGGTCATTAGAAAGCACTTAGGCTCTTTAGAATTCATGAAGGCAGAAAAAAAAAACCCGCTGGCTAGGCGTACAATAGATGGGAAACTCCACAATCAGTCATTCACACAGAAAAATCAATCAGGAGAAAATAATGTGATGTTGTCAGAGGCGGAGAAGACAAACTTTCTAATTCTTGAGAACCAATGAAAATGGAGAAAAATTTATAAAAATAACCAACAAGAAGATATGAAAATATGTGCCTGGAAAAAGGGTTGAACGAAAATAGAAAAGGGGAGTAGACTAGAAAATTATCTAGGACAGGAGAGCAGATTCAGAGGGGTAACACATCGCTACTTCATGTCAAGCTAGTTAAGGGGAGGTTGCGCCACTCATTATAAGAATATGCACACAAAAATTGGAGTTAAATTCACAACACTAAAATAATTGATTGGAATATTTATCTTAATAAGCAAGAATAGTAAAGTGGAAATATGCTAGTTTAGATTCAAAAATTGTAGCCGGGGTCATTAAGGCAAATCTTGTGTGACAGGGTATTTGAGAAGGAATTGTGTTATTGTGGATTATCACATAAAAGTGGCCAGTGAAGGAGAAATTTCATGTGTTATTCATCTCTTATCCCCACTTGATGAGAAAAAGAGTCTCATACACAACAAACAAGCCAATTCTAGTTCTTGTTGCAAATGATACAGCCGCCACCTTACATTCCCACTACAACTAGCATTACTTCCCCAGCCACAGTAAAAGAATGTACTTGCATTGAATGTCAAGCAATCATTCCTTTTCCAATGCCAACCTTCTACCCTAGTTTACTAAATAGGTTTAATCTGTTTTAGTAAGACAAGTAACACTCACAGTAATACAAGATCCTACCACTAGGCCTTCAGCCCACACTCATATTTTGTTCTAATTGAAACAGATTTAATATTTTCTTCTTGTTGACACAATAATTGCTAATCAGCAAACTTAAGGTAACCAAATTTAGAAAATGAAAATACAGGACACATTTCCTAAGTTCAATAATGTCTATTGTTTGTGTGGTAAAAGCTGATTTGATTATTGTCATTGTGTTACTGTAAGACAGTCGGAACCTCAAGATTAAATGTATAAATTATAAGTTAAATGATAAATGAAGGTGAAAATGTTTTTCTTTTGTTAATAATGCAATTATTGTAATAGATAAATTAGTATAAAACATATGGATAAATTTCCTTTATCATTCATTGTTGGAAAGGCTTTTAAGGTTAAAATGAGAATGAAATGCTCATAAATTAAATAAAGAATATGTTCAAGTCTAGAATACCATTTGGTACACCAACTCTTATTTTTTTTCCCCTTCATTTCTTTCTTTTTCAGAACATGTTCTTTTCTCCACTTGGTTGTCATAGCAGTATCTTTTAATGAAATGTCATTCTTTGGAATAGTTTTCATTATATTTAAATGAGCATTTTGGGACAATTCAAGATGTGATACTATTCTTCTTGGAATAATTCACAACTTATCACAACAATAACCTGTGTAATGCAAACAATCACTCCACTCATGGCTATGATTTCCAAGACAATGCAAAGCAGATGAAAATAATTACAAATATCAAGTCAAGCATTGTTGCCAACATAGAAGATTGGCTGTGTCAGACAGATTACTCTATGGTAACATGCTGGAAATTCTGCCTTTAAGATAAGTAAAGACAGAACGGAGCTCAAATTCTTCTTTTAATAGAACAGGGCTGCCAATATTAAAAGAATGGTATAAGTCTGCAATCTCTACAGAAAATGGGACAAAAATGTGTCTTAAAAGCCTTTTCTGGGGATACCAGCATTGAAGGTAAAAAATTGGGACAATCCCACATTTCCAGGACATTTGGTCACTCTAAGCTAACTTGTATTTTCTAAATTGTTGGTCAGATAAAGAAATATGAACATTGGACTGAATCACATGTGGTAACCTTTTTGGGGAAAAAATAGTGTTGTGGCCGGGTGAGGGCACAAAAATCAATCACATGTTTCTCTGACAGCAAAGTTCCAAGTTTTGGCCACTGCAGTGACTGAATTATTTGTTGTTGTGAACACTTTATATGAATATTTAATTTGAAAACTTACCTCGTACACAAACACTTTGCCAATGAGGAATGCACATGATCCAGCTGTTGATAGCTGCCATTTGAAAAGTGAAAAACAAAATGTTTTAATATATACTTCAAGCAATTGTGAGAAATGTAAAATTCAAGCAAGTAAAAAAAAACAAAAAAAAAAACAACTGAGCAGTAGTATATCAAATATATAATTTTTCTTCTGAAAATTATGAATTCCACAATAAGCCAAAGCTTTTAAAGTCAAAACAGATGGATACCAAGGTAAACATTTTTCTTATATAAATAATAAAAACCTTCAGTTTACATTACAAATAATATTTTATCTCATACCACCATGCTAGAAGAGGGCCATTAAGACTACAGTAAGTAAAGAAGTTTACAGCTTTCATGCACAACCAACTATGAAACTTCAATCAATAAAACCTACTTTGTTGTGATTACTTCTATTGTTTCATGCAAATAAACAAATTAATTGCTATAGTTTAGGACACTAATGAATAATATTTGCAAACACATAACACATTTGTTAAAAATGCAAGTGGTAAAAAAGAGATGTGTGGGGATTTAAGAGAGCTTTTTTTGTGATGTTCAACATAGTCACCTTGTAAACCACAAGTCCAATGACTTTCAAACTTTTTAATACTCTCAGTAAACTAAGATTTGTCCAACAGTACAACATAAGTGGCTGTCTCAGCGTCAACCTGATCATTTGATGTGAATATTCATCCACCCAGGTATTTCTTAAGGTTTGGGAACCAAATCGGGTGAATATGGTGGATAAAGAAGCATTTGGAAGAGGTCACATAGCTTTGCAGCAAAAATATCAGACATGTGTGAAGGCACAAAGACATGTTTCTTTTTCATAAGGTATGGACATTTAGCTGGAATTGTAAAGCATACATAGGGTCACTCCAAAAGTTTTGAGAATAGATGTGACAAAATATTAAAAATTTAGATTTGATCATTGCACTTTTTTTAAAACATTCCCCATTGCATTCTATACACCGTCTCATCCTTTCAAACCATTTTTCAAATGCTGAACGCCATTCTTCTTTGGAGAGAGTGCAAATACATTCTTCGTAAGCAGCTACTGCAGCTTCAGGTGACTCAAATTGTTGACCTCAAACTTTTATTTTCTCTACTACGTATAGTAAATGGGAAAGTATTGTATTCCACCCAAAAATTCGATACCAAAATTCCACCGGAAATATATGTTTTGAGACCCCCTGAATCCAAAAAAAGCATTTTTGGAAACATGTCCATGTGTGTGTCTGTGTCTGTGAACAGCATAACTCCGAAACGAACAATCGGATAAACACCAAACTTGGTATTTAGGTTCAGCATCTTTCAGAGATGTGACACAAAGGTTTTCAAGAAAATCCCCCCACCCCAGATTACCCTTTACATGGAGCATTTTTCGCAAATTTTAATTTTCTCAAAAATGGCTCTAACGATTTTGATTAAAATATCATATGTTTAAGATATTTTCATGACAAATGAAATGTATACCTTGAATTTTCTGGGAATGTCTCCAAAAGTATTCATCGTGAACGACTTTTGCATAACTGATAAACCATAAGAGATGGACAAAATTTTACTGCACAAAAAATGTAGCTCGCGTTAAAATACACAATTTATGTCATACACATTTTTTTTTGTTGAGTGAACCATTTTCGAGATATTGCTTGTTATTCCCTTAAATTTTCCAATACTTATACTTTTTCTCAAATGGGAATTCGTTATTCATTTTTTTTTTTGTCCTGGTAATGTAAAGAGAATGGAATACTGCACATAGCAACCAGCTCTTAAAATATTTGACTATCGCTTAAAGCCTACCAATTCCCCTTGCACCTAAAAGAAAATTAGCAATAAGATTAACATCTCGATTAACATGTAGCATATGGAAAATAAGCGTTTGTAAAAATAGTTTGTACAACAGTAGAGAAAGTCATGTGAATGTAACGCATCAGATTTTGTCTTTCATTTTGGGGAATAGAAAAAAGTTGCATGGGCCAGATCTGGACTGTAGGGAGGATGGGACAAATATATGACTCCTGCAGAAATTGGGTTGTTTCCTGTGCAGTGTGGGCAGAGGCATTGTCATGGTGCAACTAAATTCCAAGCAGACCAGTTCATTGAACACTTGTGGCAGACATTTTGTGGTGTACCATCTGGCAGTAAGAGTCTTTTGTCCCTCAAGCACAATCGTCATAATGGGCCACTTGCTGAGAAGAAGGAACAGATCATCTTCTTGCCAGCACTTCTCATTCACTTCACTTTTGTTGGGGGAAGGTCCAGACTGATGACTTGTTTAGTTTCTGGATCATACAGTTTTGTTATCTGTTACACTATTAAATGTGTTTTTGGATCTTCCTCCATTGAATTTTTCAATAATTTCCTGGCACACGTGCTTGTTTCTGCATTTGTGAGGTGCTGGGAAATGCAATGATTATAGAGCTTCCTGATGTCAAGTTATTCTTTCAGGATTGTTTTCACTGCTGCCGATCCAATATTTAAATAATAATAAAATTGAAAAAGTTGACAATCACAAATTCTTAGGCATACACATAGATAATAAACCAACTTGGGAAGTTCATGTTGACTACACATGTAATAAAATCAGCTCCAATATATACGCAATAAGACAACTATCATTGTACCTAGACAAAAAAATGCTACAAATTTTATACTTTGGAATCATTTACCCCTATATCTCCTATGGTATAGAATTATGGGGAAGCGCCAGTATTTCTAACGTGAACAGGGTTTTAGTATTACAGAAAAAATGTTTACGATGTATATATATGGTCTAACTAACACAGACTCGTGTAGAAATGTTTTCAGAGTAAATAAACTTCTTACTGTGGTAGGATTATATCTGTATAAGGTAATAGTTATAGCAATAGAGAAAGAAAATAATGGGTTATGTAACAGTATGCTTTATAGCCATGATACTGGACAATTACCACAGAGAGCAAGTTAACCTCAAATCTACGTGTAAGGATCCATTAATCAAAGGACTGATTTTATACAATAAACTACCAATGACTGTTAAATTACACAAAGGAAAGTGATTTAAAAGCGAACTTAAAACATACCTAACACACAAATGTTTATATAGGTTAAATGAACATTAGCTTATTATAGTAAATAGAAATCTATTGTAAAGAAATGTGAAAATGTAAATAGTACTATACAATAGGTGAAAATTGTAAATGTAGATTCGTTGACAATGTCTGAAACTTGTATAAATCTATGGACAATAAGAAAAAAACTTCTTGAATCTGACCATACATGCAACTATGATCTTCCCGCAACATGCGCTCTGCTATCACAGTTTCATCCATTGCTGCTGTGGCCGGCAGTCTTGGATGGTTTTATCTTCGAGGGAATCCCTTCCTCTTCTAAACTCTGCTACCATCGATAAATGGTGAATTGCAAAGGGCAAAGATCCCCAAATGCATGATGCTGTCTTTCAAGGCATCTGTCTCCCCTAAACCAACTTTAAAGTCCTAGAAAGTCATAGCATGGAAATGCTCTCGATTGAGATCTATCCTAGCTATGGCGTAGCAACACCTGCTATACGTACACACGTGGTGCTGATGATGCACATTGTAGGAGCGCGCCCAGACTTGCACATGTTGCTATCTGAAGTTAGGAAAAACTGCTTTGGCTTACCACTACTCATTGTTGCCAATTCTCAAAACTTTCAGAGTGAACCTCGTAATACTCCCCAGTGATGGTTCTACCCTTCCAGTGAGAGTCTATTCACACCACACCAAGAAAATCCTAGAAAACTGCAGCTATCACTTTTCCTGCAGATGGAATTGTTTTTGCTTTCTTTGGTGCACTTTCATCTGTTGTCACCCACTGTTTGGAATGCACCTTTACTTCTGGCGTGTATGATGAATCCATGTTTCTTCTACTTTATGAAACGTCAGAGAAACTCACTGAAACTGCAATTTACAAGTTTAAACACACTTGAAAAATGATCATTTGGATGTGTTTTTGGTCCATTGTTAACAAATGCAGCACCCACCAAGAGGAAAGCTTTTCATACCCAAAACCATGCTTAAATTCAGGAGCCCATTTTTAACTAAGAAAAAAAAGGAGAAAAATCCTTTAATGTTGAAAAAACTACTTTTGTATTTTCGTTGGGGTTAAACCCTTCAAAATGAAGCACTTTGATGGATGGTATTTCAGTTTTATAAATTTTGTAGAAATTGTTAACACTAGTAGTTTGTAGCTTATTTGTACGATCTTGACAAACAATTGATACACTTACACATCTGAAACCTTACCGCGCCCCATCTAAAGGACCATCACAGTAATATGGCCATCTTCACAACACCTTTGAGTCAAGCAGAGAACTTGAAGAGCACCCTCGTATGCTTATGCATTCACTGGCCACCTTTCTCTCCCTCTAATACTTACAACATTCATTAGTAGTTGAATTATTGAATTTTGTTTTATTTATGATTCATAGCAGAACACTTTTGAGAACCGTTGTGCCCATCATAAACCTTCACCCAACATTGTATGTACACTGCCGTTTGTGAAAATTGCAACACCAAGAAGGAAACGCATGAATTCAATGAATTTAATACCACAGGTTAGGTACATGACAAGTAACAAATGATAAACTTTTCAAAGCTATACATGACCTTTGAGCCCTAATATTAAGTATATTCAGTATTTGGTGTGGCCTCCATGCGCTGCAATACGCCGTGGCATTGAATCAAAAAGGTTCTGAATAAATTCCTGAGGGATTTCCCTCCACGCAGTTTGTATTAAGAGCCCACAAATCCTGACACTGGTTACTGGAGGACCATGTCGCACCAGGTGCCGACCAACCATATCCCAGACATGTTCGATGGGCGACATGTCAGGCTAACGTGCAGGTCAGGGAAGCAATGGTACCCGTCGCTCTTCGAAGAAGGCTTGTACATTTCTCACAATATGTGGCTGGACATTGTCTTGTTGAAATGTGGCCTGTGGAGATGCCTGAAGCAGGGGGAGTACCTCAGGCTCTACAATCACCATTAGGTACCGGTTGCTGTTCAAAGTGCCCTCAATTCATAGGTGGTGAGATCGGTTGTTGTAACCAATGGCACCCCAAACCATCACACCTGGTGTTTGTCCACTATGCCGCTCAACAATGCAGCCCTCCAGGTTGCGCTCACCACGGTACCACCGGACAAGTATGCGGCCATCACTGTAGGACACGTTGAAGTGGGATTTGTCCGAAAAGCCTACATTTTGCCACTCAGCACCCCAGTGACAGTTTTCACGTACCCAATGCAGTTGGAGGAGCGTGTGGTTTCTGGACAATGGAAGCTGATGTAATGGCATGCATGCAACCAGTCCAACCTGCAGCAGATGGTGACAAACCGTTGATGCAGACAAGTTCACACCTGTTGCAGTGCTCCAGCGTCGAGCCAACACTGTGAATGAAGCTGTACGGTCTGTTATGGCCATGCGGACAAGATGACAGTCATCCTGTGCTGTGGTCATGTTCCGTGGTCCAGCACCCGCTCTTCGCTGTGTACGACCTCCATCTATCCACTGCTTCCCCACATGCATCACTGATGTAGCAGCATGCCCTGTATGAGCCAAAATGTCAAGGTATGACAAACCCGCTTCTCAGAGACCGATCATTCTGCCCCGTTCGAACTCACTCACATGCCGATATGGCTCCCTTTGACGTCAATGAGGCATACTGGCACTCACTTTATTGTTTCCACTTTGTATGACAGCTCTGCACTGACCTTGTTGACCGACACGAGAGGGCTTTGTTCGGCCTACATGTACTCTATCTCTCTGCAAACCTAATCACTTATTGTTTGCACACTCTTCTACACTTCCACCAAGTTTGGAATTATTTGGGAAATTCTTTCTTAGTGTTGCAATTTTCACAAACGACAGTGTATTAATGCTGTCTTGAAACTCCTTGATGATGGCACTGAACTTATCTATTTTAGCAACACAATGTCAAAACTCATTATATTGCCTCAATTAAGTTAAATTTTCTCCCATACTACCAGTGCTATTAGTCTATATATGTGCTTTAAAATTTTTATTTTTTCTTGCTGACAATACAGTTTAGTTTTCAGTCCAGAAATGCATTGTAGTGATTATTTTTCTACGTATTCATACTTGTTGTTGATGATGATGCATGCTTTCACTTAGATTCCCCAGTTCTTCCTTGTTTTGCATGTAAAGTAAACATTTGTTGTAGTTCTCACAATCAATCTGAAGATTCCCGATTTACTTTTATTGCTGATGGGAAATAAGTAAATGCCAATAATATTCTGGCTCATTTGATTTATTATACATTTGTCTTAAGCTTTTTTTAAACAGTTACATTTTTTTAGGTTTTCAGGTATTAAGCTGAGCAATTTTTTTCCACTATACTTTGATTTTTGTCTTATTACTTAACTAAATTTTTCTTTTAATTTACATCTTATGGATGTGCACATTTGAAATATTCATGTTTAAGTAATTAATTGCAGCAGAGAAATTCTGACACAACAAAATGCAGTTCTGGATATAGATCAATATTGACTCTGAGAGGATATAAGATGAATATCTTTTTAAATACGCTTGAATGTATCAACGGCTTTTCTTCTGAACCTTTCCTATGTCAATAACACAAATATGAAAAAAATCTGATGTGATGCATTCACATGACTTTCTCTGCCCTCTATTGTTTATTAGTGGGTACACAAGTTATTCTTTCTCAAGCTTATTTTTTTACCTACTACATTTTAATACAAATAAACCTTTGCACAAATAGCTACAATACACATTTCATTATAGATACAAAGATGTTTAACAACTGGATGCTATATGCTGGTCTTAAAATTCCATACTGTTCCCATGACATTGCGAGAAACATCTGAATGTTGACAGGACTTAAAAGACTGACCAAGAAATTAACAGTTTGAACCTTTAATAATGGATGTATCAGAAACAGCTTATGACACAAAAAAGCTTATTTTAAGTAAATTATGTGTTTTAAGAGATCTACGTTTTCTGTGTAGTACATTTTCCTCTATCGCTTAACGTTTACAAGTTACACAAGATTATAGAAAATTCCTTCCAAATGAAGAGGACTTCCTTGGCTATTCCCAGAAAATTCAAGATAAACATTTTATTTTTCATGTATCTTTCATGTATGGTATTTTAATCAAAATTGTTTGAGTCTTTTTTAGAGAATAACAATTTTCAAAAAGTGTTCCACATAAGGGTAGTTGGGAGTGGGGGAATTTTCTTGAAAACCTTCATGCCACATCTTTGGAAGATATTAAATTCAAACAAGTTTGGTCTTTAACCTTTCGTTTTTGAGTTATATTGTTCTTACACACACGCACACACCCAGACATATTTCCAAAATTGCTTCATTTCGATTTAGGGTGCCTCAAAACATGTATTTCCAGTGAAATCTTGGTATCAGATTTTAGGTTTAAATGCAATACTTCCCTTACTTACTATAGTAGTAAAGAAAGTAAAAAGCATTTTTAGAAAATCTGATGTTACACTCACATAACGTTCTCTACTCTTGTGCAAACTATTTCTACAAACGCTTATTCTCCATCTACTTCATGTTGATCGAGATAAACATTTGCAGAAACTATCTTATTGCTAATTTTCTTGTAGGTGCAAGGGGAATATGGTAGGCTTTAAGCGATAGTCAAATGTTTTAAGAGCTGGTTGCTATGTGGTGCATTCCATTCTCTTTGTATTACCAGGACAAAAAAAAAAAAACGAATAATGAATTCCCATTTGAGAAAAAGTATAAGTATTGGAAAATTCAAACAAATAACAAGGAATATCTCGAAAATGTCATAGTAAAACCACTAACCTATTTAGTTAATTATTCTCTTGAACAGGGTCAATTTCCAGAAATTCTGAAATTAGGAGTGATCAGACCAATTTACAAAAAGGGGGATGAACTACACTCTGATAACTATAGACCTAGCACTCTA
The DNA here is from genome assembly GCA_030765065.1 of Deroplatys truncata. Taxonomy (NCBI): domain Eukaryota; kingdom Metazoa; phylum Arthropoda; class Insecta; order Mantodea; family Mantidae; genus Deroplatys; species Deroplatys truncata. The sequence goes on along the minus strand of CM060983.1, from coordinate 225,464,031 downwards.
ACATCGGAAATAGCAAAATTATTTGAAAGAGTCATATTAATTAAGACTAAATAACTATTTAAATAAATACAACATGCTAAAAAAGTTTCAACATGGCTTTAGAGAAGGACGATCCACTATCTCTGCTATCAGTCAATACATACACAAAGTAATTGGAAAACTAGAAAATAATGAGAAGGTAAGCAGTTTATTTCTCAAATTTATCTAAAGCATTCAACTGTGTGGACCAAAATATTTTAATTAGCAAGCTTGAAAATTATGGGGTATGGGGAATTCCACTAGAATTAATTCGAAGTTACCTGATTGGAAGAAGGCAGTATACAGAAATACCATATAAAAAAGGGACAAGGATCTATAACGTAAAATCAAAATTGTGAAGTATGGAGTGCTGCAGGGATCAGTATTAGGCCCTTTATTATTCATTATGTATATCAATGATATTAAACACATGCAAAATATATCTATAGTGACTTATGAGGATGACACTACAGCTGTGTGCTGGAATAAAACCTTAGATGAACTAAACACAACGCTCAATAAAACCACTAATATGTTGTTAAATTATTTTCAATCCATAAACTTACAGTGTAATTTGCAAAAACTAACATAATACACTATAGCTCATGGAAGAACAATACCATGGTAACTCTGAAGGTTAATAACTGGTTTACTTGGGCACAACATATTCAACACATATGTGGAAAGATCAGCAGCCATTCTACCTGTTGAGATGTTTTAGCTATTATAAGAACCCCATGTCTTAAATCTCATTTATTATGGGTGTATTTATCCTCATTTACTCTATGGAGTTGAAATATGGGGGGTTGCAGCAAAGACGCACATGGACAAGCTACTTATATATCAAAAGAAAAGTATTAGAATCATGTTCAACTTAAAAGTTAGAGAATCATGTAGGGAATGTAAATAAAAATGTCTCAGTGAAGAATGTTCTATATCAAGGGATTAAGCATTTTTATAAATTACCTCCAGAAATTAAAGCTCTTGCGGACGTGTCAAAGCGACAATTTCAAATGAAATTGAAGATATTTTTATTAAATAAATGTTTGTACAATCTAGATAAATTGTAAATAATTGTAACTATAATTATCTACATAAATTTGTAATGACATGTCCAAAATCAATGTACTGATAGACTGAATGAAATAAATATTATTATAATAATAAATGGTTCACTCCACAAAAAAAGGTATGACATAAATTCTGTGTTTTAATGAGCCTGTTTTTTGTGTAGAAAAATTTTGTCTATCTCTTACGGTTTACCAGTTATGCAAAGGCCATTCAGAAAGAATAAGACTTCTGGGGCATTCCCAGTAAATTGAAGATACACATTTTATTTGTCATGAAAATATCTTAAATATATGATATTTTAATCAAAATCGTAGGAGCCATTTTTGAGAAAATAAAAATTTTCGAAAAATGTTCCATGTAAAGCATAGTTTGGTATTTATCCGACTTTTTGCTTTTGAGTTTCTGTTCACAGACACGGACCTCTTCCTAAAATAATAATAATAATAATAATAATAATAATAATAATAATTTCTTTATTGCTTGTGTACTTGGAAATACAAGTTAAAAGCATGGTAAAAGGAAGACAATGTGTACATAACAAGTTTACAACAGTTTTACAAAAGCTTATACTCACTACATTCCCAACAATAGGTCTCTCTCTCTCTCTCTATCTCTATGTCAGAATTCATCCAATCTGTACAGGGGTCTATTTACAAGGTATTCTTTTAATTTGGTTTTAAAAAGGTTGGATCTTAACATATTTAGTTCTCTAGGTAGTTTATTATATAATGTTGCTCCTATGTTTTTAGGATCTTTGTCACTAAATTTTTTTGTGTGATTGAGTCTGTATACATTAATTTGTGTTCTGGTATTGTAGTCATACACATTGCAACTTCTAGTAAGATCACTGGTGTTATGTATTAGTAATATGACACAGTATACATATAGAGAGATGATTGTAAGGATTTTATTTTTTATAAAGAACTCCTTGCATGGGTGGCCACATGGTTATGACATGATTCTCAAACATTTCTTTTGCAGGATTAATACTCTATTAATGTACAAATAAGCTGCTCCTCCCCAGAGTTCAATACAATAGAGAAAATGAGGGTGTATTATCCCATAATAGATGGTGTTTAATAGATTTAAGGTTTTAAACCTGGCAAAATAACGTAACAGAGACACACCCTTGCTCACCTTGTTGCACACCTGATCAATGTGTGCATTCCAAGTGCTTTTTTTTTTTATTTAGGGGCTTCAACATGTTATTTAGGTGAAATCTCAGTATCAAATTTTTGGGTGGCATGCAATACTTCCCCTACCTACTATATGCAGTAGAGAAAGCAAAAAACGTACTATTGTAAGAAACATGTTTTGCAAGAATGTCACATTTCACTGCCTGAATAACTATTGTTCAAATTTATAAAATGTATTTCTCCAAGTTTTCCTAAGACATATGAAAGTTGCTGAATGTTTTAACAATATAAATAATGATGTATAAGAATTGTCCTCTTGGCTCCTAAAGCACCTACCAATCGTTAAGTGTCATCTCATGTCCTCAAATCACTTTATTAACAAAGAACATACAACTTATTTAGTTAAGCAGTAGTATATCCTTTGGAGGCAGCCACTGCAGCATTAAATGGTTCAAATCAAAGAACACAGTAGTTTTTCTTTCATGTTCAGTTATATGAAACCTGGATTTGCCTCTGTAGTGGAATGCTAAAGATTTGCTTGAATCCATTGAGGCAACACAGAGGATTTTTTCCAAAGGAAAATGATGTCAATGTATTTAATTCATACCCAGGGCTATTTGAAAATGATCAACCTAATTCAACAGCACCTTAAACTTCAACCAATAACTGCTTTTTGTTGGAAATTATAAAAATGTGATGTATTATATTCACATGACTTTTTCTATCCTCTAGTGTTTATTAGGGGTATACAAACTATTCCTACAAAGCTTATTTTTCTATCTACTACATTTTAATTGAGATAAACCTTTGCAGAAATAGCTACATTACACATTTCATTAGAAACACAAAGGCGAAAGCAATAGTAAAGTGTTTAAGAATTAGATGCTATATGCTGGCCTTAAAATTCCAGACTTTTTCTATGCAATCACGAGAAATAACTGAACATTGACAGGACTTGAAAAGAATGACAAAGTCTTGACAATTCAAACCATTAATAACAGATATCTCGAAAATGGTTTATGCCACAAAAAAAGTTACTTGAAATAAATTGTGTGTTTTAAAGAGACCAACACTTTGTGTAGATATTGTTCTACCGAGGCAGTCTCCCACCCGGAGATCCAAATGCAGGACTATTACTCTGGAGCATTTTACGTTGGAATTCATTCTTATTTGAGCTAATAGCAATTACTTTTATTCAGGAACAATTTTTGTTATGATATGGTAATTGCTTCATCCTTTTATTAAGCATAAAGAAATGCTCCTAACATTGATCATCGGGTCTCTCGGACCTAGTTGAGAGGTTCAACTTCTTAACCATCTGTTCTTTCCACATTTGCCATTTGTGTGCTGATTATTGTTCTGTGGCAGGTTCAGAATATCTAAAGATATACCGTGAAGAGGTAAAATAATCCCCGAGGTCTTGAATACCATCAGGTCAAAGGTAACAAAAGGTCAGTGAAGGAAGACTGGACAGGAACAGTAAAAAGAGGGGATCTGGTAAGGAAGATGAAGAATACCAGATTTTGTCATTAGCCGACTAGTGCCAACTAATGAGTAGATCCTCCCTTTCATTCATCATGTAAGAACATGATTACTGAGAGCTGCACCACAGAAAGGATAGGGATGGGACATTAGGTAATTGTTCAAAAAGAAAGTATTAAAGGCTGTTCCCCCTGTTAGATAACAATTATGTTTCGTCTATCAGTTAATATATACCAATTATACAAGATTATATAAAATTCCCTCCAATAAAGAGTACTTTATAGGTTGTTCCCAGAAAATTCAAGATATACATTTTGTCGTGTAAATATCTTTAATATATGGTGTTTCAATCAAAATCATTAGAATTATTTTTGAGAAAATCAAACATTTTGAAAAATGTTCCATGTAAAATAGTTGGGGGTGGGCAGATTTTCTTGAAAATCTTCATTGCATCTTTGGAAGATACTGAACTTAAATACTAAGTTTGGTATTTATTCAACTTTTGATTTTTAAGTTATGCTGTTCAGGCACACTCACAGACCCAACACACATGGACTTTTTTCTAAAAATGCTTTTTCTTTGGGTTCAGGAGGTCTGATGAAATCTCAACATCAAATTTCTGGGTGGAATACAAAATTTCCTGTAAGTAAAAATAAAATTGTTACATGCTGACAATTCATCAGACATTATGTTCAACTCTCTGTATCTTGATACTTCTGTGTTGTTCATTTTCTCATCTGCGAGTGTAATAGGTAACAACAGATGAAAGTGATATTTATAAAAAATCTTACATGTTGCATCACATGACTTTCCCTACTCACTCCTCTCAAATACTGTTACAAAAACTTATTATCCTAATATTTCTTAGTGATCCAGATAAACTTTCAATTCACACTTACACATTTTGTTGTATGACACAGAAAGTAAAATAATAGTCAGATTTTTAAAGATTTTGTCGCTATTTTGATGGCTTTGTAATGATAAATCCTTTGTATAACCATGAGAAACAAACAAATAAGGACTTACTAGTGAGAGAATGAATGGATGAATGATTCAACCTACTGCAACAAATGTTCAGGTAATTCCAAATAATGTGTGTACAAAATATACCCAATACAATTTTTGTCAATTAAAATCCATTCAGCAGTTAATTATCTATATCAAGCTTTAGGAGTGATATGACCATTAACAAGATGATATAAATAATTGCCTGCTACAGTAAGCTGATATGTAAACAATTCTTATTCCTTCAAGATCCAATAATGGATATACTGAAGTGCTGCACAAACACAATAGAAGATATCAGCATCCAACTCAGAATAGTGGAATGCAACATACAAAATACAACAGAAGTGAGGTCGAAACGAAAAACAGATTTAATGTGCTGATGGGTACTAGCCAAGTGAATTTGGCTAGTTCAAACTACCACGAAAACCATGTGAATAACAGCGTTAAAAGAAACAAATCGCCTGATGTTTTGGTAGTGGGAGACTCCATGATAAAGTTTGCAGGACAGTTGTGTAGAAATCGTGGACATGATGTGCAGTGCTTTCCGGGAATTAAGTTAAATGAACTAAAGCACCAAATGGAGAGAATTAACTTGAAAGAACGCAATCCTGACGTCGTGGTGGTGCATGCAGGATCTAATGATGTAAAACCAGGAGTATATGCAGAAGAAATCATGGGAGATACCATGGATATTATTAACTATATACGACGAGAGTCACCTAACGCCAAGATAATTATTAGTGGTGTGATAAGATGGAGTGATACAATGGAAAAAAAAGTAATGAGGATTAATAAAGAACTGAATTGGCTGTGTTCCACAAAGATTTGCACATTTGTGGATGGAAATTTTTGGCTAGAGAATAATGAGTTTGGAAGAGACGGCATTCACTTCAACCGCGGAGGGTCTCATAAGTTTGGAATGCTGTTGTGCGATGTAATTAGTTCGGTGATAATGGGAAACGAGTAAACCGGGTGGTGGATGTTGCATTAGTGACTGGAAATAGTGATCGAAGTGTGAAGGTGTTTAACAAAATATGCAGAACAGAAACTAATGTTGTAAGTGTGAATGCTTCTGGGGACCACTACTTTAAAGCTGTGGAATCCAACCAACTATCAGGGACGAACGATGTTATAGGTGCCACTTCGGCGAATCTCACTACCACTCTTACTAAATGTACGGAGGGAACAGAAAAAACGAAAATGTTAAAGGTAAGTGATTCTGTAAGAAAGCCTATAAAAATAGATGCACACTATCTAACAATTTTTCATCAAAATGTCCAATCTATTCACAATAAATTAAATTACATTGAAATCCTATTAGATAAAGATCTGAATGAGGTTGGTGTCTTGTGCATTTCTGAGCACTGGTTAAAGAGCAATGAAATCGATTACATACAGATACCAAATTATACATTAGCCAGCTCATATTGTAGATCTAACAAAAGTGGGGGTGGGGTATGCATATTTATTAAAACAGGTATCCGTTTCATAAATATAGGTACATGCCGGACATTATGTCGTGAAAGTGATTTTGAAGTTGCAGGTGTGGATTTGATCGAACTAGATATTACTGTGATTGTTTTATACCGTGCCCCAGATAGTAATGTTAGGATTTTTCAAAATAGCTTAGAGAGACTACTCAACATTCTCGTGAAAACCAAAAAAAAATTTGCATTATGTGGTGATTTAAATATTGACTTTCTTAAAGACAGCAAAGAAAAGCAAGACCTCATACATCTGCTTAGAAGTTATAACCTAATGCATGTCATAACATCCCCTACAAGAATAACTAGTCGCTCAAAAACTGCGGTAGATCAAATTATAATTAATGAAAATTGTACATATAAAGCACAGGTGATAAATACAGGATTTAGTGATCATGAGGCACAAATAATTCAAATTGAAACTAATAATACTAAGATGTTTAGATCAACACTCATAAAAAAGAGAATATTTAGCAATGATAATATTTTGTATATGAATTATCTCTTAAGCAAGGAAGATTGGCTTGATATGTATAATACAGCTGATACTAATGAGAAATTTAGATTGTTTGTAAATAGTTTTATGTTCTGCTTTAATACTGCATTTCCTCTCAAAACATCAAGAACCTCCAATGGGAAAGCTAAGAGAAATTGGTTAACTCCAGGTATAAGAAAGTCATGTGAACGTAGAAGATTACTATATGACTTAAGTAAGGGTAGTACAACGACAGATTTTGATAATTATTTTAAGAATTATAAACACATACTAAATAAAGTTATAAGACAGGCTAAAATCAATAGTAATGACAATCATATTAAAAACTCTAAAAATAAGACCAAAGCTATGTGGCAAATAGTAAACCAAATGACTAATAAAACACGTCATATGCAAGGTAAAATAGAACTTGAGCATAATGTTAGAAAGATCACTGATGCAACAGAAGTTGTTACATATTTTAATACCTACTTTACAGAAATAATTAAAGATTTGGTTCAAAATAGTGATGGACATCTTGGCAGTCTAATAAAGACTAATACTACCAATAATGTAAACTCTATATACCTTTATGAAGTTACGCCTGAGGAAATGCTAAACATAATAAATGGATTGAATAATACATATTCTGCAGGTATTGATGATGTACCAGATATAATTATAAAAAGATGTAGTGACCACATAATTGGTCCACTTGTCCATTTGTGTAATGTATCCATGACTAGTGGAATATTTCCAGACATGTTAAAAATATCTAAGGTTATACCCTTGCACAAAAAAGGGAAAAAGACTGAGGTAGCTAACTACCGTCCTATTTCCATACCCTCCGTATTTTCAAAGATATTGGAAAAAATAATGTATAGAAGACTTGTATCGTTTATTGGAAAAAATAATATAATTACTAATTCACAGCATGGATTCCGACAAGAAAAATCAACAGAGACTGCGATATATTCTTTCTTAAATAGTGTCATAACTGCTTTAGATAATAAAGATAAAGCAATTGGCATATTTCTAGATTTAACTAAAGCTTTCGATACTATTAACCATAAAATTTTGCTAACAAAATTATTTGACTTTGGTATAAGAGGATTAGCATATTCTTGGTTTGAATCTTACCTTACAAACCGTAAGCAAATAACAGAGATTACAGATTATAATGCTAACACTAATGCACTTTTGGCAGTTAGATCTAATGCACTTGATATAACTTATGGAGTACCACAAGGCTCTATACTTGGACCATTTTTATTTATCTTGTATATAAACGACTTAACAAATAACATACAAGCTCATAACATTGTTCTATTTGCAGATGATACTAATTTACTAATAACAGAAAAGAGTAATGAAATGTTAAATAATTCACTAAACCAGGCCAGTAAAGATCTGGTATATTGGTTAGATAATAACAACCTGGTTTTAAATACGGTCAAAACTGTTTGTCTTAAATTTCATATTACTGATAGTGCAAACAATAATTATAACATCCCTGAAGTAAAATTAAATAATAAATTAATCTCATATAAAAACGAGACAAACTTTTTGGGCTTGTGGATACAGAATAACTTGAAATGGAAAACTCATATAAAACATTTAATAACCAAATTAAGCAGGAATATATATGCCTTAAGAATTTTAAGTCAAAATGTCAGTCTCCATGTGCTGTTAACAACTTATTATGCACATATACATTCAATAATTAAATATGGTATCATATTTTGGGGAAACTCACCAGAAACTAAGGATGTATTTATCAAACAAAAACAAGCCATACGAATTATATGTGGTGAAAAAATGTTATGCTCATGTAAACCACTATTCAGAAAGCTTGGCATACTTACTTTGGCATGTTCTTATATATTGGAAACAGTCTTATTTGTAAAAAGAAATAAATTTAATGTTCAAAATAATGACAATGTCCATAGTCATTACACTAGACATAATAAGGATATACACTTAACCTCTGTCAGAACTACAATATGTAAGAATGCACTCCAGTATAAGGAATTATAATTCCCTACCTAATGCCATTAAAGATATAAATAATTATAATGTGTTTAAAACTAGAACAAAGGCTTTCTTGCAGGAACACTGCTTCTACACCGTAAAGGAATATTTAGAGTTTAATAAATCCTTGTTTGCATAAGACATTGTACTAATCCGTTAAGTTATCTAGTAGTATGTCATTTAATTTATAAATATATCTATTGTATATCATAGTTGAACTCAAATTATATATAACTTTATTGTAATGTAAATATATAAATTTAACTATTGACATATCCTGTATCAATGTACTATGTACTGAATTGATGTTAAAGGATTAAATAATTAAAGGATCTTGGCATTTAGCCAAAAATTAAAATATTTGTAAAAGAAATTTGACTATGCCATAAATCTGATTTGGAACATGTATACACCTTATAAGGGCAACTTCAAGAATAAGAGCCTCGAAGAGAGAACATGTTTTGTTTGAGTTGTGGAGTAGCAAATAGGTACGAGTGAGCTCACAATAAAGAAATAAACAATAAAAGAGCTGAGCAAACAAAATGGAGGAGTTAAGGACATGAAATGTTACTTACTGCTAACTGTAGGAGTGAGTTAGATATTTATTACCTTCACTTATTGTTATTTTCGCTAGAAGTTTCAGAAGCATTTGCTTCCATCCTCAGCTGGAGAGTAACTGCCAGCCAGAACTATTGTATTAAGGTAGCTTCTATTGGTGGCATTTGTTGTCTTCTGAAGTAATTGGTAAAGGTGATCTGGTGGGGGTACATCAAGGATGGAGTGAATGGTTCCAAAACTAGTTCTAGCAAATACAAAAGTAAGTGTTCGAAGATGTATAAGTCCAAGGCTGAAGTGCCTCTGGAGCAATGACGGAAATCTGTATCAAAGAAGACAAGGCAAGTGTTCGAAGGTATTAAATATTCGATTCACTCCTACAGTTACCAATGAGAGAATACTTAAATATGATTTTTATTTAGAGAGAAGTATATTAAAACGTTGGGAAGACTGCTTGGTTTTATGCAGAATGATTTGCAATAAGAAAAGCTCTCTATCTGCCCACTACTGGAGTAGGTGTACTCCAGATGCAGACGATACAATGTTCTACCATGCACAGGAATTACTGTTTTAGATTATTTATAAAACATTTATGCCAAACAAAATTGTATCTTTGCTCTAAGTAAGAGTCAAAATTAGTGAGAATAAAACGCAGCATCATTATAATAACAATCTTAATTTTATTTAAACAATTTTACAAGCTTTTCTTTGCTCAGACAGATAGATTATAAGAGTTCTCATCATCTACAGACTGACAGCAGCCATAGTAGAATTATATTGTAATAAATAATGACTCAATTGCCGCTGAACAACTTTATTCATCATTTACATGCTCAGCGTAGCCCAACTTCTTTGCTGCACTAATCTGTCATCTCTCTCTCTCTCTCGTCATAAGCAGCCACTTTATATAGTCCCCATATACACAACAGAATCTTCTGGAAAGGGGAACTACTCGAACGTTGCTGAAAGAAAGGCACTAACAATGTAGGCGGCTAAAGGGGCCAGCATGCTCTCATACCGACGCAGTGCACTGGTAACTTCAAGCATATGGTCACACTGCTCCTTCCTCAGGGCTGATCGTCCTGACCAGCACCATTTGCAGGCTAGATGATCTAAGTATACTATCAGCCTCTTCTCTCAGGTGCGGTACACTACATGATTACTTCTCTTCACCACAATGTACACCCTGTGTCATGGTTGTTCAAACATGAGGCAATGCCCCTTGGTCCGGGTAGAGTGATACAACCACACAGCTCATTCTGCTGAAAACCTTGACCTGCCATTTGTAAGGCTTGTCATTCGGTCACTTGCTACATGGATGTGTGATGTGCTTTCTCATACAAGTCATGAAGATGGTCTTCAGAGTTCTCCACGTAGTCCATTGCTGGCTGTTCTGCCCCAAGCATCCCTGTTGGACATCTCTACTTTTTTTTTTTAAAATAGAGAGTTGAGGGTTGTTACACTACATCACTATGATAATCTTACTTGAACGCGTTTCGGGAGACGGCTTGTCCCCATCGTCAGCATTCTCTCTCAACTGATATTTGCCAGTCATCGTCTGGGGGATGTGTGTGGTTTGTGGTGTTCTCTGGTGCTGGGCTGATGAACCTCCAAAGGCTGTTGGGTGGCGGCAGTTCAAAATTCATTAGGTGATTCCTGTGTTTGTCAATATGTATTTTTTCCCAGATGTCCAATTCATTGCTGCTGTTGATCGGTTTTAAGAGTTTTATGTTTGGAGTGATATCATGGTTTGAAGACCAGAAATGATGTGCTACTGCTGATTTATCTTGCTGCTTTTGGTAAATGCATCTCATATGCTCTTTAAGTCTTATTTCAAGATTTCTTTTTGTTCTTCCTATATATACCAGGTTACATTCATTACAATCAATTTGATATATACCAGCTGATTTATCGTTGGGGATAGGATCTTTTGTTCTGTTGCATAGTAGTTTCTGTATGTTGTGGTTATTCTGTGGAGACAGGGTGATGTTGTATTTTTTGAAAATCCTTTGAAATTTATGATGTGTCCAAGGGTGATAAGTGAATTTTCTATATGCTTGTGGTTTTTGTTGTCTGAGTAATGTAGTCATTTGTTGGATGTATTTCTGTCTTTCAAACCTTTTTATCTTCTTATCTATTGTTTTTTTCTGGTATCCATTCATAGTGGCTATGTTGATAATGTGTTGGTATTCTTTCTGGTATTCCTCTTTCTCCATTGGTATATGTACTAACCTGTTTGTAAAACTATTTAAAATTGCATGTTTGTGGCTTGTAGGATTGTAGCTATTATTTTTAATGTAGTTTTCTGTGTGCATTGGTTTTCTGTAAATGCCAAACGTTAGTTTGTTGTGTGCATTATTTCTGATGATCCTGATGTCTAGGTAAGGTAATTGGCCATTTTCTTCTTTTTCCATTGTGAATTTTATAGATCTTTTTTGTAAATTTAATAATTTCAAAGCATCTTCTGAAAGTTTTTTTGGAACAATAGCAAAAATATCATCTACATATCTATACCAGGTTTTGAATAGATGTGGGAAAGATTTTGTAATATGGGATTCAAAATGGCTCATATATAGTTCTGCTAAAAATGGTGAAAGGGGGTTTCCCATAGTTAGGCCTGAGGTTTGTTTAAAGATTTTGTGATGGAATGAAAAGAAATTCTGGTCCAGACATAATTTTGTAAATCTTTGCTTAAAACACCAAGTTACGCCAAACTTCGTTAGAAAATACGTAAAATTTAATCACAATGTAAAGCATCAAACAGCAGCAGACAAGAAAGTAATTGAAATAGAAAAGAACAAACATTATGCAAATTTACAGGATTTGGACCTTAGAATCTATGAACTACACTTATGGTTACCGAAAGTTTTAGGAATACCCTTATGGGAAAATTTACGGTCAAATTTCCTTACGCAACTTAGCAAGAAAATGAGCGCCAAAACAATGAAACTGAAAAAGAAACTAAACAACCTTATATTCAAACAAAAAAACTCCCTGGAATACCGGGAAAACTCTCCTAGACATAACCAAAAACGGATATCAACATATAAACATAACCTAAACAATGAACCTACCACAGGCCAATATGTAGTTAACCTCTCAAAAGAACCATTCACCAGCACTGAGCTATCTGTCTTGAACAATGGCCTAAAAACATGTTTCAACTTCACAAAAAATACAGAAAACTTTGTTGCTGATATTGAAATAGCCTCCAACCACCTTACAGATAAGGATAAAAGTTTAATACAATCACAGTGTGAACCAATATTGGACCAGACACAAGCCCAAAAACACCACTACGTACCACATCAAAAAATTATCAAATCTCTAAAGTCAAAACCTGTAGTATACACCAAAGCAGACAAAGGAAACACATTAGTGATATTAGACCAAGATGATTATGAATCTAGAGTTATGCAATTACTACATAACCCAGAGTACATAGAAATCAGCAAAAATCCATTAAAAGAATGCACCAAGTCACTCCAGAATACATTGATAGAAACCAAAACATTAACAAAAGCCGAAAAATCCAGAATTAAACCAGATTTTCCCATCATACCTAGGTTATATGCACTACCAAAAATATACAAACTCGGCAACAAAATGAGGCCCATAGTGAATAACATAAACTCTCCCACATATAAACTAGCAAAATGGCTTTCAAATACCTTCAACTCCATGCCTATGTTCAAAAGTCTTAGCATAAAAAATTCTTTAGAATTAACCAGTCACCTTTCAAATATAAATATATCACCCACAGACATGATGGTATCATTTGATGTCACTGCACTCTTCCCAAGCATACCAAAAGAAGAATTATTACCACTCCTAGAAAATTGGATATTAAACAATGGCACACCTAGAGCACAAACAGAAGATTACCTGAAACTAACAAAATTATGTCTGGACCAGAATTTCTTTTCATTCCATCACAAAATCTTTAAACAAACCTCAGGCCTAACTATGGGAAACCCCCTTTCACCATTTTTAGCAGAACTATATATGAGCCATTTTGAATCCCATATTACAAAATCTTTCCCACATCTATTCAAAACCTGGTATAGATATGTAGATGATATTTTTGCTATTGTTCCAAAAAAACTTTCAGAAGATGCTTTGAAATTATTAAATTTACAAAAAAGATCTATAAAATTCACAATGGAAAAAGAAGAAAATGGCCAATTACCTTACCTAGACATCAGGATCATCAGAAATAATGCACACAACAAACTAACGTTTGGCATTTACAGAAAACCAACGCACACAGAAAACTACATTAAAAATAATAGCTACAATCCTACAAGCCACAAACATGCAATTTTAAATAGTTTTACAAACAGGTTAGTACATATACCAATGGAGAAAGAGGAATACCAGAAAGAATACCAACACATTATCAACATAGCCACTATGAATGGATACCAGAAAAAAACAATAGATAAGAAGATAAAAAGGTTTGAAAGACAGAAATACATCCAACAAATGACTACATTACTCAGACAACAAAAACCACAAGCATATAGAAAATTCACTTATCACCCTTGGACACATCATAAATTTCAAAGGATTTTCAAAAAATACAACATCACCCTGTCTCCACAGAATAACCACAACATACAGAAACTACTATGCAACAGAACAATAGATCCTATCCCCAACGATAAATCAGCTGGTATATATCAAATTGATTGTAATGAATGTAACCTGGTATATATAGGAAGAACAAAAAGAAATCTTGAAATAAGACTTAAAGAGCATATGAGATGCATTTACCAAAAGCAGCAAGATAAATCAGCAGTAGCACATCATTTCTGGTCTTCAAACCATGATATCACTCCAAACATAAAACTCTTAAAACCGATCAACAGCAGCAATGAATTGGACATCTGGGAAAAAATACATATTGTCAAACACAGGAATCACCTAATGAATTTTGAACTGCCGCCACCCAACAGCCTTTGGAGGTTCATCAGCCCAGCACCAGAGAACACCACAAACCACACACATCCCCCAGACGATGACCGGCAAATATCAGTTGAGAGAGAATGCTGACGATGGGGACAAGCCGTCTCCCGAAACGCGTTCAAGTAAGATTATCATAGTGATGTAGTGTAACAACCCTCAACTCTCTATTTTAAATTATGACACATCACTGTTACAAGCTTCTAAATCTTCAAAAATTGAGCTTAAATTGGACTTACAAGTCTATAAGAAGCAAAGAATAAACATCGATATTGCCGCACGTAACAACTAAAGAATATGGAGGTAAGCACAGATTTACACAGATTCAACGGAAACTTTGGAATTAAACAGGACATTAAATTATACTTAAAACTAGAAATCAAAAAGAAAATCACGGCTGCAAACATAAGATTCCTAAATCTTTGCTTAATACACAAAGTTACGCCAAACTTCGTTAGAAAATACGTAAAATTTAATCACAATGTAAAGCATCAAACAGCAGCAGACAAGAAAGTAATTGAAATAGAAAAGAACAAACATTATGCAAATTTACAGGATTTGGACCTTAGAATCTATGAACTACACTTATGGTTACCGAAAGTTTTAGGAATACCCTTATGGGAAAATTTACGGTCAAATTTCCTTACGCAACTTAGCAAGAAAATGAGCGCCAAAACAATGAAACTGAAAAAGAAACTAAACAACCTTATATTCAAACAAAAAAACTCCCTGGAATACCGGGAAAAATCTCCTAGACATAACCAAAAACGGAAATCAACATATAAACATAACCTAAACAATGAACCTACCACAGGCCAATATGTAGTTAACCTCTCAAAAGAACCATTCACCAGCACTGAGCTATCTGTCTTGAACAATGGCCTAAAAACATGTTTCAACTTCACAAAAAATACAGAAAACTTTGTTGCTGATATTGAAATAGCCTCCAACCACCTTACAGATAAGGATAAAAGTTTAATACAATCACAGTGTGAACCAATATTGGACCAGATACAAGCCCAAAAACACCACTACGTACCACATCAAAAAATTATCAAATCTCTAAAGTCAAAACCTGTAGTATACACCAAAGCAGACAAAGGAAACACATTAGTGATATTAGACCAAGATGATTATGAATCTAGAGTTATGCAATTACTACATAACCCAGAGTACATAGAAATCAGCAAAAATCCATTAAAAGAATGCACCAAGTCACTCCAGAATACATTGATAGAAACCAAAACATTAACAAAAGCCGAAAAATCCAGAATTAAACCAGATTTTCCCATCATACCTAGGTTATATGCACTACCAAAAATACACAAACTCGGCAACAAAATGAGGCCCATAGTGAATAACATAAACTCTCCCACATATAAACTAGCAAAATGGCTTTCAAATACCTTCAACTCCATGCCTATGTTCAAAAGTCTTAGCATAAAAAATTCTTTAGAATTAACCAGTCACCTTTCAAATATAAATATATCACCCACAGACATGATGGTATCATTTGATGTCACTGCACTCTTCCCAAGCATACCAAAAGAAGAATTATTACCACTCCTAGAAAATTGGATATTAAACAATGGCACACCTAGAGCACAAACAGAAGATTACCTGAAACTAACAAAATTATGTCTGGACCAGAATTTCTTTTCATTCCATCACAAAATCTTTAAACAAACCTCAGGCCTAACTATGGGAAACCCCCTTTCACCATTTTTAGCAGAACTATATATGAGCCATTTTGAATCCCATATTACAAAATCTTTCCCACATCTATTCAAAACCTGGTATAGATATGTAGATGATATTTTTGCTATTGTTCCAAAAAAACTTTCAGAAGATGCTTTGAAATTATTAAATTTACAAAAAAGATCTATAAAATTCACAATGGAAAAAGAAGAAAATGGCCAATTACCTTACCTAGACATCAGGATCATCAGAAATAATGCACACAACAAACTAACGTTTGGCATTTACAGAAAACCAACGCACACAGAAAACTACATTAAAAATAATAGCTACAATCCTACAAGCCACAAACATGCAATTTTAAATAGTTTTACAAACAGGTTAGTACATATACCAATGGAGAAAGAGGAATACCAGAAAGAATACCAACACATTATCAACATAGCCACTATGAATGGATACCAGAAAAAAACAATAGATAAGAAGATAAAAAGGTTTGAAAGACAGAAATACATCCAACAAATGACTACATTACTCAGACAACAAAAACCACAAGCATATAGAAAATTCACTTATCACCCTTGGACACATCATAAATTTCAAAGGATTTTCAAAAAATACAACATCACCCTGTCTCCACAGAATAACCACAACATACAGAAACTACTATGCAACAGAACAATAGATCCTATCCCCAACGATAAATCAGCTGGTATATATCAAATTGATTGTAATGAATGTAACCTGGTATATATAGGAAGAACAAAAAGAAATCTTGAAATAAGACTTAAAGAGCATATGAGATGCATTTACCAAAAGCAGCAAGATAAATCAGCAGTAGCACATCATTTCTGGTCTTCAAACCATGATATCACTCCAAACATAAAACTCTTAAAACCGATCAACAGCAGCAATGAATTGGACATCTGGGAAAAAATACATATTGTCAAACACAGGAATCACCTAATGAATTTTGAACTGCCGCCACCCAACAGCCTTTGGAGGTTCATCAGCCCAGCACCAGAGAACACCACAAACCACACACATCCCCCAGACGATGACCGGCAAATATCAGTTGAGAGAGAATGCTGACGATGGGGACAAGCCGTCTCCCGAAACGCGTTCAAGTAAGATTATCATAGTGATGTAGTGTAACAACCCTCAACTCTCTATTTTAAATTATGACACATCACTGTTACAAGCTTCTAAATCTTCAAAAATTGATCTCTACTTTTATTTTTCAAGGTATGTGTTTTATGTAGAAATGAAGTCAAAACAATTTCTCATTATTACATTAAAGGGATAATGCTTTGCATTAAAACAGTGTGTTATAGCGGTAATATATTCACTTGGAACACACAAAGTTTACCAGGAAAGAAACCAGAAGGAAATGCTTTAATTCTTTATTATTATCTGGTATACTGTTTCAGGAATTTAAGTTGTTCTGCAAATCACTGGGTTTGTCAATGTTTTCAAGGCATACATTTGATAAAGCCATTCAAAACATGGCAGCACCAGTTGTCAGAGTATTTTGGATTCAAGAAAGAATGAAAAAAAACTTGAATACATTAAAAGGTTGTGGCATACCTATATGATTGGCAGGGAATGGACAGCATGACTCCCCAGGATTTTCAGCCAAGTATTTAGTCTATTCTGCCATGGATTTAAATTCCCAAAATTATTGATTTTGAACTTGTTCAAAGAGGTATGGTGAAAAGCAATTTTGAAAAGGTTGTTTGTGATGACATAATGACTAGGCTTTCAAAACAGAAATAAATAGAGTAGACGCTTTCTCTCTGACAGACATAAAAGTGTAAGATACCTGTTAAAACTCAGTATCTGGAAATTGAACATGAATATGACGAATGGCATTTGTCTAAAGGTCTAACAAAAAAATAAAAATGGTAGAAAAAGAAAAACCAAAGCTGATGGCATGGAAAGCCAGTGTAAATAACCATTTATGGTGGGTTGCGCAAAAATGTAATGAGAACAGTAATACGTTAATTGAAAAATTCACATTAATTCTTCATCACATAAAAATGAACATAAATGGCTGGAAAACGGTGAATGGAAATCTTGTGAACATGATGAATTGTTGGAAGAATATCAAAGAAATAAATTATGAATTAAAAGCAAATCAAATGCCTATCATGCTCTGAAGAAAATTATTTTGGACAGCACCTTCTTAAAATATTTGGCTCATATCGACATTATATACACACTGGCAGTTTAGAAAGTTATCACAGTCTTGTTTCAGATATGCTCCAAAAGGAATATGTTTTTCATATAAATGCCTTCAACTTAGATCCATGATACCAGCGCTAGATCACAATTTCAAAGAAAATAATAAAAAAAATAAAAAGAAAAAATGGGTGTCAAAGCTCAGTACTCCAAAGCATCTGGGTCTTGGATGATAAAGAATAAATATGAGGAATCTAACGAAGAATGGAAACTGCTGATAATGTGTGAAATAAAAAAAAAAATCTCTGCACGCACATTGTGTGGATCTATTACCGGACACAATTGATCTGCCACTACCAAAGAATATAGCTCCCATACTTCGACCTCCATTAGCGTTACTATGATTGAAGCATTTCTCATGTTTTCAGTCAACATAAGAAGGTTGGTCACAGACACATTATACAATTTCACATAATGATGATGGTAATAATAATGATTGAATTTAAAACTTACTATTTTAAATTTGTGTGTTTATTAGTAAAGTTTGAAGCCTTCATATACTTTGCTGGGTTCTGGAAGAGCAATTCTAATACTAATCGCCTCACATAATGGTATGGCAACTCCTCTTGTGTGTCCAAGAGCAGTCCATGAATTTATCCATGCTGTAATTAGTTTGTAGCAGGAATATGCCAGGTTTTATCAGCAGGATTGTTGGCAGTGAGTAATTCCTTTTTAGCTCAACTGGTTTTTTTAACACTAAGTTGTGCCTCACAATATTCAAAACATCATGATCTAAACTAATTTGTGAAAATTAGGATGCTTTGAGATAAGACAAAATCACCCTTCACCAATTTTGTGTTTCCATAGTCCTAGCAACACACACTTTCCTTGTCATTATTCATAGGTGTACATTCCTTACACTTACACCAATGGATGGAACCAGCATGGTTTTCGGTGTTCACACTGTCTCAGAATTGCCGTCAGAATGGTGTAAATCTTCAAAATCACTCTTTTGTGGTTCAAGTAATAAGGTCGGATACCACATTCACTCATTTTCAAAGCAGATGTTGGTCTACTGTTTTCACCAGTAGGTATTAACTGGATTATGAAAAGTGATTGGCTAGCTTTAGCTCTACTCTTTGCTATTCAGAGAAGTTATGAACTTTTAGTGAAATTAACATGTGAACTTGTTAGTAATTTAAAACACATATACAGCGTATGTCTTGTCTGGGTGCAGTATGGCTCTCATGATGTCATGTGTCAACTCAACAACAGGCTGTCACCTGATAACCATTTACCTTGGGATGGTGAAACTGTGTGCATTGTTATTTATTCCTGATGGCAAATTAAGTGGTGAATGAAATATTTATTTTTGTGTTTCCTTCCCCTTTAATCATCATTTGATGTTTAAAAACCCACCAGTGCATACTCAGGTAAAATAACTAGTTATAAATAAAGAACAAGTACACTGTTTCATTTTCAGTTATGTGGTATGGTGCAATCCATCTTAGAATATGCAATATAATTTTGGGGCACTTCTAATAATCTTTGCAAAATATTTAAGGTGCAAAAAAGAATAGCAAGAATTAACCCAATGTGCCCAACAGAACTCCCAGTAAGCCACTATTTAATCATTTAAAAATTCCAACACTTCCATCTTTATTTGTCCTAGAAACAGCATGCTTTATCCATAATAATACTGACAGTTTTGAAACAAGTGTTAATTATCATCCACAATTCATAAGAATCTCTAACTCCTCAGTTTAAAAAATACCCAAAACTGAAGTAGGAGAAATTCCTACTATAAAAGCATAATCTAACTTAG
Source organism: Deroplatys truncata (assembly GCA_030765065.1). Taxonomy (NCBI): domain Eukaryota; kingdom Metazoa; phylum Arthropoda; class Insecta; order Mantodea; family Mantidae; genus Deroplatys; species Deroplatys truncata. The sequence goes on along the minus strand of CM060983.1, from coordinate 225,444,102 downwards.
AATATGAAGTTCAAATGTTGAAAAGGGCTTCAGGAATAGATGGAATACCGGGAGAATTTCGGAAAGAATTGGGGAAATAGAAGGTCTGAAGTTGATAGTTACCAAAAAAAAATTAAAGAGAGAAAGCAATACCTGAAAGGTGGAAAGTTTGTGTCATTGCACTAAGGAAAGGAAATGTAAATAATCCTATCCAACTTTGGTATGTTAGCTGGAAATTTGTAAGGCAGGCTGAGGTGGACAGTAAATTATCAGAAATCAACCAAGATTTAGGAGAGGAAGAAGAATAGATAACTGAATAATAATGCACACCACAGTGAATAAGTATTGGAGAAATAATCTAATGTGTTGCACTCAAATGATTTCTCCACTCACTCTTCTAAAAAGTATTCTTACAAAAGCATATTCTTGTCAACTGAGATAAACTGTTACTGCACATTCACATATTTCGTTGTACATATAAGAAGAACACAATAGGTTAAAGTGATTGTTAGATTTTTGAAAAACAGGTCACACTGTGATGACTGAAATTCAATGTACTTTACATGATGAAAAAAATGACTAATAACTTACTATTTGAAAAAAAGTGCAAGTATTTGAAAATTCAAAGTAATAATAAAAAATATTTTGGAAATGGTTATGCCACAAAAAAACTTTCATTTGACATAAATTGTGTGCTTTAACAAGATCTGCATTGTTTGTTTGGTATGATTTTCTCTATCTCCTATGGTTTATTATAAAAGTTACCTAAAATGAAGAGGTTTACATAGGCCGTTCCCAGAAAATTCAAGATAATAAATTTCATTTGTCATGCAAATATCTTAAACATGGCATTGTGACCACATGTGCAAAGAACCAGGTGAGCTGCGCCAGTGTGAGAGCATGCTGGCCCCTTTGTCTAGTCACCTGGATTGTTAGCACCTTCAACTGCCCCATTACAACAAATGGTCTGTGCAATGATGACCTTTAGAACAAATAGCCGTGCAATACTGGCCCAAGTAACAAACCCTTTATGTACACTCCCAGCCTTTCTGGAAATTTCCTTGGTGACAGGTTTGGGAAGGCACCCCTATAGAGAACATCCCCCTTTGTTGTGGGGCTGCTTGCGCAGAGTTGTTGAATTGAGCCAGAGAGAGTTGAGTGCAGTCTCTCTCTCGCACGCACACAGATGTACAGGCATTTCTAAAAAAATGGTTCTTTTGGATTCAGTAAACCCAGAAAACCACGTATTTCCAGTGAAATCTTAAAATCAAATTTATGGGTGGAATGTAATAATCCCTTTACTTACTATGGGCAAGTAGTAGGAAAGTAATAAAAGAGGTAGGGTATAATATTCTTTGCAAACTTTGGAAAGGCTTTTGATACAATAAATTGGCATACAAACTGAGGGAGCAAGGAATTTATTGCAGAGCTACAGAAATTATATGAGGGGAATAAGGTTTGTGTTAGATGCAAAACAAGTAAATCGAAATTTATATTAAAATTATTAAAACCTACACTGATTCCTTCACGCCTGGAAATTTGAGAAAAAATTTTCATCCATCTCAACATCAAGAATATTTTGAATTTTGAAATACCACCTACAGACTACCTGATGCAGCTGGTCCAATCAAATTCTAAGAGAGAAGAAAGAAGACAGATGACTTCCCAACCTTCACTACAGATGGCAGAAGAATCATCTACTGAATTACTTCTTGGAGGTAGGGGAGGTAGGGAATTACAAAAATGGGTGGAATTTCTTTTTTGTTCTTCTTTAGTGTTCCGACCACAGTAGTTTTCTTTTGTAGCAACTCCAAGGCTAGCGGAACAGATGTAAAATAATTATGCATGGTGATGTTTCTTCCACTATTCAAAATGGGTGCTGCTACTCTATTCACAACACTAGATGCTTTAATATCGGTCTGGTATGGGGCTTCAGGTTGCTTTCCTGGATAGATTTCTAGATTTGAAACGTAATATGTTTCAGAATCTAGCAATGCATAAATTTTAGTTCCATATTTTGATGGTTTTGATGGAATGTACTGGCGGAATTTACATCTTCCTCAGAAAGCAGGTAGCATTTCATCAAGTGTTGTGTTTTCTCCTAATTCATAATTATTCATGCATCTGACAACAAATTCCTCAAATATTCTTCTAATGGGCGCCAGATTATCTATTTTCTTTCTATCAGCTCTATCATTGACATCATCGAATCGTAGAGCCTCAAGAATATAAAACCTGCGACTTGACATCACAGTACGAAAACATTCAGGAGATGTGCAATCATCGGCCCAAAGCTCTTGGATGTTGATATGAGCAGTCTTTTTCAAGCCTGCCATGTATAGAATGCCAATTACATCAATTAATTCGTGTGGAGTTGTATCAGGACAGTCCCTTGGTCGTGCATATTTAGTACACATTTTTTGAAATTATATGTTAGTACAGTTTGTAATATGTAAAACTGTCTCTTCAGGAAAGAATAAATTCCATGCATCTGCGACTCAAGTTGCATTTTTTGCCTCTCCTTTAAAGCCCCGATGTGTTCTAACTATACTATGTCTAGGGCTTCGAACATTGGGGTGTGATGGATGCATGGACCATACTGTTATTTTATCTTTTCCGATATATGAGAGACCTGTCGGCTGAAAATCACTTTCGGTTTCTGAGTCATCTCCTGCAGATTGTTCCGAATCAGTTACATGATCACTATGTTCAGAGGGTGCGTCAGATTCACATTCATCTAATCTTTCTTCCTGGTTCAAATCACCGCTGTCTAGGTCAACAGAAGTACTAGTTTCACTCAACCATGCAGGGATGCCTAAAATAAAATAATAACAAAATAAGAATTAGTTAGAAATCATGTTAGAAAATGTTTCACTATTGATTATGACATCTAATGTTGGCCTAAATTCGATTCTCAATAGCAGTGTTCGAACCCGTGTCGAAAGAAACGTTAAAAATGGTAATTGCATACAGATTTATTATAACAAAAAGTAAAAATAAACATACCTTGAGAATCCCTTCCATCCTGTTGTAAGGCTAGCAGAAGGATCTTTTTTGCTTGACTCATTGTAAAAACCTAACTGAATATCAATGAAAACAAATCAAAGGAAGGAATATTTTAACGGACACAAAATAGGGCTTCTACATTTCAGCTTCAAACCAGGATGATTGCGGACTGCACAACAATTGAATAGCACGATTTGTCGCTTGATGAACAAATGCTCACAGCTGTGCTGTGATTGTTGTTAAATCTAACTTAAACAACTGCTTCAGGAAAGTTTAAAAGTCAGCTAGATTGAATGAGAATATTGTATCAGCAGTCGTTACCGTAAAAAAAAAATCAAAAGTGTGAGCAAAATGCTCATTTAGCGACAAATGGCGGGTTAAAGAAAGATGCAAACTGAATCCAGTATTATTTCATTTATTTATAGATTATATTTTAAATAGGTTAAGTAATAAGCCCTGTCCAGTTATTGGGAGTAAAGAGGTATTCAGGACTTGTTTGCTGATAATCTTATAGCAAGGGCAGCAAATGTGATAGTCAAATCACTGATGGTCTATCAATTCTAGTTTAAAGGTTATGTACATATTCTAGGTCTTGAAAAACAGTATCACATTTATTTTCATTTCAGTAAGTGAACAATGGATATTTTCCAAAACGTTCATCAAATTTATTGAAAATATGGTTCCAGAACGTGTTATTCACGATAGAAATAACCATTTCTACAAAATGAATGATACACAATTTATGACTCGTAACGGGTTATCAAAGCAGGTATTGCTGCAAATATTAGAAGAAGTTGAACTGAGACTAGAATATTCTATGAACAGAAATCGGCCACTTTTACCTATCCAACAGCTATTGGTAACACTAAGATGTTTCACCATGGAGTCATTCCATATTGTTAATGGTAACTGCAATGGTGTTTGGAAATCCACGGTTTGCATATACATGAAAAATATCGGAAACAATCGCTTCCTTGTGGTCACTGTATATGAAGTTTCTAGAAAGTGAAGAGACTACTGCAGTGACTCATGAATTTTATGAAATTCCAAATTTCCCTGGCATTGCAGGCACCACTGACTGTGCCCATTCCATCACTTGGTGAGCATAATGCAGAGGTATATAAAAAGAGGAAGTCATATTTTTTTGCTTAATACTTAGACAGTTTGTAATGCAAGCTTACTAATGACTAATATCGTGGCATGCTGACCAGGTTCTGTCCGTGATAGTTTTATACTTGACAACAGTCGATTGAGAATGCTGTTCGAGACAGGGAGACTGCATGGTATTCTACAGTGCAGTCATTTTAAGGTGAGGCCACAGATATTGCAGTTACCTCAATACTTTCTGATGCATAACAGGTAGCACAGTTCAAGGTTATCTTTATTAACTGAGCTTCAGTCATTCTTTGTTTTCCATGCTGTAAAAGGAGTTGTTCCTGTGCATCTCAAAGGTGAAAGTTTATTCAAGATATCTGTGTTGTGCGTGAGAGTGTTGATGTCTTGCAATACCTGCCGGCAATTTCATGCATCAATAACAAATTTTTATGTACAATATATATCTAAATACTGAATCACATAGACAGGTGTGTAAACAATTTCAGGAGAAAGTTTCTGGTATTCCAGTTCTAAGTAGTAAACTGTTAGATGTCCAGTTAATATGTTTAGGAAAAAGAAGCAAAAACAAGATGTTCTTATGAGGTTAGAATTGACAAAATTGGTGCATCTATTTGTGGAAAACTCTAAAAAATAAAGTTTATATGAACAATCCCCACACTAGACCAACTTAAGGAAATATAAAAACAGAAACTATGAACATTATGCATGTGAATGGAAATTTCAGCCGAAGATACCAGGAATGTCTTGACAGAGATGGATACCACTTATAACAAGTTTAGCACTAATTACAGCACATGTTACTAATACACATAAGTAACGCAGGAGTTAAAGAATGAAAAACACCCAGTGTAACAGACAATGTACACACACATGTGCAATGTGTGGCATCACCATAAAGTGACTGCAGTGTATTTGGTGACAATGGTTGTCAATTGATACCATATTTAATTGTATCTTTACTGAACTGCAGAAACTAAAGCCACAATAATCACAATTGGGCAATATTAGAACAAGAAACACAGTAGAAAGGCAATATGGAGTCTGGAAAAGAAGGCTTCCAGCCTTATCTTTAGGGCTGGGAACCCCAATTGAAACTTTGCTTGTTATGATAGAGCCAAGGCTGTGCAGTGCAAACAAAATAAACTGAGCCACTACAGTATCTTATCTTACAGGAATTTCTGCTAAGAAAAAGGGAGCAGAAGAGGAACCACTTTATCTTTGAAGATGTACCTCAAACTTAAAAGACAGTATGGAGGTAAATTCTGTCTATGTAATGCATACATGTTGCCATTAGCTTTGTACTTTTCTACTCATGCACCGTTGCCAAATTGCTAATATTCAGTTGTTATAAATTTAAACTTTGAACATATTAACCTATGCAGGATATTTTTCTGCAGATTATATCACGTTTAGGCTTTATAGATTTCTGTGGACGTAAATAAGCTTTTCAGTAAAAGTAATTATTTGTTTAAACTTAAGTGATGTTAGTGTAACAATTCCGACTCACCTTTAAATAAATTCAATACGCATCACTGTTTCTAGCTTCTTTTCATTACAATATCAACGTAATTATTTGTTGTTTCTATGATTATCATGCAGTAAGTAACAAACCAAAGAGTAGAACGCAACAATATTCTTTTCTTGGCTAGAGTAAACTAGAGTGCCAATACCTGTCCAGTTTGAATTAGATGTACATTATAATTTTTTAAATTAAATATTTTTGGAAAATTCTATACCTATGCAGTAGAAAAGTCAGACAGTGAGAAACGTTTTGTTATTTGGTTTACAACAGAGACAAAGTGAGAGAAAATGTTGATGAGGGTTGGAGGCAGTTTTTAAAAGAAGCTTGCATTCATATTGTATGACAAACAAAAGTCATCCATCTATTCAGCTAGCAGAGAGGCAGAAGGCAGATATATTAACATCAGTTATAAGGAAGAGTGTATGTTTGTAGCATATGCAACACTGTGAACTGTTATTAGGTTATTTAACATTTTACATAAATTTTTATGGTTATGAAGGGGGAAATTAGGAAGAGACAAATGTTGTTAAACTAAAAAGAAATGCAAATTAATAATGAATAAGTTAGATTATTTTTCAAGTAAAATGAGTGCTAGTAGGGCAGTAAAAGAAACAGTTAAGGCTATTGGGTGTTCAGAAAAAGTAGTATATAGGATAAAAAAGAATGAATTAAAGGACCTCTAAGGATCCATAAAAAAGAAAGCAAAAAAGGATGGGGGAAACAAAATTGCTAGGTTAATGTAATATGGTGGAATGTCGCAAAATGGAGTGTGGTGAATTTTCCGTTCTTTGCTGTATGAAAACATTCCATCCACGCTGAATGTAATTTTGTCAAGGGTAGACTGTGATAATAATCTACAAAATTATATATTTCATCATTTTATATCTGCACATTTCTTTGATAATATATATTTTTATGCCTGTAAAATCATATTTCGAAGTCCTAAAAATATAAAGAGAAGACATAAAGCACAGGTAAAATTAAATGTCTTACAACAGCCTTAAATGACAGTGCAGATATTTCAATATTTGGTGATATATCATTCACAAGATGACATTAAATTGGTAGATCGATTGCAGCTAGGCATCAAAGCTGAGAGTGTATATATAGTACAAGTGACAACAGTGCACCCCGCTTAACCCGTATTGTCTTTTAAGCGTGAGATGCGATATACTAGTAGCAGTGCCAGATGGTATTCCTGCAGCTGCAAGGGAAAGGATTGTACAAAATCATTTGACATACAAGGTATCTAGTAGAATCAATAATGGTGAATATACAAACAAATTTTATGTTTAAAATGTAAATAAGTGCATATTACATAGCAAAACAGTATTACACAATAACAGCGAAAAAGCTGCTTGTTTATAATGCAATTGATTTATAATAGAGAAATTTTGCTCTGTACATTTGCTATTTAATTTTTTCTGTTTCCCCTTTCATTTTAATTCCTCTTCAAGTCTCTCTCTTTCTCATCAATTCAACCTTAACATCAAATAGCTGGTTTCTGTAATCTGCAACCTCACTCAGCTTTTCTCTTGCTTTAGCTGTCTCTGCTTTTTTATTTTCGATAGCATGGGTCAATTTCTTGAAGACCAATGAGTTGCCACATGATGGGGAACCAGGTTGATGGAGTTCTGTAGGTCTCTGCTCCTGCTGGATTGGCAGATGAAGGTGACTACACTTCCAGCATTACTGCTTCACCATATCCTTCCTGATCTACAGGGGTTGGTGCATTTCTGTGGGCTGTCTTCAGCCATCTCTACAATGGCTGTTGTGCCTGAAACATGTAAAAAGACCTCAGGTTTAATGCTAGATTAATTCCAATGGCCACTGGATTGTATCTGCTCATACAAAGTGAATTTGTAAGTTCTCAGAAACACCAAAAACCAAAAATATTAAAAAACAAAACGGTTTCAGTTGAAACAAACTTAACTGGTAACTAATTAGTTATATTAATCATAGTCATCAAAATTTACCTCAAAACTGCTATGATAATGTCATACATGGGCATGATTTTCAATAAAAAAAGAACTAGTTTATCTTATTCTTGTAAATCTGTTTACACACAATTTCTTACATGAATACTAATACAAATAAATGGATTTGGCAGGCAGCATAAGCATGGTAAGTTATTAAATTAATAAATACAGATTGCAGAATAAAAATAATTTGTTGGGAGCAACTGTGGATTTATTACCAAGTTTCCGCTAGAAACCATACACACAAATTACCCATATGACAATGGACACATTTATACAGATGGATCTCTCTTGGATGAGAGTGGAGCTGCAGTGGGTGTAACACACCAGTTTCTCTCTAGCTATAAAAATGTTGGAAGACATACAACAAATTTCGATGGCGAGATTAAAGCAATTTATTCTTACCTTAAGAACATTTTTAACTGGCTACTAAAAATATTGTCATCTTGACAGATTGTAAAGCTGCAACCCAAGCAATAGTTACAACTACTTGTCCAAAAATGGAAAAAATTATAGAAGTACAAAACAAGATTCAACAAATTCAAAGATTTAATAAAAGAGTGGTCTTAACAATGGATCCCAGCTCATTGTGGTACACATGGATATATTAGCAAAAAATCTGATGTGTTGCACTCACATGACTTTCTCTACTCTTGTACAAACTATTTTTGCAAATACTTATTCTCCATCTACTTCATGTTAATCGAGATAAACATTTGCAGAAACTATCTTATTGTTAATTTTCTTGTAGGTGCAAGGGGAATATGCTAGGCTTTAAGCGATAATCAAATGTTTTAAGAGCTGGTTGCTATGTGCAGTATTCCATTCTCTTTGTATGTCCAGGACATAAAAAAACTAATGAGTTCCCATTTGAGAAAAAGTATGTATTGGAAAATTCAAACAAATAACAAGATATATCTCAGAAATGGTTCACTACACAAAAAAATGTACCTGACATAAATTGTGTGTTTTAAGGAGATCTACATTTTTTGTGTAGAAAAATTTTATCTGTCTCTTATGGTTTACCAGTTATGCAAAAGCCATTCAGAAAGAAGAGGACTTTTGGGGACATTCCCAGAAAATTCAAGATGTACATTTTATTTGTAATGAAAATATCTTAAACATATGATATTTTAATCAAAATCGTTAGAGCCATTTTTGAGAAAATGAAAGTTTTCAAAAAATGTTCCATGTAATGGTTAATCTGGGGTGGGGGGGCCTTTCTTGAAAATCTTTGTGTCACATCTTTGAAAGATACTGAATCTAAATACCAACTTAGGTATTTATCAGATTTTTCATTTTTGAGTTATGCTATTCACAAGCACACACCTGGACCTTTTTCTAAAACTAAATTCTTTGGATTCAGGGGGCCTGAAATTTCCAGTGAAATCTCGGTATCGAATTTTTGGGTGGAATGCAATTCTTCCACTACTTACTATACGTAGTAGAGAAAGTAAAAAGGGGATGTAAAATTGAGCAAAGAGTAATGGCCAAGCTATCTTATGTACCAATAAAAAGAATAAAGGGCAAAGTGGATGCCAACTATATTAACTCCAAGTTAATTGCAACAATTGGAAACAGAAAATTAAAAATACTTTTGGATGATCCCTCTAACACCCCTGAATTACCATGCAAAACTGCAGTTGCTATGTTTAGACTTATTATTGGACATGATTGATTAAACATCTCCACAAAATTGGCATATTACCATCTCCAAATTGCCTACTCTGCCGTGAAAATATAGAAATGGACATGACATCTATCAAATGAACAGCTCTTAAAAATTATCCAGATATGACTTCCAAATATAAAGAAGCGCGCGCGCACACACACACTACTAAGTTTCCTGAATTCCTTATTGTATATATAGCTACTAATATACAATGATTTCAGCTACAAAGCTTAAGAAAAAGCACATTCTTAACATCCATCCACAAATATTTAAATATGCCATTACTCAACACAATGAGTATGTAGTAATGAAGATAGGTAATCAAAATTTCAAACGAGCCTGTTCATTTGAATCAAAACTGATTCAATAAGATGAAACAAAACATAAATAAACCTTAAGAAAGACAATCTAAATTCTTCTGCTCATTAGCAATTCCATTATCAATGCATCTGATAGTTCTTAGCAGCAACATAACACTGCTAGATACTTAAGAACTTTGCATACTTCTTAATCTCTTTTACTATTTCTAAGAATTTTACTTTCCCTACTACATACCATTAGGTAGAGAAAGTATGGAGCAGGGAACAGTATGTTGATATATGTGATAAAACAGCAAGAGCAGGATTTGCATGGGCTAGGACAGGGGTGGTGAATTTGAAAGTTTGAGAAAAGAGATCAATTTGGAGAAATGCCCACTATGCCACCAGAAAGTGGCATTTAGTTTTAGAGTGTGAAGAAGCAAAGTTGCTTAGAAAGAGGATAGAGAAGAGAGAATGGTTAAATTTACCAATAGAAATTCAAGCTAAAAAGTTAGTAAATGTAAAATCTAGGAAAATATAATAGAAGTAGGAAACTTTTTGGGCAGAGTAAGAGCAAAATGGATGAGGAAAATTAGCAAGGAAGAGGTAAATGAGTATTAAATTACAGTAGTTTTATTTGTTATGTTGCAAGTAGGACACAACAACTCGACAACCTCAAGGTTTGAGTTTGTTGGGGGTCCAAGGTAAAGCAACTCAAGGTAGAATTAGAGTTAGTATTGGAGATTAAATAAATTGATAATTGTACATTTAGATTGAGAGGAATGCTGGCTATCAGTATTCCATACTGCTGGATGCCAGTAGTTAAAACGTTAGATTTTTTTTATATTTTATTTTATTGTTATTTTTAGAAACTGCGTTAAGAATAAATTTGTAAAATTGTTGTTGTAAATTTGTACAATCAATTGGGTTAACAATAAAATTACTTACTTACTAAGTAGAGAAAGTATTGTGGCATTTATTGTATTTTTGGGGATAGTTTGGTACATCTAAATAGTTAAGTATTCATATGTTGGTTGTGACGTGGAGTTGCTGACTGATCAAACAGATTTTTATCCTGCGGGCATGCAAATTCTCACTCTCTTTAGTAGCAACAGTCAGACAGACAAGCCATCCTCATGAAGCAACAGGTAACCTCATGTATTGCTTTTAAACTCTCTTTTATACAACAAATCCAACATGCTAGTTTGAAATGTGTTGATCTTCTTGACAGTACAAACCATTCACTTTTAGTTCCTGTAATACAATTGTATAAAGAAAAGTGATGTGCCTGATGATTGTCAATTAATTCCAGTATGCATGCTCCTATGCTCCAATGTCTGTCTCGGTTGAAATTTAAATGGAAAGATTCTGAGTAACTCTACCCCCTGAGAATATTCTGTATAGGCATGACCATATTGCATTCCACCCTAAAATTCAATATAAAGATTTCACCAGAAATACATGTTTTAAGGCCCCCTGAATCAAAAAAAAATATTTTTAGGAAAAGGTCTATGTGTGTGTCTGTGAGATAGCTCAAAAATGAAAACTTCCATTACCTTCCAAACTTGCAACACGAAGATTTTCAAGAAAATCCCCCCCACCCCAAATTAATCTTTATATGGAACATTTTATAAAAATTTTTATTTCCTAAAAAAATGGCTAACGATTTTGATTAAAGCACCATATATCAAAGATACGCGCACGACAAATAAAATGTATGTCTTAAATTTTCTGGAAATAGCCTCTGAAATCCTCTACATCCGGAAGGAATTTTGTATACTCTTGTATAACTGGTAAACATTAAACAATACACGAAAATACAGTACACAAAAATGTAGATCTCTTTAAATCACATTTATTTCAAATACTTTTTTGTGCCATCAGCCATTTCCAAGATATCCGTTATTAATGGTTTGAGTTGTGCAATACTTAGCCATTCTTTTAAGGTTGTGTCAACATTGAGCTGTTACTTGTGATTTCATTGAAATAGTAAATTTTAAGGCCAGCATATAGCATCCAGTTCTTAAACTTTTGACTATCGCTGTTCCCTTTTCATCTATAATGAAATATGTAATATAGCTATTTCTGCAAAGCTTTATTTGGATTAAAATAAAGTAGATAGAAAAATATGCTTTAGTAAGACTGTTTGTACACCAACTAATAAAACGATAGAGTTAGAGAAAGTTGTGTATATGTATCACATAAGAAATTCTTTTTTATTTCTGGCAGGGGGGACTTACCAATTCTTAAGACATAATATCATGTCCATGCAAGGAAAACTCATAGTTAAAGAGTTAAGTACTAATGCTATGCATTAAGCAAGGGGAATGCAAATATTTAACTAGTGATAATGTATAAAAGATGTTTTGGTTCAAGCAGAATATTGTATTACTTCTCTGCTATACACCAGGAGGAGAAAACATTTAACCCAGTCAGGGGATCAGTCCCCAAGTGCCCTGTGTTATCCACACTATTGAGCGTCTTTATGGTTGATTTTCCAACCCAGCTGCACGTCAATGCTGCTGTTCTGCACCAACAAACACATTCTCAAAGCTTTCAACCCCTTACAGACACACCTCGTCTCAACCAAGAAAGGTACCTGTATTAGCACATTTCCATTAATGCAGACAAGTGCCACACCATTTTACTAACTAAGCACAGACTGCCCAACTTTAGGTACAGAGGTCAAACGACAGAATGGAGGAATTCAATCACCTACCTGAGAGTTAAGCTAAATAAAGGTCTAATCTTTTGCGAACACATCAGAGACCTGTCTGCACAGGCACAGGGGCTGTTGCTTCTCTGTTCCCCATCCTAAGGCCTAGGATGCCTGTTCACCTTTTTGAGCCCTGATAATATCCCTCATGCTTTAGGCCTGCAAGATCTGATGCATGGTGCAGGCAGATGGCTATGGCTACAATGGGCGCAGAATAGTGGACTTCAGTCTATCTATTCTGTCAGCCATTCACTCCCTGTTTGACTACTTCACAGAGTCTGATCCCTTCCATACATAGAAGATGAAGGCATCTTTGCTCTGAGCTGCAAAATTCTACATAGTTTGCCTCAACATCAGAGTGCCCTGGTCAGGTCTCTTGGAGATTATAAACACAGAACTCACCACTTCGGGTGACACCAGGTTCCCCACATGGCTTGCGGGCATACCAGATAACACTGGAATCTTCCCATCAACGGCTCAAGCTGAGCTCCATTCTAATCCAACGAAGAGCTGATTGGCTACATAATTCATCACCACAGCCAATGAAATTGCAGATTTTAAAACCACTCCCACCAAGATGCAGAATGACCACTGCATCTTAACAGACAGCGTCAAGAAGCAATATGCTACCTCCTATCTAAATAATGCCTTCTTAAATCAGAAAAGCCATTCTTTAATACCCATCCTGAAATAAAACCCTGCTGATGGGGGCCACACAGCAAGTATGAGTCAGAAGCATTTAACACACTTTGGGTTTCTAAAAATATTTATCCCAAACATTGCAATAAATCAATTCAATGTGAAGAAAAAATTAAATTATAACACAATCTTTGGCTGCAGTATACCCTTAACATTTGTCAGTTGTACGTTATGTTCACATGTGTGTGAGCATGTATTAGCACACCAATATTATTGCTTCACAAGTATAAACTAAGAGGAAAGATATGTTGGATTTGAAAGGGAGTGACCAACAGTTACAATTGGAGGTGAAGCAGGCCAGCTTTCTTAAACAGAGAATGCAATATACAAAGAAGTAAACAGGAACAATTTAATACAATTTTGTTGTAACAGGTATTATGCCCAACCATAATTTGTCAATTCTACGCAATAAATAACCAGGGAAAAACAAAACATTTTACATAATTTGGTTGTAAGGACATTACTCTCAAACTGCAATATTTTGTCAAAGCCATGCAATAAATACAAGAAGAAAAAGAGATTCCTATCACAATTTTGTCTGCAATAGAAATTTGACCCAAATCAAAATATTTTGTAAGTTATATACAATGAATAAGACTAGAAAAGAGAATATTTAACAGGATTATAAATACAACAGACATTTTCTCCAAATCATATAATTTTCCAATACAAGGGGGGTTGGGGAACATTAAGTTTCATTTTGTCTGTTCAGACCTTTTTGCCTAGAACACAATTTGTTAATTTTAAGCAATAAACATGGGGGGGAAATAATCCTTTCAATATAACTCTGAGCTGCTTAGATATTTTTCCCAAAATATATTTTGTGTCTCTCTGCATGTTTTTGGTAAATTAAAGCATGCCACATACGATTTTGGATTTTTAATTCATGCTAAAATCTATTTCAGTAAGATAACCATACAAAATGTTCACAAACAAATAGAAAAGGTGCATAGTATTGTTTTATTTCTGTAATACATATGGAGGTAACTGCAGTAAGCCCTTTGCTACAGTGAAATATGCAATAACTGGATTTTAAAAAGTATAGCCGTTGGTGAAACCTAGCAAATGTGTGCGCGTGCATACACATGTTCAAGAAAACCACACTGAAGTCAGCTTTGAAGCTGCATGCTCCAAGACCTGTCCCAATGATAAACACAGAGATAACTCTGATACTCCATTGTCTTCTATAGCGCGGCTCACACTTAAAAGACAGTACAGGTTAAATGGGGCACACTGTTGCCACACGCACTATATGTACACTTGCAACATTGGCACTCAGCGGCGATCAGTCTACCAATCTAATAATGTTACCTTGTGCATGTTACATCACCAAATAGTGAAATATCTGCACTGCTGTTTAAGGCTTTTGTAAGATATTTAATTTTCACGTGCACTCCATCTCTCTTCTTTGCATTTTTAGCACTTCAAAATTATCATAGACATATGGAGATGTAAAATAATAAAAACTATAATTTGGGGGGTATCAACATTGTTTACCCTTGACAATTGTATTCACCATGGGTGGAATGTTTTCAATCAGCTAAGAATGAACTATGCACCTCACTCTGCTTTGCTTTATTCCATCATATTGTGTTAACTTAGTGTGTTTTTGTTTCGCCCATACTTTTTGCTTTCTTTTTTGATGGTGTCATTTCATTTATTTCTTGTTTATCCTATACACTACTGTTTCTGAACACCCAGTAACCTTAGCTGTTTGCTTTACTCCCTTACTAACACTCATTTTACTTGAATAATCTAATACATTCTTTATTAATTTGCATTTCTATTTAGTTTACAAACGTTTTGTCTCTTCCTAGCTTCTCCCTCCATAACTATAAATATTTACATAAAATGTTAAATAAATAACCTATGTAACACTTCACAGTGTATAAACATACACACTTCCTTAACAGATGTTAACCTGACTTCTACCTTAGGCCTGGTGCCTGTTAGCTAAATAGATGGATGACTTTTGTTTGTCATACACAATGAATCCAAGAAGTTACAGGATTCCAGCTTCTTTTAAAAAACTGTCTCCAATCCTCCTCAATATTTTCTCTTGCTTGGTCCCCATTGTAAACCCAAACTACCGAAAACATTTCTCGCTCGCTAACTTTTCTACAACTTAGGTATAGTATTTTCCGAAAATATTTAATTTAAAAACATAACACTCATGTCATTAAAGATGGAGAATTCAAACTTGGCAGGTATCAGCACTCTAGTTTACTCTAGCTAAGAAACAATATTGTTCCATTCTACCCTTTAGTTTATTAGTTACTGCCTGATAAGCATAGAAACAGGAAATATCGGATTTTTACTCAAAAACTCATTTTTATTAGAAATTTTTGCCCATAGATATCTACAAAGCTGAAAATTATAACAAATTAATATTTTCACACTGTTATTAGAACTTGATGACAGTACGAGAGTAGAAAAGGATGAAGCTAATGGCAACATGAATGCTTTAGAGACAGAGATACCCCATTTACCTCCAAACGTCTTTAAGGTTGACACAAGCTGTAATATCCATATTTTATAGTCCCAATAAGTACCCATAGAGAAATAAAAAGCAAAAAGCAAGCTAGTTCTGAGAAGCATGCAAGCATACTGTTGCAACAGAACATGTTTTACATGCCAAAATGATAAGCATCATCATCAAATGAACTTGCATTAGGCTTCACCTGATTTTTAATTACTGACAGTAGCTCCAGAAGAGGAGGAGCTGCCCCTCCGCCCCGTTTTATGATGGTTCACCTTTTCTTGTGCCTTCATTTGCTTTGTGTGATGTTTAAAGTTGTCAAAGAAACCTTTTAACTGCTTTGTGATCCTTTTTTTAGCACTGAAAAAAGAGGTTAACAATAAATATTAAAGCTAATGTAATCATGTAACTACTACTTAACATCATCCCAAAGCACTGAAAGCCTAAGATGCAGCAGGCATGTAACATTGATATTGCAGGTGATTTTGTTTGTTGTGATTAATCCGCAGGATTTAAAATGAAGTCTAATGTAGTAAAATTAGTCCATTTTTAATTACTAGATCAAATACTCATCATTTAATAATATGTTAGGTAAGGAACAGCTATGTTTACAAATTTAAGTAAAAGGCTATGCATTGGTAATGTTTATTGCTTTACAGCTCGACATCTTCTATCAATGTTTCATTAGAACTAAACTGAAAATATTAATATTCAAGATTATTTCCATGTATAGCTAAGTAACAACTATTAAAATAAAGATATAACCCACCTGGGATTGCTGTAGAACTTATTGGTCACCAACTCCCAAAGCATTTCTTTCTCCTTGATTGTGACACAAACGATGCTTTTATTTTCAATGTTATCCTTCTTTTCAGCAACCAATCTCACAACCACTGCTTTTTCTTTTGGTATGAAATTATTTCCCCTTTCTTTGGATCATTCTGTCATTTCCAAAACTGTTAAACAGCTTGACTCGACATTGCAACTTGAAAACAAGTGCCTTGTTAGAAGCAAGAGATTAGAATGGTGTGGCGTAGCTTTAAACATATGCAATTTGCTTCTCTTTAGTTTTCAAAGCCAATATCTCAGTCAATGTAGCAATTGTTACTGATGCCAACTTCGCAAACTTATGTAACGAGTCATCATAGTTGATGAACTCTCATTTTGACATGATCATACGTACTTTCATACCTCAGTCGGACCATTCCGCAGCGGCAATGGACTGGGTGAAGAGTGGCGTGCCTTTCACCAGAGTTGCACGTAAACGACTGGCAAGTCATGTGTATGGAACACTAGCTATTGTACTAACTTACATTAGGCTTACCTGCATCACAACAGATGTTGAAATTGATGACCTTCAACATGAACACATTCCCTATACCTCCGAAAACTTCTGGTTTACTCGCAAAAGTTCATGTTGACTGATTGCCTGCATTTCTCTCGTGATGTTGTCCTTCAATTCTTGTAACGTGTGCAGGTTTGATGCATACACTTTATTCCTTAACGTTCCCCTTACATAAACATGGCATGGAGATAGGTCAGGGAAACAAGGTGGCCACAATCCTCGACTAATTATTCTGTCACTATACACACTTTGCAATTCATGCATAGAATTTGCAGCAGTGTGCGCTGTAGCTGAATCCTGCTGAAACCAGCCACACAATCTTTCATTTGCTGTTAGATTCAGAAAAATGTATTTAAAAATGAATTTACATAAACATGTGAATCAACTGTTGTGTTGAAAAATATGGGACCGATAATTCTACGAGCACTCACTGTGCACCAAACCCCAACTTTTGCAGTGTGGTGAGGAAATTCATGAATAATATGGGGATTTTTGGTAGCCCAGTATCTATTGTTCTGATTACAAACATGACCTTGAAGATAAAACCACGCCTCATCAGTGAAGAACATTAAAAGTGGGTCCACGTCGCCATTATGAACAGACTGCAAAAACCAATTGCAATAATTAACCCTACTTACAGGATCTTGTGGTTGTAAAGCATGAACTACAGTTACTTTGTACGGCTTAAGTTTCAGAAGTTTTGTTGCCACAAAAGCTGACGTCTTAGAAATGTTAACCTCTTGTGCTAAATATCTCAGTGTTTTTTGGGGTGAGTGCTCTAACCGAGCCCCTACTTCAACAAGCTTCTCTTCTGTCAGCACACGGCGTTGTTGAACACCTTTCTTGTTCAAAAAAGATCCTGTACGCCTGACTTTATTGACAAGATCATGAATAGTTGACCTGCAAACCGATGTTGAAATTCTCTACAACACCTTCTTGCAGAAGTGTATTTTACATACACATCATACAGAAAAATGCATTGTTCTAAAGTATACTCAACTTTAGAACAATGCAAGTATTGTTCTAAAGTTTATCACAGAGAGACAACACAATTTTAATCTAAACACATGCACAGACGTCTTTCCCATATGACAGATCCAACTCAACTTATGCATCAGTGGTAGCTACAGCACTACTCTCTGGTGGCAGGCGTGCCACTCCTCACCCAGTTCAAAGCTGCCGCAAAATGGTCCAGCCGCTCTACAAACACACAGTATTATTTTGATGTCCCTCAAGCTAAATTTGCTGTCAGTTGATGAAACCCGGTGTACGTTTTGAATTTCCTGTGAAGGTGTCTTCATTCTGATGAAATTGTTTATTAACTATAAAACCTTAAGAAGTCAACAAAAGCTTACTCAATGAAAAATGTGGGACTTTTAAAATATACAATTTGTGCTGAATCACTTTTTTGTAACTACAGCTGTTTATTAAGATATTTCCTACTGTTCATTGGAACTTTTCAGAATTCTAGCTTCACTTCTAAAATGTCATGCCCATTCTTTTGTTACTCACTAGGGCATACAAGGAGCTTTCAAAATTTCAAGTCCAGCATACATACAGTGAGGTTCTTCTAAATACTTGACTGTGGTAACTGGTGTCCTGTATGCTCCTATTTACTTACAACAAAAGATATATTGAAGCCATTTTGGGAAACATTTACTTGATTAACAGAGAGTAAAAATAATTATGAATAATTTGCAGACTATATATGAAGGTGGTGTTGGTGATATGCAAGACAGAGGCAACTGCCAGATGAAGTGAAGAATTTTTCACCTAATAATTCCTACTTGCATCATTTCTTAATTTGCTTTAAATGCAGCATTTAACTCATCGTTGGTTGACATGTGAGAGTGCTGCGTTCACTTTGATTTTGAAGGTTGGCTATCTTGGCTACCTTTGAAACAAAACTTTGGAGATTATGTGTATGTTTCAAAGCATGGTAATGGAACAAGTCAATGTATATGACAGAGCTTTTTGGAATTTCAATTCTTTACAAATGAAAAAAGAAAAAAAAATTAACATGTGTACCAAAAAGAGTGCAGCACTTACATGTCCACCATTGGCAGTACATTGTTGTCAGTTTATTACGCTATTCTTTCTGGGTTTCAGAGGCAAGAGTATGTATTATTGACAGATGTTTTATATTGTTGGGTCACAATGTACCATGCCAGTCTTTGCAATAAAGCATTCTAAAATGGAACACTAAGAACAGGAAATATGAAACGGCTTGAGGAGAATGAAATTAATCTTTCTCATCACTTGAATTTTCTGATAATGATAGCACTATATATATATAGTGAGCATAATACAGTGTCAGAAGTCTCTGCAGGTTCTGAAGTTGCTGAAAGTACCTCACCACAATACATAGACAGAGATAATGTTACTATGTGGATTATGCTATCCACCATCATCTAAACACGTACCAGGAAGAGAAATATGTTATTAATCCCCCAATGTAAAACAAGCAGCACAGTATGCAAAAAAAAAAAAGAAGTGGAATGTTGGCAGCTGTTTTTCCCGGATTATGTTTTGGAAAAAAATAGTGGAATAATACACTATTGTGAGGCTTGAAAAAATTCGAGAAAACTACTCAAGAGAAAGTGATGCACCCATTATAACTTCACAAGAAATGGAGGCTGTGTTAAAACTTTACCTGGCAGACATGCTGAAATCATTCCATCAAATTGTTACTTATCTTTTGGCAACGGGCGGTACAGTCCCAGAACTCTTTCGTCTTACCATGAAATGTAACAGGTTTCTGCTAATTCTTAGAGTACTTAACTTCAATGATGTTAGGACAAGGCCTGCATGAAAATCTGTGGACAACCTTGCTCCAATAAGAGAGATGTTTGAGAAATTTGTATCAAGGAACTAATTACCACCTTGGGGAGTATTTGATGATTCATGAAATGCTGGAATCTTTCTGAGGGAGGTGTAAATTTAGGCAACATATTCCTAGAAAACTGTGCAAATATGGAATCAAAATATTTGCCTTGGTAGATACCCACATGTTTTATACAGCACACATGGAAATATATCCTGGTAGGCAGCCTGAAGGATGACCCTTTGCAACGACATGAGAGCAAGTGTCATTGTGAAAAGAGTGGTCCAACCCACTGAGGACACTGGATGCAATGTAACTATGGACAGTTGGTTCAGTCCTGTGGACTTAACGAATGAACCGGTTCATGAGAAAAGCCTAACACATGTGGGAACGATTAGGAAAAACGAAAAATAAATTCTTGCTGTCATGGTAAATACCCAATACAGACCAGTAAGCAGTAATTTGTTTGCTTTTGGGCAACAGGGAATTCTTGTATCTTACATCCCAAAAAGGTACAAAAATGTCATTATCTCATCGCTTCAGGGATGATATTGATTCCTCTACAGGTGTTGCTTGTAAGCCTGAAATGATCACGTTCTACAACATGACAAAAGGAGGAATAGACGTTCATGAACTAAAATCAAAAGTTCAAGAGTTTGTTTTTGCTGGCCACTATATACCTTCTTTTCCCTTACGGATGTCGTGCAAATAAACACACAGGTTATTTACCTCTCAAATACTGCTGTGGATGTACATAGAGAATTTCCTGAAGAACCTTGCTCTTGCTCTCACAAAACCATACATGATTTCAAGAGTTTCAACTCATGGCCTCTGATCAGAAATTCAACATACAGGAAGCTGAGACATCTAATACAGCCAGTACCTGTACAGGAAGAGAGAAATGTGCCTTCTGCCCTAAAAGAAAAAATTGCAAAACAACAGTAAGATGTATGAATGCCATTTATCCACCTGTGGAGAGCACACAATTATAGTGTATAAGAGATATTATAGAAATGAAGACAATTCTGAACACTAACCGCACTTCTCAAAACATTCAGTGAAAACTTTCAGTAACAAAGTCAGTGATTTAGAGAATGTGAAATTGAAAAAAAAAAACAAAACAAAAAAATGGTGTGAACATGGTGAATAAATTGTCTTATGACTAAAGTCATACTATGGACGATCTAGGAGATAAAAACAAACCTAATAGGAACTTTAAATTGTAAAAGTCTAATTAAGATTTTGTCATTTTTTACATCACTTTATGCATGTATACTATTAGTTTTTGTAGTAGCAACAGACCAAAGAACTGCAGATATATTAGTAAAATATGTTCTTTGTAATGTGTGTTACTAGAGCACGTATAGTTGGGAAGAAATGTACAAAGTTTGCCATCAGAATCTTACAACATTTTGTTTCCAACACTATTTTACTGCAACTAAATCAAATAAGTTAAATATTAATAAAATTTAACTATAATTTCAGTTATTTAGAGTGAAAAGTTCTGCATTGTCCTTTTCAGTTATGTCCCAGCTATGTGATAAAATAAAGGAAATCCTGGAAAATGTGTCTGAAAAAAAGCACACATTCAAATTTACTAAAACTTACTGTTGAATAGCATGCTAAAACTTGTTCAGTACTGTGTGGCCACGCGCTCACATGTCGACCAGCGATGGTAGCATAACGACCTTGACCAATGTCGGGTTAATACAACAATCAAACCTGTCAGTAGTTGCTAAATGTTTAGTCCGGGTAGTGTACACATTGAAGCTACCAACTTTCTCTTCTTTTATATCCTAACTTCAGAAGCGGGCCCAGGACCTTTCTCCCGAGGGGAGCGAAAACCACAACAGCTCAACCCTTCAGCAAGAGAAATCTTTTGCACTTCGGGTTCAGCATTTCTGTCATTTGGAAAGGTTGCCATGGTAACGTAATGTCACTATTGTTTGTCTAGCTGTGTCTCTTGACACTGAACTACTTCTCCTGCATCTTCAAGTAGCACCTTGTAGACTTGTAACATAACAGCTTTAGATAAAGAGTCAGTCAGTATGAGGTGTACGCACATGAACACTAAGTAGCTTGTTTCTTATTTTTTTGTTTAAGTTTTGCACAAAATAAAACACAATGTTGTGTGTACTTATGAGCAGTCAGTAAGTAGTGTGAGGTGTAAATACTGAATGCAAGTAAATTTATGCCTTTTTACTTTCTCTACTACATATAGTAAGTAGGGGAGGTATTACATTACACCCAAAAATTTGATACCGAGATTTCACCAGAAATACATGTTTTAAGGCCCTCATAATTAAAAAAAAAACATTCTTAGAAAAAGGTCCATGTCTGTGTGTCTGTGAACAGCATAACTCAAAAACGAAAAGTCAGATACATAACAAACTTGGTATTTAGATTCAGTATCTTTTAAAGATGCAACACAAAGATTTTCAAGAAAATCTCCCCACTCCAAACGACCCTTTATATGGTACATTTTTTTAACATTTTTATTTTCTCAAAAATGGATCTAACAATTTTGGTTAAAATATCATATGTTTAAGATATTTTCATGACAAATAAAACATATATCTTGAATTTTCTGGGAATGTCCTTAAAAGTCCTCTTCATTGTGAATGGCTTTTGCACAACTGGTAAACCGTAAGAGATAGATAAAAGTTTTGTACACAAAAAATTGTAGATCTCGTTAAAACACACAATTTATGTCATCCTTTTAGTTGTGGGGTGAACCGTTTCCAAGATATTCCTTGTTATTTGTTTCAATTTTCCAATACTTATACTTTTTCTCAAATGGGAATTCGTTATTCGTTTTTTTATGTCCTGGACATACAAAGAGAATGGAATGCTCCACATAGCAACCAGCTGTTAAAACATTTGACTATCGCTTAAAGCCTACCATATTTCCCTTGCACCTAAAGAAAAGTATCAATAACACAGTTTCAACAAATGTTTATCTCGATTAACATAAAGTAGATGGAGAATATACGTTTGTAAAAATAGTTTCTACAAGAGTAGAGAAAGACATGCGAGTGCAACACATCAGATTTTTTTTTTTATGATGTTTCCACAAATTATGTTGATGTAATATATAGAGTGGTTGCAAATATACAATTTCACTAAAATAGGTTGAATACCTCAAAACTAGTTTCGAGGAATCACTTCCTTATCATCAGCTGATTGCAACTGGTTGGCCTTCCTCTGATGGTTACAGATGTCTCTTTATCCCTCTAGTGGTGGTTCTACAAGTTTAGTGATCAAATTTTTGTCCATAGGAATGTTGAAATTCATTAACCTTGGACGAAATTTCCAAAGAAATATTTTCTCCCAAATGTTTAATTCTTGTGATTCAGCTTCAGAATTAAATCTCTTAAACAAAGGATTAAAGACATGCATTAGCTACATTGATGAATATGTTGCCGACATCGAAATTGCGATAGCTAACCTACCAGAAGGCGAGAAGTGGACAATCAGAAACAAACGTGAACCTATTTTGAGAAAAATAAAAGATACACGCCACATCAGCAACCCTTTTTAAAAAGTCGTAAAAAGCTTAAATTCGAAAGATGTAACATTCCATAAAGCGGATAAAGGCAATAAATTGGTAATCTTGGACAGACAAAATTACATAAAAAGCATGGAAAATCTTCTAACAGCTCCTGAATACACCCTATTAAAGAAAGATCCCTTAAACAAATGCATTCAGCACACAAATAAAAGCCTAGCAACTGTCCAATACATTATGGGCGACAAAGATAAAAATAGATTAAAAGTAGCCAACCGCTCAACTCCAAAAATGTATGGTTTACCTAAAATACACAAACCTGGAAACGAAATCAGACCAATTATCTCATGCATTGGAGCCCCAACTTATAATCTTGCAAAATGGCTAATCCACAAATTTCAAGAATTCACAAAATTTGAGTCTTTAAGCATCAGGAATTCATTTGAGTTAATCACTAAGATAAAGGACTTTCAACTTGGAGATGGGGATACTTTAGTGTCTTTCGATGTGGTTTCACTGTTTCCAAGTCTACCTAAAGATAGGGTGCTAGAGGTATTAAAAAATTGGTTGTCATCAACAGAAACCCAACAGAAATTGAAGAACTCATTAATCTGACAAAACTGTGCATAGAGCAAACTTTCTTCAGCTTTGGAGGAAAATATTTTGAACAACATACAGGCCTAGCCATGGGAAATCCAATGTCGCCCTTTCTGGCTGATTTATTCATGAGTGCTCTTGAGACAAGAGTAATAAAAGCCTTTCCTTGGTTATTTAAAACTTAGGCCAGATATGTCGACGATGTATTCACAATAGTTAACAAGAAACATGTACAAGATGCTCTCAAATTATTGAATTTGCAAGACAGTAATATTGAATTTACTATGGAAACTGAATTGGATAACCAGCTCCCCTACCTGGACCTAAAAATCATGAAGAAGAACAATAGATTAACTTTTGGAATATACAGAAAAAACACCTATACAGGTAACTACATATATAGAAAACAATAGTTACAACCCCCCATCACACAAAGTTGCAGTTTTTAACAGTTTGACCCATAGATTAGTGAACATCCCCCACAATGAAAAGGAATATAACTTAGAATATCAAGAAATCTTAAAAACAGCTAGAAAAAATGGCTACAAAACAGATATGGTGAATAGGTTAATCAAAAAATTCAAGCAACAAAAAATGATAAAAGAAAATACAACCCTCAAACCACACAAACAAAATTCAACATACAAAAAAGTCACATTTCACCCATGGGCACACAACAAATTCAAGAAAATTTTCAATGATAGAAATGTGGCACTCATCCCTGAAAATAAATTCAGCATAAAATTCCTCATAAATGCAAACCAAAAAGAAAAGATGCCAGCTCATAAACAAGTAATATCTCGAAAATGGTTCACTCAACAAAAAAAAATGTATATGACATAAATTGTGTATTTTAACGCATTCTACATTTTTTGTGTAGTAAAATTTTGTCTATCTCTTATGGTTTACCAGTTATGCAAAAGTCGTTCACAGTGAAGAATACTTTTGGAGACATTCCCAGGAAATTCAAGATATACATTTTATTTGTCATAAAAATATCTTAAATATATGATATTTTAATCAAAATCGTTAGAGCCATTTTTGAGAAAATTAAAATTTTCGAAAAATCTTCCATGTAAAGGGTAATCTGGGGTGGGGGGATTTTCTTGAAAACCTTCGTGTCGCATCCTTGGAAGATACTGAACCTAAATACCAAGTTTGGTGTTTATCCGACTGTTCGTTTCAGAGTTATGCTGTTCACAGACAGACAAACACACAGACCCACACACGGACATGTTTCCAAAAATGCTTTTTTTAGATTCAGGGGGTCTCAAAACATGTATTTCCAGTGAAATCTCGGTATTGAATTTTTGGGTGGAAAAATCTGGGATTTATAGAATAATTGCAAGGATTGTGAACAAATCTATATTGGTCAAAGTAAGCGTAACATAGAAACGAGGCTTAAGAAACATTTTCGAAACATCAAATCCAGGGAAGAAAAATCAGCAGTTGCAGCACATTTTTGGATAGAGGGACATGAAATTGAGG
Source organism: Deroplatys truncata (assembly GCA_030765065.1). Classification (NCBI taxonomy): domain Eukaryota; kingdom Metazoa; phylum Arthropoda; class Insecta; order Mantodea; family Mantidae; genus Deroplatys; species Deroplatys truncata. The sequence goes on along the minus strand of CM060983.1, from coordinate 225,418,873 downwards.
ACACAGTATCATTTATCAAGCAGGCACAAAAACCTACTGAATTAAATATTTAGGAGAAAATATTTCTTTGGAAATGTTGTCCAAGGTTAATGAATTTCAACATTCCTATGGACAAAAATTTGATTACTAAACTTGTAGAACCATCACTAGAGGGACAAAGAGACATCTGTAACCATCAGAGGAAAGCCAACCAATTGCAATCAGCTGACGATGAGGAAGTGATTCCTCAAAAGTAGTTCTGAGGTATTGAACCTATTTTTACTTTCTCTACTACGTATAGTAAGTAGGGGAAGTATTGCATTCCACCCAAAAATTCGATACCGAGATTTCACCGGAAATACATGTTTTGAGACCTCCTGAATCCAAAAAAAGCATTTTTGGAAACATGTCCGTGTGTGTGTCTGTGTGTGTGTGTGTGTGTGTGTGTCTGTGTGTGTGTCTGTGTGTCTGTGAACAGCATAACTCAAAAACGAACAGTCGGATAAACACTAAACTTGGTATTTAGGTTCAGTATCTTCCAGAGATGCGACACGAAGGTTTTCAAGAAAATCCCCCCACCCCAGACTACCCTTTACATGGAACATTTTTCGAAAATTTTAATTTTCTCAAAAATGGCTCTAACGATTTTGATTAAAATATCATATGTTTAAGATAATGTCATGAGAAATGAAATGTATATCTTGAATTTTCTGGGAATGTCTCCAAAAGTATTCTTCATTGTGAACGACTTTTGCATAACTGGTAAACCATAAGAGATAGACAAAATTTTACTACACAAAAAATGTAGATCTCGTTAAAATACACAACTTATGTCATATACATTTTGTTTGTTGAGTGAACCGTTTTCGAGATATTGCTTGTTATTCCCTTAAATTTTCCAATACTTATACTTTTTCTCAAATTCGTTATTCATTTTTTTATGTCCTGGACTTGCAAAGAGAATGGAATGCGCCGCATAGCAACCAGCGTTAAAATATTTGACCATCGCTTAAAAGCTACCATATTCCCCTTGCATCTACAAGAAAATTAGCAATAAGATTGACATCTCGATATCTCGATTAACATAAAGCATATGGAGAATAGGCGTTTGTAAAAATAGATTTACAAGAGTAGAGAAAGTCATGTGAGTGTAACATATCAGATTTTTTTCTCTTGCCCACCTTCTGCCATACACATTCTCACCAACCCTATATGCTCATTTGCAAGGTTATGCGGAGCTTCCTGGCATGATACTTAAATTCAAGATCTGATCAAACCTTCAGCATACACAACCTGGTTATTTCTCTAAAATGTGGATCCGTTTCCATTACACTTTTAGCTTTTTCTGCTGCTGAACGTGCTATTGTGGAAAACGTCACCTTCAGGGAAGTCCCTTTGTTAATTATATCTGCAGTAGCTGCTAATCTACAGTCAGTTTAAATCTAAATGCATCTTTTTAGAGCACATATGCTTTTATTTGGCATCCATTTTCAAATATACCAAAATATGATGTTATGCATTCACATAAGTAGGTATGCTGATCTGCATGTGCTGCTGTCGACTCTTACCCTAGCTTACAGCCATTCTCAAAGCCTTCAGTGTGGTCCTCATAAAATTCACTGCTATTTTAAAGGTCCTAAGTCATCACTTCAGCAAATTAAATAATAGCAAAGTATAAAAGCTTGGTTGAAATGTACTTACAGCAATAATGCACCAATGATTAATATGTAGGAGACCATAGAATAACAACAACACAGTGAATCTGCAAGCTGCTGCCATCTGTATTAAAGGAAAAACATAATTTATTATTATTTTTTGTATAGTTATTCCAACAGTAATAACATGTAATAGTTTCAAATTAGCTTCTATTTCCACATCAATATTTATGTTTTAACTAGCAGACAACTTTAGAAAAAATAAACTATCAATAATAATAATGATGTTTATTTGTCCACAAACATAATACAATATGTTTCAAACATTGTCAAGCTACTAATAGGATTGAAACAACAGAATTTACATAATCAGTCTTAAAGTCATTATATCATAACAATAGCATCAATGCGGCACACCATCAAGTCAAATTGTACTACTAAACTTACAGTTCATCTATACAGTATAAACATTTTCCTGTTAGGTATTTCCTTAATTGTTTTTTAAAGTTTACTCCTAAAGTATGTGGCAATTGCTAGTAAAGTTTCACTCCACTTATAAATGGGTCACATTCACTTCTCCTTTTATTAACATTGATCCTATGTACAGTATTATTTCTATGTGTATTATAACTATAATGTTATTACCATTGGTAATATGTACAATTTTATTTACAATATATATTATAACTTTATACACATACAGAGAAATCACAGTAAACAAGTTGTTTTATTTAAAAACACTATGACATGAGCTCCTATTACTTAGCTTATACAGGGTGGACCATTTAAGTTGAAACTGTACATCATCTCCAAAACTAAGGTTGTAGAAAGAAACGTCTTTAATAAAAGTTGCTTGATGTTATGGAGGAAAGTAAATGCTGTTACTGTGTTTTGTTTGGAGGACATTATAATGGTCATTTTAGGACCAACTTAAATTGACCCTAATTGTAGATTCCCATTTAAAAAAATTAAATTGACCTTAAAATTACCACTACAACGTCCTCCAAATAAAACATGACTAACAGCATTTACTTTCCCCCATAATATCGGGCAACTTTTATTAAAGACATTTCTTTCTACAACGCTTAGTTTACAGTCTCAACTTAAATGGTTCACTCTGTACACGGTTCTTAAATAATTCTGTAAAATTAAGAAGCTATTTAAGTCGTGCTTACTATTACTCCCCCAAACCTCTATTCCACAGTGGAAGTAATGACACATTACACCAAAACGTACAATTCTTAAAGCAGCAGTATCTAGATATTTGGATAGTCTCCTTAAAAGATGTAACCCTAGCTTACTCTACTACAGATTAAGTCAATATAGCTGTCAAATAACAAATTACTTTCTCTACTACGTATAGTAAGTAGGGGAAGTATTGTATTCCACCCAAAAATTCAATACCGAGATTTCACCGGAAATATATGTTTTAAGACACCCTGAATCCAAAAAAAGCATTTTTGGAAACATGTCCGTGTGTGTGTGTGTCTGTGTGTCTGTCTGTGAACAGCATAACTCAGAAACGAACAGTCAGATAAACACCAAACTTGGTATTTAGGTTCAATATCTTCCAGAGATGTGACACGAAGGTTTTCAAGAAAATCCCCCCACCCCAGACTACCCTTTACATGGAACATTTTTTGAACATTTTTATTTTCTCAAAAATGGCTCTAATGATTTTGATTAAAATATCATATGTTTAAGATATTTTCATGACAAATAAAATGTATATTTTGAATTTTCTGGGAATGTCTCCAAAAGTATTCTTCATTGTGAACGACTTTTGCATAACTGGTAAACCATACGATAGACAAAATGTTAGTACACAAAAAATGTAGATCGTGTTAAAATACACAATTTATGTCATATACATGTTTTTTGTTGAGTGAACCATTTTCGAGATATTGCTTATTATTCCCTTAAATTTTTCAATACTTATTTTCTCAAATGGGAATTCGTTATTCATTTTTTTGTCTTGGATATGCAAAGAGTATTAATCTGTGGCAAAGGGAATGGTGCTGCACCTAGCAACCAGCTATTAAGAGATATGTATGTCCTTAAAGGCTACTGTATTTCTATATTGCCCTTATAAATATATATTCCCCTTACATCTACAAGAAAATTAATATAATAAGATAGAGTCTGCAAATGTTTATCTCGATTAACATGAAGTAGATGGAGAATAAGCATTTGTAAAAATAGTTTGTACAAGAGTAGAGAAAGTCATATGAGTGTAACACAGATTTTTTTTATCTAGCATTAGTCCTAAGAATTTAATGTGCTGTACATGTTCAAGTATTGTATTTTGTACACTTACGATTAAAGAGTTATTTGTGCTTTGATTATGATAATGAAAATTGAGGCAATATTTTATATCACAACATGCTGTGAATGCCAGAGTGATTAGTATATTATTGTATATACATGCTTGCACATGTTTGTTAGCCATAAGGACTTGTTAGGAAATAAGTTTGCACTACCTAACTGAAACTGACAATAGAAGTGGGTAGCAATAAACCGAGGGGGTGTGTTGTTTGTCACCAAGAAGAGAAAGCCGGAATTGAGGTCACAGGGTAGCGTGTCTTTTTCAGAAATGGAGGGAATTTCTTCCCTAAAGGAGATATGTCAGTAGTACTGATTGGCTGACCAAAAGAGACTCTAAAGTTGGCACAATTTGGTAACCAATAGGAGGTATATTAAAATGTTTAGGCAATTCAAGGTAAAGGAATATATATTCTCGAGTCATTTACAAAATGTAAAGTACGCGAAGTAATTGGTGCACAGCAACTAAAACGACTGTAGTTACATTCAGAAATATCACAGTTTCAGTCGGCATGCATAAAAATTAAATATATTGATTATTAATTAAGCGTGATGGCAATAAAAGTCTAGATTCAGATATTCTTCATCAGTGTTAGCTTTTAGCAATAACTCCTTTCCGTTTACACACCCTGTTTAGAGATACGTGCTCGACTGAGTTACAATAGCCAGCCAGAGGAGAAAGAACCCAAATTTAAAAATAATAAAACCAGAGGCACCCGACAAATAAGATAACACAAGTCATTGAGAAACTGCGACAAATGGCTCCCAGAATGTGGGACGAGATAACTGGGAATGGAACAGTACAATTAAATACAAGATTTTAGGACGGTGCAGATCCCAGAAACAACCACAAGGACGACCGACGATGCGGATGAGAGGACATCAGAGACTACGAGAACAGAGGACAACAGGGGTATTCGACTCCAGGACAGCGAGACGACATAGATCCATGGCACTACGACACAGAGGCAACATGGACATCTAGGAGAGAGGGGCAGGAACCTGGACATCAAAAGGAGGTCATCAGATAGCATCATAAAAGGTTAGAAAACTGTAAATTTGATGTGTAGCCTAAAACAAAACAAAAATTGTGAGAAATTAAATGTTCAGAAGTGGAAGGATTGCCAAAAGAATGTCTACTAGCAATACTGAAGAAATAATTATGGAAGGGGATAATGTAACAGTTAGTGGTGAACCAATGCAGGCTATGGAAAAGAGCTCAAATAATGTAGGATTTGAAAGAGGAAATATCAGTGAACATAGAATAGAATAGCAGGGCAGGGATTGTTGTAAACATTTCAGGGCAAGTAGCCGACGACACAGATAGATATATTGGGCCTGTAGGTCACAGTATTGTATCAAACAGGGATGAATTAACTGCAACGGGTGGTGGAAATGAAGGTTCACAAAGGGATGTAAATGCAGTAGGAAATGTTAATTGTGATGTTGGGATGATGATGGAAATGCTGAGAAATTTTGGTGAAACATTAAATATGAATATTACAGACCAATTAGAAAGTAATATGGAAGATATTGGTAGGAACTAACTCAGAGTAATGAGAAATTAGAGCAAAAATTAGATCAAAACAGGGAAGAAATTGAAAAAAAAAATTTATAGAGCTAGATAGTAGTATGACAAGAATGAGAAATGAAAACCAGGAAATAATAGCGAGTGAGATAGGAACATTTTCAAAGAAAATGTCAGACATGAGCAGGGAAATATCTAACCAAAGAAGTGAAGTTAACACTAAGTTTGATCATGTTAGTGTAAGATGTACAGAGTTAGGGAAGCCAAATGAGTAGCATTTCAAGTGAGCTAAGAGAGATGTTGGATGCTACAAATGCAGATTTAATTCAGATGCAAGTTCATTTCAGAGGGATGATATCTGAAATTCAGGAGTCAGAAACACAAAGAAATAATTTGGCTGAAGAAGTCAAAGTTTTGTCTATAAATTTGAATCAAAAACTACTTCTGAGATTAACAAGCACCAAGCTGTTCAAAATGAAAACAGTAGAAAATTGGAACAGATAATAGAAAGTCTGCAAGGTACTGTAAATAGGTTAGAATTGAGTTGAAGGGTCAATATACGTGACAATGTATCTGATGCACAGAATAATGATAGAGGTATTTCCTTAGGTATGACTAAGATTGTGAGTGATGCGGCGGGTTTATCCACAGCCCATGCCGAAACTCAGAGTACACAAGCAACTATAGAGAATTTAAATATGGGAATAAGGTACATACAAAACTATAATTATATCTTGAGTGATATGCCACTTCCAAAGTTTAATGAAAACTCCAATTCAGTACAGTTTATTGCAGACTTGACAGAGTACTTTCAAATTAAAAAGATACCAGAAGCATTGAAAATGATAGTTGTTAAAAGATGTTTGGATCAGAAAACTTTAGATTGGTTACAAATGGTATCAGGGGGAAAAATTTCATATGAATCCTTTAAGAGGCTATTCATGAACAGATTTTGGAATGTCACGATACAGCATAGAATACGAGCAATGCTTAGCCATAGACAATTTGATCCACGAGCGGGAATATCAATGACCGATTATTTACTGAAACATGCAAGTCAAGCTAGGAATTTGTCACCTCCGATCAATGAGGAAGATTTTGTGATTTTGCTCACAAGGCATTATCTTTAAGGATACAAAATTATTTATTAATTGCAAAACCACATACTATCTTCGAGATGAAAGAATTAATATCAGCTCTGAAACACCAGGAAGAAGATATATCTCGAGAGTGGGAGCATAGATTTTTAGACGCGCGAGGTAGGCGAAATTACCAAGTTAGTCATTATCACCAAAGTAGAGGACAAGAAAGACACCATGAGAATAATACAAGGCAACGTTACCAATCATACGTTCCATATTCCATGTCGGCAAGAACAAATAAATTACGTCAGGACAGAAAGATTGGCAGAAAGAGGGCAAGATCAAGGAAGACGTTACTTCAGGCAATGAGGAAATTTCACTCATTGGAGGGAAAACACAAACTGGGAGAGAGCCGAGGAAGAGAATAAAAATTACGTGCCAAGAGAACATAATTTCAGAAATCGAGGAAGAGGACCTCAAAACAGTAGGAGCGCAAATGAAATAACTTAAGCACCAGTTAGGAACGGCAGTCCCGTATATGAAAAGGGAAATAACCAGGAAAACTGTCAATAGACTCCTGTGTAGTAGGTTCTCAGGAACATCTTCAGTAATTCAGTATCTATTACCAAAATAAACAATATGCCTACAAACACACTCTGTAAGAAGATTACAACAAAGAAAGATAAGGGGGAAAATTTCGAGTCACCTCATATCAAGATAGAAATCACGAAGAAAGAGATTATTACGACTATAGATTCCGGTTCATCACCTTCAATTTGTTTGCAGAAATTTTATATAAATTTGATAAATGAAGGTAAAAAATTTATGGCTCTTCCCAGCAGTAATTTAGTTTGTCATGTTTCAATCGGAAGAACGACACAGGTCATAAAAACACAAGCTCTACTAAACATACTTATTGGCGGAGAAAATTTACAGGTGATGTTTCTAATTGTAAACCATCTGATTTGTGACATAATTTTAGGATGTGACTTCCTACATGAATATGAAGCACGTATAAATTTTAAAAATGAGATGTTAAACATGACAAAAGACAATAGAGAAATAAGGGTACCGTTTATAAAAGAGAAAGTCTCTGTGATGGAGAGGACAAAGGAAGAAGAGGATCTTTGTGATCAGGAATTTTTTGTGCAAGTAATTGAAACACATGGAAATGGGCAAATAAAGCAAGTGGTCACAAGATATGAAGGGAATACCACGCCATATTTTTGACAGCTAATAGAAAGGAAATTTACGACCCAAACATAAGACAACCATGCGAGCGAGACAGACAATAACTGGGAAGAGAGGATAAGCGAAGAAATACTACACAAGTGTGAAGAGGCTTACAACCTTACGAATAAAGAAAAACAAATCCTTTATGACGTATTGATGAACAATAGTTTGGTATTTAGTAATATCCCAGCCAGATGTAATGTATATCAGCATACATTTCAGGTAGAAGATGTGCCACCATAGGCATAAGTATGATAATTTGCCTATAAGTCTTCAGGATGAAGCTAGAAAACTAATAAATAGCATGTTAGAAAATGGATTATTGAGCAAAGTAATTTTTATTATATAAATTCGATCTGTTGGGAGTGTAAAACAAGGTAGTAGTTTGAGGTTAACATTAGATGGTATGGATAAATGAATTTCCTTCAGAATCTACTCAACAAAACAGTAAATAATGTGACAGGATACAAACCATGTGAACTTAAAGCAGGAAAGAAGATAAATGCAATATGCAAGAAAATTCCCGAAACCATTCCAGATTAGCATTCGATACCACAAACGGAGTAGATGTTCCGACAAGCATTCGAAAGGATGAAGAAAAAGACCATGAAAAGAAAAAGGAAACATGAAGAGAAGAAAAGAAAAGAATGGAAGATCAGAATAGGAGATTTAGTTCTGGTTAAAAATAAGAAATTGTCCGATAAGGCAAACAAACTTTATTGCCAAATATTTTTAAAATATCATGGACCTTACAAAGTTGTTGAAGTGTGTGGAACAAACACACATGCATTATGTAACCCAGCAACCCGAAAAACCATTGGAAAGGTCCATATTGAGATGCTGAAACAATACAATATCGAGGATAAAGATGAAATAGAAGATCAAGAGGCAAATTCAGGATGAGTAAAGCTATAATGCAAAACAAAGTTTTGGAATGTAAGAGGGTTAACTATGTATATATGTCACAAAGAAGGATAAATAAATGCAGGACAGAAATAAATGTTTTAAGGCAAAGAGAGTACATATTTTCTTAATACCCTGTAGCCGCATTTGAAATGAAGTATGCAATAAGGATAAATTAATATCATATGAAAGTAAAGTGGTGTAGAGCAGTAACTATAATTCAAAGGGTATTGTGAATGTAAAGTGCAAAACAATAAAATAGGGTAAGGCTAATTAAAGCCAAACATTTAAGGCTGGTTCACAACCACCCGGTAACGGTAACGAGAACAGAAACGAGAACGGGAAGCAAGAAATTTTGATTCACAACAGCCCGGTAACGAGAACGGGAACGCATATCGATCACAAAGTGAAAGTCGATTTTGCGCATTGGGATTTCATTCGTTTTTAACTGACCAATGACATTTTTTCACCTACTTCCAATTTAGCCAAGCCAACGTCAAAATTCGATAGAGTAAACATTATCTAAATGCATATTCATTACATTTCCGATCCCTCTACTTATGCCAAACTTTCATTCCTTTATTTAATGGCATACATTAAAATTGTTTATTCTTTTTTCATTTCCACCGTATTTAGCTGTTCTTTGTAGCTTTTGCCATTGTTTTTTAGGTAATAGCCAGTTTTGAGTTGCATATAAGCAAACTACAAATGATCCCTTCACCAGAGGAACCAACGTTGATTTGATTTGCGGGTGTAGGGATGAGGTTAGGAAGCACATTTACTACTAATTCCTTCCAGTTTCATGTTTCCAGCTTGCGACTATAGAGAGCACTAGTAGCTGTTTCATGTCACGGCCGCTTAGAATAACCTCTAGAGTGAAGAGTCTAATATGCACAATAGGGATCTAATATGCCGTGCCCGAGAACGAGAACGAGAAAGTTAAAAGTTGGGCAACTCTTCTTCCCGTTCCCGGGGCCCGGGAAGGCTTCCCATCGGTTGTGGACACTCCCATTTGAATACATGTATTTCAACTTTCCCGTTCTCGTTCTGGTTACCGTTCTCGTTGGTTGTGAACCAGCCTTTAAGTAGCACACAGGTAATCGATATGTTGAATGAAATTATGTCTTAGCATTAAGAGATGTAAATATATTTGTGCAAAGGATGAATATTTTGGTAAATAGGTTCAATAATTATAAAATGAACCAGAGTAAGAAGTTTGAGTGTACACATTTCTATGTCAATAACTTAAGAGGGTATAACCACTTTGTAAAGAAAACTTGTAAGGTCAGACACAGGTATATGAATACATTAGACTCAAGCCAGTGAATAGTGGCGAGAAAAAGGCAAGAAGTATAACGTGTGTCAAATTCGTGTGCAGCGTTTCGTACCAGCGATAGATACCCTGTGTTACAATATTCAGGAGACCAAAAACGTAATTATAAAATTTCCAAAAAAGGTTGTAAATATTTATAATTATGTTTCTAGTGGGGCATATGAAGCAATATTTTATATCACAACATGCTGTGAATGCCAGAGTGATTATAGTGTAAATGAATATCATTGTATATACATGCTTTCACATGTTTGTTAGCCATAAGGACTGGTTAGGAAATAAGTTTGCACTACCTAACTGAAGCTGACAATAGAAGTGGGTAACAATAAACTGAGAGGGTGAGTTGTTTATCATCAAGAAGAGAAAGCTGGAATTGAGGTCACAGGGTAGCATGTCTTTCAGAAATGGAGGGAATTTCTTCGCTTGAGGAGATATGTCAGTAGTAGTGATTGGCTGACCAAAGGAGACTCTAAAGTTGGTGCAATTTGTTAACCAATAGGAGCTATATTAGAATGTTTAGGCAATTTGGAGGTGAAGGAATATATATTTTCGAGCCATAAGAAAGTGTCACATAGTTCTGAAGAATTTGTCACGCAGTGCACGTTGCAGAGTTAGTTACAAAATGTTAAGTACATGGAGTAATTGGTGCGCAGCAACTAAAATGACTGTAGTTACATTCAGAAATATCACAGTTTCCATCAGGTGTTTATAAAGATTAAATATATTGATTATTAATTAAGCGTGACGGCAATAAAAGTCTAGATTCAGATATTCTTCATCAGTGTTATCTTTTAGCAATAACTCCTTTCCGTTTACACACCCTGTTTAGAGATATGTGCTCGACTGAGTTACACTAGCCAGTTGGAGGACAAAGAAACCAAATTTAAAAATAATAAACAAGAGGCACCCGACAAAATAAGATAACACAAGTCATCGAGAAACTGCGACAAAATGAAGCAATTTTGTATTTCCTATATTGATACTTAAGTTATCTTCTAGGTATTTCAGAATGATTTTTAATGAATCTGTCACTGAATTTTCCAAGTTATTTAGTGATTTATTCTAATACAGAAATGTGGTACCATCAGAAAGACACATTTTTACAATTTTCAGACTCACATATGTCATTTATGTACAATAAAAACAAAAGAGGCCCCAAACCTTACAGTGTCATATATCAAGTTCAATCAAACTACTGAGTTTGCTTGTTATCACTGTACAATAAAGACATATAGCACTATCAGACAATGCTTATCACATATTAATGATAACTTTTTCAGCTATCATTAACAGTTATTGGATGTCTGAAGAAACTATGTTTACAAAAACATAGCATATTAGTATAATACTCAGTAGCTAAAAATTTAGCTTCTGTAATGGTTGGAACATGATTTGGACACATATTTACATTAATTACAATTTAGTGTTAAATTTCTGTAAATCTCGAAGCATACTTCAAAGGCTTGAAAAGAACATCTTATAGCCTTATTTAAGAATATTTGAATTCTAAGGTTAAATTTTGTTTATTTATTGATATACCTATATGAAAGAAAACGGAAATATACAGACAATTAGTCACTGGCCTTTTCTACACAATCTAGCCATAAGTTCAATTACAAAGCGTTTTTATAGTGGTAACACTACATTATACTGTGCTTTTTTTGTTTTCTTTCCCCCCTTTCCAGTTTACTATGGCACATGGCATCCACAGTATTCTGTGCTAAATGCGCATTTTATTATTCAAAATGGTCCCCTTTTGCCCTGATACAGGACCTAAGTCTATCATTGGAATATTCATCAATAGCAGTATGCACTGTCTCCAAGGGGAAATCATGGACCACTTGAGAGCCTCAACATTCAGGTGCCTTTAATTACAAGAATACCGTCAATCATTCAGCACAGTTTTGTAATTCAAGGGTTGCTAGAGGGCTAGATTCATATGAATCTCTACCCAATATCATTTATATAACTTCTACAAACTTATTATTACTTTTTCTACCAGTGCTAGTACGTAGAGAAGGTAAAATTCTATATTTATATTTCATAGAAAAGAATACATGTTCTGAGAGACCTTGAATAAAAAAACATTTTTAGAAAAAGATGCATGTGTGGGTCTGTGTGTCTATCTGTGAAAAGCTTAACTCAAAAATAAAAAATTGGATAAATACCAACTTGGTATTTAAGTTCATTCAAAGATGCAGCATAAAAAGTTTCAAGAAAATCCCTTCACTAAAAAATGAAACCCTTTAGATTAAAATAAGAACTGAAAATTTCTTGATGGCATAATAACTTTAAATTTTGTTGGGCTTCTAGCTAAGTAAATGGTTTGAAACGATTTCCAAAGTGATGAAAGCAGAAGTCTAGATCTCCACATTTATAGTGCCAGGGTGAAACTGAAATCTGATTGGTTTGCATGATTTTTCAGCCATGTAGCAACTTATTTATAGTATTTATGTACTCCTAATATTTTGTACTTGAGCACGGAATGGTAGAAAACTTTTTATAGCATAAAACATTCATTCATTCGCTGTTTAACCTCATCTTATGTAGGACTTACACCTCCCAGGACTTACAGGTGGGTGCCCGTCGAGGAGCAGACAGAATGTCCAGGATGGGTGATCAGCCCAATGTCTGGTATGGGATGAAAGAAGTAGATGAAACGAAATGACAGCGAAATGGATGAAAGGAAAGGTGATGATGGAGCAGTTGGTGGAATGAATGGTGGGGGAAACCGGAGAACCCGGAGAAAACCCGCCCAGACGCTGCTTTGTCTTGGTGAATTATATTATTACTATGTACAATTCTTGGCTGTTGAATATTTTAACATGTTCCTTGGTGAATTATAGTATTACTATGTACAATTCTTATATATGTATGGTATATCCCCTTTCAACATCAAATGAATGTGAATTGTTTGTGGCATTAAACCTTTCTCGAAACTTCCTTCAAAATTACAATGAATACGTGCCATGTAAATGAAGAATATGTGAAAGCCAAAGAAGCCAGCGTAGCACAGTTGTTCCATTTCTGGCTCTTGTTTCTGAGGGTTCGGTTTCAATTCCCAGCTCTGGGGTGGAAATTTTAAGTTGACCCTATCCATACATTCACCTCTGACTTGCTCATATGGAGCATCAACAATGTGGTTCGGAGACCATAGTAAAAGCTGTAGGTCCTCTCATCTTACCATTGGATGTAATGGACCCCATCCTCCATGTGCCTCCACCAGTCATCGCTTGGTGGAACAAGGTAATCCCTGAAGGTCATAGGTCATATATAGGGAGCATTACAGACGACATCTAAAAGCTGTAAATTATGTACTGCAGAACATGATATATCCTTAATTTGAGCCAATTTTACCCCCAGCAATTGAAGGTGATGACATCAGCTGTCATTGCTGATAATGTCATTATCACCAGTACGGCATAGTGGGACATCATCACAGGTTGCCAATTGGTTGAAGGAAATCACATCAGCGATGCCGGCGCTCCTACTGGGGAGCAAATGCATACAGACCCTGTGGTGAGGATGACGGAAGAGAACAGAGCAGACCTGTCAGCAGGAATTACATCACGGTCTGGCTTGGGCAAGATTTCCAGCCTATTTTAAATTTGAATAACATGCTTTGATAAGTCAAATCAAACTTGTGTTTTCATTACTCTTAACCTCCTAACAATTTTGTTCAGAAATGGAGAGGCACAAAACAAAGGAATTTACAATTATTGTATGTAGGCAAAATTGAATAACATAAAGTTGAAACAGAAACTGTTTGTTAAGTTTTGAAAGTCTACTATTCAAGAATTATTATTCAATATTTTAAAAGTGAAAGCAGTGAACACAGTAAAGCATTTCCATTGTTATTCAAATCAACATAGATATATGGAAATGCGGGCATACTGATCTTTATAAAAGTTATTTACAGTATAATAAAATAAAATAATTTGATTCTGTTTTTCATATTTTCACCTCATTATTCCTGTTTCTTCTAGGAATTACCTCAAACAACAATCCATACCTTTGGGGATATTCAGTAATAGAATTCATTTATTAGTCAGCAGTTTCCAACATTATTGAACTGGAAACATTTTCGAAATCATACAGTTCAAATTCAGTCCCATAGTGAATGTGATGAGCATAAACAGTTTTTGATGCAAATTGTGGAAAAACACAGACAAATTTCCAGACACCAAATAAATCAGTTCTTGTAAAGTCCGAAGGACTGTAAGTTGCAATATATACATACCTATATTAACTTCTATTTAGCACCTTTAATGTAATAAAATCACTTATTAGGCATATGTATAACTTGTGATTTCCTACTTCCCCTAATAAATTCTAATTCTAATAATTATATAAAAAAAAAAGTAATTGAAGCCTCGTAACAACCTCTGAATAAACTACTTTTATACCGTTTTTTTTTAGTGGGGGGGGCAAACTACATACAAAAAGATATAATTTAAAGAGGCAAAACCTTTTAATTTTAAAACTTTGAATATAGTTGTTAGTAAAGCAGCTCGTGTACATTTGACTCACGTTTGAATTTAGTATCATCAATTCATTGCTGGTTATCTATGGTTATAACTGTTTGACAACTTTTAGCGAAAATCTTTCCAATCTGATGATAATCTGTGGTGCTAAAAGGTAATTATATTAATATTATAAAGAGGAAAGGACTGTTTTTACAGGACTGAGAGAAGAAAAAACGATACAGCAAGGACAGAAGTGGTAAGTGAATATAAATGGCTGCAATATTATTCAGGATTATTGGTAGATCAACACAAAGGAATAATTACTACAGAAAGAGTTAATGAATATAATACTGTAATGAAAGATGTAGAGCCACCATTGAAAGAAGTAAAGAACAGGAAAGCTTCGGAGGAGGACAATATAATTATGTAACTGTGGAAGTACAGAGGAAGGAAACTGAAAACAAGATTAGTTCACTTTTTAATTTAATCTGGAGCGAAGGGAAAATCCCAAATGAGTGGCATATAGCCAGAGTAGTAAACGTGTATAAACAAGAAGATAGAATAATTATAGGGTATTTCTCTTTTAATGATAGGATACAAGATATTTGCAATGATTCTGAAGAAGAAACTGCAACCATTAGTGGAGGAAATTCTGAGTGAGGAACAGAATGATTTTAGAAAAGGGAGATCATGTATAGATACGATCCTTAAAGTAAAAAAAAATTGGAAAAAAGGAGTGAATACAATTTACAAACTTGTCCATTATAAATAAGTTGATCACACGGAATTATGGCAAATATTAGAAGAATGTAAGATACCTTTTAATTTGATAAACATAATCAAGGCATTATACATTAATACAAAAATAAAACTGGATAAAGGGAAGAAAATTTTAAAAGTTAATATAGGATTGGGACAAGGGAGCAGGTTGTCACCCACACTATTTGACTTATATCTGAACAAGAGTAGAGAAGTACCAAGAGACTAAGAATACACGAAGGTAAAATTGAAACCATTTTGTTTGCAGATGATCAGATATTGCTAGTGGAAAATGAAGAGGAGTTGCAAAAACCAATATTTAAAATGAACGAAATAGTAAAAGGATCCAATATGCAAATATCAAGTGAGAAAACTAAAAATAAGGCCATGAGGAATAAAGGACAAATAAATAACAAACAAATAGTAATAGAGAGAAAGTTAATTGAACAAGTGGTTCATATATTAAGATCTAAAATATCAGTTAGTGAAAGGAAACTGGATATTAAAGAAAATATTGTGAAATATAATACACTTAATAGATGCATAAAAACGAATTTTGGGAAAAATATGAAGTGGGAAATAAAACCAAGGATTCATAGAACAGTAGCTAAACCAGCATTGAAATATGCTTGTGAAACTTGGATGCTTGGAAATCGTGAGAAGTCAAAGCTGGAGGCAGTACAGACAAGATTTTTAAGAGCAATATTGGGAGTAACAAGAGCAGATCGACTTAGGAATGTTGATATAAAGGAACAATTAGGAGAACAATGTGATAGACGAAACACAGCAATATCAGTGGCAGTGGAAGGATCATGTGCAAAGGCAAGCATTATCATGTAAGTTTCAAGAGCCTTGTAGCAGGTTGTAAGGGCCTAATACTTTTAAGGGAAGAAGAAGAATATTATAGAGAGAGAGAGAGAGAGAGAGAAAGAGAGAGAGAGTGTGTCCGTTTGTTTGTCTCTCTCTCTCTCTCTCTCTGTGTTTTTTTTTTTTGGAGTAATCTAAAAAAAAGCCATTTTTTGGGGATTTTGATAATTCTTTCACCATTGTCAAGCTGTATTCTTTGCGATGGACATGGGGCTATAAAACATCTTCTAATTTCAATTCATAATTTACTAAAATACTAAAATGGATTTACAAAGCCTTCATTCAGAATGCCATGGAGTAAAAAAATAGTTGCTTTACTCTGCAGAGTATAAAAACAAAAGCTGGTTGCATTTTATTCCGGAATATACATAGATGGCCATGATGCAACACTTAAGCAAACAGGAGACAGAGCTTAAACAGTGACAATCGATCCTTAATAACAGTATGTTATATTTGTTATCTTTAATTACCACTTATCAAAATACTGCAGATGTGTATGTAATGAAACAGTGTCAAAACCTCTTAGTAACCTTTATTGTAATTCTTTTTTGGCTTGGGAAGCACACCTGTATTGTAGTCCATTTAGCATCACCCAGGGAACACCACGTGGAAGTGGACTACGTTGTTCTGCACAGCAGATACTATAAGTAATTTAAAAACTCAAATAAGCTCCAGAACATATATTAATAGCTTAAATTACAAGAATATAATCACAACAAATATAATTGCAACAGAGGTAATGAGTCCAATAGAATACATTGATATACAATATCAGAATGACCTGATATATACAATACAATATACCAGATGAAATGAGAGCCATAGCAATAGCTACGGAAAATAAAAGATATGCAGAAAAAGAATGGCTCCGAATATATACAGATGAATCCCTCATCAATAAAAAGAATGCCGGTGCAGGAGTATACTGTAAACATTTTGCACAGTATATAACATTAGATGAAACATCAAACTACTATGATGGAGAATTAACAGCTATAAAAGCAGCATTACAGAACATTTTATATAGACCATACATAAAACAAAAAATAGTCATTTTATCAGACTCAAAATCAGCCATAGATGGAATAGTAAATTACAATAATAAAACAACAAGAAATATTAAAGAAATAAGAAGCCTAATTAAAGCAGTTGAAACTAGAAATCATGTCACTCTACAATGGATCCCAGCTCATGTCGGACTTTTGGGCAATAAACATGTGAATCAATTAGCAAAGAAAGGTGCAATACAACAAATAAAACCTGTAGGACAAATAGAAATAAATAAACAATTAAATAACATTAAACAACATTTCAAAAGACAGCAGAGACTTGATGAAGAAGATAAATTAAAAGATAAAGATTATAAGAATATTAAAAATAGAGTTGATATACAAAAAATGCCAAGGAAGACTGCAGTGGCCTTATTTAGGATGGCAACTGGCCACAATTGCCTCGCAGAACACCTCTACAAGATACATTGCCTACCTACACCCAAGTGCACTCTCTGTGAAGAAGATGTCATCCTGAACAAACAACATCTCGCCAAATGCAAAGGCCTTAAAAGTGATAACTTACAGACTTTATATTGGGAAGCCAGAGGCAAAATGATGCAGATCAATTAATCCCTGGTGCCATTGGTGAACAACAACAACCACCTTTATTCTAATTTATAGATGGATACCAAAACATTGTAATACTCACATGTGCTTATGTTGTATAAAGAGAGAAAACTGCCAACACTAGAAATCAGTCACTATTTTACAGTATTTTTCTCGATAGTTGCAGACTATGTGTATTTTGGAAAGAGGTTAACTTGATGACCTGGAGTGGGGAATCTTCATATTCACCAGCTTGTATATGTTAAGGGTTTCTGAATATCCCCAAAGAGAAGGTATGAAGGTTTAAAATTTAACCTACTATAATTACCTAAAAAGTTCCATGACCATTCCAACTGAGGATTCCTTCACTGACAAACAGTACTTACAGGCTGTGTAGCAAAGTTCCTACTAAATGGGGAAATGCTTTTTGAAATGTAAGTGAGCAGGGAAATTTTGAAAATGGGCCAAGTACATATAGATAATGCAGTGATGAGATAGCAGCACATAATATTAATTTACAAAATGCTCATTGGATGAAGTTGTCCTATGCATAACTTATCTATTTTTCTATAACATTATGTGCCGTTTCATGGCTTTGCTACAAGAACTATGTTCCAGTCCTCGAATCAACCACCAGAAATACTAACTGCACAGAGTTATCTTCTACGATGGAGAAGAGAGGTCACTGGTTCAAGTGACAAGGTTCAGCGCAGCATGAGTAGCATATGATGTCACCTCTCCTCCCTCGAGCTGGTGACGGGTTGACAGTGTCTTTTGCTGGACACACATGAAGCAACAATCCTACTGGGTTAAGGCGCACCTAAGGATGATGTAACCTTTGATCCAGCATTTTCGGACTTGGTAAAATTTTCTTGAACATTATTCTTGGTTGTAAGTAACACAAAAGTTCATACTTAAGATTGGGCATGTCGTTTAGCAACCGCTTTCACTAAATTTAAACGTAAAGGAGTTAGGTTATTACATGTAAAATTCTTTTGTAAAGAATTAACTATTTGAAAGTATTAGTGTCATTTATGCATGGAAGAAAGAACATTGGAATTTCTTAAATTTTCTCGTGTCTTTTAAAGACTTATTTTTCTAATATTCCTTTTATGTCAAAGTGCAGTCAAATGACCAAACCAAATCATATTTCAAGCATGTGCAATCACCACAATTATTTAATTTTGAACACATAATGATGTTAATAAATTGCAAGTTAAATCACAGTCAATTGTTATGTAATTTATCCTTTGCACTTCCCTTCCAATTCACAATTCGGAGGAATTAACCAAACAAGATCCACTCCTCTGGGAAGCAAACTGCACCAAAACGTAATGTCACAATATGGTAAGAGAAAAAGATTTTAAAAAGGTACACGTGAAATAATAGCCATGACAATTAGCCAGGTTTTTTATAACATATTGCTTTATGTTTATGTAGATTATGAGATTTGGAAATATAAGTTGTTCTTTTTAAAACTTTCTTAATAAATTTCCTATAAAACGAATATCTTGAAAATTAATTTAAATTCATTTATTTTTACAATCAAAATGTAATGTTTTATTGTAAACTATATCAATAATTAAATTAAAGATGTAAATGGATTTAAACCACTTGAATAATAAGTTAGAAAATGTACAGTTTCTAAGTATACTCACCACAATATCAAAGATGGATGTGTGAATGTTGTAGTGGACAACTTGTTTGCTTAACGCTGTAAATATTTCCTCACCTGTGAGCTGAAAAAGTTCAAAGCAAATTTACACATAGAATAAGTATATAGTGTAGCAAAACTTGCATAGCTTAGCAATGTAATACCTCCACAATGTTTTACATAGAAATGATTATGTTGGGTATATTAAATGAAAGTGGTGATCATATGTTCAAAAAGTTTTCCATGCTACTTAAATGCACTGCAATACAAAATGGATAATTTTTGGCAGGAAATTATAGGGTTCTACCTAAAATATTTTTATTGCATGGCACAGAAAAACATTTGGCATTTAATGATCTCCCTTTCTTAAAGATACGCAAGGGAAAAAATAAATGATGTAAAATAAATATAAAATAATAATAAAATAAAGAGAATATATATATTATACGAGATAGGAAACCTTTGGTCTACAAAGTTGCGCCTTAAAATTGCTAGGGAGTTTGCACGACACTCATGACTTCCACTTCAACTGTGAGACAAGAAATTAAGTGGAGGAAAACGGAGAATGTGTCTTGAACATAATGGCTCTGTTGCCAGGAAGCACAAGAAAATAGGCATTAGAATTTCGGGTTCAAATTCCAATGGCTGCATTATTTTTTTTTCTTTCTTTATATTTTAATTTGATTTACAGAAAATATTGTGTTATGTAGGTATAATTTTCAGCATAACCAATGCTCAAGCTTTTAATTGTGTAATTGTTCATTTATACCTTTATGGCCCAAACAGTACACACTAGAGAGCAAATATGTACAGTAATGTTCAAAGAACTGGTATAAGCATACACAAATAACAACTTATAAAAATTTAAATTGACGTGATTAAAAGATCTATGGGTGATTGAATTATTAAACAGATAGGTTGTATTTGTATTAATATCATATCATATTTATTTTCATCCTTTGGGAGCAATGTACATTGTTATTGGACATATCATATGGCATATTTACAATAGTTCATATACATAGACAATGGTTACAATATAACAGTTTCAAATCTTCAGTAACGTTACAATTAATTTTAAATACATATTTGAATACATACTATAGCAGTGAACAACTGTTTATAGAGGAAAACACAGATCATACAAAATGTGATTTATATTTAAATATGTTTCTTTAGGAGTGCATTCTTAGTTTGCTTTTAAATGATTTGGGAACTGAGCTTTTTAATGCAGTATCTAATTTGTTGTACATTAATACACCTAGGTGTGAAATGCTCAGTAAGCTGTTGGTAAGTCCATGGTTATCCAAATGCAAGTTGTTGACAGTCCTTGTATTGTAGTTATGATAATCTGAGTTTTTATGGAAGTACGCTTTATTCTTGTGTATGAAATTTAGAGTTTCAAGGTTATATATACAAGGAGTAGGAAGAACTTTAATACAAATACATATTTACTTGGTGTTCTTGTGGGTACTTTCAAAATTGCTTTTAATACTCTTTTTTGAATTGTGAAAATATGCATTGCTTTAGGAGAGGATCCTCAAAAGGGAATGCCATAGATGATTAGAGACTACACAGCTGAAATATACTATCTTTAGCACTTGATTGGAGCATACATTAGCCAATCTATGAATGGCATAGCATAATTGGTTTAGTTTAATGCCCAATTTTGATAAGTGGGTTTCCCAATAGAGTTCAAAATCAATCCAGATTTCCAGGAATTTTGTTACAGTTTTTTTAGGCGAGGGAGTTTGATTTAAATGCAGTATTAATGTTAAAATAGATATTATAACAATCAGAATAAAGGGAAGCCACTAAGGGCTGATTGTACAAACTCTGGATAAATCTTGGATTAGTTGTCCTTGGAATACCCTATCTAAGGTATAAATGTGGCGACAAGTTGTACGATGCAGTTTTATTCCTTACGTAGCTATGCAACTGTTTGCAGATTTAAAACTAATGTTGGCTATATTGCAAGTCATTCATGACCAACTTGATATGCAATTACTACTTTATTTTGCTGCAGCTTGTATAGGAATCTGCATGTTCTCACAATCAGCTCTTCCTAAGCTATTATTATTATTATTATTATTATTATTATTATTATTATTATTATTATTATTTGAACTATTTATGATACTGTGAAATAATTATGGATGCTCACAGGTATGTTCAGATGTAAAATTATGATTTTACAACTACATTATATAAAAAGCAAACACAGACACTGCGATGTCTTGCAATATGGTAAGAGTATAGGAGTGTATAACCTTACCTTTTGTACAAAGCTGTATCTTGTACTGATATTATACAAGTTTACCGTATCTTATGTTTTCTATACTCAAAACAGCAAAGCACTTAATCTGGCTTCTGTCATTGTATTCCTCTAAATACTTTTTAAATTCAAATTTTGAAATTTACATTTTAAGTGTTGCCAATGTCATTGCCAACTTGAGATATAATACAACTAGAAATGCTCATTCAAAGCAATGGCATCAAGAGCATTTTTTTTTTCTGACCATGTTCTCTATTCAACCAGAACTTGTTTCTAATGTCATCTGTTGCTTTGCATCATACCCAGACAAGTGATAGTGATAAAAGTAAGTTTATCTGTGCATTCATTTGGAGTAAACCACACAAATTATAAACTTAATCTTAGATTAGATATGGAAGCTCTGAAGGCCTCTACTACTCTGATCATCACAGCACCACCTCCTCACATCACAAAGCTTCACCGCTGTTAAATTTACACATAACCTCCAAATATTAAATATCACACAGAATATTCAAACCAACATTTGCATTTATGGCTATGTTACATTTTGAATTATATTTTTGTACCTTAGGAAGTAACCAGCCTTTTCTTTTTTGTCAATAGTAACTTAACCTCTCTCTTTACATCACTACATGTTGTTGTAATGAATTGCTACACTGTATTTATCTTGGGTAGTATTCAACATCATTCACATGTCATTTTGCAGAACAAATATCCTAAACACCAATGAATGCTGGAAAGGTAGAATCAGATGACTGAAAAATTCAATGCCATAGCCGGGATTTGAACCACGGATCTCCCGGTCTCCGTCCGGTTGCCCAGTCATATGCAGTAACATGGGTGCTAGTTGACAGTCTAGGTGCAATGGATGCATCTTGCATGCAATCTGCTTCATTTGGTATCACAAAACTGTGTTCTCACAAACATGCAGTCTGCTTTATTTGGTACCACAGAACTATGTTCTCACAAACATGCAGTCTGCTTTATTTGGTACCACAGAACCATGTTCTCACAAACATGCAATCTGCTTCATTTGGTATCACAGAACCATGTTCTCACAAACATGCAATCTGCTTTATTTGGTACCACAGAAGTATGTTCTCACAAATATGCAGTCTGCTTTACTTGGTACCACAGAACAATGTTCTCACAAACATGCAGTCTGCTTTATTTGGTACCACAGAACCATGTTCTCACAAACATGCAGTCTGCTTCATTTGGTATCACAGAACCATGTTCTCACAAACATGCAATCTGCTTTATTTGGTACAACCATGTTCTCACAAACATGCAGTCTGCTTTATTTGGTACCACAGAACCATGTTCTCACAAACATGCAGTCTGCTTTATTTGGTACCACAGAACCATGTTCTCACAAACATGCAGTCTGCTTTATTTGGTATCACAAAACCATGTTCTCACAAACATGCAGTCTGCTTTATTTGGTACCACAGAACCATGTTCTCACAAACATGCAGTCTGCTTTATTTGGTACCACAGAACCATGTTCTCACAAACATGCAGTCTGCTTTATTTGGTATCACAAAACCATGTTCTCACAAACATGCAGTCTGCTTTATTTGGTACCACAGAACCATGTTCTCACAAACATGCAGTCTGCTTTATTTGGTATCACAAAACCATGTTCTCACAAACATGCAGTCTGCCTTATTTGGTACCACAGAACCATGTTCTCACAAACATGCAGTCTGCTTTATTTGGTATCACAAAACCATGTTCTCACAAACATGCAGTCTGCCTTATTTGGTACCACAGAACCATGTTCTCACAAACATGCAGTCTGCTTTATTTGGTACCACAGAACCATGTTCTCACAAACATGCAGTCTGCTTTATTTGGTACCACAGAACCATGTTCTCACAAACATGCAGTCTGCTTTATTTGGTACCACAGAACCATGTTCTCACAAACATGCAGTCTGCTTTATTTGGTATCACAAAACCATGTTCTCACAAACATGCAGTCTGCCTTATTTGGTACCACAGAACCATGTTCTCACAAACATGCAGTCTGCTTTATTTGGTACCACAGAACCATGTTCTCACAAACATGCAGTCTGCTTTATTTGGTACCACAGAACCATGTTCTCAAAATGCCAATTTACTGACTTCGCATGCACCAATGGGGATGCCATCTATTGGGGTACCGACCTCATGCTTCGCTACACACCAAGTGCATATCAATTACTTGTGAAAAAGTGAAAAGTTTCTCGATGTATTTAGCTGCTTCAACGTAGTGTCACTGTGTGCTGAAGGCAAATAGGAAACTGACATGGGTGATGTCACTGCATTAAAGAAAATAGCAGTTACCTACAAATAGAGTAAGAGACAAATTGCCAGTACCATATGGTGCTGTTAGTTTCTGTCAGAGGTGACAAGATTGCTTATTGACGGCAGTATGATACAAGATGCTCCACATTCTCAGCACCTCTTGGGGAGTCAAAGTACTTTGTGATACTGCTTGGTTCAAACTTGAGTGGATTGGTTCCAAATGGCTGTTAGATTCAATTTGTCCTTACTGACATCACATGCGTACAGCCTACTGAAAGATTTGTTCATTATTATATATAATTAATGAAATTAATTATACTTTTTAAAGACCTAACTGCTCTGGGCATGTTTTTGATACAGTCAGCTGAAAAACATAGTTCTCCCGCTTTCCTTGTGGTTGCTCTCGTTGAGCTACCTACAACATGCCAGTAGGACATTGAATTTCCCAACTGAGTCATATTATTTCCCAGATAGACCACCAAGTCATTTCACTTTACAGATAGAAATCTCAATGGTGACTTGCAATTCACAAGTACTTCATTACTGGGTACACGTGGGTTTCTTTTTTCAGTGCGTTTATTATTTTAAGTAATTAATTATACTTTTAAAGACCTAACCCTGAATTTTTCAATTGTCTCTATATCATAAAGCATACTGAGAACTTTAAGCCAAAGTATTGGTACCCTGTAGAATTAGTCATTAGATGCGAAAAGTTGCAACAGTGAGCAATACCTTGTGCATTGCTTGTGGTGAAGGTACTTTGCCAGCTTAATGGATGAGCATAACATTGTTCCACAAAGGAAAAAGAACAAATAAATGTTTACCCATGTCCAGATTTGAACTTCATTTCACATATTTACTTCAAATCACAATGCGGCAGTCTACCTGTTCGGCTAAAGTACAACTATCACTATCCTCCTACACTTGTTTAGCTGTTCACTACAACTTGCAATCCAGCATGCAACCATATGTGCAGTCCACACTTTAAGCACTTTGGTAATGACAAAATTTAGAAATCTAATTCAGAGAAATAAACAAAGTTTTTCTAAGTGCCTAGTACGCTGTACTTTGTTTATAATAGAGACTATTTACATACTTCATACTAATTTATTGTTCCCAGTCTTTAATTACTTTGAATACACATAGTTCGACAATTTCACTTCATAGACCTTGCTTTCTTATCTAAAACCGACTGCCTAGGAACCAACTACTAGCAGTAAACTTTGTGTGGTGCAATATAGAATATATATTGAGAATATATTTTCTATTGTATTTTTCACACTAGAAAGTGGTGGTACATCATAACGATGTGAGTGAGTGCTAGCAATGTAGTCATTGAACTTGTTCACGGTTTTTCATTTATTTGAACAATCTAAAGTGTATTATTTAGCACAAGTACTCTCTATAAACTGATATCTTTAACTGCAATAATCTAAAGCCTGCTCTATAAGAAATAGTACGGTACGGTCATTTTATGGTAAGGCCATGGATTGCGCGTATGCATGCTCCATACACTATCTATTATAATGGGGGTTTTTAGTTCTGTAACTCCCGTGTTACTTACTCACAAGTGAGTGATAGCAACATGCACTAACTAAACTTGTTATAAGTGGGGTCCACCTGCATTGAGACATTCTTGGCATCTTCGGATGAAATTTCCATTCACATGCCTAAGTTCTTCTTGATTAATGTTCATTATTTCTGTTTTTATATTGTCCTTAAGTTTGTTAGTGGTGTGGGGAGTTTTCCTATAAACTTCATTTTTTACAGTTCTCCACAAATATAGGGTCTTTCAACAAGAGAGTCCTATCTTTGAACTTAAATAAAACACGTTCTATAAATGATAGAGGTTTATTTCTTTTTTTTTTACTTTGGAACATAATTAATGTCATTACGTGTGGAAGAGAACTTCAGTTAAGTGAGCGTCGTGACTTCGTTGGGTTGTGCGTATACGGTTGACCCAATTTTCAATGACAGAAGAACGTAAATTAGGTCCAACTTCACGAATAATATGCATGATGTTATTCATAAGATCATTTACTGCTACTGGCTTGTTGACATAAACTCGAGATTTAACATAACCCCACAAGAAGTGATCCAACAGCGTTAAATCACATGACCTCGGGGGGCAGTTAACATCACCACCACCACGGGAAATGATGAAACCTCTGAACTTCTCCTTCAAAAGGTCGATTGTTTCGAGAGCAGTATGACATGTGGCACCATCTTACTGGAACCAGATGTTTCTGAGATCCATACCATCCAATTGAGACCAAAAATAGTCCCTTATAAGAGCCCGGTATCTTTCTCCATTGACAGTTAGAGCTTCTCCATCTTCATCTTGGAAAAAATATGGACCAATGATTCCACCATACCAAAATCCACATCACACAGTAACCTTTTGGGGATAAAGTGGTCGTTCTTGAATCTGCATTGGATTGTGGTTGCTCCAACAGCGGAAATTCTGTTTGTTAACACAACCATCCATCCAAAAGTGGGCTTCATCGCTGAAGATAATTTTTCGACAAAAATCCGGGTCAGCTTCCAATTGCTCCATAGCCCAGTCAGCAAATACACGGCGCAACCTATGGTCGTTGGGCTTTAGTTCTTGAGTTAACACCATTTTGTAAGCATGAAACTTCAAGTCCAGATGCAGAATTTGCCAAGTTGTGGTCAGCAAAAGCCCGAATTCTTGTGCTCGACTAGCAATTGTTTTGTTTCCGTTCTCGCGTACACTCTCAGAAACGGCGCCTATGTTTTCGTTGGAGCGCTTACGTCGATTACGTAAAGGCATTCTTTGATCGCTGACAGAACTATTTCTTTCAAATTTATCGATCAAACGCCGAATCGTTCTCTCACAGGGATGATTATGCGCACCATAAACTTCACGCAATACACGGAAGGTTTGGCAAACAAATGATCCATTTTGATAATAAATTTTCACAATTTCTACACGTTGCTGAGTGCTGTATCGTTCCATGGCTATTTCTCAATAACAACTGTAACCACATGAAAAAAAAAATTACTGCTGTAACTCAATAACAACGGCAGCTATCACATGTTAAAGATAGGACACTCTTGTTGAAAGACCCTTTAGATGCACAAATTTCGTCAATGTTTTCTTCTGTTAGAACATCTCATTTTTGCTTCTTAGGTTTAGTGGTCCTGATGTCCTAAACTCATTAACCGAACATGTAACAGTTTTACTAAGGAATTTCTTCTCAAATCTCTACACACCTGTTTACATGATTCAGTTTTTATGTATCATACATAACAATTTGTTGTTTAAGGGTGAATTTGTCGGCAGGTATTGCAGTGGACTAATAACAACATATTAACACTCTTAAGCAAATCTCACAGATGTCTTGAATAAACTTCACCTTTGAGATGCACAAATACGAATGCAAAGCAGTGACTGAAACACAGCTGATAACGATAATCTTTATCAGCTGTACCACATTATTGCCCACATTAAAATATCAGGAGATTTGCTCGTTTTCCTTAAATACAGTAGAATCTCGTTAGCACATTCCTCATTAACATGTTTTCGCATGTATTAACGTTGAATTATAATAAAGCCTATATTATCGCTTCCATAATTCACAACTTATTCTTCTCAAAAACATTCACTAACCTCATAACCTGCTTAAATTATACAGAGAAACAAACTTGCATGTGTTTAACAGGTTCCCCAAAGTAAATCCAACTTGACCAACATAAAAGCTTGAATTATTTATTCTCGGACTTTGTGTAGCCAAATTGATCTCAATAGGTATTGAATTTAACATGGAAATTCAATATGGAATTGGACTCAAATCGATTTAAATTCCCCATGGAACTGTAGTAATTATTACACATTATTACATGATTATGTTCTTAAATCATAATTTTGTATTTTCGTTAACACGTTTTCCCATCTATGATGTCCAAATCTTTGTGTCCTCCCTGAAATAACGTACTAATGAGATTCTACTGTAAATCACTAGATCAGTAGACAAGTTAAATAATCAGGAGATGTAGGGTCAGCAACTCTGCTTGCGGTTATACCTGTATTGCAACCACAAAGAGTTAATACTATAATGTAATATTGTTGCAGTTATTTGATGATTACGATGATGATTCACTTATCACCTTATTAACTTAAATAATCTTTTCACAGTAAGTGTCTAAAAATATACTTGTTGCATTGGGTTCAGGTTAATGTCTATTGATCTCATTCATAACACACAACATTTTCCTTCTCGTTCCCTCTTCCACAAGAAGCAACATTTAATTATTAATTTTGACTGAAGTAAATGAATACGTTCAAAGCTTTGAATCAATCTGTGACACTCATGCTTCATTTACAGGACATGTTTCACTTTATTATCAGATGCAGTTGTTGGACTACTTGCAGATGACAAAATCAATTTGCTCAGATTGCCCATTGCCAGGATTTCAAAGTCATAAACCAATGTTTTTTTCTTGAAGGCCAAAAAAAAAAAGGGTGGTTCATGTGTTTAAAATCTTTATCATGATTTTGGTTCCAAAAATGTGCAGTATATGCCAGCTTATTTACCTACATTCATTTCAAATTAAAGATGTGTTCACTGGTCCAAAAGTTTGTTTCTTTTAGTTTTGCTAGTATATATTTTGTTGTACTCTTTGTAGTTGATCTGAGAGACATTTGGTTTTCAGTTTTCTGGTATTAGTTCTCTTGGGGATGATTTTAGCAAGTTCTTCACATAGCAATTGTTTTGAGGGGCCAGAGCGATGTTATATGGCTTGAAAATCTTTTGAAATGTGTTATGCGCCCATGTATGAAAGGTGAATTTTCAAACCTTCTTCTTTTCAGTGTTTTTAAGAGATGGTTTGGGTTATTTGTTTTTCTTAAATCTGTTTGTCTTTCTATTATATCAAGAAGGAAGCTGTTTACAGGGGCTTTGTTGGTACTCTTCATTATAATGTTGTTTTAGATGATAGGCTCCATTATTTGAAGACGGCAGCTAAAGGCAAGTCATCTACAACTTTTCATATCTGAGGAGAATTTCCACATATGAATAACACAGGAAGTTTCATAAATTAAATTAAATTCTTATTTTACGGTTAAATAGTTGCAAGATAGATAATAAAACTTTATCAAAATTTGCAAATTATATATATTAAAACTGTATTAACAAGAATAAGTTTAATTTTGATATATGTGGTGGTCTACAAAAGAAGTTCCGGTTAAAGAAGGTATTACTATGCAATTCAGGTATATTTATTTATAAAATACATACATAATTCTTGTAATTTTATTTGAATTAACTGACTGCATTTTACTTACCATTATACAAATCAGCCACATGAGAGAAGTGAATAAAAGGTCAAAGGTGACAAAGAGGCAGAAAAACCTCCTCACAACTGACATACGTCCACCCTTCCGAAAACCAACTATCAGATCCTCTCTTGGTATGTGTCCTGGTATGGAATTCATGCTGTTATCTACAAAAAGAATTTTTAAAACAATTGTTATTTCATATGATGATACCTTATACAAAATAACATTTTACTTTCTTCTCATCTGCAACTTTCTTCCTCTGTTTTGCTTCCTAGTGTGTTATAAACACTACAACAACATGGATCCAAGTGATGCCAAAATGCCAAGCTTGTATGTTTGAGAAGAAATGCACATTTTCATGACTGGAATCCAACGGGGTAGTGTTGTATGGTAGGAGAACCATAGGATTACTGCTAACTTCACTACATGAACTTTGCTTATTCCCACAAACACAAAAAGCTTAATTATGAAAAATGAATATCAAGATCAATATTTATTATTATTAACCCTTAATACATTTTTATCAACCTACAAATACAAGCAAAACAATAGAAACTTTTTTTACTTTCTCTAGTACATATAGCAAGTCGGGGAAGTATTGCATTCCACTAAAAAATTCAATGTCGACATTTCACTGAAAATACATGTTTTGAGGCCCGCTGAATACAAAAAATGCATTTTTTAGGAAAAGGTAGGGGGTGTGCGTGCGTGTGTGAACAGCATAACTCAAAAACAAAAAGTCAGATAAATACTAAACTTGGTATTTAGGTTCAGTATCCTTTAAAGATGTGACACAAAGATTTTCAAGAAAGTCTTCCCATCCCAGATTACCCTTTACATGGAACATTTTTTGAAAATTTTGATTTTCTCAAAAATGGTATAATGATTTTGATTAAAATATCATATGTTTAGGATACTTTCATGACAAATGAAATGTATATCATGAATTTTCTGAGAATGTCCCCAAAAGTCCTCTTCATTCTGAATGACTTTTACATAACTGGTAAACTGTAAGAGATAGACAAAGTTTTAGTAGATAAAAAATGTAGATCTCATTAAAACACATAACTTATGTCATATACACTTGTTTATTTGTTTTGTTGAGTGAACCATTTCCGAGATATTCCTTGTTATTTGTTTGAATTTTCCAATACTTATACTTTTTCTCAAATGGGAATTTGTTATTCATTTTTTTATGTCCTGGACATACAAACAGAATGGAATGCTCCACATAGCAACCAGCTCTTAAAACATTTGACTATTGCTTAAAGCTTACCATATTCCCTACTTGCACCTACAAGAAAATTAGCAATAAGACAGTTTCTGCAAATGTTTATCTCGAACATGAAGTAGATGGAGAATAAGCATTTGTAAAAACAGTTTATATAAGAGTAGAGAAAGTAATGTAAGTGTAACACATCAGATTTTTATAATTACAACTAAGTGCTAAACCTACACTTAATATGTCTAACATCCTTGAGGCTTCCTTACACAACACTGCAGGGTTATCTGTATAATGAAACCCATCGCCTACTATTTACATTCCTGTTTTAACTATTACACTCTTGTGCCAGCATTTTAAAATTGTCTCTATCACCAAAGCATTGCTCTCTACATTTCCTAGCTCAGCCAATGCCACTGCCTTCAGTGAAGTCTTAGGCAGTCCCAATATCTCTCTACAAAACATTCTGTGAATTAACAACGAACAACGCTAAGCACTCATATTGCTCTACTTACAAAATTACTGGCAGAACATGTTTTGAGGATCTATTGTCGCTACTTTCAGCTGCTGGACAAAGCAGTGATTCACCAATCTTATTCTTCCCAGGTGTTTGTAGTGTCATCTGGTGGGGTTGGTGAAATTATAGATTAAATTATCTTGTGCTGAAATTTCAAAGTTCATAATTCAATAATTGAAACTTTGACATTTTTCTTTGCCATAAGCTCTCAGTTTTACAGGATTATGCACTGATTTCAGTAGCTTAACGTTTTTCTTCTGTACTATAATTTTGTTACCAGAAGTGATAAGCCATGGCAGATTTATCTGTTTGTATCTCATAGTGTTCTTTTAGTCTTGAGCTTATGTTTCTCTTCGTTTCTTTTTTTTATGTATTTGTTGCAATAAAACAGTCTATTGTATATATGCCTTTTTTTTCTGATGGGATTCTGTCTATGAGTTCTGATTTAAGTATGTTTTCCAAGTTGTAATTATTTTGCGGTACTAGGACTATGTTGAATTCTTTGGAATTTGTAAAATGCCCAGCGGTGGTTGGTTAGCTTTAATTTTCTTGTAATCTAGTTCAGTTTTCAACCCATTATATGCAGCAGTGTTTAATATGTGCTAAAATCAGTACATATCTGCATAAAACTGAGCTAACATGCATCAAAAGTTTTAAAAAATCAGTTATGAACCTTGAAATTTCAGCAGATGATAAGTTAATCTCTAAATACAGCAACCCCAAACCAGAGGATGCTAGAGATATCCAGGAAAGATGGTCAAGGAATCACTGGTTGGTCAACCAGCAGCTGAAAATGGGGACAAAAGATTCTTGAAACATGTCCTGCCAGTAATTTTTTTAAGTGGAGGAATATGAATGCTTAATGTCATTTCATTTTCCATAATTGAGTTATTTGCTTCACTGTGTGCCAGTTCTGATGATTTTAAACACAAAAAGCTTAGTTTCTAGTGTTTAATCATGACATGCTATTTTTCAATGCATAAAAAATTTACATAAACTGAGCATTTGCAACAAACAAGAAATTTATTTAAAGGTGAGTCGGAATTGTAACACTAACATCACTTAAGTTTACTCACTTAACACTTAACTAACTTAACTTAAATTAACGGACACACTCGGCTACCCACTTTGGCAAAACATGCAATCAAAATTCCTCACTATTCTTAGCTACAGGATGAAAACAAAAACGCTGAAATTAAAGAAAAAACTAGACATACTACGCCGGAAGCAACATTCATATAAACCTAACCTAAAAAATGAAAAAACGACGTCATACCCAGACGTAATTAATCTTTCAAATGTAACTTTCACCAAAGCAGAATTATCGGTATTAAACCTTGGCCTAAAAACATGTGTTGGCTACACAAAAACAACCGATGAAATAGTCGCAGACATTGAGATTGCTACTTACAACCTAAATGAAAATAGTAAAACCACTATAAAAAAAGAATGTGAAATGGTTCTCGAAGAAATACAAGCAGATAAACATAACAATTTCCCAACCAAACATGTGATCAAAACATTAAAATCAAAACCAGTAGTATACACAAAAGCTGACAAGGGAAATAAACTAGTTGTACTGCAAAAAGATGATTATATTGCCAGAGTAGAAAATATGCTGCAACAAGAAAATTACATACAAATTCAAGAAGACCCATTAAAATTACATTTAAAAGCCTTCAATCAAACCATGCAGGAAAGCAAAACTATAACAGACACTGATAAATCTAGATTAAAACCAGATCACCCCACTTTACCAAGAATGTATGCTCTACCTAAAATACACAAACCGGGTAATAAGATGAGACCAATCGTCAGCAATATTGATTCTCCTACCTACAAACTGGCAAAATGGTTAGTACAGAGATTCTCTTCACTACCAAAATTCAATAGCAAAAACATAATGAATTCAGAAGATTTAATACAGAAGATAAAATCCCTGGAACTCGAACCAGAAGACAGATTAGTTTCCTTTGATGTCACTGCACTATTTCCAAGTGTTCCTACAGATCATCTCCTGCGTCAATTAAAGAAATGGCTACAGCAGACTAACCTACTTGAAGAAGAAATAGAAGACCTCATACAACTTACCAATTTATGCATTGCACAAAATTGTTTTAGTTTCAATAAGAAGTTCTATCAACAACCAACTGGTCTAACCATGGGCAACCCACTTTCACCCTTCTTGGCAGATTTATTTATGAGCTACTTAGAAACACACATAACAACTTCCTTTCCATACATGTTTAAAGTTTGGCACAGATATGTTGACGACATCTTCGCTGTTGTCCCTAACAAGTTCATACAAGACTCCTTAGCCTTACTAAACCTACAGAACCAATCAATAAAATTCACCATAGAAATAGAAAAAGAAGGCATGCTACCATTTTTAGACCTAAAAATCATCAGAGAACAAAAGAACCTAACCTTTGGCATATACAGGAAGCCAACACACTCTACTAATTACATAAAAAATAAGAGTTTCAATCCAACCACACACAAACATGCAGTACTAAACAGCCTAACACATAGACTGGTATATACCCCCTTAAATAAAAAAGAATACCAGTTAGAATACCAGCATATAGTAGACACAGCAATACATAATGGGTACAACAAAACAACTATTGACAAAAAAATTGCAAAATTCAAACGACAGATGCACATCAGAAACACAACAAATCTCAGCCAGCAAGATAAAGAGCTAAAGTTCAAGAAATTCACATACCACCCAGGAACATTTCACAAATTTAAGAAGATTTTCATGAAACATAACATCAGCCTAGCTCCACAGAACAAATTTAACATAGAGAAATTACTTTGTAACAAGTTAAAAGACCCCATTCCACAAGACAAAAAAGCTGGAATCTATAAAATCAATTGTTCAGATTGCAATAAAGTATACATTGGTAAGACAAAAAGAAACTTAGAAACTAGGCTAAAGGAGCACATGAGATGTATTAAATACAAACAAATGGACAAATCTGCAGTTTCACACCATTTTTGGATCACTAATCACAACATCAAACCCAATATTACATTAGTCAAACCAGTCAAATTTGCAGCCAAATTAGATGCATGGGAGAAGATCACCATTCTAAAACACAACACACATCTAATGAATTTTGATTTGCCGCCACCAAATCCTCTCTGGAAGTACATTTCTCCACCACAAGATGCCACCACAGGATCCAGTCCAAAAAAACGGAAACACCAACAACACGGGCCAGTCGAATTAACCTTCTGAGGATGGGAACAACGGTTTCCCGAAACATGTTAAGTGAGTAAACTTATGTGATGTTAGTGTAACAATTTCGACTCACCTTTAAATAAATTCAATACACATCACTGTTTCTAGCTTCTTTTCATTACAAAAACAAGAAATTATTAGAAGGATCACTTTCTTTTGATTTGCTGCAACAAGTTTCAGGGACTTTCAAGTATGGCTGCCACCCCACCTGAACAAAATTATAAAACTGATTCAGCAGAAAGTATTACATTGTCTGTACTTAATTCTATACATAAAATGGTAATTATTAATGCACTTGCATTTATTTATGTGCTTTTAAGCAAAAGTAACGTTTTTAATATCTATAAACAGCTCTACACAGTTAAGGTTTGTTTTTCACATATGCCATGAACTCTCCACAAAACATTTCAAAGTTGACTTTCACACTGACTTCAGCCCTAAAGGAATTTGTGTCCATTTGATTCCTAGCAGTGGCCTTGGGACAAAGTTACAGTCCTTCCTTTCCTACTTTGCTTTTAAGCAGGAAAGGAAGGATAAATTCAGATGTCATAGTAAAGTATGTTGTTATACATTGTGATTTGGTTTGTACATGTCATTTGAAATACTAGGTGCATTCAGAAAGTAAGCTTCCTGATTTTTTTAAAGCAAAGAAAACAGAGTTACATGAAAAACCATTGGCAACAGGTACAGCAATGTTTGACACAGTCACCATAAGCATTGAGACAATTGTCATATCGTGGGATCAACTCTTGTATTCCTGTATTGTAGAAGTCTGCCGCCTGTGATTGGAACAGTGTGTGACAGTTGTCTTCAGCTCTTTGTCATTGTCAAAATGCTGACTGGAGGATAGGAATTTCTTGAGGTGCAAGAAAAGATGGAAATCGCTGGGAGCAAGATCAGGACTGTATGGTGGATGATCAAACAGCTCCCAGCCGAACTCCTGCAGAACAGTTGCTGTGCGCTGAGCCGTATGTGGATGAGCATTGTCATGGAGCAGCACAACACCTGCAATAATCATTCCACGCCTCTTGTTTTGAATGGCATGTCGCAATTTCCGCAGTATTTCATAGTAACGGCCAGTGTTCACTGTTTCATCGGGTCCCCCCAGGAGCTCCACAGTGAACAGGGGACGAATTTTGAATCCAGCCTTATGTGAGAGTTGCTCCAATCTTAACACTCCACTTCATCCACAGTCGGATGGAATGACATAAGAGTTAAGACAGTCAAGGAGTACCTCCGGAAAGTGGTATCCAGCCATCAGCGAGACTGGGATATGCATGTGTCATTATTCCTCCTGGCCTACAAAGCATCAGTGCAAAAGAATCCACTGACATAACAGCAACCAACATGGTATTCAGACAGGAGCTACAGCTATCATGTGATCTGTTGTTCAGCAATCCTCCTGATGCTGACCAGACGGCAACAGATTATGTTGGGGCACTAACGCACAGGCTAGAAGACACCCATTATCTCCACAGGGAGTAAATGAAGCTGGGAAGTGATTGAATGAAGGCACACTATGAAGTCTGGTGAACAGTGCTGGATTCCAAGAGTGTGACCTTGTATGGCTCTATCTTCCCATGAAGACTAAAGAGAAGTTGCAGAAGCTGCAGCATTCCTGGGAACGGCCTGTATAAGGTAATCTCCTCTGATACATTCAGCAACAATCCGGGGAAGCTGATGGGAGTTGATTTTGATCAGTTTGCACCATATCGCAGAGATATGTGATGCAGCTATGGGCCGCACTGAAAGATTGCCCTTCAGTGCCAACCGATTGACCAGTTGAAGAGATAAGGAGATGAGGAGCACCCACCCCGATGTAAATTTCAGAAGTGCTATCAAGCTAATTAGGATCTTTCTGGAAGCTTCTTTCTCCTTCACCTTCCGCGAACATTCTCAAACTCTCCAAGTTTGATATAAGTTAGTGAGTAGTTGTTCTTGATGTGACGTAAAGGGCTGTTACTCGGTGTACTCTGCGAGTGAGGTTGTGACATACTGTGAGTGCTGCTACTGCAAGCAATTAGAGGTGTCTTGTGTTCAATGCTCTAGCGAGTAAAGCAAAAGGAAAAAGAGGCTGCTTCGCACGTGATTAATTTCACTGCTACATGTGAGGAAAAGTAAAGTGACAGTAAAAACCAAACTAACATACGCAACACAGATTTGCACACATTTAATTACATTTGATGAAATTTTATTATTTATTTCATAAAAAGATAAATAGCAAAGTTCACTTGTTATTAAAGAAGATAACTTTGAATGCAAAATGGAATTTAATTGCATATTCAGTAATGCAAGCGAGTAATACGTGATTTAAATGGCTCAAGGTAAATCACTCTTCCTCCTGTTACTAATGTGCATAACATTTATTGTACATTTTAATGTATACAACAATGTTATTTATAAGGATTTTATAACTGTTGAAAATGACAAAAAATGAACTAAACATACAAAATGATATAATATTTTGCTTTGTAAGTTGATTTTCCTTGAATAGGATTTCTCATACACTAAAATGTAAAGTAATATCTGTTGTGTAAAGCATAAATTAAAACATGACTTCCTTCTCTCCCACTTTTGCATGTCACAAGCTGCCAATGAATGCTTTCTTAGATTGTCCACCAATCAGTCTTCAAATGGGGATTAAACTTTTATCATCTTATTTGGGTATACACTAAAAGACATAACTGAGGTGGAAAGCCGGGGCATCTGGGGATTCTGAGCAATGAAAGAGCAGATGAAGCTGCTGAGGAAGGAACTGAGCAATCTTTTATTGGACCTGAACCAGCACTGAACGCTGTCATCAAAAGGACTGGTTAAGCTGGCTATCAGAGAACATGAGAAATACTGGAACTCATCTGTAGGTTTCAGGCACTCTGAAGCTCTCATACAGAGATTGGACAGACGCAGGTCATGAGAACCGCTAAAATTAAGCAGGGAGAAGCTCTCACGCAACTCTTCCTTTTTACAGGACACTGTCCCCTCAGAAGGCACCTGCACAGGATGGACACAGATGGAACAGCAAGTAGATTCTGCCTGCAGACAGTGTCAACAGACAGATGAGATAGGTGCCCATCCATTAGCTCTTGTTCTCCCAGGGATCCTCATTTTTGGGGGTTAATTTCCAAAATTGGGGAAGCTTTCAACCATTATGGTCCCGAGACTGATTCAGCTAGTGGACTTCTGGATAGTTGATAAAAATTGAGGCTGCACAACAGATCTGCAAAGGTGCAGTGCAGCGCAGGGCAATGTTGACCACCCTATCATACTAAACCACAAGACCTTAAGGGCAAATGCAGTTACTTTGAGACATTGTACCTTATGAAATATCTTACCCTTGCAGATTAAAGTACAGTACATTTCTGTCTATAGGAAGCAATGGACCCAGAGGTCCTTTCAGATAAGCAATTTTTTATAATTTTTCAAGAATGTACTGCTCTTAAAGTTTGAATTTCATTTTCATCCAGTCTGTATAACTGATGTTTTAAGCCCACAATACATGTTTTATTCTTTTCATTGCTTGGAGTTTCTCTATCAGCACATGTTTCTGTAAACTCTCAATTTTTCTCACAACTGAGGCAAAGATTTAAATACTACTCTGTCGTCTAGTGCTCACTTTGCTGACTTCTAAACCCAGAGGTCCTGGGTTCAATTCCCAGCAAGAATGAAGGATATTTTGTTTAATTAAAATCACTTCCTACTTTGCTCAGAGTCTGGAAAAGCAGAATAAATCTAACACAAAACCCAATGTAAACAAATAAACCACACCAAACAGATGTTTCAAATTAGAGTTGTCCGTATGTCCAGAGTTTTTAAGTTCAGTGCATAATTTCCAGGGAATGGAAATTAAAAGAGGAATCTGGAAAGAAACCTAAGGCACTTGTTTTCAAATGTGAGCATGTACAATCAATGGTGGGAAGCTTTATGGCTCCCAGCAGCACCAACAAAAGTTGGTCAAATTTCATGTTTCCCTTTCTCACTCCCATTCCCAGTCATAACATACTATGAGGATCTCTACATAAGTTTTGAGATGTGAGAAACTGAAGGTTGACCCACTTGAATGAAATGCAGGAGGTGGTAGCCCCATCCTTTGTGAGTAAATTTATAACAGCAGCGCACGATGAACAACCCGTGGCACACGGGTAGGCAGTCCCTGCAATGGAGCTGGAGAGGGAGCATTTTTGCTCAATGATTTTCTACAATTTTAAAAGTGAGTTAAACCAGTGCCAAAGTCTTCAACATTTGCAAAAGACTTTTGGGGACATTGCTCCTTCCCAGTTTTCCGGTGGTTTCAGGAATTTAAAAGGGGACAAACATCTTTGAAAGATGAGGAGAGAGCACGCAACAGCAGTGACCGAGAAAAACATTGCAGCCATTCAGAAAATGCTCACGAAAATAATCATGTGACATTTACAGAAATTGAGGCAGCATTGCATATTGGCTCTCCAGCAGTTTTAAAAATCCTGGATGAATTCTTTCCTATAAGGCAGGTTCATCTCAACAGATGCCTCACAATTTGACAGAAGAACAAAAACACGCCTGTGTTGAATGGTGTGAGGATCAGCGGTGTGGATCTTTTCTGATGACAATCCACCAACAAAAATGAACATCCCCAAAACATCGGCAAGACAATGGTGGCCTCATTCTTCTCAAAGGCAAACCATTCCTCTGGAGGAGCAAAGGACGGTTACCACTGTTTGGTACACCATGGTTTGCCTGCCAAAACTTTTTATCAAACTTCAAGAAAGGCAGCTATGCATGGGACTGCATGGGTTCCTTCTCCATCACAACGTGTCTGTGCACATGGCCAATATCGCCATTCAGTTCCTGGGGTCTATGGAGGCAAACTTATCACTCATCCACCATACAACCCGACCTGGCTGTATGATTTTTTTCTGTTCCCGATGGTAAAAAATCGCATGAACAAAAAGAGATTTTCAACCCCTGAAAATGATGTTACCATCTACAAAGAAGAGCTTGCAGCCATCAAAGAAAACATGTGGCAGGGGTGGTGTCAGTGAATG
The DNA here is from genome assembly GCA_030765065.1 of Deroplatys truncata. NCBI lineage: Eukaryota > Metazoa > Arthropoda > Insecta > Mantodea > Mantidae > Deroplatys > Deroplatys truncata. The sequence continues at coordinate 225,379,616 of CM060983.1, read as the reverse complement.
CAAAAGTGTGTTGGTGAGTACTTTGAGAACATGCATCAGTCAAAATAATTTTTAAAAAATTGTTTGTGTATCTCAAAACTTTCGTAGTGATTCTCATACATGCCAACGGTGGTCATAGCATTTTTTTTCTGTGCCACTCCTCAAAAATCCTGATAAACAGTAAATTCATGTAAGCTTTTTGTTATTGTTGCAACTATGACAGCCATCTAATATGTCTGGCAAAAATGTTAATCAACATGTTATAGAAGAGATTTTTAACTACACTGAAATGTTTAAAACACATTGACAATTCAAACCTTTCATAGAAGAAATCAACAATGATGATATATTGTGATATTTCTCAGTAAGGTAACTGTCTGTAGGTAATATTCTCAACAAGCTTTCTGCTTACTAGAACCTATCAAACTATTCCTTAAAGAAAGAGGCAAACCTTTCCCTCAACTTGACAACTCTCAGTTGTTGTTAGAAACAACATTTTTCACAGAAGTTATTCAACATCTACACTCACTAAACCTTTCATTGCAAGTTCAAAATAACCTTATTTCAGATCTAGCACAGGCTGTGTTAGCTTCCAGAGTAAAGTAACACCTCTTTCAGAAAGATATTGGGGACTACAACATGCGTGCACTTCACTTTTCTGAAAAAATAAAAAAATAATAAAGCATTTTGGAAAATCTTTCTGAAGTTGAAGTAAAAACAGAAGATTACATATTAAATTAAATGATCTGGCCAAAGAAATTAATGACAGCTTTAATGATCTTACATTAAAGATTAAAAACAAAAGCAATATTAACAGTGAAGTATTCATCATAATGTAGATAGCGTCCCCTTGAGCAAAGAAGAATTTTTAAAAGAACAACATATAGAAAAAATAGCAGTAACTAATGGATTCAACTCAGATCTCATAAGGAACATGATAAACAAGAAGAAGAAACTCAAGGCAATTTCACATTCCACCACTCTAACACCTCTCTCAAACACAAATTGGAAATACAAGAAATTCACATACCATCCTTGGGCCTTTAGAAAATTTGAACGAATCATCAACAAATTTAACATAAGACTACCTCCACGGAACAAATTCAGCTTGAAGAACTTACTAAACACACCTCTCAAAAATACCATCCCAAACACATTAAAATCCGGAATTTACCAGATCAGTTGTGATGAATGTGAGAAATACTACATAGGAAAAACTAAAAGAAACTTGGAAACCACACTTAAGGAACACCAAAGGAACATAAAACTAAAACAAATAGAGAAATCCGCTGTATCACACCATTTTTGGACAGAAAACCACAACATTAACCAAAGTATAAAGTTGTTAAAACCCCTCACCACACCAATAGAATTGAACATCTGAGAAAAAATACACATCAAAAACAGCAACGTCATTAAGCTTGAAATCCTGCCTGTGAGCAATGTGTTAAAACTTTGTGCCCCCAACACCAGATGGCATCAGGTTCAGAATCCGCAGGAAGAGGAAGAAGAGGACATGAGAGAAAGCGACCCTTAGTCACCCTGACGATGAGGACAAATGCTCTCAAAAACGTTTCTGTTTTATGTAACTGTAATTAGTGAAGGTGAGTGTAAAAAAGTGTGACTCAATCTACATCATGATCTTACATTAGTTAAATCTTTATTTGCTTTTTGGAAAACCCTTTTCTTCTTAGCAATGAAAAATGTTTGCCTTGTTTCAAGGACAATTGTGACTCATACGACAGCTTTAGAGCTGGAGCTACTGGAGATTAAAACACTTGAAACTATGTAGGTGTTCAACCACTCAATTTTGGAAACAAGTACCTGAACAGAAATCCAAAATTAAGAGAATGTGCTAAGCAACATCTCCATTCTGGAACAGGCTATTCATGTGAGTCATTGCATTCAACATTTATATTCATTAAATGTAAGCATCAAGCTGTTTTAAGTGAACTTGTTCGAACTGCCTTAAGTAGTGACCAACCAGTTTTCAAGTAGCTGACAGCCCAAATGGATACTGGAAAAAGAGCAATGTAATTGGTGTTGTATAAAAATGTTCATTGATGTACTTATTCAGTGAATCATGATCTACGACCTAAATATTTGGCAATTACAAACTTATTTCTGTCTATTATGGGTTTCATTTTAATTTTCAACACCTAAAATCAACTGCGGCTCTCTTCAAAGTCTGTCCCTAAGATTGCAGCTACCAAATGTCAGGTAGTTGGCCATCCATGATTTATGCCTATTGTATCTTCATTGTAGAAGATGGTCAAGTAGCTACGATCCATAACAGCTACTAGAGGTCTTTCTAGTTGCAGGCTTGGAAAACCAAAACTGGTATGACTTTTGGCAGCTGTACATAATTACATTCTCAGTTCCATTTATGCTATCAATAGATTCAATTAGCAATTAAAAACAGAAGCACTACAAAGAGTGAAGTTTTCTTCATGCTCAATTTGGAATGAGCCACACTATCTTTACACAAACCTTCACTTACTAAGTTTTCAAATTTGGAATGCTTTCATCCTCATCATCAGCACTCAGGTGAATGAAGCTTGTCCGTTCTTCTTTCCTCTCCTGATTAGATTGGATCTTGCTGCCATCTGTTGGTAAGGTGACAAAGTGCTAACAAACTACTTGGCAGAATTTGTGTAAAAAGAGAATGACTCTTTTCAAATTCAATATGAGGAAAAGCTCACTGTTTATAGTGCTTCTGTTTTTAATTGCTGACTTATTTGGTGTTACAAACCAAAGAAGCAACGTGGTAAAAAGTACTGTGTAACACCACTTTTGGTCTGAAAACCACAACACGCTCAAGACATAAAATTGCTAAAACCAGTTTCCTCATTGACTGAGGGAGACTTGAGTATTTGGGAGAAAATATTCATCAAGAATGCAGATAATATAAAAAATGTTGAAATCCTGCCATATCAGGTAAATATCTATAATAAATAAAACATTTCAAAAAAATATTCCATGTAAAGGGTAGTTGGGGGTAGGGGGATCTTCTTTAAAATCTTTGTACCCCATCTTTGGAAGATACTGAATTTAAATATCAAGTTTGGTACTTATCCAAATTTTCGTTTTTTAGTTATGCTGTTCACACACACACAAACCTTTTTCTAAAAATGCTTTTTTGGATTCAGGGGCACCAAAACACATATTTCCGGTGAAATATCGACATTGAATTTTTGGGTTTAATACATTACTTCCCTACTTACTACACATAGTAGAAAAAGTAAAAAAGAGAGAGGGAGAGAAAGAAAATGTTTGCATATCTCATAATCAATTTGACATTGTAGATAAACATCAATTCTCACTGGAATTGTGTATTTGAGGTGCCTTTGTTTGGTAAAAACACATTTAAAAATATCTGATAACAGCACAGATCCGTACAGTTACCTTTGCTCACTTGCAGAGAATGCATTAGCACATATTTGAGAAGGAAAGGGAGGACAAGGCAGGTTTAGGTTGACTGAAGCTAAGATGTAGCACAATCACTAGGGACATTTTTTCTCTGCTGTCAGAAGGCATGTTCATTGTATTTTAGTTAATTACAAAATTTCCATCAATTTAAACAATATCTCATGTTGCATATAATGCACGATTTCTTAACAGACATAATATTTCAGCACTTTGCAATAAACTGTGCAATTGAGTCAGTCTTCAAACTTGGTAACAATGGTAGCCCACATGCAATGCAATAAACAGCTCACATCACATCAGTGAATCCCCACCTTATCTGGTTGTAGCCATTCCCTCACAGTATGAAGGTGGCTGTTAAGGAGTTGTCGCAATTGAGTTCAAGTGTGGCGGCTATACTTACATGTAATATTATATTTAGTTTAAATTTTATTGTTTTAGCATCTCTCAATGTTTATAAAAATATAAACTACAAGGTTACACAAGGGAAAGCAGTTCAAATGTTCAACCATTAATAGTTTTAGAAAAATTAAATTACAAAAATATTCCTTCAGGCCATTCAATTTAGTGATGTGGTGCTTTTATATGGTGAAGACATGTTTTTATGTAGTCATGACGAAAGTAAAAGAAAGCAACAAAGCTAGGCTTCAGAGGCATATCCTAGCTCTCAATATTAAAGACAAACTTGGATGACTTGAATAATTCATAAGGTTTCCGCAATAGTTTTATTCACTGAGAGATTACATAAAATATGAATTAGCTCAGGTTTTAACAGATATATAGTAAATGCATCACTTAATCAAGGAATATTCCCAAGTAGGTACATTAAAAAAGGTAATCATTAGGCCACTATTCAAACAGAAGGGAAGTAAAACTGATGTAGAAAACTATAGACCAACTACTTTATGTTCCACTGTATCAAAAGTAATTGAGGGTATATATTTAAAAAAGTTGCACACATATACTCGAAATGGCAATATGGCTTCCAAGAGCAAAAATCAACAACCAACGCAATTAATGAAGTAAATAAATTTATAATAAATGCACTAAATGATAGAGATAGGGTAATTGCAATATTTTTAGACCTCACAAAGGCTTTTGACTGTGTAAACATAGATATCCTAATAAACAAACTGGAAAACCATGGGGTGCAAGGATTGCCATTAAAGTGGATTACCTCATACTTAAAAAACAGAGATCAATGTGTGGAAGTGAGCTATAGAAATACAAATGGCATAGCAGAAAAAATAAAATCAGATTTTCAGAATGTTAGGCAACGAGTCCCACAAGGTTCAAAATTGGGTCCATTCTTATTTTTAGTATACATAAATGATGTATTTGATTAATCCAAAAAAATGGGGGAACAGCAATAGGATATGCAGATGATATGACGATTATAGTTAAAGATAAAACCGTGGAAAAAAAAGCAAATCACATACTAATGCTCATAAAACAATACTACTCAAGTTTAGATATGATATTGAATGTTAAAAAAGCTGCATGGATTAATTTTGAACTCGGAAGCGGTTTAACAAGCTCCATAAAATTACAAATAGATGGAGAAACTATCCCTGAAGTGGAATGTACAAATTTTCAAGACATATCATAAAAAGATTGAATAAAGGTATCGTTATTATGAAGCAGGTTAGGAAATCAATGGACAATGAAACAGTTAAACAGGTTTACTACACCTTTATATATTCGCATATAAAATATGGGATAACACTATGGGGGAATATCTCAGCAGTGGAAATGAAAAAAATATTTAAACTTCAAAAAAAGGCAGTTAGAATCATAGGGAATGTCGATAGGAGACACACTTGTAGAGATGCTTTTAAAAGTTTAAATATCTTAACTGTCCAATGCATATATATATGAAAGTGTAAAGCATGTTTTGCAAGAGCAAAACGTATCCAAAAATTGTAATGCACATAAATATATTTTAAGAAACAACGAAGACTACTACAGAACAACACTAAGAGGTACATTAAATAACAGGGAATTGGAAAGCATGGGAAAAGAACGTTTAACAGATTACAAAAAAAAAAAAAAAAAAACAAAAAAAACAAAAAAAAAAAAAAAAAAGAAAGAAAGAAAGAAAGAAGTAAAACTAAAGTTGCTTTAAAAACAATTAAAAGTACTTAACTGAGAATGCATATTATAGCATGGAAGAATACAAATATAACTTGTAAATAAAAAGCTTTGTTGTAATCATGTATATATATTTAAATTTTGACATGTCCTTTATTGTATATGCTAAAGGATGAATAAAATTACTTATGACTTAAATTTCCTTAAATTTATATCTTATGTCAATATGGTGTCTTAATACTTTTTATATGGGCATATTATGCAAGTTTTCAATGCATAAATGAGATTAAAGAAATTAATTGGGCATAAAATTCTTGTTCCTACTGATGATGCAACCCTTATATTCTTACAAGCACTCTATGCTTTGATCAGCACACTTCCAAGGTCTAGTTTATTGTTTCAAAGTTCAAAGTTAATGACACACCATTTCAATAAATTCATTACACTTGTAAATTATACTCAATAAGAAAATGTTTCCTATAAAGACTATTAAAAGGACAACTGTATTGCTCTACTACTTACTCAGCTGTGGATTTGGTAAAGGTAAAGAGCACTGATGGCTTGAAGAACTACCTGTGAGCAGTGCTTCTGCCGCTGCTCGGAGATCATGATCTGGGTTGCTCATAATTTCAGCATGCCTGCAACAATATCATCTGTATGACTACAAGAGTGCTGCAATTTGAATCTTCCTTACCTCAAAATAAAGCACCACATTAAATATAAAATTTTAATAGCTACTAATTTTCTGCACCAAGATAATCTATTTGATTTTGTTACTCCCAAACTGTATCCTCCTCCTAGGCTGCTTGCACTTCCTTCGTCTACTTATCTCTTAGTTTTCCCAAACAATAGCTTTCATGACATTTGTCTCAATCTTTATCTTCAAATTGTTTACCACATCTACTTATTTAGCCCAATCTGTTCCTCCCTTGTTACTTTATCTACTGCTTACCTATACTATATAGACAAAGTTTTCTTTCTTTTGTTACTCTTTCATTTGCATAGCCCCCTTTAACAGTGATGTAACGGTAGTAATGGGGCTTTAGGGCATGCAACTGATGATCATATCTGTGGCTTTGATTTGAGCAGCACCTCATTATATTAACAGCTTTACTGAACTGTAGGTAATCAATCCATGGGTTTGTATTCCTTTTGCAATGAAACTCCTGTTTGTTCCCATATTTGATCTTCAGAATTCTGCGGAAGGTAGACAGTTGCCCCATTTCAGCCAAGAATCAAAACCAGGATCTGTCAGCTGAGGAGCCAGAATGTTGACCATGCAGGTAGTCTGGGAAGTACTGTATTACATCAAAAAAATTAAATATGTATCAAGATTTCACTGGAAATACTTGTCCTTGAGCATAACAATGATGGTGATGATGGCAACAGTTTTAGAAAAAAGGTACTCAAACATTAGAGAGTTAATTGCATAACTCAAAATCAAATAATAATAATAATAATAATAATAATAATAATAATAATAATAATAATAATAATAATAATAATAATAATAATAAGAAGAAGAAGAAGAAGAAGAAGAAGAAGAAGAAGAAGAATTGAGTTTTATTTATGGATGTTCTTTAACTACTGTGGACACGGACACACAAAATCCAAAATATCCTAGAGGAAGCTGGCTTGGGAGCAATGTGGTTTGATAGGGAAAGAATGGAAAAGAGATTTTGAAAAGAGGTAAAAACTAGAATAGAGGATATTGAGAAACAGGAATTATGGGCTAATCTTATTAACAAAAGATCTTTGAAGCTATACAGACCAGTTAAAATTGATTGGGGGAGAAAAATATATTGAAATTTGTGACAAAGCAGGAAGGGAAGGGTTGGCAGAACAGGGGTAATGTACCTAAGTGGGGTAAGGATGGATGCATCAAGGGAAAATGTCCAATGTGTGAAGAAGCAGATAACACGTGACATTGTATTCTGGAATGTAAACAAACTAAAATGTGGAGGGATGAGTTCCTTTTACTAAACTGGGATAACTTACAAATGAAATAAGAGGCAAAAGAATTTTAAAATTTAAGATCAGAGAAAACACATAAAAAACTGGGAAAGTACATAAGGAAAAGTGAGACAAAAATGGCTATGGAAGGTAGGTAACATTAAGGGAAAGGACAGTGGAGATAATTTTGATTGAGATATACAAGGAAATTTAAACTTTTTGGATGACTGATGTAATATATAATTCCATTATATAAATAACCTGGTGTTATATATAATGGGGGAATAGAGGCAATGCAACTCCATAAATTGAAGAATTCTAATATTACAAATTTATAATTGTAATTATAAGTTTCCAGTAATATAGTAATAATGTTGTACTTTGTTGGAGTTATGAATAAAATGTTCATTCATTTAAAAAAAAAAATACTATGGTTCTTAGCGTCCTATTCTATATTGAGTGTGAAAGACTGGAAACTTTGTTGAAGCCTTTTTATCAGACTTGAGGTTCTTTTATGTGCTGTAAATCTACAACATGAGACCACCGGCTTTACTTCCCTTCCGAAGGAAGCCATGCTAAGGATTTTTACACCCAAAAAAATCTATTGTCCTTTACCGGGTTTCAACCCACAGCCTCGGGAACTAGAGCCTTGCACAATACCCCTAGACCACAGAGGACAACTCAAAATCAAATGACCATATAAGTGCCAAACTATGTATGCTATCTTCTCAGAATGAACACAAAGATTTCAAAAAAATTCTTTCCTCCCCAAACAAGCTTATTTAGAAAAATATTTACTGTTAATTTTCTGAAAAATATCCTGAATGACTAAAAAATCTCACATGTACAGGATGTTGGTATTATGAACTGCACATCTTGAAAAATTTTCTGTGAAAAGCCTGTGAACTCATCTCAATGAATTTTATATAACTGGGTAACCATAAGAGATGTACAAATACAACTCTCATTAAATAAAACATATATGAACTTATTTGTATTATCAGCCATTTCAAAAACATTTACTGTTTTATGTTTAAGTTTTCTGAGGCTAAAATCCACTATAGATCCTGCATGAACATATGAAGAAGTGTGTTTCTCCTCTATTTCCTCCCACATGAACTCATGCCAAACAAAATCCTGATTGCACTGTAAATAGCTGAATACTGTTTTCACATTCTGCATGTAACCATATCTATACTGTACGAGGGAAAATCAAAAAGACTTTGCCTATTTTTTTTTTTTTTTTTGGCCAAATTACGAATGTAAAACAAAAACCAACAAATACATTCAAAGTATGGACTTTTCATGGGCTGGTCCTCATAGAGTTTCCAGCTGCTGTCAGTGCATTCAAAATGGCAGGTGTGCTTAACACGTCCACGGCTTATGAGCAATAAAGTGTGATCTGTTTTCTATGAAGTAAGGGACGAACGCCCATCGAGATCCACAGGGAAATGCAACCATCATATGGGGAAAGGTGTATTGCTTTGAGAAGTGTGAGATGGTGGTGTTCTGAGTTTGAAAATAGCGTGCAAATCTGCATGACAATGAGTCAGCAGGGAGACCGCACATCACAAAATAATGTCAACAGCATTCTGGGATTGCCATGGACCGCTCATGCTGAATTTCATGCTGCGAGGTGCCACGATCAATGCTGACAGATATTGTTCCACACTGTCACTTTTGCGGGCTGCGATCAGAAAGAAGCGCCGCAGGATTCTCAATGTTGACAACGTGATCATCCTCCACGACAATGTGAGACCACATGTGGCAAACAAGACCGTCGGCAAGCTAAGGAACTTTCACTGGGAGTTTCTAGAGCATCCACCATACAGTCCGGATCATGCCCCTAGTGATTTCCATCTTTTCAGTCCGCTAAAGTAGTTCCTGGCAGGACAGCAATTCACTTGTGACGACGAAGTCAAGACAACAATGCGACGGTGGTTCTGCAGTCAGACGGCCGACTTCTACCGCAGCGGCATCGCAAAATTAGTGCTGCGATGGGACAAATGTTTAAACCGGCACGGGACTATGTGGAAAAATAGTGAAAGGTACAAGGAATAATATCTACATGTTTAGTTGGCTGTATGTATCTTATGTTACCAGAAAAAAATAAGGGCAAAGACTTTTTGATTTGCCCTTGTATAATTTGAATAATTTCAAGGAATATCTTTATGGTGTTTAAGACAAAGCGGATAGAAGAATCACTTTTTATGTGAACAGTATAAGCTAAAAAGAATAAATGTAAATGATAAGTAGAGAAAGCTGTATGAGTGTACATCATTATATTTTTTGGTTTTCTCCAACTCTGTTATATATGTATATATATATATATATATATCACTCACCTTTCCTTCACACATTGGATAAGTCACAGTTGAAGACCTAGCTGTTCCCAAAACCATTTTACTGCATTTTTGCACACAAGGTATTTTAAATTTGTGGCTCTTGAAACTACATTACATTACAATACAATAACATTCAATGTCTCAAAACCAGACCCCTTTATGGTCCAAATTTCTATAAAATGAGATTTGTTTCATCATGTTCCATGTTTTTCCTTTCACAATAATACACCTTGGCAATTTGATAAAATATTTGGTAGCTCTTTTGAGTGAAGTAAAAACATTGAATGAAAAATGCTTATATAATAAGTACACCAATTATCCAAGAAATTTGGATGAACAATTTAGATACCTTAATATTCTCTATTGAAGCACTGCAACATTTTTCAGCTTATGGAAACAAAACATCCTAACATACACATGTGATATTTTGCTCACCCTCAACATTGATGGCTTTCATTTCAAATTACTGTAAAATATTCTTCCAAGGTGAAGCTTATGGCTAATGTTCAACAAACAGTTTAAATTGTCCTCAATGTTTAAGAACACTCAGAAACAGCTGATAATACAAGGTCCAGCCTATATGTTTAACATTACAAACTTTTATAACTTTAGTTGTATCAGATCCAGATAAAAAATGTTGACATGATTAATAGGTCTCTTGCCAATTATGACTGCAATAATGACAATCACAACAATGATTACACTATTAAGTTACATTAGAATGTACAAAGATGGTGATGTGGACACCACAACAGAAGGTTTTCCATGTTCTTGGACTGGCTGAAACAAAATCTGTGAAGCGTATACAACAAAATTTTCACTGTGAATTTAACCTTAGCCACCATGACCATGCCCCCTCCTATATATGCTTATGAAATGGGACAGAGAGGTATGAGAAACTGGTATTCGTTTGTCTACATGTGGAAAGCATAGAAAAGGTGGAAAGGGTTCGTATGGCCTTCTGAAGAAGTCTGAAGAAGTCAATTTGATGCGCTAGTGTAGAACTTGCTATTCCTTGGTCTATGGTTCATGGTGTAGTCCACAAAACATTACATATACAGGCTACAAGATTTAGTTATACCAGAAAATCTATTCCCAGGGCAAAAACAAATGGAAGACATTCACCACAAACGTTTTGGGGTAAAATTGAAGAGGACAGTGTCTTCCTGGATAAAGTGTGCTTCTCTGATGAAATAACTTTCTGTTTTAATGGGGAAGTAAACAGACATATTTTTTGTATCTGGGGTAGTGAATATCCTCATAAGGTTAATGGGGTCGAAAGTGACTTCCAAAATTAAATGTGTGGTGTGCACTAGTGAAAACTGTATGCCCCATTTCATAATGATCACATAGGAGGGGACATCAACCTACAGCCAAAGTTAAATTCACAGCAAAAATATTGTTGTACACACTTCACATATTTTGTTAAAACCAGTCCAAGAACACAGCAAACCCTCTGTTGTGGTGTTCAAGTCACCATCTTTGCACATTATCTAACAATGTTGTCATTATTGGAATCATAAATGACATGAGGCGAATCATATGTCAAATGTTTTTTTTTTATCTGGATCTAATTCAACTCAAGTTATAAAAGATTGTAATGTTAAACATATAGGTGGGCACCCTGTATTTGAGGATGACAGAAAACAGTGGTGGTAGCAATGATGGTGATGGACTTATGACTAACAATGGATAGGCAGAAATACATCAACCATGATTATTTCCACTTGTGCCAAGTTTCCATATCTTTCACTTATTCTACCCCTAATATGAGGGATGTTCAATAAAGACTGGCACTAATGTTCATGCAACAATTTATTGTCAAATAATGCTCATACAGACTTTTGTCTCCCCCAAAATTTTCCCCCCAATACAATACACTTGTTCCAGGAAGCCATTCCTTGACATCCTCTTCAGGGTCGCCAGAGAGCTTTCACTGCTTTGGTCTCATTGTATCGAACTGACATCCCTTAAGCTCCTTTCTGGCCATCAGCTTGAGAAAAAGCCACACAGAGCCATGTCTGGGCTGTAAGGTGGACGGGGTACCTGTTTTTGCCAGGGACTCTGTAACAGCATTAGCAACATGAGGCTTGACATTGTTGATTGAGCTTCCATTTTCCAATGAAGTTCCTCAGTTTTTGGGGATGTGATTCTTCACCAATTGCTTCAGGACTTTCTTGTATTGTATTGTATTTATTGTGCTAAGAGTTTTACAAATTAGATTGTCTACTGCATTTTGACCCTGGTCACTTATTCAGTAGACAATCACTACAGTTTATTTACATTTTACAATCTCTTGTCACTAAATTAACACATTCACTATAGTTTTCCATTTAAAGTAAGATGCACTACCTCTTACTTTTCTCTTTCCACTGTCCAAAGCCATTTATTTTTTACTTTACACAAAAACTGCCCAATGCTTCTAGCGTCCTTGCATATCATTTCAATTATAAGTGTATTTCTATCCCCCTTCAACCACTTCTTATTAAAAAATTCTTTTCTCCAATTTTCTGTTCCTTGACACTTAAATACTATGTGTTCAATGTCTTCATTACCACCACATATCGGACATTGGTTCTGAGGAATACCCTGTCTTAGCCCTTTTAGCCTCCATGCTCCGGTTCTTAACCATGCAATAGATTCTCTCTCTTCTTTATTTACATGTCTATATATTTTTCCCTACCCCATGTATTTTTCATTGGCCTATAATAAACTAATGAGCTCTTTTCGGCAATCTCACTGAACATGATTTGTATTTCTATATCTTCCAGTCTTTTCCTTGCCTTTTTCCAAAAATGTTTTACGTTATTTTCTCTCCTTCTCCATATATCTCCTAACCCATTTTTCTCCAAAATATTCCGTAATTTACTTACACATCCATCATTCATTAAGCTCTTCTCTTGGTATTCAATACATTGTCTTAATACATTACTTTTTCCTAGATTTAAATTTCTGAACCAAAATTTCAAAGCTCTTTCCATTATCTTCCCCTTAGTTGGCACCCTGCCCATCTCTAATTGTGCTACCTGTCTTACAATTGACTTCGGTAGCCCTAGTATTTCTCTACAAAACATCCTGTGCACCACATCTATACATTCCCATCCTCTATCTAATCCCCATATTTCTATACCATACATCATTTTCGCCTCCACAACCATCTCATAAACTTTTTCCAGCCATTTAAAATTTATATTAGGTACTTTATATTTGCAGCTTCCAATTGCTGCCATCACCCCTTTACCTTTTGCCAATGCAAACTTCTTTTGTTTCTCCCATTTATTACCTCCATCTATTTTTAATCCTAAATAGATACAGTCACGCATTACCCTGTAATCTTTATTCTCTCCCTTCCACTTTTCATATTTGCCTAATTTTCCCCCCTTTTTGAAAACCATAATCTGTGTTTTCTCTTGATTCACTTTTAACCTCCATTCTTTACAATATACATCAATTGCTTGTAATGATTGTTTTAAACCACTTACTGTAATAGATCCTATCACTAGGTCATCTGCAAAAAGAAGTCCTGGAATTTGGATGTTGTTAATTACTGGTGCACAGTTATTATTCCTTCCAATTTCTATTAAGACATCATCTATGTATAAATTAAATAAAACTGGACTTAGCTTACATCCTTGCCGAAGGCCTTTCTTTTGTTACACAGCCTGTCTCCACCCTTACACAGAAGGTGTTCTCAAAATACAGTGCTTTTAGAATATTCACCAATTGCTGACTTACTCCCTTACACACTAATTTATGCCACAGAAGTTGTAGCTCAATTTGGTCATAAGCCTTCTCTAAGTCTACAAAAGCCATATACAGTTTACCCCTTTTTTCTTTTAAATATTTGTCTGCTAATGTCTTTATAATAAATAAATTATCAATTGTTCTCCTTCCCTTGCGAAAGCCCATCTGTAATTCCGAGAGGATATTATATTCTTCAACCCAAGATTGTAGTTTCGCTGCCAAAATGCCCGCAAAAAGTTTTCCTATATTCGATAATAATGCAATACCTCTGTAGTTATTAGGTTTATTGACATTGCCCTTGCCTTTATATATAGGATGGATGATAGCTTCTCTCCATCGTTTATGTACATAACCCTTTCTAATAATTACATTAAATAAATCTAATAAAATTTTCACTCTCCCTGTTTCATTACACCACTCCTTAAGAAACTCTGTTGGGATGCCATCAATTCCAGTAGCTTTATTTTTCTTCAGTAACTTAACTTGTTTTATTATTTCCTCACTCCTGATTTCACCATCCAATATCTCTACAAAAACATTCCTTATTTCCAAAAATTAGTGTGCCTCAGAATTGTGTGTGAGTAGATCATGCCCTGGTAATCAAAAAAAGTGATGACCATAGCCTATTGGCTGACTTCTGCATCGTGCCTTTTGTGGTGGTATTGGGTTATGTTGCACCCATCCCGTGCTCCTCCGCCTCATTTCTGGGTCATGACAATACATTCATGTTTTGTCGGCAGTGATGATATTCTGCCATGAAGCATTACCCCTCAACACATTGTTTCCATAGTGGCACACATCAACACGAGCCTGCTTTTGCTGTGGAGTAAGCAGTTGTGGCATCCATCGAGCACACACCCTAGACGTGCAAATGTTCTTTTAAAATAGTGTGAGTGCTCCCAACTGATATTCCAAGGATGCGTGCAAGCTGTCTCACAGCGAGGCGTGAGTCATCACCATTAATGACACCTGCCAAGTTGAGTGTTGTGTCTGTTATGGCAGTAACAGGTACACCTTCCCCTTCTTGCAATTCAGCGCTTTCCCAGCCATCTTTGAAAGCACAATGACAATGGAAACATGTTTTATGAGATATTATGGAGTCCCCCATAAGCTCTCTTCAGATCGTTGTAGGTAGCAGTAGCGTTTTTCTTCAAAGGAACACAAAACTTTACTGTTAATGCTGCTCATGAAAATCAGCCATGAGGATGTTTAGAGGTGATTATGAAACATCTTCACTGTGATAGGCTGCCAACACTTGACCGATGGAGCTATGGCTGTGCAACTTTCAGTAATTAGCAACTAGAGTATGTAATAGTTGCTTTACATGCAGACAGATGTTGCAAGCAGTCACTTAACGAAGGAAAAAAAAAATCAGTGTATGTCTTTATTGAACACCCATCGTATAATTATTCTTTTCTTCTATTTTGAGGAGTATAAAAACACAACACACTCAGACCATCTGCAGATGAAATAATTTTGTTACAGATTCCCTCTTTAGTGAAATGGTGCATGAACTTGTGCAATCCAATTGTTTCAAATTGCGCTCGTTAATACCCAAACCATTAATGGACAAAATTATTATGTAGTGAATGAAAAACATATTTAATTGCTTTTCCATGTATATTAGCAGTGAGGGATAAGGATTTAACCTAGTGTAATCTTTGTTGCTAGTGTTGTCATTTTTTACTTTCCAGAAAATTAACTTACAAATGCAGTAAAGGACTGAGACATATTTTGTCTAGTCTGAAAACGACAAAGTAGTTTCACTTTTTTTTCCAGGCACAGATGGACATTGCAATTGCACAAATTACATCAAGCATGCTATCTTCACTGTGCTTCCAAGCATTAAAAATTTGGTTCCAAAAGGCTGAGTCCACCAAGACAAATGGAGAGTATGATTGAGTGACAGTTTTTGTACATGATCTGACTGTATTTGTTCTCTGCGCTCTCCTTACATATTCACATGTGGGTGACTGTTCAATAATGTCATATCTTACTGAATGAAAGCAACAAAGCTGTTCATTTGAATATATGAGATATGGAGTTGTGCTACAGAAGCACTAAATGGTAGATTGACTCCATTTACATCATCAATATAAGGACCATGCACGAGTACCACATGGTGCATTGCTGCAGCTTATTTTTTCCTCAAATTTATTCTCCTTTGCAATGTAGGCTCCAAAAACAATATCAATGTGCAGATTCAGTACGGATTTCTACTCATTAAAACTACAAAGTCTGAGCAATCAATCCTTGCCAAAGGTGAAAAATTTAATATGTGTGGACATGTAAGCCACGTGAAAGGATGACATTAAAATTACCTCCACAGAAGTGATAAAACAAACAATATGTCGCTACCTATATACAATAGACATTCATGCATTTTAATCTATTACTCTAAGATCGCCATATTATAACTTGTCCCTTTAGACAGCTCAGTCTTATGACAGTTTACGTCACTGCAGCTACATGTGTGACAGTCAATCACTGTTGATATTGCCCAACACACCCCCTGCCTAACCCTATAACCTCCAGCATAACATAACACTTCCGCTGTTGACAGATTTATTTATACTGCTGGCACATGGTAATATGTGTATGTTTTGATCTTGTAAACCCAGAAGGAATGCATGCACATATAAAAAAATAGACAAGGCCTTGACATAATATATAATAAACAGTAGACGGGTGTTATTATTAATAATAATAATAAAGTGAAATATGCACAAGTGTGCCAGGAAGAAACAAATCTTTAGTTTCAAGCACTGAGTTCTGTCACTGATTTTGAGCACACTTATTAGTGCAATATAGCATGTGGTATTTTTTGCACTTTACTTCACAGAGTTTACAATATATTTATCTGTTACTATATGAAAATCAAATTATTATGGAGTGCATTTTATGCATGACTCATTACATTTCTTATATGTTGATTTGGTTGTTATCAATTGCTTATTCTGTTATTAGAAATGCTACTCACAAATAACATGTAGCCTTCCATCTTCCCACTATTTCACCTCACAATGCTATAATTAAATATATAATTATAATCACAGTAATTAATATGGCTTTTGATAATAGCATTAGTAGTTTCACAGTATAAATGTTAACTTAGAATTTCTTCTTTCGTTAACAGTGTGAGAAAGATTGTTTGTTTAGTCATGTAACAATAATGATCAACTGTTAGCATTGTCAACTGAGCACACTAGGTAGCATTTTGCCCTCTCATTCCCCTCTGTGCAACATAGCTCTCCCACCACTTTGCTCATGCCATGTGATACCAGACCTGTCTCAAGAGACAAGTTATAATACATCAATTCTACATAGTCCAAGCAATTAAAACAATTCTGCAATAAAATGTATTTGTTAAACATTAATTTAGACACAATGTGGTGCATGCAAAATGTCCATACCCCACAGGAGGAGGTAGAATGTGCTTCATTATGTTGACAATGAATGTTCTTCTGCTACCTCAGTAATGGGTAATACTTAGTTCGACAAAAACCCAAAAAACAAAGCACTCAAAACAAAAGCACAAAGAGAAACTTTATCCAACGGATATTATGGACATTTTATTATGCAAACCTTCATTCACATTTGCATCATGGTAAAGTGTTCTGGGAAAACTCCAGTCAAGCAAACTAATATTTACAATTCAAAAAAGAGCCATACGTTTAATTATAAATATAAATTGTAGAACAAGCTGCAAGGAATTTTTCAAGAAATTAAAAATACTGCATACATGCATATCCTGTGCATGTATATCTTTGAATTGTTGAATTGTGTTAAATCCAATCTGTGTCAGTTTAATACATTAGCCCAGGTACACTCATACGACACACACAACAAAAATAATTTATATAGCTCTATACATAGATCCAAACTTTTTGAAGAAAGCTTTATACACAGTGGCTTAATAATCTACAATAAGTTACACCTAGCCTTCAGAAACAGTGAAGTCCAAAGCTTTAAGATTCAACTGAAAAGATTCCTGCTACAGCATTGTTTTTATACACTGGAACAATTTATGGAAAACTGCAATATGTTGTAAACATTAATTCCAACACTATGTCCTTTTTTAATTCAACAACTGATGACTGGATGTTGTAAACATTTTATATGAAGAATATTGTACACCTAGTCTGTTTATAATGTAATTCTTGATTTGACAGCTGTAACCCTGCATCTTATAGATTTTATTTGACATGTCCAATAACAATGCATATTGTTTGTAAAAGATGAAAACAAACGAATGAATGAACAAAGAATTTAAATTCATAATTCCTGCTTGGTTGTTAAAGTTAGATGATTTTGCAAATATTGACTGGCTTTAAATCACATTATCAAACAGAACTTAAAAAAAAAGCTAAAGTACATAGGAAATTTAAGGTTTTACCTGATGTTTTATTAGATGCCATAGTGAAGAATGTTAAAAGAGGAGGGTAAGCATGCTGAATTGCTGAAGAATCAAAGTTATTTTAGTGCTGAAACTGTATTTAAATCACTCAAGGAGAATGATTATTCTGTTGAAAATATTTGTTTTAGCAGGCAATAAAATCATAGGTTTAACAGTCTTAACCACAGAGCAGACAAGAATGCTAGTTTCAGAGCATATTGCATCAAACGTAAATGAAACCATTTTGGTTGCTTAGTTGATACCTTTTTTCATGAAAATAAGCTGATGTTTTGCATTCACATGACTTTCTGTACTCACTCTTCTACAAACTATTCCCTACAAAAGCTTGTACTTCTAACCACTTCTAGTTAACCCACCATTGGTAAATGTATGAGCATTGAGCTCACTTTTGATTTCAAAGTGTGATATACTGTAAACCACTGAAGTCAAGATTGTATATCGTTCACTGTTTAATTATGGAATAGCATGGTATAAGTTATTTCATTCTCCTTTAGATTGCAGAAGACATGGTACGTGTCAATGAACTGAGTGTGTGTCTTGCATATCGACCATTCCCATTACATAATTGTCCCATTGTCATGTTATTTTTTTCTGGAGTATAGAGGTATGGTATTGCATTGTTGTTGCTCCAACTACATTGTCAACTCACTGCCAATTGATCCTCTGTAGTTCATAGATACTGACTCACTATTGTGTTAGTTTAGGCAGTGTAGGTAGAGGTTTCATAGCAAGATGTATGTATTTATTTATTCTGCAATTGGGTACTTCCCGGTGGCAGAATTAAACCGTACAAAAATTACATCACCATCTAGCTTACAATAATAATAATAATAATAATAATAAACAAGACTAACAATACAAAATGATAAATTTTAAATATTAACAAAGCTTTTAAAATCCCTAATTACTGAACCATTTATAATTTACTTAACTATTCCCAATTACTTAACTATTCACCATTTACTTCACTATTCACAATTTACTTAACTATTCTCAATTTACTTAACTATCTACAAAGTACTTAACAATTTACAAAGTACGTAACTATTTTCGAGGTACTTAACTATTTACAATTGGTCCTTATATTTAGTTACCAGTATTTTCAACCTGGTAGTGTCAACTTTAATAGTATAGTTTGTGAAATGAGTACACTAGTTAATTAACCAACACTTATTCTGCTAATATTATTTCTGAACTGCTTTAAGGTCAGAGGACAGCCCTGAAAGGCTGCTACAGGCAATTCATTCCATTCCTCAATGGTTCTATTAACAAAAGAAAATTTTCCCACGTCGGTTCTGCACTTTCTACCACTAATTTTAAACAGATGATCGTTTCGACCGTAGTGTGCTGGATTCTCTAACCTTTCTCTAACATCCGCCCAAGCATTTGAACCAGTATACGCTTTAAATAACGCAACTAATCTATGTTTCTTACGCCTAACTTTTAGCAGTTCCCATTCATTCTCTTCACCTTTTGTAAACCCAAAATCTTTACCTCTCCTTATGAATTTTATAGCCCTTCTCTGCACTTTTTCTAAGGAATCAATCTGATTGACTCTGTATGGGTCCCAACATGCTACTCCATATTCCATAACCGGCCGCACTAAAGATTTGTAGGCTAGTTCCCTGGTCTTTGCGCTCCCCTTTTTCAGTATTCTCATTACGAAATGCAATGCTTTCCACGCTTTCCTAGATGTACTATTTATCTGTTCCCCCCATCCAGCATTACTTGACAAGCACACTCCCAAATATTTGCAGCTGTCCACCTGTGAAATTGGTTCCCCGCCCATTTGATAGTTATGTATAATCTTCCCCTTAGTTCTGCTAAAAACAATGGACTTACTTTTCCCAGCATTAATTGTCATTTTGTTTGCTTCGGCCCACCGCCTGATTTCATTTAGGTCGTCCTGAAGAGCAGTCTCATGCATGGAATTCCTAATCTTATTGTAAATAATACAATCGTCTGCGAACAGTCTTATCTGGCATTTAATGTTTATATGGATATCATTAACAAAGATAAGAAACAGTAACGGGCCCAGTACCGAGTAGATGGAACATCAAGAGCAGTAAACACTGAAAGGCTGCAGGAACTTCAAGATGAATCTCTCATACCATTTGAATTTTCTGAAGATGATATGGCCAAGCAGAGAATAGTCAAAATTTACACAAAGGAAATTAGAACACAGCGAAGTAGACACAGTCTCAGCAGAATCTTATGCTAAATGTTGCTTTAATATCTTTACCACAATATTTAGATAGAGGCAATAAGACATTGAAGAACGCCCAGCTGCCACCACTAATACACATACTGGGAAGAGGAATATGGTCATTCCTCCTCCAGGAGTAAAACGAGATCAAAATGCAAAAAATGAAACTGAATGTTGGCAACTATTTTTCCCAGATAATGTATTGAAAGAAATAGTTGCATTTATTAACATGAAGCTTGCAAAAATTAGGCAAAATTACTCTTAGATAATCTGATTCACGCAATACTACTGTAGAAGTAATGAAAGCTGTTTTAGGACTTCTTAATTTACCAGGTGTTCTGGTATCATTTTATCAAAATACTTGGACACAGCTTCAGAGCAGTTTCAGCTTACTATGAAATGCAACAGCCTTAACTTATTCTTAGAGCACTTTGCTTTGATGATGCTTCAACCAGGACTTCACAAAGAGCTTTAAGACAATTTTGTACCAATAAGAGACCTTTTTAAGGGATTTGTTTACAGAATCCAGAAATGTTACCATGGTGGGGAATATTCTACTATCGATGAAATGCTGCTCTTTCTGAGATAGATGTAAATTTAGGCAGTATATTCCTAGAAAACCCTGCAAGTACAGAGTAAAAATATTTCTTTGGTGGTCACGTGCATGTTCTACACAGCAAACATGGAAATTCATCCTGGTAAGCAGTTTGAAGGATGTCCATTTGCAACAGACATGAGACCAAGTGCCACAGTTAAAAGATTGGTCTCACTGGATGCAATGTTCACAACAAACAACTGCTTCATTCTGTAGATTTGATGAATGAGTTAGTGCATGAGAAAAATCTAACACTTGTGAGAACGATTAGGAAAAACAAAAAAGGACATTGCTGCCATCATGATAAACGCCCAAAACAGACTAGTAAACAGTAGTTTATTTGCTTTTGGGGATGAAGAAACTCTAGTGTCATATGCTCCAAAAACATACAAAAATATTGCTATCTCATGTATAAATTTCAAAGATGATATTGATGAATCTATAGGTGATGGTTGCAAACCAGACGTAATCGCCTTCTGTAGTGTCACAAAAGGAGTAGTAGATGTTGATGAACTCAATTCCAGATATATGTTGCAGATAAATACAAACATTGGTGTAGATATACCAAGGAAAATGTTTCTGAAGAATCTTGCTCTCGACATTACAAAGTCTCACGTGATTTCAAGAGCTTCAATTCATGGCTTTTAATCAGGACTTTGACTCCGACTTGAAGAGAAATTCAATATAAAGAGAGACCAGACACCTATTCAGCCCAGTAAAAGTGCAGCAAGAGAAAAAGTTAACTTCTGCCCTAAAGTAAAAATCGAAAAACAACAATAAGATTATTGAATGTCTTATCATCTGTGGAGAGTGTACAATTACAATGTGCAAAAAATGTCATGCAAATCAGTTGAACATTCAAATTACAGGTATTAGAAAAGACAGAACCTGTAATTCAAAAATATGCAAACAAGGTTATTTCTATTATTTTATTTGATTATGTGTGAAATGCAAGTTACTAAAGTGTTCAGTAAGATCCTGTGTTACTGTGGAAATTGAAAACAAATTGAACGACACATTTAGTTTATTTCAATGTAAAATTACAAGACTTTATTGCATAACAAAATAAACAGTTTTGCTAGGTGAGTATATTTATTCTTTTAGAGATATATTGATAAGAAAGTAGTGAAGGAAAATTACTTAGATATTATAATATTAAATATGTTGTACTGTACTGTGAAAATATATGTCCTGATTTTATTTAATAAAATATAAATTTAATAAATAAATACATATGTTTCCTAAAACAATAAATCACAAGAACTTGCCAAATAATTGTTGAATAAGAATACATTGATAGTATGACGATGGTCAGCACCATGCGGCCCTGCACTTACAAGTCGACCATTGGTGGAATCCTAAATCATCTTGACCAATCCAAATAAACTTCAATCACACATTTTCTAGTGGGCATAAGTTGGACATGGATGGCTTAAGTGATGGTCATATTTTTAAAAAGTGATTTGCTATGCGGTTGATTTGAAATTCCATGCACTTTGCATGACAAGAAAACTAAATGAATTACTTCTTAAATAAATTTCAAGTATTTGAAAATTCAAACCAAAAACAAAGAATGTCTCTAAAATACTTCTGGCCACAAAAAATATTAGTGTGCACTTTAATGAGGTTTGCATTTTCTATGTAGTAAGATTCTCTCTATCCCCTATGGTTACCTGTCTCTTTACAATTATACAAAAGTTATTCACAATCACAGGATATTCCCAGAAAATTGTAGATATGTAAACTAACGTGCATAAAATGTGACCCAATCCTCTACATTACAATAGTGTTTTTCTTTGTACCTTCAAGCAAGCAACCTCAGACTCCCCCAATACTCAGTATCAGTTCTCTATGTGACTGGCCTGAAAACCATCCAGAGACACAAAAACGAAACAATGGGGTAGTTTGGATACCACCCCTATGAAATGGGCTCACTAAGATTGGTACACAAGTAAACAAGAGACCAATATGTCATAATTTGGCCTTCTAGAGAAAGCAGTAAAGAATAATTTACACGTATGGTTAAACAATAATAGCTACGACATTTGCATACATGAGAGCTTTCATCAGCGACATGGAGACCAAGGCTAAAGTATATGCTGCTACTAAACGGCAATAAGAAAACATAGTGTAGCATGGAAATATAAGGTTTAAGTTGTAATGTTACCCTTCGGCAGTTTGGCCATACTTTGAGGGAGGTAAAGTACCCTGCTAATTTGGTGTCTAGAATTGCTCAAAAAACAGAGGTGGTCACGCTGGTAGGGGTGGGGCTAGATCTTTTCAGTACCAACATAAACAGCTCTGTTATATTAGGGCTACATTTTATGCACATCATTATACATTTTATTTGTCATGCAAATATCTTAAACATACAGTATTTCAATCAAAATCATTACAGCCATTTTTGGGAGCATCAAAAATAATAAACAATTTTCCATGTAAAGAGTAGTTGGAGTGCGGAGGATTTACTTGAAAATCTTCATGTTTCATTTTTGGAAGATACTGCACTTAATTTTTGAGTTATGGTGTTAAGGCACACACATGGACTGTTTTCTAAAACTGCTTTTTTTCAATTATTTATTTATTTATTTATTTATTCAGGAAACCTTGAAAAGTGTATTTCAGTGAAATCTCCACATTGAATTTTTGGGTGGAATGCAGTATTTCCTCTGCTTACAATAAGTGAGTGATAGTGAAAGTAAAAAAGCAATGTCCTATTTAGAAAAACTATTAATTAAATGTAGGGAAATGGAAGCAGAAGGCAGGAAAGTGTATATGGTATTTTTATGATGGAAGTGGTTTCTTGTAGGTTAATTATTATAAACCTTGTTTATATGTACTCCTGATGAAACCAACACAAAAGTAGGAAAGTAAGAAGAAATGAAATGCCCATCATCTTGTAAAGCCCAGTCAAGCTTGCGTTGCTAATGTGTTGTTGTTTACTAATGCTGAGCATTTGGCAACGCAGCCATTAGTTCTCTTGCTCCCCAGTGAGTGTGACTTTGGATGAAAGAGCCGGACATTTTTGAAGGTGGTTCTCATCCATCTCTTCTTGTGGAGGACACAAGGAACAAAGTGGAGAAGAAGTAATTACAATTCTGTGTAGGTGTTTTGACAATCATGGCCTGTCATTAATCCACTTTTCCTTGGATACTCAGCAATTTTAAATAAACTTGTGTTGAGACACTCCCGGCTTTTATTTCATGAAGATTTATTAAAACAATTTGTCAATTTTGTTTTTACATTCTGAATTTATTAATTTTTTTGCTGTTATGAATGCTACATCTAATGAAGGTTTCTGTATGATATTGCTTCCTTGTTTTGCCAATCAGTGGTTTAATTTCCAGGTAATCTGCAGTCTGTGGAAGCCACTGAAGAACTATTTTCTTTTCAAGTTTTAACAAATATGTATTATTTTCCAACAATCTATTATTATTTTGCATTTAGGCGATATACTATCTGATACAACAATTATAGTTGCTCTATAATCACAAAATATTACAGCTTTTTGAAAGGAACAGATTTGATATAGCAGGTGTTGCAATGTTGTACAGATAGCTTTGATCTCTCCATCAAAATTTGTTTTGCCATATCTAAGATTTTATAAAACGAGAAGCATTGACATGTAGCACCAGCATCCGCTCCATTCTGATTAAAGGTAAGAGATCCATCAGTGTAAATATGAAGCCATTCTTTATTTGGAAATCTAGGCTTAATAGTTTCTAATGCTAATGTCTTTAATACATCTTTCAGAGTGCCAGATTTCTTGGATCTTCAAATAGTATTTTATTTCTACTGATTGTGTGGGATTAATTTTACTGTGTAGATTTTGTTTAACTGATGAGAGGTTGATTTGTCCTTTAATACTGCGTACTTTAGATAGAAAACTTTCTTAGTCTTTAGGTTCAATGTAAAATTTCTTTTTCCCAATTCTTGAAAGTGGTATAATTAAATTTTTACTGAGTAACAGTGAGTCTTTCAGTTTTATGTTCTACGGGGGAATGATGTATTAATAACTGAATTGCTGATGCAAAGTATCTTTATTTGGATAAAAGAAACAAAAAAACAAACAAAGATAAAAAAGTCATGCTTAATTTGTGCGATGTCAAATGCTAATCTACATTACAAATTTGCAAAATTACAACTGTATAGAGCAGAATTCAGAAGGTAACATTATATTGCATGAAGCTCTTAACATAAAAGCCCAAGTATACTCGTGTTTTTAATTTTAACAAAATAATAAAATGTTGGGTATACTCAGGCTTATTCATTTCCAGCCGACATACATTTTAAAAGGCCAAATTTGCTCATTCTGTCTCGTGTTTTGGTAGTCCCTTAAGTTCTTACTCTACAATTCGCTGTGGTCTGATATTTTGAATGTATATTTCTGCCAACAAGTGTCTCTGGATCAGTCAATTTCATAAATATCATGTGTTTTATTCATACTAGAAGTCTTGTTACAATCTGTTCTTGCAATTTCTTATGTGTTACTTCCTTACACTTTATGAAAATGGAGAGTGAAGAAGAGTTAAATATTGAATTTAGTGGGTATGAAAGTTCAGAAGATAACTATGAGGAGAGTTCAGGAGAAGAAAATGATGAAGCAGTTTCATGTGTGAAAAAGCCAACATCTCTTTAGAAATAAAAAATGAAGGGAAGTTATGTAAACAAATTTGTTAGGACTAGTAATAGATAATAATTCGAAATGGAGCAATCATATAGAAAAATTATCTAAGAAAGTTAATAAGGATAAAACAGGTTGCTCAAATTATGAACGAAAGTAGCATAGTTCAAGTATATTACACCTTTATACACTTACATCTGAATTATGGGGTTATCTTATGGGGATCAGCAAAGAAAAAACATCTATTAAAAATATTTAGGCTACAGAAAAGAGCAATAAGAATTGTTAACAAAATACAAAAAAGAAATACCTGCAAAATTGCATTTAAAAAACTCAATATACTCACACCACCTTGTCTTTATATATAAAAATGTCTTAAATATGTTGTAAAAACCCACAGACAAGATAAAAATACATAAGCATAACACTCGAACAAGGAAAACACTTTAGAGACAGATTAAGAAGGATCCCTAGAAACTAAATGTATTGAAAGCAATGCAAAAGAGCTATACAATTATTTACCTCACCGGATTAAAGAAATAGAAAAGGAAACAACAAAAATAACAGAAATTAAATCCTATCTTTAGAAAAATACATTTTACTCTATTGAAGAATATAAAATGGCAAATATTAATAGTGGTTGACACATAAGTTCTTGATAAAACTGTATACATAGAACCTCTTATACAGTAGACGAATGTAAAATAGCAAATGTAAATAGTGGTTGACATTGGAGTATTTGTAGAATTGTGCATATAGATAGTAGTACTTAAAACTAAGTGTTTTTGACTGTAATTTATGTAGTTTATTCTCATAAGACGAAGCCTTGTAAAATTATTACAAATGGTGAATAAATATGAATCTGAATTGTGAGTGCCAGAAAGTGGTGCAAAATAAATCCTTCTAAGCCACTGCCACCTGCTCCACCATACTTTCCTTTTACAGGTAAACCTGAAATGAATTTTCAACCCTGTATTGAGGCTGTCATGTACTATTTTATACAATTCATTGTTGATGGATTCATGCAAATTTTGGTTACCAAGACCAACAACTATGCAACATAAATGAATGTCCCGGCATGGAAGGAAACAACAATAGATGAAATGTACCTATTTATTCCATAACACTGTTGCAAAGCATTGTTAAAAAACCCACATATGAGATGTGATAGACAAAAAGAGCTACATTAGCCACACCAATTTTTCTACAGTCCTACTACTCAAGAGATTTGTAAATTTGAAAAAGAATTTACATTTTTCAGACAATGCAACCTATAATGCAGAAAGCCATCGACAACCCAAATTGAATAAAGTATGGCCTATTGTGACCTACCTGTCAGCTAAATGTAGAAGTATGAGTGTTCCAGAAAGAGATGTGACCATAGATGAAAGCTCGATGTTATATAAAGGATGACTGGGATGGATCCAATATCTGACACTCAAGAGATCTAGATTTGGTATCAAAACAGTCAGCTACTGGATATGTTTAGTTCCTAATTATTTACATAGGCAAGGGCACTAAATTTGAAGAAGAATACAAAGATCTGCCAGTGTCATCACAAATTGCTATAACGCTAATGAAACCTTTGCTAAACATGGGATACTGTTTGACTGTAGATAAATATTATAGTTCTCCCCAGCTTGCTGACCTGCTAACAAACAGAACAGATATGTATGGCACTATGCATCTGACAAGTATAGAAATGCAGCCTTCTTTTCTGACCAAAAAGCTAAAGAAAGGGCAGGTTGCCCATTCCAGCGAGGTAAACTGAAATGAAAAGACAAGAGAGACGTCTGATGTTGTCCACCATCCACAATGCAGGAATGCAGACACAGAAAGTAAGGAACAAAGATATTGTAAAACCAGTGGCTGTATTTGCTTATAATGATACAATGGAAGGTACGGATAAAATAGATCAGCACATTGCAAGCAATCCATTGCCACGCGCAAGGGGGACAAAAAGTACTATAAGAAGATATTTTTTCATCCCTTGGAATTAGCAGTATGGAATGCCTTTGTCCTGTTCAAAAAACATGGAGGAAAGCACAATGCCCTTGACTTTTGCATGGCTGTTGCTAAGCAACTTATTGCCAAACATCAGGAGGAGGATTTTTCACCAAGATCCATCAACAAAAACAACCCAACGCGACTTGTTGGACATCATTTTCCATCTGCAATTCCTCCCACTGAGAAGAAGCAGAAATCACAAGGATGTGCAGGATTGCAGCAGTGTGTGTAATGTCAGAGGGAATCAAGATACATGTGTAAAGATTGTGGTGTAGCTTACGTATTGAACCTTGCTTCAGGATATTTCACACAGCCACAAACATATACACAATGGTTCTAACATTTAGTATTTAGTGTTGCTGTTCATTTCATAGTACTTCAATGTCCAGGGCTTGGTTTGTAAATGTAATTTAAACCCTATATACCTAGTGAGCTTAAATAATTTTGGTTTAATTTTTGTTCCATAATGAAAGCTAGAAAAAGGCAATTTCATATGTTTATGTTGTTAAAATACGAGGGTAGTTCCAGAAGTACCCAACCTGACATATATATAGCGGTTGTCGTTTCAAGCAAATGACAGTGGTAGAAAGTACCAACCTTATAAAGCTTAAGTTTGATGTTTTATGATGCTATATAGCTTAGTAATTGTTTGGCAGCCATTAATAGTGAACTATCAGCGAATTTGTAAACATGGATAAAACTGGTCATCGTTATGTGATACAATATTTTCATTTGAAAGGTCTTAGTCCAACTAATATTAAACTGAGCTAGATTCTACTCTGGGGGAGTCTGCTCATTCATTTACAATAGTAAAATATTGGGTGGCAGAGTTTAAGTGAGGCCATACAAGCTGCTAAGACAAACATCGCAGTGGTCGACCAAATGAGGTGACCACGCCAGAAATTGTGAAGAAAATCCACAAAATTGTATTGGATGACCGTTGACTGAAAGTGCATGAGCTAGAAGACATCATTTCAAAAAGTACTGTACATCTGAACTAACTGAAAATTTAGACGTGAGAAAGCTGTGCGCAAGATGGGTGCTACGTTTACTCACAATGGAACAAAAGCAGCATAGTGAGGATGTTTGTCAAGTTTTTGGCAATGTTTCGCTGCAATAAAGCCAAGTTTTTGCATTGATTCATAACCATGGATGAAACATGGGTCCATCACTTCACACCTGAGATGAAGGAACAGTCAAGGTCATGGCGTCAGTTTTTTAGGATGTGCGTGGGATAATTTTTGTTGATTATCTTCAAAAAGGAAAAGCAATCAATAGTGAGTATAATGCAAGCTTATTGCAGCATTTGAATCATGAAATAAAACGGCCACATTTAGCGAAAAAGAAAGTTCTGTTTCATCAAGACAATGCACCAGTTCACACATCCATTATTACCATGGCCAAAATCAATGAGTTAAAGTTTGAATTGCTTCCTCATGCACCCTATTCGCCCCCTCTGTTTATTTTCTGTTTCCAAAGTTGAAGAAATGGCTTGGTGGTAAAATATTTGCCAACAATGAAAAGGTGGAGCTTGCAGTTGATAACTATTTTGCAGAACTTGACGGTTCTCACTATAAACAGGGTATCAAAGCTATTGAACATCGCTGGGAAAAGTGTATCATGCTAAAAGGAGACTATGTAGAGAAGTAAAGATGTTTATTCCTAAAATTTTTGCGTTTTCTTTGTTAGGTCAGATACTTCTGGGACAGCCCTCATAAAAGACAACTTGTATTCCTTTAATTAGTTATCATAGCCTCAAGATTTCAAAAATGTATTCTTCTTTATTGCATGACTACAGTTAGCTTTTAAAAACCCTGAAACCTACTTGCTATGCTAAGATATGTCACAACAATAAGAATGAAATTCAAGTTCTTATTGATTGCAAAAGAGATAAATACAAACTTCGACCTTTTGAACAGGATGATAACATTTCTTATTAGGTGGTATTAATAAAAGGGAGTCTCATCTCATGAGCCATGGCTCACAATAAACATGAGATGACGATAATGGGAAGTTGCAAGTAGTGCATTGTGTTAATTGTTGTAAGACATCTTTATCAACAGATGATTGAACATATTAATTATTGTGCCAGTAATGAAATACAATTATCAGAAATGTCTGAAGAAAGCACTCAATTTCAGTCTAGCTTTATGTACCTCCTAACCGTCCAGTTGCCTGAAGAGAAAGGCTTCCGCAATGGTAGAAGTACAGCAGGTGCTAGAGGATGATTTTGATCTACGTTAATAGAGAACCAAATCTAAAAAAAAATAAGAAATATGAAAAACCACATGAAAGTGAAGACAGATCTGCATAGGAAGGCAACCATCCAATAATCATAAGGAGTGGGAAAAGAAATTTTGGAACTTACTGAGAGGGAGTCAAATCCTTCTATAATTTCATTAACAGCTAAAAATATGAACAAATAAAAATGAATTTCAATTTTGTTATAATTTATTTCAGCAAAACTATCAATAACATTCATTGTTGGTTGATATTCACCTTTAACTGAGCCATTGCCTTCTAACTTGAAACACCTACTGAGGTAACTCACCAGCAATAACTCTATTTAAAATAATTGTTAAGATGCCATCAACTGCAAGGATATAATATGAACATCGCTAGTTTGTGGAATTTAAATCTGTGGTGGACAGAACAGGAATTAGTTCATTACTATTGCAAATAAAAGGAAACCTTTGGAGACAATTGACATAAAATTTATGGAACCAGTACATTCTTATTTGGAAGCTGATTCTATACATGCCAGCATCGGGCGAAAAAGGAAGCACATGAAAGTGTAACCTTCTTGCAAATGGGCACTCTTGATCTCAGCAGCCAGAATCAATCCTTCCCCATATTAAGTTAGAGTATGCATTATGAAGACTTCTATGATCAAGGAATTGGTGGGGAAGGTAGCAAAGAATGTCATTGCCACAATTAATGGTAAAAAGGTTAACTGGCTGAAGATTAAGTGGATCAGGATGCACAAGAGCAAACCTACAGTACAAATGTGACCTCCTAGAAGATGCATGTTATGAGATAGATATGCAAAGAAAAAAGACAAGAATACAGCAGCAAAAAACTACAGGATTGGGCAGATGTTTCTTTAAAACCTGCATACAACAAAAAATTGCCTATAACTGAAAAGAAGAATAGAGATTTCTTATGATTGTTATAAAGCAGAGTAATCCCTGAAGAACATTTCTTTAAAACTTGCATACAGCAAAAAGCTACCTATAAGTAGGGTTACCATACGTCTGTATTTAGCACGGACAGTTTGTATTTTTAGCCAAGCGTCCGTGTCCGTACTGTACTTTTCAGGAGGATGTATAAAAATATAATATTTGTTTTGTACTGCGAAATGCATGTGCTCCGAATTTTAATTTTTAACCATTGACAATACTTTGTGACGACTGTGTATGAATTGTTTAATAAAGCTATTGTTGGTCATGCCACACTATCTTACGATCTGGCGGTTAGAAGCTTTGCTTCATTCAGTTGACAGTCAGTTCTTCCTGCTGCACTACAATAGTAATAATACAGTGCAGGGTTTGTTGTGTATGTTCAGTGTTCTTTCATGCATTGAATTAAAGTATTTATTGAGTGAAAAGTGTTTTACTTTATATCCGTTTATAAATGGCAATTTTATAAACGGATATAACGTCATTTTAACAGTGACTTGAAAAAAAGAATTTTCGTTTATAAGACGTGCAAACATTATTGATGGTCAAACCGAAGATCAAGTTAAGTGTATAGTATGCAAAAGTGAATTCTCAATTGCGTATTGGTAGTCATCGCGATATCGTAAAACATATAAATACTCGAAAACATATCAAAGCGACAAGAGCTTCTTCTGCAATAAGTGCCACGTTACCTTTATTTTTTAAACATAAAGACCCGAATAAAGAAGACTTAGGATGCGCAGCTAATGAGGCAACATTTTCATTCCATGTGGTACGACACGATTTTAGTTTCAAGTCAGCCGATTGCCAGTCACGGCTCGTGTGTAAACTATAAGTTTTTGAGTGCCTGAACAAAAACTGAGTCTATAGCTGTTAATGTAATTTCACCTTTTGTGTTCCAAGGAGTAATTTCTGAGTTACAGCATGCTAATTATCTTAGAATCACAGTTGATGCTTCCAATAGACTAGATACCAAAGTAGTTCCAGTTGTAGTAAGGTATTTTTTGCCTATAAAAGGCATTAGAATAAAATTATTAGAATTTAGCGAAGTGCATGGAGAGACCTCAGAAATAACTCATGTTCTGAAAACGTTATGCACTCATAATCTGACCAATAAAGTAGTATGCTTCTGTGCTGATAACATGAACACTAATTTTGGAGGTGTTAACAGACAGGGGAAATCTAATGTATTTAGAAAATTAAAAGAAAGATTAGGGAAAAAAAATACTTGGTATAGGTTGTGGTGCTCACATTATTTATCATTGACCAACTCCCCTTTGACACTGAAGCAATTGCTGTTAAGATTTACAAATATTTTTATATTTACACAGTAAGAGTTCACCAATTAAAAGAATTTTGTGAATATGTGGAGATTGAATACCATAAACTTCTCTCGCATAGCTCAACTAGATTTCTCAGGCTTTTACCTGCCATAAATCAAATACTTTTAATTTTGATGGGTTAAAAGCACTCTTTCTTTCTCAATATTCGTGCCCAAAAATTATAAGAGACTATTTTGATAATCCTGTCAATGAGGCATATATGTGGTTTATTCACAGCGTTCTACAAATTTTCAGTGAATGTATTCTTGAAATGGAAACATCACTGCAACACAGATTTCAATTAGGTACAATGATTTAAAGCAAAAACTTGTTGCTAGGAAAAATCACATTTTTATTCCACAAATAGCAAAACAGAAAGTCACTTCACTAATTAATGAAGCACTAATAACCTTAGAGATTGTTGAAGAAAACTTGGTTTCTTTTTATGATAGGTGTATTTCTTACTTAGAAATTTGGAAAAATAGTTTTGATGGGGCAGATCAATTCCTTTGGTTTTCTTTGAGAGAAACTTATCAATTATCCTGGCAGGATATTCAGAAATCAGCAGAATTCATAAATAATATCATCCCAAAACAATGATAAAAATTTGGCTGTGACTGACATTGATAACCGTTTGATGAAGTTGTTACTGTTAACACAATATTACATAGCATCAAGGATTCAATTAGCGGTATAGAACACGACTTGTGGGTAGAGTTCTTCAAATGGTTGCATGTGGGTCAAAGTCAATGTAAAAATTTCGAGAAAATTATAGAATTTGTTTGTTGTCTGCCCAGAACTTTTGCTCCAGTAGAGCGAGTGTTTACTATTATGAAAAGTTTATGGACACCTCAGAGGAATCGCCTCAAAATAGAAAATATTAAAGCAATGTTACAGATTAAAGTGAATTGCGAATTGACTTGTTTAGAATTTTATGATGTTATCAAAAACAATAGTGCATTCTTGAAACAAATTCGAAGTTCAAAGAAGTATGACTGGAACGATACACTAAATACGCTGAATTTGTCATATTCAGAAAACAATGAGGATGTAGGACCAACCCCAGGATCTTCAAAGAGCTTCTGCTAAACCAGAAATAAGAAGCAAGTGAAAAAGGTACAGTGATTATTTTATATTAAATTCTATACACATGAGAATAGTAGTAGTACCTATTTTAGTTAGAAATACAAATATTTGTCTCCTAATAGGCCTAATTGCTGCTGCTACTTCTACTGCTACTACTATTTCTGCTGCTGCTGCTTATAATAGACAAAAAATAAAAAAATATAATAATAACGACGATGACGATGATGATGATAGACCTATATACTTAATTGAAAAGCAGCAGCAAGGTCTATTTTTTCAGTATAAGGTTTAGAATTATTGATAAAAAGGCTATAATTTTTTGTCCGTATTTTCACTGTCCAAATTATGGTAACCCTAGTTATAAGTAAAAAGAGCAATAAAGTTTTCTTACCATTGTTATAAAGCACAATGATCCTTGAACATTTCATTGAAGAAATTCCAAATGCCAAACAATTTACAGAAGTTTCAGAAGAGGAAAATGAAGAAAAAAAATCTGATGTGTTACACTCACATGACTTTCTCTACTATTGTACAAACTATTTTTACAAACGCCTATTCTCCATATGCTTCATGTTAATCGAGATATCGAGATGTCAATCTTATTGGTAATTTTCTTGTAGATGCAAGGGGAATATGGTAGGTTTCAAGCGATAGTCAAATATTTTAACGCTGGTTGCTATGTGGCGCATTCCATTCTCTTTGCATGTCCAGGACATAAAAAATGAATAACGAATTTGAGAAAAGTATTAAGTATTGGAAAATTTAAGGAAATAACAAGCAATATCTCGCAAACGGTTCACTCAACAAAAGAAATGTATATGACATAAGTTGTGTATTTTAATGCGATCTACATTTTTTGTGTAGTAAAATTTTGTCTATCTCTTATGGTTTACCAGTTATGCAAAAGTCGTTCACAATGAAGAATACTTTTGGAGACATTCCCAGAAAATTCGAGATATACATTTCATTTCTCATGATATTATCTTAAACATATGATATTTTCATCAAAATCGTTAGAGCCATTTTTGAGAAAATTAAAATTTTCGAAAAACGTTCCATGTAAAGGGTAGTCTGGGGTGGGGGAATTTTCTTGAAAACCTTCGTGTCGCATCTCTGGAAGATACTGAACCAAAATACCAAGTTTGGTGTTTATCCGACTGTTCGTTTTGGAGCTATGCTGTTCACAGACAGACACACACACACACACACACACACACGCACACAGACACACACACGCACACAGACACACACACGGACATGTTTCCAAAAATGCTTTTTTTGGATTCAGGAGGTCTCAAAACATGTATTTCCGGTGAAATCTCGGTATCGAATTTTTGGGTGGAATGCAATACTTCCCCTACTTACTATACATAGTAGAGAAAGTAATAAGGTACAAAAAAGTTGTGTAATAGTTTTAATTACAGGTTTCAGATTTTCACCCTATTTTTCTAATGTACAGACATGATAAATGCATTTAGTACATGTAACAAATGCGTTACAAGTACACAACTATAACTTTAAGGTACTATTGTTTCCTATACATTGTTATACATCCCTGTTTTTGACAGAAGATTAACAACAATGACTTTAAGATTGCATTGTAATATTTGCTTTATAAAATCATATGTTTCATTGTTGTGAAATAAAGTTTAGAAATTTAAAATGAAATTTTTTCAAAACTAAGAAATGTGTACTTAACACACATGTGCGCTAAGTCCTCAATGTGCATGCATGCGTGCGTAACAGCATAACTCAAAAACGAAGGGTCAGATAAATACCAAATTTAGTATTAGGTTCAATATCCTTCAAAGATGTGGCAAAAGATTTTCAAGAAAATCCCCCTATATCAAACTACCCTTTATGTGAAAAATTTGTCTAAAATTGTTATTTTCTTAAAAATGGCTCAACAATTTTACTAAAATATCATATATTTAAAATATTTGCATGATAAATTTTATATATATATAAAATGTATTTTCTCAGAATAACCTGTTAAGTCCTCTTCATTTGGAAGGAATTTTGAAAGAAACAGACAAAAACTCACTAATACAAAAAAAATTTAGATCCTTTTAAAATATATAATTTATTTCAAATAACTTCTTTTTTTTTTTTGCGGCAACAGCCATTTATGAGAAATCTACTACTATTGGTTTGCATTTTTCAATATTTTGTCATTTTTTTAAAGTGCTGTTCTTATTCAGTTATTTCTCGCGACATTCTGGAAAAAGTATGGAATTTTAAAGCCAACATGTAGCAACCCATTTTAAAACACTTGATCGTGTCTCCAGTGTCTCCTTTGTATCCATGATTAAATGTGTAATGAACCCATTTCTGTAAACATTTATCTTTAACCTAAAGTAGATAGTAAAATAGAACTTTTGTAACAATAGATTGCAGGAGAGATATAAAAATAAATGATATTGGATAGAGAAAGTCATGTGAATGTAACACATCAGATTTTTTTTAAAATCTTTAAGCGCATGGTATACGCATCAGAACTATTAATAGCCATTTTTCAGAAAATAACAAACTACTACAATTATGCTCTAGATGTTCATTGCCAGGAAAGCTTCAGCTCTTATTTAACTACAATTAGACTGGAGGGAGGAAAAGAAGGATTTTCTTGAGAACTGTGGTGTCACAGGCTTGGAACATGCTGAGAAAATTACATATCACAAACACACTCTTTCTCACTCTGCTCTAAAGCAATCAACTGTAACATTATTCAAGAAACAAGAAAACAAAAAGGACTCGCAGTTCAGCTGCCTTACAAATGACAGGCAAGTGCCTGTCAACCTCTTGCAAGGTTTTGCAAGATTAGCATTAACAAGCATATCTATCTCAACTAGCTACTCCAAATCAAAATACACAGATGCTCTGAAAACAGTTCCAAAAGTCTACCCATTCCTTTATTCACTTACATTCACGATAAATGTAGCCTTTGTTATATTTCTGAGAATCATCACCATGTCAGCATTAAGGGTTTGCATCACACCTTTCGATGCAATGACATCATCATATATTCATAAACACTCATTGCTTAGTACTATAATTATATATGTATTAACTAGCAATCACTCCCTCTGTCTTTTGATGAAATTACTTTTAACTCCACTAACACATTTAATTGAAAGCTTATTCTTGTGAATTTCTTTGTTACTGATGGATTAACCCTAGAATCATAAGCACTTGTCAGTCAAATGAATTCAAGATGTATTTTAGACAATTCTGTGGTCTATGTGCTATTTAAGTGAGCGTTTTACGATTCCATGCGTGGTTACAATATTTCTACACTGCATATTTACTAACCTACAGAAGAAATAATATTGGAATACATCAGATTACAACGGGATGCATAGCTCCTAACTGGATATGGAATAATGTCCCAATATGCAAAATAGATAATTTATAACTTTGGTACTTGAACTCGCATTTACTTGCTCATTGAAAGCTATTAATGTCATCTGGGACACAAAATCTTATGAATTGCAATAAAAATTGTGAAAATATTCTCCAGAATGTATTTTAATAATATAGTCTGACAGACGGTTTATGGACGGTCTGTGTATTTCACCGACCTGTGATTGTAGGCTAAAAAAAAAAAGGAAACTCAAATCACTGGTAAAATATTTCAAGGAGCTTTGAGATAAATTCATTCAAATGTCTACCTGAAATGGGAAGCTATCAGATGAAATATTATGAATGAAATAGCACATGTCATATCGGATTAGGTATACCTCGGATTATTTTACCTACATTTTGATAGAGTATAACATACTTTGCATGTCTTTTAAATAATCACTTGAAGGTGGAGGACTGGGGCTATAACACGTCATATTTACATTTAGCTCCGATAGACCCTCACATGAAACCGATTATTGCTGCCTTAGTATTGCTAAGAACCAACAATTTTTATTTCCTCAGCAGGTTACTTACCTCTCACATATTTTTTAAAAAATAGTTTTTCCATAATGTCAAAATAGGTTCTGTTGACTGTCATGATGCCATTATTTACTTTGTGTTAAAAAGTACACGTCTAAAAGCTGATTATACCAGCAAAGAGCACCAATATAACGCTCTTTTGATTAACGGGAGGCATTCCTCAGGATGAATTAAGTAACAAACACAAGCTTCATTGTCTATTACATCTGAACATCTGTCAGAGACATAAATATATACTGTGCAAGTAATGAGAATCGCAAGGTGTTTGAGTGAGAACACTGTTTACGACCGTGTTTTGTTCAATCGCAGCATTCGCAGCGCCACAAGGTGCGGAATTATGAGAGATATCAATTTTGATAGATAAAGCTCTTATAATGGAATTACAGTGGGAAATTACGTGCATTCTAAGGATTCTAAGCTGTAAACGCACACTAAATGAGAACTGTGGACAATATTCTTTATCAGTTAATGACTGCCAAACAAGAAGACGGTGACTCCGACTGAAGTATTTCTGACGAGCAAAGGTCTTGCCAGGATTCTGTCAATCGATTAAATTAGCGCAGCGATTAGAAAGTTTATCAAAGTAATGCGAAAGAAGATAATCACGTACGGAGAACCTGTCGGTGCACATTACTAACCACAAATTGAATCGCTCAAGACAAATTTTATTTGTAAACGCAAACAAAATGTCAGGTGTTCGTCAGCTACCACAAGCAAAATATGAGCTGCTTACTGAAAACAAAAGGTATCAATTATATTTATTCATTATGGTGTTATTTATTTACATATTAGCTCGACAGTAAAAACATTAGGTGAATAACTTGATGTTTGTTATACCCCTATAGTGACAGAGCATAGCAGCACGTTATATTGGAATAAATGCAAAAGAGGTACCCAAAAGAGCTTTTAGTCAGTTTTGAACAAAGCCTCATCTAATACAAAAATAATTTTATTTATCACCAGACCCGTAACTTTAGCCAGATAAGAGGTGAAGAGTGTAGCCTGCATCCCAGCTGGAAGTAAGAGCGCTCAAAATATTACAAATTTTATTGTGTAGTCCTCTACTTATTCCTATTACATTTAACGATCTGTAAGCAAAATTAAGATTTTATCAAAAGTTTGGGATATTATGTTCTCATTATGTGTATTCATGTTCTTAAAGAAATAAACATGACTTTATAAATGAGTGTTTAATGTTAATAGCTAAAGTGTCCCCCTAACAACATACTGAATAATATCAAAACTATGCCATGTTCTGAGATTATCTTTGATTGCAACTGAAAATATATCAAGAGTGGATCCAAAGAGGTGGAGCGTAAGGGGCAATCTGCTGCTCACCCCATAAAAGCTTTAATGTCAGTTGATTTGTTTCACTCCACGCTCCAGAAATATAAAAATTAATGTAGAGAAGTTTATACATGAATTTACAAACATAGAAAGTTGGTATTTTTTTAGTTTATCCTATAACCATGTAGATCATAGCAGGTACTGAATGGGTGAAATGATGCTCAAATAAGTATAGGGCTCCTAAGCACGATCCTCCATAGAGCTTATAGTTACCCTTATGAGAATAAGGGAATCTCCTAAAGAAAAAAGAACTTTACCCAGGTAACTAGTCCTAGCAGAGATTGAAACTCAGGACCTCTTGAATGTGAGGCAGACATGCACGGAAGTAGGCTTTTAGCATTTCCTGTGTATATTGGCTCAAATTTTATACCCATTAATTAAAAGCACAATACAAATAACCTGATGTAGATACAATTAAAAGCTTTTTACCAACATATTAATTTTTGACTTTATCTTGTGTCCACCTTGCAAATTTAATTTGAATTTAAATTTATTGTTGGTCAATACAGTGCGATACACAATTGAACTATGTTATATATACATTACTAATATACAAGGTAATTTATGTATCATATATTGTACCGTGTCATGCATTACATCAATATACAACAAATACAGATAATAAATTGTATAGATTATAGTTACAATGTATACACTTAAAATACTGGATATACAGTGCCGCATATTAAAACTAAAATTAGTGTAAACCATTTTAATTACACATTATAGAAGAATAACAAACACATGAATATATATGAATTATACATAATAAATTACATGTCATGTACAAATTGATATTACAATACAAAATGTAGTGTTTACAGATTTTATGTTACCATGTAGGTATGTGGAAGTTTGATTAAGAATGTAGGATTTAAATATTCATCCATGCTATAAATCGCTTCATTTATTAAATAGCTTTTAAGACAGTTCTTAAATTTATTATAATTACACAAGCTTTTATGTGTTGAGGCAGTGCATTGTAAAACTTTGCACCCATATAACTAGGCACCTTTTCTGATAGATGTAATCTGATTCTAGGGAAGTTTAGTGATAGATTTCCCCTTGTATTATGGGTGTGGATATCTGACATAGTTTCCATTGGAAATTTGTACCTCAATAAGTATAAAATTGTTATGCTCTGAATGTGCTTTTGCAGGATTTGTTGTACTTTAGACCCCCAGGATACCTAATAGCTTTTTTCTGCAATATGAAGACCTTTGGAAGGTCTTGGTGTATTCCCCCATAATTCAATCCCATATGAAAGGAGATAGTGAATAAGCCCAAAATAGATAATTGTAATTGTAGAGGTGGGGACAGAGTTTCTCAAACATCTGAGAACATAGAGATTTTTACTAACTTTGGCTAATATCTTGTTAATTTGTAAGTTCATGCTTTGGCCAGTAGCAGTCACTTAAGGTATTTAAGGAACAGTTACCTTAATTTTCAATATTATTTCATGCAAGTGTTCTTTCTTTGCTCTCTTCTTCAATGTAATTGGCGTAGCGTGTATAATTATTTAGTAAGAATTTTTGATAACCTTATTTGAAACCCCCTTCCTAAATGCTAGCACTCCGCTGCCCCCATGGACATACTCTGAATCTTCCTTTAAGTTATACTTCTTTCTATACAGTTGATGACATTAAGCTAAACAGAAGCATATCACATTCTTCTTAAAAGTGTATTCTTAGAATCCAAAACTGCAAAGCCTTAAAATATTTTAAAATAATTCTACTTAATAAAACCACTATCTTGGTTTTGCTGAATTTCAGTGGTGAAGTGTTCAAGCTACTGGGAAAGAAGAGTAAAAGAAGCCTTATTCATTTCTTTGAAATAAACAATCTTAACCTTGATTCAGGCCTACAATTAAGTTTGCCATGGCCTTATTAATACATAGTTGTCAACCCATCGTCTTTCAAGATTTGAGACAATTTCACGGTGTATCAATCAGATCCATGCTTGAATTAAAAACATAATGTGTGCTATAAAAACTTTTCTATCAGGTCCATGCTCAAATTCAAAATATCAGGTGTACAGAAATGCTTTAAACAGTTTCGTACCAGGTCCACTTCAATTTCCATATGTTTATCCTGAAGATGAAAATGATGAACACCTTTGAAACATAAGTTTTAAACCAACCATTCATCTGGCTAGAAGCGTGAGAAAATTTAGACTTAATGCAAATTATATTTGCTTTAGATAGCTTTCTGGTACTTTTTTGTAAATGTAAATATGAAACTTTAGATAGCTTGTTACAGACCACTTCAACATGCAAGTTCCAATTCAATTCTGAACCTAGTTACATGCCTAATAGCTTTACATTCATATTTTCAGCATCACCTGAGCTATCTCTAAGAGTACATTTTTTTTTTAATTATTATTATAATTAATTGAAATTAATTAAACTTTTTAGAGACCTTAACCTAGTCTTAGCATGTTTTTAATATAGAGTCAACTGAAAATTCAATGCCACAGCCGGGATTTGAACACTGATCTCCCGCTCTCCATGTGGCTGTTCTATCCATTGAGCTACTGTGACAACATCTGGTGGGACATTGAATTCCTCAATTATTGACTCAAGTTATTCCCAGGTAGACCACCAGGGCATCTCACTGGAGATGACAATCTCAATGGTGACTTGCCATTGCAAGTACTTCATTACTGGGTGCTTATGCCTTTCTTGAAGTTACCTTTTCTTTCTTTTTTTTAATTCTATATATATAGGTATAATTAATTAAAATTAATTATACTTTTTAGAGACCTTAACCTGGTGTTGGCATATTTTTAATATAGAGTCATCTGAAAAATTCAGTCCCACAGCCGGGATTTGAACACGGTTCTCCCGCTTGCTCTAACCATTGAGCTACTGTGACAACATGCTGGTGGGACATTGAATTCCTCAGTTATTGACTCAAGGCTAAGGTCTCTAAAAGTATAATTAATTTCAATTAATTATATATATCATTAAAAAACAGGTAACCTTAACAAATGCATAAGCTTGCAGTGGCAGATCGCCATTGAGATTATCTCTCTAGTGAGATGCTTGGTGGTCTCTCTGGGAAATAACAAGTCAATAATTGAGGAATTCAATGTCTCACCGGCATGTTGTCACAGTAGCTCTATGGTTAGAGCAGCCGCATGGAGAGCGGGAGATCAGTGTTCAAATCCCGGCTTTGGTATTGAATTTTTCAGTTGACTCTATATTAAAAACAAAATGATTTTTTGCATTTTGTCAGAGTTAAAAAACCATCGCAAAAAGTATTTAGTGGTGTATCAAATTATATAATACCATTAAGGACAGTAATATCATTATGTGTTAGTATAAAACTAGAATAGTAGTGCAGCCAGAAAATTATTAAGGGGGGTTTATGTATAGGTATTCCTTTTTTAAACAATTTGTATAAATTCAAAAGAGAAATATGAATTAATTCTGAGTTGAAATATTTAAGTAAATCAATTTTATATACAGGGATTAAGTTGGAGCAATTTGAATTAAAATTAGGATAGCATGTTTTGCATATTCTAAGCAGCAACTGTGTTGTGAACATGAGAATTAAGGACTACTCTGAAGTATTTTATATTACTGCTGCAGGCCATTTTATTTCACTACAATAGGGTTTCTACATAGTGAGCCAAAAGACTCCGAAGCGCCTGCGCAGCGTTTTTCCTGTCCACGTCCTCGGCGCTCGTTGCCATCTGCTGCTATCATAGAAAGGTGCGGATGAAACCATACAACATTTTTAAAACCAACTTTACAAAAGGAGATGCTGAAACTGGCCACCGTCGTTGTCTGTACATTTTTGGCACCTCTTTAGGAAGCTATCCATCACTTGCCATAGTTCATGTTGAGAAATTTCCTAGCAGATATTTAGTTTTAATTCTTCCAGTATGTGTGGGTTTGTCTTGTACACTTTATGTTTTAAGTTACCCCAGAGGGTTATTTTATGAACAATATTACCGGCTGCATGGTGTTTTTCCACTGGGTGTGTGGGAAATATGATAAAAACATGATAATGCACTGCTGCTATAAACAAAGTCACACTCTTGTGGTTTTGCTGTGCAGTTTTGAGTTGACAGTGATGTGATGTAGTTCAGTTATTACGAGTTATTTATTATTTGTTTGTACTTAGTCACATTATGGTTCAGTATATGTTTTCTGCTGCACAGCATGTATTTATTTATGATTCGTATGTGTTAACTCGGTCAGCTCACCAAGTGAAAGTACGATTTGCAGAAACATTTCCAGGTTTAAAAGTTTCAGTCCGTACAACAATCCATGAACTTCACAGTAAATTTCAGGCCACAGGAAGAAGTGTTTGGGCTAAGAAATCTAAAAGACTGCATTCGGTTCTTACCAAAGAAACATTAGATGGCATTGTTCATCTTTTGGAAAATTCCCCCCAAAAATTCCATGATGGATAGTTTCCTAAAGAGGTGCCAAAAATTATGGACGACGACAGTGGTCAGTTTCAGCATTTCCTTTCATAAAGTTGGTAAGTAAAGCCTTTAAAAGTAGTTTTAAAAATGTTGTATGGTTTCATGTGCGCCTTTCTATGGTAGCAGCAGACGGCAACAAGTGCCAAGGACATGGACAGAAAAAACACTGTGCAGGCAGTTCGGAGTCTTTTGGCTCACCCTGTAGTTCTGAACTGGAAGATATTACACTAATTTGGAAAGCACTCAAATTTAGCACCAGAACAAAAACATGCCTTTGATATCTTAACATGACTGTACCCACACAATCTAAAATACTATTTCTGTTGCTGTCACCTTTTGGTCATGTTGTCCAAGACATCCGGTCCCCCCCCCCCCCCGGTTGTGCCTCTGAACTAGAATCATCAGCATATAGAATTTTCTGAACAGGTCATGTCAACATGGCAAATCATTTAGCATCAAAGAAATAAAAAGATCCTAAGATAATTCCTTGAAGTACTCCAAAATGTACACAAACATTTGTACTCCTTCAGCCATTTACAAAAGCAGTATGGTTATGTCCAATTAAATAAATTTTTAAAAAAAATGTACTCTCTATTTCTCATTCCATAATACTCTAATTTCTTAATAATAAATCATACACTAGAATAAAATATGTGGTGGTTATAAAATTAAAGGAAATTAGTAATTCTATTTTTGCTTTCTCTACTATGTATAGTAAGTAGGGGAAGTATTGTATTCCACCTAAAAATTTGATACCATGATTTCACCGAAAATACATGTTTTGAGACCCCCTGAATCCAAAAAAATCATTTTTAGAAACATGTCCGTGTGTGTGTCTGTCTGTGTGTCTGTGAACAGCATAACTCAGAAACGAACAGTCGGATAAACACCAAACTTGATATTTAGGTTCAGTATCTTCCAGAGATGCGACACGAAGGTTTTCAAAAAAATCCCCCCATCCCAGATTACCCTTTACATGAAACATTTTTCAAAAATTTTAATATTCTCAAAATGGCTCTTAACGATTTTGATTAAAATATCATATGTTTAAGATATTTTCATGACTAATGAAATGTATATCTCGAATTTTCTGGGAATGTCTCCAAAAGTATTCTTCATTGTGAAGGACTTTTGCATAACTGGTAAACCATAAGAGATAGACAACATTTTACTACACAAAAAATATAGATCGCATTAAAATACACAATTAATGTCATACCTTTTTTTTGTTGAGTGAACCATTTTCGAGATATTGCTTGTCATTCCCTTAAATTTTCCAATACTTATACTTTTTCTCAAATTCGTTATTCATTTTTTTATGTCCTGGACAGGCAAAAGAATGGAATGCGCCACATAGCAACCAGCTCTTAAAACATTTGACTATCGCTTAAAACCTACCATATTCCCCTTGCATCTACAAGAAAATTACCAATAAGATTGACATCTCGATATCTCGATTAACATGAAGCACATGGAGAATAAGCGTTTGTAAAAATAGTTTGTACAAGAGTAGAGAAAGTCATGTGAGTGTAACACATCAGATTTTTAAATGAAGACAGCCTTTAACTATTGGATGCATTTCCTATTTGAAACCAAATAAATAACTCTGTTAGACTAAATTTTCAAAGCGATAAACCTTTACAGTTATAGTTTTGAGACAAAGCATTACGAACTTCAGGATTTACAATCATATTGCTACTTATCTTAAATTCAGTTGTCCACAATGATGCTTTTAAATGACATTAGGTTCATTTAATTTCTTTTTATTTGTAATGGTTTTAATGTATTTCTCTGGTGTACTGATGGCTAAATGCACTGTATTTTTTGTTTGTCTTTTTCCTTGATCATTAGCAACAAGGGAATAATAACAAAGATTAAATTTGATGACCACATGAGATGTAAAT
Source organism: Deroplatys truncata (assembly GCA_030765065.1). Taxonomy (NCBI): domain Eukaryota; kingdom Metazoa; phylum Arthropoda; class Insecta; order Mantodea; family Mantidae; genus Deroplatys; species Deroplatys truncata. The sequence continues at coordinate 225,335,012 of CM060983.1, read as the reverse complement.
TTACTTATGCAGATTCTCAATAAATCTCAAAATTTAAATACTTCAATAATTCACTACACAACAAATTTTAACTTTTTGTATGTGTCTGAGATGAAAATAGGTGTATAAGGCATAATTTGTCCACTAAATCTGAAATAAGCTCAGAATTTCTCCATTGGGTCACAGTGTTAGTTAATTAGTACACTATTTAGCTTCTGGCTTGAAATTAATGAGTTTTATAATTATTTTAAATATATGAGTAAACGCATTTTTAAATATACCTTGAGTTTTGAAAGTGTTCTCTGTGTGCTGTTATGAGGGGCGTTAATAAGTAATGCATCACATTGTTTTTCTCTGCCATTTTCAGTTGAAAAAAAGGTAATGTTGCTCCAGAGGTCGACGTGTCATGGTGGGTTCCGTGCAACGTCAGGCAGGCTACTCTGTAGAAAAAAACATGGCTAAAATTCTGCGAATGTGTGGCATTTGGCTTTTTAAATGCCCCAAAGTTGTTTAAGCACTTTCGGTTATGTATTCTGGCGTAATTTTGCCAACAGTCAACATGGACAACTTATGCATTGTTGCAGAGAATTAGATCTTAAATAATGACACTGTCCTAATGGAAAATTGGGACATAGAACAACTTGCAGAAGAGCTAACAAGCTTAGGAGGCAGTTCGGCACTTCTCAGGAGCTCTTCAACTCATACTTGCATGAGTTCATGTACAGGAACAGCTGTCCCATTTGGAGAGTGTTTCAGAATTTTCTTGTGACACTCTCCGAGAATTATCCTATAACATAACATCTTCGCAGCTCTCTTTTGGTTTGTATTCTCCCTCAGAACTTCCTTTTCATCTTTCTTTTCTTCCAACATTTTATATTTCGTGATTGTCTTATATGCATTGATGCAAAACAGCCCTTATTAAGGCTAACAATTGCATCGTAAAAGAGCAGATATGTCCTTGGACATAATTATAAGAACATTCATTATTATTTAGTTGTATTACATTTGACTATTGCGTCACGGTAATTATTTAGTTCTGTCACATTTGTTGACTGCTATGCGATAATTATTTAGTTCTGCTACATTTGTTTACTGCTACGCGGTAATTATTTAGTTCTGTTGCATTTGTTGACTGCTATGCGGTAATTATTTAGTTATATTACATTTGCTTACTGTTGCACGATAATTATTCAGTTGAAACATTAAATTGAATTTTATTTATGAATGCTCTTTAACTGCTGTGATCCTTAGTGTCCCATTCTACGAGGGGTATTTTTTAAGTAAGGTCCTCTGCCCCGTATCGTCGGAAGAATCAGGCGACTGTACTTTCGCGCATGCGCACTCAATCCCGAGATCCCTTGCACACAGTGACACAGCAGTTGTAGTCAGGTAGGCAGTGAGTGTGGACCGTAGTGTGTGATGGAAAAGTTTACGACGATCGCGCGGCCTGCCGGGTGTGAAATCAGATCGGTCATTCGATTTTTGATAGCAAGGAATACGACGGCATCAGAAATTCATCGCCAGATTAGTGAAGTTTATGACCCCAAAGCCATGAGTGATATCAAAGTCCGTAGGTGGGTGAGGTTATTCAAGGCAGGCAGAGAGAACGTGCATGACAAACCGCATTCGGGCCGGCCATCTGTCATTAGCGAGGATCTTGTGCGTGCTGTAAACACCGAAATTCGTGCCAACCGACGGTTCAGCGTTTCCACACTGTCATTGCATTTTCCGCAGGTTTCAAGGTCTGTTCTGTACAGAATTCTGTCAGAAATCCTGGGCTACAGAAAATTGTGCAATCGATGGGTTCTGAAGAAGCTGACAGAGGAACACAAAGAAGAGAGATGTGCCAGTGCTCTGACGTTCTTGTCCCGATACCACGAGGAAGGTGATGCATTGTTGGACCATATCATCACGGGGGATGAGACATGGGTGTCCCACGTGACCGTTGAATCCAAGCAATAGTCGATGAAGTGGCGACACACGACTTCTCCGACGAAAGTGAAATTCAAGCACTCATTCTCAACTCACAAGGTTATGGCAACAGTCTTTTGGGACAGACGTGGTATTCTGCTTGTGGAGTTCATGGATCCGGGGACAACAATCAATGCAGCCGTGTATTGTCAAACTTTGAGGAAACTTCGCTGTGCAATTCAGAATAAACATCGCGGCCTGCTGTCTGCCGGAGTGATTCTCTTGCACAATAATGCAAGGCCCCACACCGCTGCTCAGACACAAGCTCTCATTGGATCCTTTGGTTGGCAGCAGATCAATCATCCTCCCTACAGACCCGATCTTGCTCCTAGCAACTACCACCTCTTCCTGCATCTGAAGAGGTTCCTCGGCGGCAAGCGTTTCCAGACGGACGATGAAGTGAAAACAGCTGTTATGAATTGGCTTTCCTCGCAGGCGGCGGACTTCTATGACGAGGGACTACAAAAACTTGTCCCTCGTTACGACAAATGTCTCAACAACAATGGCGACTATGTGGAGAAATAGCTGAATGTATGAAGAATTGAATAAAAAATATTTGACGAAAGTATGTCTCGTAGTTCTTTTACAATGACGAACCGGACCTTACTTAAAAAATACCCCTCGTATATTGGGCGTGAAAGACAGGTAATTTTGCTCAGAGGTTTGTTTATCAGGCATGAGGTTCTTTACATTTATTTGGTAGTGCACGAGCGCCAATGCTCATTACTAAACGCCACACATTAGACAATAACAATAATATTTTTTATTGCTTCATGGTTATTATTAAATTTTTGTATCTATTTACTGTTTCGCGGTTAATATTCAGTTTTTTGCATTTATTCACTGTTTCTATTGCAACAGCGTATAACAGTTCACAACAATACCAAACTATTTCCGGTTTTACTAATGCTACAGCATTTTTTCTGTTTAACAGTTGGTGCCTGACATTACACATTTACATCATCCTTCATGACATGTCGACCTCTGGAGCAACATTACCGAAAAAAATTCGAATTTTGTTTGGGACATTTTTAAATATTTGTGCTTCATCTCATATAGTTCCATTAATTTCCAATAGGTGGCAACACTATCGCTAGCCTTCAAAATGGCATCTCTAATGGAGGTGTGTTCCAAACAGAGAGCAGTTACTGAGTTTCTTTTGGCGGAAAACCAGAGGATCACAGACATTTATAGGCACTTGCAGAATGTCTACGAAGTCCTGGCAGTAGACGAAAGTACCTTGAGTCATTGGGCAAGGCATCTGTCATCATCACAACAAGGTTAAGCAAACCTGTCTGATCTCCCGCATGCCGGCCGGCCGCATACAGCTGCGACTCCTGCAATGTTGGAACATGCAGTCACTCTTACTCGAGGTGATCAACGGATCACAATCAAACACCTCGCTGCTCAAGTTGATGTCTCTGTTGATGGCGTTGAACACTTGTCCACCAGTTGGAGTACTCAAAGTTTTTTACCCGCTGGGTTCCTCAAGGCCTAACTGAAGACCATAAAGAGCAAAGAAGGACCATCTGTGTAGAATTGCTTGCTCATTATGAGGCTGATAATGACAATTGTTTGTCAAACATTATCATAAGCGATGAAACATGGATTCATCATTTTGAACCTGAAGCAAAACGGCAATCCACACCAACTCTCCTTCGAAGAAAATGTTTAAAGCTGTACCCTCAGCTGGTAAAGTCATGGCTACAGTCTTCTGGGACTCTGAAGGGGTTGTTCTGTTTGATATGAAATATCAACTCTGAAGTGTATTGTGCTACTCTACAGAAATTGAAGAAACAATTTCAGCTTGTTGGTAGCCACCAAAATGCAAATGAAGTTCTCCTCCTCCATGATAACAAAAGTCTGCGCACCTGAGAGGAGGTCACCAAACTTCAGTGGACTGTTCTTCCTCATCCACCCTACATCCCAGATCTTGCACCTTCTGACTTTCATCTATTTGGTCCAATGAAGGATTCACTTGCGGGAAGCACTACGTGGATGATGGGGAAGTTATTGATGCAGCAAGACGTTGGCTCCGACATAGACCAGTAGAGTGGTATCATGCAGGCTTACAGACCCTCCCATTAGGGTGGCTTAAGGCCGTAGCATTGAATGGAGATTATGTTGAAAAATTAGGTTTTGTAGCCAAAAGATTGGGGAATAATATGATATTTGATCCTGAATAAAACCAACCTGCTTTTAAGAGAAAAAAAAAGTGTTGCGTTACTTATTGAATGCCCCTTGTAGCATTAAAATGAATCAAAGACCAATTATTTTAAGGACCTGCAGGTGTATTAGATGCTAGTAATGAATTTACCTTGCTTTACATATGCCTCTTTCTTGATTACCACTTGTCAACAAACCACAAGTTTCTCAGTAATAAAACCAACAATCTATTATGCCTAGATCCCACCTTCCTTGGTAACAGCTTTGCAATGTCCCAGTATCCTGATTGAAGCATTCTCCCTGTTCGTCAGTGACAAAACCCAAATTTGAAGGGAAGAAGTGCAAATGGAGTGAAGGAAGTGTAGCTTCAAAGCCATATGGCAACCTAAATTTTTGTAGCTTTCTATAAGACTGTCTATTAAGTCATGATGGTTAGGTGCTTTTACATTTCCCAGAAAACCAGAAGTTACTCTTTAAAAGAATTCAAAGTACAAAATTTCAGATCATTTAATTTTTTGTCAAATTCTTTGTCTTTTAGCAATTTCCTGATCTACAGAGCCACAAATCATCTTTTATCTTGGAATCATAATTTTTGTAAATTTTTCTTTTTGATATTGAAATCTGTCAAATGCTTTTACCAAGGTTTCGGCTAGATTTAATTTTATATGAATAGGAAGCAGAATTCTTGTCTTTCTTATACGATACAGATTCCTGTCACTGCTCCGGATGCACTTCAGCCTTCAGCTTACTGTGCTACCTGTATCATTTAAAAGCCAATTCATTATGCTTGCACCCATTTCTAAGGAATACAGTCTCATAACAGATATGGTTTCAAATTCTTCTGGTTCTAAAAGTATTTTCCCAAAAATAATATATCTCCTGTGAGCCAAAGCCTCATAGGAGCATATGTGCTGGGTTGTTTCAGTTTCTTTATTGCACAGTCTGCAATCTCAGTTATACTGAAACATTCCCATCATGTTAAGAAGCTTTTTCGCAGGAGCATGCCCTATGAGAAATGACATTCTCAACTGAAGTCTGCTACATTAAGTAAGCTTTCCGCTCTTTTCTTATACGGTTTTCTAATAAATAGTTTACCATGTTTGTCTCCTGGAGTTTTAAGCCAGGATTTATGCTATTCTACTTTTGACCAGTTCTTTATAGCCTCTCTTACTAAACATCGAGATGTTCCTGGAGCCGACTCTGGCCCAATAAATTGTGAGGCTGCCTCTTGTCTTGCAAGTTCATCAGCTTTTTCATTTCCCTCCATGCCACTATGACCCGGCACCCAGATGAAGTGAACTTCATTTTGTTCTCTCAAGTTTCTAAGCATGTTTAGGCAGTTTAAAACCAGTCCTGACATTACCTTATGACTACTTAGAGCCTTAAGTACAGCCTGGCTATCTGAGAAGATAAGTAACTGATTACCAGAATAAGCTCTCCTTATATTTTCATATATGCATTGAATAATAGCATAAATTTCTGTTTCAAAAACAGAATTCACCCAAGGGAAAAAACTTTTTGCACTTTGGTCTTATGCCATATACTCCAGATCCTTTACCTGAGCTGTCTGTAAACCACAGCAAAGTTTTCTTAGGAGTTTTCAGAGGTTTATTCATCCAACATTCAGGATCAATAATGAAGTTCTTTATAAAGTGTTTAATTGGAATTATATAGCCTGGCAGCATTTCTAAAGATTCCATGCCAAATCATCACAGTTCAAAACCCGACCATCTTCACTAAAGTTGGTAAGATTGTAGAGACCACCAAGTAAATTACACATGTGGAAGAGCATACTTCAGTGGTGGACTGTGCTCATACAGCAGGGTTGCAAACTTGATGAAAATGTTAAAATTTATGCTCACAAGATCCACAAAAAATGTGAATAACTCTGCTTCTAATTATGCTACAACTGTAATCTTGGACTTGTTTTGTAACTAAAGAAACTGATATGTCATTAAAAAGGGTTTAATTCTAAAATATATAATTTTTAAGTTTAAGAGTCATGATCTTTGACCTTAAATATAAAAGAAATATAGGTTGAATAATTTTGGAAATAAAGTATGTTATACAGCTAAATATAATCTTTCTTTGGTGTAGGTTTAATCTTGGGAAGGCTTTGGGAACATGAGAAGAAAATTGAAATGCATGGAGATTAATGTAATGCGCAAATATTTTTAAATACATAATATAATGGTGGCATATAATGGCTACCAGTACATAAACTTTTCAGAAAACCATCAAGTCAGTGGCTTCTCCATAATAATGCTGCTTCCACACTTTGGATTTCTATAGCATTTAATGTATATGTTGGTCCAGTTGCAGTACGAGGATGACTTGCACTGGGGATACTGAAAATGTGAGGCTTGTGAGGGTACACAAATGATGGATTTGGACCACTGGGATGCTACATTCACACCTCACCAAGTGTTGTTATAGACACATGTCACAAATCCTTTTATTTCTTCCAAAGATGGTGTATTGCGTGAGAAGCAGATCCCTGGTGACATCTGCTGAAAATATTTTCATTATTAAGTTATACCTTACCCCAGGTATGAAAACATGAAATGCTTGAGTACCAAGAACTTGTTTGGCTTCTTCATGTGTGTAATAACCTTCTGTTCTTCAAAATTTCATCTTCAGATACAAAGTTCATGTTCTTAATGTGATCTTTTGCCCAGTCGAAGACCTGCTGTGGAGTCATGATTTGTACAGTATAAATAGGCAGTAAGCTAGCCGTAGCTGCTAACCTCTTCACAGTTCCACCAAGTCCACCGCATGAGTTCTTGCCATGAGAAGTGGCAGAGAAATGCTACTCAGTTGGAATAACAAAATCAACTTCGGTGGACACTAAATTTGAAAAGTTCTTCATGTTTTTGTATTGGCCTGCACAACCAAGTAATATATTTTGCATACATTTTAAATGTTTTGCTTCAGGAAGTGTACAAGCGAGTTCTGAAATGTATACACTGCAACTGTATTGCATTGCAAACAGTCTGAAATATCTACCAAGTTTGTACACGACAAATCTTCTTTTTCAGTCTGTCTGTAACAAATAACAAATGGGTGAATGGTGGCTTGGGAATTATTCCAATGGAAACTCTGTACCTCATCTTTCAGTATGAATGAATAGTTTTCTGAAAAATCACACACTACAATAACTTCATGTATCCTTAGATCAACAATGAAAGAATGTGTCTGTAGTTGAGTTAACTTGGCTATTAGCACGTCGGTGAAATCTTCAGAGATGATCACAGTTGCCTCAAGTGTGCATATCTGATCTACTGTTTGAAAGTAACATTTTCAATGGCATTTGATTCTAGCACATTTTCAACTTCATCATCTTGCTTGTTTCTGGGGGCATTCACCACATTCTTTGAAGAAACACTCTATTCTGGGTGGATTGCACATCATATAGTGTTGGTAAGTAAAGAGGTGGCACCCCTGGTCTTGCATTAGTTTACACCCTTCCAACGACAATTTCACATTTTGATGCACAGCACAAACACATACCATATGTGTACCACTTGCTCCAACTAGAACACATTGTTTTGGATGCAGGGAGTCAAATTTTGAGAGTCCTACCTTTAGATTGGAGTGTGACTGTTTGAAGTGAGCATACACTTCTGAAAGATTGTTTAAAAGAAGTTGCTTTTGTACATGTCACCACTTCGCAATGTAATAAAATCCTTTTTGCCTATCCTGCTGACATCATCACTGCAATCTACCACAATCTTGACAATATCAGGGTCCAAGCTCCTTCCTAGTTCAGGATTTGGTGATGATAAAATCCCAGACTCGCGCACTAACTCTTTTCCTTTTCTAATCATGTAGTTACTAGCATGAGGAAATTCTTTCTCTATTCTTCTTATGCTCCAGTATTTAGGAAGAAGAATCTGAATAATCACCTTCACAGAATGTTTTGCAGTTTCTTCAAATTTGTCTTTCAACTGCTGTAATATGGTACCATCACAACACTGTTTATGATTACATACGAGCTCTTCATCCGGAACATGCAAAATGTTCTTTTTAACGACTTCTGCAATTTTATCAGCTTTCCTTTTACAATATTGTACTCCTTTCATTCTCTTCTGCTATATAGGCGATGCTCCAACACTACTTAAACGTAAATTTAATGACAGCAAAGCTGAGTTAGTCATCTCTGTGTCACTGTCCTCTACTGATGAATCCCTCTTAATTTGTTTTCTGCAACTGTCACAGATCATCTGGTCACTTCTGATGTGTGGCAGGACTTCAGTCATCAATGGTAGCAGTTTCCACAGTTGTTTTATACTGCTTTTGTGTCTTTTAATACCAAAATGGATTGCAACACCATTCAGCTGTTCGGATTGGGTTGGTCTCGATGGGGAAGTGGTTCCCGATACCCATGGGAGATTGGGTACGTCTGTATGGGTTTCCATACAGGCGGGGTTGTGAAATTCCTCAATGTCCCCCGGTACCGACCTGGATAACTTGAAGACGGCTTGCTAGAATGCTGTTGGCCCTACCGACGTTATCGGTAGTCGCCCTTTCGAGATGACACGCGTAAGTGGCATATCCACTTCATCCCCGCATAAGCAGGGAGCCTTTTTAGGAAACCAGATATTGGCCTCGTGGGAAACCCCCCACGGTTTGGAGAGCCACTCGGTTGGCGCTGGACCCTGGGTAAGAAGGGGGACTTGGGCTTCAACTCTTGTCCTGGTAGACCTTTGCTCAACAACATTGTGTCTTGATGTACTTCTTCTCCATCGTCATATAAATGTAATTGTTAAGTTCAAGAAATCAACACCACCAACAATAACATACCTCACAATGCAGAGACATAAGCCACACTGGGGCAAGTCTCAGCTTGTATAGGAGACAAGCCTGAACCTGCTCAGAGGATTACTTAATGCAAGAATAGCCCATGTAGCATACTTAAACATCCATTTACTCGTGTTCTCAAAGCCTTCCCAAGATTAAACTTACACCAAAGAAAGATTATATTTAGCTGTATAACATTATTTCCAAAAATATTGAACCTAAAGATCATGACCCTTGACGTTGAACTTAAATTGTATATTTTAGAATGAAGCCCTTTTTAATAACATTCTCAGTTCCTTTAGCTTAAAAAAAAGCCCAAGATTACAGTTATAGCGTAATTAAAAGCAGAGTTTTTGGGGGGGGCCTTGCGAGCGTAAATGTTAATATATTCATCATGTTTGCAACCCTACAAAAACCATGTGTCACAGATGACTAAAATTTGACGTAACCTCATTTCCGTGTGTTCTGAGACAGTCTACCAAATTTCATGAAAATCTAAAGGGTAAGGTTGAAAACTCCACTTTATTGCGAAGATCTGGCATGGAATGACCCAAAGATGCATCTCCTATGTATTTCCTAATTCTTACCAAACCTGAGTCTATTTCAGGAATTATCAGTTGCTTAGTGTGTTGTCATTCTTGCCTCCTTCACTACAACTAGATGCAGTGGAGTCAGGTTCAAGAGAGTCTCCATTGCTGCAGTAGGAGTTGTTCTCATAACATGCTGTTCTTTCAACTTTATTTAGTTGGTTTTTAGAGCCTGTTTGAAGGACCTTAGGCCATCAAATCAGTGCTCTATAGGTTATCAATAGTGTAATTATCCTGGTATATATCCAATGAATCTTAGACAGTTTTAGTCCCCAATTTTTACAATGTGTGCTTGTAACTACTTCAAAGATTGTTTTCGCACATTTTGTTGTTTTCTTGAAATGCAGATTCTAGTGCATCTTGGAGTCAAAAGTGATTCTCAAGTATTTGACTTCCTCAGGTTCTTTACCTTGAAGATATAGAGGTCCTAATGTCTTTATGTCTCTTCTCCTGTAAAAGGTACTATGTCCATTTTATGACGACTAATAGTTTAACCCTCATTCACAGCTCATTTTGTCACAGTATTCAAGGCCGACTGCATGACTTCCCTGACTGTTTCTGTATATTTACCTCTAACTATGACGAAGATATCATCAGCATAGCCTAGGTTACTTGGTTGAACAAGTAGCCCTTCAACACCTGGTTCCATAGTTGATAACATCTCACCCTGTGGACAACCACTTATGACCTTTGCAGCTAGGCTTGTATGGACTATTCTGCCTCTCGCATGGATTGAATCTGCCAACATGTTTCCTTGCAGCAGTAATTATTGCATTAGAGGAGGTGTTATCAAAGGCACCCTCACCCTTTTCCTGAATTGTCTTTTCCAGTTTAATGGCAATCTGAAAAATTTCAGTTTCAGCTGATCTGCTTATACAACAGGCATGCTGATTCCGGTGCAGAGAGTATACCTCCAAAGCACCTTTTCTTGTATGCCTATCTATTAATTTCTCAAGAGTTTTGAGAATTCTTGACATTAAACTGATGGGTCTTATGGACTTAGTAGGTGAAGGGTGTCCCTGGCTTTGGTATAAATACCACCCTAAGATGCCTCCAGTTCACTGGTATGTATCCTTAGGATTTTCCCTTAAGATTTGTATCAAAATTTTTGATAATTCATATAAATTGAGTTTTATTTATGGACGCTCTTTAACTGCTGTAGTCCTTAGCGTCCCATTCTATATTGGGTGTGAAAGACCTGTAATTTTGCTCAGAGCCTCTTTATGAGGCTTGAGGTTCTTTTATGTGCCATAAATCTACGACATGGTACCTTCCGAAGGAAGCCATGCTAAGGATTTTTACGCCCAAAACAATCTATCGCCCTCCGCCGAGTTTGAACATGCGACCTTGGGAATTAGAGACTAGCATGGTAATCACTACACCATGGAGGCCGACTTGATAATTCATCAAAACCTCATTGAAGTATAATGGGCATTATTCTATCGCTTCCTGGAGATTTGAGGGTTGTAATGAGAGTACTGCCCATTTTAATTTTTCATATTTGATGGCTTCCTTATTGATTTTCCAGTCTGCCCTGGAGGACTAGGTCTTTCCTGTAGGAATCCCAGTCAGTTCTTTTTGGATCCCAATAAGTTCTGATTTGTTTAGAAATACATCTTACTTCAAATTGGATGTACAGATGTTGCTCTCCCAAAGCATCCAAGGCTGTGTAACAGCATCTGTTGTCTGAACAGCTTTCATCCTTGCACAGATGCCAGTTTTTAATAAAGTTTCCTACATAATTGTTTGCTAAACTTATTAATAACTTCCTGCCCTCTTGTAGTAACAAAGATAGGTCTGTTACCCACATTCAGTATCTCAAGATTTCTCAATATAATATTTTATATTAGAGACTCACCTTTTTCATTTGTATCCGTACTCCCCCACGTAATGTGATGGGAGTTAACATCACAGCCAATTACCAATTGCAGACCCTTGGAACAACAGGTGGTTACCAGCTGTTCTAGTTCCTTCATAGGAAGTAAAATGACTTTCATATGGGAGGTAGATTGATCCAAGTATAAACTCCCTCAGTCCACATTCCCCATTGCTTTTACTCTGCCTGCCATAGGTCCCTGGAACAGAGATTCATCAATGACAGTGTATTTAAGTCATTTTCAACTAAGATGCAGGTTCTTGGAGTCTTGTCGGTTCTGTAATAAATTAATTTCTCTCCCAGCCTCCTTAAGACCTTTAGTTTCCCCTTTGTAACACCAGGGTTCCTGGATGAGTCCTACATCATAGGTCTTCATCTTCACACAGAAGACAGCAAGCAGATTCTGCTGTACTGTGTTGAAGATTTACCTGCAGTATCTTCATCGCTCCTTTGAGCCCCTGAGTGTCTCATGGCTTTTAGTCTTGTGTTTACAATGCCTGCAGCTAGATCCTCTACAGATGGCTCAGAGATGTTTTGTAGTGTTACGTCTTCTTCTAGAGATCCTCTAGATTTTAGGGTTTTGTTTTAGCATGTCCATATGAGTCCCACAAGTATGAAGGAAAGACAGTCGGGCAGAACCCCCATACCGGGGCAGATATACTCTGGGAGGTTGCCTGGTATCCCAGACACTCCATTAACAACACATTTCCCATGTGCCATGCATCCTTTTGGCATGCAAATGCATAACACGTTGCAGTTGGGAGGTTTGCTCACAGTCTCCTATTTGGAGACAAACCTACACAGTGTTTTAGTGATCAACTAGGTCCCAGCAATCCACCACTCGCTCAAGGCCCAGTTTTAGGGGCTCATGGGCAGTTACACCACTCAAAGAGGCCCCCCCACCTTGGCTCTTTCAATCAGGCCAGGAATTTTTACATTCTGTTCTCCTACCACAAATGACTCTTGTTTCCTTTAATACTGACGTTTCATATCCCTACTGCTCCATAAACATAAAAAACAACAATGCTTTGTAAATCCGCTTTCTAGGCCAAGTACCAGCGTGAGAACTTTTAAATCACAGCACACATTGTCGCGGTATCGTTCATGTTATCTTAGTTGCTGAGCGCCTGTTATTGTTTTACTATTTTTTATTTTGGGTTCTTTGTCCTCCGGCTAGCTATTATTACTCAGTCGAGCAAATCTCTTGAACAGGGTGTGTAAACGTAAAGGAGTTGTTACTAAAAGATAACACCGATAAAAGAATTTTTTTTTACACTTTTATTACCGTCACACTTTATTAGTTTCACATAATTACTCTTGATACACGCCCGACTGAAACTGTTATATTTTCGAATGTAACTATAATCACTTATTTGCCGCACATTATTAATTTGAGTATTTCACATTTTGGAACTAACTTTACAACACGAGAGATTCTGTAGAATTGTGTAACGTGTACTTCGTGAATGCTTCTGTAGAACTGTGCGACGTGTAACTCGTGAATGATTCTGTTGAACTGTGCCATACCTGTCTCTGGCTTCTGAATTTATAGTCCCTCACCCCGATATGCCTAAACATTATAACAGAGCTGCTATTGGTTAATAAAGCGCGCCAACAATAGTGTCTGTCTTTTTATGCAATCAAAATTACGAACACATATGCTCTAGGGAAAATATTCCCTCCATTTCTAAAAAAAGGCATGCTACTCTGACGTCATTTGTTTGTCTCTTCTAATTGACAAACAGCTCACCCCCTCGTTTCATTGTTATCTGCTCCTATTGTCAGTTTCAGTGAGGCCGTGTAAACTTATTTCCTAACAATGCTTATAATTAACAAACATCTCAAATCATTGTCATACAATAATGTTAATTTACACTACAATCACTCTGGCATTCACAGTGTTGTGATATAAAATACTGCCTCAACATACCACTCATATTCTTCATACTTCTCTCAAAAGAATAGCCATGCTTTCATAAGTTCCCTTCTGACATATACTATGAGCAAGTGGGATGGATGGTATTTCATTTCCATTGTGCAGCAGTGCACCTTTCAACATATTTATTGACTATTCAATGTAAACATGCCACTTCTCCATTAAGCACCTCATAATATGACAAAAACTGTCTATTATGGTATCTGAAAGCAGTGATGCTGGTTTCAGGGGCAATAGATTTTGTTGTAATCTTGAACCAAGTAACTCAGCCTGCTCTATTGAAAGATTAAGATCTTGCACTGGAGATCTATCAGACCCAGAGACCCAGACAAAAATTCAAATTCCTTGGAACTAGATTTTGACGGAGAACTTAAACCTCGACTTTAGAGATATTAATGTTTAGTGGAGCAGCTGGAATGAGAATATCATCTCCATGGGTACATACAAATTATTTGGGTTATTAATGCAGCCATTAAATTTTGAACTTGCCGTACTTGTAAACCTATATGAACCATGATATATGTAAACCGAAACTATTTTCATACAAAAATAAATTTTGCTGTAGAAAATAATTCAACCAGATGACACTTCTCAAACTCATCCAACAGCTAACAAAGCTGGAACAGAAGCAGGTATGTGCTACATGCTCTACCAAGAAAAGCCAGCCTGCATTGTTGAAAGGGTGTTGACTTGAGGGAAGAAAGGAAATCCTTTCAGGTATTAAGAAGCCATCATGCTTTCTTGAAAGTTTGTCAATGAGGGGAAGAAAGGAAATCCTTATAGTTATTAAGAAGCTATCATGCTTAGTTGAAAGTGTTCAATGAGGGGAAGAAAGGAAATCCTTATAGTTATTAAGAAGCTATCATGCTTAGTTGAAAGTGTTCAATGAGGGGAAGAAAGGAAATCCTTTCGGTACTAAGAAGCCATCATGCTTTGTTGAAAGTGTTCAATAAGGGGAAGAAAGGAAATCCTTTCAGGTATTAAGAAGCCATCATGCTTTGTTGAAAGTGTTCAATAAGGGGAAGAAAGGAAATCCTTTCAGGTATTAAGAAGCCATCATGCTTTGTTGAAAGTGTTCAATAAGGGGAAGAAAGGAAATCCTTTCAGGTATTAAGAAGACATCATGCTTTCTTGAAAGTGTTCAATAAGGGGAAGAAAGGAAATCCTTTCAGGTATTTAGAAGACATCATGCTTTCTTGAAAGTGTTCAATGAGGGGAAGAAAGGAAATCCTTTCAGGTATTAAGAAGACATCATGCTTTGTTGAAAGTGTTCAATAAGGGGAAGAAAGGAAATCCTTTCAGGTATTTAGAAGACATCATGCTTTCTTGAAAGTGTTCAATGAGGGGAAGAAAGGAAATCCTTTCAGGTATTTAGAAGACATCATGCTTTGTTGAAAGTGTTCAATAAGGGGAAGAAAGGAAATCCTTTCAGGTATTAAGAAGACATCATGCTTTCTTGAAAGTGTTCAATGAGGGGAAGAAAGGAAATCCTTTCAGGTATTAAGAAGCCATAATGCTTTCTTGAAAGTGTTCAATGAGGGGAAGAAAGGAAATCCTTTCAGGTATTAAGAAGCCATAATGCTTTCTTGAAAGTGTTCAATAAGGGGAAGAAAGGAAATCCTTTCAGGTATTAAGAAGCCATAATGCTTTCTTGAAAGTGTTCAATGAGGGGAAGAAAGGAAATCCTTTCAGGTATTAAGAAGACATCATGCTTTCTTGAAAGTGTTCAATAAGGGGAAGAAAGGAAATCCTTTCAGGTATTAAGAAGACATCATGCTTTGTTGAAAGTGTTCAATAAGGGGAAGAAAGGAAATCCTTTCAGGTATTAAGAAGACATCATGCTTTGTTGAAAGTGTTCAATAAGGGGAAGAAAGGAAATCCTTTCAGGTATTAAGAAGACATCATGCTTTGTTGAAAGTGTTCAATAAGGGGAAGAAAGGAAATCCTTTCAGGTATTAAGAAGACATCATGCTTTGTTGAAAGTGTTCAATAAGGGGAAGAAAGGAAATCCTTTCAGGTATTAAGAAGCCATCATGCTTTGTTGAAAGTGTTCAATAAGGGGAAGAAAGGAAATCCTTTCAGGTATTAAGAAGCCATAATGCTTTCTTGAAAGTGTTCAATAAGGGGAAGAAAGGAAATCCTTTCAGGTATTTAGAAGCCATCATGCTTTGTTGAAAGTGTTCAATAAGGGGAAGAAAGGAAATCCTTTCAGGTATTAAGAAGCCATCATGCTTTGTTGAAAGTGTTCAATAAGGGGAAGAAAGGAAATCCTTTCAGGTATTAAGAAGCCATCATGCTTTGTTGAAAGTGTTCAATAAGGGGAAGAAAGGAAATCCTTTCAGGTATTAAGAAGCCATAATGCTTTCTTGAAAGTGTTCAATGAGGGGAAGAAAGGAAATCCTTTCAGGTATTAAGAAGCCATCATGCTTTGTTGAAAGTTTTCAATGAGGGGAAGAAAGGAAATCCTTTCACGTATTAAGGGGCCATCATGCTTTCTTGAAAGTTTTCAATGAGGGGAAGAAAGGAAATCCTTTCACGTATTAAGAAGCCATCATGCTTTCTTGAAAGTTTGTCAATGAGGGGATGAAAGGAAATCCTTTCACGTATTAAGGGGCCATCATGCTTTCTTGAAAGTGTTCAATAAGGGGAAGAAAGGAAATCCTTTCACGTATTAAGGGGCCATCATGCTTTCTTGAAAGTTTGTCAATGAGGGGATGAAAGGAAATCCTTTCACGTATTAAGGGGTTATCATGCTTTCTTGAAAGTGTTCAATAAGGGGAAGAAAGGAAATCCTTTCACGTATTAAGGGGCCATCATGCTTTGTTGAAAGTTTTCAATGAGGGGAAGAAAGGAAATCCTTTCAGGTATTAAGAAGCCATAATGCTTTCTTGAAAGTGTTCAATGAGGGGAAGAAAGGAAATCCTTTCAGGTATTAAGAAGACATCATGCTTTCTTGAAAGTGTTCAATAAGGGGAAGAAAGGAAATCCTTTCAGGTATTTAGAAGACATCATGCTTTCTTGAAAGTGTTCAATGAGGGGAAGAAAGGAAATCCTTTCAGGTATTAAGAAGACATCATGCTTTGTTGAAAGTGTTCAATAAGGGGAAGAAAGGAAATCCTTTCAGGTATTTAGAAGACATCATGCTTTCTTGAAAGTGTTCAATGAGGGGAAGAAAGGAAATCCTTTCAGGTATTTAGAAGACATCATGCTTTGTTGAAAGTGTTCAATAAGGGGAAGAAAGGAAATCCTTTCAGGTATTAAGAAGACATCATGCTTTCTTGAAAGTGTTCAATGAGGGGAAGAAAGGAAATCCTTTCAGGTATTAAGAAGCCATAATGCTTTCTTGAAAGTGTTCAATGAGGGGAAGAAAGGAAATCCTTTCAGGTATTAAGAAGCCATAATGCTTTCTTGAAAGTGTTCAATAAGGGGAAGAAAGGAAATCCTTTCAGGTATTAAGAAGCCATAATGCTTTCTTGAAAGTGTTCAATGAGGGGAAGAAAGGAAATCCTTTCAGGTATTAAGAAGACATCATGCTTTCTTGAAAGTGTTCAATAAGGGGAAGAAAGGAAATCCTTTCAGGTATTAAGAAGACATCATGCTTTGTTGAAAGTGTTCAATAAGGGGAAGAAAGGAAATCCTTTCAGGTATTAAGAAGACATCATGCTTTGTTGAAAGTGTTCAATAAGGGGAAGAAAGGAAATCCTTTCAGGTATTAAGAAGACATCATGCTTTGTTGAAAGTGTTCAATAAGGGGAAGAAAGGAAATCCTTTCAGGTATTAAGAAGACATCATGCTTTGTTGAAAGTGTTCAATAAGGGGAAGAAAGGAAATCCTTTCAGGTATTAAGAGGCCATCGTGCTTTGTTGAAAGTTTTTAATGAGGGGAAGAAAGGAAATCCTTTCACGTATTAAGAAGCCATCATGCTTTGTTGAAAGTTTTCAATGAGGGGAAGAAAGGAAATCCTTTCAGGTATTAAGGGGCCATCATGCTTTGTTGAAAGTTTTCAATGAGGGGAAGAAAGGAAATCCTTTCAGGTATTAAGGGGCCATCATGCTTTGTTGAAAGTTTTCAATAAGGGGAAGAAAGGAAATCTTTTCACGTATTAAGGGGCCATCATGCTTTGTTGAAAGTTTTCAATGAGGGGAAGAAAGGAAATCCTTTCAGGTATTAAGGGGCCATCATGCTTTGTTGAAAGTTTTCAATAAGGGGAAGAAAGGAAATCTTTTCACGTATTAAGGGGCCATCATGCTTTGTTGAAAGTTTTCAATGAGGGGAAGAAAGGAAATCCTTTCAGGTATTAAGAAGCTATCCTGCTTTGTTGAAAGTTTTCAATGAGGGGAAGAAAGGAAATGCTTTCAGGTATTAAGAAGCCATCATGCTTTGTTGAAAGTTTTCAATGAGGGGAAGAAAGGAAATCCTTTCACGCATTAAGAAGCCATCATGCTTTGTTGAAAGTTTTCAATGAGGGGAAGAAAGGAAATCCTTTCAGGTATTAAGAAGCTATCCTGCTTTCTTGAAAGTGTTCAATGAAGGGAAGAAAGGAAATCCTTTCAGGTATTAAGAAGCCATCATGCTTTCTTGAAAGTGTTCAATGAGGGGAAGAAAGGAAATCCTTTCAGGTATTAAGAAGCTATCCTGCTTTCTTGAAACATTATAATGAGGGTAAGAAAGGAAGTTATTTCATGAACTATAATAATATTTTAGTTATATTGGGTTCATTTTCTTGTCTCATTAAGCGAGTTTAATCAATAACTGTATGTGTTAAATCTTGCATTTATTCCATTTTTACTTTCTCTACTACGTACAGTAAGTAGGGGAAGTATTGTATTCCACCCAAAAATTAAATACCGAGATTTCACCGGAAATACATATTTTGAAACCCCCTGAATCCAAAAAAAGCATTTTTTGGAAACATGTCCGTGTGTGTGTCTGTCTGTGTGTGTGTCTGTGAACAGCATAACTCAGAAACGAACAGTCGGATAAACACCAAACTTGGTATTTAGGTTCAACATCTTCCAAGGATGCGACACGAAGGTTTTCAAGAAAATCCCCCCACCCCAGAGTACCCTTTACATGGAACATTTTTCGAAAATTTTAATTTTCTCAAAAATGGCTTTTAACGATTTTGATTAAAATATCATATGTTTAAGATATTTTCATGACAAATAAAATGTATATCTTGAATTTCCTGGGAATGTCTCCAAAAGTATTCTTTATTGTGAACGACTTTTGCATAACTCGTAAACCATAAGAGATAGACAAAATTTTACTACACAAAAAGTGTAGATCGTGTTAAAATACACAATTTATGTCATACATTTTTTTTGTTGAGTGAACCATTTTCGAGATATTACTTATTCCCTTAAATTTTTCAGTACTTATTTTCTCAAATAGGAATTTATTCATTTTTTTGTCTTGGATATGCAAAGAGTATTAATCTGTGGGAAAGGGAATGGTGCTGCACCTAGCAACCAGTTATTAAGAGATATGTATGTGCTTAAAGGCTACTGTATTTCTATATTGCCCTTGTAAATATATATTCCCCTTACTTCTACAAGAAAATTAGCAATAAGATTGAGTCTGCAAATGTTTATCTCGATTAACATGAAGTAGATGGAGAATAAGCATTTGTAAAAATAGTTTGTACAAGAGTAGAGAAAGTCATGTGAGTGTAACACATCAGATTTTTTGTTCTGTTATATCCCTGATATGTAAAAAACTATAAGTGATAACAAAACACTAATGCAGCATTCTACTTTTGTGTACCAAAATGTACTATAACTTACTGTTATTCTCTTTTAACAGTGGCTCATGAAGAAAAATGAAAATAGTTTTTTTACTTTCTCTACTACGTATAGTAAGTAGGGGAAGTATTGCATTCCACCCAAAAATTCGATACCGAGATTTCACCGGAAATACATGTTTTGAGACCTCCTGAATCCAAAAAAAGCATTTTTGGAAACATGTCCGTGTGTGTGTCTGTGTGTCTGTGTGTCTGTGAACAGCATAACTCAAAAAGGAACAGTCGGATAAACACTAAACTTGGTATTTAGGTTCAGTATCTTCCAGAGATGCGACACGAAGGTTTTCAAGAAAATACCCCCACCCCAGACTACCCTTTACATGGAAGATTTTTCGAAAATTTTAATTTTCTCAAAAATGGCTCTAACGATTTTGATGAAAATATCATATGTTTAAGATAATGTCATGAGAAATGAAATGTATATCTCGAATTTTCTGGGAATGTCTCCAAAAGTATTCTTCATTGTGAACGACTTTTGCATAACTGGTAAACCATAAGAGATAGACAAAATTTTACTACACAAAAAATGTAGATCGCGTTAAAATACACAATTTATGTCATATACATTTCTTTTGTTGAGTGAACCGTTTGCGAGATATTGCTTGTTATTTCCTTAAATTTTCCAATACTTATACTTTTTCTCAAATTCGTTATTCATTTTTTTGTCCTGGACATGCAAAGAGAATGGAATGCGCCACATAGCAACCAGCGTTAAAATATTTGACTATCGCTTAAAAGCTACGATATTTCCCTTGCATCTACAAGAAAATTACCAATAAGATTGACATCTCCATATCTCGATTAACTTGAAGCATATGGAGAATAGGCGTTTATAAAATTAGATTGTACAAGAGTAGAGAAAGTCATGTGAGTGTAACGCATCAGATTTTTTTTCTATTTCTCTGCAATAATTAGTGGTATATCACCAGTATTTCTAAAACCACACCCAGTAGGGACTTTTGAATAGCAGTTTGTTCTTTTTTACAACAAATATTTCCTAGAACACACAATTTGGTGCAAGATACGAATTCCCTGTTGCCTAGTGTAATAAATACTACAGTAAATGAATTGCTGCCTATATTTTTACTGCACAAATAAATACAGTTTTACTAGGTGGCAATCCACAGAAAAGACCATGTGTTGATAGATCCACAATATGATGGTTTACACAAATATTCCACTCAACATTTATCTTAATGGTATGAGAGACATTACAGCCTTCACAACCAAGATTAGATTAGATTAAATTAAATTAGATTAGATTTTGTCATGGACATAAACAGGAGGTATCTTCCCCATCCTGCCTGCCATCGAAACCTCAGCTTTACTGTATGGTTTTCTTTCTATTTCTCTAATAATTACCTCCTTATACTGCAATGAATTTTAGAAGTCCATGAATTAGATTTTTACTAGATACAATCTCCTTTGGGTCCTAAGTCCCAAATTGATCGTAACTGTTTACTTCCAATGCTTCACATTGGAATATTAAGTGCGACACCGTCTCATCCTCTACACCACACTTCCATAATCCTCATTATCTGCAGGTGTTCACTCATTACACCCACAATGAGTCTCTTATTTAAACAAAGGACTGCAGTACTGCTTTAAAGGTATAGTTGTAGCATCATTATCTTTCCATTTGTTTGTTCCTGGATATCTTTCTAGTAATCTATATGCTGACTTTTAATCCAGCCTAATAGATTTGTTCTTACCATTAATTTGGTAATTTCCAGGACAATTTCCGGGCCTATAAATTGGGTCTGTGTTCCCATTTTGATCAGTCTGTCTGCATTTTTATTGTCAGTTACTCCGGTATGGCCCGGTACCCATGCGAGTGTAAACGTATTACATTCTCCTAGGGCTTCTCAACAGTCTTTGGCAATGTTTGGTATCATGAAGGATAATAATAATGTCCTCAGTGCTATCTTGAGTATATCCAGATGCCTTGTACTTGGCCACACTCCTTCACGCAGACCCCAATGGCATTTTTAGAACCAAACTATTACATTGTGAAAACACGTGCATAGTTTGCTGTAGAAAAAGTGTACATAATTTGGTTAATTGTTCGGTATTACAGTAATTTACAGCAGTTCTTTAGCATACAAAATGTCAATAAAAGTGATCTCTGATATCTACATAGTATTCATAGTAGTAATAATAAACCTACATTTTAGTTTTTAAACTATATATGAAGTGTATGTTATAAACCACGTACCTAATATATTTTCTCGGATGTTTATGCGTAAATAACACTATTAATCTGTTGGCTATTGCTATGGGGTGAAGTACTGCTAACATATCAAACTTGATTAGTAGCCAATCATCTTTATTTACAATGTTATATTTTGAAGTGTTCAAAATGTATGTTTGATTATTTTGTTGAACGAAACACCTTTGTGTTCAACATTTTGTAGTTGCAATCATGAGAATTGTCTTTTCATAGTGGAAGCTAATTGTTCTATAATAATAATAATAATAATAATAATAATAATAATAATAATAATAATAATAATAATAATAAAAATAATAATAATAATAATAATAAAAAAAGACTGTCCAAACCATTTTAAGGCCTTATAATTATCTTGGCTTAAATTCACTTGATAGAAATGCAGGCTTATAGGATATAATGTATACAACCAAGGTTGCACTTTTAAATTTGACCCTGGACATGAAAGTCTATGCATTACACCCCCAAGTTTGTTTACTGCTGCAGAGAAACTAAATCTACAATTGTCCTGTTGTACCATAATTACATTGTAAATAAATAATTTTGTTGCAGGGAAACATTTAACTGGCATCAAGCTATCCTAGCTGTTGGAGTAGTTGCAATAGTTGTATTCATCTCATGTTGCAGTATTTATTTAGCATGGCAGTTTATGGATTACGACAATGTTGATGAATATAGCAACGTTTCCCATCACAATTCAATGAATATTTCAGGTGAGATTTTAATATTTTGTTTATATGGTGCTGAATGTTATGTTGTATAGAGCAACTATTTTGTTTAATGTTATTGTACAGAATAACACATAGTACAGTGGTTGAAATTCATAAGAGAGGGGCATGACTGCTTTGTTTTAGAAAAATATGCTTTATTGAACCCTACTGATAGCTTTAGTTTGTGCATACTGAAAGTAATTATAACGCAGGTTTGTTAATTTACAGCTTCCCAAAACAAAATAAGTATTCTTATGGCATGCATCACATTGACCGTAGGGTATACCTTTACTGTAAAATAAGAGGATTCAACATGCCCATTAAAAAATCGGAATATTTGCTGCAACATTCTGAACTTAATATTAAGAGTTACTCTAATTTACGAGATTATCTGTATTGCACAATGGTTCCAGTTGTTGATCCTCACTGTCCTGGTGTATTAACTAAACAAACATGTTATTTATTTGTACTAAGCTGTTTACAGAGTAGATATGGCCTGGAGGTGACCCGGTCCCATTCCGGCTACAAGATAATTAATAACACTACTTTCTACAACTATTAGCTCATACATACTAGGATTGTTGTGCTTCATACTTGGGTTTAATGTACCGACTACATCCATTTCTTCTTAACTCAAAATAAGAACTCTCCTAAATTAATAATCTTAGATTGTTGACAAATTTGTTTTTAATTACTACTATTTTTGCCATCTTTAACCATTTATTTTGGATAAACTGTTTCCTCCAGATATCAGTGCCTTTGCATTGTAATAAAATATGCATATTTTGTAGGGAAGTGCTAGGTTTACCAAATGCAACAGTAAAGGAAGTTGCTCAAATTGAATTAGGAAGAGTGGGAAGGAAAGGTGTGATTATGGAGAGAGCCCTTAAATACTGGTATAGAATACTAAAACTGGATGAAAGGAAATTGTTAAGACAATGTCCGGATTTCCAGGAAAAGAATTTAAGGAATAGTGGATGGAGTTACAGTATACAATACAGTATATATTAGAGAAAACTGGGCTGGGCGATATCTGGAGAATGAGAGAAAATAATATAAATGGGTTTTGGAAAGAAGTTAGGAGAAGATTTAAAGATATAGAAATACAAGAGTTGTTTAGGAACATAGGAGATAAAAGATCATTAGAATCATATGTACAAATAAAAAATACATGGGAAAGAGAAGGATATGTGGACAAACTGAATAAAGAACAAAGAGAGGGTATTGCTTGGGTTCAAGCGGGCGTGTGGAGGTTAAAAGGGATGAGAAAAGGTTTCCAGCAGAACTTGTGTCCAATATGTGGAGGGAAGGAAGATTTGGAACATATAGTGTTTGAATGTAAAGGGACAGAGCTTTAGAGAAAAGAGTGTTTAAGTGAGAAATTGTTTAAATTAGACAGAAAAGAAGCTTTAATTAAGCTTTTTAGCAAAGACAGCAAGAGGACAGGTGAGTATTTAACAAGTTAGGAAGAAATGGTTGTGGCCCTTAAGAAGAGAAGAAAATGAGACTTAAGACTGCAATGTGTGTGAAAATAAAAGTGTAGTAGCACTAATTCGAATATTGACATGTTTAAACCCTCAGCATTATTGTTACTATTATCATGAGCATTGTTACAAAGATTGGTATATAAATAACGCTAGCAACATCGTATCATTGTTAATATAATTATTACCATTATCTTCTTTGTAGTAGTAGTAGTTGTAGATTAGATACAAGGAAACATGGCTATGATAACAGCCTGGGCTGATGTTAGCAATATTCTGTGTGTGGTGGCTTAGTAAAAATAAAATACAAAATATGCTATGCATCTTGTTTACCCTTGCTTATAAGGCAAAGAGCTTCTGCTATCCTCCCCTTTAACCTCCAAACTCCCAGTTTATACCTTCTCTTTGATCCCTATTACATTTCTCAGCGTACATCTCTTTCACTTCCAAACTCTCTATATTCCCGACCATTGCCCATAGATTCTGGAGTCCATCTTGCAACTGGCATCTAACTAATTGCCATACTCTTCCTAACCTTTACTGCAAGTTGGGGCCAATTCTTTGAGTGCATGCACTTTTCTTGTACATTTAAGCAATCTTTCAAAATGTGCCCCTGCGGTAAGTAATAAATTCTAAACCAATATCCATAATCATCCCTTGTACACTCACTTTGCCTAATTCTAATATAGCTCCTTCCCCAGCAGAACTATATGGAACTCTTAAAATGATGTTTACAAAATATTTTCAGTAACTTGTCCATCTTTTCCCAATCTTCCTCTGCGCCCCACATCTCTATAGCCATCTTGACTCCACTATGGCGTTATAGATCTGTTCCAGCCATATCACATTCATCATCGGAGCTATGTACAGACATTTACTGTTTCAATGCTGATTTCCTTTTGCCAAGGCCATTTCTCTATGCTTCTTTCACCATCCAGTGCTATTAAATTTTATACCCAAATACATAAAATCCTTTGCACTTTGAAATTCTTTGCCCTGAAATAACCACCTCTCCGCTTTTCTTAATTTGTCTTTTTTAAATATAATTAAAGACCTCATTCTTTTCAGTACCTTTCAATTTCATTAACTGAGTTTCTTAAACCTACCACCGTGTATGAACTTACCAGTAAATCATGCAGTCTTGGGATTTCTTTATTATTAATTGTTGGTATTCAGTTTCTCTAACATACCATTTATAAATAGATCAAACAATATAGGACTTAACTTGCAGCCCTGCCGGAGTCCTCTATCTTGTCGCACCTCTTCTGTATCGTCTCCTTCCTGCACTTTTATACAGAATGTATTTTATGTTGATATTTGAAAAGAAGCTAGAAACAGTGATGTGTATTGAATTTATTTAAAGGTGAGTCGGAATTGTTACACTAACATCACTTAAGTTTACTCACTTAACATGTTTTGGGAAACGGTTGTTCTCATCCTCAGAAGCTAATCCGACTTGCCCGTGTTGTTGGTGTTTCCGTTTTGTGGACTGGATACTGTGGTGGCATCTTGTGGTGGTGAAATGTACTTCCAGAGAGGATTTGGTGGCAGCAAATCAAAATTCATTAGATGTGTGTTGTGTTTTAAAATGGTGATCTGCTCCCATGCACAGAACAAATTTAACATAGAGAAATTACTTTGTAACAAGTTAAAAGATCGTATTCCACAAGACAAAAAAGCTGGAATCTACAAAATCAATTGTTCAGATTGCAATAAAGTATATATAGGTAAGACAAAAAGAAACCTAGAAGGAGCACATGAAATGTATCAAATACAAACAAATGGGCAAATCTGCAGTTTCACACCATTTTTGGATCACTAATCACAACATCAAACCCAATATTACATTAGTCAAACCAGCCAAATTTGCAGTCGAATTAGATGCATGGGAGAAGATCACCATTTTAAAACACAACACACATCTAATAAATTTGATTTGTCGCCACCAAATCCTCTCTGGAAGTAGATTTCACCACCACAAGATGCCACCACAGTATCCAGTCCACAAAACGGAAACACCAACAACACGGGCCAGTCGGATCAGCTTCTGAGGATGGTAACAACCGTTTCCCAAAACATGTTAAGCATGTGATGTTAGTGTAACAATTCCGACTCACCTTTAAATAAAAAAAAGAATGTATTTTGTTTACACAATTCCTCTAAAGTACTGTCTATGCCTCTACAACAAACTTGTTGATGTCACAGAAGGAAGTACTGTTTGTTCTTCATGTGAATTTGCTCATAGTTAAACCAATTATACTTGCAGCTAATGACAATAGTGGTGTATTAGGGAGTTTAGATGTCAGTTAAGTTAAAGGTTATTTGCCTCAATCAGCTCCACATGTGAAAAGTGACACATACTTAGCATTTGTCTAGGGAAAACTGTCTGTTACTTCATTATTCTGCCAAGTTAGCCATGATTATGCTCCGGCATAATGTTCAAGTTATTCATTTAGTGGTGGAATGCTTGGTGCTGGTTGACATGACTGGAACCTTTCTACTACAAATTCAACAAGTTGGTGCAGTAGTTCTTGTTTATGCAGTTGGGTTGCTTCCAATTTGGTTGCAATTGACGAGTTTCTTTCAGGACCAATGAAACTCAAAAAAGTTATTGTAAGTCATTGAATGTTGGTTTAATAGATAATTATTAAAAAAGATTCATTGTATCATTATAATTATCATCTGTAGTGTATAAAATATATTGTAACCCTTTAAGAATGGCAACATGTTTGGCCATTATATCACCCTGAGTGGAGAGAGCCATGGACAAGAAAGAAAATGAAATGACCCCCTAAGGCCTTGAATACTATATTACCAAAAACTTATGACACAATTAATTAATTTAAATAAAAGAGTAGTACTTCAATGGATACCAGCACACTGTGGAATAGATGATAATGAAACAGCTGATTTTCTGACCAACAAAGGTAGTAAAATTATATCAACATACAATACAAAAATTAAAGAATTGCGACTTTGTCCGGTTTTTCAACTAAAGTTCTGATCTGGTTCAATTCTCTGTCCCTTCACTTCCTTTGTGACAGAGCCTCTTCATGTCGGATGGTTTACTTGATTCGGGAGTCAAACACAAGACCTCCACAACCCGTCGCTCTGCAATGGCACTCGCTACACGTCACAACAACTGTTACCAACTCGCTTGGAAAATCACTTTTGATGTCACACTAGACGCACACTCTGACTCAATAACGACCCTTGCTCTCACAAGAACGCTCACTTATTAGTCAGTGGAATTTTTCCATAAGGTTCTTGAATGTTCTAGAACTATTTTGACATACTTTCTGGAGAAGAGGGAAGAAGCAGCTTCCAGAAGGTTCTAGTTATCTGCCAATAACCTTGGGCCACAGCTGCTCCGTGACACACCTCCCTCCTCAGAGCTGTTCATCCCAGGCAGCTCTACAATCACAGCAAACCACCACCAGCGCCCCTCGAGGCTGACACAGAATGTGCAACAGGTGCCAGGACTTATGGCCCGGTTGTCGCATGATGGGCACCACCTATCCACATCGCTTTGAACATGCAACCAACAGAATCGGTGACAAGGCTTCATCAAGGTGCTGTTCGCATCCAGGTGCCCCCTGGTAGTGCTAGCATGGGTTTCTTCAAGGACTTCTTCACAATTTTCTTCGGGAGTACCAGCTGTTCCACCCTAGCCCTTCTGGCTACAAACTCCCACTCTCTTTGTTACACCATTCCTGACCATCAGGGAGTGACACCACATCCAACAGCGCTCATAGCTTGGACCTCTGAGAGAACATTTGCACACGCAGATTGTATGTCAGATTCTTTATCCTTCAGAATCATTCGTATGTCTCAATCCTTCAGTGACTCCCTCCTTAAGGTCTCCTCATACCAACCGGCTGCAGGTTGTACCATGAGTGGGGTAGGGCTGCAGTACTCTGTCATCTGCTGATCCAGATACTCATCCATTTCGGCCTCCATCATGCTTTGTTTTCTTTTGTCTGCCCATCCAGCGGTTTTTCATGCTGATTTAGATGCTCCTCCAACCCATTAATGTCATCTTCCATGTCAAATTCAATTTCTTATAACTCCTTAGTGATGTCGTCCTTCAGGGCTTTCACTGTTGCCTTTATCTGAGATATTACAGAGTTGATGTCACCATTGAGATCGGATTTCAATTTCCTCATTACAGTTTTCACACACTTCATTTCCCTTTCCATCTTTCCCATTCCGAAATGTACATTCTTTATTTCACTCTCCATTTTCTCCATTCCAAATTTCATTTCCTCCATTTCAGTCTTCATTTCTTGTTCCCATCTTGTCCATTCCAGATTCCATTTTTGTCTCTATCTTCTTAATTTCACTCACAATTTTCTCCTCCATTCCGGCCAATAAATTTTTAAGCATTTCTTCCATTTTGGCTTTTTTAATCTCACTTCTGACACCAGTGTGACATTGTCCGGTTTTTCAACTATCACTGTTCTAGTTCTTATAGCTCAACTCAACTAGGAGTTCACTTCATTCACACTATCAGTTCACTAAGGTCAACTAGTTCAATTCTCCATCCCTTTGACTTCGTGACGTAGCCTCTTCACACCAGGCAGATCATTTTACTAAGGAGTCGACCACAACCCACCATTCAGCAGTGGCACTTGTTACATGTCACAGCAGCCATTACCAACCTACTCTTGATGTCGCACCAGAAACGCACTTGCTTGCTCAGTGACTGACTGATCAACAACCCTTGCTCTCTCAAGAACGCTTGCTTATATAGTCAGTGGAATCTTTTCATAAGGTTCTCGAATATTCTAGAACTAATTTAAAATATAGAGTTGAGGGTTGTTACACTACATCACTATGATATTATGACACATCACTGCTACAAACTTCTAAATCTTCAAAAATTGATTCTAGAACTATTTTGACACACTTTCTGGAGGAGTGGGGAAGAAGGAACTTCCAGAAGGTTCTAGTTATCTGCCGATAGTGCATCTGCTGTTTACTCTGACCACTCAGCGCAATAACCTTGGGCCACACCCACTGTATCTCAAACAATGGGAAAGTTGATACAACACAATTGCAATTACTACATTACCAAGGAAATGCTCCATAACAGTATTTGAACATGAGTGTCCTAACAAACATCTACACAAGATTGTCATAACATATTCTGCTATATGCCCTTTCTGTGAACTTCAGAAGAAATGTAGAGAAACCATCCACTCCACTGCCCAGCTTTCAATCAACCATCAAAATGCTGGAGTGCAAGGGAGCAAATGGCTTCATTGCCAACTGCACAACATTAGATACCAACCCATCATAATCATCCATAGCAAGAGCAACCTTTAGGTAGAGTCTAGGAATTATACTTTTCTATTTAATGTTGCACAATAATTATTCTGTTTCCCTCAAACAGAATTTCAATAATCTGCTATATTTCTGCAATTTATTTGGAAATTATTAAATCAAATCAATATTATTTTATTTGCTTTGATGATGATAATCCTCTTCCAAATACAACTTATAATACAATGATTTTTTCATGATATCCTAAAAACAGTTCTTTTGGAATAGACATATAATCTTTATTTGATTTACTTTTTAATGTGATAGTAATGAACACTAGTTAGCTAGCATAAAGAGAGTTCTCTTTAAATGTATGTGATCATAAATGGTGTGTATAGTTAATGTCCGAGATCTGAGGAATGTGTGCTCTTTCTGCAGCCTAAAGATAAAGTGATACGTTTGCTTTTGCTATCACATACATTCTTATAACCTTGGTCACTATACAAACTCACAAACAAGAAAAATAAAAAATAAAATAAAATAGGTACCTTACCTTTAAAAGTTAATTCACCTACTTTTGTACTTGTTTTCTGTCGTCAAGGCTGACTATAATACCCTTGATGCAGTGGCAGTTCTTGGGTGATCATATACCCACAACTGCACATGCAGAATTTTTCTATTATATACGAGGTATCCAAAATATTTGGGACTGGTGCTCCCATCTCAACAGTAGTTGCAGTAGAGTTTTGTACTGCTAGATGGCAACACTAGCACGTCTGATGAGTGAGTGTTTTAAAGTTTCATGCAGCTGGGTAGATGTGTTGAGATTCTATAGTATTTTTCATGATACTCTGTGTGTAGTCGATTTTACGATGGATCCAAGATTAGAACAGAGTGTGTGCATATCTTAGGAAAAATGCTATGCAGACCCTCGCAGTGATTCAAAAGTTTTTGGGGACAAAGCGTGAGTCGTACACGTGTGTTTAAGTGGCATGCTCGGTTCAGAACCGGCTGTACAGCTATTGAAGACAATGCTCATACCGGTAGGCCCATCAGCTGCACAAGCTACATGCTCCTCGTTTTCTTTTATACCAAGGGGTTTGTGCACAAAGAATTCATCCCACCAAATCAAGCAGTGAATTCTGTGTACTACTGTGACGTTTTGCGATGGCTTCATGAAAATGTGCGGAGATGATGGCCCAAATTTTGGCAACAAAGGAACTCGCTGTTGCATCACGATAATGTCCCTGTCACAGTTCCTTGTTCACCAGCAGTTTTTTGACAAAAACATGACGGTTCTACCCCACCCACCATACTTGCCTGATTTGGCACCCTGCGACTATTCCCCAAACTGAGAATGAAGTTGAAAGGACGTCGGTTTGACACAATTGAGAGTTTTGAAGAAGAAACACTGTCTGTGCTAAACACCCTCAAAGAACATGACTTCCAGGATGCATTTGGAAAGTGGCAGAATCGTTGGGAGCGGTGTATACATGTGGAAGGGAACTACTTCGAGGATGACTGCGGTCATTAGTCTCAAAGTAAGTTTTTCAGCAGATGGCAGCACCAGTCCCAAATATTTCGGATACAACCTCATATGTTTTCACCCCTACATGTATTTCAAGATGTCCACTATGCAGACTTTCTTGTCTGTTAACTTGTGTATTTAATTTCCACATGCATTTTGTGGGGAAGCAATGCACTTTGTTAAAGAGCTGTAGAGGCCCATAAGCAGTATTGTGTGAGTAGCGGAGAAAGCTACAGAGTGCAGTATTGAAATGTATGAGATGATCAACAAGCCCAAGGATGTGATTCATAGCACACTGTGTTACTGGACAACTCGCTCAAGAGATGTGATTCCTACAGCCTCAAGTATAGGGGTATTGTGTAATTCCATAATAACTTCTCTTAACATTTCAAGATACCTTTCTGCAGTCACAGTGGCATCAAAAAAATAAGGGCCTATCACTCCTTTGCTGCATATACCAGCCCAAACTGCAACTCGAACATTTCTCTCTTCCTCAATAACAAATGGTGGGTTTTCAAAGACCAATATATGCAGTTGTGTTTGTTAAATCTTCCATTTAATTTGCTAAGTTGCTTCATCAGACCACGGAATTGTTTTGTAAATGTTAGGATCACTTTCACAGCAGATCACATACCAGTCACAGAATTTGCGTCTTCGATCAGGATCATCCTCCTTTAGGGCATGTAGTAATGTGGGCTTATATGACTTCAGATGTAATCTTTTTAACATTCTGCTTAAACTTCTGTTCAGAAAATTGTACTTCCTTAGAAGCTCTTCTTGCAGATTTCTTGGGTGATTGAATGAATGCCTGTGCAATGAGCTGTAGAGTTTCTTCAGTAGTTACTAATTTTGGGCGGCCACTGCATGGCAAGTCAGCTACAGAACCTGTCACCTCGAAGATAGCTTGCATGCATGGCAGCGGAAACAGATCATCTTACATCATAATTGCAAACAAATTTCCACTACATCAAACAAACATGTTCTATTCTGTAGACAATTTTCTATCCATAATGTACAATGAATGCACAAATGACGCCAAGGCTCAGATTGTCACTTGTTAATAATAAACTAGTTCTGCCATCACTCATTAAACAAATTTCACTGTGCACAGGTTTTGCAATTTTTCAATGTGAGGGTAAAATTTTAATTCGGTAAAATTTGACCATGGACAGAAAATGCACAGTGGTTAACTGACTTATGTTGCATACAGTATATTTAAACATTCATTCAGCATGATGACTATGGCAGAAAAGTAAGATCACAATACTAGATGACTGCCCGACATTGCACGGTAGCTGTTTTAACTCAAATGTTGAATTAATTTATCTCCCCCATTGTTTATGAAATGATTGTACAATTATCTATAAGACCTCTAGCCCCCATAGCTGTCTTACCCAACATTGCATTGGTACCTCTATAAGCACAGGGCTGAAGACAGGGTGATTTTTTAATGTCGTAAGCAGTCAATAATTTGTACTTTTACCTAAAGTGTAAGTATCCAAAGTATTACCCAGATTGGTCAAATAATGACAATTTGTACATAAGGGGTTGAAAAACATAAGGGGTTTTGATGTTGTATGGTATCCTATAATTTTCACTAAGTCCTACAGTTCAGTGTACAAATTTGTACCCTGGTTGACCAAGCAGTATAGTTTTATCTATAAGGGGTTGAAAATAAGTAACGGTAGCTTTTAAAAATGTTGAATAATATATAATTAAAAATAAAGATTAGGTGGTTTTTGTATGTTATAACATATCTACGAGTTTTACCAACTCCCATTGTATAATTGTGCAATATTTTGACCATGTGGTTTAAACAGTGCAGATTTCTGCATCAAGGGTTGAAAATATGGTAAGGGTAGTTTTTTAGAGTTGCAAGTAGCTTATAATTTTCATTGAGCCTGTAGTGTAACCATACCAATTTCATCTAGAAGGCCAAAGAATGTTGATTTGTATGTTAGGGGTTGAAAACAGGGATTGAATATTGCTTAATTTGTGATTATTTCTAGCCAAAAATGTAATGTGAATAATTTAACATGAATAGAATCATCACTTTGGCTATCAATACTATAATGCATAAGAAATTATAAGAAGTAGCAATGGGATAGAGAAAGTTATGTGATACATCAGAGCTTTTAGTACTAAATAATATATTATTTTGTTGAATTAACAATTTTTTTTTAATTATCCAAGAAAGTCATATAATAATATGAAAAATTTTAAATGGTGAATAAAGATTACTACACATTGAACACTTTACAAAACTTTAAATTCTTAAAGGAGTACTGCACTCAAAAACTATTTTGTCATGTAATGTAGAGAATGTGTAGCTCGTAAAGGTAAAAGACCCCAACTTGCAATTTGATACAGTTCTTAATCTACAGGGCACTAAAGCAGCAATTGTTCGCTATGATGACATATTTCTGCAATAAGACAGCTGGCAGTAGCCAGTTAGCATTTCTGTGTTATTGTTTGTTTTTGCTGTAAGCGAGTCTTCTGCTATCTAATTATTCCTGACTGACAGGTAGTTATTTGCAGCAACAATGCCTTTTTCCAGCATTTAAAGCTGTAGTAATACTTCTGGGAAGAATACAAGTATTGGCTATTATTCTTTTCTGAACAAGGGCAAATTGCCAGGTGTGGCTTTTATTTACAAAATGAAAATATTTCATTCCCACATCAGGTTCAATAATCTGTTGCATACATTTCTGAAATGAAAATTTTAATGAGTCATATATGATGAAATGATGGCTTCTCTCCAGTTGTAAATTTAAACATTCACAAGTGAAAGATATGCTGTTCCATCAAACTTTCTATACTCTGTGAGGTTTATCTTGACAGGTTTTCTACTGCCCTTGTCTCACACAGAGTGCTATCTTTGTCTAGGAGAGGGGGTGGGACAGCAACTAGCTCTTTTTGCGATTTGTGGAAATTCCAGACCTGTAAAAGCTCGCAACCTTCCCGCTTCTATTGTATGCTGACTGAAGATTGCAGTGGTGTATGAGCTGTGGGTTTGCTGTTTTGTGGATGTTTTCAGTGTTACAACATATGGATATAATGTTTAATTATTTTCTAGTAATTTTGGTTGTATTTGTATTGTTTCGAATTGGGTTTCGAAGGAAAGTTCTAAAAGTAGATGGTAGGTAAATGGTAGTTAAAATTCACAGTTTCTTCAGTGATGAATGTGACGCATTGACATGCGGAAAACTGACTATTTCAGTGACAAGTATAGTTGACAGAACTGCTGCTGCTACAGGTATTTCTGCTCGTTCCGTCCAACGAATTTTAAAAGAACACAAAAATGCTGAAGCTAGTAGTGGTAGGTTTCAAACTCCAGGCAAGAAGTGCCCGAATAGGAGATTGCAAAAAACAGAAATACTCATTCACGGCAGCTGTTATTAAGCGAACAATCTATTCGTTATATCGTACGGACTTTCTGCCTAGTTTGCAGGACATATATGGGGCTTTAAAAGTTCAAGACATACTGAAAGAAAGCGTGTGGTCGTTAATAAAAATTCTTAAAAAGCTCCATTTCAATTATAGTAAAAATTTGAAAGGAAGACGCTTTTTAATGGAATGAATGAATATTGTTTCTAAACGATTTCAGTTTTTAAGATGAATGAAGGAACTGAGGGCTACTGGTAGACCTATAGTGTACCTTGATGAAACGTGGGTAAATATAAACCATACGAGAAATAAGATGTGGAAGTGTGACGGTGATGAAAATGATTTCCCTCTTGTTACCAAACATAATATTTCATTTAAAAGTGGTGATGTAAAAGCGCTGTTTGATAATGCGATTACAAAAGTGATTCCAGGCAACTGGAAAAGGGCGCGTGAGCATGTACAAACACTGAACAGTTTCACTGGGAGAAAGACGGTCTGGTAGAAGAAATTATGGACAGATTAATCATAAATTTAGAAGAATCGGAATCTGAAGATGAGTACGAAGCTTCATTTGAAGTTTCTGACACTGAATCAGAGAATGGAGAACAATGGTCGGTGAGGAGGAGGAGCACTACGCCACTGATGCGTGTTTGGCTGATGTATCTGCTTTGCTTGTGTCACCATAGAGTGAGAGCGAGATGGTGAGTATTTCTTTCTCTGTCTAAAAGGGACACGACTACTTAAACCTCACGGACTTTAAGTGTCAGCCAACAACAAAAATACTTGAAAAAAAAGGCTTCTATCATAAGGAAGAAAACTGTTTCACAACTATTAGAAAACCATAAGTCTGGCACTAGCACCATATCAGAATGTGAGACATCTGAATTTGATGAAATAGAAGATCTGGAAATAAGTATCCATGGAAGTGTTCAATGTGAACTGGTACAGCAGATATTGATTCTGATGAAGATTACAATCCTTACAAAAATGAAATGAATGAAAAAGGTCATATAAATGTGAAAGAATAGCCAACTTCCTATTTACCAGTACATTGTTATTTAAATTATGTCATATGTGTGGAATACGAGTGGCGCCATGGCCGAGTGGTTAGACTGCTCATCTCCCACCAAGGTAGCCTGGATTTGATCCCAGGGACCCGTATGTGGGATTTGTCATAGACAGAGAGGCATTTGGGCAAATTTTCTCTGGCTTCTCTGGTTTACCCCATCATTCATTCCACCAGTTGCTCCATTTTGCCTTCAATTCATATCATGTACTTCCTTACTCTCATACCTGGCTGCGGTCAGTCCCCCATTCTGGGTTCTTCATTCTCTGATTCAGTGTTCGTCTGCTCTTTGACAGGCCTTTGACTCTAGGCACTGGTGTAAGTCCTTCATACGAGGAGGGTAAGCTGCCTAAGTAAGTAAATAAGCAAGTGTAGAATGCCTATGACCGAAATTCAGACACATCAGTCAGGTAGGTGTTTTCATGTGAAAATTGTTTGCATCAACTGTCATTCCCTTAGTTGGCAATCTTCAAGTGAAGAAAACACTTTTACTGGTAACATTTATATTGCATCAGGACACTACTTGTGTGCACTTGCAGAAACAACCAAGATGTGTTGTTTTAGTGAGGCTTGCTTTCATAAGTTGGCTAAACAATATTTGATTCATACCATTCACCACATGTGGGTTGAGGAAAAGGATATTAACTTTGCAGCAGCAGTAGAAGAAGAAAATCTGTGTAGCAATGGAATGAGCAATACAATTCTCCGGGATTTTCAGCAAAATATTATATCATCATGAACCTGAGAACGTTTAAAATATTGTAACTTCGTTCTCATTCAGAGGAGCATGCTTGTGAAACACTACTTCAGAAAATATGTCAAAAACTTCTACAGAAAATTTCTCTGTCTGATAGACACACAGGAATGAGAGTTATGAAAAGGACGTTACCAACTATTCATCACGAGTTTGATGTGTGGCATCTCAAAAAATCACTGATGAAAATATTTAACAGGTATAACAAAGATTTGATTACCATGAATGAAAAAAATAAATTTATAAACATCTCTGGTGATCCTCAGCTACATCCTGAACTGCTTGTTCTACTTTGATTCTAAACCACATATGCAATACCCATTCATGGCGAAAATGGAAAGGGTTTCACATCCTTTACACATAACAACCAGATTGGAGACTGTAATTGGATCAAGAAAAATTCAAAAGAATATTTTAATCTGCAAAAGATAATTTGTGACAAAAGGTTTCTGAAAAATCTGAATCATACAAGTAATTTTGTACATACTGACAGTCTAGAATGTTTCCATAGTGAAAGACAAGGCTGCACTGTGGGAATGTATGTATGATCTAGATCACAGCTCTTGACCACAATGCCCATGAAAATGAATTAAAATGTTCAACACCAAATTTTCAAAAGCATCGACAGAATAGGTGTATATTAAAAAAAAAAACAGTAAGAGAACTGTCAACTGGTAACAAAAATGATTCATAAAATAATTGACAGTATACTTAACAAATGCACCAGCTATGCAATTCCAGACGTAACAGATAGAGAAAGTTGTCCACAAGAGCTTGGGGTCATTATTCAAGGTAAAGCTCCTGTACACGATCAAATTTTTGACGAAATCAATGCTTTACAAGACTTTCCAAAGAGTTGTCACAACTTTTTTTGTCAAATTGTTTCCAATGCTTTTAGACTTTGGATGTCTTGAAAGCAAATGAGGACATACTCTAAATGGTCAAAGATTTGACAATGATTTGATGGCTTTGGCCAATGAAATGCAAGTATATACAGTGCATCACAAAATCTGCTACATGGCTGAAAGTGAAAAGTAAACAAAAACGGCTACCTGGGCAAGGAATGTCATATGTGAGCTGATAAGGTTACATGAACACTGCGTATCTCATCAAGATAAAGATGAAGGCACACAAAGAAATTGTCAAGCAGATTTCTGAACTAAGTATATAATACTGCACTGATGCAAAGTTATATACGGTAATTAACCTATCAATTCCATTGTATTCTAATTTTGTGGGCTATAATATGTGAAAATGCAATGTAATTATGTAAAGAGTGATATTTCATTGCAAATAGTTATACTGTGGCGCTAATAGTAAATTCCTTTGCACATGATAAATTATCAATGTGTTCTGAAGGGGTTCAGTTTGGCAAAACGATGATGTGTAAATACACCTTTATGACATTCCCAAGTCTTGTCTGAGCTTGTCAAATATTGAAATATGTTTGACAACTATTTTTTTAAACTCTTGAACAAAACATTTGATCATATACAAGGGGCTTAAAACCCAGTAAAGAGAAACCTGAAGAAAGATATTTCTCATGCTTCGGACTGGAGCTCTAGCATGACTGGATTGCAGAGTGATGTCATCACCACCAACCCCAAACTTTCAAACGTACATATCTCAATAATTATGGTTATTAAAATGCTTACTTTATGGTAATATTTAGAATTATCATGATCATGTCACCCATCCTGGATATGCTGAGTTTGCTTGCTCCTTGACAGACTACTGACCCAAGACATTGGCTGGTGTGTAAACCCTACAAAGAGGAGGGTAATCTGTTGAAGATTATTATGATTAAAGATGGGAATTCCATGCACTATAAAACTACAATAATGCACGATCAAGTGAAAAATATATTAAAAATATTCACTATCATTTTTGTTCCCAATTCATTAATTCTCTTCCCTTTTTGCACAGTTAACAACTAACAAAATTTCTAAATTTTGTTTTGTGAGGTTCCTGCGCTTATCGGTCAAAAGATTTTTGTAGGCTGAAAATGACCCCTCTGTATCACAAGAAGTTGTAGGCGCAAATTTGAATGGACATATCTGTGACAGTGCCATGTCAAGTTCTTCATTCATACTTTCACCACAAAATACCTTCTTCACTGAACAAAGGAATCCGTAGTCTGGGTTCCTGTTTGTGACATTGTCCAGTTTGTTCTTTGCATCTCCCCCCATTTTCCCTTGGGTATGACTGAGGAATCTATGGAATTCATCAACAATTGACATTGAGTCTACCAGTAGCAGACACATGGCTTCTAATTTCATTGTTGTAGGGGCAATTTAGAAAAGTTAGTCTTAATGTAAATTAAATCCTGCTACACATTTTTGCATTCAAATGCTGCTTGTGCATTTCTGGTACAAACGGCATCATCTGGGGAGAAACTGTTTACTACCTAAACTGAAAGAAGTATTTACTTTACAATTAAATATTGAAGTTTAACTTTATTGCAATTAACTATGTATCAATTTTATTTATACCGATTTAATGGCATCAAAATTGTCAGAGTAAAACATTGCACCTTCAACCAAGTACCCCATTAGTAAGGATGGGCTCAGGGGGTAATGTAACTCAGGTTTCTCTTTGTAAGCAGCTACACCTGTATAAAACAAAATATCAAAATGACTAATTTATTTGTATACCTTTGGGACCATTAAAACTGATATAAACATAAATTTTACACATACCTTTTTAGTTGAGGATATCAAATTATTGTCATTGTCATAATTAGAGTGTATTGCTTCTGCAACACGATGGAGCCCATGAGCAAGACATGTAATGTGTTTTGGGTAGAATATTTTAAATTGCTTTCCCAGCCTTCAGCATGTAGGGAGCAGCACCACTTAACAGCAAAAGAACTCTACTTTTATTTAGATTATTTGGCCACAGAATACCTAAAATATAAGAATCATTTTCTCAGAAAATTATTTATATATATATAGGATCTTAAATGAGAATAAAATAATTATTTAAAATTATATTCAATTACAATATCTGATTAAAACTTACGCCATCCATCATCAAAGAAACTAGCAATTGTGGAGTTATTTGCTATATGCAGGACTTTGCAGCACACTAGATGGACTTGACCAGGCCCATCCTCAGTTAATTTTCCTACATTTAGGTTAGCAACATAGCACCCCATAGGATCAGTTGTTGTACATATGTTTGAAGTTCCCAGGTCCTTGCAAATTTTTATCCAATATCTGGTTAGCAAAACAAGTATTTTTACATGTGTGAAAATAGTTTTCATTTATTTTTACACGAAATTAAATTTATTTTGGCAAATACATTATGTAGGCGTACATGATTATAAGATTTTGGAACAAATTTTCCTCAATGTTGAGGAATCAGGACATCTTTTTATGTATACTTGCCCAAAAAAACCCTTAAGAGTTGAGTTTCTGAGTTTCACAAGTGGTATATTTGCTCCTACAAAAGCATCACACAAATCCATGTAAAAATTATTTTGCGCTCCTTAGGTGCGAGATCAGTAATGAATGACTGGATTTAGTGTGTTGCAGATTCTTTTGTTTTTTGCATTCTTGCAATATGTGATGCAGATGTACATGGTGTTCAATTTGAAAGTTTTTGTAGATTTTATCTGAAATTACAAAAGATCTTCTGGTTATATGGATATGATTTTTAAAAAAATTACGTTTTTATTTAATTATTTAAAATAAATTTTGTAAAGTTTTACAAAGAACAAGTGGCATAGAAAATTTTTGGAAAAAGAATAGCTTACCTCTTTACTACCACAATCACATCATCCCCATCTAATCTGATAAAATCCTTTCCTTTTATCCACTGTGCAAGTACACTTCTGGAACTTTTAATTGGAGGCACATTAACACACACAAACAGAATAACACAGACATTTACCACTACGAGGTTCAAACACACTCTGCGAAGATAGTTTAGCAAATGATTTCAGTTTTAGAAGAATCGAAATTGCTAGTAAGATTCGTTCAAATTCCACAAGACCACTCTGCAGCTGGGTCTTTGTTGCATCAGTCACGGTACCTGGCTTAGAAGGCTAAATTTCCATTGTATCACCCCCATTTTCTTTCTTCAATCCTGATTCCTGAAGCAAAAATAAGAATGATAAAATCGAAAAACTGAGGTGTCTACTCAAAACCCTTAAAATATGCATCTAAACTGAGAATGTTGTATATTATATGTATAATTAAGCTAAAAATGCCTTATACATGCATTAGCATATTTTAGCCCCAAAAAGGTTAAAATACGCAAATATGCATGGAAAAAGTATACACATATTTGGAATCACAAAGTAATGAAATGGATAAGTACTAAGCTTGAGCTATATTATCCAATTATCTTGGACATGCATTTGCATGGAATTCTCGTCTTTAGTTATCATTATGTAATAACAGTACTATCATCACTACATAAGGAAAATCTGCTCCTTTGCAATAATCCAATAGACACTATATCAATTAAATATAATCTAAATTTAAATATCTATGTTGGCAAGAAGTGCACTCATACTTCTAAAGCATGCGCGCACCACACTGAATGCTTTTGGGCTGAAGCTTTCATTACCACTTTCTATTTTAGAAGCCATTTTATACTTGTATATTAACAAAACAAAAGCTAAATGTTACAGTTTACCACAACATTACAGGAAATCGCCCACTGAGCTCCAGTTTCTCAGTAATTCAAAGTTGCATTGGGACCTGCTTGTTTGTATCATTATTTCTACTGTTACTCAAAATGCATTTGAATTTAACTACATTAAAATTTAAAGGAATTCTAACGCATTAATTAGTTTCTGTATTTAAAATTATTTTTGTAAGGTATGCCCCAAATTATTACATATGATATGAGTAATGTAGAAATGTTAATTGCAGAAGGTGCAACAGGAAATGTAACAATACCACATGTGTTAGCATATTTAACTTTCTGTTGACAAATTTAAGTATTAAAGGGATTCAACTACTGAATATAATTACATAATACAGATAATTGCTACTGTAGTTACAAAACAATATAATAAAATATCACTTTGCAAATTGCAAATATTATTTTTCCATATTTTAGTTTATGCCACTACTTTAAAATTCTTTAAGTTGCTGCTTGTTTAATTTTTCATTGTGCTTAGACATTCCACAAGATTCCAAAAGCAATTCAATTTTTTTTATATGTAACTGAAATTCCCAAAAGGACTAACCGTTCACATCTTAAACCTAATTACATTGAGTTTTATTTTGACTTTTGCAGGTCTGAATGAAAGAAGAATGACACTATATAGTGCAGCCCTAAAGCAGAACCTGAGAAACAATATTGGTGCTACAGAGCCTCACAGTAATGTTGGAGTGCTGTCGATAGGAAGAAGTGAAGTAGAGCCATATAAACTGGTGTGTTATTACAATCTACCACATAATGGAAGTGGTGGTGACCTATTTCCAGAAGCAATAAATCCATCTCTTTGCACACACATTAATATAGCCTTCGTTTACATTGCAAATGGTTCATTGCAACCAATCAGCGTAATGGAAATGGAACTTTATAAAAGAGTTATAGCTTTGAAGTCTTCTAATCCCTCTCTGAAAGTTATAATTAGTGTTGGAGGAGGCTCAGAACAAGGTGGTTTCCCTACCATGGCTTCAACACATGAATCGCGAAAAAGGTAGGATTGTGAATGAAGATATAATTTATATTAAAATCCTCACTTACCTTTTTACTTTCTCTACTAAGTATAGTAAATGTATTCCACCCAAAAATTTTATGTCGTGATTTCCCTGGAAATATATATTTCCAAGCCCCCTGAAGATCAAAACAAAGCGTTTTTAGGGAAAGGTCCATATGTGTGCCTACGAACAGCATAACACAAAAAAGAAAAGTCGAATAAACACCAAACTTGGTATTTAGGTACAGTACCTTCCAAAGATACAACACAAAGATTTTCAAGAAATTCCCCCCCCCCTCAACTACCCTTTACATGGAACATCTTTACGAATTTTTATTTCCTAAAAGGGCTCTTAATAAGTTTTATTAAAACACCATATATTGAACACATTTACATGACAAATAAAATGTATATCTTGAATTTTCTGGGAATAGCCTGTGAAGTTCTGTTCATTCGGAAGGAATTATTTATTATCTTGTAGAACTGGTAAACGTTAAGTTATAGACGAAAATGCACATAAAAAAATAGATCTCTTTAAAATACACAATTTATTTTAAATAAATTTTCTTGTGCCATAAGCCATTTCTGAGATTTCCATTATTAATGTTTCAAATTGTTCATTATTTGGTCATTATTTTCAAGTCCTGTCAACATTCAGTTGTTTCTCGCGATGTCATGGAAACAGTATGGCAGCATATAGCGTCCAGTTGTTAAACATTTGACTATCGCTGTTCTCTATAACGAAATGTGTAATGTAGCTGTTTCTGTAAAGGTTTATGTGTATTAAAATGAAGGAGATAGAAAAATAAACTTTATTAAGGTTAGTTTGTATACCCACTAATAAACAACAGAGGGTAAAGAAAGTCGTGTGAATATATCACATCAGATTTTTCAGAATAAACATAGGATATAGTTTGTGAAATCTTATGCATGCTGTTTGCTTCTTTACTCTGTTGATTCATATCACTATGACTACTGCTAAATGAGTCAATGGTGTGCAATATTAGAACTATCTGCTGGAAGCAAAATTTATAACCCAGGCTCTCTTCTGTCGATAAAACTTTACTTGCAAATAATTTATTCTGTAGACCCATTTAATTATAAAAGTTTAGTTTCTGGATTTATTTCACGACTTGCTGCAGTTGACAGTTAGTTTGTTTGTTTATTTATGTTTAATCCCCCTCTCTCCTTTCCACTCCCTCTCTCTTCCTCTTGCTCTGAGAAAGACTTTCTTGAAACTAAAATTTGAAATTCGGGCACCATTTAAGTGTTACACGTGTCATCATTGAAGAGTAACATTCATTTGGCGACAAAAATGCAATTATCAATTTCTTGGTTAATGTAAGTGGAGTATTGACATTCTTACAGAAATAAACTTCACATGTGATCCTCCATTCCAACTTTGAGTCCCATTAAAGTTTTACAAAATAGCCTTCCATTATGACAGCACTCATATTTATCACGTAAATGCTTGCTTTAGGTCATTAGGTAACAAATGTATATCTGATTGTGTTCTAACTCACAGAAATTGTATGTGATGTGCCATTGTGGCAGTCAAAATATGCAAGTGCTGAAGATAACAATGACTAGCTCCTAAACAGTTTTATGCCTCCTTCATGCAGGCCCTGATAATGTTCAGAATATCTTAAGCCCAAGGCTGAAGTGCATCCGGAGCAATGATGGAAATTTGTATTGAACAAACTACTGTATCCAAGCCATTACAATGACATGGCAAGAGGACCAGAAAATGCTTTCAAATGTAGACTTCAGCATACTCGGTTTGTTCTGATTAATAAAATTAGCATGCAAGCCTCCCAAACCAGTTCAATTATTCATACCAGTTCCAAACAAAGTTCTGCCTAGAGTAAACTGTAACTATGATCATTTCCAACTTTATTTAAAAACTAACAGTAACTACCCATAGCACACCTCACACATAAGACAGTACAGGTTAAATGGGATGTACTTTTGCCACAAGCACTGTACATATGCTTGCAATTTAGGTGCTCGGCTGCGATCAGTGTACCAATTGAATGACATCCTGTAAATGATTCATCACCAAATAGTAAAACATCTGCACTGCTATTTAAGGCTGTTGTAGGACATTCAATTTTCACCTGCACTTTAGCTCTCCTCTTTGTATTTTTAGTAGATCCTTCCAAATACAGTTTTGCAGGCATAAAAATATATATTATCAAACAAATATTGAAACGTTTAAGTTGGTAGGCTATCATCACCGTTTACCCTTGACAAAATTACATTCAACATGGATGAAATAGTTTTCAAACATCAAAGAAGGAATGGTGCACATCACTCTGCTTTGCTTTATTCCATCATATTGTATTAGCCCAGCATGCTTTTGTTTTCCCCCCATCCTTTTTGCTTTCCTTTTTTCCTTAGAGGTCCTTTCATTCGTTCTGTTTTTTTATCCTATAGACTACTAT
Organism: Deroplatys truncata; assembly: GCA_030765065.1. NCBI lineage: Eukaryota > Metazoa > Arthropoda > Insecta > Mantodea > Mantidae > Deroplatys > Deroplatys truncata. The sequence goes on along the minus strand of CM060983.1, from coordinate 225,291,364 downwards.
TCCTAAACACCTGGTAGCCTTGGTTATTTCTTTTACTGGCTTATTATCACTCATTTTACTTGAATAATCTAACACCATTATTATTTTGTATTTCTTCTTAGTTTACCAACATTTCATCTCTTCTTAGCTTCTCCCTCCATAACTATAATTAATATTTACATAACATATTTAATAAATAACCTACATAACACTTTACAGTATTTCACGCGCTATAAACATACACTTTTCCGTACAACTGATGTTAATCTTTACTGCCTTGTGCCTGTTAGCTGAATAGATGGATAACTTTTGCTTGCCATACACAATGAATGCAAGAAGTTGCAGGATTCCACTTCTTTTAAAAACTCTCTAACCTTCCCCAACATATTCTCTCACTTGGTCCCCATTGTAAACCCAATAACAAAAAAATTTTGCTGGCTGACTTTACTACTGCATAGGTATACAATTTTCCAAAAATGCTTATTTAAAAAATTAAAAAGCTCATGTTATTAAAGATAGAGAATTCAAACTAGGCAGGTATCAGCACTCAATTTACTCTAACTAAGAAAAGAATACATTTGCATTTTATTCTTTGGTTTATTAGTTACTGCATGATAAGCATAGAAACAGCAAATATCAGACTTTTACTGAAAAACACATTTTCTTTAGAAATTTGGACCCACAATCTATAAAGGCTCTAAAACTGATGGTATCTGATACAGAAGAATATTCTACATAGGGTAATGTCTTCAAAGCTGAAAATTATAACAACTGAATATTTACACCATATTATTAGCAAGTTGGCAACAAAGTGAGAGTACAAAAGACAGAGATACCCCATTTACCTCCATACCACTTTTTAAGCTTAAAACAAGCTATAATCTGAACAGATTAGCCGCATTTGTAACAAATTATACAGATATGTCTCTGAGAACTAGCTGGCTTACCTGATGATGCATGATGCTTTTGAAACTCGAATGAGGAATGAATTAATTTCATTTACATCATGTTATTCTTTATAAAATCAATGTATACAACGGTCTAGAGAACTTATGTGATTAATCCTCCCCTACCATTATAGTTGTAATTCCTAACAACAGATGAAAAATCTCCTGATGTTCACACAAAAGGATGTGAAACATTGGCGGAACGTCCGACTTCTTTAACCTCTCCCCCAACAATCTTTCAAGTTGCACAGCCTGTAAGTTCCCTTTGGCAGGGGAACGATCATCAGTTGGAGTAGTGAAGAATATTTTAGAATAACTATAATAGGTAAAATTTTAAACCACCGTACCTTCTCTTTGGTCCCATAGTTATTTAATAACATAAAAGTTACATAGTTTTTACATAATATAGGAACCCTTAACCTATACAACAAAATATAGGTGAAGTTTGCCACATTCCACACTCCTAGTACACCAAGTAAAAGTCACATATAGTCTGCAACCATTAAGAAAAATAATCTTCCCACTTGTTAATATAAAACATCAGTTCACTAATTTCTAATGTTAGCATTTTTCTCTCTATATACAAGTATTTAGCATGACCTACTTACAGCATTAAGTACAAAAGCAAATAAAGCCAAACTTTCTTACATGAAGGTTATTAGAATATTTTGGCATTGGTATCATAGCCTTATAAGTAGAGCCAATTCTCTTTTGTTGTGCTGTGTCTTCTGCTTTCTTAATTGCTAAATCGTGACCATCTATATAGTTTGGAATGAAATATCAGCGCAGTCTTATTTGACATCCATTTTCTGTGAAGTAACAAATAACTATTTTCTACTCCATGGCTATCTCAACAAAAGGTCAGAGCCTTCTGTGAAGTATGTTCTTGTGTTCGTTTCTAGTACATAGGCATTGTAAAACCATATCAGTCTTATAGTGATTTACAAGTAAATTAGGTGATTTATAGCCCATGTCTTTCGGAAAGAATAGAGCTATTCAATGGTGAAAGAGGTATCACCACTCCATGCACATGCACACTCACACACACACACACACACACACACACACTTTTCTATCTTTATCATATTAGTATAGATAATGAAAAGAGATGCAAATGATCTCGCAATGAAAACTATGTCCTGTATCCTTCTCTTTCATCATATCAGTCATTTTTTGGAAATTTGGGGAGGTGCTTCTCGCAATATACAAATATGATGCTCATCTTACAGAAGAGCTGTAGTAGAATTGTTTTTAATGTCCAAAGACGAGAAATATGTAGAAATGTACTTACAGAAAACAAACAACATCCATATCTGTCTACCAAGTTATTGTGTGAATTTATAAATAATCCTAAAGTTATAAGTTAACAAATAGCGGTAGGTATCATCATCAAACTAGGTATAATATGGAATTTCACAGAATTAACAGTGAGGAAAAAGCAATCATACTGATCCTTGTATCTTAGGCAGCAAATTAAAATAAATTACCATCTGAAGTTAAATCCAATTCAAAAAAATTCTTTGAAAGAAAGTCTTATGAATTATCTCAGCCAAAACTCTTTATAAAATTGAACTATGAATCAAATTGTAATATGTATTTTGTATTACTCAGGGAGTCTGAAAAGGTGTACTTTCAATGAAATCAAATTTTTGGGTAGAATGCAATACTTCCCCTACTTACTATGGTAAGTGATAGAGAAACTAAGAATGATCCTTGAGGATTTTGTTTGTATTAAGGTAATTCTAGTCATGTTGATGTTGTAGTGGAAAACCTTGGGGTGGAAAATCCTAAGGTTGCTAATAACAGAGGAGCCATAGGCTCAGAGGTAGGCGCATTTATTACTAGAGGGGTAGGGATTGCATCAGGAAGCGAGGTAGCATTAAGTAAAGACTGCGTCAGGTTGTGTAAATGGCCTAACTAGCAGTTAGGCCATTCTATTAGGTGTTTTAGGTTTGGGGGCCCACTGATGGTCCCTAGCACATGCAGGAGGTTAAATACCTATCACCAAAACTTACCTGAAGATTGGGGTTCAAGGCCCAAGTTTATCATAGACACATGGTGTCCTCATAGCAGCGTCATGGAGAGATGACCTAAAAACGTGGCCAATAAATACACTCCACCATGCTACCACAGCAAGGTGTTGTCCCCGATCACAATTTATTCCAATTACACCACTTCATGAAAGCTAATGCAACTTCCCAGTTGTGGATTGAATCGCATGAAGGGTTATTATATCTCCCCCAAGGTTACAAAACTTTAAGAAAACGCCAAAAAGGTGTGCTGACGGGAGTGCTTTGATATAGGGGTTACTTCCTGTGTCCCATTCACGGACTTGAGAATAAAGCTAGGGGTACTCCAAATCAAATTGAGTTAAATGAATTACTGCTTTGGTAACCCTTCTTCCTGTCATTCCTGCGCAAGACCATGAGAAAATTTTCAAGGTTAGAACATGACAAAGGGTTGTGCATAAGGTGGTGTGGTGGTAACAAGTCTGTTGACCTCACTCTGATGATTTGCTGTGCCTTGGCGAGCTTTCAGCATCTCTCGCTCCTTCCTGCTGAAGTAATTCAAGTATATAAGGGTGGTAGCAAAGCTCTTTCACATGTTTGTTTAACTGAACATTGTCCTTTGCACCTATTTACAATATTTATGTTTTCTGTCTTTGCCTTCATTCTCGTAATCATTTCAACAGAAACTATTCAATACAATGAATAAATGGATTTGAGGTAAGTAAAAATGTATTTCAGTAACATCATAATAATTAAACTTGGAGGAGATATTGGATTTGTTGCCTGGATATATTATTATATGGAAATCTGACTTGTAAGGTTACTTCTTATATTGCAACTTTCTCTTTGCGTAGTTCTGCTATATGCTCATATGTTTTTCCAATTTCTCTTAATGTGCAGTAGTTACTGTCAGTTTTATACACTCCGTATGTTTGATGATTACACATTTCTTGTGTCATTTGTACTGTGTGTGTGTTTTAACTATTCTGATGATATCATGTTTTATTTCTAGTTCCATCTTTACTTTGGAGTCTAAAGCTAACTTAAATAATGCAGCTAAAGAAGAAAATTTGTACATTAAGACTATATATTTATTACTAAATTCTAGGAATACTGCATGCACCTAAAAAAACATGATGTAGGGAGTGGGAGGGTGGGTCTACAATCTGTGGCATTTACAATACTTTAATCTATGGATTAGATTCTAGGGTGTCCATTATCGTAAACTCTGGTGATGGGATTTGCCTCCACCAAGTTGTAGTGGAGGGTGGAGAGAGAAAAAGAAATTCATGCAATTTATTCATTGTGTGTCTAACCATACTGTAATGGGAGAGGCAGTAACATTATCTCGCCTGTGCCAAGTTGTCACTCAGCACTGTCACCTATTTGTAGTGGTAATTATACTCTGCTACTCCACAATTTTGTAATAAACCTATGGATGGAAAACCCTGGGGCTCCTAAGAACAGGTGGGCCATAGCTCAGGGGTAAGCGTGTTCAGTACCGGAGGGTTAGGGATGCCAAGAGGAAGCGAGGTAGCATTAAGTAAAGATTGTGTCAGCTTAACTAGCAGTTAGCCCATTTTAATAGGTAGGTTTGGGGGCCCACTGACTGGCTCCAGCATGCAGAGGCGTAAATATCAATCACCAAGTCTTACCTGAAGATAGTCCTGGCAGGACTTGATGCAATAGGTAAAATAAAACTGAAGGAGAGATCATGGTTCAAGACCTAAAGTTGAACGTAGATGCATGGTGTCCTCTTAGCAGCATGATGAAGACAAAATTGAGAGAGATGACCTATACATGCAGTCCACCATGCTACCTCAGTAAGGCGTCCCTGGGCATGGTTTGTTCCAATTACACCACTTCATGAAATCTGATGCAACTTCAAGTTGTGGATCGAATCCCACAAAGGGACATTGCAATATACAGGTGATACCAAAGGTCAGGGATGGTAGAGAAAATCAAGAGGAACAACTATTTTATGTGACAAAAGTCACTGTTTTGTGTCTAGGAGTGCTTATAAAGTGGAGCAGATAATGTCTAGCAGTGCACATCCTCCATGATCAAAAGGTTGTTTACAACATTTAAGGAATTGTAGAGAAGGTCAAAATGATCAATAATGTACCAAAATGTGTTTCATTACAGAGTATGTACTAAGTACCACTTCCAAAAAATGTCAGAAGACGTGAAGTCTGTCATTCAAAACCTGTCACAAATAGCGATGTGACTGTACAGTAAACATAACAAGCTCTCCAGAGTAGGTAGAAACAGTACAGTAGTATCGGCAAAAGGGAGCTTCCATATCAGTACAGTCAACCAATTCACATCGTAGTGTATTCCACATCAACTGTCGCTATTAGTTTATAGTTCCTGTAATTGAATAGTCCAACATGAAGACTTACCTTCCTTTGTTGACACTGCAGTGCCAGACACACAAGTTGCTCGTCTGCAAACAGCAACAAACTGAATATGAACATAAACGATGACTAACCTAGTAATAGAGGATATGCGCTCTGAGACCCCCATCCTCTCCACCCGGCAAAATGATGGATATACATGAATTTTGTTGTTGTTCCTGTTTTTTGACTTCCTCTACCATCCTTGAAACACTGTATCACCCTATACAGATTTTGCCATTGTTTTCCTTTTGCTTGTGATACATTTCCTTCCTTAAGTATATTGTTGCATGTTAATGTACTCCAAATATCTTGGAACCAGAACTGTGTGATGTGCCTCAGCTGATAATAGAAGTGCACTTGTGCGGCAGGAGGAATGATTGGTTTACTCAAGGCCTCGCAGTGCAGTTTGTTCTGTTTTTCAGTGAGAGCAACACCTGAAGTGAAATGAGGGTAATGGAAAGTAATAGCCCTAATTATTCTGTTCCACATTGGGTATTTATTTGTCCATACACAGGGTTCCCAGTGATCTGGAAGGTCAGGGAATTGCAAAATGGTTAGAGAAAGTCAGGGGAGAATTTAAAAAATCTGATGTGTTACACTCACATGACTTTCTCTACTCTTGTACAAACTATTTTTACAAACGCTTATTCTCCATATGCTTCATGTTAATCGAGATGTTAATCTTATTGCTAATTTTCTTATAGATGCAAGGGGAATATGTAGGTTATAAGAGATAGTCAAATATTTTAAGTGCTGGTTGCTATGTGGCGCATTCCATTCTCTTTTCATGTCCAGGACATAAAAAATTCTGATGTGTTACACTCACATGACTTTCTCTACTCGTGTACAAACTATTTTTACAAACTCTTATTCTCCATCTATTTCATATTAATCGAGATAAACATTTGCAGAAACGATCTTTTGACATGCAAAGAGAATTACATTTTACACATAGCAACCAGTTCTAAAAATATTTGAATATCGCTTAAGGCGTACTATGTTCCCCTTGTTTTGTAATTGCAAGGGCAATATAGAAATACAGTAGCCTTTAAGCATCGACATATCTCTTAATAGCTGGTTGCTAGGTGCAGCACCATTCTCTTTGCCACAGATTAATACTCTTTGCATATCCAAGACAAAAAAATGAATAACGAATTCCCATTTGAGAAAATAAGTATTGAAAATTTAAGGGAATAACAAGCAATATCTCGAAAATGGTTCACTCAACAAAAAAAAATGTATATGACATAAATTGTGTATTTTAACGCGATCTACATTTTTTGTGTAGTAAAATTTTGTCTATCTCTTATGGTTTACCAGTTATGCAAAAGTCGTTCACAATGAAGAATACTTTTGGAGACATTCCCAGAAAATTCAAGATATACATTTTATTTGTCATGAAAATATCTTAAACGTATGATATTTTAATCAAAATCGTTAGAGCCATTTTTGAGAAAATTAAAATTTTCGAAAAATGTTCCATTAAAGGGTAATCTGGGGTGGGGGGATTTTCTTGAAAACCTTCGTGTCGCATCCTTGGAAGATACTGAACCTAAATACCAAGTTTGGTGTTTATCCGACTGTTCGTTTCTGAGTTATGCTGTTCACAGACACACACACGGACATGTTTCCAAAAATGCTTTTTTTGGATTCCGGGGATCTCAAAACATATATTTCCGGTGAAATCTCAGTATTGAATTTTTGGGTGGAATACAATACTTCCCCTCCTTACTGTATGTAGTTGACATGTGTCAGGAAATGTGATCAAAGTTCTAGTAATGCATACTGATGGAAAAACTACATATTAAGGTTTACATTCTTGCTCCTTAAAATCCCCTCCCAGTCCTTGAAGTGATCGGTTTCAAATTAAATGCAAAGGAACTAATATGTATATAAATACTTTCACATGTGTTACAGACATGAAGTTTCTCACATTTTTGTGACTGCAGTTTCAGATTGATCTACTCCATCATAAGACTTTGGTGCCCCCCCCCCCAAAAAAAAAACTTTCAGCTCTCAGTGGCTGGATTTGTCACTTAATTCAGAGTTTGTAGAATGGCTAGCTGATGTACTGGGCAATCAGTTTGAAGCCTACTGTAAAGTGTGCAGAAAGAAGTTTTAACTTGGTAATATGGGGCTTCAGGCATTTAATAGGCGTAGAGGAGGCTGTTAAAAATTGTGCAAATACAAAATTGTGGTCAGAGAAATAGAGTGTTTTGACCAGGGAAAGTCGGGGAAGTTAGGTTCACATTTTTGCAGGGAACCCTGATACAGAATCCACTCGTGCTGTCAGTAGATAATTGGAAAAGAATTTCCCAGTTGTTCCAAGTACAAACTGTGGGACGATTCATCAATTTGTTAGTAATTTCGAGAAATGGAAATGTTCTCGACAAGCAAAGAAGGCGACATACATTGCTCACAGAAGAAACTCTTGATGACAAAGGCCAATGCTTGGAAAGTTCCCCTAAGAAATCTCTAAGCCATCTTTCTCAGCAAACAGGAATTTCTTACATTCCATACAAAGGGCTACAAAGTTACTTAGGTTAAAACCCTATAATCCCTTGTGCAAGCATTTCAATCGGTGATCCTGTTTGTAAGATTAGGTTTTGTGCATGGATTTTTAATAACATGCATGACAGAGAAAATGATCCTAATCTCGTACTCTTTTTAGACAAAGCATGGTTTAATTTATGTGGATATGTAAATGATCAGAACTACCAACATTGAAGCATTGAAAACATAATCTTCATAATGAGAAGCAAGAAAAAGAAATTGTGTGCCCAGTTCCCAGTGGCAGAATAATAGGACCAATTTTAGATATGTGGACATTTTGCAACCCATTTTTGCTGAATTAACTGAGAGAGAACATAGTTTTGTATTTTTCCAACAAGACTCGGCAACAGCTCATATAGCCAGTGTTTTATTGCAGACAGTTCAACAAGATTTTGACAATAGAGTTATCAGTAATAATATATAGCCCTCAAATTCCATTAATTTAACCACTAGTGACCATTATCTCTGTGAGTCATTAAACGATAAAGTGTAGAAAATGAATCTGCACATTTAAGGATAACATTCACAGAGAGATCGATTCCATTTCTCAAATAGAATTAAGAAAAGTAATGGGTAATTTCATAAGAAGATGCCAGAAATGTGGCAGGCAGGCAGGCAGGCAGTTCCAGCATCTTCTTTAGTGACATGGGTGAATACACAACTTTTAAAGTGCATTAAATTTATTAGGCAGTCGCTCTAGCTTGCTAAACATCAAGCTGTCGTATTGGCCAGCTGACGGGAGGCAGTAGCTCATTAGCCATGTGGCACTCCATATGTTGTTTGACATTAAGGCCTATGCTTGCTTTATAAGATTTTCTGCTTTAGACATTTTAAAATCCCTGGGTTTAAATCACTTGAGTGAGTTTTTGTGTTTAGGAAACCATTGAAAAGAGAAATGTTTGCTTTTTCTCAAAACTAGAATTACAGCCAAACACATTTATTAAAGAGCTACAATAACTTTACTGCGTGCTACTGAACTAGCATGCTGTACAAATTGTAAAACTGACATCACATTTGACACCAAGCTCTGTAATTCAAAAACGAAATGCTTGGATTTTTTATGCAGCAAATACTGTTGCATTTCTATGCGAGGCACTAATTATATTTTGAGCCTTGGCAACCCAGAATGCTGTAAGTGCCATCTGATGTTTCCAATAGAAAGTTTGACATTTTTGACCATAATCTACTTCAAACATTTTGTCAATAGAGCGTTCATTAGTTTTGTTTACACTAACTTGAAAATTATGTGTCCACAAAAACATGGAATTAACTCGTGGAAATGTTCGTGCAATGATTTATTACAACTTTCGTCGTGGATTATCAAGACGAGTGCTTCAATCAGCTAACTTCCACATTTGGCGACGAAGCTCCATCCTTTGCCACTGTGAAATGCTGGTATAACGAATTTAATCGTGGCCGCCGTTCGCTCAATGATCAAGTTCGTGAAGGTCGTCCAAAATCAGTTGTTGTGCCAGAAAACATTGGTGCTGTGCAAAAACTAATAACAAAAGATCGTCATGTGACATATTGTGAGATTGAGGCAACCCTAGGCATTAGTTCCACTGGCATATATAAAATATTGCATGATTATTTAGCCGTGAAAAAGGTTTGCTCTCGTTGGATCCCACATAATTTGACGCAATCTCAAAAAGATGCTTGTGTCGATTGGTGTACAAAAATGCTCAAGAAATACAATGGCGGTGCCTCAAAAGACGTATATAAGATTGTAACAGGTGACGAATCATGGATCTATGCGTATGAGCCGGAACGTAAACAGCAGTCGACTGTATGGGTGTTTCAAGATGAAGCAAATCCAACAAAAGTTGTTCGCACTCGAAGCAAATGGTTGCCAGCTTTTTCAGCAAAACTGGTCATGTGGCAACAGTGCCTTTAGAGGAACGTAAAACGGTCAATGCCAAATGATACACAAGCATTTGTTTGCCGGAAGTCTTCAGTGAAGTAAGGAAAACCAACAAGAACCGCAGGATCGTTCATCAAGACAATGCAAGCGCACACACATCTCGTCTAACAACAGAGCATTTGTAGGCTCAAAAAATTGAATTGATGGGTCATGCGCCATACAGTCCTGAATTGGCACCCAATGACTGCTTTTTGTTCCCGAACATCAAGAATAAATTGCATGAACAATGATTTTCGTTGGCAGAAGAAGCCGTTGATGCCTTCAAAAACCATGTTTTGGAGGTGTCTCAAGAAGACTGAAATAAATGCTTTGATAAATGGTTCAAACGGATGCAAAAGTGTATTGATCATAAAGGAAATATTTTAAAAAACAATAAAGCAGTTTTTAATCAGAAATTACTTTGTTTTAATTATTAGGCTCACAATATAAATAGTGCCCCTCGTATATTCAAGGTCTTTCTTTTCAGTTTTATACTATTTTACATCAGACTGGTCTTTTAATTATCAATAACAAAATCATACATCTCCATATGAGAAGCACTAAAGGCTGTTTCACAACTGCCTGAGAACAGTAATGAGAACTGAAACAAGAACGGGAAGCAATCAGTTTACAAGATTTTGGTTCACAACAGCTGGTAACAAGAACGGAAATGCATATCGATCACAAAGTGAAAAGCCAATTTTGCACATTGGGATTTCACAGCTTTTTAACTGACCAATGATATTTTTTAACTTGCTTCCAATTCAGCCAACATAATGCGGGTTAGCCAGTGTCAAAATTCAATAGCCTAAACATTATTAGATGCATATCTATTACATTTCTGTTTCCTCTAGTTGTAGCAAGCTTTCATTCGTTTATTTAATTGCATACATTAAAGTTGTTTATTGCTCTTTGTTAATTTCCACTGGTTTTTTTCTGTTTGTAGCTTTTTCTATGGTTTTTGAGGCAAGGGTCAGTTTTGAGTTGCATATAAACAAACTGCAGATGACCCTTTCACTAGAAGAACCAATGCTCAATGGATCTGCTGGTGTCAGGATCTGAAGTTAGGAAGCATATATATATATACTACTAATTTCTTCCAAGTTTCCAGCTTGCAACTGTAGAGTGCAAGCTGGAACTGTTTGATGTCATGGCCGCCTAGAGTAACCTCTACAGTGAAGAGTCTAATATGCACAATATGGATTTAATATGCCGTGCCCAGGAACAAGAACGAGAAAGTTAAAACTTGAGCAAGTCGTCTTTCCGTTCCCGGGGCCCGGAAAGGCTTCCCATTGATTGTGAATGCTCCCATTTGAATACATGTATTTCAACGTTCTCATTCTGGTTACCATTCTTGTTGGTTGTGAACCAGCCTTAAGTGCATAATAAAAAGGTTTTCAGGAGAGAGGAAAACTGACATCTCTTAAACTTACCAGCACTTTTTAAAGTTCTTCACACCCAACTGTAGCGCAGATGCCACTTTCCTAAATACTCTTATCTCCAAAATCAGTTTTTGTTTAATGCCACATTTATAATGAAAAATGTTTTGCACTTAGTGCATTTTGAACCAATTATATTGAAAATACTATCATGGACATTAAGGAAAAAGGCAAAAGGTTATATTCATTCATATTTTAATAAAGAATTTCAATCCCACTTACAAAAGTTATACATTGATTTGTGTATTTTGGGGGGGGGGGGAAGCAAGTCTTCTAATTTTATTAATCAGTTTTTCTGTAAACACACCCTGTATTTCTGTATTTAAATAATGTTCATTTTTTCCTTTAAACAATGAAATTCTTCTTCATTCTGAATGTTGCTACAGAATGCAGACTCTTCATCCACAACCTTCATATAAAACTGCCGCTCAGACTCATGTCTCCATTCACTCCCGAACCTGTTCTGTAAGAGTTTGCCAACATCCTTGCTTTGTTGACTCTCCTTTGGACTGTTAAACCCTGTACTTGTGGTATACACTCAAAAGAAACTTCCCCTTTTCTGGAGATATGAATGGTTTAGAGGGATGCAAAAAGTTCATTAGGTTTCATTCCATTCCATTTTATTGTCATCCTTTTAAATACATTTAAAGGACATGTCCAATTACAAATATAAAATAATTTAACAAGTACAGCACATAATTTTACATTACTTTTCATTAACATTTTTACCTTATTATCCTTTTACATTGCATTTACATTAAGTTTACCTTAAATATCAATTTTCACTTTACATTGCTTTTCCATCTCTAAATTCATCTATACTATAAAATTCATTTTCTATTAAGTATTTCTTATTGTTTTCATCATTACATTTGGTTGGTTTGTGTTCTTTATTTCTCTAGGTAATTTATTGAATAATTGTCTTCATCTAAGTTCTATGGCATGATTATTTGGAATTCCCCTTAATGTTATTCTATAATAATCATTGTTTATTAAATTATGGTTATGTACACTGGAATTTTTTTGCACATTTATATTTATCACAGTTTTTATGCATGCATGTTATATATACATGGCACTGGTTTGATCCTATCACTGTAACTGAAGGATAAAGTAAGAAAAAGAGAACATAATACTATCACTATTTTTTTTAAAACTACACAGAAAGTTATCTCAATATCCTTTGAAAGCATTCCGCTGCATTTATTTGCATGTCAATAATACAATAAATACATTTTAATGACACAAGCAATCTATCTCGTTTTTGCTTCTTTGATTCTCCTTGTTTCCTGCATTTTCATTATCTTTCTGGTACCACTACCATTATTTCCTTTCCCATGCTATAATGCTTTAGCAGTCTTCTATTAGTGTTTCCTTGACGCAGCTCCCTATCTCAGACCTCAAGTGAGCAGATTCATTTTCATATGTTCATTCATCCACTTAGCATGATGTAATATTGCTAAGAAAATCCAAGGAAATGATAGCTGATAATGTTTGGCACCAGCACGTGCATTTCTAGTTCCACAAAACCTAAGTACAGCAGTCAAAAGCATGTATGTATGCCCTAAGACAAAAAAATGAGCAGACTCTCGAAGCTTATATTTGTCTTAAGCCCAAATAGTTTCCCTGGCTGGTACACAATAGCATCTAAGGAATGCATGCTTTTACCGTTGTTCCATTGTCACCTTCCATACTGAGTCCCAGCCACTAAATTTGCACTGACAGTTGAGCAGTTATAAGCCGATACATAGTAGTGAGGCTTGCCGAGTATAATTGTATTTCTCTTCCAGAAAAACACAATGTTTATTACACATACTATAATATAATTTCCAATTGCTAAGGCTTATTTGATTTTATGCTCACACACAAAAACTGAAACACTCTTCTTTTTGTTTTCAAACTAAATAAGAAATAGGTAAATATTATAGTCCTAAATGAAAAATCTGATGTGATACATTCACATGACTTTCTCTACCTTGTATCTTTATTAGTGGGTATACAAACTATTCTTACTAAAACTTATTTTTCTATCTACTACATTTTAATCCAAATAAACCTTTGCAGAAATAGCCACAGTGCACATTTCATTATAGATACAAATAGAACAGCGATAGTCAAATGTTTAACAACTGGACACTATATGCTGACCTTAAAATTCCATAATCACATAGAAACGGATAGAATGCACTTTAGAATTATTATTAACATGCCACTTATTTGAAAACAAAAAGAGTAATTTATTTGTGTTTTTATGCATGAATGTCTTAAACTTAATAGACCTTATGCATGAAAAACATGGCATTGCCATAAATTTAACAAATTAAAATTTAAATAGTAAAAACAGCATGTACACCAAGAATTCGAACCCAGGTTGTTCCAATTATGAGACACTGCTCAGCTACCACATTCAGTCAAACTGAAAGCCAGCTTCCTAGTTATCGCATAGCTTTGAAATGAATGCAGTGTGGTATTAAATCATGTATTGTGAACGAACACAGCAGCAGCGAATGTTTCCAACGTTTTCTGAATCGAACTCCCTCTCTGGCTGTTGCTCATTTATTTTGTGTTAGCCTGTACACAGTGTCATGTAAGCAATGTTTTACTTTTGTAAAAAGGTTCGTTTGGTTCCATTCATCTTGGTGAACTAAGTGCTTTCTGAACAAAATGCTGTATTTTGAAGCCATTTTACAATAGGAACAAGTGCTATTTGAAAGAAATGGATTGCACATATTGATTCAGCGCTATTAAAATAAGAGGAATCGGTATCAAAAAGCATTTTGTCTGCAGTTGGAGTTCATTTTGTTCTGATGCACCTCATTTATTCTCAGGGCATGTTTACTGCTGAATAATGTGTGTAAGAATGCAGCATATTATTCCTGAAGAGACGTTATGATCATAATTTCATGCATGTATTACAGGTTCATCAGGGACATCATAGCTCTTATTGACCAGTGCTCTCTAGATGGGGTGGATCTTGATTGGGAATTTCCAGCATGGCAGAGTAATGAAGAAGAACGCATGCATTTTACATTGCTCCTTAGAGAGTTAAGAGAAGAATTTGATCGGCATCACAAGAAGCCACTGCTTACTGTGGCAGTAGCAGCTCCACAGCCAATTATAGATAAATCATATGACATAAAAGAAATGGCCAAGTAAGTACATATAATGATAATGAAGCTGGTTAAAGGTAGGTTTAGCAAACATATTCTAACAAAAATAAATTATGATAATTTATATTGTAAGTGAAAGGCATTTAACAATATATAATATTTAAAGGCAAGCAGATACACAATAAGATGCATCAAACAGCTGTGCTAAAGGGGTATTCATGATGAATATTGAATATAAACTTGGTAAGTTTATACCATACAGTGTATCCATTCATGGTGCTTCACATAAGTATAAGGGTACCCAAATTATGTGTAAATAAGCCTACAAACCCTAAGCTTTTTACATCAATACCAGATGAAAAACAAATTCTGATTTCTTACACCCACATGACTTTCTCTACCCTCTATTGCTTATTAGGGGTGTAGACAACTTATTCTTACGAAAGTTTATTTTCCTATCAACTTCATTTTGATCAAGATAAACCTTTCCAGAAGTAAGTGTGTTACACGTTTCTTTATAGATATAAAGTGAATAGCAATAGTCAAATGTTTTAGAAGTGGATGCTATATGCTGGCATTAAAATTCCATACTCTTTTCATGACATTGCGAGAAACAACTGAAAATGTACAGGACTTGAAAAGAATGACTAAGTATTGAACAACTCAAACCATTAATAATGAATATCTCAGAAATGGCTTATGCCACAAAAAAAAATTATTTGGAATAAATTGTGTGTTTTGAAGAGATCTACATTGTTTATGTAGTATATATTTCATCTGTCGCTTAACATTTACCAGTTATACAAAATTCCTTCCAAATGAAGAGGACTTCACAGGCTGTTCTCAGAAAATTCAAGATATGCATTTTATTTGTCATGTAAACATCTTTAATACACGATATTTTATTAAAATCATTAAAGCCATTTTTTAGAAAATCAAACTTTTTGAAAAATTTTCATGTAAAAGTTATTTGGGGTTGGGGGGATTTTCTTAAAAATCTTCGTGCTGCATGTTTGGAAGATGCTGAGCTTAAATACCAAGTTTGGTATTTATCCAAATTTTTTTTTTAGTTATGTTTTTCGCAGACACACATACACATGGGCCTTTTTCTAAAAATGCTTTTCTTTTTATTCAGGAGGTCTTCTCAAAACATATATTTCTGATGAAATCTTGGTATCGAATTTTTGAGTGGAAAACAATACCTTCTCTACCTGCTATGGTAGAGAAAGGAAAAGGAAAGAAAAATAAAGAATAAAAACAAAAGAAATACCTGTCTAGTGAGAATAGATTGTTTAATCAGCTGTATACAAAGAAACTGGCATAATTTGACAGAGTTAATTTCTCTTCACCAATTGTATCCTCATCTTTGGATAAAAGCATAAAATCTGCAAGGTTATCTTCTAAAATCAATGTATGTATTTCTGAGTGTGATGGTAACTAGTTCTTGCTTTTATTTAGATGTACATGCTTGAACTCTTTTCTTACACATTACGCCATCTCATCGTAGGCCACCATTTAACTTGTCTGTTTGGTCTTGCCATTCATTACTTTTTATTCTGAATTGCACCATGTCACATAAATTTTATGCTTCATTGTCATTGTGAATGTTACTTAAATGCAATGACATGATTGCAAGAAGACAGTTGGCAGTGCTGCTTGGGAGTAGTATCAATTGATATATTTATTCTGGTAATGTATCTTGAAGCTTAGGCTGCTAATTGTGAGTAATAATCAGATAGAACAATCTAATATTTAATTTTGTTTCTATTGGAATTACATACTTAATGGCATGCTGCATACTGTATGTCTGCAACATGAAATCCTGGAAATGTATTTTATTAATTGAATGAAATATTAGATACATAGTGGCCCCCTGACAAGTGCTCAGTACTATTTATATAACTATTATGCTCGGTGCTTGTTTGCATTTTTATAAACATTATTTGGAAAACAGAATAGTCTCAATCAATACATAGAGGTGCCCCAAGGCAAACATGTTCAGTTCGTTTCAACGTTCTTATGCACTTGTGAAGCATTCATTTTGTAACTTTATTACTTTCTCTACTATAGTAAGTAGGGGAAATATTGCATTCCACTTAAAAATTCGATAACGAGATTTCACCGGAAATACATGTTTTGAGGCCTCCTGAATCCAAAAAAAGTATTTTTGGAAACATGTTCGTGTGTGTCTGTGAACAGCATAACTCAGAAACGAACAGTCGGATAAACACCAAACTTGGTATTTGGGTTCAGTATCTTCCAGGGATGCGACACGAAGGTTTTCAAGAAAATCCCCCCCGCCTCAAATTACCCTTTACATGGAACATTTTTCGAAAATTTTAATTTTCTCAAAAACGGCTCTAACGATTTTAATTAAAGTATCATATGTTTAAGACATTTTTATGGCAAATAAAACGTATATTTTGAATTTTCTGGGAATGTCTCCAAAAGTATTTTTCATTGTGAACGACTTTTGCATAACTGGTAAACCATAAAAGATAGACAACATTTTACTACACAAATAATGTAGATTGTGTTAAAATACACAATTTATGTCATATACATTTTCTTTGTTGAGTGAACCATTTTCAAGATATTGCTTGTTATTCCCTTAAATTTTTCAATACTTATACTTTTTCTCAAATGGGAATTCGTTATTCATTTTTTTTTTTTTTGTCCTGGTAATGCAAAGAGAATGGACTCCACATAGCAACCAGCTCTTAAAACATTTGACTATCGCTTAAAGCCACCAATTCCCCTTGCATCTACAAGAAAATTAGCAATAAGATTGACATCTCGATATCTCAATTAACATGAAGCATATGGAGAATAAGTGTTTGCAAAAATAGTTTGTACAAGAGTAGAGAAAATCATGTGAGTGTAACACATCAGACTTTTTTTGAACTCTGGTGACAAGAGCCTCTTTCATCAAAGTAAAATAATATTCCATAAAACTGCTCTATTTCATTGAAAGCTTAAAGTATGTCATCAGAAAAATAATCATAATATGAATTAAAACTGGAAATAATATACAGTGAAACAAAATTATTAAATTATTTTATAGAATACTATTCAAGTCAAATTTACACTCGACTAGACGCATTAACCTTTGTTGCTATAGAACATGTTTCACAGACACGTTCTGTAACAACAAAAGTTAATGTGGTTAATTCAGCGTAAATTCAACTGAAATAGCATTCTATTAAAAGAAAAATAGTCGTTTTATCACATTTAACACTAATTCAGTAAGTACAGATGTTTAAACCCTTTTATTTTAATCTGGCAACCAGTAAATAATATTGTAACTACTGTATCCAAATGTAGTATTATAGATACACTATCTTCAAAACAAGGAACATCAAAGATGTATTGATATTGTAATGAAAAGAAGCTAGAAACAGTGATGTGTATTGAATTTATTTAAAGGTGAGTCGGAATTGTTACACTAACATCACTTAAGTGAGTAAACTTAAGTGATGTTAGTGTAACAATTCCGACTCACCTTTAAATAAAATCAAAGATGTAGTTTATATCTAGTCTTGGGAAATGAGAAATATGCTGTTGTCTTCTTCATTTTTGATGAATTACAGTATACATGCTATTGCTCTGTTGTCTTAAGTGATACTGAAACATTGCAGTTGACATACAACTACCAGTTCACAGCTAAGACCATGCTATTTGAGAGTGAAGCAGCGAATTACATTGTTCACTCAGGACAGGTTAACTCTCAGTGTTTGCCAATCATTAATGAGGAGAGGGTGCCTAATATATTTCTGTACCCCTTGCTAATAGCATCAAAATGAAATGCAATATTATTTGGTGTATAGAAATTTGTTATATGCATATGGATACCAATAAAATGCCCTGTAGTTATATTATTACAGGATAAAAACTACCGTTCTTGCTATTATAACAAGGAAGTAGTAAATCTACTAAATAATTTTGCTACAGCAACCTAAATAAAGGTTAACTGGAAAAGTTGTTAAACACTGCATGTTTTCTTTCCTCTTCTTTTAGGCTGGCATCCTTTAAATAGCTAGGTCATATTGGACAGTGACTGATTGAATGAAATGTGTGAAATTATGCTCAAATGAGCCCAGTGTCCATGGAGCTTAGAGTTAAACATTCGTGTTTTGAGGATAGGGAAAAACCCTAGAACTAGTAACCCATCCCAAATGAGATTTGAAATCAGGACTTCTTGAATCTGAGGTAGTCTTTAACACTGGCAAACTATGTAATAAATATGACACTATAGCTGACTTCTTGTGTTCATTTTACTATGTGAGCGCTACCAGTATAGTTCATGAAGAACAGAATTTTTAGCTAACTGGTATTTTATGTAATATGTTTTGCACAACCATCAAGCAGGTATTTTAGGTCATGGCTACTGTCACAGATTTGTGGCATGTTAAACAATTCTAAACCCGAACCAGTAAGCAATCTCAGTCTTAGGCTGATCTGCTGGACATCTGCAGATGTAAGTCCAAGAAAACTATATTCCAAAAGTGCAAGAATGTAAAAACCTAAGGTCACTATTAGCTGCTTACAACTAGTTGTTCAACTGGTTAACAACGATGTATTGGGGCATTGAATTAAATGGAGTCATGAGCAATTGGTTGTTTAACTGAAATATGAGCTGAAGCTTTCCTGGCGTTGTGAATACTGCAGATTTTCTCTGGGTTCACTATTAGCTGCTTACAACTAGTTGTTCAACTGGTTAACAACGATGTATTGGGGCATTGAATTAAATGGAGTTGTGAGCAATTGGTTGTTTAACTGAAACATGCGCTGAAGCTTTCCTGGCATTGTGAATACTGCAGATTTTCTCTGGGTTCCAGCCAGGTGTAAATATGATTAGAAACTGACATTTTGAGAATGTATAGGGTCTTTCAACAAGAGTGCCCTATCTTTGAACTTAAAGAAACATGTTCTATAAATGATAGTTTTTTTTTTATTATTATTATTTTTTTTTGGAACATAATTAATGTCATTACATGTGGAAGACATCAGTTAAGTGACCGCCGTAACTTCGTTGGGTTGCGCGTATATGGTTGACCCAATTTTCAATGACAGAAGAACGTAAATTAGGTCCAACTTCACGAATAACACGCGTGATGTTATTCATAAGATCATTTACTGTTTCTGGCTTGTTGACATAAACTCAAGATTTAACATAACCCCACAAGAAGTAATCCAACGGCGTTAAATCACATGACCTCGGGGGCCAGTTAATATCACCACCACCACGGGAGATGATGAAACCTGTAAGATCGATTGTTTCGACAGCAGTATGGCATGTGGCACCATCTTGCTGGAACCAGATGTTTCTGAGATCCATACCATCCAATTGAGACCAAAAATAATCCCTTATAAGAGCCTGATATCTTTCTACAGTTAGAGCTTCTCCATCTTCATCTTGGAAAAAATATGGACTAATGATTCCACCATACCAAAAACCACACCACACAGTAACCTTTTGTGGATGAAGTGGTCATTCTTGAATCTGCATTGGATTGTGATTGCTCCAATAGCGGCAATTTTGTTTGTTAACACAACCATCCATCCATCCAAAAGTGGGCTTCATTGCTGAAGATGATTTTTCGACAAAAATTCGGGGTCAGCTTCCAATTGCTCCATAGCCCAGTCAGCAAATACACGGCGCAACCTATGGTCGTTGGGCTTTAGTTCTTGAGTTAACACCATTTTGTAAGCGTGAAACTTCAAGTCCAGATACAGAATTCACCAAGCTGTGGTCGGCGAAAGCCCCAATTCTTGCACGCAACAAGCAATTGATTTGTTTCCATTCTCGCATAACTCTCACGAACAGCGCCTATGTTTTCATTGGAGTGCTTACGTCGATTACGTACAGGCATTCTTTGAACGCTGACAGAACCAGTTCTTTCAAATTTATTGATCAAATGCCGAATCGTTCTCTCGCAGGGACGATTATGCACACAGTAAACTTCACGCAATACATGGAAGGTTTGGCGAACAGATGATCCACTTTAATAATACATTTTCACAATTTCTATGCGTTTGTAAATGCTGTAATGTTCCATGGCTATTTGTCAATAACAACTGTAACCACATGAAAAAAATTACTGCTGTAACTCAATAACAACGGCAGTAATCACATGTTAAAGATAGGACACTATTGTTGAAAGACCCTTTACATTGTTACCATCTTCAGGGTAGCTGAATGGTGCAAATTAGGAGTCCTATATTTATACTAATGTCTGTGGAACCAAATCCGAACATCTTAGAGAACAGGTCAGGTACACTGAGGTGGTCAAAGGCACGGACATTATAGAAAATCATTTAATCAAGTAGCTGTGTGATGTGATGATTTTGTGTTTCTGTGTTGGACATTTGTAAGGCCATGCACATCGGTTTCTAGCCAACTCTACATTTAGCTGGAAGCCTCAGAAAGTCTAGAGTATTTGTACAACTAGTAGCGGACTGTGCAACTAGTTGTGTCTCAACATATCTGGTTCTGCAATACAAAACAAACAAAATCAGTCTCATTTTTTATGCGAGTTGTGAAGCAGTTTGTTGTTATTATAATTTTGTTGTATAATTTCATCATGGCTAGTGACAACAGTTACACGATTGACGATATTGAAGGTTGAAGTAGTAGAACTTTTGTTACGTATTTTTTAATTTACGTAAACTTGAAGAAGGTTATGTTGTGCTGCTTTTGTTTTGTTTGGTTATGTAATTCTATTTTAGGTAATATTTATTTAGTTGCATTTAAGGAGTTCCTAGAACACGCTTTGGGCAGCAGTTTGAATTTGTTGATTACGTAATAGTTACTGTTGTTATGCAATATGCTGTTATGTATGAGAAGCTGATTTCAAGGTGTGTTTATGTTATTACACCCCAAGTTTTACATTATAATGTTTAACTTTCTTATTAACACTGCTTCTATATATTATTTATGTTTGAATTTGCCTTGGCTGCGTCAGTCTTTCTTGTAGAGTCACGTATATCTTAATTAGGGTGCGGTATGACAATGATTGTAGACATCACAGAATTTAATTTTTTAAAATTCACTTCTTCTATTAATTCTTGCACATTTTTATAAAGCACTACACTTTTAAAGAACTGTGAGAATCTTCAATACTTTCACTTAGCGCGTATACACATTTTACGATTCTCACGTAGAGAACACATCTTACATCTGTTCACTACCAAGGCTTGTCAGCAACTTTCAACGGTTAAAACTCCTAAGCTTCGTTATTTCAAGTCTCTGATTGCCTAATTTTAGTCCAATAGAATATCTGCATTTTACTTAAACTTTTTCCTTGCTATTGATTGGCTAATTTTAAACTGTTGCTGAATTTACCTTATCTTTGATATAATCATGACTGGTAACTTTCAAACTTTTAAACTCATTATTGCTATAAGGTTACCTCATTACCTCATTGTTAGCAACTTGAAACTTATTATTCTCACAGCTCTTGCATTATTAAAGTATATAATGTATTCACATAACATTATAAAACATGTTTTACAATAAAAATAAGCATATGCAATGACTGTTACATACATTTAAACAATTATTACATACATATTGTTTCAAGGTGGACTGTTATTGAATTTACTTTTATATAAAATACAATTGAAATTATTCAGGTATTAAAATACTGCCTCAAGGTACTGCAAATAATGAGGACCATTTTAACCTGAAATGTAATTTTTAGATTAGAGGGGCATTCAATAAATAATGCAACACATTGTTTTTCTCGGCCAATTTTAGTTGAAAAAAATTGAAATTTTGTTTGGGACATCTTTAAATATTCCCGCTTTATCTCGTATAGTTTCAATAATTTCTGTTAGGTGGCAGCACTATAACTAGCCTTCAAAATGGCATCTGCAGTGGAGGTGCATTCCAAACAGAGAGAAGTTATTGAGTTTCTTTTGGCAGAAAATCAGACGATCACAGATATTCATAGGTGCTTGTAGATTGTCTACAGAGACCTGGCAGTGGACTAGTGAGTCACTGGGCGAGGCACCTGTCATCATCGCAAGGTCAAGCAATCCCACATGCCAGCTATGACTGCAATGTTGTGGACACTCTTATTCAAGATGATTGACGGATCACAATCAAACACCTTGCTGCTCAACTTGACGTCTCTGTTGGTAATGCTGACACACTTGTCCACCAATTGGAGTACTCAAAGGTTTGTCCCCGCAGGGTTCCTTGATGCCTAACTGAAGACCATAAAGAGCAAAGAAGGACCTCTGTGTGGAATTGCTTGCTCGTTATAAGGCTGATCGTGACAGTGTTTTGTCAAACATTGTAACAGGCAATGAAACATGGGTTCATCACGTCAAACCTGAAACAATCCATGGAGAGGCACCACACCAACTCTCCTTCAAAGAAAAAGTTCAAAACCGTACCCTAAGCTGGTAATGTCATGGTTACAGTCTTCTGGGACTCTGAAGGGTTATTCTGTTCGATGTCCTCCCTCATGGTGAAACAATCAACTCTGAAGTGTTACTGTGGTACTATAAGGAAATTGAAAAAACAACTTCAGCGTGTTCATAGCCACAAAAATGCAAATGAATTTCTCCTTCTCCATGACAACGCAAGGCCTCACACAAGTCTGCACATCCAAGAGGAACTCACAAAACTTCAGTGGACTGTTCTTCTTCTACCAGCCTAAGTCTGGATCCTGCACCTTTGACTTCTATCTATTTGGCCCAATGAAGGATGATGGGGTAGTTATTGATGCAGCAAGACGTTGGCTCTGACATAGACCAGTACAGTGGTATCATGCAGGCTTACAGGCCCTCCCATTATGGTGGCTTAAGGCCATAGCATTGAATGGAGATTATGTTGAAAAATAGGGTTTTGTAGCCAAAAGATTCGGGAATAATACAGTGTATTTGAATCCTGAAAAAAACTAACCTGCTTTAAGAAAAACAATGTGGTGCATTACTTATAGAATGCCCCTCGTAAATTCAAACACCCTGTGTTGAATGTAATTGTGTAAGAAATATTGTGGGCATTATGGAAACCATATTTATTGCAGAGTAGGAGCAAGCTACTGCAAGGAAACAAGAACAGTTGAATTTAACACAATTAGTTGAACAGAAAATAAATACCAAACATTTAATGTATGAACGTAGGCTTTCAAGGCCGGTGTCACAATTATAACTAATATAATTTTCCGGGCTGTTATGCCGTGGTCTGCTGAAGAAAGATTTCCCAGACGTTTCGTCCACAACTGCGGTGGACATCTTCAGCGGCGCGGACGAAGTCTCTCAACAGTAACTGGCATCTAGTCATCAAAAACAAGAAAGGTCATACAAAACCGAAAAACACTGCGAGCCAATCAGAAGAGAGCAACAACACAGCCGGCGCCAGCCCCCTCATACCAGCGGGCCAATCAGCAGAGAGCGTCCACACTATAAAGAGAGCGGCACTAACGGCCAACGCATCAGACGCTGCGATACTTTCACCGAGAAGACTTCGTCCGCGCCACTGAAGATGTCCACCGCAGTTGTGGACGAAACGTCTGAGAAATCTTTCTTCAGCAGACCATGGCATAACAGCCCGGAAAATTATATTAGTTATAATTTAATGTATGAAGTCTAGAAAAGTAAAATTTTTTGTCTTGTTAGGATAAATTTCAAGCCCTCTGTCCCAAAGTGTGTAGTCAAGTCCTTTACTTAGCCTAGGCTTTAATAAGGGGTGTTTTTGAAATCTTCTTACTCTATGCCTTCTCTTTAACTAGAAGGAGCTCCACACTACTCAATGCCACATTTGATATTGACACAGCATGCAAATGATTCAGAAATACTGCAGTTGATCAACTAGTTGTACACGGCTAATAGCAGGCTAACACTCTGCAGAAAATCACTTTAATGAATATTACATGTTCATCATATTCAAAAGCTATTTGATTAGTGTAGTCATTTGTTTTCAGTTCCTAGAGAAACTTGATATACCCTAATAATATACTTAAGACAAATCTTAATAGCCTTTCTTTGAGAACATAAGCTGAGTTATGCAATTTATATCCAATAGTGTATGCACTTACACCTGAACTGTTCTTGCAAGAGAAAGGACAAGCTTTTATTAGTAATTTAGCTATCCATTCACTTTGTGTTGCAGTTGCAGTAATTTTTAACATTCTGAAATTACTTAAGCTGCTTTTGAGGGTGATTTACATGTTTGCTGCATTTTACAGGTATGTGGATTTTGTGAATGTCATGTGCTACGACTATTACTTTTACATATGGTACCTCCCAATTACTGGCTTCAATGCTCCGCTCTTCAAAGGTGTGAATGAAAGTGGTTATTTTGGAACTTTGAACACAAATTGGACAATATCCTATTGGCTTAGCAAGGGGATGCCCAAAGAAAAAATTGTTGTGGGACTTCCAACATATGGGCACTCTTTCACGTAAGTATTCAAACATGTTTCGACTCCAGCGTTGCAACAATAACCATATTTTTCAATTGCAAGTATTAAACAGAATGGAAGGAGTATAGATATCCAGAGCTATCTATATCTATGTTTTACACTGAATGAAATGTAACTTTTTACTTGGTGTAAAAGCAGGCTTTAAGCTAGAAAATAAAACAATGTTGCAAAAATGCACAAATCAAAATTTACATTCATGCAAAATTCTGCTTTTAGAAAATGTTATAAATTATACTATTAATGAGTGTTTTAAAAGTGAAATACATGTATATTCAATTGAAGCCAACTATAATCTGCTAAATGAATTTTTTTTATAATTAACTTTAATACGTATGAATTATTCCATGTCAAGTCGCACAAATTTTCACAAAATCTGACTATCATGTCTCTGATTCTTTTCAAATTTTGTCCATGGATTACAAACACAAAGTAAATTATGTTTTAAATTCTTTTTTTTTTTTTTTAAATCACAATATTTTAAAAAATATTGACAATTCAACTTGTGAAAAGTGGCATACCTCTGTACCTTTAAACCTCACAGGCAATATGATAAATTATGTTATAAAGTGCAATGTGAAGCTTAATATGTAATCTTTTGCTTAACATTTATTATAATTGATATAATTAATTATTTACATCAATTTATAAAATCCAAACATTTAAAAAACTATATATCCATATTAACCCTCATATTTAAATTTCTATAAAAATTATAAATAAATTCCATGTAGTTTTTTTGTATATATTTGCATAAAACAAAGATGGGATCATGTAAATCCTAGTATGCTGTAAATGCTATAATAATTTGGTTCTCCACAAAATATAAAATATGTGTCTGTTTATTTTGTGTGTGGAATACGTAAACCAAAATTCAGAGGAAGTGATGTTTTATACATGTTTGGTTTCACGTGGAATGACTCGTATAGATCCACACAATCCATATCATATCTACAGTAAACTGTCAGTATTGATTTGCATGACATTATATCACATTAGAATACGTCAGTTTTTATACATACTCCACACACTGAATGCCCTTTCAGAATCAAAGTGATTGAGAGATGGCCTTTTAGTATTAATTATCAGAAGTTTGCTAACTCTTTCTACAGAAAGGTGATTTGTTTTTATGTTGTTCGTGTAACTAAACCCTTACTCACAGTCAACTTAGTGCAGAAGAATAGTTGCAGCATGTTCTATAATTAAATCCATAAGATGGAATTGTTCACTCATCTTATTAACATAAATGAACTCTACCAGCATTGCATCTACTGTTAAACACCTTCTTAAACGATGCCTATTCCAATAACAGAGTATTTAAATTCATAGATGTTGCAGAGTAAATTAGTATATATATATTTCTTTATTTCCTTACTGCCATCTCGCCATCATTTCTCTAGTTTTTGGGATACAGTATTTAAATTCCCTAGTCTCTCATTTAAGTTTATAAGCAAATTATTAAGAGTTTTCAAATCATTGACTTAACAACACTTCTACACTGCAGTGAATCTTGTATTATGTTTCCATGAAACTCGAACTTGCCTAGAAATTCTGAAGGTACTTTATCAAGAAAAGAGCTGTAATTTGGACCAGGTTTCAATTTAAGGTGCTTGACCTTTGTATACATGAGTTCACACAAATTTGCATGCACTCTGGATCTAAATTTGACTTGTGAAAAGTCAAACACAATTTGTTGACAAGAAACATGATATCTTTCATAAAAGACAATAGTGACAAAAATTTAGAGCACTTTATATTTTTAGTAAGCCAACAGCTACTGGTCTTTTATCTTATTCCAGCAAAGAATTCCAATTTACATATTGTGAATTTACCGCCTCTCCCAATGAGAGCCAGTGAATGGCAAAAGTTGTAACAAATGTTTTCCTTGGCTCATTAAGTATTTTTTGTGTATCTTTTAATGCTTTGGAGTTCTTTGATGACTATTCAAAGTAGGTATGTATTCTGTTTACAATATCTTGAAACTTCACAAGCTCCGAACAGTATTCTGCTGCTTGACTGACTGCTAGAGCTAACCTGTGGGGCATGCAATGCTCAGATAATATATGGGAGTAATTGTTTTCAAAAAGATTTATCACCCCAGATTAAACTCCTGCCATAACAGATCAGTAGCAATTGAGGAGCATTTACTCTTATCAATGCCATGCCCATCCAAAATTCTTACAACACATGAATATATATCTCTTGCAGTACATCCTGTTAGCGGACAGTATTAAGTAAAGCATGTACATTTTCCCCTTCTGCACTATTTTCACGTATGATTACAGTTTCTGTTTGAGTAGATTCAGTAGACTGTCTGTCATAATTGAATACCACCTGGCTGACTTTATTTTCAATAAAATATCAGTAATTATTTTACAACTGCATCCTCCATATCATAACTTTCAGAATTTGTATTGCCCCTGAAAGTTAATTTGGTCAAAGAAAGACATCCTAAGTCTATACACAGTTCTTATAATACAGAAAACTTTCTTGTAGCAATATTTTCCTTCGTTATTGTGTAGATGATTTTCATAGTGGCTACTACACTTTCCTCAGCACTTTTACAGGATGCAGCCAAGACTTTGACAAAATTTGGTGCCTTAAACAACTCTCAAACTGAATTCTTATGGTCCACTGAGGTTTCATGCCTCCTTAATGTATTGGCTTTGACAACACAATATCCTGAATGTAAAAGAAAAATAAAGTACATTTAGTGATCGCGTATGTAGCTTAGAACTAGAAGCAAGATGTACTTGTAATGTATGGAATCCAAATTATTTATTAACACGGGAATAATTTAGAACTGCATTAACAAATTGGTTAGGTCAACATTTATAACCATGTACGTTTGAACTGGCATATCTCCCCCTCTTCCTCTCCCTCCCCCTCCCCATGTATTTTAACACTGTGGTTATTTATCCATGGTGGGTCATAACAAATTCATATTTCTTTATTTTTCTAAACCACTTCTCTCTTACTGTCCCCATATATTCTCCTATTCTTTTTATATCCATCTCCTTTTGTATTTTCATTATCCTAACTTTTAATACTTCTTTGTTAACATTCTCCCATTCTTTGGGTAAAAACTGATCTCTCCACAACTTAGTTTCTTCACATTCAATTATATAATGTAAGTCATTATGTGCCTCTCCACAAAGAGGACATCTATCCAAATTCACTCTCTTCCTATCTCCCCTTAGCCTATGTGCACTTAATCTAGACCAGGCGCACCCTTCTCTCGCTAACCTGTTGCTTACATTCACATACTTCTCCCTTCTCCAGTCCACCTTTAATTGTCTATATAGTTCCAAACTTTTTTTTCCTTCCAGACTTTGAAATAATTGTTGTTTCTCTATGTCTTCCACTCTGTTCCTCACTTCTTTCCAGAAACCTTTAACTAACCCCTCTCTCTCCTCCCATAAGTTACCCATTCCTATTTCCTGTAGGATTCTCCTTATTCCTTGAACCCAGTTCATCACATCACTGGATTTTTCTTGTATTATTAAACATTGCCCCAAGTTATTATGCTCGCCCAATGATTTCAATCTATGCCAATATTTAAGTATCCTTTCTACTATCATGCCCTTGCTACCTACTCTTCCCAACTCCAACATTGCTGCTCCATTAGGTGATGAAATAGATAAACCTAACATACATTTACAGAACGATCTATGTACTTTATCAATCATCTCCCATCCTTTGTCACTTCCCCAAATCTCTGATCCATAGACCATTTTTGCTTCAACTAAAGCTTTGTAAACCCTTTCCAAACATTTAATTTGCATATCTGGTATTTTCTTTAAGCATATTCTCATAGCAGTCATTGCTAATCTTCCCTTAGCTGAGGCACTTATCTTGTGATCATTCCATCTCCCATTATTACTTATTCTCACTCACAAATAATCAAACTTGTTTACTATTTGCAACTCTTCCCCCTCCACATACCACTTTTCCTCCTTTAATTCATAGCCCTTTTTAAATACCATTATCTTTGATTTTTTAAATTTTATTCTTAAACTCCATTTCTTACAAAATGAATATATGATATGGAGCACTTTTGTTAGATCTCCTACTGAAATAGAACCTACCACTAAATCATCTGCAAAAAGTAATCCTGGAATTTCTCTATTAATTACTGTGGGTAAATATAAGTTATCCTTATTCAACTCTTCCAAAATATTGTCAATAAATAAGTTAAACAGTATAGGGCTAAGTTTGCAACCTTGCCTTAACTCCATATTACTATCAATTTTTCGCATAATTTCATCACCATTCAGCCTAATATAAATATATATATATATATATATATATATATATATATATATATATATATATATATATATATTCTGTATTGCTCTAATGAATTTTGAGCTTAGTCCCTTACTTCTCAGTTTAATCCATAGTACCTCTCTATCTGTAGTATCAAATGCCATATATATCCTACCTCTTTTAATACTTAAGTATTTATCTACAATTGATTTTATAACAAAAATATTGTCCACTGTTCTCCTACCTTTTCTGAATGCCCTCTGAGATATTGATAATTTATTTTCTTCCTGTGCCCATTTCTGCAATCTAGTTGCTAAAATTGCTGAATAGACTGGCAGCAAACTAATACCCCTATAATTAATTGGATCTTTGACACTTCCTTTCCCTTTATATATGGGTACAATTATACTTGCCCTCCAGTTATGTGGTACCTTTCCTCCTTCAAATATAATATTCATCAGATTAACCAGTATCTTGGGCCTATCTCTATTCTCTATTTTTTCCAATATTTCCCTGGTAGACCATCAATTCCTGATGCTTTATTGTTTTTAAACCTTTAATTTCCTCCCAAACTTCCATTGCCGATATTATCTTATCTAGGCTATCTATGTATTCTATATTTAAAGATATTGGGATTAAGTTTGTTAATTTGGTCTGCATACCTAATAGGTTTTTAAAGTAATTAAACCATATTTCTGGCGCAATAACCTTCCCCCTTTTATTCCTATTATACATTCCTCTGATTATTTGCCATACTCTACAGTTATCATTTTTGTTTTCTGCTTCAAGCAAATTCTTACTTAAGCCGCCATCCCATTCTTTCTTTTTTACTTCAATTAAACATCTATAATTCCATTTCATTGTTAAATAATTTTTCCTTGAATCCTAATTCCTCCTGTAGCTTCCATCTCTTTAATTCCTGTTCCACTCTCCTCTTAGCCTTAATACATTCCTCATCAAACCACCATTCCTTTCTTTCCATTTGCCACCCCTTCCTTTGTTTCATTTTACATCCTCTTTTAACTATCCATTCCAATCTCCCAGTAACTTCCTCTGACTTTTCCTTTGTAATAATACATTTATATTACTCTTTGTGTCTTCCCTCATAATTAAATTTAGTATATCTAAATATAGGTCTTCCTCCTTCCTTCTCCGTTTAAATACTTCCATCTTCTTTCCTACCCTAACAAATTCATCATCCACGACCTCACCCTTTACCCTGAATGTAGTCTTCAGTGGAAAATGACAGCTAGTAAACACTCCCTGAACTACTTCAATATCTATTATTGCATCCTGAATACCCAATGAAAAAAGTAAGTAATTGACTACACTCTCTCCATTATTATTTACAAACATAATTTCACCCATCCTATCTTTTTCCTTTAATTCCATTACAAAAATTCAAATTGTTTTCTTCACAAAATTGAGTAATTTTCTGCCTTCTTTATTTACTATCTTATCTCTATTTTGTCTTTTCTCAATTTCCTGCCTTACCTTTATATTTTCTTCTGTCCTTATTTGAGATTGTTCACATCTTGACCTAGCATTGAAATAATCACCTACTAAAACAATTTTTATATCAGGAATTTGAGTTTTATTTATTTATGGACGCTCTTTAACTACTATGGTTCTTAGCATCCCATTCCATATTGGGCGTGAAAGACCGGTAATTTGGGTCTATGTTACATAATACCTCCATATCTTGGTTTAATTTACTTAATAATTTAAGGTCATAACATTCAGATACACTTGGTGGGTTATATACAATGCCTAAAGCCACCTTGCTAACTTTTCCTAATAAGCCTGTTGTTAATAGCCACTGCACCTTAGCATCACATAACTCCTCTACTATCTTAACATGAAAATTTCTCTCCTTCTTTATAAAGACTCATAATCCCCCTGATGCTTTCCCCTTCTGACCTGATTCTCATTGCTAGTTGACTGAAATAATCATAGTCATCCATATCTATTTTCACATTTTTCTATTCCCAAGTTTCAACTACTGCAAGTATATCAGCCTCTTTTAGCAATTGCTTGATTTCCCCACTTCTCATTTTGTCCCATAGACCCTCGATATTCCAATATAACACCACCAAATGTTTATCCTATACTGAACCTTTTTTTTCAAATCTAAATTGGTTCAGTCCTGTCATTCTTTGTTCTACTTCACCCCCTATAGCACCCTCCAGTTGTATTATACTACCACTCTGTGTTGACACTACATTCATATCACCTTGGTTCCAAACGTCTAAGGCTGCCACTGCCCCTAACGCTAGTCACCTGCTACCATTTCTCATTTGCTGTGTTGGTTCAACATTCTTTCCCGGCAATGTCATCAGCTGACGTCTCTCTCCAATCCTGCACGCCTCCCCTCCTCTGACGTCACTTGTCTGTATGTCGTCACTCTTCTCTTCTACATCATCAGCCATGTGGTGGTGAACAAAATGGCTTACTTCTCTTATTTCCTGCTCGTGTGTCTCCCGTATCAAATTCTGATGACTAAATTTCCTGCCTGACACCGTCTATCCATAATGTAAGTCCTCTTACGTATGCCTTCTTTCCTTGATCTTTTACCAACTTCATCTCTCTTATTAAAAAGTTTCTGAACTCTCTCTCTTTTTTCCCATAGTTGTGTTCAATGAAAATTCTTGTTCCTCACAGCTTTGATGCATTATTTAAAATTTTCCATTTAAAGTTTACTGTTGCCAGTTTTACAATTATAGGTCTAGGGTTTGCCCCTCTTCTTCCTACTCTAAGGGTGGCGTGCACCATGGAGTAAATTGCTTCAGAAGTAACGTTTACTAAAGAAGTCCCCACTACGGAAGTAGGTTACTACGGGAGCAATTTACCCCGAAAGTAACGTTGGAGAGCTCAATTACAATTTACTCTTTTAGTTACGACTACGGAAGTAAGAGCTAATTACTCCCGAAGGTATTGTTTTGTTTGTGTGATTTACTTGATGCAATCATCAATAAGGTTATGTGCAATAGGAAAAGGGGAGAAACGTCAGCGAAAGAGATAAATGTGTGTTGGTAGAAATAAAGAAAATTCGTTTAAACAATATGAGTGTAAAAAACGTGCAATAACCTGCATTACGTTAGTCTTCAAAGCCAGTGAGATACCGCCAACACTCGCAACATGCGTTCTTAATTACTTTTTATTTTAGGTTGATTAGTTTTTTTACATTTCTCATTTACGGGAGGTTAGGTTAGGTTTATATGTATGTGTATATATAAGCTTAGGTTCCTGATTCACGGAAGTTACTTTTATTAACGTTTTCAATGAAGACCCAAGTAATGCAATAAAGCTTAAACATGTTATAAAGATGCTAGAAAGTCGTGATTGATGAGTTTATTAATTCTAATGATAGGAAACGTACTGAAGAGCAGCTTAAAATTCTGGAAACAACATTTCTAATCTTCATTTTGCACACCGCAGATCACTTGCGTGTTGATAGAGAATACCCTTTCTGATTTCAGAAAAGTTCACCATATTCACGGATGGGTACAAAATAGTAACATACGTGCAGTCAATTCCACACACAATGTGTGGGAAATCTGTGAAAGTGAAGAAGAATTGTCTTATTTTTTGAACACTCGTGTATATATGTGTAGGTACCTTGCTCTTAACCTTAAAAGCGCTCTAACAACGCAGTGAAATACACGGCCAGCAGACTCGTGGTGAACGTTTATTTATAAGATCGCCTGTAATATCGGGATTACGATGAACTTTACTTAACGTGACATGAAAATGCTGATAAACTAAATGTATAATTGGCATGCATTTAACGTAATGGGTATGATTCTTGATTCATAGTTCTTTTATTACTTCGAGCTAGTACCGACTGGTTCTAATTACCATGTGAAATCAAACTTGATGTAACAGGAGGGAAAAGTTTGATGCCAAACTTTTAAGTTACATCGCGTAAGTCAATTCCAAATATCTCCATTTAATATGGTGTAAGACTGTTACATTACGTTAAATTAATCATAATGCCAGCTCAAGTGTCATGAAATATTCCGGTACAAAACATTCATAGGACGCATAACAACAATTACAGTTTGGATTATAGAGCTGAATTTTGTCTAAGTATTATTGAAGTGTTCTCCAAGCAGGTTCCAAAGGCGTGTATAAGATTCTTCCCTAATACTGAAATGTTCATTGAACTTCCGCTCTCTCTCTCTCTCTCTCTCTCTCTCTCTCTCTCTCTCTCTGTATATCATATGGTTCTCGCATAGCACTATTGCATTTCCGTTGTTTTTTTTTTCTCTCTCTCGTCAAGATCATCAATGTTCTCTAAATAATCTATGAACGCGTCAAAAATATCTTCCTCCAAATACAATACAGTATTCTAGTTCAATCGACAGGTTAGTTACTTCATCCAGGTCGCAAGAGTAAATTCTAACCTATATTTGTGCTCTATTTAATTCCGTAGTTACATACTACATGAGGGTGCTCTCTGACATTTACTTCTACAGTAATTTAATCTGGGAGTATCTGAAAGGAGTAAAATTCTTTGGAAGTAGTTTACTCTCGCAAGGAAGTTGCAGAGTGTTGACTTGAATAGTAGTTTACTACGAAAGTAGAACTTACTCCAAGTTGGTGCATGTCACCCTAAATGAATCAATTATTTCCCATCCTGTCAATTTGATCTTCAGCTTACTTCTCACAAGATCCTCTACCTGTTGCCAACATCTTTTTTCTCTCTTCCTCGTATCTGAAAATTACTGTATTTCTTTTTCTATTATTATCTTCCATTCTCTCCAAGTATGTCAATCCTAGGTTTAATTCTGATACCTTCTCTTCCACTTTTCTTTGAAAATTTCCCATTTCTTTTTTAATTTTCTTCTACGTTTCTGCCTAATCTCATATAAATTCTTTTTTCCATCTGCTTTATGTCTAGCATATCTTCTTTAACATATTCATAACATCCTCCGTCTCCGGCCCAGGGTTCAATTACACTCCACTGATAATCAATAGAAATGCCAAAATTACAGCCGATCACATCACTGCCGATATTGTTCCTTTAACAGTCTTCCCACTTTTTCTCCATTTCACGCTATTGAAAACTCCAATTCTCGCACAATAATTTTCTATTGAAGCACCCATCACAGAGCTGATGCAACACAAGTCGGCAGCAAATATGAGTACATACTGTTGTGTGAGTATATTCTACTTTGCTTCCATTACTTCAATATGTTCTCAAATGAAGTAGATTATTTACTTGAAAAAGTGAAGCATATACTATATTCACTGTTAGATAACGCAGCACATCTCCTTCTTTCTTATAATCTGGAAATCATTGACACAGTGCCAGCGCTAACTTGCAGAAATCATCGTGGCACATTCAATTAAAGAATTGGTAGGAAAATGGTGAACATTTTGAAAAGTTTATGTAAAGATAAGCAAGCAGTGAAGGAGACAGGATGTGGTTTTATTGAACTTCCTGTCTTAAGAAAGAAGGGAATAAGTAACAATGGGTGTGATCATTGCAGAATACAGAGGGAGAATTGACACTTATAACTCAATAAAATGGAATGAATTCAGGAAGAAACCAGGAAATGAAGAAAAGGTGTGTTTGAATATTGTTGCTTATGGGTGGAATAGAATTATGAAATGGAAATCAAAGAGTCGTGGAAGAACTCTTATCCAAAAGAAACGCACAGAGGAGAGATTGAGCAACAAAATGACGTTGGAAATGAAGAATGGGGGTATGAAAAGGAGACTTGGGATATAAAAAGATAAACGTATAGAGGATTGGTCTCACAGGTACAGTTTATACTTTGCAGAAGTTAAAGAGAGTGATAGAGTATGACTGGTAAAGAGCACGCCAAATGTTTTCTGATGGACGAGAGAATCATAGAAGAAAGGGGAAAAGAACTTCCTGGGGACAGTGTTATCTCATTGCGTGAAGCAATCCAAAGAAAGCGACCAGAATTGTGGCAAAACTACTCGTGGAAATTGCATCACGATAATGCACCCGCTCACACCTCAATGCTTGTTCGTGACCTTTTGGCAAAAAACAAAATCATTATGCTGCCTCAGCCACCTTATTTGCTGGACATAGCCCCCTGCGACTTCTTTCTATTCTTGGGACTGAAAGATCCATGAAAGGACCACGTTTTGCCACCATTACTGAGATAAAAACAGAATTGCTGAAGGAGCTGAACACCATAATGAAAACTGAGTTCCAGAAGTGCTTCCAAGATTGGAAAAACCGCTGGCACAAGGGTTTTATATTTGAGTGGGATTACTTTGAAGGGACAAATTTGATGTTGAAATTCTTTAAGAAAAACAAAAATTTCCATTACTTTTTGATCACACCTCATACGTTCCAAAATTCTCCTTGCATTCCATCAATACCATTTGCCTTATTGCTTTTTAGTTTTCTGATTTGCTGCCATATTTCTGCTACACTAACTTCCTTTTTAAGATGTTCAGTGTATTGGTGATTCTTGCACTCATATATATGTTGAATAATAATACTATCCCACCCCAGTAGCCAGTTAAAATAATCATCTGGTCTAATACTATTCTCTTTTATCACATTCCTATACATATTTTTAACAACTGACCAAATCTTCTGGTCATCATGAAACCTTAAATAGTATTGCATTTGTTTTTCTCCCTCATTCTTTCTTCTTCACTTTTACCTCCATACTAAACCATTTTCTCTTTCTTTGTTATGCCTGATTCCTCATTTCTTGTTCAACCCTGCTTTTTGCTAACTGGCAATCTTCATCAAACCAATGCTTTTCATTACTATTCTTACTAACCCGGATTTCTTACTACTCTCCCTGCATAATTCTGTGCTTAATCTCTCTGTTTCCTCCTTAACTGCACCTTCATCAATTAATTGTTATATGTTCTTCAGCCAAATTGCTGTCTTCTCTGATTCCAATTCCTTGGTAAATAACTCACTTTTCACTTGCCTCAATTTTTAAATTTAATTTAAAACCATTTTTGTTCTAGCCTTTACCTCTTTCATCTCCTTTACAACTAACTCTTAGTGGAAAATGACAACTCATTGTAACAAAATTCACCATCTCAATATCCTGTAATTCAACTCTACAGAACTTAAGATGTAGTACATCACATTTTGATCATTTCTATTTGCCTTACCCCTACCTCTCATACTAATGCAGATTATATGATCATTCTCCTCACAAATTTCCAGTAATCCTTTTCCTTAATTGTTAAAGAATTTATCTTTACATTATATCTGCTTACATCATATCTCCTCTACATTTCTCCAATCAAAGTCACCAATTAACACTATTTCCACTTGCACATCTTCCTTCTTCTTCTTCTTCTTCTTCTTCTTCTTCTTCTTCTTCTTCTTCTTCTTCTTCTTCTTCTTCTTCTTCTTCTTCTTCTTCTTCTTCTTCTTCTTCTTCTTCTTCTTCTTCTTCTACAAGCTATAGGTTTTTAAGCCAGTTGCCTCCTTTATTTGTTGTGACAATATTTTTGCTGGTCGGCCAGTAGGTATACGAGTATATTCAGCAATTAGTTTTGGAAGTCTGTCTAGGCTCTGTCTGCATTGAACGTGTTCCCACCAATTTGATTGATATTGGTGTACAGTTTCTAATAGGCTGCTAACTCTTAGATTATTTCTTATGTAATCTTGTTTGCTACTCCGTCTACGCTTTGGGGAAATTTCATTCTGTCTTTCTCCATTAAGGTCCAAGTTTCACTCCCATACAAGCCTGTTGGTAATGCCATAGCTTTATATAATTTAATCTGTGTATCTTTCCTTGTCTTATTATGAAGTGTTCTTATAATGGTCCCACACATGTTATTAAATTTAGCAGTTTTATGATTAATATCCTTTTCATGTATTTAAGATAAATGGCAGACAAGAAAATTAAAATTATTAACTTGTTTCCAAATCTCCTATCCTTATTCACTTGTCTAGGTGGTTGTAATTGATCATTCCAGCTGTTTCCTTGGAGCTTTCAAGTAGTTAAAAGTCCTTCGGTGGTGTTACCAGCACCACACAGAGCTATACCATTTTCACTATAAGCTGAAAGGAGAAGTAAACAAAACTTAAATGTATCACTCTGCCGAGCACATGGCAGCACCACGTGGAGGATGACGGGAACTAAGACCCGTGAGAGGAAATTGCTTCAGCCAGAATGCGAATACAGCACATTGCACAGCTTGGGGATCATTAGCTTTTAAACACTGTATGTCTTATTCCTATATTTTGCCTTAAATTCTAAACTTCTAACACATAATACTAAGAGTAGACAAATAAAATGTACCTGAACAGTTCGGCATCTGTGATTAAAGGTACTGGATTAAACTGTTCCTAACTTCAGGCTTTAGAAATCATTCATTTAATCACTAATATCGGTATACCACCTTTGCTTTAACCTTTTATGAGTCAAGTTAAATAATGATTAGCACTATAAGTTTGAAAACCACAGAAAACAAGCGCGAACCAAGCTTTCCAAGCAACAATTCTGCATCACTAACAAAGAAGTTCAATTATTGCTAAACAATGCCAACCATATTCATTGACGATTAAAGGTGGGTACTTTTCACAGTATTTGTTAAAAAGCATTTAACACAATTGTCTTCTTTCCATTTACCTCTTTTGTTTTCTACAGTACCAGAACATTCTCAGCCGGAAACCAGAAACGAACTGCAGTGCCTGCACATAGTCTCTTAAACTCTCTGCTGTAATGCTTCATTTAGTTATAGGTGAATCTCAACAAACACATTTAGTTTCTTAAATTGAACTGTTAAAATAATGAGTTTTGAAAATTTCTCTGCACGAGAATAATCACAAAATGTTATGATATGAACCGAACTGTTTTTTTATAGAGGAAGAGTCGATGCCAAGCGGGAAAGGTTGTAGTTTGTCCACCAGCCAATAAGGTGCTGTCTTGTCACGTGGTTTTGTTTACTTCTCCTTTCAGCTTATAGTGAAAAAGGTTTACATTGGTGCCATGGCTGCTGCCTTTTGGTATCCAATCAGACCATTATGTATATTAGCCCTACATGAAGGGATGCTTTCTCTGCCCTGCTTCCAGCCATTGAAATCTTCACCCTTGTTACCCCGGGCACAGGTCTACAATTTTTTTAATCTAGGAAGTAGTGTATGCTTTGTACTAGTTTTTGTCCATCCTGAGTATTTCATTTCCTCAGTGCCACCTATATATAGGAGGCATTCCACTATCTGTCATCTGGTTAGGTACTAGCACAAAACTCTTCACTTGCACATATTTATCAAAAATATACTCAATATTCTGGTTTAATTTTCAGTAAAAATTCTGATCATAATAATCTGATGTGCTTGGTGGATTATACACAGTTCCTACACTCACACAAACATTATTTTTCCAAACATCTGTAAAAGGTAACAACATTATATTACTTTCCAATTCCTTTTGTTTCATTCCTGATAAAACACTCCCTCTTGCTCGGACCTCTAGTTTTACTCTTCACACCACAAATACTGATAAAAGTAAACCTTCTATGTTTATAATTCATTTATTCACAAATCACAACTCCTTATCATCGCCTAACTATAATATGCTTTAATTTGACACTTGGCAATTTTCCTAATGGACCTCTGCATATCAACAAAGCTTTTATTGTCAAATCTAAACTGCTGCAATTTCACTTTGCTTCGCTATTTGTGTTCTGTGACTGCCTCAATTCTCTACCTCCAAAATACTACCTACTGGTGTTGACACAACATCAGTACCTCTTTGCACCATTCATCAACCCAGCTGATACTTCCAAGGCCGCTCTTCACGTGTCTTCAGTCACCTGGGCTGGTGGAAGTGATATATCAGCTCTTGGTTTTCTATCTGTCCGTATACCTAGAGATGTGAACACACTTCTCTCTGCTTCAAAGTCACCTTCCTGCCATTGACTTATTACCACACTTCCTTCACCAGATATCCTCTTTTACACCATCTATCCATAAGTCTTATCACTTTCATATAAACTTTCTTCATTTCCTTTATCGACAAATTTCTCATTTCCCTCACTTTCTTTCCCAAATCTTGCTCAACATCTATTGTGGTACCTACCTTTCAGCTTTTTGCTATTGCTTAAAACTGTCCATTTAAATTTTGCCATTGCTACCTTCACTATAATATGCTTAGGTCTTCCTCCTCATCTTCCAATGCAGTAGGTATCAACAATCTCCCATCCTGCCATTTCTAACTCCAATTTTTACTTAACCCTCTGTTAGTCGCTAGGGGCCTGAGAGACCCCTGTCGTTATATAAATGTTATAATTTTCGAACGAACGCACCTATGCAATTGCCTGAATAGGACATCTAACATTACACCTTGCGCGATTATTTGCTGCAGCGATAACCTTATCTGTTTATTTGTTTGGCTGGAAGAATGACTAATCAGCAGTTACATGTCGCACAGGTCAACCAGGCCCCGCGCGCCTGCTCTCGTTACATATTGTTGACAGATTTGTTTCTCATTAGCTTTTGTGCAATATTGCTTTGCTATTGCAAGGAGCTGTTACTGCTTCGTCATGAATACGAGTAAAAGGTACGATCTACAAAATCCGAATAATTTGGAAGAAGTACATCGCCTACTTTGCGATTATGATGCCTTGCTCGTGGATGATAACTTATATGAATCAGATGATTCTGATTCAGAAGATAAACTCGAAACGAGATCTTTAGATTCAGAAACTGACCATGAAGATGAAGAGGAAGACAATGAAAGCAGCTTGTGTGATAACATGTATTTTATAGGTAAGATCATATGCGTATCATAGTAATTCTTCTTCTTATTATTATTGTTTTTGTTATTATTGTTATTATTATTGACAGTACATTCTGTTGTTATTTACAGGAACAGATGGAACAAAATGGAAAAAAACACATAGGAAAATAACACAGACAAGGGCTCACAATATATTGACCAAACTTCCTGGTGTAGTAAAAGCTGCCAAAAATGCGAAAATGGAAACTGATTGTTGGAACCTTTTTGTTACCGAAGATATAATTGATTTGATTGTTGAAAACTCAAATACTTACATTAGCAGTATGCAGCGCAAATTTGATCGTGAAAGAGACAGCAGACCTACAGATGTAATAGAAATAAAAGCTTTCCTAGGCTTATTGTACCTGGCAGGAATTTTTCGTGGTGCACGCCAGAATATTCACGATTTTTGGAGAACCGATGATCTTGGAATTCCTCTATTCCGAATGGCTATGTCCGAAAAACGATTCAGTTTTCTAATACGCTGTATTCGCTTTGATGACAAAAGCTCAAGACTGGAGCGACAAAGATTGGATAAATTGGCTGCTGTTAGAGAAATGTTTACCTTGTTTCTGAACAACTGTCAGAACCATTATTCTCTTGGACAAAATGTCACTGTCGACGAACAGTTGCCGGCATTTCGTGGTGATGTGGTTTTAGACAATATATACCATCCAAGCCAAACAAACATGGCATAAAGATATTCTGTTTGAGTGATGCAAAACTGTTTTATACAACTAACATGGAGATTTATTGCGGACAGCAGCCGGACGGACCATATTTGCAAACTAACTCGGCAGAGGCTGTAGTGCTGAGACTAACTGAACCAATCTCTGGCACTGGACGAAATGTTACTGCAGATAATTGGTTTACCAGTGTATCGCTGGTGAATGAATTGCGCAAAAGACAACTTTCTTTCGTCGGTACAGTGCGAAAGAACAAAAAAGAATTACCCACTAATTTCACTTCTCCAAAAGATCGCAGTCAGTACGAAAGCATATTTGGCTTCACAAAAAATGAAACACTTGTTTCATATGTTCCAAAAAAGGGTAAAACAGTAGTTTTGCTCTCAAGTCTACATGTTTCATCCACACAGTTATCAGAAGGTGCTGAGAAAAAGCCTGAAATAATCCTGCATTACGACGACACTAAATGTGGAGTTGATGCAGTAGATAAATTGTGTGCTACATACAATGTAGCCAGAACAACGAGAAGGTGGCCCATGGTAATTTTTTACCTTATCTTGAACTATGCAGGTATTAATTCTAGGGTTATCTTCCTTGGAAATCAAAATAAATATTCCACAAGGCAGGAGTATTTGAAATCACTATCTTTAGCATTACTTTTGCAACAGCTACAAAAGAGAGCAACAGCATCAAATGTACCCAGTGATTTGAAAGGCCTTTTGACAAAATATAAACCTGAAGAATCCGGCGTAGATGAACTGTCAAATACACCGCTATGCACACTGAAAAGGAAACGATGTGAACCCTGCAACAAAGACAAAATGAACTGCAAAACTAAATATGCATGTGGGAAATCCAACACCCCCCCTGTGTTTGAGCAAACATGCTAAAATTATTTGCGATAGCTGCTTAGTTGGGGAAAACACGGGTGAAATAGTAGATGATTCTGAGTAACTGAACATTTAAAATTACAAGTTGTATGTATACCTGGAAATGGCAATGTATTTCTTTATACTTACTGTAATACAATTTATAATGTATATGTACTCATATTTTAGTTTGTCTTTTTATGTTGTAAGATAATACTTACTAATGAAAACCTTGTACACTTAATGTAAATAAAGGTAAAAACAGAAGAAAAAAATAATAAAATAAACGAAAGAAAGCAAAAATACAAACAATAGCAACAAAAATATAGCGCGGGTCTACTAGGCCCCGCGCGACTAACGGCGTTCTACCAAAACACGTGTCTGATGGATGGTTAAATATGTTTTCTATTTTTTGCCAAGCCTCTTTACTCCAAAAATGATTAGATTTAGATGCCTACTGCCATCTGCTGTCTCCAACTAAAGTAAACTTCTCCCACAATCTTTGATTTGTTCAATTTTTGAAGATTTAGAAGCTTGTAACAGTGATGTGTCATAATTTAAAATAGATAGTTGAGGGTTGTTACACTACATCACTATGATATTCTTACTTGAACGCGTTTCGGGAGACGGCTTGTTCCCATCGTCAGCATTTTCTCTCAACTGATTTTTGCCGGTCATCGTCTGGGGGATGTGTGTGGTTTGTGGTGTTCTCTGGTGCTGGGCTGATGAACCTCCAAAGGCTGTTGGGTGGCGGCAGTTCAAAATTCATTAGGTGATTCCTGTGTTTGACAATATGTATGTTTTCCCAGATGTCCAATTCATTGCTGCTGTTGATCGGTTTTAAGAGTTTTATGTTTGGAGTGATATCATGGTTTGAAGACCAGAAATGATGTGCTACTGCTGATTTATCTTGCTGCTTTTGGTAAATGCATCTCATATGCTCTTTAAGTCTTATTTCAAGATTTCTTTTTGTTCTTCCTATATATATATATACCAGGTTACATTCATTACAATCAATTTGATATATACCAGCTGATTTATCGTTGGGGATAGGATCTTTTGTTCTGTTGCATAGTAGTTTCTATATGTTGTGGTTATTCTGTGGAGACAGGGTGATGTATTTTTTGAAAATCCTTTGAAATTTATGATGTGTCCAAGGGTGATAAGTGAATTTTCTATATGCTTGTGGTTTTTGTTGTCTGAGTAACATAGTCATTTGTTGGATGTATTTCTGTCTTTCAAACCTTTTTATCTTCTTATCTATAGTTTTTTTCTGGTATCCATTCATAGTGGCTATGTTGATAATGTGTTGGTATTCTTTCTGGTATTCCTCTTTCTCCATTGGTATATGTACTCACCTGTTTGTAATACTATTTAAAATTGCATGTTTGTGGCTTGTAGGATTGTAGCTATTATTTTTAATATAGTTTTCTGTGTGCGTTGGTTTTCTGTAAATGCCAAACGTTAGTTTGTTGTGTGCATTATTTCTGATGATCCTGATGTCTAGGTAAGGTAATTGGCCATTTTCTTCTTTTTCCATTGTGAATTTTATAGATCTTTTTTGTAAATTTAATAATTTCAAAGCATCTTCTGAAAGTTTTTTTGGAACAATAGCAAAAATATCATCTACATACCTATACCAGGTTTTGAATAGATGTGGGAAAGATTTAGTAATATGGGATTCAAAATGGCTCATATATAGTTCTGCTAAAAATGGTGAAAGGGGGTTTCCCATAGTTAGGCCTGAGGTTTGTTTAAAGATTTTGTGATGGAATGAAAAGAAATTCTGGTCCAGACATAATTTTGTTAGTTTCAGGTAATCTTCTGTTTGTGCTCTAGGTGTGCCATTGTTTAATATCCAATTTTCTAGGAGTGGTAATAATTCTTCTTTTGGTATGCTTGGGAAGAGTGCAGTGACATCAAATGATACCATCATGTCTGTGGGTGATATATTTATATTTGAAAGGTGACTGGTTAATTCTAAAGAATTTTTTATGCTAAGACTTTTGAACATAGGCATGGAGTTGAAGGTATTTGAAAGCCATTTTGCTAGTTTATGTTATTCACTATGGGCCTCATTTTGTTGCCGAGTTTGTGTATTTTTGGTAGTGCATATAACCTAGGTATGATGGGAAAATGTGGTTTAATTCTGGATTTTTCGGCTTTTGTTAATGTTTTCGTTTCTATCAATGTGTTCTGGAGTGACTTGATGCATTCTTTTAATGGATTTTTGCTGATTTCTATGTACTCTGGGTTCTGTAGTAATTGCATAACTCTAGATTCATAATCTTCTTGGTCTAATATCACTAATGTGTTTCCTTTGTCTGCTTTGGTGTATACTACAGGTTTTGACTTTACAGATTTGATAATCAATACCACATCAAAAAATTATCAAATCTCTAAAGTCAAAACCTGTAGTATACACCAAAGCAGACAAAGGAAACACATTAGTGATATTAGACCAAGAAGATTATGAATCTAGAGTCATGCAATTACTACATGACCCAGAGTACATAGAAATCAGCAAAAATCCATTAAAAGAATGCACCAAGTCACTCCAGAACACATTGATAGAAACGAAAACATTAACAAAAGCCGAAAAATCCAGAATTAAACCAGATTTTCCCATCATACCTAGGTTATATGCACTACCAAAAATACACAAACTCGGCAACAAAATGAGGCCCATAGTGAATAACATAAACTAGCAAAATGGCTTTCAAATACCTTCAACTCCATGCCTATGTTCAAAAGTCTTAGCATAAAAAATTCTTTAGAATTAACCAGTCACCTTTCAAATATAAATATATCACCCACAGACATGATGGTATCATTTGATGTCACTGCACTCTTCCCAAGCATACCAAAAGAAGAATTATTACCACTCCTAGAAAATTGGATATTAAACAATGGCACACCTAGAGCACAAACAGAAGATTACCTGAAACTAACAAAATTATGTCTGGACCAGAATTTCTTTTCATTCCATCACAAAATCTTTAAACAAACCTCAGGCCTAACTATGGGAAACCCCCTTTCACCATTTTTAGCAGAACTATATATGAGCCATTTTGAATCCCATATTACTAAA
This sequence comes from Deroplatys truncata, assembly GCA_030765065.1. Lineage (NCBI taxonomy): Eukaryota > Metazoa > Arthropoda > Insecta > Mantodea > Mantidae > Deroplatys > Deroplatys truncata. The sequence continues at coordinate 225,246,935 of CM060983.1, read as the reverse complement.
TCTTTCCCACATCTATTCAAAACCTGGTATAGGTATGTAGATGATATTTTTGCTATTGTTCCAAAAAAACTTTCAGAAGATGCTTTGAAATTATTAAATTTACAAAAAAGATCTATAAAATTCACAATGGAAAAAGAAGAAAATGGCCAATTACCTTACCTAGACATCAGGATCATCAGAAATAATGCACACAACAAACTAACGTTTGGCATTTACAGAAAACCAACGCACACAGAAAACTATATTAAAAATAATAGCTACAATCCTACAAGCCACAAACATGCAATTTTAAATAGTATTACAAACAGGTTAGTACATATACCAATGGAGAAAGAGGAATACCAGAAAGAATACCAACACATTATCAACATAGCCACTATGAATGGATACCAGAAAAAAACTATAGATAAGAAGATAAAAAGGTTTGAAAGACAGAAATACATCCAACAAATGACTACGTTACTCAGACAACAAAAACCACAAGCATATAGAAAATTCACTTATCACCCTTGGACACATCATAAATTTCAAAGGATTTTCAAAAAATACAACATCACCCTGTCTCCACAGAATAACCACAACATACAGAAACTACTATGCAACAGAACAAAAGATCCTATCCCCAACGATAAATCAGCTGGTATATATCAAATTGATTGTAATGAATGTAACCTGGTATATATATATAGGAAGAACAAAAAGAAATCTTGAAATAAGACTTAAAGAGCATATGAGATGCATTTACCAAAAGCAGCAAGATAAATCAGCAGTAGCACATCATTTCTGGTCTTCAAACCATGATATCACTCCAAACATAAAACTCTTAAAACCGATCAACAGCAGCAATGAATTGGACATCTGGGAAAAAATACATATTGTCAAACACAGGAATCACCTAATGAATTTTGAACTGCCGCCACCCAACAGCCTTTGGAGGTTCATCAGCCCAGCACCAGAGAACACCACAAACCACACACATCCCCCAGACGATGACCGGCAAAAATCAGTTGAGAGAAAATGCTGACGATGGGAACAAGCCGTCTCCCGAAACGCGTTCAAGTAAGAATATCATAGTGATGTAGTGTAACAACCCTCAACTCTCTATTTTAAACTTTGATTTGTTACGTTGATATTGTAATGAAAAGAAGCTAGAAACAGTGATGTGTATTGAATTTATTTAAAGGTGAGTCGGAATTGTAACACTAACATCACTTAAGTTTACTCACTTAACATGTTTCGGGAAACCGTTGTTCCCATCCTCAGAAGGTTAACTCGTCGACCAGTCGACGAGTTAACCTTCTGAGGATGGGAACAACGGTTTCCCGAAACATGTTAAGTGAGTAAACTTAAGTGATGTTAGTGTTACAATTCCGACTCACCTTTAAATAAACTTTGATTTGTTGTTCAATTTCTTAAGTTTACTACCATGGATTTCAATATGTTCCAGCTTTATATATAATTTATCTTCTATTCCATTTATTTAAAGCTCTTTATCTTCTCCATTATGGATTCAAATATTTTGACAACTTGATGCATTTCTGGTCATGGATTAAGCTCATTGCCTCCTATCATGAATATGGCTATTACTAGCACCAACCAGAAGTAAATTGTACTCCATGGTTCTTCTGCCCCTTGTTAAGCTGATACCAATTTTAGCTCTGTAAATGCCATCAGATGTCAACACCATCTTCTCTTCATGTACACTCTCCCAACAGGTTTGTGTTGTCTCACATCAGCTCCGGATATTTTATTTAAATATACATTTTATGTTTATGCAATTGCTAACTGTTTTTTGAATGTCATGTGTATGGATAGGCAAACAGTCTGGACTGGAACTGAGCCATATCACTTGTAATAACTACTTAGCATTAAGCAAATAAATATTGACCTCAGTTGCCATAAATTCTATGTGTTGTGTCACATGTTTCAGACTTGCAAATGAAGACAATCATGGCGTGAAGGCACCTGCCTCAGGAAATGGTGAGATAGGAGCAGGAGGATTTACTAGTTACCCACAGGTGTGTGGCTTTCTAGCAGAAGGAGCTTCATCTGCATTTGATCGAGACTGCAGAGTTCCATATGCATTTAAAAGGAAAGAATGGGTGTCATATGATGATGAAAGAAGCTTAGCTTACAAGGTATGTAGAATCAGGATCATTTGACAGTAAGTTTTTCTTGATTGGAGCTGAAACTAACATTTTTAAAAAGGAATATGTCGCTGCTTATGAACTGTAAGACCCATTTCACTTGAAAGAAACATCTATTTAAACATTTTGAATGCCGTAAATGACTTTCTTAATGCTTACACATTGTTCCATTCTGGGTAATGTGGAAGGAGAGTAGTTTTATTATAAAACATATAACAGATTTTGAAAATAATATCAGCATCTAAATACATCTTTACACATTTTGCAAACAGCTTAAAATCCACAAGATTTATTGAAACTGATAACATATTGCAGTTCATAACTTAGAAAAAGCTCCTTGTTCTTGAGAACATATGACTGTACACAATGCTTGGAGCAACTCCTCAGGAAATGATACCACTTATAACAAGAGTGAAATGTATATGTAGACATTTAGGCCGTGCTTGACCTATGGAGGTTTTGCTCTAAGAATATGTCCTCATGTAAACAATGCACAAAATGTACCCCTCTTCTTTGTTGCTCTGATTGGAGGAGTAGCAGCGCTATTTTCATAGTCTGGGAACTGCCATTACTACCATTCGCCCTGCTAACCTCTTCGCGTGGCATAGTTTTAAAAGAACAGCACTGCAAAAATTAAATATAAGTAACAAATGCAACTAAAGCTTCTCGTACGCAATCAAATTTTTGTCAAATTCACTACTTTACAAGAGTTGTCGCAACTTCATAACTTTTCTTGTCAAATTACTTCTAATACTTTTAAAGTCTTTGGAAGTCATGAAAGAAGCAAATAAGGACATGCTCTAAACAATTAAAGTTTTGACAACGATGTGATGACTTTCGCCAATGAAATGCAACTATTTACTGTGCATCACGAAATCTGCAACATGACTGAAAGCGAAAAGTAAACAAAAATGGCTACGCGGGAGCTGATTAGGTTATACGAAAACTGGCCATGCCGTGGGCTTCACAAGATGAAAGCGAGAGCATATAAAGGCAGGTTTCCGAAAGTACATTAATGCAATGTTATGTAGTGTAGTTAATCTATCATTTTGTATTCTTTAATCATAATATGATTTCATGGACTATAATACAAGAAATTAATCTGTAATATAATGCATAGAGAGCAATATTTTATTGCAAATTGTTCTATCATGACGCTAATAGTGATTCACTTTGCACGTGATAAATTATCAATGTGTTCTGAAGAGATTAAGTTTGGCAAAGAGACATGTAAATACACATTCATGATATTGTCAAGTCTTGTCCAGTCTTGTCAAACATTTAAAAGTATTTGATAATTTTTCTTGTAAACTCTTGAGTTGAAAAAAAAAGTTTGATCATGTACAAGAGGCTTAACAATATACAAAAATAAAGTGTTAACGTACCTAATTGAAAGAGTTTATATTCCTTCCCAGTTAGAAGTAATTGTCCTTTCTAATGTGTAGCAATATCATCTTTTTAATATAGAGTCAACTGAAAAATTCAATGCCACAGCTGGGATTTGAACATGATTCTCCCGCTCTCCATGCAGTTGCTCTAACCATTGAGCTATTGTGATAACATGCCTATGTGACATTGAATTCCCCAATTGACTTAAGTTGTATCGCAGACAGACCACCAAGGCATCTCACTTGAGATGACAATCTCAGTGGCAATCGCAAGTACTTCAGTGCTGGGTGTTTATGGGTTTCTTAAGGTTGTACTTTGTCATTACCATTATTAGTATTATATACATGATTAATTGAAATTAATTATACTTTTTAGAGACCTTAGCCTGGTCTTGGCATGTTTTTTGTTGTCACATTAGCTCAGTGGTTAGAGCAACTGCACGGAGAGTGGGAGAACCGTGTTCAAATCCTGACTGTGGCATTGAATTTTATAGTTGACTCTATATTAAAAACTCGCCAAAACCAGGCTAAGGTCTCTAAAAGTATAATTAATTTCAATGAATTATATATTATAATAATAATATCATCTTTCTTTAGTTGTGCTGCTTTTTAGTCTGGTATCAGGGCATGTATGGAAATAGAAAAAGGTGATCAGTGGCTAAAAGTGGTACTGAGATAACCTATATTTGCCCTGTACGCTTGGTTGGAATCAGTAGATGCATGGATTAGGGAAACACATCAACTCAGGTGGCAAACCTACCCCAGACAAAGACAAGCCCGGTCTTACGTCCATACAACACTCTTTCCTTAGACTGGACAAAAGAAGAATAAGGAAAGTAGTTGCATTAATTTCTGAACTTGGTCACTTCAGGAAACATCTAAGTAGAACTCAAGATGAACCCATTTGTAGAATGTGCAAAGAAGAGAGGAAATTGCCTCACATACCTGTTTCATTGCCCATTCCTGGCAAGAGAGAGATTTATCTTTGTATAATAGGAAAGGATGCTGATATTGGAACCAAAATACTGAACTCATTCAGGGAACAATGAACGCATCCTTTACAATGGGGTTGCACAATAAGCCTTTTAGATTGGTGTGTGGGAGGTTGACAAAACTGTAACTAAGACCTCCCATTATCTAATCTAATCCAGTCCAGTATTTAGCCCCAACAGAAATGCTTGCTCTTAATATTGGTGTACCTTTGAATTGTGTAACCTTCATTTACCCACATTTCATCAAGAAAATACACTTTCTGCTCTTCCCGTCTTTACACCCAAATTTAGTGATATGAGGGTTAGTCAATAACTCTCTTGTAGTTTACAAGAAACTTAAACTTTGATTATACAGCATGAAAGCCACAACATTGATGATTAAATGGTCACTTGTCAATATAATCCCGTCCTTTTCCACAGTTTTAGTCCACTTTTTAACAAGGACTGTATTCCTGTGTGGTAATACGTGCCCTAAGGCTTGCCTTAATCTTAAATTTATAGCTCAACAATGAAGTTTTCAAATCCTTGCTGTGGTCTGTAGCAAAGGATGGGGTGGACCCACATAAAATTAATGGTAATTGGCACATGTGCATGTTGTTAGCACTGCCACTGAACAATTTTTTTCAAATTATATTAATACAAAGAAAGAGAGGAAAAATGTATTTTAGTTTGTTTTTTTAGCCTATGATATAAAATTTAAATAAGTATACATCACAAAAATAGAGAATTAATGAAATTTAAGGCTTGCAAGTCAAGTTTCTATGCTACTTTGAACAAGCACGTGTAATGATGCCATATGCCAACATTGGGATGGAAAGAGTTAATTGTCGTCTGCCGTGGCATAGTGGTTACCATGCTAGTCTCTAGTTCCTGAGGTCGCGAGTTCAAACCTGGTGGAGGACGATGGATTTTTTCAAGCATAAAAATGCTTAGCATGGCTTCCTTCAGAAGGAAAGTAAAGCTGGCGGTCCCGTGTCGTAGATTTACGGCACGTAAAAGAACCTCAAACCTGATAGAGAGACCTCTGAGCAAAATTTGTGATCTTTCACGCCCAGAATAGAATGGGACACTAAGTACCACAACAGTTAAAGAGCATCCATCAATAAAAATAAAAGTTAACTAATATGGTTCTTAGCGTCCCATTCTATGTTAGCATGGAAGATCGGAAAATTTGCTCAGAGGCCCCTCTATCAGGCTTGAGGTTCTTTTACATGCCATAAATCTACAACACAGGACCACCAGCTTTACTTCCCTTCTGAAGGAAGCCATGCTAAGGAGTTTTACTCCCAAAACAAATTCCATCGCCCTCTATTGGATTTGAACCCACGACCTCAGGAACTAGAGTCTAGTGTTGTACCCCTAGACTACAGAGGACAACTCCCTTTGCAGTGTTTCATATCCTGTATGTGTTTGGCCAAGGTGTTTTACTGAACAGTCCTACCTTCCTGCTTCTAGAACTTAATAGCAGAAGACAGTCTATGCATGTTCACTCAATTTCTGATTAAGAACAGCTTGATGATTTCTTTTGAAGTCGGTAGCTGTACATAATATGATGTTAAACATAAGTTTATTATGTATTACAGATTAGATCCAGTAGGTTTTGTTAGTATGTACTTAGTGAACTACTTTGTGACCTATCTGTTTAAATCACAGCATCAACCAATGAGTGTATATTTAATTTACTTTTGTGCACACTTCTTTGTTTACATCAGGACATATTCATAAAGTGAAACCTGTATAGTTGCTGCCTTAACCAAATAATAACACAATGCAAATATCAGCAGCAAACTTATAAAACTACATATCTGGCATTTCACAAATTTAGAGAAGTAAAGATGTATTGCAATAGCAATATAAAGTTGTGTAATTTGTAATAATCAAATCACATATGTAACAAATACTTAACAATTAAGGTAGTAACATAAGAGGTAGTTCTATGCCAAATATTCTACTAACATTTCCTTTTCCTTCTGTTTGATTTTGAAGTGCATAAGCAAAACATTTCTATAATGCTGTTTAATTGTCTGTAGCAAGTACCGATGAGCTGCATTTGCTTTTAAACTTAATGTTACGTGAATAGAACAATGTACTGAGTTTGAAAAGTAAAGTAGTATCTGTGTCTCACAACAGATGTCCTTGTTATACATTTACCTCCTCCTGCTTATCATGTTACATGCATAGGGTTACCAGATATCCACAAAATTCTGAACATGTCCTGTATTTTAATCTTCTGCCAGCGTCTGGGAACAATTGCTGAATTTTATAAATGTCCTAGATTTGTTATAAATTCTCAGTTTGTTACTTTTAAGGGGATCAGCAACTCAAAAAAAATGAAATTAGCCAAAATTTACAATAGCAACATGACTTTTACCAATGAACACACATACCTAAGTAGTCTTTGATATCGTAGATGAAGTACAAAAGTGCAGTGTTTCACCAAAGTGGGCTGGAGTGAGCAAGAAGCAAACCAAAGGAAGCTTGACTTGGTACGAGGGGCATTCAATAAGTAATGCAACACATTGTTTTTCTCGGCCAATTTCGGTTGAAAAAAATTGGAATTCTTTGGAACATCTTTAAACATTCACTCTTCATCTCATATAGTTTCATTAATTTGTAATAGGTGGCAGCTCTATAACTAGCCTTCAAAATGCCATCTGTAACAGCCGTGCATTCCAAACAGAGAGCAGTTATTGAGTTTCTTTTGGTAGAGAACCAGAGGATCACAGATATTCATAGGCACTTGTCTACGGAGACCTGGCAATGGACAAAAGCACGGTGAGTCATTGGGCAAGGTATCTGTCGTCATCACAAGAAGGTTGAGCAAACCTGTGACTCTGCAGTGTTGGAACGTGCGGATACAATTAAACACCTCGCTGCTCAAGTTGAATTCTCTGTTGGTAGTGCTGACTCACCAGTTGGAGTACTCAAAGGTTGACACCTAACTGAAGACCATAAAGAGCAAAGAAGGACCCTGTGCTCATTGTGAGGCTGATTGTGACAATTGTTTGTCAAACCTGAAACAAAACAGCAATCCATGGAGTGGCACCACACCAAAAGTTCAAAGCCATACCCTCAGCTGGTAAAGTCATGGCTACGACTTCACCTCCCTCATGGTGAAATGATCAACTCTGAAGTATATTGTGCTACTCTAAGAAAACTGAAGAAACAACTTCAGCGTGTTCGTAGCCACAAACTTCTCCTTCTCCATGATAACGCAAGGCTTCACACAAGTCTGCGCAACCAAGAGGAGCTCACAAAACTTCAGTGGACTGTTCTTCCTCATCCACCCTACAGCCTTCTGACTTCCATCTGTTTGGCCCAATGAAGGATGCACTACATGGATGATGGGGAAGTTATTGATGCAGCAAGATGTTGGCTCTGACATAGACCAGTAGAGTGGTACCATGCAGGTTTACAGGCACTTCCATTAAGGTGGTGTAAGGTCGTAGCACTGAATGGAAATTATGTTGTAAAATAGGGTTTTGTAGCCAAAAGATTGGGGAATAATAATATGGTGTATTTGAATCCTGAATAAAACCAACCTGCTTTAAGAAAAAAAAATGTGTTGCATTACTTATTGAACGCCCCTTATAGTTGTTAAATTGTAATCTGTGCACCAAAATGCCTAAAAGTGGATGCAACTGCATAGCTCAGTTCTTCAAAATTTGTCTTGCTAGTTCTAGTAAGCATGAAAACTATCATTCTGAACTTCTGAAACTATTTGATTCCCTTTTTGTTATTTCTACAAACAACATTATTGTTGAGAGGGCTTTTTCCTTCAATATCTGCATAGTGAAGAGATGAAAAAAACAACAAATTATCAAATGACTCTGTCAAAGGTATTTTTATGGTGAAACATAATTGTAAAATCTTCACTTGTGAGAAATTTCACATCAAAGAAGCCTGATGTTTTCATAAGATCAGATCCTTGGTTGATGAACACTGAGTTAACTGATAGTTATTTGTTTGATTCAATTTGAATATTTTATGAAAATATAAAATGTACTTAGGTCTGTAGTGTATATATTTAGTTGGATTTTTTAATTAAATGTTCAGTTAATCTAATTTCCTACATTTTTCTATAATGTAACCCTATGTCCAGTGGATTTTTTTGGGCATAAAAATCCTTAGCATGGCTTCCTTCAAAAGGGGAGTAAAGCCGGTGGTCCCATGTCGTAGATTCATGGCACATAAGAGAACCTCAAGCGTGATAAAGAAGCCTCTGAGCAAAATTTCCAGTCATTCGTGCCCAATATAGAATGGAATGCTAAGGACCATAGTAGTTAAAGACTGTCCATAAATAAAACCTTTAGAAAGAAACAGTGGGACAGTCACACAATTATTGAGGTAAACAGTGCACAACCTGTGCCAATTGGAGGCAGTTGCATGGTGCTTGTGAACAGCAGGAGTTAGCATGCTGTTTGGAAGAACATGACAAACATCTTTCCTGTTTGATCACTGAAGAATTGTGGCCTATTCAGAATTTAAATTATCCTATCACAAAATTGGTACTTGCATTGGAAGAAATGGAGCCACAGTGAAGCGGATATGGAAGTAGTGGGTCCAGGCTGAGCGACATGCAGAGAACCAATGAGCACAAGAATAATGAACTGGACAGCTACATCAAACACCCTCGCTCAGGATTTGAGGAATGTGCCGCATGCACAGTTTTGACACTGTTTGAAGCATCGAAGCATCTTGTCCAGGCACTCATTGCTGCTGTTGCAGACAAGATAAATGAGCAACAGCTAAAGCGGGAGCTCAATTCAGAAAATGGAAGCATTTACTGACGCTGCGTTCACAATACATGATTTAATACCACCATGCGTGCTATGCGATAAGTAGAAAGATGCATGTATGCATGGTAGCCGAGCCTGTGTACTGCAATTGGAACAACCTGGATTTGAATCCTTGCCATATGTTTTATTCTATTATTTAAATTTTAATTTTAAGACATTCTTGCATAAAAATGCAAACAAATGATCTTTTTGTTTTCAAAATAAGTGCCATGTTAGTAAGAATTTTAAAGTAAAAAAATAAACCAAATATTTAATTGACTCAGTATTGGATGTGCAAACTTGCTGTCTCATTCTTGAGTTATGAATGGCACTGGCATGCACCTCATAGCCTTAGAGTTCTGCATGATATGTTAGCAATCATACTGGCTTTTGTATGGCTGAGGAAATCTCTTATGTTAGTGAATGTTGCTGAATACTCTGTGCCGCAGGCTGCAAGAACACTTGAATCGCCTATATCTACGGCTATGAGGTTGGTGCGATTATCCGGAGAAGGGATTGTTCGTTGTCAACCTAGTTCGGGTCGAAAACGTTTTTCCACTCACTAGGACAGTGCACTTCTAGAAAAGACAGACAGCATGTGTGCAATGTGTCTAGAACTAATTCTAATTTCCCTGAGTTGAACCGTACAGTCTTGTAATATTTGACTACAGCAGGGCGTTTTGCTTGATCGTCAGCTAAGAAGCGCATCTTGCAGACAATCACAGGTTATATTGCCTCGCATTTGCAGAAGAAAATGTTAATAATAACTGTAATAGGGTTACATTCACAGATGAGGTGACTTTTTCATTCACAAATGGGGGAAAGCAGATTGTCTACTGCCCCAGAGGAAAATATTACGACGCAGAATATGTGGCACAAATGGATTGCCAAAGTCATGTATCAATGTAGTGTTGGGGTTGGATGCCACGAGATGGTCTAGGTGTATTGTGGCAGCTTGATGGTACATTAAAATATAGCCAGCAGTATAAAGAAAACATCATGGTTCCTTCTCTAAGGACTGACATCCTAATGGAATGAGTGATTTCCAGCAGGATAACCACGTGTCCACACAAGTCAGTAGGTTTCAAACTGGTTCTTGCAAAGGCAAAATATCACGTGATTGACAGGTCTCCTTTGTCGCTAGATTTGAATCCTATTGAAAATGTATGGGCAGAGGTGAAGAAAGTTAATTGACCTGCAAGACAAAACAGGTTTTGTAGAAAAATACAGGATTATTCTGAGGAAGTATGCTATTGTGAAAATTTAACTAGGTATTTGATCATCCATGTCTCATAGAATGAGAACAGTAATAAAAGCAGAGGGTTTACACACCCAATATTGAGTGGAGTTTCTATTTTATTTGCTTTTTCATTTAGGACTAATATTTATTTATTGCTTATTTAGTTCAAAAAGGAGAGTGTTTCAATTTTTATGTGTGAACATAAATGCCTTGAAATCAGATAAGCCTTTGCATTATAAGCATTGCATTTTCTGGGAAAAAAATTATGCATGAGATACGAACCTCGGTAGGCCTCATTACTTCATACCTGCTTTTAACCACTCGGCTGTTATAGAAAGTTTGCTCTTTTTCATTCTTTCTTATGGTGTACATGGAATGTTGTGGCTGCAGGGATGAATGGCACGGTAAGTCGCGGGCACCAAACTCGCTGTCAGGACCCTATGTAATAATACAACATTGAAGCACCATTCAAAAGAATTGCGATGTATGTGGCAGGACCTTTCCCAAGGAGACTCAGGAAATTTCTATCTGCTATTCGCTATGAACTGTTTCATCAAGTTGCTGAGATTTACGCAATTCCCAGTCAAGAGGCTTCGACCGTGACTAATGCACTGGTGAACATTTATTTCTGCCCGTTCAGGATCCCACAGGAGCTCCACGGTGACCAGGGGATGAATTTTGAATCCAGCCTTATGTGAGAGCTGCTCCAGTGCTTCAGGATGCCCAAGAATCCTACCAGTGCACTTCATCCACAATTGCACGGAATAATGGGGTTTATATTAAGACGGACGAGGAGCACCTCCGGAAAGTCTTATCCAGTCATCAGCAAGACTTGGATAGCACGTAAGCTTATTCCTCTTAGCCTATTGAGCATCTGTACATGACACTGGCCAGGATGGGAGCTATGGCTACCGTGGAGTTCGACAATGGGTTGTGTCTGGGCACTAATGGACTGTTTGGAAGACATCTACCGTCTCACCAGGGAATACCTGAAACTGGCAAGTGAAGAATGAAAGTACACTTTGACCCTCTGGTAAACAGAGTCCAGATTTGAGGACAGTGACCTTGTATGGCTCTGTGGTCCCACAAGGATTAAAGGGAAATCACCGAAGCTGCATTCCTGGGATGGCCAGATAATCACCCATATCAACAATGTGAAGACATCAACCTCGAAGTTGATGGAACTTGATGGTGGTTTATATGGATCGGTTTCCTTCATATCATGAATTTGCTCAGGATGACTAGCTCTGAGGAGGGAGCTATGGGCCACACTTATCACATGGAAGGCTGTGTCCTTCAGCCTCGACACATTGTCCAGTTCAAGAGATGAGGAGCATTCTCCCCCGATGTAAATTCCAGAAGCACCATCGAGATATAACAGAACTGTTCTAGAACCTTCTTTCTACCCGCCTCCTGAACATTCTAGAACTGTGTCCAAAACTCCAGCAGTTACAAGTGAGCCAGTTAGTGAGTTGTACTTGATGTGACATGATTATTCAGAGTTGAGGGTTGTTACACTACATCACTATGATATTCTTACTTGAGGAAGTGTAACAACCCTCAACTCTCTATTTTAAATTATGACACATCACTGTTACTAGCTTCTAAATCTTCAAAATTAGTCAATTATTCAGTGTGTTCTCCGATTGTGGTTGTGACGTAGAGTGAGTGCTGCTACTGTGAGATGTGTGTTGTTTGACTCCCCAGCAAGTGAAGTGGAAGGAGGAAGAGCCTGCTTCATTACGTCTCAAAGATAGGTGAAGTGGCAGTAACAACTGGATCAAGTCACATATGTAGTTGACTTGTGCTTCAGGAAGTGTGATAAGGAGATGGAGCGTGGTACAGAGCTACCAGACTTCAATAAGTGCACGATTATTGGGCAGTGTGGAGTTAAATAGGCCCGAATCAACAGTAGCATATGTGGAAAGTTAATGATCATTGTGGCAATGCTGACCAACTCTGAAATGTGAAATTGTCAAAAATGAGGACAACCAATGGTTACCATCCAACAGAACAGGAGTGTCCTTTTCATTCGAACAATGCATACAGAGCTCACCAACTTAGATATTGCAGAATAGAAACGCCAATTCATGAAAGTCAATAAAGAAGCAAGACTTGGGTGGTGCTTGGACTGTTACAATGGAATTCTGGTGTAGTGGAAATCAATTCTGTGAAGTGATGAGTTGAGATTTCACATTTCAGTCCGATGGACAAGTATGGGTGTGGTATCTATCCGGGGAGCAGTTTTGCTAAAGTGTGTAGTACAAACCAGGAAATTCGGTGGTGGTGTGGGGCTGTTTCATACTGTGACAAGGGATTGCTAATGCTTGTTTGTGGCAGAGCCCTGTTGTAACATCCTGAATAATGAAATGCTCCCAACATTGTTGCTTCCAGGATGACAGTGCTTGATGCCATGTTTTGAAGACAACAACAACGTTTGCCAATTGGACTGGCTTGCCCCAACTTCCAACCTGAATCTAACAGTTCATGTTTGGGATGAATTCAACCACTGGGCGAGATCTCATTGCCAAACTCTCGAAATGTTGATGCATTCCAGTGAATGTCCAGCACAGGCTAGTCAAGACAGGACTCCCAGTGACTTTTCAAAGTCAGGGGAATATTTAAAACATTGGCGTGTGTCAGGGAAAGTCATGGAAATTGGTTCAAAGTTATCACATGTCTGGTAATCATACTGATGATATGTGCTAAGGGGGATTACATTTTTTGGTCCTTAAAATCCCCTCCCAAACCTTGAAGTGATGAGTTTCAAATTAAATGCAAAGGAACTGGTATGTACATAAATGCTTTCACACATGTTGTTCACCTTTTTGTGACTGCAGTTTCAGATTGATTTACTCCATAATAAGACTTGGTGCCCCCCCTCCCAAGAAAAAAGCTTTCAACTATCAGTTGCTACCTTCATCGCTTAATCCAGAGTGTGCAGAAAAAAAGTTTAAACTCAGGGACTTTGTTCCTAGTCTACCGTCCATAAATTAGTTCACGCTTTGACTGGTATCAGGCGCTTTGTGGCTGTGCTGTTCATATGGAAGTGCTGCCAAAATTTGAACAAAAAACATAGCGAGCCTTATGCAAATGACTGATTTAGGGCCCTAAGCTGCAAAGTATAGCTCAGGGTTGAGGTCCCTAAGCCCAAAGCATAGCTGAGGAATATTTTGAATAAGTAGAAGTTTCATAGCTGCAACTGCGGAATAAGAGTAGGGCATAGCCCCAATGAAGAATTATGATACTTTATTTGGTGGGATAGATATGGTAGATAACGAGTGTGTTTAGAAGAACTAAAATGTGGATTTAACTAGTACTCATAGGTTGGCACTTTCTGCCGCGCATGCACATTAGTAACGAAAAGGTGTACTTGTTTAGCAATTCTTCTTGTTGGACAGTGTATACCTATATGTTTTGTGGATCCAGATTAGTGTATAGTGTACTGTTTGTTTTCAAACAAAATTTATTACTTATGCATAATGTTGCTGCTGTTATTTGTCAAAAGTTTAAAGTGTATAAAAATAATTTTATATTTTGGAATTAAAATTTCAGGCACAGTATGTTAAGAGTGGTGGTTTTGGAGGAGCAATGATTTTTTCACTAAACATGGATGATTTCAAAGGAGAATGCTCAGTCTCCATGTCAGATCAGCGATGGTTTCCTCTGACCGCCAAGGTGAAGAACGTTCTAGATGATGATCAATTGTGACAAATGGAAGTGGGCTTGACCAAAGCTCTGGGTATATAAAATTGTCATTTGCACTGCTGAAGTAATCGCACATTCCCTAAAGAAAGAGTTCATCTTTCTTTTTTTTCCTAAGGCATTTGTCTATATTCCCTAGGAGACCTTCCATTTGAAGACATGTTTGCTTATGATCCAAACATGTTGAGACTGAGAATGAAGAGTGGTTGTAATCAAAACTGAAATAGTTCACAAGTTACTAAAACTTACTTTTAAAATAATATTTTTTTGCAGGATGTATTTAAGATATTGCTTATTCACTGCTCAATCCAAATATATACATATTACTCTCTACACTGTCACTGTCTACATATTTGGTAAATTATGTGGTATACTTAAAATTAATTTGAATCAAAGTTAAAGCTAGTTTTACAGCTGAGAAACCTTTTTGTTACCTTACTATCACTTTGGAAAAGCATACAACTATTCAAAAGCTGCAAAATTTAGTTTAAAAATACCTAAAATAGAAATTTGTTTTAGCAGAAACTTGAGAAGTTAATTAAAATGAACACTAATGTATGTTTTTTCAGAATCTAGCACTTCCGTAGTAAACTAGTAATGGCAAGGTAATGAAAACTGCTTGCGTCTGATTATATCAATGCTGTATTTGTAATAGATTATGGTTAACATAATGGTGCAACACAGTTATAATAAGTAGCTGTATACTGACACATCTTTCTGTCCTTGTCTATATTCTTTTTAGGCTGATAAGATCATTATAATAAGATATGTTATTGAAAAAGAAAGAAGTAATACCCAGCAAAAATATAAAGAACTTGTACAAACCTTTAATTTTAGCAGTGCTGTCAAATTGGTTTTAAACAGCTTATCTTTTCTCACAAAGTTAATAATATGCTCTGTTAAATATGTTAAAAATATAGATGGTGTCTCATAAGTAATGTCAGCTTTTAAGCAAAACTTTATTTGAAATGTATTGTTACAGGAAATTAGAATAAGCTTCAAAGTAAAGACCATTAGATTATAGAATCTTGAGCCACCTTTCAGAGCACGGTTTGCTATCTCGCAATGGTACCAGTTACTGGTTTTTTATGTGAAGAATTCATTGATACCCATTTCAACTGCATCAATGTTTTCAAAATTTCTTCCACATAGGGAATGGACCATGGATCTAAACAGATGGTAATCTAATGGCGCAAGATCAGGGCCGTATGCTGGATGTGGTAGCAGTTCGATTCCTTTCCAATTCCTGTATTTTGTACATTGTTCTTTGAGAAGTATGTGGTCTCACATTGTCCCGCTGCAAGAGAACTCTGTTTCTATAAACTAATGTCTCAAAATTTGATGAACATGTTCCACCAGACATATATAATTATTTTGGGGCTAAACCGTTCCTTTTAACATCTGCAGACTGACAGGGATCAAGTCAATGTTGCTGTAATGTTAAACTTAGGGAATCAGGGTGTTCTAATACGCAGAGTTGATTGTGTAGTATCCGGGGTTCTCATTCGAGTTTAGACGTGCAGATCCTATGGCTATGCCCTGTCGTTGCTCCACAGCTGCTCCACTCCTCCTTTTCTAAAAATATCCCTCGGCTACGCTTTGAGGCTAAGGGCTCTTAATCCCTCGACTACGCCGTGTGGCTTAAGGCCCTCGATGTTACAATGTTGAAACCCCAATTCCGTAAATTTCATAACATTGCATACATCATACCCGCATACGGAATAATGTCCACTGTAATATACCCCTTTTCATCACATGTGACAATTCTCCTGGTAAATATATCATCCCAAGGATCAGCGATAAGCTGACAAAAGATATCCACTCTTCGTTGAGCCTGATTGGGTGTCAATTCACATGGTACAAATTCACAGCTTCTGAATGAGTTTTTAAGTCTCGTAATATGGTGATGTGTGTAAGTTTTAAAGTAGCAAGTTCTTCTGATAACCTTTGATTGCCTGTCTGCATTTTCTTTCAAAACTCTGCATGTATTTTCAATATTCCATAACTTGGGTCTTTCAGGACGTTGTAAATCTCTAATGTTTTCGCCTCCATTCTTGTAATACTGGAACCATTGTTTTGCTATTCGTTCACTAGTGACACTTTCACCTTCGACTTCACATACCCTTTGACCTGCTATAGCAGCTTTGTAACACTGTTTCCAGTAGTGCTTCAGAAGGAGTCTTAACCTCAAACTTTGTTGCCTACATTTTAAAACTTGTATTACTAGCTGCCAATTGCTAATGTGTTAACAATACAGAACAATAACCTTAGCACCCTATAAATAGTTTTGACAAAAATAAAAGCAAATCTATGTACAATATAAACTACTATGTGCTCCAAATCTCTTGACGTTTGAGGCATGTCCAAAACGGCACTAGCAAATAGCAGCAGTGCGGTGTTGCCTCATATGGACAGTACACCTCGCCGCTGGTAAAACCCTAATTGTAATATCATGTGCGTGCATGCGTATTTCATATTTCAGAAAAGCAACAAGTAGCTAGGATAAAGGTCGACGTTTTCCTGAACAAGTATAAAAAAGAATCATATTTTTACACCCAAAGGTTCGCCATTAATTTGCAGTTATCTTCCGTGATGTTTAAACGGAAACTTTTAGTTATAGTTATGCTTGTAATAGTAATAAATCCTTTGCTGTCATAGTTATTTTATGTATTGTTATGTCATAGACATAATTATTACTTAATAATGTGCAGTTCTCCATGGCCTAAATAAATTTTAAAATAGTTATCCCACGAGGTTTTGTAATACAGCAACAAACTCGTCATGAAAATCCTTTCAAAGCCCTCTGATGCAGCTCTACAAAACCATACATGACGTTTTTAATAAACGTCGTGCATGGTTTTGTTTCACTGAAATGATTAAGTGCATTTTAATGCTTATAGAAGCAAGCACATATCCGTTACTTGAGAAGAGCATGTTGCATGTTTTACAACACTCCGTAAGTCATATAAAGAATAAGCCAACTGAAAAATTTAAGCAAAGAATTAGCAACTTCATCACATTCTGGAAGAAGCATCAACAATGGAATTCATTGCACCATTGACATGATAGCTCAAGATTAAAACATTGTTAGAAACATTGACAAAGCAAAAATACTGCCGGTGTACTTTATACAGCGCACTTGGTGGAAGGTTAAGCAACTCAGTTGCAAATTCAACTGTAGTATGTTCAGTTCTTACAGTGATAGACTTTGTTCTAGCGGTTATAAAGTTAACTCTTTCATGAAAATGTCGCTTAGTAAGCCTGTAGTACCAGTGGATATAGCAATAGGGTTAGGGCTGTTGTCTTCATTGTGTATAATTTTTTTAAAACGTATGCCAACGAAGAAAACTGCAAAAATCTTAACTTCATTAAACGTCAAAAAGTTACGGCTGAGGCGTGTTCATTAAGCACATCAACTGTTTCACTTGTGTCGTAGGGAAGCAAAAACGGATATGCCGTTAGTTGTGCCACTTGAATAACAAAGGACGCATAGAAAGATATGGTTTCTATTTTTGTAATTGTGTATTACATTTCCATTATTGTCTCTCTTCTTGCTTTCTTGTACTTAAGTGTACATTGCGATGGCATTTATAGCAAACACATAACGTTCTGACGAAGCGATGTGAGTTTGGCAACCACACGGTCACTCCATATTGGTTGTCACGAAACGTCAAGAGATTTGGACCGCACAGTAAGCTGAAAAACCGGCATTGCCTATGAGACAACCTAATAGATAAGTGTGTTTAAATGATTACAGCATTATACTCTTTAGTAGTCCATAGAGATGTTGTTTACAAACCTTTTTTCAAGTTTGCATAACCGCCATCTTGGCTACCTAAGACTTTATTTTCAATGTCAGGTAAAGAGTGTTAGGCAGCACTAAGAGTTTAGAAGCTAAAAGCTATACTTTCTTATTCATGCTTTTGCATAATATGTCATCATAGCTAGTTGAAGAGCATTGTTAGATATGACATTGGTTGTGTGAAAGGATCCAAAGAAACTTTCTATGTACATTAGATAATTTCGCTAATTAAGGTACCTTTTAGAAAAATTAAACGTGTTTACTCAAATGCTTGTAAATGCAACAGTTAGCGCAATTCATCATGCAAGAGATAATTACTATCATATCAGTGATTTTCAGAAAACACTAATTATATCATAAAAGAATAAGAAAATAGTCTTTATGTTTGTATGCTCTCTGACTGAAATGTGCTAGTAATACATTCCCAATAATGAGAAAGATTTAAACTAGAACATCCCTCCATTTCTCTGGCCAAGCAGTGTTAGGTCTGAAATATACAGAGTAGCGGCGATGATGAAACATTGTCCAATGTGAGAACTTGGAACAAAAGCCCTACATCGTTCATAATTTCAGAGGTCATAGCATCCTTAGCACATAACATAGAAACAGATCAAACTCATTGCCTAGCTATTATATTCACACCTTTGTCCATAAAAGCCCAAAGTAAATGTAATTTTAATATGATGTGCTAGTTATGTTCAGTGATAATTTATACCATTAGATTACTGTATGCATTTAGATAAAGAATTTGCCTTAAATAGCTACTGAACTGAATGTGAATGTTGTAGACAGCCTTGAAACAATTAGGTTTGTATGAATATGTTTAAAAGGTAATACGGTGCCATCAGATTAAGTGACCATGGTTTTAATGGCACCTGTCGCTAGTCACATGCCACTTCTCTCCCAACACTTTTCCCTGCGCGGACCGTTTTATACATCAAAACAAGTAGAATGAACGGAGAAGCTCAACTAAAGTATTATTTCACAAATTACAATATTGAATGTCCCTTACGTTGCTTACCTTTTCAAAGAAGATGATGATGTTGTAAGTGTTCTCCTTGTACTTGAATTATAGATAGGGATTATATTTATACACTTTGTCTTTCAAATTGCCCCACAACTAAAAATCACAAGGCTTGAGGTCTGGGGATCGAGCAGGCCAAATCTCTACACTGATCTTTGCATCACCAAAGATGCCAGCAATTGAATCCAAACAAGTGCAAGCTGAATGGGTTGTAGCCCTGTCTTGTTGAAATATACCGTGCATTTGCTATTCATCTGTCAATTGAGGGAAAAACTGTTCCAAAATTAAGGTTTGATAGCATGCAGCATTAATTGTTTTGTGAAAAAAAAATAGGATCCATTATTCTACTTGCACTCATAGCACATCAAATACCAGCCTTACGATCATGTAATGGACTTTGATGTATGAGTCTTGATTTTGAGTTGCCCAGTAGTGATTATTTGAGAGTTAACTCATCCATTCAAGTGAAACCACGCCTTGTCACTGAGTAACACAAATTGTGGATTTATGTTGCCGCTATACATGGACTCCGAAACCGGGTGCAAAACTGTATTCTTCTCTGCAGGTCCCTCTCCATCAAAGTTTGTACTTCTGTTGTTTTGTAAGGCCATACTTGGAGTAGTTTTGTCACTTTTTGTGTTGGCGCATAGCAGACTCCTGCTTGCTGCACTAACTTCAAGAGAGACTTTCATGGTGAACGTTCTAACTGCGCACCAATATCGCCAATCGTTTCCTCTGTTAAAAAATGACGTTTTTCAATTTTTTCCCAGTCTAACACTCGTCTAATTTCTTCACTATTTTATGAACTTCTGTTAGGTGGATCAATATCAGGAAAGCATTTCTGAAATGCTTTACGGCACAGATATGGAGATTCATGTTTTATAAAGCTGTAACAAATGAAAACTCTTTGTTCTGTGGTAAACTGGACCGTGACTGGGCTAACAGACAACCAAAGAACATTACCTACTGCCTTAGTTTGTCATACGTGGCATGAGTCAGGTCACGGCAGCTAGAATCTCGGCAGGCAAGTGGGCATGCCCAAGAACAGGTGCTGATAAGAGCGTGGCTGCTTAATCTTTTGACCCTGTAGAATGGGGCGACATTGCACCCAATAGACAAGGAAGCAAAGGTATAACAAACTTTTTCTGAGGCTTTTATTTCAGTTTTAATTGTTATATAGGAGATAGTGTGCTTCACATGTAATTTGATGGTGCTGCAATCCCAGTTAATGGGGTGTGTTAGTCTGTGATAAGCAAATTTGAATCAAAGATTCAAAGCTGTGTTTTTAGTAATAACTCATTCCATGGTAATGGCAGTTTCATGTCAGGACCAAACTTAAAGAACTTGTGATTGTTGATTTTTAAGTTATTATAAATTACTTCCAACATTTCACTAACTTGTCTGTTAGTTTTTAGTAGAAGTGCTTGAAATAAATACCTTTCCTGTGGAGATTGTATTGCATATAAGCAGGTCTCAATAAAAGGCTTTCCTTATGCATTAGTGCTGAAACAGAAGACTAATCACTCCAATTGTCTTCAGTTTCCAATTCCAGTCATTATTATTTTTTATCTACACTCTGTCCAGAATTATTAACTACTGGATGTAAACATAACATTGAATATCCGTCCATACAAGTGTCGTTCAAATACCATACCTCATTTCTTCTTCTGCTGCTGCAGCAACCGAACCGAAGCTTATGTTTGAAACACCATTCTTTATGGCTTATCATAATGTATGTAAGGAAAGACTTGTTTGTTTGACCCAGGTTCTATAGCCATCATTGACTCAGTCATCTGAATAGAATATGATTGGTTTTTTTTTTCTATATTCACGCTTAAGCTCTCACATATTTGCACCTCCATGATGCTATGTCTTTCTGTCTGTTATCATGTTAACTTCTTTCTTTTCTTGTGCATGAAATCTGTTTCTAAGAGCAGTTGCAATGTTGACCTCAATCTGGATCATTATTCACTGCATTTCAAAGTTTGTCTATTGTTTGTGGTTAGTTATCAAGAAAGAAAGTATCAAGTTTGGAACAGATAGCACAGTTTACAAAATCGCCCACTTTGTCCACATTTCTGGACTTATTTCAGCATGTCTATTTCTTGTAATTCTTTGTGTCGCAGAGAAACACCTGTAAACTTGGTCATGAATTACACTATATCATTTACTGGCACTGTGAGAGCTCTCTATATTAAAACACATTTAGCACTGTTTGGTTTTTGCATTCTTTAATGGATGTTTTTTCACATCAAGCATGTTCACGTTATTGGTCAAGCTTAATTGCACTTGCACTTTACTGAAATGTACTAAACCAGCTTTAGCACTGAAAATGACACTTAAAGCAGTAACAACTTAAATGCTATGTAATTTGAACATGTTAATTGCTTGCTTTCTGGTAAGTAAATATGCTCAAAATAATGCCTATATTATCTAGTAATGCTTATTTTATTTGTTAATTTGAATGGCATCTTTATAATTACATAATAATTGTGAAATAATATGGAGACTATATCTTGTTTAACGTTCGTTAGGAAATGCTTACAGCAGTAGCTGTATTTCAATTGACAAACAATCACATTTTTTGTGTGCCACATACATTTATTTACATCCAGTAGGCTAATTATAATGGATATGGAATATTTATTTCACTAAATGCACACTTACATAATTCTTTAAGCTTTAAACTAAGGCAAACACTATCTGGCTTCTGCAGCACTCCAACAGGTGCTTAAACGTTTTTAACACTGCACTCTTCTTTCTTGGCTCACCCATTGCACATCAGAGCAGAATCACCATGCTCAGTTTCCACCCGTTTCCTCTTCCACAAGTTTTCAGCCACTTTTTCTTCCATTTTCAGAATTTTTTAGTATTTGCCCCATGCTGCTGTATTGACAACTTGCAACAGTGTGGCTGTCTCTGTGCTTAGTTATTAAGTTTTCATATGGTTTTTTTTATCTTGAAGGTCCTAAATTTCATATTTAAATGACCTGTTTACTTTTGTGGTCATTAATTTTATGGCATAATATTGAGAAAATAAGAATAAGTTAACATAGGTTGCTTTTCATCAAGCTTACACACAAATATCTTTTATTTTTGGATGTTTTAAAGGATGTTCAGTCAACATTTGGAACACTAATACCATTTTCTTCTTTCTGCACTGATTAAAGTACAGCTGAAAGGTAACATACACCAAACTTTGCCAAAACCATTGTATTTTATCTGGAGATAATCGTGGTTTTTTAAAGTTGAAATCCATTATGTAATAACAAAATTAAAGAGACTTAAACATGACATGTAAAAAGAAAGGAAAAAAAACTTTTATATACAAAAATCCCTAGAAATATAAATTTATGTAAAATTAAATTAACTATTGGAACATAGCGAAGTTCAGCAAAAATGTATAAAAATACATTTGGTATATCCAGTCTAAAAAGCATAGAAATGCATAAAGTTGTATGATCCGTCTGTAGCTACTGATGTATTAGCATACTTGAGACCTCTGCACTAGGAAAGAAAAATATCAAATTTTGCATTTTGAGGTCAGTTTATACATTCCTCATAGCACTTCACACTATAGGATTACTGTGTATTCAAATGTATTCCCTGCGTAATAGAATTGATGAGTATTTGTGGGACAGAGATAGGAAAATACTTCACTGAAGTAATTTCTGGTAGAAGCCATGTTTAAGCATCTGTAATTAAATGTAAATAGGTAGAAAGCAGTACCAAACTAATGCCAGATGTTTGTTGCTTCTTGGAGCACAGTTTTATGTGTGTTAATGTTTCATATGCAAGAGAATTCTTATAAGAAATGAATATGTATTGTGCATATCTGTCCTTTCAAAATAATTTTGGAAAAGTATGTATGATGTGCAGCCTAATTAATGTGGTTATTTTCATTATAATTTTGCCATCCATTAATATTTTATCAGAAATGATGATTATGGAGAGAGGGACCTTAGCATCGAAGCTATCATGTTGAAGCAGGGAGTATAGATGTAATGTTATGAAGAACTGTGCTGGTACATGCCTCT
The DNA here is from genome assembly GCA_030765065.1 of Deroplatys truncata. Taxonomy (NCBI): domain Eukaryota; kingdom Metazoa; phylum Arthropoda; class Insecta; order Mantodea; family Mantidae; genus Deroplatys; species Deroplatys truncata. Next base: position 225,223,822 of record CM060983.1, on the reverse strand, counting down.
CCACAACACTAAGCATCTGCAAACATTGTGTTCCATGTCAGTCTAATGCCGGGTTTCACCAACCACCGTCAAGGCACTTCCTTTTTACAGCCAAAGTTCCGTCAACTTTCGAGGCTCCATTCTCCTGCCTTCAAATCATTGACGGTCGGTCAATTCTAGTTTAAAGGTTATGTACATACTCTAGCTCTTGAGAAACAGCATCGCATTTACTTTCATTCCAGTAACTGAACATGAATATTTTTGGAATTGAAATGTTGTTCAACGAATTTATTGAAAATGTGAGTTCTGAACCTGTTGTACAGAATAGAAATAACCATAACCACAAAGTAAATGACAACAGGAGTGTTGAAAATGGAAGATACTGAACCGAGATAGAATACCCCCACGAACAGAAATCGGTTACTTTTACTGATTCAATCGTTACACTCAGATATTTCTCTAGAGGGCCATTCCATATTAATGGTGACTGCAATGGAGTTTCGAAATCCGCAGTGTACAGATACATGGAGAAGGAAATGGAAGCAATCACTTCCTTATGGCCACAGTGATTCAAGAATTTTATTCAATTGAAAATTTTCTTGGCATTGTAGACCCAATTGACTGAACCCATGTGCCAGTTTACTGATTACCAATATTGTAGTACGCTGTCAGGTTCCATTCATGACAGCTTATATTTGCAAACAGTTGGTTGAGAATGCTGTTCAAGGGAGATGGCTGTTTGTACTTGGTGACAGTGGTTACCAAGGGGGCATGGCATAGTTTTAGCATACGCTTTGTGCTTATGTTTTCTTTTCAAAGCCAGTGAAAATAGATATAGCAAACATTACTATTTTCAACCTTCACAAACTTATGTAATGAGTTGTCATAGTTAACGAAGTCATTTTGATGTGATTGTCATTGACGATATCACAAAAACTGACAAAGCATTAGTTTGACTTCCTTGAAGCTAAACATCGTCCTCTGACATGCTAACCTCTACTTCCTGAGGTCGCAGGTTCATACCCGGCGAAGGGCAATGGATGTTTTTGGTCGTAAAAATCCTTAGAATGGCTTCCTTCGGAAGGGAAGTAAAGCCAGTGGTCCCGTGTCATACATTTATGACACGTAAAAGAACCTTAAACCTGATAAAGAGGCCTCTGATCAAAATTTCCGGTCTTTCATGCCCAATATAGAATGGGACGCTAAGAACTAAAATAGTTAAAGAGCTTCCATAAATAAAAAAAACTCAATTCCAAAACTCAAGCTAAATTTGCCGAAGGTTGGTGAAACCCAGCATCAAAAAAGTCATTCAACTATGAGCTTCTTATGTAATGTAATTTATTGCATCCAGTTTATCAACTTTTGACATTGTCTGCCTTATTCCTAAATTATAGAGTTATTTACAGATTTGTACAGTATTATACATTATAGTTCATTTAAATTATACAAACCCTTATTTATTCACTATTTTTTTAATTTATGTTTAAATTGCACTTTTGAGATGTTAGCAACAGTTTTTAATTGTAATGGTAACTTATTGAACGGCTTTATTCATTTTATGCTAACATCTTTCCCTGTGTTACCCTTATTTACATTATGTCTGTGGAAATCATATTTTGTGGTTTATAAACTACCATAATTGCCGGCATATAAGGCGTGCCCCATTTTTAAGACTTTTTTGGGGGAAAAATATTTCTCATTTAATGAACCTACTACAATTCAAGCAATTGTAACACGTATGTATATGTTCATCAAATATCTAAGCAATCTAAGTAGAAGAAGTGCTCACCTTTTACTTTGACCATTTAGCAGTTCCCTTCTTAGATTTTATTGTGAGTTGCTTTCTTTAAAACATTTGCCTAGTTCTTATCGTTTTCTTGGTTTGAAGTGGCCCGAAATGCCTTTCTGCAGCCCTGTTTCCATATTCTTTAGGACACTTAGTCGCTTGTAGCTTAAATGCAATTGTACATCAATTTACTTTGCAGCTATAGTTTGCAATTAAAGACACAAGTGGATCTTCACACTAATCACAACCATTGAAGTTTGAACAAACAATATGAAAGTCATTCATGTGCATCCACTGAACTCTATACAACCGGAATGCTCAAATATTCGCAAGGAAGCTAATAATGAATTGCTTTGAGTCGAAACATGGTGATTTTGAAGAAATGGAGCTAATGGGTAACTTGCTATTGGCGTATAAGACATACCCTGGTTTTTGACCTATCTTATATACTGGTAAATGTGGTATATTAAGTACAATGAAAGGCAGTGTTAAGACACCATATATGAAAGAGAACAGAAAAACAATAGGGAAGCATTATACTGCTAGAAAATGGTAAAATACACCTTCAACATTATCGCTATAAAACTACAATAGTAATTTCAGAAGTCATGGAAACTATGCCTTACAATTAAGCTGCAACAATAGAGTCCACTAGAATGTGCTTCTGAATGCTAACATCTAATTGCATTGAGCTATAGCAAGGACAAAATGAACACAGACTCTTTCTGTGGTTGAGTGGTCAGCACCCAGAGGTTGTAGGCCTTATGCTCTACTGAGTGTTGGAGTGAATGTTAGTGCGTTTGATGACTAAAGTTAATAAAAACCAATGTTAAGAAACGTACTGTCTTCCACAGCAAAGAAAGTCCCTGGGGAATGATCCTACTTGCTTATGTTACCCTTATTTATGACGCACAGGACAGCTTAGTTGAATAGTTTTACTCCTTGCGTAGCATGTGTTCTCCGCTACACATTCACTGTCCTTGTCGCACTTTTTCCAAACAGATAAAGGTAGCACTTTCCTGTCAGCGACTTTTTTCCGTTGGTGAACTGAGTGAAAAAACACCATCAGTTGCTCCCCAAGTCAAAGCACCCAATATGACTTAAAAGTTGGAGGGGCTATATAAATGAGACAGTATAGAAAAAACATTAACACAGACAGATGTTAACTAACATTGTTCAGAATACTGTGACTTTATACAGTTTTTCAACTGTCACTGTTGTAAGTTCTTATCTAGTTCACTTTGTTCACTTCAGTAAGGTGAACTAGTTGTAATGTCTCTTCATGCTGGATGGTTCACTTCACTTGGGAGTCGAACACACCCAGTCGCTCTGGAGTAGCACTCACTGTACATCACAATGGCTGTCACCGACTCGTTCAAAAAGTCGTCCTTGATGCAGCAACTTGCACGCCCACCAACCAGTTCAACTCGTACTGACTGCTCTCACTTATATAGTCAGTGAATCCTTCCACAAGGCTCTTGAACATCTTAGAACTATTTCAAGATGCTTCCTGAGGGGGGAGTAGAAGCTTCTAGTTATCTGGCAATAATGCACACAGTGTTTAAGCTGGCAAACGGTCGTTATCATTGTCTACTCCAGCGGATAACCTTGGGTCATAGCCACTGCATCACAATATTCCATACATACTGAACACTGCTGACTGTGTGTCGTGCATGGCTGACAATATGAAGAACATTGTTTCAAATCGTATTCTGTCCAAAACAAAAAACTGATTACTCCTAACCTGGGCAATTTTTCACAAATTTAAAATGTGAAGTTGTTGTTTGAGGCTTACTTCTAGAAACATGAAAAAGTAAAATCAATTTGCAGTTGTGTTCTTCAAATTTAAGAAGAATGTGTTGGACTTATATGCTTTGATCCAATGATTGATGAAATATACAAATAAAAAAAAACATTAATAAGGTAAATACACAATTAACCGATTTTTATTTATTATAGAAGAACATTATCTGTTAATACAAAACTTAATTTTTCACAATAAACATTCTGATGTATATAGGATCTTCATAACGTCTATCTTGTTACCAATTGATGTTTAATAAGATTTATAACAAATTAATATGTTATTGAAAACCATGTTATTGCACAGTAAAAATATTCACATTAACCATTTTTTATACATTTCACAATGTCTTTCTGCTATGCTGCTGCTTTCTTTGTCCTCCGTGGTCTAGGGGTACCATGCTAGCCTCTAGATAAGATAAGATGCTTTATTGTCACATAAGCTTACATACAGTGAGTAAACACTCCATAAACAGGTGACTCGTCAGGTGTACAAGAATTAAGTTAGCAATAATTATACTAAATATCAATAACAATAATAATATAATTACAAATTTACATATGTAATATAGTATATACAAGTATTGATATAATTATGGTAGTGCCTTTGTAATGTCAGTTTTGGTTTATAGTTTAACTAATTACAGAATGACAAAACGTTATTATAATTCAATTTCATCATTCATATATTCAGTAACTGAGTAATAGGCTTTGTCCATTAATAGGTTTTTATTGCTTTATTAAAGTATTTGAGGGTTTTCATTTCACGGAGTTTTATAGAGAGTTTGTTATAGATTTTTATTCCTGCATATAATGGACTTTTTTCATACCGTATAAAAATTGTTTCCCATCCAGTATAGTTCCCCCAGAGTATTATTCCATAAGTCATCAAAGAATAAAAGTAACTGAAGTAAACTATTTTCCTTGTTTCAAGGTTCGTTATTTTAGCTATGCAGCTCATATGAAACATGCACTATTTAATCTTTTAGCCAAGTAGCGGATGTGATCGTCCCATTTTTAATAGTTGATTTAAGTAAATATCCAAAATTTTTGAGTTTTCTGTATGATTTATAGCATCAGTTGTGATAAAACTCTCACAATTCTTATCTTGAGTGCTGAGCTGCATAACGGATGTTTTGGAAGTGTTAAGTTTGAGGCCATTACTAGTAAACCACTTCTGTAATTGAGTTATAGTTTCGCTTAAGTTATATTTTAACTCAATGTTTTGCCCATTTAATAAAATGGAAGTGTCATCAGCATGCATAACGGTTTTCCCTTTTATGGAGTTAGGTAGGTCATTTGTGTAGATTATATACAGTAGAGGTCCCAAGACACTTCCTTGTGGGACTCCTGTTTTTATTTGTTCCCAATTTGATTCCCTGTTCCCTTTTGTTTCTTAATGATTGTTTTTTGTTTACGGCAATTAAGATAATTTTCGAACCACCTTAAAGCAGTGCCTCTTATGCCATAGAAATCTAATTTTTTTAATAATATATCATGGCTGACACAATCAAATGCTTTAGAATTATCACATATCAGAACTGCTGTCTGTTGTTTCCTATCTATCATTTTAGAAGCATCATTGACCAAGGTTATTAGGGCTGATATTGTTGAGCACTTTTCACGGAATCCATGTTGAGAGTTGTTTAACTTGGTGAAATGTTCAAAATAAGACATGAGTTGTGCATGCACAATCTTTTCAAGTATGGTGGAGAATGTAGGAAGGATAGAAATAGGTCGAAGATTTTTAAATTCTGTTTTCCCTCCTTTGTGTATAGGTTTAACTAGGGCGTATTTCATTCTCTCTGGAACAGTACCCGCAGCTAGGGAATGATTAATTATCTGACTGAGTGGTCCACTTATTTCATGTTTTATTTTCTTAATTAGATATGGGGGCAGTTCATCCCAGCCATAGGAGGTTTTTGATTTAAGTTTACTGATAAGTTCAATAACTTTTTGTGGTGTAACACTTGAAAATTGAAATTGGGGGGTTAGCATTAGGCAATTGTTGTTATACAATTCCGTAATAGCATCTTGCATTGAAGGAGGAGTATCTCGAATTTGATTACCAATATTTACAAAGTAGTTATTTAATGATTCCGCTGTGTTAGTACTCATATTATTTAAATTATTTACATTGTTTGGATTGTTTATTTCTAATTCCACCTTTATTATTTTCCATGTTGCTTTGCTTTTATTTTCCGCATTTTTGATGAATTTTTCAACTGCCATTTGTTTTGCCTTCCTGATTGTCAAAATGTAAATTATTTACATTACTCTTCTTTGCTTCACCCATTCTACTGTATGGTGAAATTACTGCTGGTTCAGGAAGAAGGCACATTGTTTTCCCTTATTTTAGAATGGGGCTGAAAATCTTGGATGGATCATCACAACAATAGGTTGGCTCTATTTTTATTTTAACCGTGACATGTTCATCTTTGATTGACTTTCATAACATAATTAGTTTTGTGTCACTGATATTGTCCATATTTTTAAAATGTTCACCGAATGCTTTGTAGTCCCTCATATTCCAATCCTCGCCTAAAACGTGAACTGAACCTACGGATTTATAAATACTATAGAAGTCTGTGGGTGTCAGTAACTCAGAGTTCTTTCAAAGATGTTTTTTCCAAAACTTCAAAGGCTTATTGTAAAAAACGTGTTATGTTCTTAAGCTGCCTAGAAGCTTTTATAAGAAGAAAAAAAAATCAAAGTATGCACCGCATGGGTATTCTTATTTTTGCCTCCACAGCCATCTACAAAAACCTTGAAACTATTATTCTAATAGAGAATTCAAACTTTTCCAGAAAATCACAGAGACGTGAAGAAATCAACAGAACTTATGCGAGATGATCTGTCCAGACATAGAAGTATGGAGTTTTAGTATATGTCTGTTATATTGACAGTGTGATAGTTTATTTGAAGTGAATAATACGCCTCATTGATTGATAGTTTTGGAACAAAGTATATCTGTTGCATATCAAGGCATAGGGTTATTGAATTATAGGGCTTCTCCCTCATAAGAGTATGAAAAGTTTTTGACCTTAATCTGTGAGCACCCAAGTTAGTCAGAATTTGTGATTTTTCATTTTGGGCTGCTGTAGTCAATCTATGAGATATTTTAAGGCAGTAACTACAAGTATCTATGGCAAGTAAACCTAAATTAAATATGATGATGAATATGATAAATTAGTATGTCTCTGGCTAGCCAATAATATTGTCAGTTATGGAGTTCAGGTCATGTGAAAGAAGGGTTGAAGATTGTGAAATTGTTATATTGAAGGGTGATGGTGAAGCGGTTAACTTTTACTTTATAAAATCACCATTGAAATTTTATATGAACATTTTTTCCTAAAGAGAGAACTATTATGAATATGTGACCACTTTCTTATAATTATTCTTAATCCACTATGTTCATTATTGTTGGTTTAACAAGTCCAATTTATCACATAATTACTTCTTTTGCACAAATTCCCTAATATATCTACTAGCGCAGATTTGTTGTATGAAACTACAGATAGAACTTGATTTGCTGTCAAATTCTCAAGTTTATATTGTCTCAAATCTTCTAGAAGCTTCTAAACATTCTTATTCTCCCATTGGCTACCCTTACACGTAGCTTTGATATTAAAAATGTTAACTCCCACGCTCTGAATTCTTATAGGTTCTATTCCAGTATGTCACCCTTAACGGCTGCTTCCTTTTTGCTGATTCTTGGTTCCTTTAAAATCCATTGGTTGTATATAGCATGACAATATCTTCCCATCACCCTCGCTTTCTGATCTTTTCAGTGACTGGTTTTATTTTAGCTTTGAAATATTCCCTTCTTTAACTTACATATCCATTATGTTACAATATTATAATTATTTATTTGTGCTTCTGACATATGAAATATATATGAATATAATATATGGCAATGAACAATACATTGATTGGTTATTAATAATCATTGATAATTTGGTGAATATTAATACATAACAATTATGAATAAAATTGTGGCTTCAACGTTTACGGCAATTATCAGCTGATGGTCCAGTGAGCACATTACTTGCTACTCCATGCATTGTAAAGACCAATGACTTCAATAAATTTGTTGGGTAAATAACGACTTCAACTCCTCCCCCTGCACTTGCTTTTCAGCAAGCAATCCTAAATTAATGTGCTGGTTCATATATTTTGACTCAAGTTGTGCCCTTCGTTACCTTTAATTGTCATTGAGCTTTGACCTGTTAAGATGTGCACACTGTTGTTCATATTCACATGACTACCCACTCTTTTACAAACTACTCTTTCAAAAACTTCTACTTCCTATTAATTGAGATAAACTTTTGTTACACATTTCATTGAAAGTACAAGAGAGATATACATTAGGGGCTGCTCAAATCTTTTAAAAGTGAGTGGTTACATGATGGCTTTGAAATTCCAGTTTCTTGTAATGTCCATGAGAAAAAAGCAATAGCCACTTATAATTTAAAACACTGTATAAAGAATTTCAGAATTCAGAGCAAAAACAATAAGTATTTCTCAAATGGGTAATGCCACAAAAAAAAATTATTTGACGTAAATTTTGTTTTTTAACAAAATCCACATTTTCGTATAATAACCCTTGTCTATTTCTTATGGTATACAGGAATACAACATTTGCTCAGAATGAAGAACTCTTCAGAGGCTATTCACAGAAAATTTAATATGCACAGTTTCTTTTTCGCACAAATATCTTAAGCATGTTAATATTTAAACAAAATTGTTTAAGCCAATTTTGAGAAATAAAAAAAAAACTAAAACTGTTCCATTTAATGGGTAGTTTGAATGGCAGGATTTCCTTGAAAAAATGTTTGTGTCACACCCTTAGAAGATGCTGAAGTTTCATATTTAATTGACTTTTCGTTTTTGAGTTGTGTTGTGTACAGACACAGACATTTTCTTAAAAAATGCTCTTTTTTCATTCTTATTCAAGGAATCAAAAAAGAACCTCTGAAAGTGAAATCTCCAATTCAAATTTTGGGCAGAATATAATAGTTCCTCCACTGATTATGGGTAAGTAGCAGAGAAAGTAAAAATCTGATGCATTACATTCACATGACGTTCTCTACCAATAACAAATTCACATATCCATTATGTTATAGCATTCATGTGCATGTGTGTGTGTCCACAAAGATTTTCAAGAAAATTCTCCCACCACAAACTACCCTTTAAACGGAACATTTTTTGTTCTTTTGATTTTCTCAAAGTTGGCTCAAACAATTTTGATTAAAATATCACATATTTAAGATATTTGCATGATAAATGAAATGAATGTATTACATTTTCTGAAAATAGCCTGTGAAGTCCTCTACATTCTGAATGATTTGTATAAGTAGTAAACCGTGAGGCAGTATTTTAATGCCTAAATGATATTAATTGTTTTATTATAATTAAATTCAATAACAGCCCACCTTGAAAACAATATGTATATAATTGTTATTTATATTGTATGTAAAGTCATTGTAAATATTTATTTTTATTGTAAACCTATTTATTAGTGATATGTAAATGTTTATATACTCTAATAGTGCAAAAACTGTGAGAATATGTTTTAGGATGTTAATAATGAGGCAATAATGTAATTTTGGTGACAATAATGTGTCTGGAGTTTAAAAAATACTGGTTATGAAAAGATCGGTAATAATGTAATTTCGCTTACAGTTTGGAATTAGCCAATCAACAGTAAAGAAAATTTTTAGTTTGAATACTTAAATTCTATTGGACTAGATTTAGCCAAAAAGAGACTGGCATTACCGAAGCTATAAGATTTTTACCGTTGGATTTAGTCAGTTGCGGGCACGATGTTATACAGAGCAAAAAATCGTGGGTAAGATGTTGTAAAGTACGGATGGTAAAAATTGTGTTCTCCGCTAGAATATATATATATATATATATATATATATATATATATATATATATATATATAGTGCTCACAGTTTTTCTTTTATAAAGTGTTGTGTTTATAAATGTGCAAGTATAAAGAGAAATAAAAAGAAGTGAAATTAAAAAGTAAATTCTGTTATGTATTTTAATTCTTGTCTTATCACAACCTTAAAAAAACTTGTGTTTCTATAGTGCGACTGAAAGCAGCCGAGGCAAATAACTTTAATAATATTACGTAAAACAAGCATCTTCACTATAAAATTTGGTGTCCCAAGCATTAAACAACATCAAAGTGTATCTTCATTACATATGTTAAATACTTCTTCGTAAGTGATGCACATACACGGGAATTCTCATACCTCATATCCAGCATCCAGCTGAATAACTTTTTCAAAGTTGGCAACAAACAAATAACGAGGTTCAATTCATTCTTCAAATTGACGTCCCTTAACATGGAGCTAAATAATTACATAACAGCACACTTTCGTAAATATACGTAATAATAATATTTACATAAGCTAAAAACCTACTTCAAATTGGTTCCCAAGCGTGGGGCTTAATATACTAACTGCAAAATTGAAGAGCAAATTCATACTAAGAGATAGACAAAATCTTTCTACAGGAAAAAGTAGATTTCATTAAAACACACCATATATGTTGAATAAAACTTTTTGTGGCATTAACCATTTCCGAGATATTCTTTGTTATTAGTTTGAATTTTCAAATGCTTATACTGTTTTCAAGTAGTTAGTAGTTGTTAGTGTCTTTCATATGGGCATGCAAAGAGCATGGAATTTCAAAGTAATGTTTAAAAATGTTATTGCTCTAGCCTACTGTACTAATTCCTACAATGAAACATGTAAATGTATAGTGAAAGATTATGATGATTGACAAGAAGTACAAACTTTCCTTTGTAAGAATAGTTTATAGAAGAGTGAGTAGTGTAAGTCATGTGAATGCAGCCATAAGATTTATTTTGCTTAGGAATGATCTCAAATTAAGCAAGAAGTGTTTGTTTCATTACTTTTAGTACAGACATTTCAGACACACAATGTTCAGTTCTGTTTCTTCCTAACATATAAAGCATATCTGCACTTTAAATACAACATATTCTCGAGTTTCGTAGTTTTAGCTTCAAAATCTTTACTAACACTTCATTGCAATAGTAACAGCGATGCACTTTCTTAGGACTAAAACCTCTAAGTCATTCGTAGTTTTGATATAAATTATGAGTTTGCTTGTTACAACATTTCCATCTTTTTGAAAAGGATTTAGGATGGGTGAAGATATTTTAGGTTTTGAACATATCATATTTTTTATTCTGATAAAGCAACTTGTATAACAACAGAATGGAATCAAAAGTTCTACGCTCTGAAATAACTTGTCAGAACGTGCCATATTTAATTGTATTAATACACAACTTTTAAAGTCATAAATACACAAAAATGTACCACAAACACACCTGCACTCTGAAGAAAGGTAACGTTGTGTAATTAGATGATATACACACACTACCCTCACATGGAGTTGGTCGACTGTAGACTTGGATGCCGTGACCCCGAATGCAGCAACATTCTGAGCACTGCTGAAGGTAGACGTATGGCAAGAGGCACCAGAAACCTGCTCTGAAGGAAAATGAAGATCGCAATGCATATCCATATTATTTTGTGTTTTTTGTTTTATCAGAAGCAGAGAAGATGCATAAGGAAATGTCTATCTGAGAGGACAGCTTTGTGCTACAAAAAAATTTCTCTTTCTCTTACTTAGTTGGGTTAATCTTCTTGTATGTAGGACTTACAACCATGCCTAAGGTCTGTAGAAGAGTAGAGGAACATTGAATCAAAGAATGAAGAACTCGGAACAGGAGATCAACCCACAGTCAGGTATGAGAGTGAGAGAAGATGATATAAAATGAAGGTGAAATGGATAAAAGGAAAGATGATGATGAAACAATTAGTGGAATGAACAGGGGAAACCGGAGAAAACTTGCCCAGATACCAGTTCATCCATCACAAATCTCACATGCGGGTCCCTGGGATCAAACCCAGGTCGCCTTGGTGGATCACTCAGCCACAGCGCTACCATCTCTTTCTCATGGTATAATAATTATACAAAAATATTTATGTACTATAATAGTATATTATGCAACAAGACTTTATGGAGGTAATTAAGATGTATGTTTATGAAACGAGTGGTAGCAAGCATCTTAATCAAGTTGCATTAGACTGTTTGTGGTTGACCACACTATAATTTCAAAGTTTTGAGTTTTCACAAAAAGACCTTACCTTGTTAATTGTGTTCACTAAATGCTGATCGGATTGCGGTAGTGCACCAGATGGCAGTACTGTTGAGTCCTGGCCATATTTACAGGTAGTGTATATTGAACAATATTAAAATAAAGGAAATGAAATCAATTTAAATAAGTATTAAAATTACAATGAACAGAATTATTTTATTTTAAATATACATATTTCGTTGTTTATCTGGTAAATGGATTCCCGTGGGCTGCTGCTTTGAAGGTGTTAAAAGGTATGGGTGAGCTGCACACCGGCAAACAAGATCATAATGAGTCGAAGTATAATGGATGCCATTATAATTCAGTTACGTCACATGTAATCAGCTTATTATACTGTGGTCAACCAAAAAAGACAATTATGTATATTTAAATGTGACTAAAGTCTAAAAAGCAAAGTTTGTCTCAAAATTTAGGGTACACACTGTCTACCCTGACACTATACCACTGTTTGGCTACATCCTATTTGTTACTGATAAAATCATAGTGACTATATATGGTCAGGCCAATCAATGCTGAACTCCCTCTCCTCAGCGTATAATTTTTGTCAGCAATGTTAACATGTACTCCTCATTTTTAACATGCCAGTGATGTTCCTTAGTTTTCCTAAGGATTGCCCTGCTATAATATTTGTTCTTATAAATGTGCAGGTGCATATTTTATGGCTCATAAGCCTGCATGTTTATCTTACTAAGATTAAAGAAATAATGCCTTCCATTCCTTGTTTACTCATAGATTTAAGCATACTAGTATAAAACAGTAATGGTTTAAGGGAGAATTTATGGCTAAGTGCATCCATTAACATATATTATATAGGTACTGAACTGAAGCAATTGTGATAACTAGAGTAAGATTTAAAGCTTTCATGTAGTTGTGACTTGTATTAATGCTGTAAAAAATGCAACATGCTGTAATATTTACTTTTATAGTTTTATTTTCTTGAAAATCATGTATTTTCAAACAGCATAATTGCAGTGAGAAAAAGAATGGCAGAATAAAGTGAAAATAATGAACATTGCGTTAAATTGCTGTACTATTAATTTATTCTTGATAACAGTACCAGCATGTTCTAAAGTACAGAGGCAAAAAGGTATGAACTGGCTGGCGGTGTTCCTGTTCGCATCCTCAGCACTCGTTGCCATCTGCCGCTATCATAGAAAGGCGCGGATGAAACCATACAACATTTTTAAAACTACTTTTAAAGGCTTTACTTACCAACTTTATGAAAGGAGATTCTGAAACTGGCCACCATTCATACATTTTTGGCACCTCTTTAGGAAACTCGCCATACTTCACATTGAGAAATACTGGAAATTTCTTGGCAGATATTTTGTTTTAATTCTTCCACGGTGTGTGGGTTTGTCTCGTACAGTTTATGTTTTAAGTTACCTCAGAGATAAAATCGCAGCGGGTTAGGTCGAGGGACCGAGGGGCCCACAAATCTCTACTAACAATTCTGTCCTCAAACACACTTTCAATTGTTCTCATCGAAATATTGGCCGTATGAGCTGTTGCAGAGTCTTGTTGAAAAAAGGCAAAATCACACTCCCTGTCTGTTAATTCTCTAAAAAAAAAGGGGGGCAAAACTGTATTCACGTATGTACGGGCATGAACTGTTGACTCAAAAAAAAAAAGAATTGGTCCTATAACTCTTTCTCCTCTCATAGTGCATCATACACCACAATTTTCATCATAAAGGGGTACTTCATAAACAATATTAGGTTTGTCAGAGCTGCATTAACGATTATTTTATGTACACACACATCCATGAAGGTGGAACCAAGCTCGTCTGTGAAAAATAATAAATATGGGTCTATTTCGCCATTGTGTACACTATTGAGACTCCACTCACAAAGTGTGCGCCTAATTACAGGAATACTTGGTTGAAGAGCGTGTGTCACAGTTATTTTAGATGATGTTATCTACAGCAATTTGGTAGCTCTTCGCGCAGAGCCATAAGAAATGCCTGCCTGTTGTGAAAGACGCGTGATTTTTGGAGGGAATTCTCCAAATGATGATCAATGTCGTCTAATGTTTCTTCGGTAAGAACCGTATGATTTCTTAGCCTGAGCACTTCCTGTGGCCTGAAATTTATTGTAAAGTTAATGGATTGTTGTACGGCTTGGAACTTTTATACCTGGAAATCTGTCTGCAAATCACACTTTCACTTAGTGAGCTGACTGAGTTAACACATACGAATCATAAATAAATACACACTGTGCAGTAGAAAACATATACTGAGGCATAATATACTTTGTGACTAAGTACAGGACAAAATAATAAATAACTCACAATAACTTTACTACATGACATCATCAACTCAATACTGCACTTCACATTGCAGGGCAAAACCACGTCAACAGCAACACTTGTTTATTGTTTATAGCAGCAGTGTGTTAAGTTTCCACATGCCCAGTGGAAAAACACTGCACAGCCAGTTCGTAGTTTCTTGGCTCTCCTGTTACATATCCAAATTACTGAAATATTGAGCATAAGAACTGAAAATTTCCTGTTATTTGTGTAACTAATTTTTTATTATGCTGAATAGGTTTACAAATGTAATTGCTAACAAAAACAAATTAAACCAGTAAGAGTATTTCATTTTATAATAAACATACTCTTATTTATAAACAGTTTCCATTTGTAATAAAATATGGTCATGCATAACATTCAAACTCTCCCCAACATTGAGGGTCCTTTTTAAAAGATTATCCTTATCATCTGAGTTGCATGCTTCTTGAGGCCCATTTTTTGGGAAACATTTCATTATCCTCCCCATTTTCAGTTTTTACAACATAAGACATTTATCAGCACTTAAATCACAGTAATTAAAATTCATTTCCATTTTGAAATACTGCTTTTTCATCCAGAGTGAAGTAATTTTCATCTTTTCTACCGATCTTACCATAAGACTTTAATTTTTGCTTGCTGTTTATTTTGTACACTTAAATTTCTTGGTTGTAGAAAATTATCATGGATGGAAAATCTGCTCTTCAGGGTTTTGCTCCGATGAAACTGAGATGAGGAATCATTTATACGAGCTAATGAATGCTCCTATAATTGAACTTTTTCTATTAAATATAAGGAAGGGAAAAATAAAGAAATATACCAAGAAAGAGGGTTAAGATAAGGATGCAAATAAAGTCCAATTTTGTTTATTAATAACATATTATAAAATATAAGCACAGTAATAATCTCGTGCTTGTAATATATAATGTGCAGATCCCTGGTCTGGTGTTGGCATATGGTTTGGTAGTGGGTTGTAGTGCTGTAAATTAGTGATGGAGAGGATACCACTACTTCTCGATACATTACAAATAGCTATAAAGGTGACAGTTTGTTCACTGAATTATGTTCTTATTATTAGTTTTCCGTGTATAAATGCATGTAATCAATTTGGTATTGTATGCTAATTTCAAATTGTTTCTGTTTGACATTCTCCAATTAGCAACAATTTGTTTATCTTGACATACATCCTCCATTGTTAGTCAAGGCTAATAATAATTTCTTTGCTTCCCTTTTTATTGTATATTTTGTGCTAAAAACTTTGTTTTAAATGATTTTCTATCCATATTAGAGAAATTATTTGTATGGTATACCTGTAAGCTACGCTCATGACCCAAGCTTGACTTGTGTAACTACAATAAACTAACAGATGAAAGGAAAGAACAAATATTTCCATGCGCTGTATTATCTTGCATCATAACTTGTGATTTCTTTCTGCTGGATTCACAGATTTTGGTTGCCAAAGTAGGTAAATATAGTGGCTGAGAGTGAGTTACCAAGCCAGGCTATTGCAGAAACATCAGGTTCATTTGCAACTCAGTTAACACTACATGTTACATGAGTACCTGTACACTTTCCCACATGTTTTCATTTAGACACTAGAGTATATGGAATGTTGTGTTGATTCACCCACAAGAAATGCAGTCAATAGTCCAACTCTTCAGGGATATGTGCGAGATAAAAACGTAAAATCTCGACTCCTTTCATTCGTTATCAGCTGGTATAAGTAAAATGCAACAAGCTTCACCATTGCAAAATTTAAAAGTATCGAAAAGATACTCAAGGTTTATTTCAAAGTATTAGACATACTTTGACACCACCAAGTATCAGGAGTATTGAGGTCCTCCCTGCTGTAAAGGGTTTAAAATTAAGAAATACACGAGTGCTAATTGAATGGGGATTAAATGTAAAAAGAAAAATTGCAGTACTTAAGAAAGGAGGTATATTGAATGAATATGAGAAATGGAAGAAAGGAATTAATAAGTATAAAATGGTGCACAATTGTACTTAACTAGGAATTAAAAATTGATACAGGAGGTAAATGCGAGAAACAAAAAGGTCAGTATTGGAAAAGGGAAAGGACTAGTGAAGGATGGGTGGACAGGGTATTGTCAACAGTTTCAAGGTCACCTTAGTGAAATTGGACTTGTATCGTAGCTTTCCAATATTTACATTTGGAACTTCTTTCACTTGCGTCTCTTAAACTTGTAATCTCACTAAAATAATTGGACAGTTTTTTAGCGTAATGTGTCTCGGCTTTAATGGCAGAACTTTAACGTTTTTAATAAAAACACAACGGAAGTAACCTTTATAAATATTTTAGCTGTTTCTCCTTTAACAAAAAAAAAACTTTTCTATTATAATGTTATGTCTCGGGACTCCCTGAAATTCTGGGCAAGAACAGAAATTAAATTGAGTTTTATTTATGGACTCTCTTTAACTACTATGGTCCTTAACGTCCCATTCTATATTGGATGTGAAAGACCAGAAATTTTTACTTGGAGGCTTCAGGGCAAGAACAGAGAAAATCATTCACACAGTGGTCAATATCGTAATGATAGACACCCCTTTGTATCCTTCCAGTTCAGAAGTAGCATTAAACCATGCAAATTCTGTGACCAGTGGTCACTTCATTTCACGTGCAAAGAGTGCACAAAGTGTCCTAGTGAAAAACAATTCTGCATCACCGCAGTACATCAACCTATTTACGAAGTCAGAAACGCATGCAATCGAGGTTCAATTCCACACCTCTCCTTGAGACAAGGCTCGCTGAACTAACAATGACATCATTCATTTAAACCTACTGACAGTAAAGGCCAAATAAATCTGAAGACCCATTATAAAATGCCAGAGATGGAAGTGGAAAGGGTGTGGGGCTGAAATGTACACAATATTGAAAATGTGTGGTAGAAAATGACTTGGAAGAAGAGCAGACACTTTTTGACCACAAACACATGACTACATTAAGGGTAAAAAATAACACTCAATTTTAAATTTCCTGCAACGTGTTTCCTCCATTGTGAACCAACATCGCCATCTGGGGCGGTGAAACTAGGAACTTGTACAATGGTCACTCTGTGGAATAGCAAAATTGAAACTCTATTCTGGTTCTTCCAGATGAAAATCTGTTTCCATTTTGACAGTTCCAGTTCTGTGTTTTAATAGTTTTGGTTCCGGATTATGTTGTGATTTTTTTGTCGAAATATGGGTAACAACCGCTGATTTTTCTAGATGTTTTGTGTTTTATACTTCTAAAATGCTCCTTGGCCCTCGTTTTCAAGTTCCTCTTTGTTTTTCAAATTTGGTTGCAAATATTTCATTCTGTTTCATAAATGCCGAATTGTTTATTTGAAGGGATGCTGTGTTTAGTGGTAGACTCAAGTACATTTTTTATGGTGTATTTGTTAACTTAAGCCAATTGGATATTGTTCTCTGAACACCTGTTGATGATAAGTGAATTTTTTGAAAGACATCTTCTCTTCTGTTGTATTGAGCATGCTTGTTTCCTTTTTCTTGAGCTCCAGGTTAGTGACAGTGGTTTCATTTCTGGTTCTCATACTGAGGGTCTGGGGTGGTGGTCTAAGTCAATCCTATCCAAGTCTTCACCTCTGACTTGCTCATATGAAATATGCCAAAGGCCCAACATGGTTCGGAGCTGTAGGTCCTCTCATTCCACCATCATCCTCCCATTGAGGGAATGGGCTCTGCTCATTGGGTGCCTCCATCTCAGAAATGCGTGCAAACATCGCTTGGTGAAATGAGGTAGTCCCAAAAGGTCATAGGTCATGTACGAGGAGCATTAGAGATGACAACTTTTCTTTTTTTCTATAACCATTTTCTTGCTAACCAAAGATTTTGAAATCATTTATTTCCACATTCTCACTTATTTTCATACTGGGCTTCATATTCATGAGCTGAAACTGGTATGTACATGAGTCTGTGTGGTAAAGCTATAAAAAGTTGCCTGTTTCTGAGATCTTGGATTGTAGCTATTAGACTTGATGTAATTTGCTGTGTGGTTGGTTTTCTGTAGATATCAAAGTTTATTCTGTTCACATTTTTTGTGACTTTTAGATCCAAAAATGGTAGTTCGTCTTTTTCTGTTTCCATTGTGAATTTTATGGTTATGTTTTAGATTTAACAGGTTTAGTGCATCTTCTATGTGTTTCTTCAGTGCAACACCTCTGTCGGAGATGCTACAGAGAGATTCAAACACTTGCGCACATCTTGGGATCCTGCCGTCATGGAGAACTTTCACCATCACAGAATTCACTCTCTGATTGCCAACAAACAACTACATTTAGTCTTCAAAGAGGTCCACTGTCTTGAAACTAATGGCAGCACAAGATCAACTACGTGACTTCAACACCTGGAAAAGTTTGGATTGAAGGACAAAGTAAAAACAATTGCTATATCTGCAATAAGAGGTTTAGTTGCCCTTCTTCAAAATCATTTGTATAACAACAATTTTTAGCGTTTTTACAGTTTATATTCCATTGTTATTTATTATGTGTCATTTTGTATTATCACATTTAACAGTCCTTTGCAACTTTTAGTTTTCTTTTTGGCTATCATATTAAATGGAAAACATTGAACTGTTGATATTACATTGTTATCTTTATAGTGTTTCAATTTTGTTAATGTTTTTGATAGAGAATTTATTTATAATTTGTCTGTGTTACTCTGTTCTTATGGCAGCCCGTAAATATGGGGAGTTGTTGCTATTGTTGTTTCAATAAATAAATGTAAAATGACATCTACATGTTGTTGCCAGGTTTTGAGGATCCAAGGGAAATCTCTGGTAATTTTTGTTTCTAGTGAGCTCATGGAAGTAGAAGAGAAAGGGATTACCCATTGTTAATCCTGAGGTTTGAATTGGAACAAGTTCTGTTTGATGCTTAATTCAGTGTATTCTGAAGTTTCTCCTGCAGATATCCCTGTTGATTTAAGCCAACTTTCATTTAATGTTGGTAGCCTTTTCACTTGAAGTAATAATTTTACATTGAATGACACGTCATTGTCTTTTAACCAAAAATTTTTATATTTCCTACAAGTTCAAAAGAGTTTCTGATGCTGAGGCTATTGAATCTTGGGAATGAATTTAATTTCTTGGTTACCCGGTGAGGCCTTAGTGCTGATTATAGGTCTCATGGTTAAGTTAGGTATGTCAATTCTTGATAGGCCATAGGGTCTCGGCAGAGTAGGATTGTCTGGTTTAAGTGTGAATTTGAATATATGGTAATATGTTGCTGTTTGTTATTTTTTTTCAACCACTTGTACACATGTTCTTTGGGCTTTTGCTGATTAGTTAAAATTCATTATCACTTAACATTTCTTTCATTTTGTTCACGCAATCTGTTTTTTCCATTATAACTATTTGTTTCCTTTATTGGCTTTTATGTATTTGACATTTTATTGTTTCAAAGAATGTATGGTGTTGATGTGTGTATTTCTCTGATGGAGTCTAGGATTGATTTGTTCTAAGATCTTCTGCCATTGGCTTTTCAGTATTGGGAATGGGCTCTGCTCATTGGGTGCCTCCATCTCAGAAATGCGTGCAAACATCGCTTGGTGAAATGAGGTAATCCCAAAAAGTCATAGGCATGTACGAGGAGCATTAGAGATGACAACTTTTCTTTTTTTCTATAACCATTTTTTTGCTAACCAAAGATTTTGAAATCATTTATTTCTACATTCTCACTTATTTTCATACTGGGCTTCATATTCATGAGCTGAAACTGGTATGTACATGAGTCTGTGTGGTAAAGCTATAAAAAGTTGCCTGTTTCTGAGATCTTGGATTGTAGCTATTAGACTTGATGTAATTTGCTGTGTGGTTGGTTTTCTGTAGATATCAAAGTTTATTCTGTTCACATTTTTTGTGACTTTTAGATCCAAAAATGGTAGTTCGTCTTTTTCTGTTTCCATTGTGAATTTTATGGTTATGTTTTAGATTTAACAGGTTTAGTGCATCTTCTATGTGTTTCTTCAGTGCAACACCTCTGTCGGAGATGCTACAGAGAGATTCAAACACTTGCGCACATCTTGGGATCCTGCCGTCATGGAGAACTTTCACCATCACAGAATTCACTCTCTGATTGCCAACAAACAACTACATTTAGTCTTCAAAGAGGTCCACTGTCTTGAAACTAATGGCAGCACAAGATCAACTGCGTGACTTCAACACCTGGAAAAGTTTGGATTGAAGGACAAAGTAAAAACAATTGCTATATCTGCAATAAGAGGTTTAGTTGCCCTTCTTCAAAATCATTTGTATAACAACAATTTTTAGCGTTTTTACGGTTTATATTCCATTGTTATTTATTATGTGTCATTTTGTATTATCACATTTAACAGTCCTTTGCAACTTTTAGTTTTCTTTTTGGCTATCATATTAAATGGAAAACATTGAACTGTTGATATTACATTGTTATCTTTATAGTGTTTCAATTTTGTTAATGTTTTTGATAGAGAATTTATTTATAATTTGTCTGTTTTACTCTGTTCTTATGGCAGCCCGTAAATATGGGGAGTTGTTGCTATTGTTGTTTCAATAAATAAATGTAAAATGACATCTACATGTTGTTGCCAGGTTTTGAGGATCCAAGGGAAATCTCTGGTAATTTTTGTTTCTAGTGAGCTCATGGAAGTAGAAGAGAAAGGGATTACCCATTGTTAATCCTGAGATTTGAATTGGAACAAGTTCTGTTTGATGCTTAATTCAGTGTATTCTGAAGTTTCTCCTGCAGATATCCCTGTTGATTTAAGCCAACTTTCATTTAATGTTGGTAGCCTTTTCACTTGAAGTAATAATTTTACATTGAATGACACGTCATTGTCTTTTAACCAAAAATTTTTATATTTCCTACAAGTTCAAAAGAGTTTCTGATGCTGAGGCTATTGAATCTTGGGAATGAATTTAATTTCTTGGTTTTCCGGCTTTTGCTGATTAGTTAAAATTCATTATCACTTAACATTTCTTTCATTTTGTTCACGCAATCTGTTTTTTCCATTATAACTATTTGTTTCCTTTATTGGCTTTTATGTATTTGACATTTTATTGTTTCAAAGAATGTATGGTGTTGATGTGTGTGTTTCTCTGATGGAGTCTAGGATTGATTTGTTCTAAGATCTTCTGCCATTGGCTTTTCAGTATTGTTTTTTTTCTGTTGCTGGTAAGTTGGGTATTGAAATATTTATGTTGGCAACATAGTCTTCAATTTTGTTTGAAAAATTAACACATGTTTTCAAACCCTGGTTTAAAAACTCCATTTCCCTTGGAGAAAAATTATGTTTAAAAAGGTTCACAGCATTACCAAATTTACATGTGTTTGTATCTCCAGAGCGGTCTATGGATGGATCAACTTCACCACCCAAGATTAGTCGATATTTGGTTGACAATGAATGAAACTAGCCTCCGAAACATGTTCCAGGAAATCTAAAAAAGTGAGTGTTGTTTTGTGTCATTAATCAACTCAGTTTTTACTGATGATTTCAACAACACTATCTATCTTCAACTTCCAGCATTTGAAGATACAGGTCTATACATTGAGGACTGTATTTATTTTCTTTTTACAAGGCTTTACAAATTTTTCCCAGTAACTCAATACTTAGCTGCTTTTTCAATGTCAAGATTATCATACACTATGAAAAATTAATCAGGCTACCGTATAGCAATTGGTGGAAAAGAAAAAAAAAACACAAGTGAACCTAAAAACTCAACTAAGCTTTCTTAACAAAGTCCAAGAAATCAAGCAGAAAGTAAAACTCCCATATTTAAAAGAAAACTAACAAACAAAAATTAACCCTTTTGACCTATTTGATACTGAATATATCTACAGTTAGCAGAAGAATTTAAAATCTCTGACACCTCTTAAGTGATTGGAAATGATAAAGTTAAAATATCCAGCTTACGAAATTCTTCTGTATCAAATAAACAAATTTAAAAAAGAGTTGTAACATTATTTGACTCTAAAGCAGCTATAATATCCATAGCATTTAATACAAAAGCCTAAAGTCCTAGAATGCCAAAAAAAAAATTATAAAGCAATTAATTTAAATAATTGGATACCAGCATACTTGGAATACATGGTAATGAAACACTGATTTTCTGGCCAAGAAAAGTAGTAGAATTACATTAAAATCATCTGGTCCACTATCTTATTACTCCATCAAAAGAATAATTACATGAACATACAGTGTGAAAATTCAGCAAGAATATTTATCACAAACAAGAGGAAAACGTGTGAAAATCTACATTACAACATGACCAGAATTACTATGCTATCAAGAATATCCTCTATTGCAGTTTTTAGATTATTAACAGGCCATGACCACCTCAACAAATATCTACACAGGTTTGGCATAGCAGAATCTCCTATATACCCCTTCAGTGAACTAGGAGAGAAACCACCTAATCCACTGCCTAACTTTTGATCAACATACCAACCTCTCATCAAAATACTGGAGCACAAGAGAGCAAATGGCTTCATTGCCAACTGCCCAACATTAGGTACCAACTAACCATATTTACAGAAAGAGAAAAATAAGCACATATACTTAGCATTTGTGGACTAAAACTGCATTTTATTTATTTAAGGATCTGACTGAAAATGGGTTTGCCATAAAGACACAAAATAACATACAAAATTTCTTAATAGAAAACATACATTAAATTTGGTTCCAAGAAAACATTTTTTGGAAACACTATATGCAAAAGTGGTACCACAAAGGCTATTAAAAGTACAATTATGATAAATGGACAAAGGAGGGAAGCAGGATGACAACTTAAGCTCTCTTCTATTTATCATATATATGGATGAGATATTAAAAATATGTAAACACCCAACATTAAGAACCTAAGTTGGGTACTGGAGACTCTGACCAGTTTATTTACAAACACCTGTGTATGTGGATGATATAATAGCAGACTCAGCTTAAAGATTACAAAATATGATTAATGAATGTTTTGAAGAGCTATTAGGAAAAGGGATGGTAATTAATAGTAATACAGTAAAACTTAATCAAAACGGACGTGTATAATTTGGAAATCCATCCAAATACATGCAATGCAATTTTTTGTATAAAACGAAACAGGCTTAATGCAGAAAGGAATGCAAATTTTAAGATTTAATTCATAATTTATTGTGTGAAATGTAATGAATGAATTGTATTATGAGACATGTGGCTCAAAAGGTAAACTCTCAAAGTTTACTTTCCTTGTATTGTTTCTGCTTTTGCCCACAAGTTGTCAGCAGTAGAGCAATTAAGGAAACCTATGTTGATTGGAGAACAGAAATCCTGGTGCTCGATTATCATGTAACGAACTCTGTGATTAGCATTCAGCCGCATTTCCAAACCAAATATTGGATAGACCCACCCACTGGAAAGGCAATTCGTAAGTGGTATGTGCAACTCAGAGATTCGGGCTGCATCTGTAAACGAAAATCGACTGGGAAAGAGACAGCGGAATGGGTTCACGCATGTTTCGTATGGAGTGCTCAGAAGTCTACCAGTAGGAGAACTTCATCTACCACAGAAAACTGTGGCTCCTACCGCAGCTTGAAGAGGATAATGCAGCCTTTATTGAACTGGATGGTGCCCCTCCACATTACCATATCAGCGTTGGGGACCATCTCAATAGGATGTTGTGACATCGATGGATAGGCCAAGCACTGTGAGGATCAAGATCTCCTTTTTTGGCCACCTTGTTCTCCTGATTTGACCCCAGGTGATTTCTTCATGTGGGGTTTTATAAAGGATCATGTTTACGTACCTCCACTTCCAACAGCTGAGATTGATCGTGATATGCCACAGAGGGTTTGGCAGGAGATTGATTATTATCGGCTTGATGGGTGCCATGTTATGTAGGGTGCGCACATAGAACACGTCTGAAGAAAGCTTTGGGAGTTTACTTTTCAAACTACACATCTCATAATACGATATGCTCATTAGATTTAACACAAATTACTGAAATCGGTCCATCAATTTGATTTGCCCTGTATAATCCGGAAAAAACAGCATTATACATACTACTGCATCATGCTATATTTTTTTCATTCACGTCTATACAAGCACATTACTTAGAAAGAACACTGTAGGTATAGGCCTAAAAGTACACTTAGGGTGTAAAAAAAGTGTGGGTTTTGTTCCATTCAGCAATGGGATTTACCCAGTAGGGTCAAGTATCCCGAAGAAATGTGCTACCTGCATTATTTTCTGCCAAACGTCAGTTTAGTTGACTTGTAGCACTTTTATCTTATCAACTACCTGTTTCTTTCCCTCTGACCGCCTCCTTAATCTTTTCTCCCATTCTTTGCTGGCAATCCTTCTTTTTCTCATCTAGTAAACATTTATAACCCATTTTATTTGCTAAAAAAATTGCCTATCTTCCTCCTCTTCTGACCGTCTCCATCTATCCATTTCTTTCATCACTTCTTTCTTCCTGCTACCTGCCCACTTAACCATTCATTCTAACCTTTCCAATGCTCCCTCTATTCCCCCACATTGTAATGTTTCTATAATACCAAGTTTTCTTAATTCACCACACTTTGAAGTCAAATTACACCTAAATTGTTCTGCGTTCTCCTCTTTCCATTTGTAACTTCTGATTTGTTTTAATGCTAATTTTTCATCTTCCTTGTAACATAACCCTAGTCTTATTTTTATCTTTAATGGAAAATGACTACTATTTGCTATTATGTTCATAATCTTGAATTCTTCCATCACCTCTTCGACTCCTATAGTTGATTGCACTTACAAATGTAAACTCTCCCCACTGGTCCTCTCCTTTGGTCCCGTTACACATTATTAAATTATTCTGTTCCCAGAATTCTATTAGCTTTCTACCTTCTGCATTTATCACTTTATCTGTACTTCTCCTCTCCTTTTCCTCTTTTTTTTCCCAGATACATTCATTTTCTACGTTTAAACTTCTTGGATTATATTCCCCTACTCTTGCATTAAAATCCCCTACTACAATGAACTCTATATTAGGAGTTTTGCTTCTTAATTCTTCCATACTATCATTCAGTCTTATATATAAATTATCCTTATAAAATTCCGAGACTTCTGGTGGGTTATAGACTATGCCTAATCCTATGCAAACTTTCATCCCCTTTCCCTATTTATCTTTATCCACATTATTTGGCTTTCTCTATACTCAACACTTCACACACATTTATTCCACTACTCTTGTTAATGAACGCTCCAATACCACTGGAGGCCCTCCCTCTTTTGCTTTTCCTTTTACCATGATCCCCTATATAGTCATATCCTACCACATCTATCTTGTCACTTTCATTCAACCAAGTTTCCACCATTACTATTATTTCTCCTAACTTTAGTACTTCAAATACTTCGCCATTTACCACTTTCGATTTTAGCCCTTCCACATTAAATGACACCACCTTCAAATCTAGTCCCTATCTTGAACCCCTTCTTCCCTCTCTGAATTTTTCTAACTTTGCTCTATATCTAGTTTTCCTCTCCTGCGCCACCGGATATTCGTTATCCTCCTCTAATTCCAGGATAGTGGATACTTCCTTCTGGGGTTCACGCCACTTTGAGGCCGCTTCCACTCGCGATCATCTGTTTTTCTCGATCAGATGCCACAAGGGTCAACACCTCTTGCTTCTCTCGTTCACTGGGTATGACGCATCTCCTCGGTGACGTCACGCCAGCTGTTTCCTCCCTTCCGCTGGCACCTCAACACACGTGTCCCTGTCGTTCTTGGATTACGTCGGCCTGCTTCACTGCATTCACTTCCTCTGCTGAATTTGCTCTGCTTGTTGTTCGATCTGGAATCAAACGCTGACTCATATCCTGCTTCCTGCCGTCTATTCACAATTCTAGTCCTCTTACAAATGATTTTTTTTCCTTCTTGCCTGGCTTGATTAATTTTCGCTAATAATAATCTTCTTATCTCTCTTCTTTTCCATAGTCTCGTTCAATAAAAATTCTCGTTGCTTTCAATTTTCTTCCACAATTCCTTGTAATTAATTGCACCGTTTTTGAGAAAAAATGCTTTTGTCCAAAATATTTAGCATCACCTTACTGATTACTGTTCATTAAAGGTTCCTAATTTCTGACTATATTCATAGAAAATTTAATAAATGACTTTTTTCTTTTGACATATTTTAATACAATGAACTGTTTATGTTTAAATTAAACTTAAAAAATCCATAATTTGTTGCCTCCTTAGTTCTCTTAGAACTGGCAACATTGCATCAGCTGCGTTTACTTTCTTCCGATATCGGTGTAGATCGTGGGGTTTATTTACTTAATCGTATATAAAAAACAGGACAGAAGATCTTATTACAGAACTTACATTATGCCGCTATTTCAATGTTCGAATATCTAGACAGGATCTTAATTTACGGAGAAACGCAGTGCTGCTCAAGGGCTCTATGCTGAAAGATTTCCTAATAGGATAGTGCCAATGGAGACACATTTGTTGCCGTTTGCCAGCGGGTCCATGATATACGTGGTGTAATTCCGAATTGTCGTAATCGAGGCCGACAACAACCCGTCGAAATCAGCAACATGGAAGAGGAATCTTAAATTTGGTTGATGAAAATCCTGATCGGAGTAGTCGCGATATCGCTGGCACAGTGGGGGTGTCGCACTGCACTGTACTTAGAGCTTTTAAAGTACCGTTACTGCGTCCATATCACATCCAGCGAGTACAATGTTGATCACCAAATGACTTTCATCCATATGTTGCGTTTTCCAAGTGGCTGCTTCGACAGTTTGCACAAAATTCAGATTTTGTAACAAATACGTTGGTGATGGACGAGGACTGTTCACGCAAAGTGGTGTTACGAACTTTCACAACACACACGTCGGCAGTGGAGAACTCGAGAACTATACCACAGCAGAATCTTATTGGACCATTCGTTCTTCCACTGGTATAGGATATTGGCGGCTTTTGAAGTACAATTGCCTATCATGTTGGGGAACATCCCGTTGTAGATAAGGAAAATAAGGTTTTTCATGACGGTTCACCACGCCACATCACTCTTGCAGTCCGCCGCCATCTGACGAAGACTTTTCCAAACCGGTGGATCGGTCGATTTGGACCTGTGGCCTGTCCTGTCAGATCGCCAATCTTGAATCCCCTAGATTTTTATTTCTGGAGACCTGAAAAGCAAAGTATACAAGGGTGAAGTAGAAACTGGACGAGCTGCACCAGGACATTTTTTAACACCTGAGGAAATTAAAAACAACCCAGGGGCCTTCGCCAGGGTGCGTCAGAACTGGTTAAGAAGTTGTGAAGCCTGTCTACAAGCAAATGGTGGACATATGGAACACTTCCTCTAAACTCTTATTTTAAATGAATCCCAATGTCTTCGCATAATTGTAAATGCTAATAAATGCTAGTGATTAAGGTTATGATCATTTTTGTTTCTAAAGCTATCAAGTAAATAACGGTAGTCCGTGACTGTGGAATTCATTAGGCATGAAAAGCAGTGCCAATTTTGTTTACTTACGTTTTTTTAAAATATTTTGATCTGTCACATATACTCACGTATACAAATATTATTAGTAACGTTAGTTTTGCAAATTCCATCAACTCGAGTTTTTTGTGCTCATAAACTCATTGTTAAATCATATTGGAGTAGTCGGCGAAATTGCTTCTAAAACTTCTGCATAATGTTACACAGATTCCTTTTTAGAACGGTAATTACGAGAGGTACGTACTGGCATGAAGCACAGTAGTCCAACTTTAAAATGGGCATATTACAAATTAAATAGAAGCGTACACGTCCCGTTTAGCCAAAATTATAAACAATTCATATAAATTTCCTTTAATCATATTGCGTTGGAGTGTAAATTCACATTATAAATTATGCTTTCCTAAACGTTTAGCAATTAACAGTACTACATTGCTAAATTCAACACAGAATAATGGTGTTAATAAGTAAGAGGTGTTTCACACAAGATTACCACAACCTTCGAAATGCTTATTTTCATTGCAAGTAAAGCATTGCATTGTCACACAAATATCACTGGAGTATGACATTGCGTAATAATTAAAATGTATCTTTTAAACTACATATATAGGTAGCATGTGTACACAAACTTTAAAACTGTTTAATATCAGTAACACTTCCACGCGAGTTTGTTACTTACTATGGCATAAGCCTCTCAAACAGAATAGACCACATTAAACATACCAAATAAAACATTTGTAATTATGTGGAAATGTAGAATTCCAGGTAATGTTTACATACGTGCAGTGAACAATAACCTGACTTTTTCCGGGAATTTTTGTGATGTCTCGCACTCAGCGAAAAAACATCTGAACTTGATACATGGCCAACTTTATTTAAATGGTTTTATAGAGCGTTGGAATAATTCAAGACGCCACCAGTAAAACAGACTACTCAATCAGCAATTTGCACCACGTTGCCAAATACTGCTACTTTTAAACGAAATTATATAGTTAACGGCGCGTTTAATTAGAAAAGTGTTAGAGGTGGTTGTTCAGCTACATCCACTCTCCCACCCCCCAGTCCGCAGGACTATTTCACTTTGACCCTGTATACCGAATGGAAAGGAAGGCATTGCGTTAATTTAAACTAGTTACAGATCTCATCATTTGAAAGATATATTGTATGTTTCATTTTTCTACGATCATTTTCTGAGGAGATATTTTAGATCTTTTAAGAACATAAAATGCACGCGTTGTCAACGTTGTGCAGCACACATTAGCTGAACGGTAGCTGCGAGTAGGGGTGACACTGTCCCTTCCAAAACCACGAGTACTTCAGTGCGGAAACAGGTTTCAATTTTGCTGACGTTGGTTCCTGCATGTAGATAAACATTTTGTGTATTTCTGCCCTTACATTCATAGGAAATCGCTGTTGAAAATGATGCTCTCTAGTGCTGTATTGTTTTTCTTACAACCTTGTATGGGGTCGTGAAAATTGAAAGTACTGTTGTTTGTAAAGATAGCTTCGTCTGTTGCCATAATTAATTGTAGCATATCTGCACCTTGTTCTAGGAACCAATTGCTAAAAGCCAGCCTAGACACATAATTGTCTGCTGTGATGAGACACTGTACCCGTTGGATATGATACGGCCGCAGTAGCTGTCCTTTCAGCATCCTGAGAACAAACCAATGGGACACGCTGAGCATGCGAGCTATTCCCTGACTAGTGCTGCTGGGTTGAATCTATAAGATTTAAAATTCCTTCCTCTGAGGCAACAGTATTAATGCTGGCTGCACGCTCCCTGAGATTTTCGAGATGCCCGATGAAAAGGCTGGCATCTCGTAAACCTTGTGCTGTAGTATGATTATCCACTAAACACACTTCGGGTTCTTTTATCAATAAACCTATGAGAGTTTCAATGCATAGTACGATGTTACTCTAATAATGACTGAACTTCTAGTGGAGCTGACATATACAATGTGTACTTTTCAGTCAGTGAACGTGAAACGATTATTGGACAATGAAGGAATTATTTTCATACTATTAGTGATGGCCAATAGGTACCGAGCTTTACTAAACTTGTAATTTTGCCAAAAACATTACACCACCGTTTTGTCGTGTTTGTTTGGACTATGGATCGCGAGGAAAACAAAACCCGCCAATCCCCCATTTCCCAGTAAAGTTATGCTGTTTTGGTTATGTCCGGGAGTCGGTTCTCACAATGACATACCTCTCCAACCACATTACGTCTGCAAAATGGTGTTTAGTAAATGGTGAATTATTTCAGAACTCGGATGTCACACAGTTACCACGAAACTTGGTCAGGAATAGATTACTCTAATCATCTTACAAGTAAACTGTTATCTTCATACATTGTCGTAGAATAAAATAATCAATTCGGAAAACCCAACTATTTTGTTTCGAAAACGGCTGATCACAGAAGAAAGTGCTATTATAAATTTATTTTTGTAATACCTCTATGAATTACACATTAGAAAGAATTTAACGTGTTCCCTTCCACTCTGTATTAGCTATATGTATAGCGCGTGGCCCAAAAGACATTTGACAAATAACACTATTATGGTTGACATAATCATAGCAATGCAGACAATGGCTAGTTTGTCAACAATGTCATAAAAGAAATGAAAATTATAAAAAATACAGAAGACAAATTGTATTGTATAAGGAAAACATTTCCGTCAAACCATTTTATATCAACCATGCACGCTCCTAAACAGCGAGTTGAAAAGATATTCTGTGGTGAGAACCACGGAACTGTGAGACAGGCTGTAGAGGAGTTTCATAGGTGAGATCCTGGAATTAGAAAAACCATCATTTCAAGTAGGAAATAACTTTTAAAATAAATTTAACAGGATCTTTCCTGTGCTGGATGCAAACCGTTGTGGTAGGCCGAGGTCAGCAATAGTGAAAAAAATATTAATGTGCTTGCAAAGCTCACACAACATGTCCATTCAATGAGAGAAAGATGGTCTTCTATACGGGCAATTATTTTGCTATTGGATCACCGACTGTATGCGTAATCAACATGATTTTATAAATTGCATTCTGCTTTAGTGATGGTCGTCCTCCTGGTCTAGGGGTACCATGCTTATCTAGTTCCCAAGGTCGCGGGTTCAAACCCGGGGAGGGTGATGGATTTTTTGTGCGCAAAAATTCTTAGCATGGCTTCTTTCAGAAGAGAAGCAAAGCCGGTTGTCCTGTGATATAGATTTACGGCAGATAAAAGAACCTCAGGTCTGAAACTTCTGCAAAATTTCCTGTCTTTCACGCTCAGCATAGAACGGGATGCTGAGAACCACGGTAGTTAAAAGGTTTCTATAAATAAAAGTTCAATTTCATTGACAGTCATGCTCATATTCAAAATGCGCGATGCTGATATGTGCAAAATCCGGTTTGGAAGCATGCGACTAATGACCCAGGTGCTCCTAGAGTTAGGTGTGGTCTTTTAGATGATTAAGTGGTGGGGCCACCTTTCTTTGAAGGCAACTGATTAAGTATTCATGCAGTGAATTACTAGATTATATCGTATTAGATTTCATAGATGACATTTCACTGGACAGACGGCAGAGATTGTGGTTTCAGCAAGACGGAACTCCGGCTCACTATGCCATAATGGTTCGACGAAGACTGGACAGTTTGTTTGGTCGTCAATGGATTGGACGGGTAGTCTATAGGCTTCGCCTGCCCGCTCACCTGATCTGACGCCCTTAGATTTCTTTTTCTGGGGGTATGTGGAAAAAAACATGTTTTTGAGACTCCACCTGCATCTCTAGAATATCTGCAAGAACGGACCAATGATGCATTCATCGTATTTCACCGGCTGCACTTTAAACTGCAGAATCGGTTGATTGAAATTGAGTTTTTTAATTAATGGACACTCTTAGTACTACGGTTGTTAGCGTCCCATTCCATATTGGGCATGAAAAACTGTAAATTTTGTTCAGAAGCCTCTTTTATCAGGTATGAGGTCCTTTTACGTGCCGTAAATCTACGGCATCGAACCATCGGCTTGACTTCTCTTCCGAAGGAAGTCTTGCTAAGGATTTTTACGTCCGAAAAAATTCATTACCCTCCGCCGGGTTTGAACCCGCGACCTCAGAGAATCATTGTTTTCAGTTTAATGGAAGCGCTTTGGCCATCCGTATTAGTTTTAGATATTATTGCATCTTATCAAATTCCAGCTAATTTGAAAATTTGTGTTAGTTTGACCATTATTGTTTAACAAATTCTGGTTACTTTGAACATCTGCATAAGTTAAAATTGTTAACAAATTCTAGTTATTTAGAACATTTGAATTAGTTTAGTTATTATTATTATTTGTTATCAAATTTAGTTACTTTGAACATCTGTGTTAGTTTAGTTGATATTATTTGTTATCAGATTCTAGTTACTTTGGACATCCGTGTTAATTTAGTTATTATTGTTCGTTATCAAATTCTAGTTACTCTGAACATCCGCATTAGTTAGTAATTACTGTTTGCTATCAAATTCTAGTTACTTTGAACATTTGCATTAGTTAGTGATTATTGTTTGTTATCAAATTGTAATTATTGTAGTTAATTAAATTCTAAAAGACCTAAGAGCCTAGATGTGAAGATTATGTTAGTACATTTTTAATCTACGTTCTATACAGATGTTCGTAATAGTGTCCTGAAACTTTTAATTACTTCTTTATTTAAGTGTC
Organism: Deroplatys truncata; assembly: GCA_030765065.1. NCBI lineage: Eukaryota > Metazoa > Arthropoda > Insecta > Mantodea > Mantidae > Deroplatys > Deroplatys truncata. Next base: position 225,191,627 of record CM060983.1, on the reverse strand, counting down.
TTGTAGTTTCATAAAGAACGGGATTTATGTAAATGAAATTAATTATATCGTCATTCAGGTTTAAAAAGCTACCCGTGCAACGTCGAGTAAACCAGCCAGTTATTGTATAAAATCGCATTTGCGTACATTTCATGAGGATGGTAGAATGCATCGCGGGGTAGAAGTGTAAAGAATGGGCCAGTAAATCGATGTATACAAAATTTCCATGATCACTATCTTTGCTATTTCATACTTCGTACCATATTTCACCTTCTGACAGAATGTTATAGATAGATTACATTTCTTTAACCCTTCTCAAACGAGCTACGTAACTATGGAAGGAAAGGGTTTTCATCGAGTGAGGATGGAGTAGCATTAGAAAAAAAACCATTCTTATTGCATGAAGAAAAACGAATGTTTAGGGATGTGATTAGGGAGCCTAAATAGTGAAGGAATATAGAACATCTAAACTGTTCCTTCATATCTCCTGAATCGTTAGATCCGTGCAGTTGTCTAGCCACTTTTCGTGGCACACTCAGTTCTATGTTTATTTTACTGGAAATATCTTCCACGGATTTCATCAAGTTGGTGAAGATTTCAAATGCTCTCTTTCTGTGGTTCCCAAACAGAACTACCATCTGCAATATCTGTTCTTGCATACAGAGAAGATAAAGTTTAATTCCTGAAGAATATTAGCCACGGGCCCCAGGTGGGAGGAGTATTTTGCAATAATGTGCAATGGTACCACAAACACAAAAGTTGAGGCTGAGCAAAAGAACATATGAGCACGCTGTCGTATTTTGTTGTTTCCATCAACTATAAATATCTGGAGAGGTTCAATAATGGAAGCAAAATGCTCTGAAAATATGCAAATAGCTTTATATTTTGCAACCCACCTAGGTTGACATAACAGAGGTATGTTTGAAATAAATGTTCTTCGAAGTGACTTTCTCGCAAAAATTTTATTACTTCCTTCACTGTTCCGAAAGTTTCTTATTTCCGGAACGCTGTTGAGGTATTAAATTAAAACTATGCGCATTGTAATGGAAGAATAGAGATCTCTAATAAGCTTTTGCACTCCATTTTTCTTACCTGCCGTTCTGAGCAACAATTGTATCCCTGGCCAACAAACTTAATCATATCATCGCTAGCTTCATTTAAAAATGTAGTAATGGTATTTGCTATGCTATTAGCACTCAGCGTCGGTATTCGTAAATCGATCTTAGTCGGGACCAAATTGCTATTTCCGGTGGATTTAGCGGACCGTACAGTTTCTTACTCATAAACCAGTACTTGCGTTAGTCTGAAGCAAAGTTTCGTCTACAACGTTAAAGACAGATATTCTTTATAAAATGGATGACTATGGAGTGATGGGTGCGGCTGCTGTGTTTGCGAAATGAGACGGTGGAAGAAAACTATCTACCAAGATTAGACATAACTGGAAAATATGACCACCTAAACTTCGTAAACAGATATAGGTTTGTAAAGCAAAAGTTAGAAGCCTGAGAGAACTGGTTCGTCCTAACCTATGGCAGAGACGTTAACCGAAGCTTTAGTATCTTAATTGATACACAAATGCTAACAGCGCTTCCCTATTATGCAAGAGGAGGGTATCAAGACACCACTGTAGGCCTTAGTTAGGTATCATAAGCCGCATCATAACCAGTGTCACAGGTGCCATTGCTAGATTTGCGCCTCGTTAGCCGGGGTTACGATGAACTTTACTTAACATGACGGGACGTAACGAAGTCAAGAAATGCTGCTAACCTAAAGGTCTAATTCGGATGTGCTTAACGTAACGGAAATGGCTATTGATTGCTTGTTCTATTATTACCTCGTTCTACTGCTTCATGCCGATTGGTTGTAATTACCATATGGTATTAAATTTGACGTAACGGGAAGGAACATTTTGACATTGCAAAATTTTAAAGTTTAGGTCGCATTAAATTAAGTCAAGTTAAGCAACAGTAATTAGCTCCATTCAACACGATGCGTAAGACCTTCATGTTATGTCGCGTTGAGTTAACTCGCTTACGTTAAGTGCATCGTAGTTGAGAATTTATCCCGATATTCCGATGAAATTGGCGAGGTCTAACACACTGTATTCATTACAGCTATTTAGGGTCTAGTTAATTAATTTAATGTGACATAACTTAAGAGTTTGGCAATGTCAAACATTTCCTTCCCGTTACGTTAAGTTTCACGTCAGTGATAATTAGACCTAATCGTCGTGAAGCAGTAGCACGAAGTAATAACACCAATAACCAATCAAAAGTCATCCTCATTATATTAAGTGCATCCTAAATAGACCTTTAATTGAGCAGCATTACCTAACTTCATGTTACGTCTCGTCGCACTAAGGAGCCAAAACACACATAGATTACAGACCATCCAGAATAACAGAAAAACAACCTCTGGTAGCATAGCATATCTCCTACACCAGGAGTTGAAACTTCACTCAATTGAGGGTTTATTAAACTCCCCCACAAACAAAGCAAACTACCGTAGAGTGTCTAATTCAAGAACTTGATAATTATGCATGAAATTATAATAAACGTAACAGACCGCTGTCACTATTGGATCGAAGCTGCGGTCTAGGGGAACCTGAAATATACATTCAAGAATACGCTAGTAAGATTACCCTGAAATATGATACAGGACTAAGGTTACATAAATCACCTTGGTAGCCCTCGAAGTCCCTGCTCGCTGAGTCAGACGGCCCAATGGGTAAGAGGGGACCCCATCCTGATGAGGATAAAGGAGTACAATTTACGGCTATGATTTCTTAACTTAAGTTACAAAAACAAACTAAAGAAAATGTACGTAGGTACATAGCTACGTATGTATGTCTACATAATTACAACATGGGATACAATTAAGAAGACTCTGGCGCAGCAGTCGCGAAGTCACATGTTAAGTTACTTTTCAATAGCATACCTCATAAGGATTAATTGAAACTTAATTTCATCTTTCCATATACTTTCCAAGTATACTAGGGCTATTTCAAAGGTTCTGCACACTGTAAGATAGAAGTAAAGAAAATAATTCATTATACAAAATACCTTTACAGGCCTCCAATATAACCTCTATCCTTGCTTTTGACAGCTTCCCAACATTTTGACAAATTCTGTATTCCGGTTAGGGCAACCTCATTGTTGAGCTATCTGATTGCTCGGGTAAACCTCACTGGAAGCTACATTAATTGTATCAAAACGTTTTCCACCGGAAGGTTCCTTCAATTTCGGAAACAAATTAAAGTCTGGTGGGCTCATAACAGGGCTTTATGGTGGATGGGGAAGTATTTCGCACCCATATTTGTTAAGCGTTTCTCACAGGTAGGGCAATAAGCGGTCTTGCATTATCATGCAAAATGAGGACACCAGTTGCAAGCGTGTCAGGCCTTCCTTGACGATTTTTCGGGAGCAAAACTGTTTGCAGAAACAGCTTGTAGTACGCGCCTGTTACAGGCGTCCCCTGGGACACACTATTTGCAGCTATGTTCCATTCATTACATACGCAAAAATCATCATCAGTTCCACCTTTGATTGTTTGTGGCGTAACTTTTTCGGGCGTGGAGAGTCAAACCTTTCCATAGTGACGACTGAGACTTCAGTTCCGGCTCAAAATCCCGCATACAGGTTTCATAAAGTGCAACAATCCTTTTCAGAAACTGTTCTCCTTCTGTTCGATAACGTTGAAGCAATTCCTCTGCAATTCTTTTGCGACCTGCTTTCTGCTCTTCACTCAGATCGTGCCGAACCCATCTGGCAGTAACTTTTCTCATATTTAACTTTTCCGTGTTAATTCTGTAAACTGAGTTAACAGACATTCTGGTCTCATATGCCTCATCTGGCCTCATTAACAATAATCTGATGGGTGTAGTCTGTTGCAGTTGGTTGCCTTTCACTTCTAGGGTTGCCCTCAATGCCTACCGGATCCTCACGGAAACGAACAACCACCGCGATACTGTGCTATGATCCATTACACTATTCGCATACACCTCTCTCAAAGTGTTGTACATTTCATTTGGGTTCTTTCCACGTAGGGATTCGATTCTGATGTAGCAACGCTGGTCACTATGCGATTTCCGACCTGACTCTGTTTCAGCTTCCAATTTAAAACTGAATTACTCAGGACCAGCCACGCACACTAGCAAACACATACACAACCGCCAAGCCTAAAGTCTGATTCACAACTGACATAAATTTCAACTTGATCACGCCACCGTAACGGTTGCGCATGCGCCATGTGCAGACTTTTGAAATGACCCTCGTATAAATCACTAGAGAAAACTCTATCTAAATTCGCTTAAGCTTAACATGTTTAGTGACTAAAGCGGCAATGCGGGGTAAGCTTTACGACGTAGCCATGAGACGGTCAAAAGATAGGCTAAGTACCATTGACAAACTAGTGAATGCCTCCATCTATCTCCCACAATCTCAACTCCACATGCAAACTAATATAACACTATTATCATGAACTCCCAACACACCTGCACCTATAAATACGCATCCTTCTCCCACTCCTAATATTTAGGTGCATGCCACCTGCATGAATTCTACAGGGGACATTCTGGCCATAGCCAAATATATCTCCTAGGACCCTGCACGATCTATCGCTTCAGCATGCATTGCATGGATTCTCTTCAACCAATCACCTCTGAATCCCGCGTGCAAAGCAGTACCTACACACCTTTCTCCATCCTCTGTAGACCAACTGCACGAAGAAGCGAGATAGACTTTCTTGGTTGATCGCAACTGAAAAGTGGCGAGGTTGCGACCCTTCTCTCTCCCTTCAGAGGGTGAAACACTGTCCTCACCATAGCACGGTCCCTCTATCGACTAACATTACAATCGCTCTTGAGGTCCCTGCTCCTTGGAGACAAGGCGGCCCCGGGGAAGATGGCCTGCCACCGACTGACATCTAGTGCACCCGCGCCGCAATTCGGTAGGCTGCTTATGTAGGCGGACACTCACAATCGACCAAGGCAATACTAATGGACCAGAATTGTTAACGTTAATTGATTGTAAATGTTTGATAACTGGTAAATTAATTATTGACAGGGCACACTACCAATCTATTTCTAATCACTGCATGGTATTACAATAACATTTAGTACCAATCACTCCCAATAACAGGGCTTACACCTACGATACAACTTAATGCCATTATAATAACAATGCAATAATTCTAATGTTTCAGGTTGACACCAGACACTCAGGGCAGGAACTCCTAGATTAGAGCTTTGCACCTCCCTGAGGGGTGTACATCACTGTATATGATATTCTAAATACTGTCTGAGGTCTAAGTAGAGTGCGAATAACTTTTGGAAGCTGTCTTTGATACAATAAAATGAAGATTCCAGTAGGCCGTTAATTCGCCCATAATTTTGCTGGGCATCTTCGGTGACGAGTCCACACCGGTGACGCCAGAATAAGGACAGGGTTTTTTTAGTGTAGGAATCGCCATCGAAGCATGGCCCCACCCAATAAATCCTCTCATCCTGCAAGGAATGCCATGGAAGGATGAAAAGAAATAACTCAGGTGAGGTAGTGGAGCAGTAGATTCAAGAAGGGGATATCCCAACAAGGACTTAGGCCAGGTGAAGGAAGGGAGCCAGGACCCAAATTGGCCAAGTCCCTGCATACACCTTGGAGAATTCTGGGCGTGCGATTATAGTGTGTTGAGGTTTCTCTCTGGGCGGAGACGTCATCTTAATTTATAACAATTTAATGCGTATTGATTCTGCTGTTCTAAAACAAAAATGGACATAGTAATCACTGTAAATATTGGGCTACTTAGACCTCAGACAGTACTTAGAGTATCATATGCAGTGATGTACACCCCTCAGGGAGGGGCAAAGCTCTAATCTAGGAGTTCCTGCCCTGAGTGTCTGGTGTCAACCTGAAACATTAGAATTATTGCATTGTTATTATAATGGCATTAAGTTGTATCGTGGCTGTAAGCCCTGTTATTGGGAGTGACTGGTACTAAATGTTATTGTAATACCATGCAGTGATTAGAAATAGCTTGGCAGTGTGCCCTGTCAATAATTAATTTACCAGTTATCAAACATTTACAATCAATTAACGTTAACAATTCTGTTCCATTAGTATTGCCTTGGTCGATTGTGAGTGTCCGCCTACATAAGCAGCCTACCCAATTGCGGCGCGGGTGCACTCAGAAGTCACTCGGTTGCAGGCCACCTTCCACGGGGCTGCCTTGTCTCCAAGGAGCAGGGGCGTCAAGAGCGATTGTAATGTCAGTCGATAGAGGGACCGTGCTATGGTGAAGACAGTTTTTCACCCTCTGAGGGGAGAGAGAAGAGCCGCCACCTCGCCACTTTCCAGTTGCGATCAACCAAGAAAGTCTATCTCGCTTCTTCGTGCAGTGGTCTACAGGGGATGGAGAAAGGTGTGTACGTATCGCTTTGCAAGCGGGATTCAGGCGTGATTGGTTGAAGAGAATCCATGCAATGCATGCTGAAGCGATAGATCGTGCAGGGTCCTAGGAGATATATTTGGCTATGGCCAGTATGTCCCCTGTAGAATTCATGCAGGTGGCATGCACCTAAATATTAGGAGTGGGAGAAGGATGCGTATTTATAGGTGTAGGTGTGTTGGGAGTTCATGCTAATAGTGTTGTAACTCGCGTAAAACTTCTGGAATCGTGACCTTGATTGCTACCCCAGCTGCCGAGCCTAGGAATGGTTTATGTTCAGCTTAATCAACGAAAGCGATATAACACCGTTGCTTACTCACAGTGCGTAACACATACAGTCTGCATAGAAGGTGTCCGCATCTTGTTGTAATTTTAAAGAGAGCAGTATCTAAATAGTACTTACTTTATATTTGTTATATTTATAACCATGGCTCCTACGTTTTCAAAGTTAATTGGTAAGGTGTTACGTAGTCAAAGTAGGGAAATAATTGCAAATGTCCTCGACTTCATGAAGCAAGAAGCAAAGATGAAGGAAGAAAATATATGTTCGTCCGAGTTCCACAAAGGCCTTAAGAGAGTGAAAGAAAGAGTAGGCAAAGCAACTGGTGTTTTACCGAGTTCCGTTTCCAGAGTTCTCAAAGATAAGAAAAAAAAAACATATGGATGAAAGAATGCCATTTGACACGCCTGGTAAGAAACATAAGGTCCATAAACGTATTACAGAAATAGACGATTTCGGATGCGTCATTCGGCGCACGATTCACAATTGCTATGTGGAAGAAAAAACTGTGCTAATAATAAGCAAATTCCTCATCCAGCTGAAACACAGCAGAAACTTTCAAGGTGGTGCTACAAATCTCAGAAAAATTATTAAAGAGTTAGGGTTCAAGTGGAAGAAACCGAAATCAAATATAAGAGTTCTAACAGAAAAGCAAAATAAATAAATAAATAAAATAATAATAATAATAATAACAATAATAATAATAAAAATAAAAAGTAAATGTTGCCATGATAGCTTAGTCGGTTAGAGCAACGGCACGGAAAGCCTAAGATCTTTGGTTCAAATCCCGGCTATGGCATTTAATTTTTCAGTCTGATTCTACCTTTCCAAATGACTAATTTTATATGTACTTATATCAATGTGTACTTATATCAGCATCAATTTTCAAGGTGGTGCTACAAATTTCAGAAAAATACTATAATGTATGAAGATGAGTCATACATACACAGCAGTCATACAGCATCTAAAAGTTGGAGTGACGATTGCGAATTAGGTTTGCAGGCACCTGTTGCCAAAGGGCAAATACTTATTATCGTTCATGCTGTTGAAAATATCGGCTTCGTTCCAAATGCCCTTCTTTTACAAGTCGCAACAAACAACAGGAGATTTTCATCAAGCAATGAATACAGAAAATTACATGAAGTGAATCACGCCATGTTGATACCTAATATGCCTGCTGGGTCTGTTCTGGTCATCGACAATGCTTCACAATGCGTCAACACTCATATTCACAAACCACCTACCTCAACTTCCTTGAAAGAAGAAATGAGAGCTTGGTTACTTAGACTTAATAAAGCTTTAGATGAAAGCATGAGTAAAACAAAGCTATATAATTTAATTAAAGCCAACAAACAGCTTCAGAAGTCATACATACTTGACCAGATAGTAATACAGCATCGCCATAATGTACTTAGACTGTCATCGTATCGTCCAGATCTAAACCCAATCGAATTAATCTGGGCTGATATCAAAAAAATGGGTGGCATGCAGAAATATCACTTTTAAATTAAAATATGTGGAGCAGTTATAACGCCAGCAATTTGCTGTAATTGGAAGACCAGAATGGGGAAATGTATGGCGACATGCTGAATAAATTAAGAATCATTATTCCCATTGCAGAAAATCAAATAAAAATAATTATCATCCAGGATAATGGTGCAGAAAGTAGTGACAGCAGTGATGACGGCAATAATGTGAGTGATTCCGCAGAAGAGGAAGGGTTGTTAGATGTGGAAGAATTGGAGGCAATGATTGACAGCGTTTTTTATATTAACCGCTTTTTACAGCGTGGATTTTAATATATTGTATATAACTAGGTTTGTCAGCGCAACGCAGTGCATAACCGGTGTGGATATTTGACGATGACTGTCCCACGCACTCCTGAAGCATGCAGACGACCGGTCACCAACTGATCTGGTAAGCAACTCGCATCACATCTCTCATTAAGATTTTCACGTGTCTAGAACTGTTGCGCCGATTATATATTAGTTTGCATGTGGAGTTGAGATTGTGGGAGTTAGATGGAGGCATTCTGTCAATGGTACTTGCCTATCCTTTGACCGTCTCATGGCTACGTCGTAAAGCTTACCCGCCCATTGCCGCTTTAGTCACTAAACATGTTAAGCTTAAGCGAATTTAGATAGAGTTTTCTCTAGTGATTTATACGAGGGTCATTTCAAAAGTCTGCACATGGCGCATGCGCAACCGTTACGGTAGCGTGATCAAGTTGAAATTTATGTCAGTTGTGAATCAGACTTTAGGCTTGGCGGTTGTGTATGTGTTTGCTAGTGTGCGTGGCTGGTCCTGAGTAATTCAGTTTTAAATTGGAAGCTGAAACAGAGTCAGGTCGGAAATCGCATAGTGACCAGCGTTGCTACATCAGAATCGAATCCCTACGTGGAAAGAACCCAAATGAAATGTACAACACTTTGAGAGAGGTGTATGCGAATAGTGTAATGGATCATAGCACAGTATCGCGGTGGTTGTTCGTTTCCGTGAGGATCCGGTAAGCATTGAGGACAACCCTAGAAGTGAAAGGAAACCAACTGCAACAGACTACACCCATCAGATTATTGTTAATGAGGCCAGATGAGGCATATGAGACCAGAATGTCTGTTAACTCAGTTTACAAAATTAACACGGAAAAGTTAAATATGAGAAAAGTTACTGCCAGATGGGTTCGGCACGATCTGAGTGAAGAGCAGAAAGCAGGTCGCAAAAGAATTGCAGAGGAATTGCTTCAACGTTATCGAACAGAAGGAGAACAGTTTCTGAAAAGGATTGTTGCACTTTATGAAACCTGTATGCGAGATTTTGAGCCGGAACTGAAGTCTCAGTCGTCACTATGGAAAGGTTTGACTCTCCACGCCCGAAAAAGTTACGCCACAAACAATCAAAGGTGGAACTGATGATGATTTTTGCGTATGTAATGAATGGAACATAGCTGCAAATAGAATGTCCCAGGGGACGCCTGTAACAGGCGCGTACTACAAGCTGTTTCTGCAAACTGTTTTGCTCCCGAAAAATCGTCAAGGAAGGCCTGACACGCTTGCAGCTGGTGTCCTCATTTTGCATGATAATGCAAGACCGCTTATTGCCCTACCTGTGAGAAACGCTTAACAAATATGGGTGCGAAATACTTCCCCATCCACCATAAAGCCCTGTTATGAGCCCACCAGACTTTAATTTGTTTCCGAAATTGAACGAACCATTCGGTGGAAAACGTTTTGATACAATTAATGTAGCTTCCAGTGAGGTTTACCCGAGCAATCAGATAGCTCAACAATGAGGTTGCCCTAACCGGAATATAGAAATTGCCAAAATGTTCGGAAGCTGTCAAAAGCAAGGATAGAGGTTATATTGGAGGCCTGTAAAGGTATTTTGTATAATGAATTATTTTCTTTACTTCTATCTTACAGTGTGCAGAACCTTTGAAATAGCCCTAGTATACTTGGAAAGTATATGGAAAGATGAACAGCGTTCCGGAAATAAGAAACTTTCGGAACAGTGAAGGAAGTAATAAACTTTTTGCGAGAAAGTCACTTCGAAGAAAATTTATTTCAAACATACCTCTGTTATGTCAACCTAGGTGGATTGCAAAATATAAAGCTATTTGCATATTTTCAGAGCATTTTGCTTCCATTATTGAACCTCTCCAGATATTTATAGTTGATGGAAACAACAAAATACGACAGCGTTCTCATATGTTCTTTTGCTCAGCCTCAACTTTTGTGTTTGTGGTACCATTGCACATTATTGCAAAATACTCCTCCCACCTGGAGCCCGTGGCTAATATTCTTCAGGAATTAAACTTTATCTTCTCTGTATGCAAGAACAGATATTGCAGATGGTAGTTCTGTTTGGGAACCACAGAAAGAGAGCATTTGAAATCTTCACCAACTTGATGAAATCCGTGGAAGATATTTCCAGTAAAATAAACATAGAACTGAGTGTGCCACGAAAAGTGGCTAGACAACTGCACGGATCTAACGATTCAGGAGATATGAAGGAACAGTTTAGATGTTCTATATTCCTTCACTATTTAGGCTCCCTAATCACATCCCTAAACATTCGTTTTTCTTCATGCAATAAGAATGGTTTTTTTTCTAATGCTACTCCATCCTCACTCGATGAAAACCCTTTCCTTCCATAGTTACGTAGCTCGTTTGAGAAGGGTTAAAGAAATGTAATCTATCTATAACATTCTGTCAGAAGGTGAAATATGGTACGAAGTATGAAATAACAAAGGAAGTGATCATGGAAATTTTGTATACATCGATTTACTGGCCCATTCTTTACACTTCTACCCCGCGATGCATTCTGCCATCCTCATGAAATGTACGCAAGTGCGATTTTTTACAATAACTAGCTGGTTTACTCGACATTACAAGGATAGCTTTTTAAACTCGAATGACGATATAATTAATTTCATTTACATAAATCCCGTTCTTTATGAAACTACAAGACACTTAAATAAAGAAGTAATTAAAAGTTTCAGGACACTATTACGAACAACTGTATAGAACGTAGATTAAAAATGTACTAACATAATCTTCACATCTAGGCTCTTAGGTCTTTTAGAATTTAATTAACTACAATAATTACAATTTGATAACAAACAATAATCACTAACTAATGTAAATGTTCAAAGTAACTAGAATTTGATAGCAAACAGTAATTACTAACTAATGCGGATGTTCAGAGTAACTAGAATTTGATAACGAACAATAATAACTAAATCAACACGGATGTCCAAAGTAACTAAATTTGATAACAAATCTACAACGGGATGTTCCCCAACATGATAGGCAATTGTACTTCAAAAGCGCCAATATCCTATACCAGTGGAAGAACGAATGGTCCAATAAGATTCCGTTGTGGTATAGTTCTCGAGTTCTCCACTGCCCACGTGTGTGTTGTGAAAGTTCGTAACACCACTTTGCGTGAACAGTCCTCGTCCATCACCAACGTATTTGTTACAAAATCTGAATTTTGTGCAAACTGTCGAAGCAGCCACTTGGAAAACGCAACATATGGATGAAAGTCATTTGGTGATCAGCATTGTACTCGCTGGATGTGATATGGACGCAGTAACGGTACTTTAAAAGCTCTAAGTACAGTGCAGTGCGACACCCCCACTGTGCCAGCGATATCGCGACTACTCCGATCAGGATTTTCATCAACCAAATTTAAGATTCCTCTTCCATGTTGCTGATTTCGACGGGTTGTTGTCGGCCTCGATTACGACAATTCGGAATTACACCACGTGTATCATGGACCCGCTGGCAAACGGCAACAAATGTGTCTCCATTAGCACTATCCTATTAGGAAATCTTTCAGCATAGAGCCCTTGAGCAGCACTGCGTTTCTCCGTAAATTAAGATCCTGTCTAGATATTCGAACATTGAAATAGCGGCATAATGTATGTTCTGTAATAAGATCTTCTGTCCTGTTTTTTTATATACGATTAAGTAAATAAACCCCACGATCTACACCGATATCGGAAGAAAGTAATCGCGGCTGATGCAATGTTGCCAGTTCTAACAGAACTAAGGAGGCAACAAATTATGCATTTTTTAAGTTTAATTTAAACAAACAGTTCATTGTATTAAAATATGTCAAAGGAAAAAAAGTCATTTATTAAATTTTCTATGAATATAGTCAGAAATTAGGAACCTTTAATGAACAGTAATCAGCAAGGTGATGCTAAATATTTTGGATAAGAGCATTTTTTCTCAAAAACGGTGCAATTAATTACAAGGAAGTGTGGAGGTTTTTCTTCATTCACATCCACTCTCCCACCTCCCCCGGTGTGCAGGACTATTTCACTTCCATCCTGTATATGCTGAAACTTATTAAGAGTATTATATTTCAAAGTTATTCATAACGTAGGTGCTTGCGTGAAAACACATTAGCTTAAATAAACATAAATAGACACTGACACTTAATAAAATCTTAACATATTAACAGTTATTTACATATCAATATAAATAGACACTGACACTTATTAAAATACTTAACATATCAACAGTTATTTATATCAATATAGACACTGACACTTATTAAAATACTTAACATATCAACAGTTATTTATATATCAATATAAATAGACGCTGACACTTATTAAAATACTTAACACATCAACAGTTATATATCAATATAAATAGACACTGAAACTTATTAAAATACTTAACATATCAACAGTTATTTATATATCAATATAAATAGATACTGACACTTATTAGAGTACTTAACATATCAACAGTTATTTATATAACAATATAAATAGACACTGAAACTTATTAAAATATTTTACATATCAACAGTTATTTATATATCAATATAAATAGATAGTGACACTTATTAAAATACTTAACATATAAACAGTTATTTATATATCAATATAAATAAGCACTGACACTTATTAAAATACTTAACATATCCACCTAAGTACTTTTCTGAAAATAAGGTTAAATAATCATGTATATTACTGTTGCTTTCTTTTATTATTCTGTGGACAAATATAAAAATGTGTGGAAATCATATGCACAGGAACAACTTCATTCATCTCAAGAGTCCTTTTAAGTACATTCTCGTTGAAGGAAAAAAATGTAACCCAAAATAATGGAATTTATTATTTATAGATTCAGCAACATAATATTGTATTGCGAATCACAGGTTTTCGACTTAAATGGTTTTGTTGAAAATCTGCTTGTTTTCATTTTTGCCATTATTAACGAAATGTACACCCAGTGTACATATTTATTTGCTAATTCTTGAAATACACAACATATGGTTTCTTTATCTGTAAATTTACATATACGTTTCGTTTTTCCTTATATAAACATATGCGTTATATTTCTTTTCTTAGGAAACTTATGTGCAACAAAAGACATTTGTGAGTAATTTGGATGTCAAATTAATAGTAGCAAGTGCAAGCATTCCTTATATCTTTCATTACTGTGCACTTGTTTGCATTCCTAGTAGTTGCTTTCTACGTCGTAATGTTGGTCCGCCTGGATTTCCCACACAACATTTCAGGCCCAATGTTGGTTATACCCACATATTATACCTTTATCAAGACTTTGTTTGACTAAACAACCAGGACCCTCTAGAAACAACGGACCTGACACTGGGTTCGAGATTGAGAAAAATGGCGGCTGTATTTGGTGTTCATCCCTGAGGTGTTTACACTCGCTAACTGCTGTGCTGTGTTTCCGATGTCTGTGATTTATAGTATTTTAGTAACTGCGGCAGTTTGTAATCACACTAGCGAAGCAATGGTGTTTGAAAACCTTTATTTCAGCAATCTGGGAAGCGGAAATAATCCCAGTCATACGTTTTCAGTGCCGTGTGCTTTCCAAGTGTTACTTATGTTTACTAATATATTACATGTAGATTATGGCTACATTAAATGTAAAGTATAATTGTACATGGTAATAGTGATAAAGTCGGGCCCGTGCGCTTACCCGTCACTCTCCTCGCACGAACGGTAAGAGTGCCCCCACTACTCTTAACCACGTGATAGCCCCCACCATAATGATCACGTGATTACCTTTTCCCCTAATTTAGTTCTCCCCCTCTGCGTTTGAAAACTTTAGCGCGAATGCCTCATTCTGCTAGCACATTTAGACCTGTTCGTTCGACATGAATTTTTTCGAAGTTACAAGTCAATTTGCTACCATAGAAGGTGCAGTCAATCAATTAGATTTCTTTTGCGTGCAAACTATTCCTTCTTTGCCCCAATTCTTTGAAATAAAATAAATTGCATGTCATTCACGTGGATATGGCAGGCAAGCACAGGGTCCCGACAATTTCACGTATCAGTGCGTGGTGCTCCTACACACCGATATGCCTAAAGATTATAACTGAACTGCAATTGGCTAATAAAACGCGCCAACATTAGCGTCTATTTTTATATCCAATGAAAATTATGAATACGTTTCCAATAATGATAAACAGCTCACCCCCTCGCTGCATTATTGCACGCTATTATTGTCAGTTTCAGTAAGGCAGTATAAGGCAGTGGTGGGGGAACCATGTTGCGTGTATAAGGCAGTGGTGGGGGAACCATGTTACGTGGAGGGGAAGGTGGAATTTGGTGGATATGGAAGGTAAGCGCAGGGACCCGACTTTATCACGTATGCCTTGTACATTTTTTAATTTATCTATTTGAGAATATAGTTTGTGTCACGGTTACTGTGGTGAAATAAAGAAATTGTTACAGTTTGGACGTTATAGTTGTAAATATACTTAACCTAAAACATTACAACGCCATTATGTTTCCGGATGTAAATCGAACTTTGATAATAATGAATAGAGGTGCAAATAATTGTGATAAATATTTTAAAATATGCTATATACAGTGTTAATTTGAGTTCTAAAATATATTAAATTATGTATATTTGTGAGATACAATAAAACAATTATGAGTATTTGAGTGTGTATGTGTATAGTGAGTCCCAGTTATTCTCTTATACCGAGTATTGCCATTCACATTTCCAAAATATAAAGATTTAAAATTAAACGGTTAATACACATAAATCGTAAACACTTTACGCCTTCGAAGGATTCACCTGTATGCATACATCGCTGTTTCCGACTTAGTTATAAGAAAGGATAAATTCCGTTACGGTGGTTCTTTTATAACGGTTCTAAGGAAGTGGTTAAACTGCAGAATGGTGCATTTCTGGCAGTTTGTTTTAATTCAGCTATCGTATTTATGCTGTTACGTTGTTGCATACAATACTGTAGACTGCATGAATGTTGTTTTACAATGCTGTTTAGGTTATGTATTTCATATATTTCACTTGCAGTGCTGGTTTAAGACTACTTATTTGTTATATTTCAGTCTTTCGGTGTGGGCTCTCTGCAAAAACTAGTAAAGGATGCTATAAGTTGCCAAGTGGTATAGTTTTGAATAATTATTGCAAACTTATAAACGAAAAGCGTGTTGTTTGAGGTTACATATTTCATTTAATGTTAAAATGCATTTAGTTTACTTTAAATACAGCGTTTTTGTGCACAGCAGCATATATCTACCCAGACATGTCACTGCACCACATTATAATTGTATTTTACTGTGAGAAGTCATAACTTGTAGACAAGAACTGATTAAGGCATTTCCCAAATTCCCCCCACATACGGCCGCCATTTTGAATGTCAGTGTCAGGTCCGTTATCTAAGAGGGTCCTGAAACTACGCGGCTACAGTGTTGCCAATTTAGTTTGTATACACACGAAAAAATATACCGTTTGAGTTTGCACATGGTAATATGAGCTTGTTGACCTGCTGTGATTATACTCGCTGTTTCTCGTAATAATAAACGTTATGTTGGCTACGTGTTTATGTTTACTGTTTATAACCCGAGCAATTGAGACAGAAATATACTTGATACCTCAAGCCTACTTTCTTCACAGTAGCTGCCTGAACAATGATATCGGTGTTCGCGGTAATCTAAGTAGGCGGCATGCTATTTTGCAAATTTTATTTATAACTACTGGTTAGTCGCTGCTGTTTATATTGGCAATTACAATCAACTGTGCTTATGTTACATATTATTGTCGTCTCTCAGTTCCCGCTGTGTTTCATTATTAGGTGCGATGCTTCTCTCGCAGTGACAAAGTTGTACAGTTTTTCGATTAACACTAAAACTGGGCAAAGTAAAACTACAATATACTCTAAAGTGAGGGGTCTAGCGCGAGCAGCGGAAGCGAGCGGTCGTGTATACGTAGCGCTCCTGGAAGGATCGGGGAAAAATAAAAATAGGGGTAGATTTGGAAGTGTATAGGGCCAGAATCGGGTGCTTTACAAACGGTAAAATGAATAAGGAAGAGAAAAAGAACCAAGTATCAAAGGAATACCTATGGTTGCTTGCGATCCTGGCAGTATTATTGGTTATTGGAGGATTAGAATTAAACCCAGGACCTGAAGGAATGACACAGATAATGACAATGTTAAAAATAATTTCAAAGGATATAATGGATCTAAAGAAAATAGAAAAGAGAATAGAATTAAATATCGATAGAAAGATAGAAGAATTGAAAGGAATGCTGTTGACTACGACGAAGGAAGTGCATGAAGAACTTCGCATCTGTAGAGAAATATTGAACAAGATGGAACAGATCATGGAAATGGAAACAAGAAGACACAATATAGTGATATGCGGGGTGGAGGAAAACAGAGAGAAAAGCCTAGAGTAAGCAGTGGAGGAAATACTAGAAAGACGAATGGATATCAAGTTGGCAGGCTGGGAAATTATAGCGTGTTTTAGAATCGGAAGAGGGGCAACAGAGCCAAACCTATAATGGTAAAATTTGCAACTAATAAAATCAAATGGGCAGTTTTGAATAATGGAAGAAAATTGAAAGCAACGAGAATTTTTATTGAACGAAACTATGGAAAAGAAGAGAGATAAGAAGATTATTATTAGCGAAAATTAATCAAGCCAGGCAAGAAGGAAAAAAATCATTTATAAGAGGACTAGAATTGTGGATAGACGACATGAAGCAGGATATGAGTCAGCATTCCATTCCAGATCGAACAACAAGCAGAGCAAATTCAGCAGAGGAAGTTAATGCAGTGAAGCAGGCCGACGTAATCCAAGAACGAGAGAGACACGTGCGTAGAGGTGCTAGTGGAAGGGAGGAAGCAGCTGGCGTGACGTCACCGAGGAGATGCGTCATACCCAGTGAACGAGAGAAGCAAGAGGCGTTGACCCTGGTGGCATCTGATCGAGAAAAACAGATGATCGCGAGTGGAAGCGGCCTCAAAGTGGCGTGAACCCCAGAAGGAAGCATCTTGGAATTAGAGGAGGAGAAAGAAGATCCGGTGGCGCAGGAGAGGAAAACTAGATATAGAACAAAGTTAGAAAAATTCAGAGAGGGAAAAAGGGGTTCAAGATAGGGACTAGATTTGAAGGTGGTGTCATTTAATGTGGAAGGGCTAAAATCGAAAGTGGTAAATGGCGAAGTATTTGAAGTACTAAAGTTAGGAGAAATAATAGTAATGGTGGAAACTTGGTTGAATGAAAGTGACAAGATAGATGTGGTAGGATATGACTATATAAGGAATCATGGTAAAAGGAACGCTCCGGTGGTATTGGAGCGTTCATTAACAAGAGCAGTGGAATAAATGTGTGTGAAGTGTAGAGTATAGAGAAAGCCAAATAATGTGGATAAGGTAAATAGGGCGAAGGGGATGGAAGTTTGCATAGGATTAGGCATAGTCTATAACCCACCAGAAGTCTCGGAATTTTATAAGGACAATTTATATATATATATATATGTATATATATATATAAGACTGCATGATAGTATGGAAGAATTAAGAAGCAAAAATCCTAACATAGAGTTCATTGTAGTAGGGGATTTTAATGCAAGAGTAGGGGAATATAATCCAACAAGTTTAAACGTAGAAAATGAATGAATGTGGGAAAAAAATGAGGCAAAGGGGAGGAGAAGTAGAGATAAAGTGATAAATGCAGAAGGTAGAAAGCTAATAGAATTCTGCGAACAGAATAATTTAATAATGTTTAACGGGACCAAAGGAGAGGACCAGTGGGAGAATTTACATTTGTAAGTGTAATCGGTCAAAGTGTAATCGACTATATGATATGTAGTATAGGAGTCGAAGAGATGATGGAAGAATTCAAGATTATGGACATAATAACAAATAGTAGTCATTTTCCAT
This sequence comes from Deroplatys truncata, assembly GCA_030765065.1. Lineage (NCBI taxonomy): Eukaryota > Metazoa > Arthropoda > Insecta > Mantodea > Mantidae > Deroplatys > Deroplatys truncata. The sequence goes on along the minus strand of CM060983.1, from coordinate 225,173,236 downwards.
TAAAGATGAAAGAAGACTAGGGTTATGTTACAAGGAAGATGAAAAATTAGCATTAAAAGAAATCGGAAGTTACAAATGGAAAGAGGAGAACGCAGAACAATTTAGGTGTAATTTGACTTCAAAGTGTGGTGAATTAAGGAAACTTGGTATTATAAAAACATTACAATGTGGTGGAATAGAGGGAGCTTTGGAAAGGTTAGAATGAATGGTTAAGTGGGCAGGTAGCATGATGGAAGTGAAGCCTAAAGTGAATGAAAATCAGTGTGGTTGGTATGATGAAGAGTGTGGAAAGGCTAAGAAAGAAGTAATGAAAGAAATGTATAGATGGAGAGGGTCAGAAGAGGAGGAAGATAGGCAAATTTTTTAGCAAATAAAATGGGTTATAAATGTTTACTAGATGAGAAAAAGAAGGTTTGCTAGCAAAGAATGGGAGAAAAGATTAAGGAGGCAGTCAGAGGGAAAGAAAATAAATATTTATATATATGTATATATATATATATATATATATATATATATATATATATATATGGTCAGTTGTTAAGGAAATATACAGAAGGAAACAGGTAGTTAATAAGATAACACCAAGGGAATGGAAATATCATTTCGAAGGTTTGTTGGGGGGAGGAAGAGTTAAAAAAATTGAAGTATATTGGGGAAATTTTGTGAACAGGGTGGACCACTTAGACAAAGAGATTACAATCATAGAGGTAGAGTATGAAATAAAAAGAACTCAAACAGAGAAAGGCTACAGGGGCCGATGTAATTCCGGGGGAATTTTGGAAAAATTTCTGGGAGTTAGGAGAGGGTACAAAGTTGTTGACAGAGCTGTTTGGCAGAATCAAAGGGAGGAAAGTGATAACGGAGAGCTGGAAAATGAGCATTATTGCACCATGGTATAAAGGAAAGGGAGATACAAATAATCCAAGCAACTACAGAGGAATTAGTTTATTATCTATATTAGGCAAAATATACACTGGCATATTAGCTAGAAGATTATACGAGTGGGAAGAGAGGGAAGATAAGCTATCAGAATACCAAGCAGGTTGTAGGAGAGGAAAACGATCAATAGATAACATAATGATAATTCAAACCATAGTGAACAAATACTTAAGAAATAAAAGGGGTAGGGTATATATATTTTTTGCAGACTTCGGGAAGGCTTTTGGTACTATAAACAGAGAGGCTTTGGTATATAAACTGAGGAACAAAGGAGTCAGCACTGCATTCATCGAGGGGATACAAAAATTGTATGAAGGAATTAAATTTTGTGTAAAATTGGAAAAAATAGTACTACTGATTATATACAGCAAAATTTAGGTCTGAGGCAAGGTTGTAAGCTCAGTCCAATGTTATTTAACATATATATCTATATATAGATATGATATCTTAGATAGAATAATGAAAAGTAATAAACACTGTCCAGTTATAGGAAAAAAGGGAATACCAAGGTTATTATTTGCAGATGATCTAGTAGCCGGGCAGTAAAAGTGATAGGATTGCAACCTGCTATTAATGAAATTGCAAAATTCTGTATGGAATGTGGGCTAAGGTTGAATACAAAAAAGTCCAAGATAGTAGTTTTCAAGAAAGGACCAAAATTAAAAAGAGAGGAAAGATGGTATATAAATGGAGAGCAAATAGAGGTGGTAAAAGAATTTGATTACTTGAGGATTAGATTCTCAAGCAACGGGAAGTGGGAAGCACAATCTAAATATGCGCAACTGAAAGGAAAGCTAGCCATGAAAGCTGTTAGAGTTTGCTGGTGCAAAACACCCACGCTACCAATGAACTGGTTGGAAAGGCTATATGAAGCTGTAGTGGAGTAAAAAATGTTATATGGAATAGAAATATGGGGGGCAAAGGAATGGATTAAAATTGATATAGTCCATAGAATGTTTTGTAGAGAAGTTCTGGCTTTACCCAAGAGTTCACCAAGGGGCGTGGCACTGGCAGTGCTAGGAAGGGTAGGGAGAAAAGGTATAATAGTGGAAAGAATTTTGAAGTATTGGTATAGATGTTTAAATTTAGAAGATAGTAATACATTAAAAGAATGTATACAGTTCCAAAAAGCTGTCTTAGGAGAAGAGTGTTGGATTAGACAAATGGGAAATGTGCTAAAATAATTTGGCATAAGGAATATTTTTCTATTAGATAAATATGATAACAGTGGGTTTTGGAAAGAACGAGATTGAAGGTGAAAGATATTGAGAAACAAGAGATATGGGCTAGTTTTTAGGGTAAAAGGTTATTGATCTTGTATAAATCAGTTAAAAGAAATTGGGGAAGGGAGAAGTATGTAGATATATGCAATCAATTTGGTAGAATAGGTCTTGAGTGGATGCGCACAGGAGTAATATTTTTAAAAAGAAATGGATATAAATGTTCGGGGAGATGTATTACGTGTGATGAATGGGGTAGTACTTTTCATTGGCTAATAGAATGTGATAAGGTTAAAAGGTGGAGAGAGATTATATGGAATAAAAAAATGGGACAAGCTAAACAAAGAAGCAGTTGCATTAAGAAGGTTGGGAAGCACAAAAGTAAAAACAATTAAAATGATGGGGACATTTTTAGGCAACACAAGGGATAAGTGGTTAAGGAGCTTAAGAAAGGTACAGCAGAACGGGCACAGTTTGGAAAGTGGAGAGATGGTGTAGTAGCTTTATCCCACATATACAGCCTAGGGGCTAAATATGGGAGAGCTAGAAAACTGGAGCACTAGATTTAAGTTTTAGATGTAAGTTTTATTTGTTTTATTGTAATAATGATGAAATAAATATTACATTACATACTCTAAATTCTCGGGAAGAGTGATTGAAAAATAAAGAATTTGTAGAATGGCTATCTCGGGCTATAGGTGATAATACAAAAGCGTTCTGCAAAGTGCGTGTTTGTAGCATAAGAGCTCGGTTAACAGACTTATAAAATCATGTGGAAACAAAAAAGCACAAATATGCAGCTTCTGCGTTTTCCTCTCCCAGATAGAAACACATACATTTCAAACCAGTTGTGGATTTCTTAGAATGCAACAATGCCGAAGCACAACTTGCTCTTTTCGTATCCGCACATTGTGCCATAATGTCATGCGATCATTTAAGCGAAATGTGTAGAAACAGATTCTGAGATAGTGTAGCTGCGACTCAGATTACGTTACATCGCACGAAGTGCAGTGCTGTTATTAAGGTTTGCAAATGGCCTGAGAAGTGATATTGGTGATTCGATGCACAGTATCTTAGTGGACGAATCAACTGACATTACCGTCAACTAAGCTTCTAGCAATAGCTAGTGTGTATCACAGTAAAACATATGACAGGATTGTTTCAACGTATCTTGAACTTGTCGAACTTGAAAGATGTGATGCTGTGTCTATTGCGTCTGGAATTAAAGAGCTCTTGAAAGAATTTAATTGAGATTTGCAAAAATTGCGAGGCGTCGAACAGATAATGCTAGTATGATGGGGATTAATAATGGAGTATATCAAATACTTAAAAGGGAGGTCCCACACTTGATACTTATAAGGTGTGTGCTGCATTCTATCCAACTGGCAACCTCTGCAGCAACTGCAGAATCTCTTCCAAGAAATTTAGATTTTCTAGTTAGAGAAACTTATAATGGGTTTTCTTGGTCTTCTACGCGGCAACTCTTTACTGCCAATTTTTTTTCCATTCTAAATGATGGGGATGAACTACTAACAATCCCCCAGGCTTGTGACATGAGGTGGTTAGCTATTCAGCCTGCAGTATGTAGAATAGCTGATCAATGGTTAGAATTAAGGGCTCATTTTTGAAATTGTTAGGCTCAGTGAAAAAGGTTACTTAGCTGAAATGCTCTACTCTACGTTCAGTGATGAGCTAAATGTAGCATATTTGTTGCTTTTGAAACCTATTCTCTCTGATATTTAAATAGTCAACAAAAGTCATGAGGCAAATGGTGTAGACCCGTGCAAACTATTAGATGATGTGGTAGTTTTTCAATCTCTTCTTAAAGCAATTGCCAATCCCAACTATCCAGTGCTGAGAAAGTTCTTTGATGGTGATTTCGAGAAACATCTAGATCCAAAGCCATATCTAGTTATTTGTTTGAAAGTAAACCTTCAGAAATTAGAAATAAAATAACAGAACAAGAAGACAAAACTGTTAGAGAAAGTTGTGTAAAATTTGTTTCTTTGCTCACCAAACAGCTACAGCAGAAATTGCCTGATAACATTGAAATATTGAGGAAACTGTCTCTTCTTGCTGTCTCAAAGGTTCTTGTGGTAAAGGAACCGATAATTTCCTCATTAGAAACATTACAATTGGACAGCGAAACAATGGCGAAAGTAGAATTATAGTGGCAAAAGTTAACTATTATACAATGGAAGAATGTCAATAATTCCATAATTTTTGGTGTGCGGTATTCAAATATCGTGATGCTAGTGGCGAAAATCCTTTCAAAGAACTTGCAGACTTTGTTTTATCCAAGCTGGTGTTTCCTTGGTCAAATGCCGAAGTTGAAGAGATATTCAGCCAATTAAATCTGGTGAAAACGAAAACAAGGAATTGAATGCGCACAAAAAATGGTGAATGCTATACTGGAAATTCGTGCAGGTCTTCGCAGAAATAATAAATGCTGCAACAATTATGAACTTCCTGCAACCGTTCTAAAAAAAACAGGGATAGTGGAGGCATATACATCTAGAGCATCAACATCTACTGCATCTTTACCATTCGCTGCAACTTCAACTTCAACTTGTCTTTACCAGGATGAGGACGATGATATCATTGGTTATGAGCTTGATATTCCCAATTTTTAGGTAAGAGATATTATTTTATATCTTTTAATTCAATGCAATGGCCTGTGACTTATTATTTTTAAGCTACAGGATTAATAATAGAAATCTAGTTCTTTTGAGGCTATTTTTAGTCTTTTTTACGCCAAATTTGGTTTGAAAGATATTTTACTGTTGGCAACACTGCACGGCTATGCATTACTAGCGCTTGCAGAAAGCCAACCGAAGTTGCCCGACGAAGTTCGAGCGAATGCCGAAAATGAACGAAAGGGAACGATCTTCCAGTTGAAGGGGGAAGGTGTCGCGACCTCTGCCATGCTGATTGCTGTTCTGTGTTGCTGAGGCTTGAAACTAGTTTGCTGTCCTGTGTTTGAAACTTGAAACTAAACTAAGATGGAAGTCAGCTGATAAAATAGCAATGCCGAAAATATAAAAATAAACCAGAATTTTCGTATCAACGAGCAATTGTGTAAATGTAGAGGTTTATAGTGATACCTTATTTAATATTGAGTACCAAATAACGCGCATTCGATGTTTAAAACTGGAACATGAGCTGAAAACCTAGTAAGGTAGAAGACAGGTTATGAATCGAAAGTTTAGTTGGTTTTAATGAGGAATTGAAATATATATATATAGCGAAAACAAGCTAACCTTAAATATAAACTATAACTTAGTATGTTAAGGTGTTAAAATGTGTTCGAATTAGGGACTGTATTTCGAAAACTTTATTTTTATGGATTGCACACTAATATCGTAAAACGAACAAGAGAACTCGTGCTCAAAGGTTATGTCTGATACCTATTTCAATTTTGAATGTGATGTAATGATAATAGTTTGGGATCCATAGTTTGATTTTGGATGTGTATTAGTGTTGTGCTCAAACACTATTTCCTGCTGTTATACCAAATAAATAAATTAGGACATAATGGTCTTTTCATTGCAAAATAACTTAAAAGCATTTCATAAACAGAAAATTCTCCATATGTACTGTGTATCTTTGGGAATTTTTTGTCAATCTGCGTAACTCGGTTAAGCGCTGGCCTTGGAAGCACAAATAGTTACATAAAACTTGTGTATTACCACATTATTGCTGAATGATTTCTACATATCGAAATGTCAGCTACCATATTTATGACAAAACACCCAACTTAAATTATATAAATGTGTAATATGTATTGCATGGCAAAATATCTGCTGAAATAGTTATTCTTTTTTAAGTATCTACTTTATTTACATACACCTCAATTGTGAAGTCAATAGTGGGAGCTGGCTTGTAAAACAACTTCTTGGTTTCATTACTTGATAGTATTGAGTAATGCTATCTCTGTTTTAAATGTTGTCTCATATTCACACTTCTAATTGGGCAGCACTATGGCCTCTCACAAAAAAGCCTGAATTCAATCCTAGGGATCAGAGGTGGGATTTTGTGGTAGATAAAATGGCACTTAGAATGAATGTTCTCTGGTTTTCCCCACCATAATTCCATCAATTGCACCATCTTCATCCCCCCTCCCACCAGTCTCCAATCTCTGTAAACCTGTGAAGTTAAAAGGGACATTAAAATTAAAAATACTATGGAGGACAGAGAGCAATACTAATGAACGAGTGCCTCATCCAGCCCCCAAATTTATAAACCAGCATGTGCTGTTACATTCTTTCTGCAGTCAACATATGAAAAAACAGTTAATACTGGCACACTAAACGACATGTTAAAGTGATTGACAATTATGAAGAGTGGGTGTGATATGGTTAAACACAAAGAGACATTGTTATTATTTAGAGACATTGCATTCACATTCATATTTAATAATACTGTATAACACATTTGTATGGTATTTTAAGGAACATGTGCCTACATTAATATACATTTGAATGGCCTACCCAATTAAAATGTTCATTAAATTCTAACCTCTTGAATGTCTGTTATTACAATCTATTGGAATGATCTTATAGGTAATTGCACTTAAGTCACTTATGCATACACAAAGCCAGTTCTAGTTAATAAAACTTACAGTTATTGAATAGAAAGTACACTTTGATTCCTTTTCCTGGGAAAGGTTCTATATATAACATTTGATATAACACAGTGGAGGTCCTACAGCACATGGGAACCTTAAATTTATTGACAGGTCATATGGGAAAAAAGCAAATTGAGCCCATACAGTGATGTTTGTTTGTTTGTGTTTGTTCATTTGGTTCCACTGTGAGCAATGCTCAAGGGAAATTGAACATATCATACAATTATGAAGTATGCAGAGTAAGTAGGAATATACCCAATGCCAAGAACAGCCTTTGGGGGGGATGTTCCCCTCCCCATCATGTCTTATCTAAGAGAGAAAAATTTGTAAACCATCACAATTTCAACAGTAAACTTCTCGACACGCATTACAGTAGGACAACAATAGCAAATAAGTGTTAATCACCATCACATGCAATCTGCCCTACATAAAGTGCTTACATGAGGTTGATACTATTATGATGATTAATTCACTTTGAATAAGCTCGAAATTATAACTTTATACTTTGTTATGCATAAATTTCAATTTCCCATGTAATTTCTATTACCTTGAAGACATGTTTGAGAAAGACATCACTTGAAACGAGAAATTCTCATTATTACTGCATGGGTATTATTTGGGAGGACAGTATACAGGGTGGAAGGTACTGCTTGAACCGTATGTTAATCATGGATTCTATATAATGAGTAGTGCAAATATGTCCAATACAATTTTTGTCATTAAACCTACAAAAATGAAACAGTGTTTTATGTTCCTTGTGCCTGTGTCTATTAGCCATTTTATTACAGTTCAAGCAATATCTTTCACCCTGTATAAGAAAACATTTAGAAGATGGTGGAGTTTGCATATACATAAAACATTATAACATATAAAACTGGGATGCAACAGATCCATCTATCCCATTGACATTTTTTGTGTAGCCCATTTTCCTCTGTTGCTTAAATTTACCAGTTACACAAGAGTATACAAAATTCCTTCCGAATGAAGAGGACTTCACAAGCTGTTCCCAGAAAATTAAAAATAAACATTTTATTTTTCATGTAAATATCTTGAATACAATGGCATTTTAATCAAAATCGTTTGAGTCATTTTTCAGAGAAAAAAAATCGAGAATTCTTCCGTGTAAAGGGTTATTTTGGGTGGGGAATTTTCTTGAAAATCTTTGTGTCCATTTTTGGAAGGTACTGAACTTAAACCGATTTGTACTACGTATGTACAAATTCCTGCTTTGAAACGCATGGCTTTATGTATTCACTTTCAATTGCCAGTCGAAATGCGCGCGCCAACGTTCCACGTTACGTATTTGACCACAGCCAATGGGAGCAAAATGTGCCGGAATGGACTACCTTCCCCCTTGAACTGGAAGATCGTTACCTTTCGTTTATTTTCGGCATTCGCTCGAACTTCGTCGGGCAACTTCGGTTGGCTTTCTGCAAGCGCTAGTCTATGCATTCACGTGCCAAGGCCATAATAATTACAAGCTTCTACCCCAGGTACATAAACCCAAAATATCCATCCTCGTGAGTAGTTGTAGAAAACAAAGGTGAATTGTAAATAGCACGAAGAGAATGTAATATACATAAATGTAAGGTTTGAGGGGTAGGAAACGGCTAGGAAGTAAATTTACTGATAGGAGACGTAGTATGGTGTTTATGCAGAAGTTGGGGTGATCAAAAAATCAATGAAATGCGTTTTTATTGATACATTGTTTTACGTTGATTTTGTTTGTTGTAAAATGATTGGTAAGGAGTTTGAGGTTTTAATTTGTTCTATGTACCATTAAATATTTGCTTTTTAGAAGGAGCCTAGGCGTTAGGCCATAGCCAGTCGCAACGAAAACAACTTTTTAAGTTTACAAAATGTAACAAGGTTAGAGTTAGGTTAGGCGTTTAAATGGCCAAACTTCCGTTTATGAAGCACACGAAAAATTGGTTAAATGTCCTTTAAACGCATATTCGCCATAGTCGAAAAGGTCATCATTATTTCATTAGAGTCATTTACATACAATGTAATTCAGCTGCTAGCACTTGTTGCTACATTGATATGGCTCATACAGCTCCATAACAGAGTTTTTGCAACAATTAACATTAGTGCATATGTAATCAGGATAAAATTATTCCCAGCAACACTGCATTTTTTTTATTAGCCCAACTTCTGCATAATTGTTTTGTTGTTTTTATATTGTAATGTTACAAAATAGAAATACTGTATGCACTTATAATTTTTAGTTGCCTCAAGCACTTTTAATTAAGAAGTTATTTAATTTGGGCTTGGAATGGGTAATAGACATTAACTGATATTCCAGTACTCACTTGGGAGGTAACTAGCACCGATGCATTTAACTAAATTTGGTATTTAAGAGAACAGAATTAAACCTAAACCAATTTGTTTAAGTGGTTTTAGTCATATGACAAGAAGTATCCTTTCACACGTTCACTTAGTGCAACAGTATCTACTTTAAAATCTGACATTCTTTCTTGTATTTTTGCTTTAGGTATTTGAATGAATGTTAAGATGGACACTGCAGTACACAGTGATTCTGAAATGCAAAACAAAATGAAAATCAAAGAAGAGTATCTCATATTAGATATTGGTTCATTGAAAGAGGAAAAACCTGCTATTTCAGATCTTGTAATGAAGATTAAAAGTGAGACTGCAGTACACAGTGACGGTGAAGCAGAGAACAAAATTAAAATCAAGGAAGAGGATCTGGTGTTAGATACTGGTGTAGAAAATCAGGAAAGTTTTCCTTCCTCATATACAATGAAAATTAAGAACAACAGTGATGTATATAGATTGGTCTCAAAGATAGAGATTAAAGAAGAAACCTGGTGGCAGGAAAGAACATCAGCAGAAGTGAAATCACAGCCAGAAGCATCTTTTTGTTTCAGATATTGAGGTGTACAGTGAAATAAAGGTAAGTTTTGCAGGACAAACTAAACTCACATTTAATTACAAGTTTATGGGTTGCGGATTAAATACTTTGTATGCCCACAATTCAACTGGTAAAAAGAAAACACTTGATTTGGTATGTATGAACAGTAGTATTAAAATAAACAAGCAGCACAGATGTGTGCAGACCTAGCAATACATTCAAGTCAGAAAGGAGACTGTTGCACTTTCACATTCTCCTTCTGTGAGTGTAAGTTGCATGTAGTGAATGTTATGTACATTTGAGGTGTTTTTTTGCAGGATGGGGCAAATGAGAACTTCCCTGCAACAGAATCAACAAGGTAAGATTAGGGGCCCTGTACCTGTTTCAATTCTTGGTTAGTCTTTATTTGTTTTTCTTGCTCTTCAATCCTTCAGTGAGGAATGCTCCGGAATATTGAGAATGCTATATTACCTAGTTTGATACCAACATCACTCATGGCCCACTGGATTAGTAGCAAGTGGGCTATGTACCATTGTATATTCAAAATACATATTTTGAGCAAATATGCTATCAACAATTGCACATTATGTTAAAATAGAACATCATGCTCCATTATCAACACTGGCTTAGAATAACAAGAAATTACTTGCTCAATTATGGGACATTGTAAGTGTTTTCAGTGTGACCAATGAAACACAAGATTTAAGAGAATATTTCTTTTTCTTTCTTCCATCGCTGGATGCAAACCTGTGAATATGGTGGATATGGATGCAAAATACTTGGAAGTAAAGGTCATACAGTTTTGCATCAACAATAAACATGTGTGAAAGTGTAGCCTGAATGGCATCTTTCAGTTGGTCAAGTAATGAAGTGTAATACTCCTAGGTAATGTTTTGTTCTTCTGGAGGTAGTCTATGAGCACCACTCAATGAGAATCCCAGGAAACTGTAGCCATGAGCAAAACAACCAATTTTACCTTCTTTGGTGCACTTTAACACCTTACCATCCAGTGTTTGGACTGTTTCATTGTCTCCGACATGTAGTAATGAATTCACGTTTTATCTATTGCTAAAGTATGTCAGAAATGGTCCTAAATTTTAATTAAACAAGTGTAAACAGTCTTGAAAAATTATCATTCAAACATATTCTTGGTCCATTACCAACAAACATGATACCCATCAAGTGGGATGCTTTCTCGTACTCAAAACTTTGTATGAAACGTAGTGGACGGAACTATTGGGATGTTTGCAATGTTATCCAATTATGTGCCTTAAATTAGTGATTACTGAGTATGGCATGATGAGCTTATCACAATCTTGGTCATAGTGGTTTTGGGATGTCGTGAGCACTTATCTATAGCAGGCATCATCAGTACGTAGTTCTAGGGAGCTGGCTTTACGTGCTTGACTCCCATTAGCATGTGCCGCAAGGAAGGCTGAGCAGCAGGCATCATCAGTACGTAGTTCTAGGGAGCTGGCTTTACGTGCTTCACTCCCATTAGCATGTGCCACAAGGAAGGCTGAGCAGCAGGCATCATCAGTACGTAGTTCTAGGGAGCTGGCTTTACGTGCTTCACTCCCATTAGCATGTGCCACAAGGAAGGCTGAGCAGCAGGCATCATCAGTACGTAGTTCTAGGGAGCTGGCTTTACGTGCTTCACTCCCATTAGCATGTGCCACAGGGAAGGCTGAGCAGCAGGCATCATCAGTACGTAGTTCTAGGGAGCTGGCTTTACGTGCTTCACTCCCATTAGCATGTGCCACAAGGAAGGCTGAGCAGCAGGCATCATCAGTACGTAGTTCTAGGGAGCTGGCTTTACGTGCTTCACTCCCATTAGCGTGTGCCACAAGGAAGGCTGAGCAGCAGGCATCATCAGTACGTAGTTCTAGGGAGCTGGCTTTACGTGCTTCACTCCCATTAGCATGTGCCACAGGGAAGGCTGAGCAGCAGGCATCATCAGTACGTAGTTCTAGGGAGCTGGCTTTACGTGCTTCACTCCCATTAGCATGTGCCACAGGGAAGGCTGAGCAGCAGGCATCATCAGTACGTAGTTCTAGGGAGCTGGCTTTACGTGCTTCACTCCCATTAGCATGTGCCACAAGGAAGGCTGAGCAGCGGGTATCATCAGTACGTAGTTCTAGGGAGCTGGCTTTACGTGCTTCACTCCCATTAGCATGTGCCACAGGGAAGGCTGAGCAGCAGGCATCATCAGTACGTAGTTCTAGGGAGCTGGCTTTACGTGCTTCACTCCCATTAGCATGTGCCGCAAGGAAGGCTGAGCAGCAGGCATCATCAGTACGTAGTTCTAGGGAGCTGGCTTTACGTGCTTCACTCCCATTAGCATGTGCCACAGGGAAGGCTGAGCAGCAGGCATCATCAGTACGTAGTTCTAGGGAGCTGGCTTTACGTGCTTCACTCCCATTAGCATGTGCCACAAGGAAGGCTGAGCAGCGGGTATCATCAGTACGTAGTTCTAGGGAGCTGGCTTTACGTGCTTCACTCCCATTAGCATGTGCCACAGGGAAGGCTGAGCAGCAGGCATCATCAGTATGTAGTTCTAGGGAGCTGGCTTTACGTGCTTCACTCCCATTAGCATGTGCCACAAGGAAGGCTGAGCAGCGGGTATCATCAGTACGTAGTTCTAGGGAGCTGGCTTTACGTGCTTCACTCCCATTAGCATGTGCCACAGGGAAGGCTGAGCAGCAGGCATCATCAGTATGTAGTTCTAGGGAGCTGGCTTTACGTGCTTCACTCCCATTAGCATGTGCCACAAGGAAGGCTGAGCAGCAGGCATCATCAGTATGTAGTTCTAGGGAGCTGGCTTTACGTGCTTCACTCCCATTAGCATGTGCCACAAGCATCAGGCCAGTTTGTAAACTTGGCATTTCCTGCAAGTGTACAGGATAACTTAGCTATACAAATTAATTTGAAGTAGTAATGTAATCGTATTGTTTTATGGAACTATATTGCTCATATGATAATACATTATTATTATTATTATTATTATTATTATTATTATTATTATTGATGGTGGTAGCAGCAGCTAATATATTTAGCACGGTTCAATATGGTGATTCATGATTGATTTGAGCGTTGCATCTTAGGAGGGATTATACAAGCAAGAATAATAAATTATATAATACTTAAAAACATGATTTGTATGTTTAAAGCTAAAATAAACAAGTTGTGAATCTGACCAGCATAAACAAATTCAGCAATACCAATAAATTATAGTATGATAAAATGTGCTGGACTTACATCCACAAATGCTGTACATTTTAGTTGTTCCACTAAAGCTAACATTTCTTCCCCTTGGTATTTTCCATACTGATTCCCATGACAGGATGAATAATGGCTCTGTAGATGAAACTGTTTTTTGTGCTTTTTACATCATCTTACAAAATAAACACTGTACACCATTATATTGTGCTGTAATAAAACATATTTCCTCCCAAGCAGGGTTGAAACTAGTTGGTGTTCTAGGCATATTGTTTGACATACATAGTAATTGAAGATTACCCAAGACAACTGCTGCTGCGCTAAACAAGCATGTGAATGACGTCAACATTTTCCCCTTTGCTCCTCTTTCAGTTGCTCCCATCATGCTTATGTACTGAGCAGGTAAGCTTCCAACTGATCTGCTCGGTACCTGACACTTAAATTCAGCAGCCGACTTTCTACCCTCAAAAACAAAGGTTAAAAATTCTGTAATGAGGAAACTAGCTGGTTTAACTGGTTTGTTTACATTGTTGTTGCAAACAAGAGACATGCATCTGAAACCTTACAGCATGTCATCTAAAGGATGACATGTAATTATTATCATAGTAATACCACAGGCAATACCAATTAATACTTCATCAATCTTCAGTCTCAAGAACTTTGAACCAGGAACATTCCTTATTATGTGATTGGGTACAATGACACAAAATGTTTCTTTGGCTTTTATTTACAATAATTAGGTTTCTATGTATCCTAGTAAATAGAAAAATAAAATAGATATTTAGTTGCATTTTGGTTATATAAGGCTAAAAGAAAACAGATTGAAGATGCTTAATTATAGGATTTAATCTGCTAGATAATAGCATTCCTCAGTTAACACGTTTTTTGTGTATTTTTCCCCCCCTCAGTTTCACAGTCTCTTGGTTTTTTTCTTCTTTTTTTTTAAATATAATTTAACAGAGCAATTAAATCCCTTAATGCCATAATGAACTAAAGAGTTTAAGATGTGTTGTGCCAATTCACACGAGTTTCTCTACTGAGTTATATGAGTTTCACAAAGTATTATTTCAAAAGATTATTCTTGTATATGCTACCTTCTTGTCTGTATGACTATAACTCCCTGTAACTTTTATAGTCATATTGGGGGATTTGGCTTAAACAACTCGTTAACTGTAGGGACAGCAGTGCCTGTGGTTTGGAAGGTTCCCCATGCACGTGAAACAATGCCGTGAGCAATTCCAAACTCCTGAGCAACACTCGTCACACTTCGCCCTTCTTAGTTTCCCGATGATTCTTCCCTGTGTGAAGTCATCCAAATGGTGTCTACAGGCCATGTTGCAATGAAGAACACCACTACAGTGAACCGCAACACTCACTAATTGCCACATACCATCTTGTCCTGTTTCGTGTACTGCCCCGTGTTGCGGGACCAGACCCATTTGGCAGTATAGGCTCGCTACACTCACGCCATGTGACGTCCAACTTTCTGTGTACGTGTGGGAGACCTCTGCCAACATGCTCCCTCACCTTCTTCTACTTCCACCAAGTAGTTCATTTGTTATGTTACTTTACCCACATTGTCCTTAGGTTTTGCACACCAGTGTACATAAATCATTGGCTGCACTGAATCTTCTTGGAGACGATATACATCAAAGCTCTTAATGTGGTAATAAAATCATTCAAATTGGCAGAAAGATCCAACAAGAAAGATCAGATGTTTCATTCAAGAAGTTATCCTGATGTTAGCTAAACCACATATGGAAAAAAATTCAACTGGTCTCCATGCTGAGATCTTAAGAGCTATTGAAGTTATTGGAATTGAAGTAAAGAGGACATATTTTAATGAAGCTACCAAGAAAGTAAAAAAATGCCAACTGGAGAAAAGTGTGCATTGTGTCCAAGAAATGAAGACTGGAACATTTGGTTCATATGCAGAAAACCAGTGTGTCAAAATCATAGAAGATACAGAATTGTGTCAAAATCCAAAAGTTAGAAGAATGATTTAAAACACTTATCTTTGTTTTTTCCTTCAAAATATATAAAATATAATGTTTTTTCCAATATCTCAGTAATGTGACTCTACTTCAGATCTTAAATTTGTATGTTTAAACTATAAATCATCATTTTAAATTAATTACGGACGTCTAAATTAATTGATGACTGTAAGGCCTATTGGAGAGCTTTTTTACTTTCCCTATTACACACGTTTAGGAAGTAGGCAAAGTATTACATTGCAACCAAAAATGTTTTACTGAGATTTTATTGGAAATATATGTTTTGACAGCTTGTGGATTTAAAAGACAGCATTTTTAGAAAAAAAATCTTATGTTACATTCACATTACTTTCTCTATGCTCTATCATTTATTAGTGGGTATACAAACTATTGTTACGAAAGCTTATTTTTGTGTTTACTTCTTCCATTGCAAGGATTGAGTTTATTTTCCATTCCGAAGTCGAAGTGTTACAGGAACTGCTGTTTCCATCTCTTTCTAGACCGTCCTATATATGGGTTGAGTGCTAAGCAAGCAGTGGACGTGTGAGGAGGAAGCTCCTGGAGTGGAAGAAAGAAGGGCTTAAGTAACCATGGGAATTAGTATTGAGGTGTATAGAGCAAGAATTGGAGCATTTAACAAGTTAAAATGGAAGAATTTTAAAACAAACAAAGATGTAGAAGAGATGGTAAACATGTTTCTTCTCACATGTGTAATAGGTCTACTATTGGTGGAGTTGAAATCAACCCTGGGCCAAATGGGGATGGAAACGTCATGGAACAAACGTTGGCATACATTAAAGATATGGATGAGAGATTAGGAATTAAACTCAGTGGAATGGAACAGGAACTAATAGATATCAAGGGAGGGATCAAAAATGAAATGCAAGATATACGGAATGAGGTACAGAAAGTTAAAAGAAGAGTTGAGCTGCTGGAAGAGAGACATACATATGTTGGAATAGAAGGGGAGGGGTTAGCAAGGAAGGGAAGAGCTTCTGGGGAGTGGGTCTTTTTGTAAGACAATCCATAGGGAAAGTAGTAAGAGATACTTGGTCCAGGATTAAAAATGTTTTGTGGATTATATTGGAAGTTAAACTGATAAATGAGAATACCATATGTTTAGGTGTAGTGTACAATGCACCCGCTCCCTCGCAATACCATAATGCTGGATTGTTGAAAGCGCTAGAGAGAGATATAAATAGCTTAAGAGAGAAGTACGGGAACACAGAAGTAATAATAATGGATTTTAATATCAGAATAGGTGAAGGGGATGTGAATATAGAGTGTGATATGTTTGTTGGAAATGAAAGACATTCCAGAAGGGAGCAGTTCAGGCGAAGGAAAGATAAGTTTTAAAATAAAGACTAGCTTTTAAATCTTCAAAATTAGTCAAAGATAAGTGTATTGATAAGTCAAGTGATGGTTTTATCAAATTTTGTGAAGTGAATGCTTTAGATGTATTGAATGGTAAATATGGTGATGAATTGGAGGGAGAGTTTACTTTTGTTAATATGAACGGATAAAGCGTCATTGATTATATATTATGGCCAATTAGCAAGGTGTATACAATAGAAAACCTTAAGGTACTAAACTTTGTATCTAATAGTTCCTGCTGGTTAGTGGAGATTCAAAGGCGATCAGAGGAAGTACGGGAAGTTAGACGGGAATGGGGAAAGAATACTAAGCAATATATTGAATTTAAATGGAGGGAGGAACAGAGGGTAGAGTTTAAACTAACATTAGATTCTAAGCATGGTCAAATATGTCAACAGGGAATGAGTTTTATGATAAGGAACCAGGAAATACAGAATGTAAACAATATTTTTAATATGTTAATGCAAAGAGCAGGGGAAGGTATGAGAAGGGGGAGGCGCAGGGTAATAAAGGAAATAGGGTGGTATGATGAGGAATGCAAAATAACAAAAAAGGTGATGAAACAGGCATTAGTAAGATGGAAAAAGAGAGGGTATGAGGAAGATAAGAAGGAATACCAAAAGAGTAGGAATTTATAGAATGCACTATTAGAAGAAAAGAAACAAGAATGGAGAAATAAAGAAACTAATCTGATTAAAGTTTTAAGGGAGAACGAAGCCAGCAAGGTGTGGAGAGTGTTAAAATCCATGTATAATAAATGGTTAGTTAAACCAAATATCACCAGCAGATTGGATGGAGTATTTTAAAATGTTATTCGAGGAGGAGGGTTTCATTAAGATGAAACCAGTGGCGGATTTTGGAGTGGGATACATAGATATATTAGATAGTGAAGTAAGAGATGAGGAGGTAGTGAAACAAGTGAAGGCAATGAAAAATAATAAGGCAACTGGTATTGATGGAATTCCTCCTGAGTTTATCAAAGAATGGTGTAGGGATGAGACTAGAGTAAAGATGTTTACTGATTTGTTTAATGTAATAAAAATCAAGGGGTATGTACTGGAGTATTGGAGGAAAGCAATAATTCATCCTATATATAAAGATAGGGGAGTGTTGATAAGCCCAATAATTACAGGGGAATAGCATTACTTTCAAATGTTGGAAAGATTTTCACAGGGATTTTAGCTAATAGGATACAAAACTGGTTAGAGGGATATAATATCCTCTCAGAGTTTCAAATGGGTTTCTGTAAGAGGAGAAGAACAGTAGATAACTTATTCATAATTAAAACTCTGGTGGATAAGTATTTAAAAGAAAAAAGGGGAAAATTATACATGGCAGTTTTGATTTGGGGAAAGCGTATGACCGCATTGATTTAAATTTGTTGTGGCACAAACTCTTGAGAAGGGAGCAAGCCAACAGATGGTGAATTTATTTAAAGCTCTATACAAGGAGAACACTTTTTGTGTGAAAGTAGGAGTAGGATTGGTGACAAAAGAAGTAAACCAAAGGAAGGGATTACGACAAGGATGTAAGCTAAGTCCAGTGTTATTTAATCTATATATTGATGATATCCTCTCTGAGATAGGAAGAAATAATAATTGATTGCCTGTGATAAATAAGGTATCAATCCCTGGGTTATTATTCGCTGATGATTTAGTGATAGGATCAGTTTCAACGATTGGTCTGAAGCAGTCCCTACAGCAAATGAATAAATACTGTGATGAATGGAATCTGAAAGTAAATCAAGAGAAGACTCAAATTATAGTGTTTAAGAAAGGTGCCAAGCTGGGCAAGTATGAAAAGTGGAAGAATGGAGAGAAGGAATATAAAGTGGGCAGATATTGTATATATTTAGGGGTTAAAATGGATGGGGGTGGAAAATGGGAGAAACAGAAGAAACTGGTATTGACAAAGGGGAAAGGGGCAATGTCAGCGATTAGAGGGTGCAAATGTAGAATACCAGATATAAATGTTAGATGGCTAGAGAAAATATATAACAGTAGTTGAAGCAAAAATGTTATATGGAAGTGAAATGTGGGGAGTAGAAGGAGGCTGGGAAGAGATAGATATGGTACACAGGAGTTTTTGTACAGAAGTTTTAGGCCTGCCAAATGCCACAGTTAAGGAATTTGCTGTAATTGAAATGCAGAGTGTGGGTGGAAGAGGGGGAATAATGGAGAGAGCTCTTAAATATTGGTATAGACTATTAAATTTAGAAGAGAAGAACTTGTTGAGGCAGTGTTTGGAATTCCAAGAAAGGAGCTTAAAGAAAAATGGGTGGAGTTATAGTATACAAACTAATTTGGAAAATAGTAGTCTGGGAGAAATTTGGAGAAGGAGGGAAAATAATGTTAAGGGTGTTTGGAAAGAAGGTAGGCAGAGGTTTGAAGATATAGAGATACGAAATTTAGCAACATTGGGAAGAAAAGTTCCTTGGAATCATATATATTAATAAAAAATGTATGGGCTAGAGAACAGTATGTGGGTAACTCAAATAAGGAACAAAGAGAAAGTATAGCCTGGGTACGAGCAGATGTATGGAGATAATAGAAATGAGAAATGGGTTCCCACTGAACCAGTGTCCAATATGTGGGGAAAGAAGATTTAGAACATATCGTGTTTGATTGTAAAGGTACACAGCATTGGAGAAAGCAAGCTGTAAATGGGAAATGGTTAAAACTGGGTAGGAAAGTAGCTTTAAGCAAGATTTTTAACAAGGACAGTAAAAAGGTAGGAGAGTACCTGTCCAAAGTAAAAAAGAAATGGTTATGGACAATAAAAAGAGATGTAAATTAATTTCATAATGTGATGTTAAGTTATGTATTTATATTATTATTATTATTATTATTATTAGATTATTTTGTATTACTACAATTATTTTTTATTATTATCATCATTTTTATGTATAATTAAAGAATGTAATACGGGTAGAATATGGCAAGATAACAGCTGGGCTGATGTATAGCCATATTCTGAGGAAGATTGCTAGCACAAATAAATAAATACATGGGTTTCCTAATGGATTAGAAGAATACGCTTACAATGGCAGACAGTCGGGGCATTCTTAGCATGTGTTAATGCCATTGGTCCTGGTAATGTGTCACTTCTGTCACCATATTCTTTACTGTTTTCATTTCTGTAATTTCTTGACTTCTTCTTTGATCTTTGGTACAGTTTTAATATTGAAATCTTTGGTATTTTTACAATGATGATTGATTGCGTTTGGGAATTCTCAGGTTTCTATACCTAAAAGCAAACATTAAGTCAATAACCATTCCAAATCTTGTTCATTGTTGTAACAAAACTCTTTGGTTTTACAAATTTCTTTTTAAGCTCTTAATTCACAATGCTTAATATTGAATTTAATTCCTGAATTTTCCAAAAGTTATTTAAAATATGCACTTTTCGTGTAACAAAATCTCAAGAATGATAATATTGCTACATTCCTGGTTGTATTTATTTTTCAAGCAACATTGTAGATGCATTCTCACGGTGCTGTTTATTTATTCCTCATGCAGACTTTCCACTAAACTATGATCCCCTGGTGTACACTCCCTCAACTCCACAATATAACTAATACTGCTTCTCGCTTCTTTGGCGATTATGGGTCTTATGCTCTCAAAGTCACATGGCATCTTTTTTCCTAGTTGATTTCCTTTGTCTTTGATAACAAGCACTGTTGTTGTAGCATCCTTCACTTGTTTGAGTTTATTATTTACAACATATTTTAACTATACTCTTACTTCAATAATTTGTACCATTATCTTTCTGTTCTTTTTTTGGGATTCTGTTTTGTAGTTGTTTTCTATATATATCCTTTAAAAATGTTACATATTACATTTTTACTTTCTTCTTAGTCTTCTTCTCTTAATGAGACTGTATAAATTTCAACTTTTCTATCGCATTCTTTTAATTTTACAAATAATTTTTATTTATTTAATTTTGCCAGGCTTCTAAATTAAGCATACTTATATTAATTCCCACTACATCTCTAAGGCTCACCCCTAATATTGATCTTAAAAATCTCATTTCGGTTGTTTCAGTTAGTCTTTTTTCACTTCTCCTTAGCACCCATGCCTCACTTCCATACTTTAGGGACAGTTTTGAGTCATTGTTATTAGTGCAACTTGAATTAATTTTTTTTCCCAAGTGTCTTTATAGATCTGTTTATAGTATACTATTTTTGTACGTTGCATTCCAAGTCTCTATTAGTTTTATGCATTGATATTTAACATCCCCAATATCCAAAAGTGTTCACTTGTTCTATTATATTGTTATTTATAGCTATTTTAGCTGTGATGTTATTTTTTTCTCTCATAGCCATCACTTTGGTTTTCGGGATAGACATTTTCATATTATCTTTTGTAAGATGTTGTTTAGTTTTATCACATTGACTGTGAGATCCGATTCTTCTAATAGTAGTTGATCATTTGCAAGGAGGAATTATTAATTAGATGGTTGTTTCCAATGTGCACATATGCAATATTTTCTTGCTTCCATTCCTGTAGATCTTAAATATATATGTATAAATCTAAAACTATTGGAGAAAGAGCACAGCCTTGCTTTAGCCGTTTATTGAATTTCATGATCATTTTGTTTATTTCTGTAACAATATTACCATACAGAGATTTTATTGCATTTATCAAATTTTTCTAAAATTTTGTATTCACTCAGAATTTTCCGTAATATCTCTCTTTTTACCCTATAATAGGCCCTTTCATAATCCAGATACAATGGTAGTAGTGATAATTATTGAATTCTCTTTTTGCCTTGATTGCTTGTTTAAAAACCAATATTGCCTCTACATGAGATCATCCCTTTCTTAATCCACGTTGTTCTTCTTAAGTTGCATTCCGCTATTGGTTTGACTTTAATTTTAATTCTAAAACAGAGTACACCTTGCATGCTGTATTTAATTGTGAAATGCCTCTGTACGAGCAGTTTCTTCATTCTCCTTACTTATATACAGGGTGAACCAGAGCTCCACCAACAAGGGAGGAGGGACCCATAGTCTCCAGCGGCTCATTACAGAGTAATAATCTAATTATGATTTTGGTTTGTTACTCCAGTCACCCTTGATTCTGTGAAAATACCTTCACAACAGTGAAGAAGCCTGTATAATATCCAATAACCAAAACATCACAGAGTAATGCACCATCCTGTACGCTTTTATCAGAGTGTGTTCAGTCTGATCTGTCAGCGTACAGTACAGTATGTAACAAATGCAGAACTTTTCCCTGCGATAATCCTAGCAAGCAGGTCCGTGTGAGTATCAATCAGAGTCTCGTAAACTAGGCTCTTCACATGGCCCCGGATTGGTGTCATGTCTGGTGACCTAGCTGGCCATAGAACAGAACCACTGCGGGCAAATCATTGTCATCCAAACTGTACATCAATGTGGTTCAGCAGCACATTTTCTGGTAACTGTGGGAGGACATTTTGTACATGACACTGCTCAGTGTATCAGTACGTACGTAACTTCCAATATCAAAATACCAGCGCACACATTCATAGCATGCCCTCTCTTGTAAACTTGGCGTCGTCTGTAAACAGTACCAAAGCAGGAAAATTGTGGTTTTCTGCACATTGCTGTAGGAACCAATTTGCAAACTCCACTCAAACTGGGAAGTCTGCTAGCTGCAATGACTGCACCTTCTGTAGATGATATGGGTGCAATTGTTGTTCCTGTACGACTCTCAAAACAGTTGATTTGCTTGTGCTCAGAGCTCGTGAAAGTGCCGACTACCAGCAGTAGGATTGTTGCCAATTGCATGTAACACATTTTCTTCCAGATTGGTTGTTCTGGCATGCCCCGCATGGTCAGTATCTTACATTCTAACACGGAAGGATCCAGTTTCTCGTAGGTGCCTGTGGACAAATGCAAAAGTACTGTGATGTGGGAACAGCTCAGTATAACATCGTAGCGCTACTCCTCCTCCGTTGCATTCAGTGAATGTATACACGAGGTGCATATCGCCAACTCTTCTTCAGTACTGCTGTGTATCACTGTTAGCACACAACTAACATTGCTGGAAAAACAAAATCCTAGGCAGAACTGAGGACAACGGGTTGCAGAGGGCATTATTGTTGTCAACAGCGAGTGAATGGGAACAACTTGTTTACAAACAAGACCTCTTTTCTTATTGATGCTCTTTCACTACTATGGTTCTTAGCATCCCATTCTATATTGGGCATGAAAGACTGGAAATTTTGCTCAGAGGCTTCTTTATCAGGCTTAAGGTTCCTTTACGTGCCGTAAATCTATAACACAGGATCACCGGCTTTACTTCCCTTCTGAAGGAAGCCATGCTAAGGATTTTTACGCCCAAAAAAATCCATCGCCCTCCGCCGGGTTTAAACCCGCAATCTTGGGAACTAGAAGGGTAACCACTACACCATGGAGGACGACACAAACAAGACTGAGCGCACACTGTCGACATTTGCTCTGTTGTGCAGTGTGATACTGATAACAGAGCTAATTGGGGCAGCAAACCAAACAAAATGCAATGGATCTGTAATGAGCCTCCAGAGACCGTGGGTCCCTTTACCAAAATAAGGGTTTCCCTGAAGAAACTCTGAAAGTTTGTTGGTGGAGTTCTGGTTCATCCTGTATATCAACTATTTTGGAACATTTCCTTCATTTAATAATTGTGAAAAATCTGCTTCCACTTCAGACTAGTATATTTTACGAGTTGCATGCTTATAGTTTAGTGCTTCAGAGCACCTCATGTCCCACACTGGATATCGGTTGGTAACTGAATGGTGAGTGGTGAAGTCCCCGGTGAAGATCAGTTGCAGCGAAGCCCACCATGAAATTCAGTTTGCAGTACCCCATTTATTTTTGTCAGTTTTTTCACTTTCTCTACATGATACTCATCTCAAGGGGCATAGCAAGCTCATTTGAGAAGATTAAGAATGTGTTTGGTTTGGAAAGCTCTTGATACACAACACTTTTTTTCTGTAATTTTCCAGAAATTTGTTTCTTTTCACAAATTAGAATTAAACTTTCCACTAAATCACTGTATGCAATGTTTAAAGATACTTTTGGTAAACTGTTAAATGCATTTGAATCATACTAAACTCTTTTCTTATGAACACCTATATATGCATTTGTCCTTGTTGCAGTACGATCTAGAAGTGAGCAATTAGCTTTGCTTGGCTTCATAGTGAGCCATTTGCTTTTGCAAACCTGCCTCTGATGGGTTGTTGGCCCAGTAAGTACTAATTGCTTATTGGTTGTAACCAATTGGACCAATCAGGGCACTTAGTTCAAAAACTCTTTGCTTTCTAGTAAGCTTGGGTAACAGCATATTAATATTTACATTGTAAAATAACTATATTAACAAAGTAAATAGGAAATGAAGAATAAATATTGAAAACATTACCCTTGATAAATATGGATCACTGCTTTGAGGCTAAACATTCAAAACATGCGTTAGATTGGTAAGAAATATGGTTTTATTAAGCATGGTGGACTGATGTGTACTAATAATTTAGATAAAGTTGAGTTGAATTTGTAACACTTAACGACTGTGCAAAGATCTACATTGGAAGAACCAAAAGAAACATTAAAACAAGAGCAAAAGAACACATTAAAACATAAATCTAAAACAGGAAGAAAAATGAGCAGTAACTTGACACGTTTGGAAGCATCAACAGAGAATCCAAATTATTTATAAACATCACAGGCAAAACAGAGCTTACAGTCTGGGAAAACATCCGTTTCTGGAAAAACAAGAACTGTGTCTTAATCTTTCAAATCTTGCCAGTTGAAATCTTAATGCGAAAGTTCATCCAACCACTATGAGGAGCAACACTGGCAGTCTACCCAGAACTGATGATGGGAGCGATTACCTCCATGTCTTCCTTTTTCAATAAATGAGTGCTATAAATCTGACTCAGGTTTATCTAAAAAAGAAATATGGTGTAAGCATTGTAATTTCTGCTTCACTTATCAATTCCAGGAGCTTTGCTTAAAGTTTTAAAAATTTTGAATTCGAATCTCTGTGTTTCTGTAAGGTCGTGTTCCATTTGTTTAACGAAAATTTCCCAACTTGGTTTGTTTGTCTTGTCACTTTACAATCTATTTATATTCATTATGACCTGTTTTGGCCATTGTATGTTTTCTTCTTATTCTCAGTTGATTCTTGTAGCTCTTCTTTCCATATTTGTAATCTCTTTGGTTTTCTCTTCCTTTGTGTTCCTAATATCTCTTTGCCTAATTTTATAAGGGCATTTTCAGGATTTTCCTGTCCTGTTCTACATCTCCCTTCTCCCTTAGTGAGTCTTGTTTGCTAAAACTTTATAGGACTATATTGTTCCCATAATTATCTATATATTCTTTTGCTTGATAGATCCCTTAGGAATTTATTTTTGAAGCCACTAGATAATGGTCTTTGTCCACTTCAGCCACCCTGGTGTCTAGAAAATATGCCAATACCTTTTCTATCTACTTCATTTTAATGAGATAAACCTTTGCAGAAATAGCTACATAACACATTTTGTTGTAGATTCAAAGGGAAGATGGACACTATATGCTGGCCTTAAAATTCCATGCAATCATAAAGAACAACTGATAATCAACAGAAATTCAAATGATGAACAATTTAAACAATAACGGATACTTCAGAAATGGAGTTATACAAGATAGTACAAAATATCCTCTAACGGCCTGTATTACGATCTCCGGTTAATAGTCATGGTTTGTAACCTATCAGTTATTGCTACCTGAAGGTTGGGTGCATTGCCGCATATTACAAATGCATATCAACCGATGGTTAGTAACCCTAAGGTTTATGATGCTGGCAACACCAAAGAGATATGTATTTCTCCTTGGCAATAGTTTTCTGAAGTGATTTCACTGTTTATACAATGCTATCTTGTGGTAACCTGCAACATTATAGTGTCATTATTGGTCATTAGTAACAAGGCCAGCGGACAGACTATAGATTGTGAACAGTTTTGGAATTTTTTAGAGCATTTTGTATTTTTATTAATAGTTAGCTTGTTCTAGTGTTTAGGTTTAGTTTCGTTATAATTAGGTAGAAAGTATAGTTCTTGTAGGGAAGTAAGTAGTGTTAGGTTATATAGTGTAATATTCTTTTTTGGATAGCGTTAGTAATTAGGGTAGTTATGGAGAAGGAAACGTTCTGCTAACTATACAGAAGATGAGGGAATGGTGGTTTTGGAGCTTATACAAGCATAAGGATGTGGTATAAAACAAAGCCACTGGGGCGACCATGTGGAAAGAGGTGTGTTGAGTCATATTTCACTTCCTTTATGCTTGTTTTCTTTTTATCTGGATAAGGTATAAACATTAATTTGATAATCTTACCATTTCAGGAGAAAGCTTGGGAAACAATAGCTAAAAAGTTTAATGCTGCTACCGGTAATCAACGAACATTGATGCAGATAAGGGAAAAATACGATACAACGAGAAAAAAAGCGCGCAGGACAAATGCAGAGCAGAAGAGGGTTCTATGTGGTACAGGAGGAGGAAAACCACCTTCCCCTAAAACCTCATCGGCAGAGGATCTCCTAAATACATTGATGGGCACTACGGCCAGTGGTAGAAAATCCACATGTGACTCGGATCTTCTTGGTAAGAATGGCAAGTGTTTTCTGAAGTTAATCCTATGAAAATATAGATGAGATCTTATCTTTTAATGTATAATGGTATTGCAGATGAGAGCACCGATGTTTTGGAGGTGGTGATGATGCCAGACAATGCTGTACCCAGCACACCAGCCGAAATCTTGGAGGTAATAATAGTGCCTGAGAGATGTACCTCAAGATTCTACTGGTGTGTATCAAAGACCTGCCCTAGTAGAAGGTAAGGAATTCCTGTAATAATACATCTGTGCTAAGCTGACGATGGCCAGAAGTATGGTATTGTCTATACCATGCAGTGTGCTCTTGGTGTATGTACAGTAAAGAGCTGGAGCAGCATTTTCCCTATAAATTTGAGGTATCAAGTATATATGTATATTAATTTGTTTGTTCTATAATGGGACTTTATTCAGGCAGTGAAGGGGGAAGGTGCCAAAGCTGTGTCACATTCACGTATAGCGGAACATAAAGTATCACCCTTGTTTATGAAATTACTTTTTTATCTATTCTACATATTTCAACTACGAATGTTGTACGAACATGGGGCCTGTTAGAACTGATATATGTAGTGTGCCTGCTTACTGTACAATTGTTCCAGAATCAATACTAGTTTTAATCAAGAAGGCTCCTTGGTATGGTCAGTTGGTGTGCGATACTGAGCAAAATGTGACATGTCAGTATATTTACTGGCGTGTAACATGACACCTGCACAACAAAATTGTACCTTACTGCTCATATGACTATTTTACAGATGCTGCCTTAAATAACATCTCTTGACAGTGAAATTGTCTCGTGACTCACAATATTTAAACCAACGTTGTTAGTAGAATTTCTTGAAAACGTAATCCTCCATATTTTTGAAGGGCTGTTGGAGTAAGGGAAGTCTTTGCATCCTCAGGAAATGTTTATGTAATTTGTATTCTGCATGTCAGATGGATGTGTTTTAAAAGAGCTTGTTTTATATGGATGTAGGAGATCTAAAAACAAGTATATCTATAAAACAAGTATATATCTTTCTATTAACGAGGGTTTCAATCCGCGCACAATATGGCGAATTATTGCAGGTTCGGCCATGCCTGGATTTACCTGGTCACAGAGAGCTAGTACATCATATATGTAAGTCTCTGTTGATTCAGACAGGTCCTGCACTCTGTGACGTAAGCGGCATTCTAAAATATCATCATGCGCCGCTGGTACGAATGCTGTTTGAAGGGCATGTTTTAGGTCTGTCCATTCAAGATGCGGGTGACGGAGGGAATATATTTTGAACCAATTTGCTGCTGCGTCTCGTAAATAGCATGGTAAATATTGTAGTTTGTGCTTATCTTCCCAACCATTCGCTGTAGCTATGGTTTCAAAGTTATAGAGGTAGTTTCCAACGTCCTGACCGGGTTTGCCTTCGAATTTTCCAGGGTCAATGAAAGGTCGTGCAAAAGGCACATTTGCGGTAATGACTGTTTTGCACTGGGTCCCTTCGGGAACCGAGGGTGCGGCCGAAGTATAGGCCGTATTCATTGCTATAATGTCTTCCGTCGAACTTGAACCTAAAGACTGTAACGTTTCAAAATAATCTTGTGACAAAACTGTGTTGTTCAGGTCACCCACGCTTAAACTACGTTCCTTTGGTGCAAAATACTGAATGGGAGTCAAACCTCGGAGTCGTCTACTAGATCTAACATGAATATTGGACATATGCGCTTGATTCTGAGTCTGAGTGTTAGTATCCAAAACAGTCTGATATTCACGGATTAACTTTCTGATTTCGGCACTAATAGGGCTATCGCTAAGATACTTTTGTAATAATTCCATGCAAAGGAGAAAAGAACACTTATAACACTCAAATAATACTTAGATAGTAAGCTGAATATTTAAAAAGAAGAACTTAATAACTAGAAAAATTTTAAATGAGGTTTTCGGCATTAGGAGCCGCGAAAAAAAACTGTAAACTTTTAAAATTGAGAGGCCGAAGATCGGACCTCAATTTTCAATTAAAATAATTTCGAAAAGCTGGCATCTTCGCCATATTGTCAACTCACTAATTAGAGAGGCCGGTGCCTGTACCATAAACATGTTATAAGGAATAAGAAACAGAGTTACGGGGTCGAACCATACTTCTCAAAAATAATTTACAGAAACCGGCGCTCCACCATATTGGCACATCCATGACTGGATGGACATAGGGGAAATAGCGGTATCAGGGTAGAACATCTCAAGCTTGGCTTAATTTTACTTGCTTGGTTTATTAAGTTCAGATACTTGCATTGTTGAGTTTACATTGAAGGGGGAACAAAGCTATAGTACATGTAAGATCTTACCTTAAAGTACTTGTCGTGTGTGATATGGACGGACCTGTGAACCCATCATTGTAGATAGCAGATTAAGATGCTGACGGGCAGCGATTCGACCCTGTCTAGCATGTGTCGGTCTCCCTCGAGCAGCGCTCAGGCACTTGCTTAAATAGGCAAGAACCGACTCAATTCTAATGACGTCTATATTCTGTTTGTGGTAAGCCGACGCCATACATAAGTATGATTGAGCGGAAACACGTGATCGGTTCTATGTTGCAAAAGGCAACATTATTCTAAGAATTTCCATGGGAAATGACGCAAATGAGGTAGCCCACATACATCCTGTCACGTACACATCTTAAGAAAGTTTCTTAAGGCAGAAAATGTAAAATATGATTCTATTAGAATTTAGAAGAATGAGCTATATTAATGTTAAGATCCAAATTAATGTAAAATAAACGAGTCCGTCTAACATCACATGCGACAATATGGCTTTTGAGTTAGGTTCTTGTGTAATTCTGCTTCTGTTACAGGCGAAGAGGGCATAGAATGCAATATGTATATTGAATTGTAACTCAGTGTAGTAATAAATAATTTTGTCATTTTCAGACCCTGACTGGGGAGACTATTCTTCGAAGTTGTTGAAAATCCCCAAAAGTGCTGCACTGCGAACCACCATTACTGCAAGTAAGTTTGTTTAGACATGCATGGCTGCTAGCAGACCTTAAAAGATACCTTGGTAGATACATTCCACCATCCAATAGGTTTTGAGCATGGAATACCCTGGAAATAAATGGCCCTTTACTGATGTAATTCAGCTTTACTTAAAATAGTAAGAAATGCATGTGGGCGAAGACAGAATAAGCTCAGTCCACGTGTATATTGGGCACATTGTAGTTTGTGTCTGGACACATTTACATAGGATTTCTTTGCACTTTTTCTGCTGCTTACAAAAATATTGTATTCCATCCAAAATTCTAATACAGATTTCAGTAGAAGTAGATGTTTTGAAACTGAATAAAAAAAGGTCTCCCAAAGTCAACTCGTGAGTTGAGGACATGCTGACGATGGGAAACCATCTCCCGAAACGCGTTTGTAAGAATGTTTCAGTGACATAGTGTAACAACCTTCAAATCTCTTTATTTTAAATTATGACACATCACTGTTACTAGCTTCTAAATCTTCAAAATTAGTCAAAAAAAGGTCTGTTTGTAAATGGCATAACTCAAAAACGAAAGGTCGGTTGAATATGAAACTTAAATTCTAAGTTCAGCATTATTCCAAGGATGCAAGGTTCTCAAGAAAACCCCCCCTCACCGCAAACTACGCTTTGAATGGAAAATTTTGATTAAAATATCATATGTTTTGGATATGTAGGAAATACTCATATCGCATCTACAGGAAATGTATATTTGTTAATGCACATAATTAGTCGTATAATGTTTCTTTTTTTCTTTCTTTTTTGGGTGGAGTTGACCATTTTTGAGATACTCTGTTATTGTATGAATTTTGAAATACTTACACTTTTCTCAAATACGAAATTATTCATTTCTTTTGTCATCCTGCGAAGAGCATACAGTTTCAAAGATATCACATAGCGACATACTGTATCCTACAAGAAATGTGTAAATGGAATTGAAAGCTGAACTGGATTAACATGAAGTAGCTAGAGAAATAAGTTTTTGTAAAAGAGCCAGTAGAGAAAGTCAGGCGAGTTCAACATTACCAAATATTTATATACAGGAAACTAAGAAAAATGGTTATAGAACACTAATTGTTTTACAATTGCAATTAATCCATCTTTGTCTCGATATATGTAATAAAGTGATCAACCCATTGTCAATGCAATAAATTGGTTGACAGAAACAGCTTTTATGTTAAGAGACAAATTGTAATGCTTGATGTATGAGCAAACCAAATAATTTATAAAAATAACCTTGTTTGAAATAATGGTGCATTTGCCCATAATAGAACAGGAATCATGGTCATGGGTTATCCATTCCAGAGGGCTGTAGACATTAGCTACAATTTCTTTGTTGCTCAAATAAATGTCCAAAACCACATCAGCAATTTGAGAACTGTGGCGTCAGATAATTCTCTCACAGAGAATGGTGTGTGGGTGAGAGTCATTTTTAGGCAAAGAGAGAAGAAATTCCCAATACTCAAGTGTTTTCAAAATAGAAATTTTGTACGTTGATATTGTAATGAAAAGAAGCTAGAAACAGTGATGTGTATTGAATTTATTTAAAGGTGAGTCGGAATTGTTACACTAACATCACTTAAGTTTACTCACTTAACATGTTTCGGGAAACCGTTGTTCCCATCCTCAGAAGGTTAACTCGAGGTTCAGTCGAGTTAACCTTCTGAGGATGGGAACAACGGTTTCCCGAAACATGTTAAGTGAGTAAACTTAAGTGATGTTAGTGTAACAATTCCGACTCACCTTTAAATAAAAAAAAGAAATTTTGTATCTTACTTCTGTTCAGGGTATAGAGCATACAGATAAAAAAATGAATGAAACCTAGCATAAGAAAAAGAGCATTTATCAAATTACATTCCACTGAAACATTAAAAATGATTCATATTAAGTTCGAGGGCAAACAAAGCAGTTTGTTTTCAAGGTTTTGAAGAACAATTTCAAAATTGTTTTGCCTTAAGGGAATGTGAAATTTGACACATTATCAAAGCCTTTATGTTTAACATAAAAATAGCTAAAAACAGTCACAGCATATCTTGGACTCAGCGGTGAGTTGAAACATACAGCTTGTGTGAATTGTCATGATAATCCATATGCACAAGAGAGGAAAAATGAGTAGTGGTGTGGAGCAAGTGATATCACAACTCGGAGGCAGCCACATACACAACACATTGTAAACAAATGTGTAAGGTTACCTTGCAGCAGTTGGAACACTGACTCCCATCTCTGGTCAGTGCTATTGAGTATATGTGCTTCAGGAGTGGCGGACACTCATGACGATTTACACAAACTGTATTTAAATTTCTACATGTGACATTTCCCTACCTAAAGCTTCAGTTTTGAGACAACCTTCTAGTTTACAAACCTTGGACCACTATATTGTCCCTGAATGGCAATGCTTTCATGTATATGCAAGAAGCAATAAAATTGTGGCTCTGTAATAGCTGCAAGTTCTATTATCTGCATTTACAAAGAAGAGAAATAAACTACACCTTAGTTTCATTAGTGTGTAATCATAAATTTTGTGTTGTCCACAGATAGGAAACCAAGACTGTCACCATCTCTTCATGGGAAGGACCTCTTATCTTGGGCGGCAGAGAGGAAAGTACTTGCGACACTTAAGCATCAGCTGCTTCAAAGAGAATTTGATGCTAGAGAAGCAAGGGAAAAAGAACTGCATAAGCACTGTTTGGAAGTGATGCAAAAGAAAAAAAAATTATGGTTGTGGAAAATAAGTTAAAGAACAAATAAAGCAGTTTTTATTAAATAAGTGTTTTATTCTTAGATACCCTAATTATTTATACTGAAAATATCTTTATTCAATTGAGAAACAGAAATTAGCTACATTTCATTAGAAAGAAAAATAAAATTACGAGTAGGAATCTGAAGAGAGGTGAATAATGAACATAAAAAGGTAACACAAAGTAATTTACAACATTACCCAGAAGATTCATTAATTTTCTCCGAGTCCTTCCACAATACTTCACCAGGATTATAAAAGCAAAGTGATTTATGTTTGAAATTGTTTTTATTTTAAATCCAACTTCTGAAAAGTGGCTCACCTATCTGCTTACAGGTGATAAAATTATGTTTTACAGTCCAATGTAAAACTTAATATGTAATCTTTTACTTGATATAATTAATTATTTACATCAATTTTTAAATTCCAAGCATTCTTAAAAAGTATATATTCCTATTAACCCGCATATTTAAACTTCTATAAAAGTTATAAATAAATTTCTTGTAATTTTTTTAATATGTTTGCATAAAAAAAGGTAGGATCGTGTATGGCTAATTTTAGATAACATTATTTAGAAAGCAGTGCGTAGAGGGATTCCAGCGCAGTGCAACTGGAGAGAAACAGCAGTCTGTCATTGGATGCCTTTTCATTTGTTTACAGCATTTCAGTTGCACTAATTTGCTCATATGTAACTGTTAAATTTGGCATACAATTGAGAAAAATTCCAACTTTCAATTTTATCCTATGGGAACCAGCTTAACTACAATTTAAATGCACACTTTTTTACCTTTGGGTTCTCAAATGAATACCATCTGGTTATTATTGGTTGATAGAATAAATTAATTTAGCTCCAAGGTACCAGGGATCACTTGCATTGCTGTACCTTGCCTGAAAATGATCACTATGTTCAAAACCGCTTCTTGCTTTGAGGCACATAATCACTGTTAGCAGTGGGTGGTACTTTGGGAATTTTTTTTTGACCTGGATCACATAGTTCTAGGTCTAGTGAAGAAGTTAAGTTCTCGATTTTTAAGTTTGTAAGCATATGGTAGGTAACTAAGCTTAATGATTTCTGCCTTGTGTTATGCTTGGAAACAATGAATGTATTGAAGCAATAGTCATAGTCCTGTTTCTTCAGTTCTCATTATGCACCACTAACACAAAACAGCGGAGAAAGGCTTAATAGAATGTCAAGATTCCAGTTGCCAACTTACACCTTTAGTCATACCCTATCACTTTTGTACGGCGTAACCATTGACCATGCTGCTGCTGCGGTGTGAGCCTCTCATCAGCAGTCTATGTTCTAAAACCCTATGCGCTAATACAAACTGTTTAAAGGCATACTTCTAAGGAAAATGCCATCCTGATATTAACAGATTTGAAACAAAATATATCACATTTCTTCTGTATTTTTTCCAGATTTTAATATTAAGGGATTAAATATGATATTGTGGTTTAAAATTTTCATACTAAAAAGGTGATTGTTTTCTTATTTTGAATAAGGATATCCACACCGTTTTTATCTACAAAACAATGTATTGTTCTTATCCCCGATTATTGTGTATTCTGAGAATAAATTGCTTTTATGTAACCTTGTGCATATATAAGAAAAATGTTAAGCTGTAAATTCTAAAATAATTTGATTTTCTGCAAAATAAAAAATGGGTGTGCATTTATTTTATGTGCAGAAAACACGCAAACTAAAACTCAGAGAAAGTGATGTTTTATGTATGTTCCGTTTGATGTGGAATGACTCATAGTGCAATAGGAAAGATTATACACTTCTAGTTGTTACTCTATCTGCCTGTAGTCTATTTCTGAAATAGTCCACAAATGTTCTGCGAGTAGCATCGCGCGCATGGTGAGGGGCATTTCCTTCCTGGAGTGCTGCCAACACATGCTCCTCCTGAATGTATTCCTCCAACTGGGCCTGGATGTTTGCATCTATTGGAGGAACATCTTCATGGTTGATTTGTGCGATATTATGCAGCACAGCACATGCTACAATTACCTCCTGAACGAGATCAACATTTGTCTGGATTCCCAGGGAAAGAATGGGGAATCTTGCTTTCAGGACACCATAGCATCTTTCAACAACGTTTTGTGTTCGAATCTGTGATTCATTATACAGCTGTTCCTCAGGTAACTGAGGAGCCTGCAAGGGTGGAAGGAGGTATGGGCCTACCACATATGCTGAGTCACACAATACAATACTGTTTGCAAATTCATTATTCTCCAGGCAGTTTCTCAACCTGGAGTGGTTATAAATTGTTGAATCATGTGCAGACCCAGGTCATCGTGCCACAATGTCTCTCAATTTGGCATCCACCAAAGTCTGCACATTGAATGAAAAGTAACCTTTTCTATTGCGGTAGTGCTCTGCCTCCTCACCACCTAGAGATTTGATCCGCACATGGATGCAGTCAATAGCTCCTAAAACTCTTGGAAAAGCTGCAATTTCAAAAACATTGCCTGAACACTTCTCACTTCTTGTGCTTGTGGCAGACTGATGTATCTCGGCCGTAATGAGGCAATGGCGGTAGTGACGCTCTTGATGACTGCCAGCTGTTGCATAAAAGCGCAATGTCATTAACAGCTGCTCTGTGGCTGAAAGGCACGCATTTCTGAAAAAAGAAAAGTTCTTATTGTTTCTTTTTGTACAAGTAGAATTGAGGCTTTACAGCACATTACTGCTTAAGTCATGAGCATCCTGACAGAATCAGAAAATACAAAAATCAGCTCTAGTCCTGTCTGCAATATATCTAAAACAACACTTTGTAATAAGAATTATGTGGGGAGGTGGCATATACCGTTTTATAATCTCAGATTCAAAGGTTAATGATTTTACAAAAGGGATACAAAAAATGTGCTAACACATCTGTAAAGCATTTCAGCAACATATAAAAGTAAATAAGTCTCATTGCACTACAATCCATGAAGGGCCTGCCAGCCTCATGCCCACTTATGCACAGCAGAGGTGGGTGATGTGGCCGGCATCTCTCAGCTGGAAAATTCACTTACAAGGCCAGGAGTGCCTACTGCATCTCCTCACTTTCGTTACAATGCTGAGTGGGCACCAGTCATATACCCACGACTTAAAATTCTCACTCCCATGAGTGGGATGTAACCAGAGCTCCATACACTAGCCCAAAGTGCAGGACAGTAACATCATAGAAACAGCACTTATTCTTTAAGAAATATTGCACAGTGAAGTGACTAATAAAACCACATGCAACAACATTTTTTAAGGATTCACACAAAACAGGTTTACTTCGAAAAATGGAAATATGCTTGAAAGATATTGCATTAATGTTTATTCCTTAAAATATATACATAAACTTTTGTTTCAACTAATATTTTCAAAGTAGGGGAAAACGTTTGCATCAGCAAATAGTCAAAAGTGTCCCAATGCATGTGGTTAGCATCATTTGATTTAGGTTTCGCAAGCATTATTTTGCAGCTGATGCAAACAGTCAAAAGTGTCCCAATGCATAACAAAATGTGATTAGCATCATTTGATTGAAGTTTACTTAAGCATTTGTTTTGCAGCCATTTACCAAGTACATGCTTTTTCTCTTCTTTTCTTACTCTGATAGTAGAGTAGATTATATTTGTTGGTAGTTGGAAAATGCTTCATGTTTATCTGCCCCACATATGGGAGCCAATTTGTCGCAGTCACTTTGTATTATCTATTTCTGAGCGCTTGTTACTGTTTTACTACTTTGAGTTTGAATTTTGGGTTCTTTGTCCTCCAGCTAGCTATTATTACTACTCAGTCGAGCATATCTCTTGAACAGGGTGTGTAAACGGAAAGGATTTGTTACTGAAAGATAACACTTATAAATGAATTTGTTTTTACACTTTTATTACCGACACAATTAATTAATTTTACATATTGACTCTTGATACACGCCCGACTGAAAGTGTTATATTTTCTAATATCACTATATTCACTTATTTGCTGCACATTATCAATTTGCGCATTTCACATTTATAACAAACGTTACGACGCGAGAGATTCTATTAAACTGTGTGACGTATAACCCGTGAATAATTCTGATGAACTGAGCGATGTATAACCTTTGTATGATTCTGTTGGACTGCACGACGTATTACCCGCGAGTGCTTCTGTTGGACTGAACGACGTTTGCCTTGTGAATTATTCTGTCAAACTGTGCGTTACCCGTCTCTGGCACGGAATTT
Source organism: Deroplatys truncata (assembly GCA_030765065.1). NCBI lineage: Eukaryota > Metazoa > Arthropoda > Insecta > Mantodea > Mantidae > Deroplatys > Deroplatys truncata. The sequence continues at coordinate 225,137,451 of CM060983.1, read as the reverse complement.
ATACTCCCTCACCCCAATATGCCTAAACATTATAACCGAGCTGCTATTGGTTAATAAAATGCGCCAACATTCGCATCTATATTTATATCCAATCAAAATTACGAACACATATGCTCTAGGGAAGAAATTCCCTCCATTTCTAAGAAAAGCAGGCGCTACTCTGACATCATTTGCTTGCCTCTTCTAATTAATAAACAACTCACCCCCTCGCTCATTATTGCCCGCTCTTATTGTCAGTTTCAGTGAGGTCGTGTAAACTTATTTCCTAACAATGCTTATAATTAACAAACATCTCAAATCATTGTCATACAATAATGCTAATTTACACTACAATCACTCTAGCATTCAGTGTTGTGATATAAAATACTGCGTCATATGCCCCTATAGAAACATAATTATAAATATTTACAACTGGTTTGGAAATTTTATAATTGGGTTTTTAGTCTCCTGAATCTTGTAACACAAGGTATTTATTACTTGCACTTAACACTGCACACGCATTTAACACACAACATATATTTTGCCTTTTTCTCGCCACTATTCACTGGCTCGGGTCTAATGTGTTTATACATACATCTGACATTACAATTTTTTTATAGCAAATACTGTACCCTGAACTATTTAGTTACAAAATGTTTATACTTTCTTAGATTATTGACATAGAAATTTATACACTTAAGATTTTTTAACCTGGTTCATCTTGTAATTATTGAACATATTTACCAAAATATTCATCCTTTACACAAATATATTTACATCTCTTAATTCTAGACACAATTTCACATTATCTGTGTGCTACATAAGTATTTGTTTTAATTATCTTTACCCCTTTTTTGTTGTTTTGTACTTTATATTCAAAATACTATTTGAATTATATCTACGTACTTTTACTTTAATATAACACTAAGTTTTCATTATTACATGCTTCATTTCAAATGCTGTTACAGTTTACTAAGAAAATGTTCTTTTTCCCCTTTAAACATTTATTTTTGTCCAGAATTTATTTCTATTTTTTTATGACATATATACATAGTTAACCCTCTTACATTCCAATACTTTGTTCTGCAGTTCAGCTTTAACTATCCTGAATTTGCTTGCTTGCTTTTTTTTTAGCGGTCATTGCTATTCCCTTTCCTGGATCAAATTGTTTATGGCTAAACATTACTTGTAGCTGTATCGTAACATTCCAAAATCTGTTCATTAATAGCCACTTAAAGGATTCATATGAAATTTGACCCCCTGATACAATTTGTAACCAATCTAAAGTTTTCTGGTCCAAACATCTTTTAACAACTATCATTTTCAATGCTTCCGGCATCTTCTTAATTTGAAAATACTCTGACAAGTCTGCAATAAACTGTACTGTACTGGAGTTTTCATTAAATTTTGGAAGTGGAAAATCACTTAAAATATGATTATAGTTTTGAATGTCCCTTACTCCCATATTTAATTTCTCTAGTGTTACTTGTGCACTCTGAGTTTCAGCATGAGCTATAGGTGAAGCCGCCGCATCACTCACATTATTAGTCATACCTGAGGTACTACCTCTATCATTATTCTGTACATCACATACATTAACATCACATATATTGACCCTTGAATTCAATTCTAACCTATTTACAGTACCTTGCAGACTTTCTATTGTCTGTTCCATTTTTTATTGTTCTCATTTGGAACAGTTTGGTGCTTGTTAATTTCAGAAGTTAGTTTTTGATTATTGATAGACAAAACTTTAACTTCTTCGGACAATTTATTTCTTTGTGTTTCCGACTCCTTCTGAATTTCAGATATCTAACTTGCACCTGCATTCATCTCTCTTAGCTTACTTGAAATGCTACTCATTCGACTTCCTAACTCTGTACATTTTACACTAACATGTTCAAACTTTGTATCGACCTCACTTTTTTGGTTAGATATTTCCCTGCTCATGTCTGACATTTTCTTTGAAACTTCCCCTATCTCATTTGCTATCTTTCCTGATTTTCATTTCTCATTCTTATCATACTACTATCTAGCTCCATAAATTTCTTTTCAATTTCTTCCCTGTTTTGATCTAATTTATGCTCTAATTTCTCGTTACTCTTACCAATTTCTTCCCTTAATTGATCTGTAATACTCTTACCAATATCTTCCCTTAATTGATCTCTAAAATTTCTCAGCATTTCCGTCATTATACTAGCATCAAAATTAACATTTCCTGCTATTCTATTCTCACTTTCTTCTAATTTTTCCTCTCTCAAATCCTACATTCAGCCATTTTCCGTAACCTGTATTGAATTACAGCTGTTACATTATCCCCTTCCATAATTATTTCTTCAGTATTCTTAGTAGACATTGTTTTCTTAATCCTACCACTTCTTAATAACATTTAAATTCGCACAATTTTTTTAGGATACAAAAAAAATTTACAATTTTCTAACCTTTCTGATGCTATCTGATGATGTTGCTTTGATGTCCAGATTCCTGCCCCTCTCTCCTAGATGTATATGTCGCCTCTGCGTCATACTACGATGGATCTGCGTCGTCTCGCTGTTTTGGTGTCGTAGTTGAATTCCCCTGTTGCCTTCTATTCTCGTAATTACGATGTCCACTCATCCGCGTCGTCAGTCGTTCTGGTGGTTATTTCTGGAATCTGCATCTTGTAGTTAATTTCACTGCTCCATTCGCTCCACGTCCTGGTTCCTTCGTCACTTCCTGGTTATTTCGCTCCTTCCTGGTTAATTTGCCCCATGTTGGGCGCCAATTTGGAGTAGATTATATTTGTTGGTAGTTGGAAAATGCTTCATGTTTATCTGCCCCATGTATGGGAGCCAATTTGTCGCAGTCACTTCGTGTTATCTATTTCTGAGTGCCTGTTACTGTTTTACTACTTTGAGTTTGAATTTTGGGTTCTTTGTCCTCTAGCTAGCTATTATTACTACTCAGTCGAGCATATCTCTTGAACAGGGTGTGTAAACGGAAAGGATTTGTTACTGAAAAGATAACACTTATAAAAGAATTTGTTTTTACACTTTTATTACCGTCACAATTAATTAATTTCACATATTGACTCTTGATACGCGCCCGACTGAAAGTGTTATATTTTCTAATATCACTATATTCACTTATTTGCTGCACATTATTAATTTGCGCATTTCACATTTATAACAAACGTTACGACGTGAGAGATTCTATTAAACTGTGTGACGTATAACCCGTGAATAATTCTGATGAACTGAGCGATGTATAACCTTTGTATGATTCTGTTGGACTGCACGACGTATTACCCGCGAGTGCTTCTGTTGGACTGAACGACGTTTGCCTTGTGAATTATTCTGTCAAACTGTGCGTTACCCGTCTCTGGCACGGAATTTATACTCCCTCACCCCAATATGCCTAAACATTATAACCGAGCTGCTATTGGTTAATAAAACGCGCCAACATTCGCGTCTATATTTATATCCAATCAAAATTATGAACACATATGCTCTAGGGAAGAAATTCCCTCCATTTCTAAGAAAAACGCGCACTACTCTGACGTCATTTGCTTGCCTCTTCTAATTAATAAACAACTCACCACCTCGCTCATTGTTGCCCGCTCTTATTGTCAGTTTCAGTGAGGTCGTGTAAACTTATTTCCTAACAATGCTTATAATTAACAAACATCTCAAACCATTGTCATACAATAATGCTAATTTACACTACAATCACTCTGGCATTCAGTGTTGTGATATAAAATACTGCGTCAAAAGTAGGACCTCCTACTGTAAACACTATAATACAGCAAGCTTCCTGCTTCAGCAGTTTACTTTAGCATTTGTGCTAAATAGTATTACAAATGTGTTATGCACAGCTTCAGTACCTTCAATATCCTTGGAATTTCTGGTGATTATTCAGCTGAACTTCCTACACATCTCTTTCTTATATTATGCACATACATTCTTGATCTCTCTCAAAACTATAATGTATCTTTCATTGTTTTTCAATCTGTGCAAGGTCCCCTCAAAGATAAATACCTACTACAAATGAACCTGTTATAGTCTCCCCCTAAACGTTTGCAGTGTTTAAAAACAGGAGTGTGGTGTTATTAAGTAATGATGAGGAGAGAAATATGAATAAGCAAAGTTTCAATTTGTATAAAATCTGGAGTGTACTACATGCAACATTTGTAACTAGCACTGATTTGGTTTTACTGTTATTTTTTTGGCATTTAAGTAGCCTGTACTCGCTATGCACAACAGGGATAATGGATGCACTGGCCACAAGTAATGATAAAGATATGTCCTGAGTAATGGTTTAACATTGCAAATCTCTCTCTCAAGTCACAACTACAATACTTGTGTGATCTATGAGAAGAGAGGTTGTAAGAAAAGTAAATAAATAAACCATGCTGCAGGAATAATGATCTGCCATTGGTGGTCCCATGTCATAGATTTATGGCACATAAAAGTATTTAAAGTGTGATAAAGAGGCCTCTGAGGAAAATTTCTGGTCTTTCACACCCAATACAGAATGCTTAGAACCATACTAGTTAAAGAGCATCTATAAATAAAACTCAATTTAATTTTCTGCCAATTGGTTTAGTTGAAAATAGCACAGTTTTATAAGTAAAAATGCTCTACTCTTGTTTGCATTATATTACATCACCTCTTGCTGATTAGGATAGTAAAAGCTTGGGAGACAGTGCATACTTCTATATTCCGTCAAGCTGCAGTATGTATTTCCTTTAAAAGCAGTTAAACACATGATCTGAATAATTGATAATATTCTGTTTTGCTTTGAAAAATAGCTTCATCAGCTAGATATATATGAAACCTATTTAGATTTTGGCACTTTACCTCTTGAGAAAACTTGAATGAAATTATACGCCTTTGAGATAAAAGTTTAATCATGTATATGAGAAAATTTATTAATTTATTTTTCACATTCCTGCCTAATGTGGGCATGCTGATATTCTCATTTATATACATCCTGTAAATGGAACAGGTATGTATCCAATTCTAAAGCATCTTAAGTTTATAGTTGTAGTGCAATTTCAAAATCTGTAGCATAATATAATTAATTTCTGTTTTGTAAGTTAGCTTAACTGAAGTCGATCACATATATGGTACTGCATGCTATTCAGATTTGGATTTGGATGCAAGTGTAGCTAAAGATATTACAATACATTAATGCTTCTTCAGATTTACATTAAAGCTTTTACGCAAATGTTTCATGAGTAGCACTTACAAATAACGCTGTAAACCAATTGATAATTTTAAACACTAGACATGAACATAACCTAAAATGTAATTTATATACATGTCATTGAGCATACAAGATGCGGTTCTAGTACATTGTTGGATTACTGAGCTACAATAGGATACCGTAAACAATAGTTATAATTACCTTCTTATTAGCTTTTCCGTTCACGAAAGCTATTATATTTATAGAAAAGCAACATCAATGGTTCTAACATTGATTCGGATTTACACATGCTGCCTGACATTTAAGTTCAACAAAATATTCTTAGGTTTGTTGCATCTTTCGAATACCGTTCCTTGGTTATTCTATTTGGAAAACTATGCCACACTTCAAAGTTTCGTTAAAAATAGTGTTAAGAGTTTTGACGTATAAGTTTTACGAATATCACTTTAATAACGGAAAACCATATTCTTTTGACGCAAACATTTCATGAATATCACATAAAACTAACGTGGAAAGCCATTCGACAATTTTAAAAACCAACCTAAATATAAACTAACACGCAAAATACGTTTTACCTTTGCCCACCCTGCTTGTCATTTAACCTAAAATGTTTGGTCTTCCAAAAACAATCCAAACACAATGGTTAGTTCCTTACGCCCTGACAGTAATATTTAAGAGTGGGTGTTGGGGTGAACTATTCTAATGTATAGATAACATTTTCAAAAACTTGAAAATATATTAATACTTGCTGAAAACTTACCTGTCTGTAGCAAATTCAATGCGATGTCTTATGTGTTCCAAAATTTCTAACATGGTAGTTTTTGATAACCTGTAGCGTTGCCGAAACTCTTGGTCATCCCACTCCTCGAAATTGTCCTTTCGTTGCCTTATTTTCAGTGTTTTTCTCCTATTGTAAAATATTGCTCCAACATTTCGTCTTCTGAATCACTCTCAATAACCAATCTCTGCTGGTGGTACGCCATGTTTCATTCGGAAATACGAGTTAACTCCAAGGTATCATCTTTATCCACCACTTGAGGTGGTGGTTAGTTTACCTCCAGAAATAACTCCCAGGTAGCCCTTAACCAAAGACTGTAATACAGTCGCAGTACAGTACGTACGATGGTTCTGTGCCGGTGACCTTGTTTCTTCGCGCGCTGAAGAGAGTCTATGTCTAACGCCAGGCAACTCTCTGTCTGCCTGCCTGCTGGAAGACGTGGGGCTTTGCTGATACGACATAAACATACACCACATCACTACATGACTGGTTTATTGTCACTATGTTCAGATTGCTCTATCATTCTTTTATATTTACACATTATACACAAACCTTGTCACATAAATGCATTGTGTTAAACAAGCAGGGGCTTTATTAGTGTGATAAACACTCTACACCAGACATCACCACCGTCGTTTTCTTCTGCAAGACTTTCCCTTTCATCGTCATCAGTCTTCTTCTCGTTCGCTGTCACTATATTTCCTAACCTGGATTACAGAACCTTCTAAGACATTTTCAAACAGGCCTTGTTGTTCTTCAATGTATTTGTCTTCCTACTTAATGTGTTGAGAGGCATTTTCCCACTTTTCTACGCTAATGTCCTCAACATGTTGTTAGCTAAGCTTAATCAATAACATCATGTAGTTTAAAAGGGTGTTCTACCAAGCTACCCATTGCTTTATATCAGCCCAGATGAGTTCTACTCGAGTAAGACCGGAAGACTAGGGCGGTAATCGGAGAACATTGTGTGCATGGCTTACAAACTATCAACGTAAATATTCGGAATAGGTTTTGACCCTTATTTAAGTTGTAAAGCTCCAAACTTAGCATCCTTTCTTAGAATGGGGCAAGTTCTGCATGTATTTTGGTGTGAGGCGATGGGGCCTTTTCCAACTACACACTATGGTACGGTGCGTTATGCATCACCAAGACAGATCTGAGAGGCAAGGTAGGAATTAGTTTTTCCATTAGCGATTTCTTGGTATTTATCCCCATCATTTTGTGTTATATTGACCGTTGTTATTTTTACATAAAACGTCGCAGAAGGCAAGAACCTCTAATAAACACACCAAAATACACAATAACTATATGCAATCCAAGTTTAATTACAGAAACACAGGGGTGTCATTTAGGGGGCAAGGGGTCAATTGTCCCCCTCCCCTAGGTTACGAGCAACATTATTGCTCTACCAAATGAAACATTACAATTGTACTATTAATAGCAATATTTCACATTTAAGAAATAAAACATTATATATATCGTTACAATCCACATGAACATTTGTGAAACTGCTCCAAGCAATCTTGGCCCCCCAATGCAGAAACTGAAATCACGCCCCTACAGAAACATATAGTGACTAATTTATAAACATAACGTTCAAGGTAGCATCAACAGACGGCTGGCAAGAGAGATGTTACTCGAACTATTGCTGCCACTAGACTGAAGCGATGGCACTCACTGCGCATGCCCGAGAATTGGGGGCTCGCTCACTGTACATATAACCAGTGCGCATCGAGCCCTCACCGGCACAGAACCATCGTTCGTACTGTACGTAATCTCGGATAAATCTTACCCCAAACCTTAACCGGAGATCGTAAAACAGGCCGTTAAAGGAATAAAACGATTTAAAGAAGCTTTAAATAAGAACAAGAATCTGTACAGCCGCAAAGGTACTGAATATATTAACTCAGAAATATAATACAACTAAAGCACGTTACATTTAACTCTGTCCTTCTTACACATATTTGTCATTACGAAAGAGAATACAACACGCCAAATATATGATGTAAACTCGCTTCAATGAAATGCTATACGCCGCTCCACACAGTATAAGAATTTTGAAATTTACTTACGCCCGAAGATACACGTTATAAGTAATTTAGAATAAACCAAAAGGTGTGGAGACGGCCGTTCCCAGACAAGAAGCTCACTCCAAGTCCTTCTTCGATGTTGGTCGAGAACGAAGTGATACACTGTCCTTTTTCCTCTTCAGGCATCACTCGGTGTACACGCTGGGCAGTTCAGGTGATGACGTTGAACCAACATTAGCGCCACCTGTATTGGCGGAGACGGCGCAACCTGGCGAGCACTGTAGAACTTTGTGCAGCCGACCCCAAGAGCTGTGGCCATCTTTGCGAAAGTATCCCTCTAACGGCCTGTATTACGATCTCCGGTTAAGGTTTGGGGTAAGATTTACCTGAGAGTTACGTACTGCGACTGTATTACAATCTTTGGTTAAGGGCTACCCGGGAGTTATTTTTGGAGGTAAACTAACCACCACCTCAAGTGGTGGATAAAGATGATACCTTGGAGTTAACTCGTATTTCCGAATGAAACATGGCGTACCACCGGCAGAGATTGATTATTGAGAGTGATTCAGAATATATTTTCAAGTTTTTGGAAATGTTATCTATACATTAGAATAGTTCACTCCAACACCCAGTCTTAAATATTACTGTCAGGGCGTAAGGAACTAACCATTGTGCTTGGATTGTTTTTGGAAGGCCAAACATTTTAGGTTAAATGACAAGCAGTGTGGGCAAAGGTAAACATATTTTGCGTGTTAGTTTATATTTAGGTTGGTTTTTAAAATTGTCGAATGGCTTTCCACGTTAGTTTTAAGTGATATTCATGAAATGTTTGCGTCAAAAGACTATGGTTTTCGGTTATTAAAGTGATATTCGTAAAACTTTTACGTCAAAACTCTTAACACTATTTTTAACGAAACTTTGAAGTGTGGCATAGTTTTCCAAATAGAATAACCAAGGAACGGTATTAGAAAGATGCAACAAACTTAAGAATATTGTGTTGAAATTAAATGTCAGGCAACATGTGTAAATCCGAATCAACATTAGAACCATCGATGCTGCTTTTCTATAAATATAATAGCTTTCGCGAACGGAAAAGCTAATAAAAAGGTAATTATAACTATTGTTTACGGTATCCTATTGTAGCTCAGTAATCCAATAACGTACTAGAACCGCATCTTGTATGCTCAATGAAATGTATATAAATTACATTTTAGGTTATGTTCATGTCAAAATTCTCTAAAAAAAATCTCCAAAACCGTTCACAATCTATAATAGTCTGTCCGCTCGCCTTGTTACTAATGACCAATAATGACGCTATAATGTTGCAGATTACCACGAGATAGCGTTGTATAAACAGTGAAATCACTCAGAAAACTATTGCCAAGGAGAAATACATATCTCTTTGGTGTTGCCAACTTCTCGCCCAGCATCATAAACCTTAGGGTTACTAACCATCGGTTGATATGCGTTTGTAATACGCGGCAATGCACCTAACCTTCAGGTAGCGATAACTGATAGGTTACAAACCATGACTTTTAACCGGAGATCGTAATACAGGCCGTAAGAAAGAAAGAAGGAAAGAAAGAGTTAATCGGCTCTAAACCGGGAACTTGCTGCACAGATCTAAAGCAAGCGTGGGATTTTCATAACAAAATACACCTTTAACACATTACCTGTGGTTTATTAAGGTTGATATGGTGCCACTACATTGTACACAAAAGATTACTGACAAACATTGGAGGAAGATGGTCCACATACACACACACACACACACACACACACACATCCACTCGTCCTGAAGACACACACAAGATTGACTCTACTAGTGACGCCTCCAGACTGAGGAGGTGGAGAGGAAGCGTTTCGGTCGCTAATAACGCAAAGATTAATTATCTTGCGGCCGTTTGTACGTCAATACAATATTATGACATAGCATATAATAGTTCAGCGTTTGTTATACGAAATAATTTATAATACAATTATTATTTGACAGGAGAATTAGAACTAAAAGCTCACCAAAACACTGGTAAGCACAAAACACGGGTTCGTACTCCTGCATCTTCGTCCAATGTTAACGACGTTTCTTTGCAAAGAGGAATTCCAAACCTAGTGGTCTGTCCATGCAGCTGATGACACCCTATCTTTTCAACGGTCAAACACCATCAAAGTTTATATCAAAGGACTGTACAGGAAAACTGCAGAAAGTGTTATTCAAAGACTCAAATATAACTAAACAAAAGGCATGTGCTCCCTCTAAAACACAAGCAATTATTAATACTGCATTGTCACCTCACTCTGTTAATGTGTCTGTTGAAGAAGTTGTAGAGGGTATTTCATGTTTTGGTGTTGCAACAGACGAGAGTAACTATGTTTCCGTGAAACCAGTTCCAATTGTAATTCAATACTATGCCGTTAAATCAGGGGAAATTCAAACAAAGGCAATAGAAGTTAAATGCACCCCAGATGAAAAATCTGAAACAATTGAATCTTACATATGTGATACAGTAGATGTAATGATAACAAATTTGTTGCTTTTTCCGGGGACAATACGAATGCAAAGTTTGTTGGAACTAGTGGAATTGGTAAGAGGTCGGGAAATAATGTTTTCGCCCACTAGAAAAACAATTTAAATGGCAGATTGGTAGGAGTCGACTGACCTGCTCATGTTTTACTAACTGTATTCACCATGGTATTGATTCAGGTCTCACATTAGAAGTTGATTCCATAATATTAAAAATATTTAATTATTTTTCTATTTACAAATTAGCCACTAGAAGTCTTAAGGGCATTGGTGATTTTGTAGATGTACAATATAGGCAACTATTGAGTCATTCTAAGACTAGGTGGCTGTCACTTTTCCCTTGTGTTACAAGACTAATTGAACTGTATCCTGCACTCAAATAATATTTCATTTCCCAGGATGAAATTCCAATTTTTATTAGTCTTTTTGTAAGATGAGTTTAGTGAAACACGATTATGGTTTGTTCATTCTCTTATGTCATTATTTCACCATAATGTTTTAGCCCTAGAAAAAGAGAAAAATTCAGTGTGTTGAATGTTCTTGAAGAAAGACAAATCCAGAATTTGAAAATCTTTGAAACTAAAAGACATTTTGAGAAAAAAGAGGGATGAAAGTTATGGTTCTAAATGGGATATGCTAGAAGGAGAAATAGCACATGTGCATGATGCAACAATTAAATATCTTACTAAATGGTTGGTTCAGTATCAAGAATTTTTGGTGTTTACAATGGGTTTGAAGAATTTTCCAAACTGGGAAGATATGGAACAAACAATTCTGTATCGAAATGATAAGCTTAATATTAAAATAGATTATATAAAGTGCTTTGACCAGTTCTGCAGTTTTTAGAAGTTTTTGACGAACCAGGCAAATGTTAATGGAGGAGACCACTTGTCAAATGATATCTGGTTTAAATATCCCTAGAGACAAAGAATGTTTCTTGTTCCTCACAGCTACTAAAAATTGCAATTTTTCTTTGCTATTCCTAATCACAATACTAGTGCAGGAAGAATGTTTTCACTAGTCAACAATCAGTGGACCAAAGATAGAAAGACTCAGTGTTGAGTCTGTTAAGGGAATTATAATGGTGCATATAATTATAAATTTCTCCTCTTTACAGTTTTATGATTGTTGTTGCAAAACAAGAAATTGCTTTCAGAAATTGGGTCATCAAATAAATATCTGAGTAGTTTAGAGAATAATGATATAAATAAAAATGACTACTTTACTAATGGTGATTTTTTATAATTTGTATTAAAATCTGCCATAAATTATTGTTAACGTTGTGTGATTAAAAAAAATGATATTAAATACTATCTACTATATATGTTTCAGTTGCAAATCATACAGTTCAATATACACAGTAAAAATATTTTAATGATGTAAGAGTGAATTATCATAATTTAACTTAGGTAAATGTCGAGTAACCTATAACACTTTTGCAAGTTTTAGAATGAATGTATAAATGTCCTCTTTTGGGAAGACTGTCATCTAGGGTTAGGGCGCTGATGACCTTAGATGTTTAGCGCCCTTAAAAAACCCCATCTCATTTTAGGGGCGTGGCTTAAGGAGTTCGGGCGTTGCCAACCGTAAGAAATGAACGCGCGAAAGATAACAACTATGGAACACGAAATTCGCAATGCGGCGCGGTTATTTCAAACACACAATTTTTCGATGTTTGTTACATTGCATTGAAGCACACTTATTGTACAAAGTTAACCAAACCTGCATGTTGATTCATACCCAATGAAAATGCTGTTATTTCAGGCCAAACACATTATCGCACATATACGTTATTACACAGAAGCAGTGGTAGCTGTCATTGTCCATTGTTGTCATTGTCCTTGAACTACAAACACAAATTGTTGTAAATTAGGTGAAATATCAGCAGCATACCTTATTAGACAGAAGCGGTGGCAGCATTGTTGTCACTGTCCTTGAGTCACAGAACACACTTTGTTGTATACCCAGTAATAAGTACCTCAGCTTGCACAACTGCATTTTAATATATTGGTGGAGTTTATGATCTTGGTTCCAGATAGAAAAATAAAAATCACACGACTTTCTCTATCACTCTTTTTCAAACAATACTTACAAAAGCTGATTCTTGGTATCTATTTCTTGTTAATCGAATTGTTCTACATTCACATGGCTTTCTCTAATCATTCTGCTACAAACTATGCTTACAAGAGCTTATTATTTCCGCTTCTTCTTGTTAATCCAGACAAATGTTCAATTTACATTTACAATTTTGTTATACGATACAGTAGGTAAAGTGAGTCAGCTTTTTAAAGAGCGCGTGACTATGTGAGGGCTTTGAAATTCGATTCTCTTTGCGTGACCACGAGAAAATATCGAATACCGACTTCCCATTTGAGAGAATTGTAAGTAGGTATTTGAAAGTTTAACCCAATGACAAGGAATATCTCAGAATGGTTAACTTAAAAAAAGAAAGTAAAACAGAAATGCTTTGACATAAATTGTGTGCTTTAACGAGAACAATTTTCTTTTTGTAGTAAGATTTTTTGTAGATAGATTTGCCTATCTTATGGTTTACCAATTGTGCAAAAGTTACTGAGAAATAAGAGGACTTCAGAGGATATACCCAGGAAATGCAATATATGCATTTGACATGAAAACATTTTAAACATGTCGTGTTTAATCAAAATCGTCAGAGTCATTTTTGAGAAAATAAAAAACTTTTGGGAAAAGTTTCCATGTAAAGGGTAGTTTGGGGGGGGGTAACTTTCTTGAAAATCTTCCTGACGCATGTTTGGAAGGTGCTGAACTTAAAATACCAAACTTGTTATTTAACGACTTTTCCTTTCTGAGTTTGCTGTTCAGACACAGATGCGTAGTAGGACTCTTGTAGTATAATCTCTTACAGCTTAGTGTTACATAAAAGTCATTCAGAATGAAGCACTTCACTGGTTATTCCCAGAAAATTCGAGATATACCTAATTATATTTGCCATGAAAATATCTTAAACAATAGCGGATTTAATCAAAATTGTTGGAACCATTTTTGAGAAAAGGGATAGTTTTGGGGTAGAGGAATTTTCTTGAAAATCTTAACACATTTTGGAGGATACTAAGATTGAACAATTTTTTTTATTTATGTTGGTCACACACACATTTGCTAAAGATGTTTCTTTTTAATTCAGGCACTCTCAAAACGTGTATCTCTGATGAAATCTCGGTATCGAATTTTTGCGTAGAATGCAATACTTCCTCTACTTGCTATACGTAAGTGATAGTGAAATTAAAAATTGTTTCAAGACGCAAGGACTCGGATGTGTGCTGATATAAACAGTTATTTAAAAGAGAAAATGTAAAAGGTTGCGCAACATTTTCTTCCAGAGGCAAATGAAACACGAGGTGGACCTTCTAACAATGCTGAAAAGCTACTGAGCTGTTTTCATCTGGGTACTATAACGCTAAACAGAATGTGAGTGAGGTCATAGTGAGCCGCTCTTATTACCGGAAGACTGGTAATATAATCAAAGCGATATACAGACGGTAATATAATCAAAGCGATATACAAATAAACTTACATAGAGCAGAATGTTCGCACAAATCAAAACCGGATTATAACTAAAGAATTTCAATTAAAACCAAACTTAAATTTAACTTTCAAATGAAACTCTTTCATCCAGTTTAACTTTAATTCATGGTAACATCTTATAAATTCTTGGAATTACGTCGTGATGTTTTATATAGATGCAGAGGTAATCAATATAAAGGTGCAAAAACAGAAGTACAAATAACCCACTTTCAATATATCAGTTGGTGACTGTTTGTAATATTTTCAAATAAGGAAATGAGGGATTGGATTTAGAAACGGCATGAGCATTATCTGTTGAAAGTTGGGTGAATCTAAATGTCTGTTTCATTTGCGAAATCTTTAATTATAATTGTGTTATATAAAATTTGCATCTCTATTAGGTTTCATAAATGAGAGTATGATTAACATGAATGAGTATATGAATATTTAGGTTCAGTAAAGATTTAAATCGCCTGCTGACAGATGACGTGTTTGTTTACTCAGATGATGTGTCGTGGTGAAGGTCACTGAGCAAAAGCATGGGAGGTGATAGCAATAGCCCATCGAAGAGGGGAAATTTTTAATTATACCAAACCACGACCTGATGATCGTTTATCAACTTGCTTGGAGCTACAGCTCACAAGCTTTTGCTTGTTTTTATTTGTATCACCCAATGTCGTTCTTTAAGTTTAAGGTCCCTAACTTGGTAGTCGTATCGCTTGACGAATGAAATGGGTGAAATGATGCAAATGAGCGCGGGGTCCATAGAGCTTACAGTTATCCGACATTCGACTTCTCAAGATAAGGGAAAACTCCGAAAAACGTTTATCCGAACAACTCACCCTAACCGAGACTAGAACTCGGGACCTCTTGAATGTGAGGCAAACACACTATCCGCACACCGCAGAGTCAGCACTTTCTATATTGTTTTTATAACCACATAAACGAAATGTGTCATGCAGGTTTATCTATATTAACAAGGAGATAGAAGAAGAAACTTTTATAAGAATAATGGGTAGAGAAAGTTGTGTGAATCCAACATCAGGTTTTTAATTAAGCACAACCTTAAGAGCCGAATCTTTGCAGGGTTGCAGTAGTTTAGGCACAAAAATGTAAAGTGTAACATCTTGTATTGTCGCAGTAATCTGTTCGTGTTATCTTATTTGCTGAGTGCCTGTTATTGTTTTACTATTTTGAATTTTGGGTTCTTTCTCCTCCGGCTAGCTATTATTACTCAGTCGAGCAAATATCTCTAAGCAGGGCGTGTAAACGGAAAGGAGTTGTTACTAAAAGATAACACTGATAAGAGAATTTGTTTTTACACTTTTATTGCCGTCACAATTAATTTCACATCTTTAATCTTGATACACGCCTGACTGAAACTGTTATATTTCCGAACGTAATTACTGTCGTAATAGTTGTCGCGTACTTCACAGTCTGTAACTAACTTTGGGACTCGAGAGATTCTTCCAAACTGTATTATGTGCAATTTACGATAGATTCTTCAAGACTGCGCGACGTGTACCTCACGAATAATTCATTAAAACTGCGTAATGTATACCTCGCGAGAGATTGCGAGAACTGCGCGATGTGTACCTCGTGAATGATTCTGTAGAACTGCGCGATACTTGCTTTTGGCTCAAGAATTTATACTCCCTCACCCCGATATGCCTAAACATTATAATAGAGCTGCTATTGGTTACTAAATCGCATGCGCACCTTCATTGGATATATGTACCTTCATTATCGCGTATGCTGAAATTAAATTAAATTAAAGTGAGTTTTATTTATGGACGCTCTTTAACTACTATGATCCTTAGCGTCCCATTCTATATTGGGCGTGAAATTTTGCTCAGAGGCCTCTTTATCAGGCTTGAGGTTCTTTTACGTGTCGTAAATCTACGACACGGGACCACCGGCTTTACTTCCCTTCCGAAGGAAGCCATAATAAGGATTTTTATATCCGAAATAATTCATCGCCCTCCGCCGGGTTTGATCCCGGGAACTAGAAGCTAGCACGGTACCACTAGTCCACGGAGGACGACAGGGTATGCCGACGTGACCAGGAACCCAGACAAACGATAGGCTGATCCCATCACTGGTAAACTGTTGGGAACAATCCTGGAGACGCTGCACGATAGGATTACGAACGTACAGCGCACGAAGGCTAGAAAGGACGCTTAGAGAGTCCGTGCATAAAACTCAATTCTGCAGACCACGCTGACGGATAAAGGACAGAGCTTGTTCCAGAGCAATAAGTTCAGCAGTAAAAACCGAGCACTGATCAGAGAGACGAAAGATAAAACATTCTACACCAAATAAAAAGGCACATCCAACTCCACGATCATCCTTTGAGCCGTCAGTAGAATTAAAACAATGGCTGCCAAAGCGCGAATGAACTTCGGCAAAAGCCAAACGGATGACCGGATCGGGGGTCGTGGACTTTGACATGGACGTCAATTCAAGGTGGCAAGATATTTCGGAATGCAGCCAAAGAGGGAAGTGTGTGTGACCCCTGTGTTGAGGCACACGGATAACCGGCAAGCATAGCTACAGAGAAGAACGTCACGACGATAAGAGAGCGGAGGTTCTACAACTTCTGCATAAAGACCCAAAACTAGACTGGTATGAAAACCACCAGTTGATAGTCGGAGGCCCTGGTGGTGAACTGCATTCAAGCGACTCAGGTGGAAGGTCGCGCAGCGGAATACACAATACACCCATAGTCAAGCTTTGATCGAACCAATGATCGACAAAGTCGCAAAAGTAGCGTGCGATCTGCACCCCAAGATGACACTTAAAACACGTAAAATAGAAAGAAACGTTCACACCTTGCTTTCAAATAGGTGATATGCGACGACCAACACAACTTCCTATCAAAGATTAATCCGAGGAATTTCGTTTCGTCCGAAAAGGGGAGGAGTGCCGCACCGAGTCGGAGACAAGGTGGAGGGAACGCTTTTCTGCGACAGAAATTAACGCAGACTGCCTTCTCGGCAGAAAATTGGAACCCGTTGGCAATGCTCCAGGAGTGAAGGCAGTTAAGACACTGCTGTAGTCGGCGTTCCAAAATACAGGTGCGACGAGAAGTTGCGAAAACGGTGAAATCGTCAACAAAAAGCAACGAGGAAATTCCGGGTGGAACACAGGCAGCAGTGGCGTTAATCGCAATTGGAAACAGTGTGACCGTTCTCTTGGATAAAAGTTGAAGATGAAACCAATCCTACACGCACACGAAATACACGGTCCTTCATAAACTCATAAATGAAGACAGTGAGACAGCCATGGAAACTCCACTGATGAAGTGTACGTAAAATATGCCCCTCCAACAAGCTTTATCCAGGTCAAAAAACACAGCCACTGTTTGACACTTTCCCAGGAATCCGTTCACAATATGCGTCGACAGAGATACCAGATGGTCGACGGAAGAGCGATGGCGACGAAACCCGCATTGAGCTTTCGCCAGAAGGTTCTGAGACTCAAGCCACCATGTCAACCGCCCGTTGATCATGCGCTCCATCACCTTGCAAATGCATCTGGCGAGGGAGATAGGCGGTAGCTGGAAGGTAGTTGGCGATCCTTCCAAGGCTTAAGTATAGGGACGATGGTGGCTTCGCGCCAAACTGAAGAAAAAACGCCGCCTTGCCAAATACGGTTATGGAGCTGTAAGAGAAAGAGTTTACTGTCGACTGAAAGGTTCTGTAACACCAAGACATGAATGCCGTCCGGCCAAGGAGCGGAGTGCTTAGAGAAATGGAGGGCGTGCTTCAGCTACCTTATTGTGAAAAGGTCATTATAACACTCCTGATTAGGAGACCGAAAACTATAGGTCACGGAATCCAGCCGGTCTTTGAGAGTGCGAAAGCCGACGGAATAATGGTCACAACTGGAAACCGCCTCAAAGGCAGCATCCAGAGTGTTAGCAATGGCAGCCGTATTCACTATAGTGGCCTTGGAAACCTGAAGGCCATACACAGTACAATGCGATACTTTACCGGAGAAGCGACGACGTTTATCCCAAACAGCAGAGGAAGGCATGAAGCTATTAAAAGACTCGACAAAGCGAATCCAGGCCTTTTTGCTATGCTGAATAATGTGACGAGCCCTGGCGCGCGATTGTTTAAAAGTAACCAAATTATCAAGTGTAGGGTGTCGCTGAAACACCCTGAGCGCAGCTCTACGGGCACGAACGGCGTCCTGACAGGCCTCGATCAGCCACGGAACAGGAATACGCCGAGGGTGGGAGGACCAACGTCAATGGAGGACCAACGTCAGTGGAGGGCTAGTCCACAAAAGACACGAGGCTGGAATACAGTATCCAATCGGCTTTATGGAATTGCCAGGTAGGTGCTCGGGAATGTTGGACGTGGTAAGACAGAAGAGACACGATGCAGAGGTAATGATCGCTGGAGTAGGTGTCAGTGACGACGTTCCACTGCAGACGACAAGCAAGCTGGATTGAGCAAACGGCAAGATCCAAGTGAGAGAATGTACCAGAAGAATCAGAAAGAAAAGTAGGCTCACCTGTATTGAGGATGGAGAGGTTGAACTGAGCAAAAATGTCGGAAAGAAGCGTTCCCCTTGCACAAGCCCTAGGCGAACCCCACAGGGGGTGATGGGCATTAAAATCTCCCAACAGAAGAAATGGTGCTGGGAGAGCGGACAGGAGATCTCGAACGTCCTCGTTAGCGAGGAGAGATGATGAAGGTGAATAGACTGAGCAAAGAGAAAAAAAAGCCGGGGAATTGAATCCTAACGGCAACAGCTTGCAAGTCGGACGTAAGTGTGAGAGTCTGAAAATGAACGTCGTGACGCACTAATAGCATGACACCTCCATGAGCAGGAGTACCCTCATCCGGTGCAAGATTGTAGCGAACCGGGGTATACCCTCGGAGATCAAAAGGATCGTGAGGGCGAAGCTTGGTCTCTTGCAAACTCACGACCATAGGTGAATGGGAACACAATAAAAGTTGCAGTTCCGCCCTATGCGATCGTACACCACGTAAATTTCAGGTCAGGATAGCTATGAATAAAAGGGATAAACTGTCTTCTTAGAAGGGCGGCTCAAAATTACCTTCTGCTTAACCTTGGGGCTCGAGCTTTTGGTATGGAGTTGTTCAGACACCATAGGATCCTCGAAAGGAGGGCCCACGCGCTCAGTGCCAGAAACCGATTCAAGTGCCGAGAATCGGTTATGGGTGGCAATGAGTGAAGGGTGCCGCTGAGCGCGACTTGTCCCAGGAGCATCCTGGGACTGCTACCTCAGAGAAGAAGCGGAAATTTTCTTACCGCGCGCACACGGAGGGTCTTTAAGAAAATCTTCCTTGCGAAGTTTCTGCTTGGATTTCTTCTGAGTGCCTTGTGAATTCTGTACCTTAGGACCAGCTTTAGATGGCTTAATAACTGTGCTAGAGATGGACGGCCGAATGGTAGTTGCGGTAAAGGCAGTCATGATTTCAGCATCCTTCTGGGATACTGGCGAGGTAACAACAGAGCTGAATGTACCCGATCGCAGAAGCGCAGGTTAGCGCATATGGTAACACCTCCGGGCTTCAGCGAAGGATGCTTTTCGTTTACCCGGATCTCCTGGATCGCCTTCTCGTCCAAGTACCGCGGACAGTCGGCAAATGACGCAGAATGAGATCCTTTGCAATTAATGCTGACGGGGGCTGATGAAAAGGGACCATCGTGTGAGGGCGGACTACATGAGGCACAGATGGAAACGGCACTCCTACAAGATACTTGCATATGCCCAAAACGTTGACATTTAAAACAACGCAGAGGTCTAGGAATATAGCTCACCACAGTGCATTTTACCCTGCTGAAAGACTCGTGGGCAGATCGACGCCATAGAAAGTGAGAAATAGGGTACGAGTGGGTACCAACACTCCATCACGTTTAGCCTGTACTCAATGAACTGCTGTCACCTTTTGATCAGAAAGATAGTCGACCAGTTCATCGTCCGACATACTATCGAGGCTATTGAGGGTTGAGTTTTTTATTTATGGACGCTCTATAACTACTATGGTTCTTAGCGTTCCATTCTATATTGGGCGTGAAAGACCGGAAATTTTGCTCAGAGGCCTCTTTATCAGGCTTGAGGCTCTTTTACGTGCCGTAAATCTACGGCACGGAACCACTGGCTTTACTTCTCTTCCGAAGGAAGCCGTGCTAAGGATTTTTACGCCCGAAAAAATCCATCGCCCTCCGCCAGGTTGTAACGACGCCTCGACAGGAATTCAAGGTGCGGTGCTTCTCAACACGGATGGGATAACCTTGGAGAAGCGTGGCGCGCAACAAGGTCTTACTTTGTTGATCGGACTTACTCTGAACCAACAATGAACCGAGGCGAAGGCGAAGGAAGGAACCGGACCAGCAATAGAGTCAATGCCTTTCTGTATTATAAAAGGCTTCACCTTCTCAAAGGTTTGTCCTTTCTCTGTTCGCGTAATGACTAAGTAACAGCCAGATGACGGTGATGCTACTTCTGTTATTAAAACTTTTCGGCGTGTTATTAATAATGGAGAAAGAGGGCTCCATAGCGAAAGAAATCCTCCACCACTGCAACCGTCTGCGACTTCAGGCTCTGTCCTCCCGGACGTTACCCGGCTTGGGTGATTGCCCTATCCCTACCGGTCTCACCCCAGGGTCACACCTCCCAGAACATAGACAGAGGGACGCAATGGCCGTAGGGAGTCAGCAGCTCATGTAATGCCCCCCCCCCCCGCGGGACTGCAGTTGAACACACACCCTACATGACGACCCCGGGTAGTGGGGATGACGCCATTATCCACTTACCCAGCTGCGCACTCAGTGCGCAGGTATCCGTCAGGCAATGTCCACGGAGGATTAAAATAAATAAAATTGGAAAATAAACCAAAAGAGTGTGGGCGTTTTGCACGCAAGGTAGGCCGGCAAGGAAGGAAAAGAGATATGTGAATGGTCGTGGTGTGAAATGTTTGTAAATAGATTAGAGAAAAAAGAAGCGATGGTGAGTGGGGGTATGGAACGAAATGAAAAGAACGCACGAGAGCGCACCTTATGTCCCCCGGTCAAGAGGACGAACACACCTCGACCGGACGAGGGTGATGAGTGGCTCGGGACCCCGGGTGTGCCAAACCCGTACTCACATAAAGTGAGCCCCTGGGGGTTGGAAACTGCGTTGAAACCGTGGGACAGCAACCACGGAAATAGAAAATATCCCTGTTGGTAAGACAGGTGTTAATAAAACTATAGAACCTGAACCCAGTATAAGAAATAACTGTGGAAAAGGAAGAGTAAAATAAATGAAGATAAAGTGGCTAGTCCAGATGAGGGTGAGGACTGGCTCGGACACTCTGGGTACGTCAAAGCCATACTCACGTAGTGAGCCCCTGGGGGGGGTGAACTGTGAGTGTGTTTTGCTGGTGAGTTGTAGTGTTTGATTGCGAGTGTGTGGGCTTTGGCGTGTGAGTGTGTTTTTGCTGGTGAGTTGCAGTTTGTGACTGGGGGTGTGTCAGCTTTGGAGTGTTGGCGTATTTGTGCTAGTGAGTTGTAGTGTGTGACTACGAGTGTGAAGCTTTGGAGTGTAGGTGTGCTTTTGCTGGTAAGATGTGGTGTGTTACTGCGGGTGTGCGAGCTTTGGAGTGTGAGTGTGTTTCTGATAGTGTGTTGTAGTGTGTGACTGCGAGTGTGTGAGCTTTGGAGTGTGAGTGTGTTTGTGCTAGTGAGTTGTAGTCTGTGACTGCGAGTGTTTCTGCTAGTGTGTTGTAGTGTGTGACTGCGAGTGTTTCTGCTAGTGAGTTGTAGTCTGTGACTGCGAGTGTTTCTGCTAGTGTGTTGTAGTGTGTGACTGCGAGTGTTTCTGCTAGTGTGTTGTAGTCTGTGACTGCGAGTGTTTCTGCTAGTGTGTTGTAGTGTGTGACTGCGAGTGTGTGAGCTTTGGAGTGTGAGTGTGTTTGTGCTAGTGAGTTGTAGTCTGTGACTGCGAGTGTTTCTGCTAGTGAGTTGTAGTCTGTGACTGCGAGTGTTTCTGCTAGTGAGTTGTAGTCTGTGACTGCGAGTGTTTCTGCTAGTGAGTTGTAGTCTGTGACTGCGAGTGTGTGAGCTTTGGAGTGTGAGTGTGTTTGTGCTAGTGAGTTGTAGTGTTTGAAGGCGAGTGTGTGAGCTACGGAGTGTTAGTGTGGTTGTGCTGGTGAGTTCAAATAAAGCATGCATTTTGAATTTTCTGGAAATAGCCTGTGAACTCCCGTTCATTCTGATTGAATTCTGTAATGCGCTAAGTATCTAGGAAACTATGAAATGCTCTAAAATGCAGGAAAGATGTACAGTTTGAGGCAAACAAATATTTTATTGTGTTAGCATTTGTGATAATATTCCAGGATATGTCATTGCACCTTTGCACTTAAAAGTGTATTATAAATGTTTGCATAATCTTTTAACAGCCTTAGGGCTGTTCTAAGTCTGAAAAATCATTTTATATTACAGCTGCTTTACCCGAAAATTCATTCATTTAATATTTCTTGCTTTGTACAGACTGAAAAAAGGACTTGCTGAAAAGCACACATTAGTAGCTCAAAACGCTTTAATAATGTCATTCTTTGCAGCTTGGTTGCACAGAAAGTTAATTTGCTTTCAACTCCTTTTATAAAACACAATAATAACATTACAATTGATTCATTCACATGACTTTCTCTACCCTCTATCGTTTATTAGTAGATACATAAATTATTCTTAATCAAACTTTTTTTTCTGCCTACTACATTTTAATATAAAAAAAACTGATTGTTACACTCACATGACTTTCTCTACTCTTGTACAAACTATTTTTACAAACGATTATTCTCCATATGCTTCATGTTAATGGAGATATCGAGATGTCAATCTTATTGATAATTTTCTTGTAGGTGCAAGGGGAATATGGTAGGTTTTAAGCGATAGTCAAATATTTTAACGCTGGTTGCTATGTGGAGTATTCCATTCTCTTTGCATGTCCAGGACATAAAAAAATGAATAACGAATTTGAGAAAAAGTATTAAGTATTGGAAAATTTAAGGGAATAACAAGCAATATCTCGCAAACGGTTCACTCAACAAAAGAAATGTATATGACATAAATTATGTATTTTAACGCGATCTACATTTTTCATGTAGTAAAATTTTGTCTATCTCTTATGGTTTACCAGTTATGAAAAAGTCGTTCATAATGAAGAATACTTTTGGAGACATTCCCAGAAAATTCGAGATATACATTTTATTTGCCATGACAATATCTTAAACATATGATATTTTAATCAAAATCGTTGAAGCCGTTTTTGAGAAAATTAAAATTTTCGAAAAATGTTCCATGTAAAGGGTAGTCTGGGGTGGGGGGATTTTCTTGAAAACCTTTCTTTCGCATCTCTGAAAGATACTGAACCTAAATACCAAGTTTGGTGTTTATCCGACTCTTCGTTTTTGAGTTATGCTGTTCACAGATACACAGACAGACAGACACACACACGGACATGTTTCCAAAAATGCTTTTTTTGGATTCAGTGAGTCTCACAACATGTATTTCCGGTGAAATCTCGGTATCGAAATTTTGGGTGGAATGCAATACTTCCCCTACTTACTATACGTAGTAGAGAAAGTAAAAAAGACTTTGCAGAAATATCTACATTAGACATTTCGTTATCGATACAAAGAGAACAGCAATAATCAAATATTTAAAAACTGGACGCTCTACGCTGCTTTAAAATTGCATTCTGTTTCTATGACATCACGAGAAACAACTGAATGTTGAAAGGACTTTAATGACCAAAAAAAATCTGATGTGTTACACTCACATGACTTTCTCTACTCTTGTACAAACTATTTTTACAAACGCTTATTCTCCATATGCTTCATGTTAATCGAAATGTCAATCTTAATGCTAATTTTCTTGTAGATGCAAGGGGAATTGGTAGGTTTTAAGTGATAGTCAAATCCTTTAAGCGCTGGTTGCTATGTGGCATACAATTATGTGTAATATACCAACACAGAATTAAATACTCATATAGGTAAGTGCCTACTAAAACCTAGTTAAGGTCCAATAATTTAAAATTAAACAAGGTACCTTGATTAAATGTGTTGTTATCCTCTGCCGTCACCACTTCGTGCTCAATTATATCTCCTCGTCTTTGCTGTCCACCTCCTTTTCAAAGAATAAATTCAAAGTCGACGCTGATGCTGAAGTTGATGGTTGAGAGTAGCACTGCATGGTCCCTATCTTTTGCAACAACTCTTTCAGCAGTTCATATGATTGGCAACATTTGCCTTCCCTTTTTAGTTCATATTTGACACACAATATTGAATGCAATGTCCTCACCTTCATTCTGTTCTTTTGATTTTGTATTGTTTACAAAACTGAACACTCGCTCGACATCTACATTAGAATGTGGCAGTGACAACACATTTAAGGCGATATTTGCCATTCATGAAAAGGAGTCTCTATAACAGTGCACTTCTATCCAAAATTTAACACAGTCATTCACTTCGTGCCACTGTACATTGCGTAAATTTTTCCACTGAAAGTCAACAGCTGTTAATATTTCTTTATCGTCTGTAAACAGTTTTGCTATTTCAATTACAGACCGTTTCACAGGTCTGAAACATTCATCAGGAGAAAATAGGGTAACTTTCCGCAAAACTTCAATGTTCTCGGGAAGATGCTGATGTAGTTGATTTACTAGACCAACAATGAATTTAAGGCACCTTTCGCGCATATCTTTCTCAACTTCCTGAGGGAATTTTTTAGTAGACATTTCTGTCTCAAATTCATAGCCAAGGTACAGTTTTGGATCTAAATGATCTTCCAGTTTGTCCCGTATGAAGTCTAATCTTTTACCCGGAAGCACAATTTTCATACATAGAGATTTAATAAGTAGCAATAAATCTTCCAGAAGTTCTGTGGGATCTGGTATAAAATCTCTGTGGAATAACAACGCTCATTGATTCTAGCTATACCAAAATGAGTTTTCAGTTCAAGCCACTGTTGAAGTATTCTGTTCACTGCTACAGAAATAGACAGCCAACGAGTTTCACTTACATTTACAATTTTCAACGGCAGTTCTCCTTCATTAATTTCTCCATACACATGCTTGTATGCGACCTGCCTGACTGATGAATGGGAGAACCAGTTGTAAGTTTTTCTGATTAGAAAATCGAAGTTCCTAGAAAGGAATTTTGCAGTAGCATGGGAAATTACTAGGTGTAGAGAATGACACACACATCTAATTAGCTGCAAGTGAGGTAATTCAGATTTCAGTTTGGCGTACACGCCATTGTTGACACCAGTCATCACTGATGCATTGTCAGTCCCAATTGATATTAATTTTGCAAAATTTAAACCTTAGTCCCATATACAAGTCTTTAAGGCTGAGACAAGAGCATCAACAGTACACTCACTTAGTAGTATTACCTGCAAGTAGGTTGCAACAATGCATTTCTTTGTTTGTGAATAGTACCTGATGGTTATACCTAATAATTTTGTAACCACTTTCATCAATCAGTAAGCTGCAACTCCTATCACCAATATCTTTTAATAACTCTTCCTATGACATTGCAAAATACAGCAGCACATTTTGTTCTGGTATCTTTAGTTCACTGGTGCCCTGCTATCCGAAAAACACGATTTACAGAGTTCGCGCATGTGATCAGTTACTCTGAAAGAACAGTATTTGCAATGAATAATGCAATTCCACTTGTTTTGTTTCAATGTTCACTGGTTTGAACGGTAACACATGTTGATGTGGATCACGAAAAGGTGCTTCCGCTTTTTTATGTTTGTTAGTGCACATATGTTTTGCCAAATCACTTAATTTTGCTGGTAACTGCACTTTACAATAGCACTTTGTGTCGTCTCCCTGCACAGCCACTTCTTAAACTGTTCACTCTGCTTGAAATCTTTGCCGGTACTGCAGTTTACCCATTTCAATAACTGTCTAAACTTGTAAATTTCTGTATTTCAAGTCTCTGATTGGCTAATCCTACTCCAATAGAATACCTTCATTTAACTAAAGCTTTTTCTGGTTGTTGATTGGCTATTTTTAAACTGTCAAAATTTACATTATTGCTAGTCTAATAATGACTAGTAGCATTTAAACTTCCTTACTCAAGGTTACCTCATCATTACTTCATTGTTAGCAACTTTAACTTATTATTCTCACAGTTACTACATTATTAAATTACGTAATATAGTCACATAACATTATTACACATAGATACAATAATATAAGCATATGCAATGACTTACGTACATTTTACAAATTATTACATACACATATTATTTCAAGGCGGGCTGTTATTGAATTTACATATTATATAATTTGACAGAAATCATTTAAGTGTTAAAAATACTGCCTCAAGTTTTACTTTGATGGCTCCTAATACCAGGTTTTAATCATGATCGCTGAAGTAGTATGTAGGAACACTTTTGAATAATATGCATATGTTTCAAAATATTTCTTTTTGATTTTCATGGTAATACAATCTTTAAATAAATCCAACATAATATCCACGAGTTAAAACTTAAGGGGTCTGATATTTCTACTTTCACAATTAAAAAATTGTTGAATAAGTTATAGCCCTCAAAATATGAAAATTTGTGATCGAAGGAGGTTCTCGCGGAGTAAATAAATTACCTTTATTTAGTTGTAGTGTAATATCTGGGTACGAAATTCCTACCATTAAAGAAACATAGATTAAAGTGCTGCCTCATTTGGAGAAAACATACAGAAGTTGATGCCTTCTTGTTACTTACTATGCATGAAATGCCTCCATTTAATTATCTGCTTCCTTAGAAACGATGGTCTTTATAATGCATTTATATTCCCCCCTCTATTAGGCCTACAGGTAATACTGTGTATAATCATTACAGGTCTTTCACGCCCAATATAGAATTGGATGCTAAGGACCATGTTAGTTAAAGAGCGTTCATAAAAAAAAAACAACTAAACCTTAATGTGCTACTTCTACAATTTAATTACGATAGGTGGTGTTATTGTGCAACCTAATATAATATTTGTTCCAACTTTAGATTTGTTACTAAGAATGTTTTATGAAATAACAAATGTGTTTACAAACGATAACATGTATCCGCAAACATTATAAATGAATAATGCATTAATGAATAGTTAATAGGTATTTGTCTCTAAACGTGTAAAGTAGCTCAAGGCCGTATTTAGTGGAGGGGTGTAGGGCTCAACCCACTCCCTGAAACTTCTGATGGTTTTATTTATTTAAATCTATATCAAACCAATAGGTTTGGGAAGATTTCCTTAGATAACAGCAAGAGTAGCACATTTACAAGGAAAAGGAAACTTAATATTTTCACATTACATAGGTAAGGTGACCATACGTCCCGGTTTTCCAAGCAGTCTGACAGTTTTGTGCTATAAAGTGGACTATCTTCATTCTGGTGAGATTTTCTTGTCTATATAATATTTCCAAGTAATTTTCTTGCCCCCGTAATGTCTATGCACTACACAGTAGGTACATAGTAACTGTGTAGCGTAGTGTTAAGTTCAAATCTAGTTATGGAAACCCCCTCTGAAATTTGTTCTGGATTCGGGCATGAAGTAGGCTAGCAAAACATGTACACACACAAATAAATGATACTTCTTGGCTAGGTATGATTTCATGCAGTGTTTAAATAATATCGCATTGCTTGGTTTTTATCGGTTGCCTGCAGGAAGGATTAAAATAAACAAACAAACCAACCCCTGGTGGAGTGTTGACCATGCATGAGTTGCTAACGGAAATGAAAAAAAGTTATATCTAATCATTCTGACAATCTTTTCACATTTTATGTAGAACTGAAACTTAAAATGTATCGCTATTCTTTAAAAAAAAAAACTCCAGATTAGTCGCTAAAACGTATTTAAAATCTGCAGAAATGAGACATGTCACAAGATGTAAAATCTTTTCTCCAGATTGGATTAAAAAAACCGCTAGATCTGGCAACAAAGTTGCTAAGTTGGTCACCCTGAGCGATGGAAATGTCTTATATTTCCTACAGATGTCACTCTTAAGTCATACGCTAGCTCTAATGCAATGCTGGCAACATATGAATAACTAATACCACCAAAGCTGCTAAGATACTCAGCCTCAAGGCGAAGCTGAGAGATGTTTTTTAGGAGAAGAGTGTAGCAGTTGCGGCTGAAGGCGAAGCGACGAAGGGCGTAGCTGAGGGATCTGCACATCTAGAACTCGAATGATTCACGTTCGCAGAAATAACACATCGCATACTTAGCAGATTTCACTTTTTATTTATGTTGGCAGTTCCCATTTTGCATATGCTTTAGCGAAAAAAATGGCTACGTTTGTTGTGTTCATAACGCGATTTTCCTATAAAAGTAAAACGCCTAAAAGAGGTGGGCACCAGTGTCGAAGAGATCACATCTACTTCTAAACTCACTCTTAAGGTAATTTATTCACTTTCCTTTTGCTTTTATAAGCAGTCTCAATATTGACACTCTTAACTGCAGAATAGTCGTGGCATAAAAAAATGAGGGGGAGGGGGGAGAAGTATAGTATGGGAGCTTTGGAATTTAGGGCAATGAGAAAGCTGACAAACTTGCAAAGCAAGGAAGAACACAGCTGAAACCCAAACCAGAGCCATGTATAGGCAACCTAAGTGTTCCATTAGGGTGGCTATAACAAGTGGTGTAATAAAAAACATACTCTTTGGCCTGGAAGAGAATTCCAGGAATTTGGTATGTGAAACTGTTTATCAAAGAACAATGCAAACCTCTAACTGACAGACTGCTTAAATGTAGTAAGTTTCAGTTAAAAACAAGAGTAGCCCTTGCCACTGGGCATGCACCACTGAGAAGCTACTCATATTAGGAAGGTTTCAGGGCAACACAGACTGTAGATTGTGCGGATCTGAAACTGAAACAGCTTATCATATATAATGCTCATGTGAAACGTTAGCGTCAAGGATCTTTGTGAAACTTTTTATGGAACCAGAGGACTGCTACCCCAACACACTATTGGGCCTGTGTAATCTGGTTAGGGACTCAGGACTAGTATGAAGGGGTACAAACATTACAAGGTTAGCACAATAAGCCTTTAGGCTGCAGTGCAACTGGAGCTTTTACAGACAGGCCCTAGTCCACCAAAAAAAAAGTATAGGGGTACAAGTCGCACTTGCTATACACATACACACAAGCAACTACATGTGTATTTTTATTACTTAACTGTGATCAATACAGATAATAGACATCAATTTAAGTTGTACATAGCATATTTTCACTATTGCTCCATATATGTTAATAGGCCTGCGATTGAACACTCATGCCATTGAATGGATCTGTTATTTATAACGAGCATCTTAACTCAGTTAAACATTTCAACACATTGGAACATGGCAAAATCAACAGAAATATGTTCTCTAACGAAAAAATTTCCACCGTTGGCATCATACACACAGATTGCAACCAGTGCATTATGGAATCTTTCCTTGTATTGCCAACTTCATAATTAAAAACAGCCAAGGTGCACCTTCAAGTGGAGCAAACATCTGAAATGGAAAAGGATAAGCTTGATTTATGATCACGGGATGTTAGGTCATTTCTTTTTTATATAAACTTAGGTTAATTAGCAACCAGTGGTTACACCAAAGCATGTAAGTAAAGTGCACATGTGCTCCTTAGCGGTGTTTATGGTTCACTACTTATTTAAGTTTTAGTTTCTCAAACATGCAAGGTTAGGCTAGGTTAAATTTGTTTTTTTTACTAAACTTCTGTTTCTGATTTCCAGGAGCGATAGATTAGGTTTAGTTTTATATATATATATATATATATAAAATTTGACTTCTGATTCCTGGGAGCAATAAGTTAGGTTATGTTTATTTCATTTTTACCTGTCTGGTTTGCACATTTTCACAACAAATTGTCGTTCAAAGTATAATGTGTTGTACTAATAGCTCCACTAATTCTTCTTTTTCCCAAAATCTGTGAGTAAACCTAAACATTTGGTGCTGACAGCTTTACAATGAATTTTCTTAGTCTAAATCTCAGGTTAACGTTATTCACCCTTATACTACAGCTTCTGTATTTTCTACTCTCATTTTGCTACGTTGGCTGCATTACTTTGCCAAATTTTGTTTCATTAATTTGGCAGAACTGCATCAAAATGTCATCAGGCAACTTTTCAGGGCAGATGGGAGGACCCTTTCCATTAGTCGAGACATCCCCTGCTACAAATTGATTCCATAAGTATTATGCATGTTAGACCCTTATTAATGTATACAGAATTTTATCCCATATTTTAATACATTTATGATAAAATTGGCATTTTTGTTCCATATAAAGAAGTTTCACAATACTCAATCCCACCCAGTGCATTATGGGAACATTGCATGTGCCATTTTTCTGCTACCAACATTGGCAATCACAACATAACGGAAGGTGCTGGCAGAATATCTTAGTAGGTACTGAAAATTTATCATGACATGACTCAAATGGTAATGAAAATGGGAGGTTTCTTAAAGCTATGTAAGTACTATTTTGGAAATGCACCAGTTGACGATAACCAAATTAATTTCCCCACATAGCACTAATACCACAAGATATTCTTTGGACTAATTGCCTAGATGTGTGTTTTAAATTTGTAAATTGACTTGTCATTTGTACCTCCCATTTCTAGTGTCAACAATGATCGCTGTGCTTAACTAACTGCTTTAACCTCAAATGAGTAAGAGACGAGCTCAGGCTTTCAGGACAGAGTGACTCACAGTGAAACCTCCAGGGACTGAAATTTGTATGTTTAACCCTGGATTGAGTTTAAATTAGTACGGGTTTGTAAGAGATTCAATGTTACTGTATTTACCAACAATGTTATGGTTCAGTATATTATACATGAAGAGTTCCATCCCCATATACAATAATGCTTCTGTTTTTAAGGGCAGTGATTGAAATTTCAGGGCAACTAGAAACCTTAAGATTACTTCATTTCGCCTTTTAGGCTATAAAGTGTTATAAGCTTATGAACTCAAATTTCAAGGAAGGAATTATGTACTTTAGTAGCAACAACTCAACCTACAGCCTTAACAAAGTGCTACATTCACAATGTGTTCACATGCACACTAACCTAAACCTCTTCTTGCATTAATTGCCGAAATGAGAAAACTTTGTGGCTTACTATGACTTGCTATGGTTTTAATGTCCTATGCTTACCTGAGTAGCACAGAAATACACATAGGCTATCCTCAAAACTGGGCATGTCATGAAAACCATTTGTACAGCAGGGAAAATAATTCAAATGTTTAGGATTATAGAGATTTGCATTAAGTCATTACATTGTTGAAAGTGGAAATTCCGATAAATGTAAATAAATACTACATAGATGATATCGAAGCAAAGTTATAATCTGTTTCATGCATGCTGCCTTCTATTTGTTTTGAGGAAACCGCACATGATTTCCATTTGAAGGGGGCTACTTGCTGAACATTTCTGGAATAAGTATCGGAAAGAAAGCATAATTATAAAGTGAAGGTGTGTCTGAAAATTTAAATGAATTACAATTACTCAGCCAAGTTTAAAGTATGTGCTGTCCAAGTTTAGCTGAGGCAAATGATTTTTATAATTCCTGACACACAGTTTAAACATAAGCGTTACCTGTGCCATGCATTGTAAGACAGATAGAAACATATAAATATACATTACCACTGAATTTTGTGTTCATCTTTTAGAAAATTAATGTAATTTGAACTATAGAGATTTGTTAGTAAAATAAATAAGGATATTATGCAGATGTTAGAACTTATTGTTAGCCGTAGAAAGAGCAGAACTTCAGCCATTAATTCTGGTTGTTGCTACTTAGATCATTTCCAATTAAAGTAACCTCTGTGCACATAGACTCACTAAACTTAAGGCTAACCTTGGATTAAATCTAGAAAACACAGGATCCCTTAGTTTCACTGTGGTTCACTATTGCCTGTGCTCGTCTCGTATATGTACCAGATTATCATACCAGATGTATATGTACCAGACAACTAAGGATCTTTTCCAACAAACAAAATTGGTAATGACACAATGGTCATAAATGAACCTGCCAGTAACAGTACGTTTTATTTGTTTTTTTAAGTTCCAAGTTCATCATGATTACAAAAATTAATATAAATAAAATAGTTCAAATGAATTGGTGATTTGAAATGAGATCCAAAGGAAATCCAAAAACAGGAAGTGTGATATAAATAATATTCTAGTACCTTTCAATTATGTTGTAGTGCTTTTTAACTGTGCTCATTGATTGCAACATCCTTATAAAATAGCTCCATGTTGTTAAGTCACTTGCTGCAGTTTTTAAATAAGCTGTTTTATAATTTAAGATGATTTGTGAGTAACACTAGAAGGACCGGCAGTAATAGTCTACTAGAAGGTTGTGATTATATTTCCTTGTTTTAAAACACTAATCAAATGTGGATATTATCAAATTTATTCCATGATTTATGCACTTTAGCAACATACAGGCGCACGTTTATTTTGAATCTTAACATATCATCTTAAATATTTATAACTTATAATTAATTCATAAATGTTTGAGGAGTAAATGTGGTGTGTATCTTTTATTATGTCCCTCTCAAGAACATTAGCATTTTAGCATAAAACTGAATAAAAACAAAATATTGGCCATGAAACACTTTGAAGTCTGATTTTACTCATTCGAAGCCACCTGCTGCATTATAACTCTTAACACATGTGGTATTCAGCGTTGCCTAAACAAGGTCCACAAACACACTTGTTGCACTTTGCACATAAATGTTTGTTCCCTCTGCATCCTCTTAACTTGACAAGTTGTGCAAATGGTGCTATCTTGCAGTACTATATTAGAAAGTGTAGCTTTTACCCTTATGGCCTTACATGTTGAAGCCAATTCTTCTGCCATATTGCATATGAACTGACACTTTATCACCTGCTACTTCCTTATAGAGTACCCATGCATTAATGGCTACCAAGTTCAACACATTGAAAAATAACATGCATGGGCAATTTATGAAATCCATATTTCACAGTGCAAAGTTGAGTCATTTGGTCGATGATATCAACATCATATTTGTAATATGCCATAGATTCTGGTAGTTTTTTTTAGCGTGGTAACACTGCCATGCATTGAACTCAAAAGAAGCACATTTTTATTCATTTTCCCCCTGATATCATGTTAGAGTCATGTCACCTAACCTACAAAGTTTAGTAGTATGCAACGGCATTACAGCGGAGCTTGCTGATTGAGGAATTTTCCTTCCAGATTTCTTCACTGTTCCCACGATGCTTGTACACTTATGTTTCAAACTTTCAGCAAGACATTTACTTGTGACAAAATTGTCGCATGTAATATTTCTTCCTGCAGAAACAAAAGGCTGACACATTACAACATGTTCTGCAAAGGCACGCTGCTCATCTTTGCCAAGATAAGAAAATCAATTCACAAGATACCTGGAATTTGTATCCACTGCAAGTCAAAATTTGATTCCAGATTCGTCTGATTTATTGCTCATATATAGAATGTACGAGCATCTGGCTTTGCATGGAAATAGTTGCTCATTCACAATTATACTTTCATATGGAATGTAACATTGCAAGCAATTCCACAAAGGGCTAGCAGGTGCAAAGCGATTTGTCCTTGTTCTCTGAGAACGTGTGTTCTTTTCATCAAATCGCATAAACCGCAAAAATTTCAGTGAAGTTGTTTCTGCTCATTGTATTTTGGAAAAATGCTGGTCCCCATGTATTTGACCATAACTTCAATGGAAAGTTGTTTGTTCCTTATGCGCCTCGTAAATACAACGGTGATATAGTGACTTCGATTGCCTGGAGATCAAAGGTCCCATTATTATCATGCAGTTCCTTGCATGCTCTAATCTCTGTACACTTCTTTATATTTTGAAGTATGCTGCCATCAAATTGTAACCTCCATGTACTAGAATATGTACCCTTTCTGACAGACCTTATCTCATAGCCAGTAGGTCCTGGTGTTACCTTCAAAATGGTTTGTTATGGCGGCCTTCCAGGAGCAGCTTGTGTTGGTACAATGGTCCATGTTGTTTCATCATTAGCTGTTTCACTACTTCCAATGGAAGAAATTTCTCTCACCAGAGTTTTTCTTCTCCTGCCACGACCACCTCTAGTGCTATTAGGTGCAGATAAGGGCACATTGTTGCTTGACGTACCTGAAATATAGTACAATAATTTAGTTACAGCATAAATGAACTTCATACTACCAGACAGTGAAATTGACTTAGAAAAATCCCTATAATGTTTTCCAAAGTTTGAGTTGAAGTACAACAGTAGTAATAATAATGTAAAAAAAAATATATATATATAAACATACCTGCTATAGATGAATCAGCATTAGTTAACATTAGTTCCTTCTTTTACTAGGTTCAAGATCACTGTCTTCGTCAATGGGTGGGATATATTCCTCATCAGCAATAGCATTTGTAAAATTATCCTCTTTTAATTCATCGATATTGCAAACATGAGGATCTTCACCTTCTGATTCATCATCGGATTTCAACATCAAATATTTCAGAATTTCTTCATTTGACAAACCACACCGCGGAAATGCCATTGTAAAGTAACTGAAATGTGGCTAACAATGTCACTTGAGCAATGAAGCTTTCTTATTGGCAAAGCATTGCAAGACGCCATAAATCAATCAGAGGACAAACACAACAATAGCTGTGGACAATTACGAAGGCTATAGCAATTCTTTGTAGTCATACACTTCATGTGTATTTCTTAAAAGTCACAGTGGGAGCTGTAGAATATACCATCTACCAGTATGTTAAAGCAGAGCACCCATCAAAATGACAGGTGTGGTCCTTCTAGTGTTGAGCGATGAGATCTCTCATTTCTTTTCTGGGTGTGGTGATGGAAGGCTACTTCGAAATAAATTAGTTCATTTTTAAATTTTGCTGTTTTATCAAATTCCAATTATACTTTATAGTTATAACAGTAAAAATATTAATATTTTAATAAAAAAACTCACTGGCTTATTAAGTAATTCTGAAGATATTATATAGGAATACAATCAATTTGATATGTCCGGAATACTGTTGTGTTAGGTGATGGTCACTATGAATGAATGAGAGGCAATCAGTCAATGGCTTCCTTCTTCAAAATTGCCTTATATATGACTACTATCTTGGCAATCCACCAATAAGCACTCTGGGTTGTTGTTTTTTTATGGTTATCAAGAAAAGCTAAAAATTTTCCATACTGACAGTTTTTATTATGGTTGGACATGTAAGACTTGAATTGCTGTTATTTTGATATTTTACCATTATTCCGGACATGTGCAAATGAAATACTTAAATATAATCAATAACAAGTAAGAAAACGTGATAATTGTATTAGTTATGTAACAAAAGTGAACAAGAAATGTGTTCAAGCAGTACATCAGGGAAGTTTCTCATGTTTTATTATAATTGCCTCAATGTCATACATGTAATTTTGATAATTTTGCTGAATGCATTGCATTTATATTCAAAAGAAGCATTTAAACAGTTCAGAGTTGGATGACTGCCTAAAGCTGACCTCACAGGAAGTATGTTTGTGTGCTTTTGACACAAAGAAAACTTTTCCAGATGCATGTGTAGTGGTAAATGGAATAGTGTGGCGAAGAGATGTGCAACTAAATTATATTAAGGACATTAATAGTAATATAGGATAGGCATGTACTGCCTTAAATGTTATATTTTGTGATGTGTCCTCCTGTTTAGATGACAGTTGCTTAGGAAAGAATGGGCTATGCTTAAACTATAAAGGAGCTAGAAGGTTAGTGATAAATAGTTGAAAGAGCATGCCGGGAAGGAAACTGACTTGGAGTCAAGGTGGTGATATTTACGTAGTACCTAAAGCAAGTAAGGTGCATGCTTTTCAGAACTGGTATAGGAGTTCAAAGGAAGTAAATAATAATAATCAGGGGACTGAAATAACACTACCTGGCGCAAGTCATAAGGGATATTTAAAGATATATCATCAAAATGTTCAGAGTATTTGGAATAAGGTACTAAACATTGAAATCATGTTACAGGAAAGGGATCTAGATATATTATGCTTCATCGAACATGGTTAACTGAAAGCAAATTAAAAGCAGTATACTTTCCTAATTATAAATTAGCAGCATCTTACTGTAGAACTACTAAAACACATGGAGGATCTTGTATATTCATAGGAAAAGATGTATATTTAAAGAATGTTGTAAATATAATAAAATATTTTTACAGAATACGAGGTGCTAATGTAGGTTTGTGGGTTAATAAGTTGCAGGCAATAATGGAGGACATTCTATGTACTATAAATATCATAATATGAGATTGCAATGCAGATTTTCTATCAGGGAAGTTAAATAGTCAATACAGGATCTTATTTCACTCCAGCACCTGCTACCATTATTTAAAGAACCTACTAGAGTAACATCAACTTCCAAATCAAATAATGATAAAGCAAGGATCCCAAATTGTAAAACATGCAAGGTTATTAGATTCAGGCTTTTTAGATCATGGACAAGAATTAATATTAATTATAGAGGGGCTAAAGAAGAGAATAAAACAAAAATTATTTAAAAACAAATATAAAGTAGGATGCAGATTCAATACAAAAAAGCATTGAATTTAAATGGCAGTAATCTAAGGAAAAGTGGGAAACTTTGTATAGGATTGGGGAGGTTAATTCTGCTTTTGAACAATTTATAAAAACAATGAGATATTACTTGGATTAGGCGATTCCAAAATTACGAAGAAGGGGAAAAAAAAAAGTACAATAAGGAGAAATAATGGGTAACAACAGGTATTAATAAGTCCTCTGCAAGACTGAAATTCCTAAGACAAATGTTCAGTTCATCATCAACGGAAAGCTTCAAATTATATTACAAAAGATACAAAAATGTATATAAACAAGTTATTAGAGCTGCTAAAAAGTATCATAGTTATAGTATAATTAATCCAGCAGATATCAGATCCACAGCAGTGTATTCGGTAGTAAAAAACGAGTTGGGGTCAACAAAACAAAATCAAAATAATATATCAAATGGTGAAATGGGGGAATTGATCACAAATGCAAAGGAAATTGCTCACTCATTTAATGACTATTTTGTAAATTGTGGTAATAAGCTAGTTGCTCCAAGACAAAATTTAGAGGAGGATGGAAAAGTATGTTGACACATACAATATTTTTCTATCCAGTAGACTATGAGGAACTGTAAAAAATAACACAAAATACTCATGTGGAGTTGATGAATTCCTGATGTAATTTGGAAAAGATGCTGGATGCTTGTGGTAAATCCTGTAATACACTTAATCAACATTTCACTAGCATCTGTGGTTTTTCCCAGAATCCTTAAAGACTGCAAAAATAATTCCTATTCACAAGAAAGAGGACAAACAAAAAATGGGAAATTATAGACCTGTATCATTATTACATTCCTTGTCAAAAACGCTAGAAAGAGTAATGTGTAATAGATTACTGACATTTCTTAAGAAATTTGAGGTATTGAATGTTGCTGCAACATCACTATACACAGTTAATATATAGTTTTGTAGAAAAAATATATAAATCACTGGATGCCAAGGAATTTAATATTGGAGTATTCTTGCATCTATCTAAGGCTTTTGACCTACTGAACCAGAAGATTCCTTTTTTAAAAAATAGAGATTTATGGGATTAAAGGGATAGCAAATAAACGGCTGAAACAGTACCTTAGTAATCGCAAGCAGTTTGTGGAGATAGATAGTAGAAACGAAGTAACATCTACAAATGCAATATTTAATTTGTAATATGCAGCTTGTTAGCATAGGAGTTCCTCAAGGTTCAGTCCTAGGACCAATTCTGTTCCTTTTATATATTAATGATTTACCTAATAATATCTCATCAGGGCACACCACCTTATTTGCAGATGATACAAACATATCAGTTTGTAGTGGCAGTACACATAAGATGGAGCAAAAACTAGCAAAGGTTGATGAAAATATAACAAGATGGTTCTCACAAATATGTTTGATAATAAATAAAGAATATGCAATATCATTTACGCACTTAAAATTAAAAATCAATATGAACCTCATTTGGTAATAGAAGATAAGCTACATAGAACAGGTTAAATTCTTAGGGATTGGATAGATTAAAATTTGAGATGGGATATGCAGGTAGAGAAATTAGCAGAAAGGTTAAGCCAGGTATGTTTTGCAATGAATGTTTTAAGGGAAAGGGTTAACCTTGAAGTTCTGAGAATCTTGTACTTCGCATATTTTCATAATATAATGAACTATGGTATTAATATTTTGAGGGAATAAAAGATGTATTATTTTTCAAGATTGTAAAAAAAAAAGTTATTAGAAATATGTTGCTTAAAGGCAAAAGAGAATCCTGTAAATCACTATTCCATTTATTAAATACTCTACTCTTTCCATGTGTACATATATTAGAAATGTTATTATGTTCAGAAACATTTATTGGAATTTAAGAAAAACCAGGATAAACACAAATATTGCACAAGAAACAGACAGCATCTAAGTAACTGTCACTATATGAAGAAAGTGGTATGTGTAATGGTATTAAAGTATACAATAAATTACTTCCTGATGTCAAGGAAATCTTTCTTTTGACAAATTTAAAAAAAAAGTGTAGGCATTGTTAATAAAAAATTATTTTTATTCATTTAAAGGTATACCTAGAGAGCGTGTAACAGTGGTTAAGTCTGTGTGTGTGTTTGTAATATACTATGCTGTGTAAGTGGCGTGTCCTATATAATTATGTAATTAAATAGAATGAATAAAAATGTAATGTAATTGTTCTTTATGACTACGCTTGCTTAGAGACTAACTTGGAAAGCTGAATTGTACTTGAAAAATTTAGTTGCACAGCCAGGGATCAAACCATGAAGTTTTGCTACTCAGAGTCAGTGTTTTTGCTACATGATATGCCAGGGCAAGATGCACATACAAGCATTAAACCTTCTCGTTTGGTTAAGTAACACAGTGAACCTTAACCCTTTTTTTTCTTTATTCCATATTATAGTCATCTTCAGCAATACAATTACGCTATTTATAGCTGTTTTAGTT
This sequence comes from Deroplatys truncata, assembly GCA_030765065.1. Lineage (NCBI taxonomy): Eukaryota > Metazoa > Arthropoda > Insecta > Mantodea > Mantidae > Deroplatys > Deroplatys truncata. The sequence goes on along the minus strand of CM060983.1, from coordinate 225,098,351 downwards.
TGTAGCAATATTTGTTTTAACAAAACTGCAATGTTTTCTTTTTTTTTTAATAACAAGCAAAATCCTTGCAACTGCAGTCAAATATAGCCCTTGAGCATGCCATCACACCATTTATTTTACATGGGTCTTCCCCGTCCATTCCACAGGCACTTTTAATGTGTTTGCTAGGACTGAAACTCATGGTGTTTGGCTTTAAATGGTGGCCAGTATCTATAACAATCACATCTATTCGAATCACTTTGATTGTGGTGCCAGTGAAAGGGACGTAAAATCCAGTTTAGGAATTAGAAGAAGAGCAGTATATGTAGCAAAATAATTCTGGAATTAAAGAGTTAAAGTTGATATAAAATACAGATATCATACCTCGAAGGTGGCTTGTAATGTTGTAGGTGCTTTATAGTTGATGACTTCATTAGGGTAAATTTCTCAATTCCTACATACAGCAAGTGTGGATGAATAATTATCAGAACACAAATTAGGACTAATAGTCATCAACATTGCAAGTTGCCTTTGATGTATATCTAATAATATTTGAGGTTGCCTTGAAGGTTAACCATCGGATGAGAAGGTTTAATGCTCATACAGGTGTCTCAACATGGTATCTGGAATGGTAATACTATTGCCATGAAGAGGCGAAGATCCAGATGTGAGTCCTGGGCATGGCATTGAATTTTTCAAGTCTTATTCAACCTTCCAAGAAGTAAGTGTATTTGTGGGAGTTTGTGGCTGATGAATACAAAGAAGCTGAGGTTAAAATTATAGATATTTTATGGTATACATAATATGTTTCTTTCTCCACAGACTTGTTAATGAAATTAAGAACAGCAACGGTTGTGAAATAGTTACCAAAATGGAAATCAAAGAAGAGGATTCTCTCTCAGATGCCGTAGCTTTGCAGAATGGGAGGGAGTTCTTTCTCAGGGATGTTACAATGAAGACAAACAGTAATGCTGTGCTCCTGGATGATGATTGTGACTTGGCAATCAAATCAGAGACTGCTTGTCCCAGTTTTCGTCCACAGAAAGAGAGAGAATGTTTTACCAAACATCTCGTAAAGCAGATTAAGTCTGAAACTGTTACATGCAGCAAAAACTGCAAGATGGATACAAAAACAGAAATTGAGGAACGGACTCTGGTTTCAGACTGTAGTTTACAGAACAAAAGAGAATTTCATCCAGAGGATCCTGCAATGAAGGATGAGAAATGCAATGCCGATCATGAAATGGATAACAAAATAGAAATTAAAGAGGAACCTTGGTGGCTGGAAACAGAAACTCCATCTGTTTGTGATGACATTAAGGTAAGTTTTGTAGAAATCTACAGCAGTAAGAATTTTTGTTTGTGTTACACATGATAAAACATCTGTATTATGTAATACAAAATTAATAAGAAGAGATACTTTCTGAATGTGTACACTGTTTATCAGAATTTAATTCATTGAAAGTAATGGTGCTGATAGTTCTTGAAAATTATAAGATACTTGAGTGAAGTTTGGTTAAACCCTACCAAAATATTCTGAGATTGTAGCATCTGATGATCAACCACACTTGAAATAAACAATTAAATGAATAATAAGTGATTTCAAAAGGAAGTTCAATTATTTGAAGACAATGGACAGCTCAGTTATAAAACTTTAACCCAATGGCTATTACAATCCCACACTGCTTGTTCCCGAATATGCAATAAACAGATCTGGGTATTTAAATTGGCCCACAGTTAAATTTCTGCATTGCAAAACTAGTCTTTATTTTGTGTTTAGTTTTTGTAATATTTTATGGAAAAAAAACCGAATGAGAGGATATTAATTGCAATATTCGACAAGTAAAACTGTATTTATTTACAAAATGTTTGACATTCCAATTTATGGAGCTAAACGAGCTGTTACTTTTGCTTCTCGAATGCTACCAGGATTCAACACCTGCTTTGTATTGCAACGCTAAGAACCACAGCAGTTAAAGAGTGTCCATAAATAAAACTCAATTTAATTTTAATTTAACTCTGTATAGATGATTGTGTGAAACATTTGAATTATTCTGTTACAGGACGGCGATTTCCCTCCAGTAATATCAAGGTAAGGCTTGCATATTGGCTAATGTTTCTATTAGATGCATTTGGCTTCTTGATTTAAATTTTCCTTTAATTTTTTTGTTGCTTTCACATTTTTGTTGTAGCAAGTGTTCTCCCTGTAATAGAAATGTAAATATAATAATCAATCCATCAAATTATGTTTGGAAATTTGTTTTATGCTTCATTTTTATCGTATGATGGAGAGTACAGGTCATACTGTAGTAGAGGGGGTTTAAATCCTTATATAAGGGTAGATCAAATTCAAACTGTTTTTTTACTTTGTCTACTATATGCCTGGAGCAATTACAGGAATTGTGGTCCATCCAAAAATTCAGTATCAAGATTTTAATTGTTTTAAAGTCCTTTGAAGCCAACATAAGCATTTTACAAGAAAGATATGTGCAAGATTGTTAGGGAGACAGAGCATAAAACTCAAACAGAATGTCTCATAGATACAAAACTTGACATCATTTTGCATATATATATATATATATATATATATATATATATGTATATATATAATTTTTATTCTTTTGGATTTTCTCAAAATTGTCTATAATAATTTTGATTAGAATACCATAGGTATAAGATATTTCAAACTGATAAAATATAGGTCTTGAATTTTCGGTGAATATGTTGTAAAACTACTTTCATTCTGAATTAATTTTTTACAAACTTTTGTTACTGGTAAAGCAGAAGAGATGGCCAAAAACATAAAAATGCAGTTCTTATTAAAACACACAGTCTATGTCAATTGTGTTTGTGGTATTAACCATTTCCGATATATTGTTTCTGTAGGTTTCAATTCCTTTTGCTTCTTGTAATTGTGAAGAGTATACCAATTTAGCAACCCACTTTTAAAAAGTTTGACTCCTTTTTTAAAAATCGTTTATTGAAGCAATGAAAATAATAGCATAAAACAGTTCTACAGAGTCTTCTGATTTTGAAGCACACTTTCCCTAATAGATTAGCAATTTTTATTTCTTCCTTGAAGAAGGAAGTATGAGCAGCCAATTATGCAGTACTCCTTCATGGCTGGCATCATCACATAAATATTGTCTCCCACCCCACAAATAATAGTCACAGGAGAATAAATCTGGACTGTAAGGAGGGTTTTCATGAACTGTTCAGTAATTTTTTTTCCCAGCTTTTCACACATTAAAATAGCCATATTTGATCTCCATTTCAGATGTGTTGTAGAACATTTCTCCATTAAGCAGCTTTCATCCCAACCATAAGTCTACAGTAGTAGGCAGGGTTTACTGATCTTTTATGAAGAACAGCCACAATCAAAATGCTCTTACAGTTGAAAAAACCATTGCAAGCCCCTTTCCAAGTGACAAGCTTGGTTTGTCCTTTTTGTTGCAGCTTCACCTTTCCTTTATTCTTGCTTGCTTATTTACACTTGTGAATGAAATGGTGGACCCAATTTTAATCACAATTCCTCTTTCTCAACCTGGTAGCTGATAAGGAGCCATTGCCAGACTTTCAGGTCCTGAGTAACCAGATGAGGAACCTGGTAGAAACTTTCCACAGGTAAAGTTAATTGTCAGTGATGGATTGGTCACCTCTGTAACTGATTCACACTGCTGATGTAACTTCAGAGATTGGTATGTGCACGTCCAACCTCAATAAGATTACAGATATTGATCACACCTGTAACTGATTCACACTGCTGATGTAACTTCACAGATTGGTATGTGCACGTCCAACCTCAATAAGATTACAGATATTGATCACACCTGTAACTGATTCACAATGCTGATGTAACTTCAGAGATTGGTATGTGCCTGCCCAACCTCAATAAGATTACAAACACTGATCACTTCTGTAACTACTTGACACTGCTGACATAATTTCAGAGATTGGTATGTGCCTGTCCCCCTCAATAAGATTTCAAGCACTGATTACTTTTGTAAATTATTCACACTGCTGATGTAACTTCAGAGATTGTTATCTGCCTGTCCAGCTCAACAGGATCACAAATATTGTGTATGTTTTCTACAGTTGTTTATGGGTGGCTCATTTTCAGAGCTTCCTGTTCCACTGAAACTATTTTGTTGTACTCATATACTTGTGTCTTTGAAGCAGTTTCTTTTGAACTCTCCCTGGAATCTCATTACGTTTGCTGTGGTGAGAAACTTTATGATAATGCATTTTTCAATGGACATGAGCGCCTTCTGCTCACTCATTGTGCTAATGACCACAGAAGCAACTTACTGTTTACTACAAACTGAGTAATGTCTCCAGAAATTGCCATCACTGCTCATTCATTGTGGTAATGATGAGATCAGCGACCTGGTGTGTGTTACAAACCAAGGAATGCCTCCAAAAATCTCTACCACCCTTCACTCATTGTGCTAATGACGAGAAAAGTGACTTGCTGTATGTTGTGAACCAAGGAATGTTTCCAGAACTGTCCGCCATTGTTGATTCATTGTGTTAATGATGAAAAAAGTGAGCTGCTGTACGTTATGAACAAAGGAATGTCTCCAGAAATCTCCATTGCTCTCTCATTGTGCTAATGACGAGAAAAGTGACTTGGTGTGTATTAGGAATCAGGGAATACTTCCAGAAATCTCTGTCACTGTTCACTTATTGTGCTAGTGATGACAAAAGCGACTTGCTATAGTGTTATAAACCAAGGAACATCTCTGGAAATCGCCAGCCCTGTTCACTCATTCAACTAGTAATTAGAGAAGTATCTTGTTGTATGTTAAAAACGAAGGAATGCCTCCAGAAATTGCCACCACTGCTCATTCATTTAACTAGTAATGAGAGAAGTATCTTGTTGTATGTTAAGAACCAAGGAAATTCCCCAGAAATCCCCACCGCTGCTCATGTATTGTCCTTATGACAGCAGCAATGACTTGGTGTGGAGAAGTGACCTGCTATATGTTACAAATCCAGGAATTCCTTCAGGAATCATAACCACTGCTCCCTCATTCTGCTAAAATCAAGAGACTTGCTGTATGTTACAAATCAAGGAATTCCTTCAGGAATCATCACCACTGCTCCCTCATTCTGCTAAAATCAAGAGACTTGCTGTATGTTACAAATCAAGGAATTCCTTCAGAAATCATAACCACTGCTCTCTCACTGCTAATTACAAGAGACTTATGGTATGTTACAAATTGAGGACTTCCTCCAGAAATCTCACCACTGCCCATTCGAGGTCACAATCCAGTTCCCTTACTATCTGAACTACTAGTGGAGTTTATATTTGGTGCATTGTTGTCCACAGCTTACTACAAGCCTAGCATGGACTTTCAAGACTGGCAGATCTACAGGGTGCATTGTGTTAATTTGAGTACAGTAGGGCAATAAGGGTGTAAAATGTAATTTCTTGAACAAAAGTAAGCCTACTCTCTATACATACTGTAATGCAACTTAGTCTCTGCTTGAGAGAGGAGTCTGTATATGTGCATCAGACTGATATTATAGGATAAATATTCATGTGTAACACTGACACAATTTTGTCTGCTCATCATTTCATATGCAGTCCTTATATAAATTCCTAATCTTATATCAGGATATTCTTCTATTCAGATTTTTATATTTTGTATAGAATTGGTTCAGATGGTAACTTATTACATGTGGAAATATCACTCAGTCCTTAATAGTAATAAGCTACTGCAAAGTAAAAGAAAATAAGCGTTGCACATGCTTTACCACATCAAGCTTTGTTTGCTTCAAAACAAAGCTTAGTTCTAGGTTGACTTGTCACTTGTTGTTCTTTTTGGTTCGTCTCTGGGTTTTATGTTGTTATTTTAATATATTAATAATTCTGTAAAATGTCACCATTACGAAAACCTCTCCAAACAGGAATGTTGCTTTGTGGACAATTTGAACATTGGGGTGGTGGTTTAATTTCTGAACACTTTAACCTTTTATAATTTAAAATAGAGAGTTGAGGGTTGTTACACTACATCACTATAATATTCTTACTTGTTTATTCATATATACTTTAACCTTTGTTAGGTAGAAGTGGTGTTGTATGCCACCCAAAAGTACAGTATTTAAATTTCACTGGAAAGACACATTTGAGGTCTCCTGAATCCAAAAAGGGGCAGTTATGTGGAATGTGTTCTATGTTTGAGAAGCAGACCCAGAAATGAAAAGTCATTAACCTATTATTATAATCCAGCATTTTTTAAAAATGTATCACAGGTTTCAGGAAACTTCCTCACCCAAGCTAAGAGCAATGTGCATGTACATTTTTGTTTTTCTTCATCCCCTTTCAAAGATGGCATGGTGAATATGTACTAAACCAAAAATAAACAGCTCATCAAAACAAAACGTTTGTGTACAGATACCTATTGAAAGTAGAGGAAGTATTTCAGTCCACCTAAAAATTATAAATAAGCGTTTCACTATATATATATGTTTTGAGGTCCCCTGAAAAGAAATGAGATGTTAAAGAATGCTTGTGTATGTCTGAGGAAAGCGTAAAATGAAGATTCAGATAAATTCCAAATTGGGAAATTCCTTTGACCATTCCGTTGTTTCTCACAATTGCATGGGAAGAGTATGGAATTTTACGGTCAGCATATAGAATCCAGTTCTTAAACATTTTACTATTGCTATTCCCTTTGAATCTGTAATGAGATGTGCAATGCAGCTATTTCTACAAAGGTTTAATTGAATTAAAATGTAGTAGATAGAAAATAGCTTTAGTAAAAATAGTTTGTGTACCCACTAATAAATAATAAAGGGTAGAGAAGGCATGTAAATGTGTCGCATCAGGATTTTTTTTATATATATACTGATTTGAAATGTTGAATACTTCATCATTTTTAGAAGTGTTAGGTTACTGCTCATTTGTTCTTAGGATGCCATAGGAACAGTTATCAACAAGTGTACAGACTTGTAGATAAACACTTTTGTTATGAATTTATAGGAATTGCAAGGCAAAACTACTTTGAATAATTGCTGTTAAAGGGAACCTGGAAGTAGATGTAATTCTCAGTGCATATAACAAACATTGCTTGTGTTGTCATAAAGATCGGAATGATTTCGCCATTAACATGTTTTTCATTTGAAAGCTTTTATTAATTATCTAATGAAATTGTGTTTTAACAAAATTCATTCAATTGTCAATTATTTCTGACAATGTATCACAGTTAGCAACCAGAGATTCTGTTTTCAGTTCTAATTTTCTATTATACTTAATCATCTGGCCTCATGCTAGCCTCTGGTTACCGAGATCGCGGTTTTAAACTTGGTGGAGGGTAATGGATCCTTTCAGGTGCAAAAATGCTTAGCATGGCTTCCTTTGTAAGGCAAGTAATGCTGGTGGTCCCAGTTGTAGATTTTCAGCCATAAAAGGACCTCAAAGTCTGATAAAGAGATCTCTGAGCAAGGTTTCTGTTCTTTTACATTCAATATAGAATGGGACTAAGAGCCATAGCGGTTAAAGAACATTCGTAAATACAACTCAATTTAATTTAATTTCAGTCTATGCACAAAAGCAGTTTCTGGTGATAGCAGTGGTATATCATCATTGCCCTCTGCTGAAGTCCCAGGAAGAAACATAAGATTCTATAATGGAAAAAATTGTTCTGAATGTGAGATTCAGGGAAGTCATGTGACAGAAATGCCAACGGTAGAAAAAGACGTTCACTCAGAACTATCTAGTAAATGTATTGATGGGCAAATATATAACATGGCTTTATACTTGAAACAAAAGAATTTGATTCACAATGACAAAATGCCACACAAGTGCAACAATATATTTGTGAAGAGCTTTACCCATGTGTCACATTTAAAAAGTCATGAACCTGTTTATAGGGGTGAAAGGCAACAGAGGTGTAAAACCTGTGATAAGATCTTTCCTCACTTGTCACGTTTGAAAAGGCATAATTTGATTCATGAGGGTAAGAAGCCACATCAGTGTAAAACTTGTAATCAGAGCTTTTCTCAGTTGTCACATTTGAAAAGGCATAATTTGATTCATGAGAGTAAGAAGCCACATCAGTGTAAAACTTGTAATAAGAGTTTTTCTCAGTTGTCAAATTTTAAAATACATAATTTGGTTCATGAAGGTAAGAAACCACACCACTGTAAAATTTGCAATAAGAGCTTTTCTCAGTTGTCAAATTTGAAAATGCATAATTTGATTCATGAAGGTAAGAAGCCACACCAGTGTATAATTTGTGATAAGAGCTTTACTCAGTTGTCACATTTGAAAACTCATAATTTGATTCATGAAGGTAAGAAACCACACCGTTGTAAAATTTGCGATAAGAGCTTTTCTCAGTTGTCAAATTTGAAAATGCATAATTTGATTCATGAAGGTCATAAGCCACACCAGTGTAAAATTTGTGATAAGAGCTTTACTCAGTTGTCAAATTTGAAAACTCATAATTTGATTCATGAAGGTAATAAGCCACACCAGTGTAAAATTTGTGATAAGTGCTTTACTCTGTTGTCACATTTGAAAACTCATAATTTAATTCATGAAGGTAAGAAGCCACATCAGTGTAAAATTTGCGATAAGAGCTTTTATCATTTGTCAAATTTGAAAACTCATAATTTGATTCATGAAGGTAAGAAGCCACACCAGTGTAAAATTTGTGTAAAGACCTTTACTCAATTGTCACATTTGAAAACTCATAATTTGATTCATGAAGGTAAGAAGCCACACCGGTGCAAAAACTTGTAATCGGAGCATTTCTCAGTTGTCAAATTTGAAAATACATAATTTGATTCATAAAGGTAAGAAGCCACACCAGTGTAAAATTTGCGATAGGAACTTTTATCATTTGTCAAATTTGAAAACTCATAATTTGATTCATGAAGGTAAGAAGCCACACCAGTGAAAAAATTTGTAATAAGAGCTTTACTCTGTTGTCAAATTTGAAAACTCATAATTTGATTCATGAAGGTAAGAAGCCACACCAGTGTAAAAACGCATAATTTGGTTCATGATGGTAAGAAGCCACACCAGTGTAAAACTTGTGATAAGAGCTTTACTAGGTTGAAAATACATACTTTGATTCATGGAATAAGAAGCCACACCAGTGTAGAACTTGTGATAAGAGCTTCACTGAGCAGTCAAAATAAAAAACGCATAATTTGGTTCATGATGGTAAGAAGTCACACTAGTGTAAAGTTTGCGATAAGACCTTTACTCAGTTGTCACATTTGAAAACTCATAATTTGATTCATGAAGGTAAGAAGTCACACCAGTGTAAAAACTGTGATAAGAGCTTTACTAGGTAGTCCCATTTGAAAATACATAATTTGATTCATGAGAATAAGAAGCCACACCAGTGTAAAACTTGTAATAAGGGCTTTACTCAGTTGTCACATTTGAAAATTTGTAATTTAATTCATTCTTGCCATAAAGTCATACAAATGCTACATTTGTGAACAGATACTTTCTTTTTCCTACAGTATGAAGGAGTATATTTAAATCATCATGGGAGAAACTTATACGAATATGGACATTTTGAGTACTTATGCGATTTCACGAATTAAAGATGTAACCTACCTTGTAAGATAAGACAATTATACATATGTGACATGGCTTCATGGGATTTACAATATCTAATTTTTTTGTATATGGAAAAAGTTGTAAACTTTTCATCTTTAATATATTTCTTGTATAACGTCTGCAGCTTTGCTTTAAAACCATCAATCTTTAACCATAAGGAATGTTTCGGTGAGTGTTCAACAGGTTACATTCCACACCAAACTCAAAGCCGCAGCAAATAAGACATTTAGGTTGGATTTATGAGCAGCATTTGCACTGTAATTATAAAATATACCTTACAATAAATAAATCCTGTACAATTTTTTGAATACTTGTTTTTGTCTTAAATGTTATACAGCGTATGTGTAGTCTACATAAATCAGTGACCATTAAGCTTCACTTAGCCTTTTGAAAGTACTTAAAATAACATTTTTGTGATTTAATAACCACATGTTCAGCTCTTTGTTTCTTGTACACTTTTGGTGCTGGTTTATCCAGTTACGTTAATGCTTCTAGGTAGCAGATTGTTTGTAGTGTATGTTCCATTTATGAAACAAAAGATGTTATATAGAAAATTACTTACAAATATGTTACTAACATATAGAGAGATGAGATTATGTTTCTCCTGGACAATATACATGCCTGCCTTGATCATGTTTAGTGCTATATAATTTATTGCAACCTGATCCAATTACAGAAAATCAATGAGTTATGTCGTCACATGTGTATTTCTTGTACCTTACTCAATGTACAGCTTCAAAATTGAGTTCAGAATGCTTAAGCTTTAAAAAAAATGCCTTCTTCCTATCATTGAGATCATAGAATTTTTCTAATGCTGCTTCAAGTGTTTAGTAAGCCAACATTTAACAAAGTAATTTCTTTAAATGTAAGAACAAGTATCATAACTGTCTCTCAGGTAATTAATTGCTTGCTCCATACAGAAATCTTTACATAGTGTTGACATGTGTTGTACATGAAAATCCTTTGTGCTAATATATACTTGTCAGTATTTTAGTGAGATGATTATCTGCTTACACAGAAGTTATACAGAAATAAATAACCCGACAGTAATGTCTACTTGTATAATTAAGTACATGTTAGGAACAATCAGTTTGAACTTTTTTTTTATAATGCCTTGTATACGTGTGCAGCAACATGACCCCAAGTTCCTATTTTAATTTCCTTGCTCTACCAGCTGAAATATACCTAACTGCTCTGTAGACTTCAAATAAGTAGAGTTTCTGCAGTTTTATGTGAAGGTTGTGGATAAAGAGTTTGTTTGTGTACTTGGAATTGAAGTTGTTTATTAAAATTCAATTAAATATATTTTTTTACCATTTTTTTAATGCACGTGGTGTATTAAGTGTAAGTTGTTCAAAGTCTACTCAGTCTTAAACCTTTTTTAATATCTTTAAATGTGATGATAAAATGATTTTGGTGATAAACCGTATGAAGGAAAGTGACAGCGCTACAGTTAGGTTTGAACAGCTTTAAAAAGTGCCTGTAGGTTTAGGAGATTGAGGCAGTATTTTTAACACTTGAATAATTTCAATTAAATTTTATAAAGTGTAAATTCAATAACAGTCCCCCTTGAAACAATATGTATGTAATAATTATTAAAATGTATGTAACAGTCATTGCATATGCTTATATTGTTGTAAACATGTTTAATAGGGTTATGTGAATGCAATAATGTAGTTTAATAGTAAAAGAGCTGTGAGAATAATAAGTTTAAAGTTGCTAACAATGAGGTAACCTTGAGGCAATAATGAGTTTGAGAGTTACTAGTCATGATGAAAGCAGTGATAATGAAAATTTTGTGACAGTTTGAAAATAGCCAATCAACAGCCAGAAAAAGCTTTAGTAAAATGCAGGTATTCTATTGGACTAGGATTAGCCAAGCAGAGACTTGAAATACAAAAGTTTGTGGGTTTGGACGATTAAAAGATGGTCAGTTGCTGGCAGACCTTGATAGTGACCGGATGGAAGATGTGTTCTCTAAGAAATATTGCATATCCATGTGAATCGTAAAAGTATGTATACGCGATAATAAAGTGCACGTATTAAATGAAAAGAATGTACTATTTAATTTGTGTCAAGAATAAAAAAACAAAAGAAGTGAATTTAAAACTTAAACTCTGTGTAAGCCTACATTCTTGTTGCACCGCACCCTGATTAAGAGAAGCATGTCTAAAGTAATACTGACGCAGCCGAGGCAAAAACAAACATAAATACTATCTATAGAAGCAGTTTAATAACAACGTTAAAATATATTTTTTAAACTTGGAGCGTAACAACAAAAATACATCTTCAAATCAGCTTTTCATACGTAGCAGCTATTACGTAACAATCTATTTCAAATTAATGACCAAAGCGTGATGCAAACTCCAACAACAGCAAAACGCTTTCAAGTTGGCGCCCAACTGCGTGGAGGAAGAAGAGACAAGACTTAAAAGGCAACAACATCTGAAAAGAAGAGATCAACAAACAACGTAGAACTGCCAGAATCGACGAAACTGCAAGAATTCATCTCAGAACTTCAAAATAAACAACAGAATCCAAGGACAGCAACAATTCTCTCAGGAGTACAGGGCACGTGGCCAACAAATCAACAATCTACGTGGGAACACTGAATATAAAGGTTTAATAACAGCCAGAACAAAGGGTCAGAAAATTCCATTATACATTTAAATAATTGTCAGTTAATTAAGAAAATTTATTGTTCGGAAAATTTCATGTTATTAAGAAGTGGAAAATTAATATTAAGCAATTCAAAAACAAATATAAAAAATAAAATGGAAACAGAAAACAATGCAAATATAGAAGTAGGAGAGGTTTACGTCAGTCATTACAGAGTACAATATAAATTTACAATCAGAGCTAGAGGAAACAAGTAGGTTAGATGTAGAACAGTTATCTGTAAATTCGTAGGTAGGCATAGAAAGAGATAGCAGCAGTATGCAAGGTCAATTACCAATACTAATCCAGGGACAATAGAAAGAAATACTATCCCTCGGACATCTATCCAACAAGAGCAAGAAAACTTATCACAACAAAATATTATGTGGGTTCTAAAAGCAATAACTGAAAGTAATAAGATAGAGGAAATGAGAGGAGAGTTAAAAGAAACTAATGCAGAGTTAAGTGAAACTAATACAGAGCTATCTAGCTAAACAAATAGAAAATTGTATGAAAGAAAGCAAAGCTGAAAGCAAGAGGTTAGAAATAAAAATAGAACAATCCTCCAAAGCACTTTCAAAAGATATAGATTTAAAAGTAAACAAAGGTTGTAAGCAGCTAGAATAGAAATTATCAAGCTGTATTGATAAAAATGTAACTGAAATGGAATTAAAACTCTCTAATACTAAACAGGGTGAAGAATTGAAAACAATGGTAGAAGATACAAATGCAGATCTTGTACAGGTACAGATAGATTTTACTGGGGAAATAAATAAAATGCATGAAATCGCAAAAACAAATGCAGATGCAATTAAAGAAGCACACAAGTCAATGTTAGATGAAATTAAAGATAAAGTAGCAAAGAAATTGATAAACTTAGAAATAGTTTTGAGAATTTAAGTACAAGTGTACCAAGGGTAAATGCAAATGTAATTAGTTCTGTAAATGCTAAGCAAATGCATGTCAATAATGCAAGTGCAGAAAGAAGTGTATCACCTTTGTTAATTAACAACACACGAGACGCTACTGCTTTTTCCATTGCATCAGCCTCTCAAACACAACAATAGTGATGAGACACATATGCATGTACCAAATCAGATGTCAAACTATTATTCTGTGCTTAATGAGTTACCATTACCTAATTTTAATGCTTCCTCAAGTCCAGTACGATTTATTAATGATCTTGTAGAATATTTTAAATTGAACAAATGTGCCTGAAGCATTAAAAATGATCCTTGTTAGAAAATGCTTAATAACAAAACTTTAGAATGGTTACATATGATAGCAGATAGTGAAATGAATTTTGAAACATTCAGAATTTTATTCACGAATAAGTTTTGGAATACCACTGTTCAACATAAGATTAGGGCAAGCCTAAGTTATTCACAGTATAGTAGAGATGATAAGTTATCAATGACAGATTATCTTATAAAGTATGCAGGATATGTCAGATATTTGCATGAGGAAGATTGTATTAGTTTAATTAGCAGACACTACCCTCTACACATACAAAACTACATTCTTATTGCAAGAACCAAAACTATTTATGGGATGACAGAGCCAATATCATCATTAGAACAGCAAGGAAATAGTAATGATAATGAAATTTGGAGTCCACACAGACGAGACAGACAAATCAGGCATAATGATATGCCTTACAACACGTGCTATCACCATGAAAATAGGAGAAATAATGAATTTCAAAGCCAAAACAGATTCAATTACAACTGACAAGGTATCAAAGATTCAAGACAACAAGGGAGACAAAAACACATCAATTATGTAAGAATGGAAAGGATGAATCAGCAGAATTCTACTTCACTTACGGGTAATAATAGATTTCAGCATAGAGGACGTTTGGAAAACGGGAAACTTCCATAACTATAATCACACAAGCAACAATCATACAGAAGAATATACACTTGGAGGCCATAATTATAGAGGGAGAGCAAGAGCTAGGTGGCGTGGCTCATATACAAATATAAATGATAATGAAATAGTAGTAACTGACGTACAAAATGGTAATCCTGTAAATACTGAGAATACTTACCAGGAAAACTAAATTATGTATTGCCTGGTGTAGATTCTGTTAATACAGTACCTTCTCTAAGTGGCAAGAATAAAATATCTACACACTTTGATTGTTACCGTCTAAGTACAAACACAGGGAATTGTGAAAACAAATATGAATCACCGTATATATAAACTATTATAGCAGGAAGGGAAGTAAATGTTGCAATAGATTCAGGATCATCAAGCTCTATGTGTTCAAAGAAATGCTATGAACAACTGTTAAATGAAGGGATACACCTCATGACAACCCCAATAAGTAATGTAATATGTAGAGTAGCCATAGGTACAATGACCCAAACTATAAAATTTCAAGCATTGATACCTATACAAATAGCAGATATTACATTGGAGGTCATGTTTTTAATAGTTCCAAACTTAATATGCGAATTTATAATTGGGTGTGATGTATTAATAGAGTTCTCTGTGATAGTTGATTTTAAGGACAGACTTGTATTACATAAAGAAGAAAAGAAAATATACATGCCTTTTATAAAAGATAAAGTATGTCAAGTACAACTAATGGAACAAGAAAATACAATATATGAAGAAAAATGCTTCATACAAATAGTAAATGTCCAAGCAAGCAGGGAAAACAATGAAAGGTTATTGAACCTTAACCTCGAAGAACAAAACACTGACCTTACCAAATGGAACCCTTATACAGAAACCGATGGTAGAAGAACAGCTGGATGACCACGAGTGCAAAATAGTAACTTAAAATGAAACAAAACACAAGACTCCTAAGATATAGAACTAGAAAGTTGATGACTTTCAACAATGTCATCATTCAACTTGCCTGGTCCTTCTGATATTTCAAAATACTTCACAAGTTTAAAGATGTCCATTTTTTTATTAAGTTGCTGACCATGTTTGTTTTTTGCAAAGTAGTTGCTTTCCTTAATGCTGTTCCTTGGCTTCAGCATAGGTCTCCTATACTCACAACAATACCTTCTTTTTAGCCTGAGACTTTTCAAAAGTAATCACTTGTTGGGCCACTATTTTAAAAGATATTTAAAATCTTAAAGGCTTCAAGTACTGGGCTTCATATCATTTGCTTTCCAAACTTTATTTAGTATCTCGACAACGCTGTTATGGTATTCAGTTGGTGACAAAATTTCTTCCTTTTTGCAGTAGGCTTTTTGCACTATACCAAACACACTGTATGGAAGCATATAACTCACAGCTTACTATGTTTTCTACTGAAGTAAGGTGCAAAAACCACTCCCAGTTTGTTCAAAGATTCACCTATGTTACTTAAACATATTTCCCATTATCAAAAGGAGGACATGGAGTTAAAGATTTATTGGGATTCACTTAGAAATGGGGAAATGTGTTATTCAGCAAGCAGTGTTGTGTTGTGTTGTGAGGATCAGTTTGGCAAGTTAAAGGTACCAACCCTATTGGTTCCTCAACTATCCTATTATTTCCATGATTGAAATTGAGTTTTATTTGTGGAACCTCTTCAACTACTGTGGTTCTTAGCGTCAAATTCTATATTGGGCCTAAAAGACCTAAGTTTTGCTCGGAGGCCTCTTTATCAGGCTTGAGGTTGTTTTACGTGCCGTAAATCTAGGATACGGGACCACCGGCTTTACTTCCCTTCCGAAGGAAGCCATGCTAAGAATTTAGGGCTTTCAGAATGATCCCTGTGGTGCGCTTTCAGGATATTTTAAGACACATCACCGGAACTGGCGGCTTGTGCAAATAAATGGCAGCATTGTACTTGGGTCTCCCTTCTTAATACCGGAAGTGTAACGCAATTTTCCTGTTTTTCTCGTCAGCGAATTTCACGATGACTAGTGTTGAAATCCTTGCATTCGTTCACCAGTCTCTTCTCGATGGCTGTATACCAAATGCTGCCAAGCAATCCTGTGCCATCGTGTTTCTGAGAAAGGTTTTTACACGATTTAGCAAGAAGAAACATCACTCAAGCTCAGATGTCATCATCGGAATTGTGATTATTATTCACAAAAGTGTCACATCATCTTGGTAAATTTCCTTGAGAGAGATATTGCTAATGAACTTTATTAAAGATTTAGTGTCGACAATTTTCCTGAAATCTTCCCTTTCGTACAAAACTGAGCCCAGTTCCGAGTTTATTTTGTTAAACACTGGATATTTCTTAACACTAAGTTGCAAAATATTTTATGGGAACAATTTTGAATATTTTGGAAAATTAGAAGAATCCAGCAATTTCGAAAAATAAAGCATCTCAATTTAAAAACGGAGCGTTTATGTAGTTATGGATCACGCAATTCAATGGCACCAGGGATACTGGCAGATTCATATGAAGTTTAGCCATGCTTGAGCGAGTGTCTACTTCCTGTGAAACTAAACATTTCTCTGAATTGCCACAACAAATGCGTTATCAGCATCAATCAGTCTGATTTGCTTGAATTTGTTTATACAACATTTCAACATGCGGCACTATGTGGAGAAACGAAAGCCAATATATCTGATCCCTATCTTTAAGTTGTAATCTGAGAACACAGGCTTCTGGTTCAGCTGTTTCTAATTTCTTGAAACTTTCCACCAGCACCTCTTGTTTCATATACGGCACTCAGTTCTAAACTTAAAACTCCACCTCGTTGAAGACGGTATTGGAATATGCCTAGAGGATAACTCATCTTGCTGAGAGACATTGAGGGCATCGGGAGAAAAATGCAGGAAACGCTGACAGAGTGCACAAAAATACTCTTGCCGATTGCTTTTGTGATGCAGCTTTTTGCATTACAAGGTTCAACTGATGAGCATAACAATGAATATAACCTGCACAGGGAAACTGTTCTTTAATTCCAGCTTGAAAGCCTTTCACTGCACCACACGTAACTGACGCACCATTAAATGCCGTGCAATTAATTTGTCATCTGAGGTAAGAAGTGGCTCAAGTTCTTTCCAAATGCTAGCAGAAATGTTTTCCGCGTTCTGTCCATCTGGCCGAAAAAATCCCCAGAACGGTTTATAAGCATTCCTCCTTTCTGTTCATACCTAAAACAAGCATAAGCTGAGGTTAGTTTGATATATCTGTACATTCATCTGACATTATTGCTATATATCTGGAGTGCGTCATCTCGTCTTGTATGATGTCCTGCCACAACTCAAGCATACATTCAAGCAACTCGTTCTGAATCGATTTTAAATGTACTCTTAGAAATTGTACTGTTTTCCATATGCGCCCTAACATTATCAATGCTACCCACGAAATCTATTAAGCTAAGGAATTTGCCAGGATCTTCTGACTCGTCAAATTCATCATGACCCCTTAAAGTCCCACAAAACTCTACAGTGTAATTTTGCAAAGAATATAACGGTCTTTTAGACTTTATTGTTGTGTTTCTGAATGGCATCCTGACAAGACAGGCTCAGCTGTGTTGCAATATTAACATTGCGCATCGCACTGAAGTCCAGCATATTCTGATTATCGCCTTTAGTTCCGCCGTGTTTATATATATATTATTTTAAATGCCCCAGGTCCTTTACCTCTCTATTTGACCAAAAATCTTTGCTCCCGAAGGGCAGGCAGGGAAACAAACCATACTGAAACTGAAAATCCAATTATATTCTTCGTACACCTATTTCTTAAAATGTCTAACATAAGTACGGCCTTTCCTTCTCTTAGCAGATTGTGCTATGCTTACATCTGGAGTACGTCAACCTAAGCTCTCATTATTTTTATTTTCTTTTCTGTTATTCTCACAGAAAAGGGTTGTTTTAGGAGAGTATCCACGGAAATCATTTTCGAAGAAATATTCATTAACACTAACCTATGAAAATAATTATTTACAATCACTATTCATTACGGTGCGCAACGCAGCAGAAATTATTTCATCACTGCTGATAATTGGCAAAATATAATTTTAATCAGCATAATTAAAGCACAACTATTCGCTTGTCACCGCTATTCAGACTGCACTGCACTACTTTCTGAAGGTAACCTTTGACAAAGCTACGAGTTCTAAGAAAGTGGACCCACTGGAAATCTGATCTTACGAAAAGGCGGGTAGCTTCAGCCTCGGATGACTTCTAGGGGAGCACGTCAAGGCCGCACTCTACCTTTCTAAGAATCTGGCGGAACTTCTAAGGTTGCAAGTTAATATACGAATCTGTGGAAGCCGAAAAATTAAAATGGGTTATATTTATGTATTCTCTGTGCCTACTATGGAATTTGGAGTGCCATTCTATATTGGGTGTGAAAGACCGGAAATTGTGCTCAGAGTCGTCTTCCATGGTGTAGTGGTTACCATGCTAGCCTCTAGTTCCCGAGGTCACATATACAAACACGGCGGAAGACAATGCATTTTTTTGGGCGTAAAACTCCTTAGCATGGCTTCCTTCGGAAGGGAAGTAACGCCGGTGGTCCCGCTTTTAAGGATTTACGGCACGTTATAGAACCTCAAGCATAATAAAGAGGCCTCTGCATAACATTTCCGGTCTTTCACGCCCAATATAAAATGGATGCTAAGGACTGTAACGGTTAAAGACCGTCCATAAATAAAACAAAATTCCTCAGAGGCCTCTTTATCAGACGCGAGATCTTTAAAGAACGTTTGAAATTGATAATATGTCACCGCCGAAAAGGAAGTGTATTTTAATTATGACCTACAAAAGGAATATCCATTCATTAAATGAACAATATCTGACTCATGTTCGATGCAATAAATGTGCATCTACTTTCAGTATGAGACATTGAAGTCGATTGGAAATATCACAGCATATGAACAGTGAAGAACATAAAACAGTGGTGCATGTAAGTGCTTCTTCTAACAGAGTATTAAAGGTGAACGTTTTGATAATAAAGATATGAAATTAGCAGCTGTTAAAGCAGCTTTGTCTTACCATACCGTCCACCACAACCAATCTTTCAGATTAGTTGACTGTACTTCTAAACTTATTCAATATATGAGGAGTGGCTCCTGCACTTATAATTCTACAGGATTGTTTGGCTGGAGTGAATTCACAGCTACTATATATGTAAGTTAACATTATTTATGTATTGAATTTATTTATTCTTGGTTTCGAAACCTTCGTATTTGTGACGAAACATTTTTATGCATTTACGTTTGTCTTGTTTCATTGCGAAAAATTTAAAATGTCCCTTTTCTTGTTTCATAAATATGGTCACCTTAATTTATACAGAACATTGAAAATATCCATTATATTTGGTCGCGGATGAGCGCAACGCACATACACAATGCTTGCCTGCAATAATTACATTAAGCAAATAACCAGATGCCGGATATTCGCTGAAATTCTTTCCCGCGCAAGCTGAACAGTGCGATAGAAAGCTAGCATGAATCATGTTACCGACTTCGCTCCTTTCTCATGTTAGTATATTTTAAAAGCACTGCGCTCAACCCTCGACCAACAACGGGTTACGTAAACAGTATAGTCCGAATGGCAACAGCGTTGCAACATAAAATCCAGTGAATGCGGCAGTAGTAGTCATTTGGTTTTGACGTCAGAGTACGGGTGTTTTTCAAAATTTTTGAATTACGAATGCAACAATTTTTGTGACATACTGAAAATTCGAATGGTCAGCTAATCCATAAATACGGAGACCCTTCGAGTTAAATACAATGCTCACATTACGTATTATATTAAAGTAATAGATGTATAATGTCAAAATATGTTATTAATAACTACAATTCCTCCTTTAATAGGCAAATTGCAATCATCGCTTGTGAATCGATATAGTACTCGGGCTATAAATCCTGTAATGACATAATGTAAGCACCATTAGTTTACGATTCTGATTCCCCTCCCCCAAAGAAAAACTAACTAAATGCTTACCTGTTAATAAACTGATGTTAATCTTCCATATCAGTTTCTGAAGCAGACGTTGTAGCAGAGGAGTAAGATGAAACACTAACACGAATGATCATGGAGTGAATATCTTGTATTACATCGCCATTCCACGTGTGCTGCTCCATTTTTATACGATCTACGTAATTTTTTGTTCTCAGAAACTTGCGAAAGCCCGTGATGTATATGCTGTGGCATTGCCTTGGATTTTACTGTCACTGGCTGTTTAATTGGAGCCCATATATTTTAAGTTGGATTAAGTAGACACTATCAGCATTATGTAGTGCAATGGCTGGATTAGGCTCGATATTGGCAAGGAACTGCTCTTCCAAATAATGTTCATAACATTTCCTATGCATTTCTTCATGGGCATCTGATGTGTTCTTGTTACACCTGAATACCAATTTCCCCCACTCACAAACACATTTTCATTGCCTGTCTGTACAATAGCAAATCTCTCCCCTTACATGGTGGGGTCCTCAAATCAGTGGACGAACCCGAAAGAAACGCTTGCCTAGTGAATTTAATGGTGGTATTTTGCCACAGATTACTTACAGTGTTGGTATCTTGTATTCACCCAGGACTGGTCAGTATAAATTGTATATACTTCAATTTTCCTCTTTATACCCTTTCATGTGATATAAATAATTTTGGTTATGAGATATTATATCATATCTCTATTAAAATGGTTTTATTGCAAGTAAATCTCATGTCTTTTGACGATGTATGTAAAGCAGTCCTTTTGTAATTAGGAAGAAGGGGATCCGCACTTACTTCGTTTAATGCAACACAAAAAGGAGGTGGTTTATTGCTGAAAAAGAATTCACTGACTTTCGCCGCATTGCACTAGTACAACACCATTCTATTTTAAGATTCTGCTTATCTTTCCCAGACCTTTACTGTGTCTATTTTTGTATTTGCCTAAAACATTGGATTACCTTCAGCAATTTTATGTACTGTACGCTCGTTGCCATTGACGTTTCCTTTACTTTCCACGTGACCAACTGAGTGGGGTTACCGGGGGAGATATAAATATGTAAACATGTAATATCATTTGGCGCTCTTTGCTGTTAAGTATTTGTTCCTGCTTTAAATTTTCCATTGTAATGCAACTCGCAGAACCGAATGGATAGCTTTTAATTCCCGAGGTCGCGGGTTCAAGCCCGGCGAGGGCGATTGATCTTTTCGGGTGTAAAAAACCTTAGCATGTCTTCCTTCTAAAGGGAAGTTAAGCCGGTGATCCTGTGTCGTAGATTTATGGCATGTAAAGGAACCTCAAGCCTGATAAAGAAGCTTCTGAGCAAAATTATCCCTTTTTCACGTCCGTTATAGAATGGGACGCTAAGGACCACAGCAGTTAAGGGTGTCCATAAATAGAAAAAAACAAAAAAGAACCGAATGCCAAACATCACTCACTGACACATGAATAATTACTTTTGGTGAACCTGTACAAGGTGGGAGCGAAGTATGTCAGCCATGGAGAAATGTCCAAAAATTCATGTCGGAAATCCGAAAGCGAAACTATAATATAAAAAGCATAATGTTCATTTAATGAGCTCTATAACTAGGTATTTTCTTGAATTATGTCTAATTATATATAATACCTATAACAGAGAGTTTAAAATTATGTTTATCTAATTATATACGAGGGGTATTTTTTAAGTAAGGTCCGCTGCCCCGTATTGTCGGAAGAATCAGGCGACTGTACTTTTGCGCATGCGCACTCAATCCCGGCATCCCTTGCACACAGTGACACAGCGGTTGGAATCAGGTAGGCAGTGAGTGTGGACCGTACTGTGTGATGGAAAGGTTTATGACGATCGCGCGGCCCCTGGGTGTGAAATTAGATCGGTCATTCGATTTTTGACAGCAAGGAATACGACAGCGGTAGAAATGCATCGCCAGATTAGTGAAGTTTATGGCCCCAAAGCCATGAGTGATACCAAAGTCCGTAGGTGGGCGAGGTTATTCAAGGCAGGCAGAGAGAACGTGCATAACGAACCGCGCTCGGACCGGCCATCTGTCATTAGCGAGGATCTTGTGCGTGCCGTAAACACCGAAATTCGTGCCAACCGACGGTTCACCGTTTCCACACTGTCATTGCATTTTCCGTAGGTTTCAAGGTCTGTTATGTACAGAATTCTGTCAGAAGTCCTGGGCTACAGAAAATTGTGCAATCGATGGGTTCCGAAGATGCTGACAGAGGAACACAAAGAAAAGAGATGTGCCAGTGCTCTGACGTTCTTGACCCGATACCACGATGAAGGTGATGCATTGTTGGACCATATCATCACGGGGGATGAGACATGGGTGTCCCGCGTGACCGTTGAATCCAAACATTAGTCGATGAAGTGGCGACACAAGGCATCTCCGACGAAAGTGAAATTCAAGCACTCATTCTCAACTCACAAGGTTATGGCAACAGTCTTTTAGGACAGACGTGGTATTCTGCTTGTGGAGTTCATGGATCCGGGGTCAACAATTAATGCAGCCGTGTATTGTCAAACTTTGAGGGGAACTTCGCCGTGCAATTCAGAATTAACGTCGCGGCCTGTTGTCTGCCGGAGTGATTCTCTTGCACGATAATGCAAGGCCACACACTGCTGCTCAGACACAAGCTCTTATTGGATCCTTTGGTTGGCAGCAGATCGATCATCCTCCCTACAGTCCCGATCTTGCTCCTAGCGACTACCACCTCTTCCTGCATCTGAAGAGGTTCCTCGGCGGCAAGCGTTTCCAGATGGACGATGAAGTGAAAGCAGCTGTTACGAATTGGCTTTCCTCACAGGCGGCGGACTCCTATGACGAGGGTCTACAAAAACTTGTCCCTCGTTACGACAAATGTCTCAACAACAACGGCGACTATTAGGAGAAATAGCTGAATGTATGAAGAATTGAATAAAAAATATTTGACGACAGTATGTCTCGTAGTTGTTTTACAACGACGAACCGGACCTTACTTAAAAAATACCCCTCGTATAATACCTATAACAGTGAGTTTAAACAACGGTTTGCTCTCGGTTGTGGGGCTCTGAGTCACAAAAACTAAAAGCCCATAAAACATGTACTGTTCTCTTAACTGGGAATTCTCAGTAGTATATTAAAGAAAAAACAAAAGATGAACCTCAGCTATCAGACAACAAAGCTCTTCAAGAACTATCATCGCAGACCAATGCAAATAGTTTAATAATAAATTTTGGGAATACAATCTGCCTAAATTTTCAAAATAAAAAGAACTAATAAAGAATCTGGTCTCATATTAAAGCTAAGAACATTCAATTGCAAATAAAAGATTACACAAAAATTTTCGGACTACAAAATTAAATTGAGTTTTCTTTATGGATGCTCTTTAACTGCTGTTGTCCTTAGCATCTCACTATATATCGGGCAGGAAATACCGGTAATTTTGGTCAGAGGCCTCTATTAGGTTTGAGGTTCTTTCACGTGTCGTAAATCTACAACACGGGACCCTTGGTTTACTTACCCTCCGATGGAAGCCATGCTAAGTATTTTTACGCCCGAAAAGATCCATCGCCCTCCGCCGGGTTTGAACCCGCGACCTCGGGAACTAGAGGCTAGTATGGTAATTTTGGGACTATGGATGCAACATAACGTAAAATGGGAAACACGTAAATTACCTGGCCAAAAATTTAATTTCAAGCACATGAGGGATAAGAACTTTGTCATGCTACACAGAGAAAAAAAATCTATGAGAAACACACTCTAAATGTGCATTCTTTACTGAGATATGGTATAATTTTCTGGGGAAATTCACCATAGCAAAAGAAATACTTATAATTCAAAAAAGAACCATCGGAATAATAAAAGGGAGTAAAATAAGTAAGTAGAAGAAATTTCACCATTGTCTTGTATTTACATAACAGATTCACCTTTTTCTGCAAAAAGATTTAGAGTATTCTTTCAGATAAGGAAAGGGATACGCACCATAATACTGAATTCTTATAATATATGCATGCACTTTCAGCAAATACAAAAATAATGGAAAATGCCCTACTTCAGGCAGCCATAAATTTGTTTAATGCATTGCCAAATGAAATTAAAGCAGAAAGAAAGATAAAATATTTTAAAACAAGAATTAAGCAGTGTTTATTAGAGAATTGTTATTATAGTATAAATGAATATCTTTTTAAGTGGTGGATATTCTTTATTATTAATGTGTATCGTATTTATTAAGCTAAATTCTATATCACATGTACCAAGGTGTAATATTCACAAATGAAGGAATGTACAGCACAATACCATTGTCTTACTTTGTGCCAATCAAGCGCATTACACCAAGGGTTACCAGAAGTCCTGTTTTATCCAGACATGTCATCTTTATTGAACCCTAAAAATTATGCGGGCGGTTTTCAGGAAAATGGAGTAATCCTCTTATTTAGCTATACAACTGCTTCAGCTTGAAAGTACGGAAGTACTGTTATATACCGTGGTGAGACCAAAAGGTTTTGCAGCTAAAATGTTTAATTTAGTTACCCCGACATAAAAATTGGGGGACATGGCGGCAGAGGCAAACGAGAGATACCAGGAACTTGCTGCACAAATCTAAAGCAGGCATGGGATTTTCATGACAATATACACATTTAACGCATTACCTGTGGTTTATTAAAATTAATATGGTTCCACTACACTGTACGCATAAGGTTACAGACAAACATTGGAGGGAGATGCTCCACACACTCACATCCACTCGCCCTGAAGACACACACAAGACTGACTCTACTAGTGACGCCACCAGACTGAGGAGGTGGAGAGGGAAATGCCACGTCGGACGAAATTCAAACTCCCAATCAAAATGTTTATTACAACAATGTCATTGCTACACATCAATAATGTGTCCGATACGACAATACACACATACGCTACATCTCCCCCCACTCACTCTAATGAGGCGTCCCCACCGAAAACAGAAAAAGAAAAGAAAAAATGAATATAAAGAAAATACAGACATACAAAATTGAATACACAGAGATAAAGCCCTGATGAATTGCCATAGGGATGACGCTGTTTTAACAATGAAGTAGTCCCACAGGGCTCCCAGCTCGTAATTCCTCTTCTGCACAAACACAGTATATTACGATATGCCACTTGAGAATGGAGCTAAAAACCTGCTTTGTCCGGTAACTTTTCCCACCACTGAACCTCACCTGCCGAAGAAAAGATGGAAGAAACTTATCACACAGGTAAATGTATCACTCGATCACCACGGCGACGCAGTGAAATAGCTGGTACTCTACAGAATAGGTCTGTGATCGACGGGCTCTGCCTGCACCAAGAGGGAAAACACCTCCGTAGACTGACATGGTGAGAGGGTCGTAGATGAAGTGCACGTGCGGCTGGGGGACGTACCACCATTCCCTGACGATGTGAGACTGTCTTCTTCTGTGGAGGGGGGGCGTTTCCTGGGGCTACCGGTAGACTGGAACAAGATTTGGGGAAAGCATCTGTGTTACAATATACAAGAAAAGATACACAAAATAAATATTACAAAAAAGAAGGCAGGGGACACACAAAGCTAATAAAACTGAAATAAAGAGCAAGGCCTTGCAAAAAAAAAAAAAAACAACATTGATTGAGCACTCAACTTTGGATATGACTAACAACTATTCATGAATACATTTAAAGTAGGGACACCAAGTCAAAATTTAATGACAAAATTTTCAATGGTTTAACATGACAATGAAATTTATAGCTCTTGAAGCTTTACAATGAAATCTGCCCATAGAAATTCTATTACTATGTGATTAATACAAGAAAGAACCAAACACATTGAGACATTGAACTAAAAATTTAAAACTATCCTCCGAGAAGAAAAAAATTAGTTAAATCAATCTACTAGCAAACTGACATATAACTATAGGATCAAACATAGGTAGGGGAATCATCACCAACTATGCTAAGGATCTATTCCCCAAGGAATGCTCTATGCGTAGTTTGCAAGCAGCTGACTCGAACTCTTTTTTTCCACAGATACATATAGCCCCCTATATTCTCTTCTGGGTGGAGTGTGCACCAAGCCCCAGTCAATAGATTCTGAAAAACACATTCATAAAACAGACGGAAAAAAATAAAATGAAAATAGTTAGAACTGACCAAAAGAAAGAAATTATTGCACGTAAACATTGTGACATATGCATTTCACGACATGTAAATTTTGGAAGCACGTACTCACCCAGGTAAACTTGCAGGGAAAGGGCATAGCGTTACTGCTGGACAGAAGGATGACTGACAATTACCCTTTTCCCTAAAAAAAAAACAAGGGAGATGCTATTCAGCACCGTGATGAGATCAATAGCGACTGTAAGCAAACTCAAGCATCGCATAAAAACTAACATTACTATGGACATACAGCAGACAGAGTAACGATCTCACCTCGCTAAGTACTCAATGGCACCTCAGCAAGAACATAACAAAAAGAAAGTACATTACCCTATAATCACGCAACATTTAAGATACCTTCACAAAGCTGGAAAGAAACATATTAAAGAATCTTGGTAAGTACATGTTTATTTATTACCCAAAACAAAATGAAGTGGTACAACAAAATACATAGAAAAATTAGCAAACAAAAATTTGTTATCTGTAAGAGAGAGAGAGTAATTAACAGTTTTATTTTGACTGGGGCACCTGCATGCGAACAAAATCTAGTTGTGTGCCCTGGTTTGCGCACCTAAACAAAATCAGGGGTTGGCGCCGATCTGGAGGTGGTGATGTGGTTGCCATTGTCCTCTCTGTGTGGAAGATGACGGTCTGTTCCTCTCAGGATGATATGATGAGTTCATTGCATATATCTGGTTGGCCAACTGGTCCACTTTTGCAGCTAACGCAATGACATCATTAGTAGGAGGGCCTGGAAGAGCAGGCAAAGGTGAATGACCTGAAAGGAAAGGGTTAGTAGTCCCAGCTGATAAAGTCAGAGGTAGAGGAGACGAAGCATGACCTGTAGGCTGTACCTGTGCAGTGGCCAGGTGCTCTCTTTGTGTCATAAAATTGTGCTTTATTCACCAGCTTAAGAGTCTGTAAAAATCATCTACAGTAAGAGGGTTCATTGGTAAGATGATGTTGACATACTTAGGTTTCAGACCTTTTAGTATATCTCTTATTTGCTCAGTTTGAGTCTTACTTGGGTTAACCTCGTCACATAGAGAAAGTACATCATAAGCATGGTGCAAAACAGGTTCAGAATCTGATTGAATTCTTTGTCGGAGTTTGATTTCTAACAATTCATCTTGGTGAGCAACCTGAAAAGCTGTAATATAAGATTTTAAAAGAGCCCAACCATGAGAGGAATGCCTGTGGCAAAATGTCTGAAACCATTGTATAGCAGTATATTTAAGTGAGGCAGTATTGTATATCACAACACTGTAAATGCCAGAGTGATTGTAGTGTAAATTAGCATTATTGTATGACAATGATTTGAGATGTTTGTTAATTATAAGCATTGTTAGGAAACAAGTTTACACTGCCTCACTGAAACTGACAATAAGAGCAGGTAACAATGAGCGAGGGGGTGAGTTGTTTATCAATTAGAAGAGACAAACAAAGACGTCAGAGTAGCGCGCTTTTCTTTAGAAATGGAGGGAATATCTTCCCTAGAGCATATGTGTTCGTAATTTTGATTGGATATAAAATAGACGCTAATGTTGGCGCGCATTATTAATCAATAGCAGCTCTGTTATAATGTTTAGGCATATCGGGGTGAGGAAGTATAAATTCTGAAGCCAGAGACAAGTAACGCACAGTTTAAGAGAATCATTCACGGGTTACACGTCGCACAGTTTAAGATAATCATTCACGGGTTACACGTCGCGCAGTTTAAGATAATCATTCACGGGTTACACGTCGCGCAGTTCAACATAATCATTCACGGGTTACACGTCGCGCAATTCTACAGAATCTCTCGCGTCGTAAAGCTAGTTACAAAAATGTGAAATACTCGAATTAATAATGTGCGGCAAATAAGTGATTATAGTTACATTCGAAGATATAACAGTTTCAGACAGGCGTGTATCGAGAGTGAATATGTGAAATTAATAAATTGTGACGGCAATAAAAGTGTAAAAAGAAATTCTTTTATCAGTGTTATCTTTTAGTAACAACTCCTTTCCGTTTACACACCCTGTTCAAGAGATTTGCTCAACTGAGTAATAATAGCTAGCCGGAGGACAAACAACCCAAAATTCAAAATAGTAAAACAGTAACAGGCGCTCAGCAAATAAGATAACACGAACGATACCGCGACAAATTGGCGCCCAACGTGAGGCGAAAGAACCAGGAAGGGACGAAATAACCAAGACGTGGAGTGAATGGAGCAGTGAAATTAACTACAAGACGCAGATCCCAGAAACAACCACCAGAACGACCGACGACGCGGATGAGAGGACATCAGCGACTGCGTGAACAGAAGACAACAGTGGAATTCGACACCAAGACAGCGAGACGACGCAGATCCATCGTAGTACGATGCAGAGGCGACATATACATCTAGGAGAGAGGGGCAGGAAGCTGGACATCAAAGCAACATCATCAGATAGCATCATAAAGGTTAGAAAATTGTAAATTTTTGTGTATCCTAAAAGTAAGGTAAAAAAATTGTGATAAATTAAATGTTGTTGAGAAGTAGAAGGATAAAGAAAACAATGTCTACTAATAATACTGCAAAAATAATTATGGAAGGGGGTAATGTAAAAGTTGGCCGTAATTCAATGCAGTTTACGGAAAATAGCTCAAACAATGTAGAATTCGAGGGAGGAAGTATTAGTGAAGAAAGTGAGAATAGAATAGCAGAAAATGATAATTTTGATGCTGGTATGATGATGGAAATGCTGGGAAATTTTGGTGAAACATTAAATAAGAGTATTACAGATCAATTAAGGGAAGATATTGGTAAGAATATTGAGAAATTAGAGCAAAAATTGAATCAGAATATGGAAAAGAATAATAGAGTATTAAGGGAAGATATTGGTAAGAGTAACGAGAAATAGAAAGGAAAATAGATGAAAACAGGGAAGATATGGAAAAAAAATTATGGAGCTAGATAGTAGTATGATAAGAATGAGAAATGAAAATCAGGAAATAATAGCAAGTGAGATAGGAAAAGTTTCAAAGAAAATGTCATATGAGCAGGGAAATATCTAACCAAAGAAATGAGGTTAATAATAAAATTGAACATGTTGATGTAAAATGTACAGAGTTAGGTAGCCGAATGAATAGCATTTCAAGTGAGCTCAGAGAGATGATGGAGGCTACGAATGCAGATTTAATTCAGGTGCAAGTTAATTTCAGAGGGGATATATCTGAAATACAGAAGGAGTCGGAAACACAAAGAAATAAGTTGTCCGAAGAAGTTAAAGTTTTGTCAATAAATAATCAAAAACTAACTTCTGAAATTAACAAGCACCAAGCTGTTCAAAATGAAAACTCCAATCCAGTACAGTTTATTGCAGACTTGTCAGAGTACTCTCAAATTAAAAACATACCGGAAGAATTGAAAATGATAGTTGTTAAAAGATGTGTTGTTCAGAAAACTTTAGATTGGTTACAAATGGTATCAGGGGGTGAAATTTCATATGAATCCTTTAATAGGCTATTCCTCAACAAATTTTGGAACGTTACGATACAGCTACGAGTAATGCTTAGCCATAGACAATTTGATCCAGGAGAGGGAATAGCAATGACCGCTAAAAAAATGCAAGCAAATCCAGGATAGTAAATCTAAACTGCAGAACAAAGTATTGGAATGTAAGAGGGTTAACTATCTATAAATATCATAACAAAGGAGAAATAAATTCAGGACAAAAATAAATGTTTAAAGGGGAAAAAGGACATTTTCTTAGTAAACTGTAACCACATTTGAAATGAAGCATGTAATAATGATACTTTAATGTCATATTAAAGTAAAAGTATGTAGATATAATTCAAAGAGTGTTGTGTATATAAAGTACAAAACAATAATTAAAAGGGTTAACATAATTTAAGCAAAGCACTTATGTAGCACACAGATAATGTGAAATTATGTCTAGAATTACGAGATGTAAATATATTTGTGTAGAGGATGAACATTTTAGTAAATGTGTTCAATAATTACAAAATGAACCGGGTTAAAAATCTTGATTGTATAAATTTTTATGTCAATAACCTAAGAAAGTATAACCATTTTGTAACAGTAACCTAAATAGTTCAGGGTAAAGTATTTGCTATAAAAAACTTGTAATATCAGATGTATGTATGTATATAAACACATTAGACCTGAGCCAGTGAATAGTGGCGAGAAAAGGGCAAGATGTATAACGTGTGTAAAATGCGTGTGCAGTGTTACGTGCAAGTGATAAATACCGTGTGTTCCAAGATTCAGGAGACTAAAAACCCAATTATAAAATTTCTAAAAAAAATTGTAAATATTTATAATTATGTTTCTAGTGGGGCATATGAGGCAGTATTTTATATCACAACACTGTAAATGCCAGAGTGATTGTAGTGTAAATTAGCATTATTGTATGACAATGATTTGAGATGTTTGTTAATTATAAGCATTGTTAGGAAATAAGTTTACGCGGCCTCACTGAAACTGACAATAGGAGCGGGTAACAATGAGCGACGGGGTGAGTTGTTTATCAATTAGAAGAGACAAACAAATGACGTCAGAGTAGCGCGCTTTTCTTTAGAAATGGAGGGAATATCTTCCCTAGAACATATGTGTTCGTAATTTTGATTGGATATAAAAATAGACGCTAATGTTGGCGCTTTATTAAGCAATAGCAGCTCTGTTATAATGTTTAGGCTATCGGGGTGAGGAAGTATAAATTCGAAGCCAGAGACAAGTAACGCACAGTTCAAGAGAATCATTCACGGGTTACACGTCGCACAGTTTAAGAGAATCATTCACGCGTTACACGTCGCGCAGTTCAACAGAATCATTCACGGGTTACACGTCGCGCAATTCTACAGAATCTCTCGCGTCGTAAAGCTAGTTACAAAAACGTGAAATACTCGAATGAATAATGTGCGGCAAATAAGTGATTATAGTTACATTCGAAAATATAACAGTTTCAGTCAGGCGTGTATCGAGAGTAAATATGTGAAATTAATAAATTGTGACGGAATAAAAGTGTAAAAAGAAATTCTTTTATCAGTGTTATCTTTTAGTAACAACTCCTTTCCGTTTACACACCCTGTTCAAGAGATTTGCTCGACTGAGTATTAATGCCTAGCCGGAGGACAAAGAACCCAAAATTCAAAATAGTAAAACAGTAACAGGCGCTCAGCAAATAAGATAACACGAACGATACCGCGACATAAGGTAGCAAGGCAAATACTTAACGTTTTGCAAATCTGACCAGTTATAAGCAAAAGCTACTCTAAAAGTATTAAGAAAATCAAAAGAATTGCCTACCGCAGCATTAAAGAAAGGGGGTTCGACAGAAGGTCGAATAGCAGACATAGTACTCTGATCAACTGCTTGTACAGGTGAAATCATTATTGGTGGCCACCAGGGTTGATGACCCAGGACTAGAAGAAGGCGTAGGAGGGTAGTCTTCCACAGGCATGTCCGAGGGTTCTCTGAAGTTAATTAGACACTGGCATGCAACTAAACAATGGCTGTAATGAAAATATGAATGGACATACACCATGTAAAAATAATATTGTATCAGAGATAAAAACACATTAGAGCAAAATGCATAAACTTTGATGCTGTAAGAGAGGTTGGGTTTGCATTTATAACACAACACAGCTAAAAAAAATAAATTACCATAGACAGTGCCAGAAATTAGCAATAAATAAAATCTGTAAGTCAATGGTACACACAGGTGAGTATTAAACACCCAGTATGAAGTAGTATGGCCAGTAATATCCATAGAAACAGATATGACTGTGACAGAGAATTATAGTATCATATCACAGTGTAATAAGAGCAAAATATTTATATGTGAATCCAAAAGCAAATAGGCTTAATGAGGCTAAATGTGACCAAAATGAACACAATTTTAGTAGTACAATTGTACACAAGTAACAGTGTATGCTAAAATCAGTAATGTGATGCTGAAAATTAGTACAAAAGTCAAATACAGTGTACTGAACCAAATCAAGGTAGCAAGGTAAATAACAAAGAAATTTTCCTAGTATTTAGCATAAACTAACCATGCCTGTGCTAAAATCATACAAAAATGCTGACAGTATCTGAAATGTAAAACAGTAAGTACATTGACTGTAAAGAAAAGAAAATTCAACCAGAGCACTGGTCAGAAATGTTAGGTTATACAACACATCAGTAATGCACTACAATGACAAATTTGTCGTAAGAAAGCAAGATTCATAACCCTCAATAAATTCACTAGCTTAGGTTCTTAGCAGAGGCATAAGATATAGTAGCAAGGTGGCAGAGAACACATAAAAATGTCAATATCATGAAGCAATAGTCACATTTAAAAGATGAATGTAGTTGTATCAGGCATAGAAAGTCCAGAAATTTAACAGAAATGCCTGAAACACTGCTCATATACAGAATATATTCATCAAATTATAGATCGCTAACTCACTACCGTGGGCGCTTGAAACAATTACTAAAAGGAAAGTCAATCTAAAAAAAAAACTAGGGTGACCATGGTGATTAAAACACACAGTACCGTACATAAAAAGACTCTTAACCGCTACGAGTATGGTCCTCAAACCTAAAGAAAAGAATTAAGCAGTGGAGGCTTTTTAAAAAAATGCAATGAGATCACATATCTGACAAACAGTTTAAATACACACAGACACACACTCATACACAGAGCAAACAACAGGGAAAGGAATAAAAAAGATAAGACAGAACAAGGAAGGGGAAACAGTGGAGAGAATGAGAAAGAAGGAGGAAGTGGTAATGTAGAGGCACCAAAAAAATGACATAGTCATCACATAAAAAAAATGAAATCTACTAAATGTGAAACATTTTAGGGCCGAAATAGAGGGGAAAAATACAATTTTGCTGCGCTAAAGAAAATATCGGCACACCACCTTTGAAATAATTTAGAATTTTCGGTGTAACGGTGAGTTACTGAGTCAAAATGTGCTGCCTATGCGAGGTACGCTATCCCTTAAAAAGAAATCGTATCACATCACTGCGATCCTACATGAAAAGAAAACTCACTATACTAATTCAGATAGACAAATAAACCCTTCACACACTCACATATAGAAAACTTACCTCAAACTATAAATATAACAACAACGTGCACAACAACAAAAAATTAACACTCACGCTATGACACGAAATTTTCCCTTCACAGAGATGTGATTGCAAATATTATTTCATATCCGACGACAAACCATCAAAAATGTTATATCCGGGGTGAGGCCAAAAGGTTTTGCAGCTAAAATATTAAATTAAGTTACCCCGGCATAAACATTGCGGACGTAGCGACAGAGGCAAACGAGAGATACTGTAAGGTTCCTGCAAAGCATATTCACGGATAGTCGATGCAGGAAAGTCACAATTACCAAAAATAATTAAACTAAGAAAAAAAGATTATTTGCCGGGCCCATTATAGAATGCGTTAGAAGTAAGGCATTCCCCCAGAGTAATAATTATTTAGTACTACAACTTAGAGGAATCAAAGGATTTAAAGAAGCTTTAAATAAGAACAAGAATCTGTACAACCCCAAAAGTACTGAATATATTAACTCAGAAATATAATACAATTAAAGCACGTTACATTTAACTCTGTCCTTCTCACAAATATTTGTCATTACGAAAGAGAATACAACACCAAATATATGATGTAAACTCGCTTCCATGAAATGTTATACGCCGCTCCACACAGTATAAGAATTTTGAAATTTACTTACGCCCGAAGATACACGTTATAAGTAATTTAGGCTAAATTGTCATACTGTTGCCCTCGTTTGTGTCACTTTTGCCCGCATTAGGTCTTTCTTTTGCCCACCTAAATTAGGAATAAGGAAGTGAAAAAGCAATGAAATTACTTACCTTAGGAGTGATTATAGAACATGATGTGGTCTCTCCAATATGTAGTACCCACCTACCCACCCGTTTTAAGTGTTTTATTTATATAGGCAAATAGCGTTAGGAAGAAAACAAACGTAGCCATTTTTCCATGCAAAGTGGGTACTGCCAACCTAAATAATCAGTGAAATGCACTGAATATGCGATGTGCTGTTGTTTTGTGAACGTGAATCATTGGAGTTTTAGACGCGCAAATCCCTGGGCTACGCTCTGTCGTAGCTTCGCAGAGGCCGCAACTTGCTGCACTCCTCTCCTTCTAAAAAACATCCCTCGGCTACGCTTTGAGGCTGAGAGCCCTCAATCTCTCGGCTACGCTTTGAGGCTGAGTATCTTACCGGCTTCGGTGTCATTATTCATATGTTGGCAGCATTACGTTAGAGCAGCGTAAGACCTAATGCGGGCAAAAGTGACACAAACGAGGGAAACAGTATGACAATTTACCCGTAATTTAGAATAAACCAAAATGTGTGGAGACGGTCGTTCCCAGACACGAAGCTCACTCCAAGTCCTTCTTCGATGTTGGTCGAGAACGAAGTGATACACTGTCTTTTTTCCTCTTCAGGCATCGCTCGGGGTACGCTCTGGGCAGGTCAGGTGATGACGTTGAACCAACATTAGTGCCACCTGTACTGGCGGAGAAGGCGCAACCTGGCGAGCGTTAAGAGAACCTTGTGTAGAGGACTCCAAGTGTACGGCAAGCTGTCGGCATAAGAAGCAGGGGCCAGCATTGTATCTTATGACTGTGGATACAAGAAGAGCTGCGGCTATCTCGCGAAAGTATCCCTGCAAGATAGAAAGAGCCATAATCGGTTCAAAACCAGGAACTTGCTGCACAAATCTAAAGCAAGCGTGGGGTTTTCATAACAAAATACACCTTTAACACATTATCTGTATATGGTGCCACTACATTGTACAGAAAAGGTTACAGACAAACATTGGAGGGAGATGCTCCACACGCACACACATACACACACACACACACATCTACTCACCCTGAAGACACACACAAGATTGACTCTACTAGTGACGCCACCAGACTGAGGAGATGGAGGGGGAAATGCCACGTCGGACGAAATTCAAACTCCCAATCAAAATGATTAATTCAAAAATGCCATTGCTGTACAACAATAACGTGTCCGACTCGACAATACACGCACACGCTACATCACGACTTCCTGATCTCTCACAATAGCTAATTCTAAAGAATTTAACCCTTTTTCCAACATTGTGATATTTTTCTAGACTTTTCTCTTTTCTGTGTCGCCGCCGCGTCCAGCTCAAGTTAGATTTTAGAGCAATTGAAATAACTGGCGTGGCTGTTATCGTGAAATACGAGCTGCGAGGCGGCCAGTTAAAAGCATTACGTATACCGCTGCTCTGCTTGTAGAATATTTTTATTTTCAACTTCTCTACTCTCAGTTGCTTGTAGTGAAGTGAACCAGTGTTAATGTTTAATCGAAATCATGCCAAAATTTAAATTTGTGTTTAGTAAGGAATTACAAAAATGATTTCCTTACTTCAGGCCGCGAAGAATTAACTCCGAGCCGGAATGTCTTATCTGTTGTGGCAGTATTTTATATCACAACAATGTAAATGCCAGAGTGATTATAGTGTAAATAAGCATTATTGTATGACATTGATTTGGGATGTTTGTTAATTATAAGCATTGTTAGTAAATAAGTTTACACGGCCTCACTGAAACTGACAATAAGAGCGGGCAACAATGAGCGAGGGGGTGAATTGTTTATTAATTAGAAGAGGCAAGCAAATTACGTCAGATTAGCGCGTTTTTCTGTAGAAATGGAGGGAATTTCTTCCCTAGAGCATATGTGTTCGTAATTTTGATTGGATATAAAAATAGACGCTAATGTTGGCGCGTTTTATTAACCAATAGCAGCTCTGTTATAATGTTTAGGCATATTGGGGTGAGGGAGTATAAATTCCGTGCCAGAGACGGGTAACGCGCTGTTTGACAGAATAATTCACAAGGCAAACGTCGTTCAGTTCAACAGAATCATACAAAGGTTATACGTCGCTCAGTTCATCAGAATCATTCACGCGTTAAACGTCGCGCAATTCTATAACATCTCTCGCGTTGTAAAGTTAGTTATAAATGTGAAATACGCGAATTAATAACGTGCAGTAAATAAGTGATTATAGTGATATTAGAAAATATAACAGTTTCAGTCGGGCGTGTATCAAGAGTCAATATGTGAAATTAATTAAAAGTGACGGCAATAAAAGTGTAAAAACAAATTCTTTTATCAGTGCTATCTTTAGTAACAACTCCTTTCCGTTTACACACCCTGTTCAAGGGATATGCTCGACTGAGTAGTAATAATAGCTAGCCGGAGGACAAAGAACCCAACATTCAAAGTAGTAATACAATAACAGGCGCCCAGCAATAGATAACACGAAGTGACCGCGACAAATTGGCTCCAATACGTGGTGCAGATAAACATGAAGCATTTTCCAACTACCAACAAATATTCTACTTCACATTGGTTCCCAACGTGGTGCTAACAAATATTATACTTCACTGTCCACCTGGTACATTCGTTTCGGTCGCTAATAAGGCAAAGATTAATTATCTTGCGGCCGTTTGTATGTCAATACAGTATTTTGACATTGGAAATTCGCCTATAGTAGTTCAGCTTTAGTTATACTGAATAACTTATAATGCGGACAATTATTTTGCAGACCTAGAAGCTCACCAAAACACTGGTAAACACAAAACGCGGGTTCGTACTGCAGCATCTTCGTCCAGTTGACGTTTTTTGCAAAAAGTAATTCCAAACCTAGTGGTCTGTCCATGCAGCTGAAGACACCCTATCTTTTCAACGGTCAAACACCATAAAAGTTTAAATCAAAGGACTGTACAGGAAAACTGCAGAAAGTGTTATTCAAAGACTCAAATATAACTAAACAAAAGGCATGTGCTCCCACTAAAACACAAGCAATTATTAATACTGCATTGTCACCTCACTCTGTTAATGTGTCTGTTGAGGAAGTTGTAGAGGGTATTTCATGTTTTGATGTTGCAACAGATGGCAGTAACTATGTTTCCGTGAAACTAGTTCCAATTGTAATTCAATACTATGACGTTAAATCAGGGGAAATTCAAACCAAGGCGAAAGAACTTAAAAGCATCCCAAATGAAAAATCTGAAACAATTGAATCTTACATATGTGATACAGTAGATGTAATGATAACAAATTTGTTGTTTTTTTCCGGGGACAATACGAATGCAAATGTTGTGGAACTAGTTGAATTGGTAAGATGTCGGGAAATAATGTTTTACCCAACTGAAAAACAATTTAAATGACAGATTAGTAGGAGTCGACTGACCTGCTCACGTTTTATATAACTGTATTCAACATGGTATTGATGCAGGGCTCACATTAGATGTTGATTCCATAGTATTAAAAATATTGAATTATTTTTCTATTTACACAATATGCACTGAAAATCTTAAGAACTTTCGTGATTTTGTAGATGTACAATATAGGCAACTATTGAGTCATTCTAAGACTAGGTGGCTGTCACTTTTCCCTTGTGTTACAAGACTAATTGAACTGTATCCTACACTCAAATCATATTTCATTTCTCAGGATGAAATTCCAATTTTGATTAAAGTGTTTTGCAAGATGAGTTTAGTGAAACACGATTATTGTTTGCTCATTCTCTTATGTCATTATTTCACCATAATATTTTAGCCCTAGAAAAAGAGAAAAATTCGCTTGTAGAAATGATATATATTCTTGATGTGTTAAATGTTCTTGAAGAAAGACAAATTCAGAAGTTGAAATCTTTGGAACTAAAATACATTTTGAGAAAAAGAGGGATGAAGGTTATGGTTGTAAATGTGATGTGCTAGAAGGAGAAATAGCACATGTGTATGATGCAACAATTAAATGGCTTAATAAATGGTTGGTTCAGTATCAAGGGTTTTTAGTGTTTACAGATGCGTTTGAAGAATTTTCCAAATTGGGAAGATGTGGACCAAACAATTCTGTATCTAAATGATAAGCTGAATATTAAAATAGGTTATATAAAGTGCTTTGACCAGTTCTGCAATTTTCAGAAGTTTTTGACGAACCAGGCTAGTGTTAATGGAGGAGACCAGTTGTTGTCAAATGATATCTGGTGTAAATATCCTTAGAGACAAAGAATGTTCCTTGTTCCTTAAAGCTACTAAAAACTGCAGTTTTGCTTTGCTATTCCTAATCACAATACTAGTGTACCTAGGAAGAATTTTTTCACTAGTCACCGGTCAGTGGACCAAAGATAGAAATATGCTAATTGTTGAGTCTGTTAAGGGAATTATAAGGAGTTTTCTTGTTTAAGGTTTTATGATTGTTGCAAAACAAGAAATTGGGTCATCAAATAAGTATCTGAGTACTTCAGAGAATAATGTGATAGATAAAGATAACTAGTTTACTAATGGTGAGTTTTTTTATAATTTGTATTAAAATCTGCCACAATTTATTGTAACGTTGTATGATTAAATAAATTGATATTAAATACTATCTATTATATATGTTTCACTTACAAATCGTACAGTGCAGTTTACTCAGTATAAATATTTTCATGATTTAAGGGTG
Source organism: Deroplatys truncata (assembly GCA_030765065.1). Lineage (NCBI taxonomy): Eukaryota > Metazoa > Arthropoda > Insecta > Mantodea > Mantidae > Deroplatys > Deroplatys truncata. Next base: position 225,059,629 of record CM060983.1, on the reverse strand, counting down.
GCTGTTGCAAAAATTATAATTTATCATAATAACATTTGAACTCGGCAGAGGATATATTGCGCTCGACGGAGGATTACCGTTGGGATCATTTTATGCTTCACTCAAATCGAAAGTCATGCCACGCCGCTGGAGGTAGGTCCATTTCTTCACCATACTTATATACTATTATAATATATGGTCGAAACTCGATTTCCTCGCTTCCAATTCTCCATTGCAGCATTCCATCAAATCATTCATTGCCTTCAGAGAGTTTGGTGATTGCCACAGAACACCAAAGTGATTGCAATTCAAACACGAAATGTATTGATTATTAAGTCGCGTAGTCGCCATATTACTTTCTGTGGAAGTTAATATCAATCTCTTTAGAAGTTAAGTGCATGACTTAAATAGCTACGGTATTGTGGAAACTAGATTTAAAAATAAAATTAAACATTAGCCAGAAGACAAATATTACTAAAGCAGCAGTGCGTGAAATAACGCAGAATGCAACCGGTGTTCTCACAGTTATGATATAACATTACTTTTAATTTAATGCTCTTGTAAATCAGGTTCCTCTTTTCCAGTTCTTGCAGAAACATAGAGCCATAAAAAGTTTGTGAGTGATATGAATATAATATTTAATCAATGTTTTCGTCTATTTAATAGGTTCCCACATTAACAGAAGTTTTGAAAGAAGAATAGCGAATTTAGGTTATGAATAACTTCACTTTAATGAGATGGCTGTAATGACATCGACCATTACATTAAAGAGTGCAAATCTAGGTAATATAAGAGAAACGTGCGTCTGAAAAGGGCATTAAACACATAATATTAATCATTAAATATATAAACATAAATCATATATAACTCTAGGTAATTCTATGCAATGGCACTACTTGCTATGACAGTAAAGCGAAACTCTTTCCTGTGAAAATCCTTATATCGCGTATAAAAATCAGTAGATTCTGCGTAATACGTCATGAAATTGTTTAATTGTGGTGTATAGTTGGGGAGGAAAGTATAATATGGGAGCTTTGGAATTGAGGGCAATGAGAATGCTGTCAAACTTGCAAAGCAAGGAAGAACACAGCTGAAACTCAAACAAGAGTACTATAGGCACCCTAAGTGTTCCAATACAGTGGATAGAACAAACTGGTGTAATAGAAAACACACTCTTTGGCCTGGAAGAGAATTGCAGGAATTTGGCATGTAAGTGAAGCGCACATGTGCTCCTTAGCAATGTTTAAGGTTCACTACTTATTTAAGTTTTAGTTTCTCATTCATAGGAGCTTGTGTTTGATTTAATTTTTTTATTTATTTAAACTTCGGTTTCTCATTTCCAGCAGCAATATGGTAGCCTTAGCTTATATATATAAACTTTGGATTCTGATTCCCAGGAGTGATAGGTTAGGTTTAGTTTTATATATATAATTTGGCTTCTGATTCCCGGGAGCAATAAGTTAGGTTAAGTCCTGTCTGGTTTCAACATCTTTCACAACAAATTGTTGTTCAGAGTATAACGTGTTGTACTAATAGCTCCACTAATTCTTCTTTTTCCCAAAATCTGTGAGTAAACCCCAACATTTGGTGCTGACAGCTTTGCAATGCATTTTCTTAGTTTAAATCTCAGCTTAAGGTTATTCGCCCATACGCTACAGTTTCTGTGGTTTCTAATCTCATGTTGCTACGTTGGTTGCATTACATTACCAGATTTTGTTTCATTAATTTGAAAGAGCCTGCATCAAAATGTCAGCAGGCAACTTTTCAAGGCAGATGGGAGGACCCTTTCCATTAGTCGAGACATCCCCACTATGAAATGATTCCATAAGTATTATGTGTATTAGAGCCTTATTGAAGTATACAGAATTTGATCCCATATTTTAATACATTTATGATGATAATTGGCATTTTTGTTCCATATAAAGAAGTTTCACAATACTCAATCACACGCATCCTACCCAGTGCATTATGGAACATTGCATGTGTCATTTTTCTGCTACTAACTTTGGCAATCACAACATAGTGGAAGGTGTTGGCAGAATATCTTAGTAGGTACTGAAAATTTATCATGACATGAGCCAAATAGTAATGAAAATGGGAGGTTTCTTAAAGCTATGTAAGTACTTTTTTGGAAATGCACCAGTTGACGATAACCAAATTAATTTCCCCACATGGCACTAATACCACAAGATATTCTTTGGACTAATTGCCTAGATGTGCGTTTTAAATTTGTAAATTGACTTGTCAATTTTACCTCGCATTTCTAGTGTCAACAATGATCGTTCTGCTTAACTAAGTGCTTTAACCTCAAAATGGGTAAGAGACAGGCTCAGGCTTTCAGGGCAGAGTGACTCACGTGACACCACTAGGGACTGAAATTTGTATGTTTAACCCTGTATCGAGTTTAAATTAGTACGGGTTTGTGAGAGATTCACTGTTACTGTATTTACAAACAATGTTGTGGTTCAGTATATTATACATGAAGAGTTCCATCCCCATACACAACAATGCTTCTGGTTTTAATGGCAATAATTGAAATTTCAGGGGAACTAGATCCATTAATATTAATTCTCTTCGCCTTTTAGGCTATAAAGTGTTATAAGCTTATGAACTCAAATTTCAAGGAAGGAATTATGTACTTTAGTAGCAACAACTCAGCCTACAGCCTAACAGTGAGTGGTATTGACAAAAGCAAGCCATGACTTAAAACGTGCAATTTCTGAGCCATGTCTCACTTCCATATTAATAAAATGCAACGACTCAAGCTTAGGGTGACCTCGACTTTTCAACAACTTAACCCCTCCTTCTAGCGAGTTATGACTCTCGCCATGGTATTAATAAAACGGAATTGTGACTTCACTTTAAGAGCTTTGGCTTACAATTTCTTAAGGCACCTCAGTAGCTGTCTTAAACTTGAAGGTGATGGTTTAATTCATGTCAATCTGAGAAAAGAAAAATACTATAAAATGCGCGGGGATTCTGAAGACTATAATTATAAACAACTTTATAGGTTTGAGAAAGAAAACGTGAGGTGACTCGCCCGGCATTTCCTTCTGGAAACTATGGAGACAAGAGGAAAAGGCCCTTATGTACTAGAGATGGAAAAATGAGAATATTTCTACGCTGCATTGGGGATCCCGGATTCCAGTCTGGCGTGGCAGAGGACAGTGGCGTTTCACAAGGTACAGTTTCAAATATATTTTGGGAAGTTTCTTCTCGCATTAAACAAAAATCAAGAAACTGGATCAAATTCCTAGGAACCACTGCAGTACTACAAGCTGCTAAATTTGATGCCAGCAGCATTATACATTTCCGGATGCTATTGGCGCAGTAGACTGTATCCATGTACTGATTAAGAAACCTCATGTGCATGGTGACAAATTTATTAATATAAAAGGGGTTGCCAGTATAAAGATCCAGGCCATGTGCAATGCAAAGGAAAACTTTATTATACCTTTTTCATTATAAGCTGAAAGGAGAAGTAAACAAAACTTAAATGTATCACTCCGTCGAGCACATGGCAGCACCATGTAGAGGATGACGGGAACTAAGACCCATGAGAGGAAATTACTTCAAACAGAATGCGAATACTGTATATTGCGCAGGTTGGGGATCATTAGCTTTTAAACACTATGTCTTGTTCCTATATTTTGCCTTCTAACACATAATACTAAGAGTAGACAATTAAAAGTTGTACCTGAACAGTTCGGCATCTGTGATTAAAGGTACTGGATTAAACTGTTCCTAACTTCAGGCTTTAGAAATCATTCATTTAATGCCTAATATCAGTATACCACTTTTGCTTTAACGTTTTAAAGTCAACAAGTTAAATAATGATTAGCACTATAGGTTAAAACACAACAGAAAACAAACGCAACCCAAGCTATCCAAGCAACAATTCTGCATCACTAACAAAGAAGTTCAATTATTGCTAAACAATGGCCAATCATATTCATTGTCGATTAAAGGTGGATACTTTTCACAGAATTTTTTAAAAGCATTTAACACAATTGTCTTCTTTCCATTTGCCGCATTTATGTTTTCCACAGTGGCAGAAGATTCTCAGCCAGAAACCGGAAATGAACTGCAGCGCCTGCGCATAGCCTCTTAAACCCTCTGCTATAACAGTTCATTTAGTTACAGGTGAATCTGAACAAACACATTTAGTTTCTTAAATTGAACTGTTACAATAATGAGTGTTTTAAATTTCTCTGCACGAGAATAATCATAAAATGTTACGATGTGAACCGAACTGTTTTTTGTAGAGGAAGAGACGACATGCTAAGCGGGAAAGGTTATAGTTTCCCCACCAGTCAATGAGGTGCTGTGTTGTCACGTGGTTTTGTTCACTTCTTCTTTCAGCTTATAGTGAAAAAGGTTTAGCGTAAGTACAAAATGGCTCGCATCTGTGCACGATGCTTGCATATGGAGAAATTGTTTTACCTGTCGGGTAATGACTGGGAATACTGCTTGGAGATGTTGGCTATAGTATTGCATCATGGCTCATGACTCCATATCAGAAGAAAGATCGTACAAAAGGTGCATTAGCAGTGAGCAGGTTATTATAGAACGAGACTTTGGCCAACTAAAGCAGCTCCTTCAAAACAAGATAAGATGTGATACAGAGAAGATATTGATTGAAAATTAACATGTACTTTGTTCCCTATTATGATTGTGAAATGTTTTTGAATTATTTTACGTTATTGCAACCTCTCAAAAACAGCAAAGAGTTTTGTAACCTTAAATTATCTCATAAAACAGGGCTTTATTAGTAGCATCAATAAACTGGAGCATAAACAAAAGTTGTTCTTACTATTCTTAACAAAAGTATAGATGGATTTTATTCCCCTTGAATAAAATCTAAAAACTTGTTTTCCCAGTTTTTCATATCTTTGGGCTTGTTGCCTGACCTCGCAGATCAGTCTTCATTTTTAGGTGACTTCACATTTCTTATTTTGTTCACCACTTGGTCTTCTGTTAGGCGAACTGAATCGAATGTGTACTGCTGCTCGACAATAATGTATTTGCAATCAGGAAGATGGGATGCACGAGTCAAGAGACTCGCAATCATGGAACCAAGGCTCAGCCTGGAGGGGAAGTTTTGTATTAATACCAAATCTATGACTCCCTAGTTGCTGCTACTGACGACTCAGTTTTGCTACAAGCCATGGCTCAGCCTGGAGGGGAAGTTTTATATTAATACCAAATCTATGACTCCCAAGTTGCTGCTACCGACGACTCAGTTTTGCTACAAGCCAAGGCTCAGCATGGAGGGGAAGTTTTATATTAATACCAAATCTATGACTCCCAAGTTGCTGCTACCGATGACTCAGTTTTGCTACAAGCCAAGGCTCAGCCTGGAGGGGAAGTTTTATATTAATACCAAATCTATGACTCCCAAGTTGCTGCTACCGACGACTCAGTTTTGCTACAAGCCAAGGCTCAGCCTGGAGGGGAAGTTTTATATTAATACCAAATCTATGACTCCCAAGTTGCTGCTACCGACGACTCAGTTTTGCTACAAGCCAAGGCTCAGCCTGGAGGGGAAGTTTTATATTAATACCAAATCTATGACTCCCAAGTTGCTGCTACCGATGACTCAGTTTTGCTACAAGCCATGGCTCAGCCTGGAGGGGAAGTTTTATATTAATACCAAATCTATGACTCCCAAGTTGCTGCTACTGACGACTCAGTTTTGCTACAAGCCATGGCTCACTTTTTTTATTACCTGGCAATATGCTACATTCACATTGAGTTCACATACACACTAACCTAAACCTCTTCTTGCATTTATTGCTGAAATGAGAAAACTGTGGCTTACTATGACTTGCTATGTCCTATGCTTACCTGAGTAACAAAGAAATACACTATCCTCAAAACTGGGCATGTCATGAAAACCATTTGTACAGCAGGGAAAATAATTCAAATGTTTAGGATTATAGAGATTTACACTAAGTCATTACATTGATAAAAGTGTAAATAAATACTACATAGATGATATCGAAGCATAGTTAAAATGTGTTTCATGGATTAAAAGCATGCTGCCTTCTATTTGTTTTGAGGAAACAACACATTATTTCCATTTGAAGGGGCTACTTGGTGAACATTTCAGGAATAGGTATTTGAAAGAAAGCATAATTATAAGGTGAAGGCGTGTCTGTAAATTTAAATGAATTACAGTTACTCAGCCAAGTTTTAAGTGTATGCTGTCCAAGTTTAGCTGAGGCAAATAATTTTTATAATTCCTGACACGCACTTTAAACATAAGTGTTACCTGTGCCATGCACTGTAAGACAGATAGAAACCATAAACATACATTACCAGTGAATCTTGTATTCACCTTTCAGAAAGTTAATGTAATGTGAACTATAGAGACTTGTTAGTAAAATAAATTAGGCAGATGTTAGAACTTATTGTTAGCCTTAGAAACAGCAGAATTTCAGCCACTAGTTCTGGTTGTTGCTACTTAGGTCATGTGTAATTATTAGTAACCTCAGTTCACATAGCCATACTAAACCTAAGGCTACTTGGATTAAATCTAGAAAACACAGGACCCTTAGTTTCACTATTGCCTATGCTCGTCTCGTACATGTACGAGATTAGCATACCAGATGTACATGTACCAGGTAACAACAGAGCTTTTCCAGCAAACAAAATTGTGCATAAATGAACCTGCCAGTAACAGTGCATTTCATTTGTTTGTTTGTTTTTTTTTTTTTGTTAAGTTTCCCCTTCATCATGATTACCAAAAATCAGGTAAATAAAATGATTCAGATGAATTGGTGATTTGTATTGAGATCCAGAGGAAACCCAAAAGGAGGAAGTGTGATACAAATAATATTCTAGCATCTTTCAATTATAATGTTGCAGCGCTTTTTAACTGCTCATTGATTGTAACATCCTTATAAAATAGCTCCATGTTGTTAAGTCACTTGCTGCAGTTTTTAAATAAGCTGTTTTATAACTTAAGATGATTTGTGATTAACACTAGAAGGACCGGCAGTAATGGTCTACTAGAAGGTTGCGATTATATTTCCTTGTTTTAAAACACTAATCAAATGTGGATATTAGCCAATTTATTTCACATGATTTATACACTCTAGTAACATACAGGTGCACTTTTATTTTGAGTCATAACATAATATCTTAAAGATTTATAACTTATAATTAATTCCCAAATGTTTTAAGAGTAAATGTGGTATGTATCTTTTATTATGTTCCTCAAAGACATTAGCATTTTAACATAAAACTTTGAATAAAAACAAAATATTGGCCATGAAACACTTTTAAGTCTGATTTTACTCATTCGAAGCCACGTGCTGCATTATAACTCTTAACTCTTGCCTAAACAAGGTCCACAAACACTTGTTGCACTTTGCATATAAATGTTTGGTCCTATTCTTCCCTCTGCATCCTCCTAACTTGACAAGTCTTGCAAATAGTGCTATCTTGCAGTACTATATTAGAAAGTGAAGCTTTTACCCTTGTGGCCTTACATGTTGAAGCCAATTCTTCTGCCATATTGTATATGAACTGACACTTACTTTATCACCTGCTACTTCCTTATAGAGTGCCCATGCATTAATGGCTACCAAGTTCAACACATTGAAAAAAAACATGTATGGGCAATTTATGAAATCCATACTTCACAGTGCAAAGTTGAGTCATTTGGTCGATGATATCAACACCATATGTGTAGTATGCCATAGATTCTGGTAGTTTTTTTAGGGAGGTGATACTGCCATGCATTGAACTCAAAAGAAGCACATTTTTATTCATTTTCCCCTGATATCATGTTAGTCATGTCACCTGACTTACAAAGTTTAGTAGTATGCAACGGCATTACAGCAGAGTTTGCTGATTGAGGAATTTCCCTTCTAGATTTCTTCACTGTGCCCACGATGCTTGTACACTTATGTTTCAAACTTTCAGCAAGACGTTTACTTGTGACAAAATTGTTGCATGTAATATTTCTTGCTGCCGAAAGAAAAGTCTGACATATTACAACATGTTCTGCAAAGGCACGCTGGTCATCTTTGCCAAGATAAGAAAATTGATTCACTAAATACCTACAATTTATATTCATCGCAAGCCAAAATTTGATTCCAATTTTATCTGGTTTATTGCTCATATATTGAATGAATGAGCATCTAGCTTTGCATGGAAATAGTTGTTCATTCACAGTGACACTTTCATACGGAATGTAACATTGCAAGCAACTGGCAATGAAGGGATTCCACATGGGCTAGCTGGTGCAAAGAGATATGTCCTTAGTCTCTGAGAATGTGTGTTCTTTTGATCAAATTGCATAAACTGCAATATTTCAGTGAAGTTTTTTCTGCTCATTGTATTTTGGAAAAATGTCGGTTCCCATGTATATGACCACAACAACTTCAGTGGAAAGTTGTTTGCTCCATGTATGCCTCACAACTACAGGACTGATATAGCGGCTTCTGTTGCCTCAAGATCAATGGTCCAATTATTATTGTACAGTTCCTGACGTGCTGTAATCCCTGTAAACTTCTTTATATTTTGAAGCATGCTGCCATCAAATTGTAACCTCCATGCACTAGAATATGTACCCTTTCTGACAGACCTTATCGCATAGCCTAGTGTTACCTTCAAGATGTTTTGTTGCGGTGGCCTTCCAGGAACAGCTTGTGTTGGTACAATGGCACATGTTCCATCATTGGCTGTTTCAGTACTTCCAATGAAAGAAACTTCTCTCACTTGAGGTTTTCCTGCCCTTAGGCGCAGATAAGGGCATGTTGTTGCTTGACATATCTGAAATATAGTACAGTAATTTAGTTACAGCATAAATATTGAACATCATACTACAGACAGTGAAGTTGACTTACAAAATCTCTATAGTATTTTCCAAAGTTTGAGTTGAAGTACAACAGCAGTAATAATAATAGCATATATATAAAACATACCTGCTATATCTGAATTAGCATTAATTAGCCTTTCCTTGGCCTGTTCCTGTCTTTCACTAGGTTCAACACCACTATCTGAAGAATCACTGTCTTCGTTGATGGTTGGGGTATATTCCTCGTCAGCAATAGCATTTGTAAAATTATCCTCTTCTAATTCATCAATTTTGTAAACATTACAAGGATCTTCACCTTTGGATTCATTGTCGGACTTCAACATCAAATATTTCAGAATTTCTTTATGTGACAAACCACACCGCAGAAATGCCATTGTAAAGCAACTGAAGTATGGCTAACAAAGTCACTTGAGTGAAGCTTCCTTATTGACAAACCTCTCATAAATCAATCAGGAGGACAAACTCAACAATAGCTGTGGACACTTTCGAAGGCTACAGCAATTCTTTGTAGTGATGCACCTTGTGTGTGTTTGTTAAAAGTCGCAGTGGGAGCGGTAGAATGCACCATCTACCAGAAATAAGTCTGCTAAAGCAGAGCACCCATCAAAATGACAGGTGTGGTCCTTCTAGTGTTATGCGATGAGATCTCTTATTTCTTTTCCGGGTTTCTGACGGAAGGCTACTTGGAATAAATTAGTTCATTTTTAAATTTTGTTGTTTTATCAAATTCCAATTATATCTTATAGTTATAGCAGTAAAATTATTATTAATATTTGAATAAAAAACTCACCACTTATTCAACAATTCTGAAGATAATGTCATTCCATTAATTTGAAGGGGTTGAGGACGTACATTTGGGAGCGTAGCAGGATTAAGGATTGGTGAGCCTCTCCAAGCACCAAGACACGGTTAACGAAAATGATAATATAGATTTAATATAGTGAGCAAATAAAGACAACGTAAGTGAGCAAGCAAGCCATTCTGAAAATACGTATCTAAGAGACTTCATTGTTTAGTTATACATTACCTGGAAACAGTTGTAACATTGGATGCCATTCCCAAAGTGGGCGTTGATCTGGGCAGTGCCTCCGGCCGTACTTGGGGTTGTTCTTATCAAGACTGCCCTACACATTAGTTTATGGAGGGTTTTTTATATTATTGCTACACGTCTCAGCACAGGACATGGCCATATATGGGAAGATAACTTATACTCTATGAGTTGGCATCAACAACCCACATAATACCACAAGGATATGACTGGCACTGAATGACCAGCTCATGCATCCTGTGGAGTCATACCTTTAGAAGAATGATTTTTAACTCAACTCAAACATTTGGACTCCATGCGTTAGATCATATAGCAATATAATCAATTTTATATGTCTGGAATACTGATGTGTTAGCTGATAATCACTATGAATGAATGAGAGGAAGTCAATGGCTTCCTCCCTCAAAACTGCCTTATATATGACTACCATCTTGGCAGTCCATCAATAAGTACTCTGGGTTGTTGTTTTTCTACGGTTATTGACAAAAGGTATAAATTTTCCTTATTGGCAGTTTTTATTATGGTTGGATATGTAAGACTTGAATTGCTGTTATTGTGATATTTTACTCATTATTCCTGACATATGCAAATAAAGTACATAAATATATTCAATAACAAGTAAGAAAACCTGATAATCATATTAATTATGTAACATAAGTGAACAACAAATATATCCAAGCAGTACATCAGGGAAGTTTCTCATTCTGTTTTATTATAACTGCCTCAATGTCATACATGTAATTTTGATAATTTTGCTGAATCCATTGCCTGACATTTTTATTTGAAACGAAACATTTACTCTGTTCAGAGTTGGATGACTATACTTATTTTCAGGCTTAAAGCTGACCTCACAGGAAGTAGGTTTGTGTGCCTTTGATACAAAGAAAACATTTCCAGATGCATGTGTAGTGGTAAATGTATTAGTGCGCTGGAAGAGATGTGTAAATAAATTATATTAAGGACATTAATAGTAATATAAGATAGGCATGTAGTGCTTTAAATGTTATATTGTGTGATGCGTTCTCATGTTTAGATGACAGTTGCTTAGGAATGGATGGGCTACGCGTAAACTAAAAGGAGCTAGAAGGTTAGGTAAAGTAATGCTCACTGTGATAAATATTTGAAAGAGTGTTCTAGGAAACTGACTGGAGGCAGGATGGTGACACTTAGGTAGTACCTAAGGCAAGTAAGTTGCATGCTTTTCAGAAATGGTATACGAGTTCAAAGGAGGTAAATAATAATAATAATAATAAGCAGGGGACTGAAATAACACTAGCTGGCGCAAGTCACAAGGGACATTTATAGATATAATCACCAAAATGTTCAGAGTATTTGGAATAAGGTACTAATGTTTGAAATCATGTTACAGGAAAGGGATCTAGATATATTATGCTTCACCGAACTTGGTTAACTGAAAGCAAATTAAAGCAGTATACTTTTTTAATTATGAATTAGCAACTACTAAAAACATGAAGAATATATTCATTACAAAAGATATAAAATTTAAAGAATGTTGTAAATATAATCAAATATTTTTACAGAATACGAGATGGTATGTGGGTTAATAAGTTGCAGGCAATACATATACTAAGAATATCATAATATTAGGAGATTGGAATGCAGAGTTTCTATCAGGGAAGTTAAATAGTCAAATACAGCATCTTATTTTAATCCAGCACCTTGTACCATTAATTAAAGAACCTATTACAGTAACATCAACTTTCAAAACATTTCTGGATCAAATAATGATAAGGCAAGCATCTCAAATTGTAAAACATACAAGGGTGTAAGTGTCAGGGTTTTCAGATCATTATGAACAAGAATTAATATTAATTGTAGGGGGCTAAAGAAAGGAATAAAGTAAAAATTAATTAAAAGCAAATATAAAGCAGGACGCAGATTCAATACAAAAAGAATTGAATTTAAATGGCAGTTATCTAAGGAAAAGTGGGAAACTCTGTATAGGATTGGGGAGGTTAATTCTCCTTTTGAGCTATTTATAAAAACAATGAGATATTACTTGGAATTAGCCATTTCAAAAGTACGAAAAAAAAATGCTATGATAAGGAGAGATCATGGGTAACAACAGGTATTTAAAAGTCCTCTGCAAGACTGAAGTTCTTAAGGCAAATGTTCAGTTCATCATCAGCAGAGAGCTTCAAATTATATTACAAAAATGTGTATAAGCAAGTTATAAGAGCTGCTAAAAAGAATCATAATGATAGTATAATTAATCCAGCTGATAACAGATCCAAACCAACGTGTTCGGTAGTAAAAAACGAGTTAGGGTCAAGAAAACAAAATCAAAATAATATATTAAGAGGAGAAATGGAGGGATTTGATCACAAATGCAAAGGAAATTGCTCACTCATTTAAAGACTATTTTGTTAATGGTGGCAATAAGCTAGTTGCTTGAAGACAAAATTTAGAGGAGGATGGATGGAAAACTATGTTGACACATACAATGTTTTTATATCCAGTAGACTAGGAAGAACTGTAAAAAATAATACCAAATACTTATGTGGAGTTGTTGAATTCCTGATATAGTATGGAAAAGATGCCGGATGCATGTGGTAAATCCTGTAATATACTTAATCAACATTTCACTAGCATCTGGGGTTTTTCCCAGAATCCTTAAATACTACAAAAATAATTCCTATTCACAAGAAAGGGTACAAACGAAAAATGTGTAATTATAGACCTGTATCATTATTATGTTCCTTGTCAAAAACGCTAGAAAGAGTAATGTGTAATAGATTACTGACGTTTCTTAAGCAATTTGAGGTATTGAATGTTGCTGCAACATCACTATACACAGCTATGTATAGTTTTGTAGAAAAAAATATATAAACCACTGGATGCCAAGGAATTTAATATTGGAGTATTCTTGCATCTATTTTAGGCATTTGGCCTAGTGGAGCACAATATTATTTTTTAACAAATAGACATTTACGGAATTAGAGGGATAGCAAATGGCTGAAATCATACCTTAGTAATCATAAGCAATTTATGGAGATAGCAAGTAGAAATGAGTAATGTCTGCAAATGCAATATGTAATTTGTAATATGCTGCCTGTTAGCATAGGAGTCCCTCAAGGTTCAGTCCTAGCACCAATTCTGTTCCTTTTATATATTAATGATTTACCCAATAAAATATCAGCAGGGCACACCACCTTATTTGTAGATGATACAAACATATCAGTTTGTAGTGGCAGTACACGTAAGATGGAGCAAAAACTAGCAAAGGTTAAGGAAAATATAACAAGATGGTTCTCACAAAATAGTTTGGTAATAAATAAAGAAAAGACACATGCAATATCATTTAAGCACTTAAAAAACAAACATCAATATGAATCTCATTTTATAATAGAAGATAAGCTACGTAGAACAGGTTAAATTGTTACGGATATGACTAGATTCAAATTTGAGATGGGATGTGCAGGTAGAGAAACCAGCAGTAAGTTTGAGCCAGGTATGTTTTGCAATGAATGTTTTAAGGGAAAGGGTTAACCTTGAAGTTCTGAGAATCTTGTACTTTGCATATTTTCATAATATAATGAACTATGGTATTAATATTTTGGGGGAATAAAAGAGGTATTATCTTTAAAATTAAAAGAAAAGTTATTATAAATATGTTGTTTAAAGGCAAAAGAGCATCCTGGAAATCACTATTCCATTTATTACATATACTATTCTTTCCAAGTGTATATATATAATAGAAATGTTATTATTTTAAAATATTTTTTGGAATTTGAGAAAAACCAAGATAAACACAAATATTGCACAAGAAAGAGACAGCATCTAAGTAACTGTCACTATATGAAGAAAGTGCTATGTGTAATGGTATTAAAGTATACAATAAATTACCTCCTGATGTCAAGGAAATCTTTCTTTTGACTAATTCCCCCCCCCCAAAAGTGCGGGCATTATTAACAAAAAATTGTTTTTATTCATTAAAGGTATACCTAGAGAGCATGTAACAGTGGTTAAGTCTGTCTGTGTGTGTATGTTTGTAAGATACTATGCTGTGTAAGTGGCGTGTCCTATATCATTATGTGATTAAACAGAATGAATAAAAATGTATGCTAATTGCTCTTTATGACTAGGCTTGCTTAGAGACTAAGTTGGAAAGCTGAATTGTACTTGAAAAATTCAGTTGCACAGCCAGGGATCAAACCATGAAGCTTTGCTACTCTGAGTCAGTGTTTTTGCTACATGATATGCCAGGGCAAGCTGCCCATACGAGCATTAAACTCTCTCATTTGGTTTAAGTAACACAGTAAACCTTCATCCTTTTTTTTAATTCCATATTATAGTCATCTTAAGCAATACAATTATGCTATTTATAGCTATTTTAGATTGTAGCAATATTTGTTTTAATAAAACTGCAATTTTTTTTTTTTAATAATAAGCAAAATCCATGCAATTGCAGTCAAATGTAACTCTTGAGCATGCCTTCACACCAATTATTTTACATGGGTCCTCCCCGTCCATTTCACAGGCACTTTTAATGTAGTCGCTGAGACTCAAACTCATGGTGTTTGGCTTTGAATGGTGGCCAGTCCATTTTTGTATCTATAACAATCACATCTATTCAAATCACTTCGATTGTGGTGCCAGTGAAAGGGATATAAAATCCAGTTTAGGAATTAGAAAAAGAGCAGCACATGTAGCAAAATAATTCTGGAAATAAAGGGTTAAAGTTGATATAAAATATAGATATCATACCTCGAAGGTGGCTTGTAATGTTGTAGGTGCTTTATAGTTGATGACTTCATTAGGGTTAATTTCTCAATTCCTACATACAGCAAGTGTGGATGAATAATTATCACAACACAAATTAAACCTAATAGTCATCAACATTGCAAGTTGCGTTTGATGTATATCTAATAATATTTGAGGTTGCCTTGAAGGTTAACCATCAGATGAGAAGGTTTAATGCTCATACAGGTGTCTCAACATGGTATCTGGAGTGGTAATACCATTGCCATAAAGAGGTGAAGATCCAGATGTGAGTCCTGGGCATGGCATTGAATTTTTCAAGTGTTATTCAACCTTCCAAGAAGTATGTGTATTTGTGGCTGATAAATTCAAAGAAGCTGAGGTTAAAATTATACATATTTTATGGTATACATAATATGTTTCTTTCTCCACAGACTTGTTAATGAAATTAAGGACATCAACGGTTATGAAATGGATACTAAAATGGAAATCAAAGAAGAGGATTCTCTCTCAGACGCCTTAGACTTGCAGAATGGGAGGGAGTTCTTTCTCAAGGATGTTACAGTGAAGACAAGCAGTAATGCTGTGCTCCTGGATGATGATTGTGACTTGGCAATCAAATCAGAGACTGCTTGTCCCAGTTTTTGTCCACAGAAAGAGAGAGAATGTTTTACCAAACATCTCGTAAAGCAGATTAAGTCTGAAACTGTTACATGCAACAACAAATGCAAGATAGATACAGAAGCAGAAATTGAGGAACAGACTCTGGTTTCAGACTTTGGTTCACAGAAAGAGAGAGAATGTTTTACCAAACATCTCGTAAAGCAGATTAAGTCTGAAACTGTTACATGCAACAAAAACTGGAAGATAGATATAAAAACAGAAATTGTGGAACAGACTCTGGTTTCAGACTATGGTTTACAGAATGAAAGAGAATTTCATCCAGAGGATCCTGCAATGAAGGATGAGAAATGCAATGCTGATCATGAAATGGATAACAAAATAGAAATTAAAGAGGAACCTTGGTGGCTGGAAATTGAAACTTCATCTGTTTGTGATGACATTAAGGTAAGTTTTGTAGAAATCTACACCAGTAAGAATTTTTGCTTGTGTTACACATGATAAAATATCTGAATTATGTGATACTAAATTAATAAGGACAAGAGATAGTTTGTGAATATGTGCAGTGTTTATCAGATAGTACATTTAATGCATTGAAGGTAATGGGTGATAGTTTTTGAAAATTGTAAGATACTTGAGGGAAGTTTGGTTAAACCATACTAAAATATTTTGCGATATTGCAGCATCTGATGATCAACTACAATTGAAATAAACAATTAAATGAATAATAAGTGATTTCAAAAGGAAGTTCAGTTATTCAAAGACATAGACAGCTCAGTTATAAAGCTTGAACCCAGTGGCTATTAAAATCCCACACTGTTTCCCGAATATGCAATAAACAGATCTGGGTATTTAAATTGACCCACATTTAAATTTCTGCATTGCAAAACTAGTCTTTATTTTGTGTTTAGTTTTTATATTATTTTAAGAAAAAAACCGAATGAGAAGATATGAAATGCAATATTCAACAAATAAAACTATTTATTTACAAAATGCAAAACAAAATGTGAGATTCCCATTTATGGAGCTAAAAGAGCGCTTACTTTTGCTTCTGTAATGCTACCAGGATTCAACACTTGCTTCGTATTGCAAACAAGTCAGTTAGTTCTCATTTCCAAGCTTTAATACATATAACATAATAAATCCTCTAAGAGGAGAGAACTGTTTGATAGACAAACGCATGCATGCTTATTGTTCTTTCTGTACCAATAGAGTAGGTTTATATATGAAGAGCATCACACACCAAGTGCATCAGGAGAGGAAAAACTGATATTCTCCAAAATTTACTAGCACTTTCTACAGTTCTTCACACCTAACTCTAGTGGAAATGCTACTTTCCTGAATAGTGTTATCAAAATAATTTTTTGTTTAATACCACATTTATAATTAAAACTGTTTTGCACTTGAATGCCTTTTGAACCATTTATACTGAAAATACTATCTGGACATTGTGAGAAAACACAAAAAATTATGTTTTTGTATTTTTAGTAAACAATTTTAATTCTAGTTTCAAAAGCAGTTTTATGATTTACTTTGTGCATTTATTGGAAGGTAAGTTTTCAGATTTCTTTTGTGTTTTCTGCAAACATTTTTGTGTCAATGTATATTTCAACAAACACATTTGTATTTCTGTATTTAAACACTACCCATTGCTTCCATCAAAAAGTCTGGTTTTCACTGCACACTCTTCATCCACAACCTTCACATAAATTTGCAGCTCAACCTCATGTCTTCATTAACTCCTGAACATCTTCTTCTCTCAGCTATACTTTGGAGTGTTAAACACTTGATCTGTGATTTACACTCAAATGTAACTTCCTGTATCAGTGGAGATGTGAATGGTCTATAAACTATGGCCTGCGGGCCAAATCCAGCGCACCAGAACCATCAATTGGCCCGCGACAGCTAATAGCTTATTGTTGCTGTGATAAGTTGGATAAAAAGCACAGAATGATAATAACTCAGTTGTGCTCTAGACGTTCTCGGGCTTCAAGCCAGTTGAAGTGATGTGGAGACATCGACGTTTTGGGAGCGTACATCTCACCCATCTTCAGGATGCTGAATGAAGATGGGAGAGATGTACGCTCCCGAAACGTCGATGTCTCCACCTCACTTCAACTGGCTTGAAGCCCGAGAACGTCTAGAGCATGTTCGTCGCCAGGAAAGCTTCAACTCAGTTGTATATAGTTTCAAGGTAAATCTTAATGACAAGTATAATATGCAGAAAATTTAACTTAAGCATAATAATTAACAAGTAATTGAAATGAATCCCACTAGCATTATAAACTAGTGAACAACGTATGGTTTCACACTCTGTAGCTATATTGGAGTAAAGAGTATCGTCTATGTATGTATACTAATGTTTCGAATGTATATCCTAAATCACATATGATTTTTATCCTGAAAATCCCTTGGGAACACAGAAGCTAAATTAACACGAATGAAACTATGGGGTGGCCACTTGTAAAAAATACTAATGAGGTTGATGTATTTGTGATTTTCCACAGACAATAGTTTGTAGTTGTGGAACAATTCTACTTGTGTCAATTATTAAAAGCGATTTAAGATGCTCATTGGTTAACTTAGATCTGATAACATTCTTTGTGTACTTCATTTTGAAGAATGTTTCTCACACAAGTAAGTAGTACCAAAAATTAAATTGTACCAGTTGAAGACTAATTTCCATTTGAAGTTCTGGTGCTAGGGTTCCAATGTCAGTATCAAAAGGATCAAATCCTTTTACCTATTTCCGCTTTTGACCACCAGATATTGCCAACTGTCACGGTTGTAACAATACACAACAGTAATTGAACTAGCAAATTTAGCGAGCGTAAGCCTGCTCAGGCCATGTACTCGGTGACTACTGTAGAAATTGTAGATAATGCCAAGAAAATTAAAATGGTTTTGGCCCTTGAACTATAGGAGTAATCAGAATGGCCCTAAGTGTGGATAGTTCAGAGGATGCCAAAAGTTCATTATGTTTGGATCTTACAACTTAATTGAAGGATAATGCAAGAAAAAGAGAACTTAATACATTTTGCTATTTTTTAAAAATCCGCATCAAAGACAAGACAACAAAGAACATCATCTCACAAGTCATTCCACTGAATTTTTTAATATGAGAATAATAGAAAAAATGTTTTAATGACATCAGAAAGGTATTTCTAATGGATTTCGTTTTTTGATTCTTTCTGGAACAATTACCGTTACCTACAGCTATTTTCTATTCTAAGCATTAATACTTTAGAAAATCTATATTAGTGTTTCCTAAATACAGTTACCTATCTAAGATCCTCTACTAAGGAGATTCATTTTCACTCGTTTAGCATGATGTAATTAATATTGTTAAGAAGACCCAAGGAACCCATATCTGATATTCTTTGGCAGCAACACATGCACTTCTGGTTCCACAGAATACAGATACAGCAGCCAAAGGCATGTAAGTACATAGTGTTACGTAAGCAACTTTTTACCTCTGTAAAACATGCATTTTGTCGCATTTCTCTTGGTAAACTAAGCTGCTTCTGAAACAATCGCAGTTTCTTCACAGCCATTTTACCATAGTAAGGAGTGCTGTTTGAAAGAAGTGGATTCTGCAGATGGATTAAGCGTTGTCAAAATAGGGGGAATCCTTGTCAAAAGTGTTATATTTGTGGGTGGAGTTAATTCATTTTGTTCCGATGCTCATATTTGTGTACTTAGATGCGGTGGTACTTCTGCATGTCACAATTAGCTGTAACTGTGATATGTAAACTTGTGAGGCTCTTGTCCGGACCATCCTCTCAATCCTAATTGTGTGCTTAGATGGAGTTGTTACAATTATCTGTAACTGTGACATGTAAACTTGTGAGGGTCTTGTCTGGACCATCCTCTCAGTCCTAATTGTGTGCTTAGATGGGGTTGTTACAATTATCTGTAAATGTGACATGTAAACTTGTGAGGGTCTTGTCTGGACCATCCTCTCAGTCCTAATTGTGTGCTTAGATGGGGTTGTTACAATTATCTGTAACTGTGACATGTAAACTTGTGAGGGTCTTGTCCAGACCATCCTCTCAGTCATAATTGTGTGCTTAGATGGAGTTGTTACAATTATCTGTAACTGTGACATGTAAACTTGTGAGGGTCTTGTCCAGACCATCCTCTCAGTCCTAATTGTGTGCTTAGATGGGGTTGTTACAATTATCTGTAACTGTGACATGTAAACTTGTGAGGGTCTTGTCCAGACCATCCTCTCAGTCATAATTGTGTGCTTAGATGGGGTTGTTACAATTATCTGTAACTGTGACATGTAAACTTGTGAGGGTCTTGTCTGGACCATCCTCTCAGTCATAATTGTGTGCTTAGATGGAGTTGTCACAATTAGCTGTAACTGTGACATGTAAACTTGTGAGGCTCTTGTCCGGACCATCCTCTCAGTCATAATTGTGTGCTTAGATGGGGTTGTTACAATTAGCTGTAACTGTGACATGTAAACTTGTGAGGCTCTTGTCCGGACCATCCTCTCAGTCTTAATTGTGTGCTTAGATGGGGTTGTTACAATTAACTGTAACTGTGACATGTAAACTTGTGAGGCTCTTGTCCGGACCATTCTCTCTGTCCTCCTAATTGTGTGCTTAGATGGGGTTGTTACAATTAGCTGTAACTGTGACATGTAAACTTGTGAGGGTCTTGCCCTGACCATTCTCTCAGTCCTAATTGTGTGCTTAGATGGGGATGTTACAATTAGCTGTAACTGTGACATGTAAACTTGTGAGGGTCTTGCCCTGACCATTCTCTCTGTCCTCCTAATTGTGTGCTTAGATGGGGTTGTTACAATTAGCTGTAACTGTGACATGTAAACTTGTGAGGGTCTTGCCCTGACCATTCTCTCAGTCCTAATTGTGTGCTTAGATGGGGATGTTACAATTAGCTGTAACTGTGACATGTAAACTTGTGAGGCTCTTGTCCGGACCATTCTCTCTGTCCTCCTAATTGTGTGCTTAGATGGGGTTGTTACAATTAGCTGTAACTGTGACATGTAAACTTGTGAGGGTCTTGCCCTGACCATTCTCTCTGTCCTCTTAATTGCGTGCTTAGATGGGGATGTTACAATTAGCTGTAACTGTGACATGTAAACTTGTGAGGGTCTTGCCCTGACCATTCTCTCAGTCCTAATTGTGTGCTTAGATGGGGTTGTTACAATTAGCTGTAACTGTGACATGTAAACTTGTGAGGCTCTTGTCTGGACCATCCTCTCAGTCCTAATTGTGTGCTTAGATGGAGTTGTCACAATTAGCTGTAACTGTGACATGTAAACTTGTGAGGCTCTTGTCTGGACCATTCTCTCAGTCCTAATTGCGTGCTTAGATGGAGTTGTTACAATTAGCTGTAACTGTGACATGTAAACTTGTGAGGCTCTTGTCTGGACCATCCTCTCAGTCCTAATTGTGTGCTTAGATGGAGTTGTCACAATTAGCTGTAACTGTGACATGTAAACTTGTGAGGGTCTTGTCTGGACCATCCTCTCAGTCCTAATACTGTGCTTAGATGGAGTTGTCACAATTAGCTGTAACTGTGACATGTAAACTTGTGAGGGTCTTGCCCTGACCATCCTCTCAGTCCTAATTGTGTGCTTAGATGGGGTTGTTACAATAAGCTGTAACTGTGACATGTAAACTTGTAAGGCTCTTGAAGGACCATCCTCTCAGTCCTAATTGTGTGCTTAGATGGGGTTGTTACAATAAGCTGTAACTGTGACATGTAAACTTGTAAGGCTCTTGAAGGACCATTCTCTCAGTCCTAATTGTGTGCTTAGATGGAGTTGTCACAATAAGCTGTAACTGTGACATGTAAACTTGTAAGGCTCTTGTCCGGATCATCCTCTCAGTCCTAATTGTGTGCTTAGATG
The DNA here is from genome assembly GCA_030765065.1 of Deroplatys truncata. Lineage (NCBI taxonomy): Eukaryota > Metazoa > Arthropoda > Insecta > Mantodea > Mantidae > Deroplatys > Deroplatys truncata. Next base: position 225,038,542 of record CM060983.1, on the reverse strand, counting down.
GGGTTGTTACAATTAGCTGTAACTGTGACATGTGAACTTGTAAGGCTCTTGAAGGACCATCCTCTCAGTCCTAATTGTGTGCTTAGATGGGGTTGATACAATAAGCTGTAAGTGTGACATGTAAACTTGTAAGGCTCTTGAAGGACCATCCTCTCAGTCCTAATTGTGTGCTTAGATGGGGTTGATACAATAAGCTGTAACTGTGACATGTGAACTTGTAAGGCTCTTGAAGGACCATCCTCTCAGTCCTAATTGTGTTTTTAGATGGGGTTGTTACAATAAGCTGTAACTGTGACATGTGAACTTGTAAGGCTCTTGAAGGACCATCCTCTCAGTCCTAATTGTGTGCTTAGATGGGGTTGATACAATAAGCTGTAAGTGTGACATGTAAACTTGTAAGGCTCTTTAAGGACCATCCTCTCAGTCTTAATTGTGTTTTTAGATGGGGTTGTTACAATAAGCTGTAACTGTGACATGTAAACTTGTAAGGCTCTTGTCCGGACCATCCTCTCAGTCCTAATTGTGTTTTTAGATGGGGTTGTTACAATAAGCTGTAACTGTGACATGTAAACTTGTAAGGCTCTTGTCCGGCCCATCCTCTCAGTCCTGATTGTGTGCTTAGATGGGGTTGTTACAATTAGCTGTAACTGTGACATGTAAACTTGTGAGGCTCTTGTCCGGACCATCCTCTCAGTCCTAATTGTGTGCTTAGATGGAGTTGTTACAATTAGCTGTAACTGTGACATGTAAACTTGTGAGGCTCTTGTCCGGACCATCCTCTCAGTCATAATTGTGTGCTTAGATGGGGTTGTTACAATTAGCTGTAACTGTGACATGTAAACTTGTGAGTTTCTTGTCCGGACCATCTTCTCAGTCATAATTGTGTGCTTAGATGGGGTTGTTACAATTAGCTGTAACTGTGACATGTAAACTTGTGAGGCTCTTGTCCGGACCATCCTCTCAGTCCTGATTGTGTGCTTAGATGGGGTTGTTACAATTAGCTGTAACAGTGACATGTAAACTTGTGAGTTTCTTGTCCGGACCATCTTCTCAGTCATAATTGTGTGCTTAGATGGGGTTGTTACAATTAGCTGTAACAGTGACATGTAAACTTGTGAGTTTCTTGTCCGGACCATCTTCTCAGTCATAATTGTGTGCTTAGATGGGGTTGTTACAATTAGCTGTAACTGTGACATGTAAACTTGTGAGGCTCTTGTCCGGCCCATCCTCTCAGTCATAATTGTGTGCTTAGATGGGGTTGTTACAATTAGCTGTAACAGTGACATGTGAACTTGTGAGTTTCTTGTCCAGAACATCCTCTGAGTCCTAATTGTGTGCTTAGATGGAGTTGTTACAATTAGCTGTAACTGTGACATGTAAACTTGTGAGTGTCTTGTCCTGACCATCCTCTCAGTCCTAATTGTGTGCTTCGATGGAGTTGTTACAATTAGCTGTAACTGTGACATGTAAACTTGTGAGTGTCTTGTCAGGACCATCCTCTGAGTCCTAATTGTGTGCTTAGATGGAGTCGTTACAATTAGCTGTAACTGTGACATGTAAACTTGTGAGTGTCTTATCAGGACCATCCTCTGAGTCCTAATTGTGTGCTTAGATGGAGTTGTTACAATTAGCTGTAACTGTGACATGTAAACTTGTGAGGCTCTTGTCCTGACCATCCTCTCAGTCCTAACTGTTTTTTTAGATGGGGTTGTTACAATTAGCTGTAACTGTGACATGTAAACTTGTGAGGCTCTTGTCCTGACCATCCTCTCAGTCCTAATTGTTTTTTTAGATGGAGTTGTTACAATTAGCTGTAACTGTGACATGTAAACTTGTGAGGCTCTTGTCCTGACCATCCTCTCAGTCCTAATTGTTTTTTTAGATGGGGTTGTTACAATTAGCTGTAACTGTGACATGTAAACTTGTGAGGCTCTTGTCCTGACCATCATCTCAGTCCTAATTGTTTTTTTAGATGGGGTTGTTACAATTAGCTGTAACTGTGACATGTAAACTTGTGAGGCTCTTGTCCAGAACATCCTCTCAGTCCTAATTGTGTGCTTAGATGGAGTTGTTACAATTAGCTGTAACTGTGACATGTAAACTTGTGAGGGTCTTGTCCAGAACATCCTCTCAGTCCTAATTGTGTGCTTAGATGGAGTTGTTACAATTAGCTGTAATTGTGACATGTAAACTTGTGAGGGTCTTGTCCAGACCATCCTTTCAGTCCTAATTGTGTGCTTAGATGGGGTTGTTACAATTAGCTGTAACTGTGACATGTAAACTTGTGAGGGTCTTGTCCGGACCATCCTCTCAGTCCTAATTGTGTGCTTAGATGGAGTTGTCACAATTAGCTGTAACTGTGACATGTAAACTTGTGAGGGTCTTGTCCGGACCATCCTCTCAGTCCTAATTGTGTGCTTAGATGGGGTTGTTACAATTAGCTGTAACTGTGACATGTAAACTTGTGAATGTAAATTAGCTTTACCATGTGACATGATAACATGTGAGGCTCTTGCCAGGATCATTATTTCAGCCTTCATATGTGCAAGTACATTTAGATGACATGATTGCTTCTGCATGTAGCAGTTAGCTCTACCGTGTCACAAGTTAACATGTGAGGCTCCTGCCAGGATCATTATTTCAGCCTTCATATGTGCAAGTACATTTAGATGACATGATTGCTTCTGCATGTAGCAGTTAGCTCTACCGTGTCACAAGTTAACATGTGAGGCTCCTGCCAGGATCATTATTTCAGCCTTCATATGTGCAAGTACATTTAGATGACATGATTGCTTCTGCATGTAGCAGTTAGCTTTACCGTGTCACAAGTTAACATGTGAGGCTCCTGCCAGGATCATTATTTCAGCCTTCATATGTGCAAGTACATTTAGATGACATGATTGCTTCTGCATGTAGCAGTTAGCTCTACCGTGTCACAAGTTAACATGTGAGGCTCCTGCCAGAATCATTATTTCAGCCTTCATATGTGCTAGTGCATTTAGATGACATGATTGCTTCTGCATGTAACAGCTTTACCATGTGACAGTTTAACATGTGAGGCTCTTGCCAGGTCCATTATTTCACCCTTCATATGTGCGAGTGCATTTAGATGACATGATTGCTTCTGCATGTAACAGCTTTACCATGTGACAGGTTAACATGTGAGGCTCTTGCCAGGTCCATTATTTCAGCCTTCATATGTGCTAGTGCATTTAGATGACATGATTGCTTCTGCATGTAACAGCTTTACCATGTGACAGGTTAACATGTGAGGCTCTTGCCAGGTCCATTATTTCACCCTTCATATGTGCGAGTGCATTTAGATGACATGATTGCTTCTGCATGTAGCAGTTAGCTCTACCGTGTGACAAGTTAACATGTGAGGCTCTTGCCAGGATCATTATTTCAGCCTTCATATGTGCTAGTGCATTTAGATGACATGATTGCTTCTGCATGTAGCAGTTAGCTCTACCGTGTGACAAGTTAACATGTGAAGCTCTTGCCAGGATCATTATTTCAGCCTTCATATGTGAGTGTATTTAGATGACATGATTGCTTCTGCATGTAGCAGTTAGCTCTACCTTGTGACAAGTTAACTTGTGAGGCTCTTGCCAGGATCATTATTTCAGCGTTCATATGTGAGTGTATTTAGATGACATGATTGCTTGTGCATGTAGCAGTTAGCTTTACCATGTGACAAGTTAGCATGTGAGGCTCTTGCCAGGATCATTATTTCAGCCTTCATATGTGAGTGTATTTAGATGACATGATTGCTTCTGCATGTAGCAGTTAGCTTTACCGTGTGACAAGTTAACATGTGAGGCTCTTGCCAGGATCATTATTTCAGCCTTCATATGTGCTAGTGCATTTAGATGACATGATTGCTTCTGCATGTAGCAGTTAGCTCTACCGTGTGACAAGTTAACATGTGAGGCTCTTGCCAGGATCATTATTTCAGCCTTCATATGTGAGTGTATTTAGATGACATGATTGCTTCTGCATGTAGCAGTTAGCTTTACCGTGTGACAAGTTAACATGTGAGGCTCTTGCCAGGATCATTATTTCAGCCTTCATATGTGCTAGTGCATTTAGATGACATGATTGCTTCTGCATGTAGCAGTTAGCTCTACCTTGTGACAAGTTAACTTGTGAGGCTCTTGCCAGGATCATTATTTCAGCGTTCATATGTGAGTTAATTTAGATGACATGAGTGCTTCTGCATGTAGCAGTTAGCTTTACCGTGTGACAAGTTAACATGTGAGGCTCTTGCCAGGATCATTATTTCAGCGTTCATATGTGAGTTAATTTAGATGACATGAGTGCTTCTGCATGTAGCAGTTAGCTCTACCTTGTGACAAGTTAACATGTAAGGCTCTTGCCAGGTGCATTATTTCAGCCTTCATATGTGCAAGTACATTTAGATGACATGATTGCTTGTGCATGTAGCAGTTAGCTCTACCGTGTGACAAGTTAACATGTGAGGCTCTTGCCAGGATCATTATTTCAGCCTTCATATGTGCTAGTGCATTTAGATGACATGATTGCTTCTGTATGTAGCAGTTAGCTTTACTGTGTGACAAGTTAACATGTGAAGCTCTTGCCAGGATCATTATTTCAGCCTTCATATGTGAGTGTATTTAGATGACATGATTGCTTCTGTATGTAGCAGTTAGCTCTACCGTGTGACAAGTTAACATGTGAGGCTCTTACCAGGTGCATTATTTCAGCCTTCATATGTGCAAGTACATTTAGATGACATGATTGCTTGTGCATGTAGCAGTTAGCTCTACCGTGTGACAAGTTAACATGTGAGGCTCTTGCCAGGATCAGATTTCAGCCTTCATATGTGAGTGCATTTAGATGACATGATTGCTTCTGTATGTAGCAGTTAGCTTTACCGTGTGACAAGTTAACATGTGAGGCTCTTGCCAGGTCCATTATTTCAGCCTTCATATGTGCTAGTGCATTTAGATGACATGATTGCTTCTGTATGTAGCAGTTAGCTCTACCGTTTCACAAGTTAACATGTGAGGCTCTTGCCAGGATCATTATTTCAGCCTTCATATGTGAGTGCATTTAGATGACATGATTGCTTCTGCAAGTAGCAGTTTACTCTATCGTGTGACAAGTTAACATGTTAGGCTCTTGCCAGGATCATTATTTCAGCCTTCATATGTGAGTGCATTTAGATGACATGATTGCTTCTGCATGTAGCAGTTAGCTGTACTGTGTGCCATGTAAATGTGTGAGGGTGTTGCTATGACCATCCTCTCAGCCCTCATGTGTGAGTGTTTTTATAGATAGATTGCTTTCATGTTGCAATTAGCTCTGTCATACATGTTAATTGCAAATGTCTTACCAGAGCCATCCTCTCTGTTCTTGTGTGTCTGTGTCTTTTGTTTAAATGAGACAATTGTTTCTGTATATTTCAATTAGCTCTACTGTGTGATCTGTTAATGTGTGAAGCTCCTACCAGGGCCACCCTCTGAGTCCTCATGACTAGTACTTGCGGAGGAGGTGCCTGCAGTAGGAATGGTCGTTAAACATGACTTCGTTATAAAGCTTTTGAGATAAATATGCAACTGAATCTGTTCTAGTCACCACAGGTTTTTGCATATTTGAGACAACATTCTCTTGGTAATAATTACTAACTTGATACATACACATTTCAATGGCTGATAAATCAGCTTGCATAGGAAGAAATGGTGCTTCTGAAATAACTTCAGAGAACATTGAACTTAAAGTATGTGAGAGGGAATTGCATATTGATGGGTTGTTTAATGGTTTAGAAGCTGGAGTTGAGGTCATGGCCAGCAGTAAAAATGCAGGTATTAGTGCGAGGCAGGGATATTTAGTTTCAGAAACTATTGTGATATAAAACAACATGGTTTCTGGATAAAGGCCTCATACCCAGCTCACATCTGATTGCCAACCATTTGATTTTTTCATCAAGTTTTTCACTGAAACAAATGTGCATAAGCATGAAGTGCGTAAAGATCTGACTTCAAAATGTAAATTAATATCTAAAAGCAGGATTCAGGAATGGACAAATGTAACACAGATATATTAATTTTTGAGACAACTAGGCTGAAATTAGAATATGTAGGTGTAAAAATATACAAACCATACATTTATGTGATTGTAGTGTTTATCTTGCTGGAAAAGCATGAGTCAGTGGTAAAAAAATATCAAAATTATTTTAATGTTCTCAGAGACTTCCTTGAACACACATATGCATTTTTCTGTGTTTGAAACCTTCAATGCATATTATTCTTTGTAAGTATCTGAATAATTAGTAAAAGAAAGAGCATTGTCACTTTTACACTTTAGATTTTTCCAGCTCTTTATTTTAAATGGGATACATTGATTTATAAAATATATTTAGATCTGATTGAGATGTCACAAACCTTATATTTGTGAAAAGCCATATGAATTTATTGTTTTTGTTGCTATTACTATTGGTGGTGGTTATCATGCTAGCTTGTGGTTCCTAAGGTCATGGGCTCAAACCCAGCACACAAATTGTGTTTGATTTACAAACAATCTTTAACTGCTATGATCCTTAGCGTCCCATTCTATATTGGGCCCGAAAGACTGGAAATTTTGCTCAGAGCCATCTTAATCAGGCTTGAGGTTCCTCTACGTGCCATAAATCTATGACACAGTACCACTGGCTTTACTTCCGTTCCGAGGGAAGCCATGCGGAGGGCGGTAGAATTTTTCAGGCATAAAAATCCTTATCATGTGGCTTCCTTTGGAAGGAAAGTGAAACTGGTTGTCCTGTGTCATAGATTTATGGCATGTAAAATAACCTCAAGCCTATAAAGGATTATTGCCAGTGATGAATTCAATTTATTGCTCTTCTCTTACCTATAGTTGTCTCCTCACAGATATGAGGCATTTCTGTAGTGATTTTCCTTAATACTTGACTAAATCAAATAATCTGATGCAGTAAACATTCCTTTTGCCAGTTTTGTATTCTTTAAAGCAAACAATTTATCTATTTATAAACACTTTCTTCACTGCTTAGTTTTCTTATACCCCATTATGTGATGCAATATCAAATTTTAGTTTCCACATATCTTCTAATACACTATACCAATATTTAAAAAGATCAAACCTGGTACTTTAACAGATAACCGTGTTATGCAGGACTATTACATGGCTCTATGTATATGTATATATGTGTGTGTCCTCCATGGTGTAGTGATTACCATGCTAGCCTGTAATTCCCGAGGTTGCAGGTTCAAACCCAGTGGAGGTCGATGCATTTCTTTTGGGCATAAAAATCCTTAGCGTGGCTTCCTTTGGAAGGGAAGTAAAGCCGGTGGTCCCATGCCATAGATTTATGGCACGTCAAAGAACCTCAAACCTTGTACAGAGGCCTCTGAACAAAATTACCAGTCTTTCTGCCCAATATAGAATGGAATGTTAGAGTGTGTCCATAAATAAAACTCATTTCAATTCCTTTTCCATGTAATGGTTACCATGTTAGCCTCAGGCTCCCAAGGTCACAGGTTCAAACCCAGTAGTGGGTGATGGATTTCTTCAGGCATAAGCATGGCTTCCTTCAGAAGGGAAGTGTAGCCACTGGTCCCATGAACCTCAAGCCTGATAAGGAGGCCTCTGAGCAAAATTACTGGTCTTTAATGCCTAACATATACTGAGACGCAAGGACCACAGTAGTTAAAGAGCATCCATAAATAAAACTCAATTTAATTTTAATTTAACTCTGTATAGGTGATTGTCTGAAACATTTTAATTATTCTGTTACAGGATGGGGACTTCCCTCCAGTAAAATCAAGGTAAGACTTGCCTCGTGGCTAATGTTTCCATTAGACGTATTTGGCTTCTTGATTTAAATTTTATTTTAATTTTGTTATTACTTTTGCATTTATGTTGTAGCAGTGTTCTCTCCTTAACTAATAGAAATGTAAATATAATAATCAATCCATCAAATTATGTTTTGAAATGTGTTCTATGCTTCATTCTTGTATGATGGAGAGAAAAGTCATACTAGGGGGGTTTATATCCTTAAATGAGGGTGGATCAAATACAAACTGGTTTTTTACTTTGTCTACTACACACCTGGAATAATTGCAGGAATTGTTATGTTCCAACCAAAAATTCAGCATCAAGATTTCAATTGAAATACATGTTTTAAAGTCCCTTGAAATTAACATAAGCATTTTACAAGAAAGAGATGTGCATATTTGTGAGGGAGACAGAGTATAAAACTCAAAACCAGAATGTCTCATAGATACTAAACTTGGCATCATTTTGCAACAAAATTGAATGTAAATTTTCATTCTTTTGGATGTTCACAAAATAGCTGTGATGATTTTGATTAAAATGCCATTTGTATAAAATATTTCAGATTGATAAAACATAGGTCTTGAATTTTCTTTGAATATGTTATGAAGCTGTTTTCATACTGAATGCATTTTTTATAAACTTTTATCACTGGTAAAGCAGAAGAGATGGGCAAACACATAATAATGCAGTTCAAAAATCACAGTATTTCAATTGTGTTTGTGGTATTAACCATTTCCGATATATTGTTGCTGTAGGCTTCAATTCCTTTTGCTTCTTGTAATTGAGAAGAGTACAGCAATTTAGCAACCACTTTTAAAAAATTTGACTTTTCTTTGAGCCTAATGTAGCCTCCTCATACCCGTAACAAAATGTGTAATGAGATGTTTATGGTTAAGATTTATAGGAATAGATACCCACTAGAGAGAGATAAACATAAAAAATGAGAAAATGGTTTATTGAAGCAATGCAAATAATAGCATAAAACATTTCTACAGAGTCTTCTGATTTTGAAGCACACTTTCCCTAATAGATTAGCAATTTTTATTTCTTCCTTGAAGAAAGAAGAAGGAAGTGTGAGCAGCCAATTATGCACAACTCCTCCACTGCTGGCATCATCACATAAATATTTTCTCCCCCACCTACAAATAATAGTCACAGCAGAACAAGTCTGAACTGTTAGGCGGGTTTTCATGAGCTGTTCAGTAATTTTTTTTCCAGCCTCTTTCACACATCAAAATAGCCATATTTGATCTCCATTTCAGATGTGTTGTAGAACATTTCTCCATTAAGCAGCTTTCATCCCAACCATAAGTCTACAGTAGTAGGCAGGATTTGCTGATCTTTTATGAAGAAAGGCCATAATCAAAATGCTCTTACAGTCGAAGTGACAGATTTGGTTTGTCCTTTTTATTCCAACTTCACCTTTCCTTCATTCTTGCTTGCATTTACACTTGTGAGTGAGATGGTGGACCCAATTTTAATCACAATTCCTCTTTCTCCACCTGGTAGCTGATAAGGAGCCATTGCCAGACTTTCAGGTCCAGAGTAAACAGATGAGGAACCTGGTAGAAACTTTCCACAGGTAAAGTTAATTGTCAGAGATGGATTGGTCACCTCTGTAACTGATTCACACTGCTGATGTAACTTCAGAGATTGGTATGTGCCAGTCCACCCTCAATAAAATTACAGATATTGATCACACCTGTAACTGATTCACACTGCTGACATAATTTCAGAGATTGGTACGTGGCTGTCCAATTCAGTAAGACTACAAGCACTGATTACTTTTGTAAATCATTCACACTGCTGATTTAACTTCAGAGATTGTTATGTGCCTGTCCAGCTCAACAGGTTCACAAATATCATGTATGTTTTCTATTTTCAGAGCTTCCTGTTCCACTTAAATTATTTTGTTGTACTCATATACTTGTGTCTTTGAAGCAGTTTGGTTTTAAGCTCTCCCTGGAATCTCATTACATTAGCTGTGGTGAGAAACTTTATGATAATGCATTTTTCAATGGAAATGTGCACCTTCTGCTCACTCATTGTGCTAATGACTACAGAAGCAACTTGCTGTTTGCTACAAACCGAGTAATGTCTCCAGAAATTGCCATCACTGATCATTCATTGTGCTAATGATGAGAGCAGCGACTTCACACCAAGGAATGCCTCCAAAAATCTCTACCACTCTTCATTCATTGTGCTAATGACGAGAAAAGTGACTTGCTGTGTGTTAGGAACAAAGGAATGCCCGCAGAAATCTCCACCACTGCTTGCTCATTGTGTATTGACCAGAAAACCGACTTACTGTATGTTATGAGCCAATGAATGTCACCAGAAATCTCCACCACTGCCCACTGATTGTGCTAATGAAAAGAAATGCAATTTCGTGGATGTTACAAACTAAGGAATGCCTCCAAAAATCGTCATGCTCTCTCATTGTGCTTTTGACGAGAAAAGTGACTTGCTGTGTGTTAGGAATCAAGGAATTTCTCCAGAAATCTCCGTCACTGCTCTCTCATTGTGCTAATGATGAGAAAAGTGACTTCCTGTGTGTTAGGAATCAAGGAATGCCTCCAGAAATCTCCACTGCTCTCATTGTGCTAATGATGAGAAAAGTGACTTCCTGTGTGTTAGGAATCAGGGAATGCCTCCAGAAATCTCCGTCACTGTTCTCTTATTGTGCTAATGATGAGAAAAGTGACTTCCTGTGTGTTAGGAATCAGGGAATGCCTCCAGAAATCTCTGTCACTGCTCTCTCATTGTGCTAATGATGAGAAAAGTGACTTGCTGTGTGTTAGGAATCAAGGAATGCCTCCAGAAATCTCCACTGCTCTCTCATTGTGCTAATGATGAGAAAAGTGACTTCCTGTGTGTTAGGAATCAGGGAATGCCTCCAGAAATCTCCGTCACTGTTCTCTTATTGTGCTAATGATGAGAAAAGCGACTTGCTATATGTTATAAACCAAGGAACGCCTCCGGAAATCACCAGCCCTGTTCACTCATTGTGCTAATGATGAGAAAAAGACTTGCTGTATGTTAAGAACCAAGGAATGCCTCCAGAAATTGCCACCACTGCTCATTCATTCAACTAGTAATGAGAGAAGTATCTTGTTGTATGTTAAGAACCAAGGAAAGTCCCCAGAAATCCCCACCGCTGCTCACGTAGTGTCCTAATGACAGCAGCAATGACTTGGTGTGAAGAAACAGCTTGCTGTATGTTACAAATCAAGGAATTCCTCCAGGAATCATAACCACTGCTCCCTTATTCTGCTAAAATCAAGAGACTTGCTGTATGTTACAAATCAAGGAATTTCTCCAGGAATCATAACCACTGCTCCCTCATTCTGCTAATGACAAGAGACTTGCTGTATGTTACAAATCAAGGAATTCCTCCAGGAATCATAACCACTGCTCCCTTATTCTGCTAAAATCAAGAGACTTGCTGTATGTTACAAATCAAGGAATTTCTCCAGGAATCATCACCACTGCTCCCTCATTCTGCTAATGACATGAGACTTGCTGTATGTTACAAATTGAGGACTTCCTCCAGAAATCTCACCACTGCCCATTCGAGGTCACAATCCAGTTCCCTTACTATCTGAACTACTAGTGGAGGTTTATATTTGGTGCATTGTTGTCCACACCTTACTGCAAGCCTAGCATGGGCTTTCAAGACTGGGAGATCTACAGGGTGCATTGTTTGAGCACACTAGGGTAATAAGGGTGTAAAATATAATTTCTTGAACAAAAGTAAGCCTACTCTCTATACATACTGTAATGCAACATATTCTCTGCTTGAGAGAGGAGTCTGTATATGTGCATCAGACTGATATTATAGGATAAATATTGATGTGTAACAGACACAATTTTATCTGCTCATAATCATTTCATATGGAGTCCTTATATAACTTCCTAATCTTATATTAGGACATTCTTCTATTCAGATTGTTATATTTTGTATAGAAGTGGTTCAGATGATGACTTATTACATGTGGAAATATCACTCAGTCCTTAATTGATAGTAATAAGCTACTGCAAACGAAAAGAAAATAAGTGTTGCACATGTTTTAACACATTAACCACATCAAGCTTTGTTTGGTTCAAACCAAAGCTTAGTTCTAGGTTGACTTGTCACTTGTTGCTCTTTTTGGTTTGTCTCTGGGTTTTATGTTATTAGTTAGGTATAAGTGGTGTTGTATGCCACCCAAAAGTATGTATTTAAATTTCACTGGAAATACACATTTGAGGTCTCCTGAACCCAAAAAGGGGCAGTTATGTAGAATCATATGTTCTATGTTTGAAAAGCAGACTCAGAAATGAAAAGTCAATTGAATATTAACCTATTATTATAATCCAGCATTTTTTAAAAATATAACACAAGTTTCAGGAAACCTTCCTCATCCAAGCTAAGAGTAATGTGCATGTACATTTTTGTTTTTCTTCATCCCCTCTCAAAGATGGCATGGTGAATATGTACTAAACCAAAAATAAATAGCTCATTAAAACAAAAAATTTGTGTACACATACCAATGGCAAGTAGAGGAAGTATTTCAGTCCACCAAAAATTATAAATAAACGTTTCACTATATATATATATATATGTTTTGAGGTTCCCTGAAAAAAGGAGATGTCTGAGGAAAGCGTAAAATGAAAATTCAGATAAATTCCAACTTGAGAAATTCCTTATACCATTCAGTTGTTTCTCAGAATTGCATGGGAAGAGTATGGAATTTTACGGTCAGCATATAGCAGTCAGTTCTTAAACATTTGACTACGCTGTTCCCTTTGAATTTGTAATGAGATGTGCAATGCAGCACAAAGGTTTATTTGGATTAAAATGTAGTAGATAGAAAATAGCTTTAGTAAAAATAGTTTGTGTACCGACTAATAAACAACAAAGGGTAGAGAATGTGTCACATCAGAATTTTTTTTTATTCTGATTTGAAATTTCGAATACTTTATCATTTTTAGAAGTGTTAGGTTATTGCTCATTTGTGCTTATGATGCCCTAGAAACAGTTATCAACAAGTGTACATACTTGTAGATAAACACTTTTGTTATGAATTTATAGGAATTGCGAGGCAAACCTACTTTGAATAGTTACTGTTAAATGGAACCTGGAAGTAGATATAATTCTCAGTGCATATAACAAACATTTCTTGTGTTGTCATAAACATCAGAATGATTTTACGCTTAACATGTGTTTCATTTGAAAGGTTTTATTAATTATCTAATGATACAGTGTTTTAACAAAATTCATTCAATTGTAATTAAAAACATAGTTGTTTTACATGAAGAAATTAAAACAACAATTGTCAATTATTTCTGACAATGTACTACAGTTAGCAACCAGAGATTCTGTTTTCAGTTATGATTTTCTATTATACTTAATGATCTAGCCTCATGCTATCCTCTGGTTACAGAGATCGTGTGTTTAAACTTAGTGGAGGGTAATGGATCTTTTCAGGTGCAAAAATGCTTAGCATGGCTTCCTTTGTAAGGAAAGTAATGCTGATGGTCCCAGTTATAAATTTTCAGCCATAAAAGGACCTCAGACTCTGATGAAGAGATCTCTGAGCAAGGTTTCTGTTCTTTTACATCCAATGTAGAATGGGACTAAGAGCCATAGCAGTTAAAGAGCATTCACAAATACAACTCAATTTAATTTAATTTCAGTCTATGCACAGAAGCAGTTTCTGGTGACAGCAGTGGTATATCAGCATTGTCTTCTTCTGAAGTCTCAGGAAGAAACATAAGCTTCTATAATGGTAAGGATCGTTCTGAATGTGAGAGTCAGGGAAGTCATGTCACAGAAATGCAAACGGTAGAAAAAGACGTTCACTCGGAACCATCTAGTAAATGTATTGATGGGCAAATTTATAACATGGCTTTATCCTTGAAGCAAAAGAATTTGATTCACAATGACAAAATGCCACACAAGTGCAAGAATATATGTGTGAAGAGCTTTACCCGTGTGTCACATTTAAAAAGTCATGAACCTATTCATAGGGGTGAAAGGCAACAGAGTTGTAAAACCTGTGATAAGAGCTTTACTCACTTGTCACATTTGAAAAGGCGTAATTTGATTCACAACGGTAAGAAACCACACCAGTGTAAAACCTGTGATAAGAGCTTTACTCACTTGTCATATTTGAAAAAGCATAATTTGATTCATGAGGGTAAGAAGCCACATCAGTGTAAAACTTGTAATAAGAGCTTTTCTCAGTTGTCAAATTTGAAAATGCATAATTTGATTCATGAAGGTAAGAAACCACATCAGTGTAAAACCTGTGATAAGAGCTTTACTCACTTGTCATATTTGAAAAAGCATAATTTGATTCATGAGGGTAAGAAGCCACATCAGTGTAAAACTTGTAATCACTGCTTTTCTCAGTTGTCACATTTAAAAAGGCATAATTTGATTCATGAGGGTAAGAAGCCACATCAGTGTAAAACTTGTAATAAGAGCTTTTCTCAGTTGTCAAATTTGAAAATGCATAATTTGATTCATGAAGGTAAGAAACCACACCAGTGTAAAACTTGTAATCAGAGCTTTTCTCAGTTGTCAAATTTGAAAATGCATAATTTGATTCATGAAGGTAAGAAGCCACACCATTGTATAATTTGTGATAAGAGCTTTACTCGGTTGTCAGATTTGAAAAGGCATAATTTGATTCATGAAGCTAAGAAACCACACCACTGTAAAATTTGCGATAAGAGGTTTAATCAGTTGTTAGATTTGGAAAGGCATAATTTGATTCATGAGGGTAAGAAGCCACATCAGTGTAAAACGTGTAATAAGAGCTTTTCTCAGTTGTCAAATTTGAAAATGCATAATTTGATTCATGAAGGTAAGAAACCACATCAGTGTAAAACTTGTAATCAGTGCTTTTCTCAGTTGTCACATTTGAAAAGGCATAATTTGATTCATGAAGGTAAGAAACCACACCAGTGTAAAACTTGTAATGAGAGTTTTTCTCAGTTGTCAAATTTGAAAAAGCATAATTTGATTCATGAAGGTAAGAAGCCACACCATTATATAATTTGTGATAAGAGCTTTACTCGGTTGTCAGATTTGAAAAGGCATAGTTTGATTCATGAAGCTAAGAAACCACACCACTGTAAAATTTGCGATAAGAGCTTTTCTCAGTTGTCAAGTTTGAAATTACATAATTTGAATCATGAAGGTAAGAAGCCACACTAGTGTAACATTTGTGATATGAGCTTTTTTAAGGGTTCAAATTTGAAAATACATAATTTGAATCATGAAGGTAAGAAGCCACACTAGTGTAACATTTGTGATATGAGCTTTTTTAAGGGTTCAAATTTGAAAATACATAATTTGAATCATGAAGGTAAGAAGCCACACTAGTGTAACATTTGTGATATGAGCTTTTTTAAGGGTTCAAATTTGAAAATACATAATTTGATTCATGAAGATAAGAAGCCACACCAGTGTAAAATTTGCATTAGGAGCTTTTCTCAGTTGCCATATTTGAAAACTCATAATTTGATTCATGAGGTTAAAAAGTCCCACAATAGTACATCTTGTGAAAAGAGCTTTACTAGGTAGTCCCATTTGAAAATACATAATTTGATTCATGAGAATAAGAAGCCACACCATTGTAAAACTTGTGATTAGAGCTGTATTCATTTGTCAAATTTGAAAACATATAATTAGATTCATGGGGTTACTAAGCCTTAATGGTGCAAAACTTGTAAAAGAGCTTTTCTCAGTTGTCACGTTTGAAAATGTATAATTTAATTCATTTGTGCCATAAAGTCATACAAATGCAACATTTGTGAACAGATACTTTCTTTTTTCTACAGTATGAAAGTGTATATTTATACCATCATGCGAGGAGCTGATACGAATATGGACATTTATGAGTACTTATGGGATTTCACGAATTACCTTGTAAGATAAGACAATTATACATATGTGACATGCAGTCATGGTTTCATTGGGATTTACAATATATATTTTTTTGTATAGGTAAAAAGTTGTAAACTTTTCATCTTTTATATATTTCTTGTATAACGTCTGCAGCTTTGCTTTAAAACCATCAATCTTTAACCATAAGGAATGTTTTGTTGAGTGTTCAACAGGTTACATTCCGCACCAAGCTCATAGCCGCAGCAAATAAAAGACATTTAGGTTGGATTTATGAGCAACATTTGCACTGGAATTATAAAATATACCTTACAATAAATAAATCCTGTACAATTTTTTAAATACGTGTTTTTGTCTTAAATGTTATACAGTGTATGTGTAGTCTACATAAATCGGCGACCATTAAGCTTCACTCAGGCTTTTGAAAGTACTAAAAATAATGTTTTTGTGATTCAATAACCACATGTTCAGCTCTTTGTTTCTTGTACACTTTTGGTGCTGGTTTATCCAGTTACGTTAATGCTTCTAGGTAGCAGATTGTTTGTAGTGTATGTTCCATGTTATGAAACAAAAGATGTTATATAGAAAATTACTTACAAATATGTTACTAACTTATATAGAGAGATCAGATTATGTTTCTCCTGGACAATATACATGCCTGCCTTGATCATGTTTAGTGCTATATAATTTATTGCAACCTGATCCAATTACAGAAAATCAATGAGTTATGTCGGCACATGTGTATTTCCTGTACCTTACTCATTGTACAGCTTCAAAATTGAGTTGAGAATGCTTAAGCTTTAGAAAAAAATGCCTTCTTCCTATCATTGAGATCATAGAATTTTTCTAATGCTGCTTCAAGTGTTTAGTAAGCCAACATTTAACAAAGTAATTTCTTTAAATGTAAGAACAAGTATCATAACTGTCTCTCAGGTAATTAATTGCTTGCTTCATACAGAAATCTTGACATAGTGTTGACATGTGTTGTACATGAAAATCCTTTGTGCTAATATATACTTGTCAGTATTTCAGTGAGATGATTATCTGCTTACACAGAAGTTATACAGAAATAAATAACTTGACAGTAATGTCTACTTGTATAATAAAGTACATGTTAAGAACAATCAGTTTGAACTTTTTTTTTATAACGTCTTGTATACGTGTGCAGCAACATGACCCCAGGTTCCTATTTTAATTCCCTTGCTCTACCAGCTGAAACATACCTAACTGCTCTGTAAACTTCAAATAAGTAGAGTTTCTGCAGTTTTATGTGAAGGTTGTGGATAAAGAGTTTGTTTGTGTAGCAAAAACCAGAATGAATTTAACTGTTCGGTAGAAGAAATGGACATTCTTTATATACAGAAATACAGTTGTGTTTCTTGGAAAAAACATTGACATAAAGGTGTTTATAGAAAAAATTACAAATGAAATCTGAAGGAGGCTTAATTTATTTTCTCCCTCCAAAAAAATGCACAAAGGATAGTATAAGACTGCTTTCCTAAATGGAATTGAAGTTGTTTATTAAAATTCAATTAAATATAATTTTTTTACCATTTTTGTTAATGCTCTTTGTAGTGTATTAAGTGTAAGTTGTTCAAAATCTACTCAGTCTTAAACCTATTTTAATATCTTTAAATGTGATAATAAAAAATGATTTTGGTGATAAACAGTATGAAGGAAAGTGACAGCGCTACAGTTAGGTTTGAACAGCTTTAAAAAGTGCCTGTAGGTTTAGGAGATTGAGGCAGTATTTTTAACACTTGAATAATTTCAATTAAATTATATAAAGTGTAAATTTAATAACAGTCCCCCTTGAAACAATATGTATGTAATAATTATTAAAATGTATGTAACAGTCATTACATATGCTTATATTATTGTAAACATGTTTAATAATGTTATGTGAATGCAATAATGTAGTTTAATAGTATAAGAGCTGTGAGAATAATAAGTTTAAAGTTGCTAACAATGAGGTAACCTTGAGGCAATAATGAGTTTGAGAGTTAGAATGTTACTAGTCATGATTAGAGCAATGATAATGTAAATTTTTTGACAGTTTGAAAATAGCCAATCAACAGCCAGAAAAAGCTTTAGTAAAATGCAGGTATTCTATTGGACTAGGATTAGCCAATCAGAGACTTGAAATACAAAATTTTATGGGTTTGGACGATTATAAGATGTTCAGTTGCTGGCAGACCTTGATAGTGACCGGATGGAAGATGTGTTCTCTAAGAAATATTACGTATTCATGTGAATCGTAAAAGTATGTATACGCGATAACAAAGTGCACATATTAAATAAAAAGAATCTCACAGCTCTTAATATCAATGTATGCTATTTAATTTGTGTCAGGAATAAAAAAACAAAAGAGGTGAATTTAAATCTTAAAATCTGTGTAAGCCTACATTCTTGTTGCACCGCACCCCGATTAAGAAAAACATGTTTCTAAAGTAATACTGACGCAGCCGAGGCAAAAACAAACATAAATACTATCTATAGAAGCAGTTTAATAACAATGTTAAAATATATTTTTTAAACTTGGAGCGTAACAACAAAAATACATCTTCAAATTGGCTTCTCATACATAGCAGCTTATTACGTAGCAAACAATCTCTTTCAAATTAACGACCAAAGCGTGGTGCAAACTCCAACAAGAGCAAAACACTCTCAAGATATCATTTTTCCTCTCTCCTGAAAACTTCATTATTATGCACTTAATGCTTTTTGATTCAGTGCTCCACAAATACCAAAGCGGAATACTAACTATAGAGCAAAAAGCATTAACATTTACAAGCTTACGTTTGATTGTATGTTTGGTGTTCCCAAAGCTTCTGTTTTTAATATCAAAGTGTAGGGACGAAGTTTCCAGGTTTTTCAAAAGATGATAAATGCAAAGCTGAAAAGTAAAAGTTATGTTAATATATATTTTCAATAACTTTTTTCCTCCACTTTACATCTACCTTTTTGATATTATAAAGAAACAATCTGTAAATGTTACATTACAATTTGTTTAATATCGTATTTTTCATAACAGTTGGATGACCACGAGTGCAAAATAGTTACTTAACATTAAAAATGAAACAAAACACAAGACTCCAAAGATACAGAACTATAAAGCTGTTGTTGACTTTCAAAAATGTAATCATTTAACTTGCCTGGTCCTTCTAGTATTTCAAAGTACTTCACAAGTTTTAAGATGTCCTCCTTTTTAAGTTGCTGACCATATTTGGTTTTTACAAAGTAGTTGCTTTCCTTACTGTTGTTCCTTGACTTCAGCATACGTGTCCCTATACTGTCAACAATACCTTCTTTTTAGACAGACTTTTCAAAAGCAATCACTTGTTGAGCCGCTATTTTGAAAGGTATTTAAAATCTTAAACACTTCAAGTACTGGACTTTATATCGTTTGCTTTCCAATCTTTATTTAGTATCTCGACAACACTGTTATGGTATTCAGTTGGTGACAAAATTTCTTCCTTTTTGCAGTAGGCTTTTCCCACTATACCAAACACAATGTATGGAGGCATATAACTGACAGGTTATTACGTTTTCTACTGAAATAGGATGCAAAAACCACTCCCAGTTTGTTCAAAGATTCACCTATGTTATTTAAACATATCTCCCATTATCAAAAGGAGGACATGGAGTTAAAGATTTATTGGGATTCACTTAGAAATAGGGAAATAATAGCAAAATGTGTACTTCAGCGAGCAGTGTTGTGTTTTGAGGATCAGTTTGCAAGTTAAAGGTAATAGTACCAACCCTATTGGTTCTCAACTATCCTATTATTTCCATGATTGAAATTTGAAATTGAGTTTTATTTATGGACGCCCTTCAACTACTATGGTTCTTAGCGTCACATTCTATATTGGGCCTGAAAGACCGTAAGTTTTGCTCGGAGGCCTCTATCAGGCTTGAGGTTGTTTTACGTGCCGTAAATCTAGGATACGAGACCACCGGCTTTACTTCCCTTCCGAAGGAAGCCATGCTAAGAATTTAGGGCTTCCATGATGATCCCTGTGGTGCGATTTCAGGATATTTTAAGACACATCACCAGAACTGGCGACTTGTGAAAATAAATGGCAACATTGTACTTGGACTCCCTTCTTAATACCGGAAGTGTAAGGCAATTTTCCTGTTTTTCTCGTCAGCGAATGTCACGATGATTCTAGTGTTGAAATCCTTGCATTCGTTCATCAATCTCTTCTTGATGGTTGCATACCAAATCCTGCCAGGTAATCCTGGCCATCGTGTTTCTGAGAAAGTTTTTACAGGATTTAGCGAGGAGAAACATTGCTCAGGCTCAGATGTCATCATCGGAATTGTGATTATTATTCACAAAAGTGTCACATCTTATTGGTAAACGTCCTCAAGGTAGGTACTGATAATGAACTTTACTAAAGATTCAGTGCCGGCAATTTTCCTGAAATCTGCCCTTTCGTACAAAACAGTGACCCCAGTTCCGAGTTTATTTTGTTAAAACTGGGTATTTCTTAACACTAAGTTGCAAAATTTTTATGGGAACAATTTGGAATATTTTAGAAAATTAGAAGACTCCAGCAATTTCGAAAAAATAAAGATAATCTGAAAGTAAAAACTTAGCACTTCTGTAGTTATGGATGACGCACTTCATTGGAACCAGGGATCCTGGCAGATTCATATCACGAGGTTTCGTCATGCTTGAGTCTCTACTTCCTGTGAAACTAAACATTTCCCTGAATTGCTACAACAAATGCCTTAACAGCATCTGTGACTTACGTGAATTTGTTTATACAACATGCGGCACTATGTGGAAAAACGAAAGTCAACATATCTAGTCCCTATCTTGAAGTTGTTGTCTGAGACCACGGGCTTCTTGTTCAGCTGTTTCTAATTTCTTGAAACTTTCCACCAGCACATCTTTTGTTTCACATACGGCACTCAGTTCTAAACTTAAAACTCCACCTCGTTGAAGACGGTATTGGAATCTGCCCAGAGGATAACTCATCTTGCCGAGAGAGGGCATCGGGAGAAAAATGCTGGAAACGCTGTCAGAGTGCAGAAAAATACTCTTGCCGATCGCTTTTGTGATGCAGATTTTTGCATTACAAGGTTCAAATGATGAGCATAACAATGAATATACCCTGCACAGGGAAAATGTTCTTAAATTATGACTTGAAAGCGTTTCACTGCACCACACATAACTGACGCACCATCAAATGCCGTGCAATTTGTCATCTGAGCTAAGTAGTGGCTCAAGTTCTTTCTAAATGCAAGCAGAAATGTTTTCCGCGTTCTGTCCATCTGACCGAAAAATCCCCAGAACGGTTTATAAGCTTTCCTCCTTTCAGTTCATACCTAAAAACAAGCATGAGCTGAGCTTGGTTTGATATATCTGACATTATTGCTATATATCTGGAGTGCGTCATCTCGTCTTGTATGAAGTCCTGCCACAACTCAAGCATACATACCAGCAACTCGTTCTGAATCGATTTTAAATGTACTCTTAGAAATTGTACTGTTTTCCATATGCGCCCTAACATCATTATCAATACTACTCACGAAATCTATTAAGCTAAGGAATTTGCCAGGATCTTCTGACTCGTCAAATTCATCATGACCCCTTAAAGCCAGGGCCAAAGTCCCACAAAACTCTACAGTGTAATTTTGCAAAGAATATAACGGTCTTTTAGACTTTATTGTTGTGTTTCTGAATGGAATCCTGAAAAGATGGGCTCAGCTGTGTGGCACTTTTAGCATTGCCCATCGCACCGAGGACCAGCATATTCTGACTATCGCCTTTAGTTCCGCTGTGTTGTTTTTTTAATATATTCTTTTAAATGCTCCAGGTCTTTTACCCCTGCATTTGACCAAGAATCTTTGCTCCCGAAATGCAGACAAGGGAAACAATGTAATTAATTTCTCATACTGCAACCGAAAATCCAATTATATTCTTCGTACACCTTTTTGTTAAAATATCTAACATAAGTACGGGCTTTCCTTCTCTTAGCAGATTATGCTATGCTTACATCTGGAGTACGTCAACGTAAGCTCTCATTATTTTTATTGTCTGTTCTGTTGTTCCCCACAGAAAAGGATTGTTTTAGGAAAGAATCCACCGAAATAATTTTCGAAGAAATATTCATTAACACTAACCTATGAAAATGATTATTTACAATCATTATTCATTACGGTACGCAAGGCAGCTGAAATGATTTCATCACTGCTGTTAATTGGCAAAATATAATTTTAATCAGCATAATTAAAACAACTATTCGCTTGTCACCGTTATTCAAATTGCACTGCACTACTTTCTGAAGGTAACCTTTGACAAAGCTACGAGCTCTTAGAAAGTGGACTCACTGCAAATCTGATGTTACGAAAAGGCTAGTAGCTTCAGCCTCGGATGACTTCTAGGGGAGCACATCAAGGCCGCACTCTACCTTTCTAAGAATCTGGCGGGATTTCCAAGGTTGCAAGTTAATATACGAATCAGTGGAGGCAGAAAAATTAAAATTTTTATATTTATGTATGTTCTGTGACTACTATGGTCCTTGGTGTCCCATTCTATATTGGGTGTGAAAGACCGGAAATAGTGCTCAGTCGTCCTCCGTGGTGTAGTGGTTACCATGTTAGCGTCTAGTTCCCGAGGTCACGGATACAAACCCGGCGGAGGGCAATGGCTTTTTTCGGGCGTAAAAATTCCTTAGCATTGTTTCCTTCGGAAGGGAAGTAAAGCTGTGGTCCCGTGTTGTAGATTTACGGCACGTTGAAGGACCTCAAGGCTGATAAAGAGGCTTCTGAGCAAGCTTTCCGCTATTGCACGTCCAATATATAATGTATGCTAAGGACCACTACAGTTAAAGACCGCCCATAAATAAAACAAAATTGCTCAGAGGCCTCTTTATCAGACGTGGGATCTTAAAAGAACGTTTGAGATTAATAATATGTTACCGCCGAAAAGGAAGTATTTTTATTAGTGGCCTACAAAAGGAATATCCATTCATTGAATAAACAATATCTGACTAATCTACTTTCAGTATGAGACATTGAAGGCGATTGGATATATCACAGCATATAAACAGTGAAGAACATAAAAGAATGGTGCGTGTAAGTGCTTCTTCTAGCGCCATATTAAAGGTAAAAGTTTTTATAACAAAGGTATGAAATTAGCAGCTGTTGAAGGAGCGTTGGCTTATCATACTAACCAACCTTTCAGATCAGTGGACTGTACTTCTAAACTTATTCAATGTATGAGGAATGACTCCTGCATTAATAATTCTACAGTATAGTTTGGCTGGAGTGAATTCACAGCTACTATATATGTAAGACACATTATTTGTCTTGAATTTATTTATTTTTAGTTTCGAAACCTTCGTACTTATAACAAAACAATTTTATGCAGTCTCTTTTGTGCCTTGTTTCATTGAGAAGCATTTTAAATGTCCCATTCTCTTGTTTCATAAATATAGTCACCTCAGTTTATACAGAAGAAGATTGAACATATCCAGTACAGTTGTTCGTGGGTGAGCGCAACGCACATGGACAACGGATGCCTGCAACAATTACAATAAGCAAATAACCAGATGTCGGATATTCGCTGAAATTCTTTCCCGCGCAAGCTAAACAGTGCGATAGAAAGTCAGCATGAATCATAGTTACTGACTTCGTTCCTTTCTCATGTTGGTATATTTTAAAAGCGCTGCGCTCAACGCTCAACCAACAACGGGTTAAGAAAACAGTATAGTACAAATGGCAACAGTGTTGCAACATAGAATTCAGTTAATGCGACATTAGTAGCCATTTGGTTTTGACGTCAGAGTAAGGGTGTTTCAAAATTTTCCGCCGCAAATACTGTCTTCCTGCTCCTCTGTGATCAGACCATAGGGGTATTGTGTACTTCTGTACAGATCCATGAACTAACAAGTTACGAATGCAACAATCTTTTTATTCTATTTTATGTCACGTCACTTTAACTCCTTGGTCATATCACGACGGATCTGTTGGTAGATAACTCTTAGAACGGTATGTGATGGACAGTTAGCCTTCTAGGTCTCATCCCTGTAAAACCACCTGCTTTATGACCTGCCGATGGCATTAGCATGGCGTCCAGTCCAGCTGCCGCCCTCACACAGAAAGGCGGACAGTTAAGGCGGCCTTCTATGTCTCATCCTTGTAACCACCTGCTTCATGCCGTCCAGTTCAACCGCCGCCCTCACTCAGAAAGGCGGAGAGTTAGCCTTTTAGGTCTCATCCCTGGAAATGCCATCTTGCTTCGTCACGTGCACACAGAGACCCCCAGCTCTTGGCAGCCGGATCTTCTTCTTCTACCGTGCAGATGGCGTTAGGGTGCCGCCCAGTCTAACTGCTTACATTGTATGTAGATAGATGGCATAGCATTCGCTATTACCACTTATTCTTCATTTTACTATTGTTTTAGGCTTAATGTGGAACTTCGGGTTGTGGTATTAAATATCCAATCCGGTATTTACCTTGGCGACTGAGGGAAACCACGAAAAAAGCTCAGACAGATTGGGATTTGAACCCGGGACCTCGCGAATGGGGGCCACAGACTTTACCGCCTGCGCCATGGCAATTTGAAAACTCGGATGGTCAGCTAATCCGTAAATAGAGAGAACTTTCGAGTTAAATACAATGCTCACATTACGTATTGTATTAAAGTACTAGATGTAGAATGTCAACATATTTTGATAACTACAATTTCTCCTTTAATAGCCAAATTATATTCCAATCATCGCTTGTGAATCGATCTAGCACTCGGGCTATAAATCCTGTAATGACATAATGTAAGCACCATTAGTTTACGAATCTGATTTTCCCAAAAACAACTAACTAAATGCTTACCTGTTAAAGTTAATCTTCCATATCAGTGAAGCAGAAGTTGTAGCAGAGGAGTCAGATGAAACGCTAACACGAATAATTATGGGGTGAATGTCTTGTATTACACCGCCATTCCACATGTGCTCTTCCATTTTTTACTTTCTCTACTACGTATAGTAAGTAGGGGAAGTATTGTATTCCACCCAAAAATTCGATACCGAGAGTTCACCGGAAATACATGTTTTGAGGCCCCCTGAATAAAAAAAAACATCTGATGTGTTACACTCACATGACTTTCCTACTCTTGTACAAACTATTTTTACAAACGCTTATTCTCCATTTACTTCATGTTAATCGAGATAAACATCTGCAAAATCTACCTTATTGCTAATTTTCTTGTAGATGTAAGGGGAATATATATTTACAAGGGCAATATAGAAATACAGTAGCCTTTAAGCACATACATATCTCTTAATAGCTGGTTGCTATGTGCAGCACTATTCCCTTTCCCACAGATTAATACTCTTTGCATATCCAAGACAAAAAATGAATAACGAATTCCCATTTGAGAAAGTATTGAAAAAATCTGATGTGTTACACTCACATGACTTTCTCTACTCTTTTACAAACTATTTTTACAAACGCTTATTCTCCATATGCTTCATGTTAATCGAGATATCGAGATGTCAATCTTATTGGTAATGTTCATGTAGATGCAAGGGGAATATGCTAGATTTTAAGCGATAGTCAAATATTTTAACGCTGGTTGCTATGTGGCGCATTCCATTCTCTCTGCATGTCCAGGACATAAAACAAATGAATAACGAATTTGAGAAAAAGTATAAGTATTGGAAAATTTAAGAAAATAACAAGCAATATCTCGAAAACGGTTCACTCAACAAAAGAAATGTATATGACATAAGTTTTGTATTTTAACGCGATCTACATTTTTTGTGTAGTAACATTTCGTCTATCTCTTATGGTTTACCAGTTATGCAAAAGTCGTTCACAATGAAGAATACTTTTGGAGACATTCCCAGAAAATTCGAGATAAACATTTCATTTCTCATGACATTATCTTAAACATATGATATTTTCATCAAAATCGTTAGAGCCATTTTTGAGAAAATTAAAATTTCCGAAAAATCTTCCATGTAAAGGTTAGTCTAGGGTGGGGGGATTTTCTTGAAAACCTTCGTGTCGCATCTCTGGAAGATACTGAACCTAAATACCAAGTTTGGTGCTTATCCGACTGTTTGTTTTTGAGTTATGCTGTTCACAGACACACAGACACATACACACACACACACACACACGCAGACACACACACACGGACATGTTTCCAAAAATGCTTTTTTTGGATTCAGGAGGTCTCAAAACATGTATTTCCGGTGAAATCTCGGTAACGAATTTTTGAGTGGAATGCAATACTTCCCCTACTTACTATACGTAGTAGAGAAAGTAAAATGAATAACGAATTTGAGAAAAAGTATAAGTATTGGAAAATTTAAGGGAATAACAAGCAATATCTCGAAAACGGTTCACTCAAAAGAAATGTGTATGACATAAATTGTGTATTTTAACGCGATCTACATTTTTTGTGTAGTAAAATTTTGTCTATTTCTTATGGTTTACCAGTTACGCAAAAGTCGTTCACAATGAAGAATACTTTTGGAGACATTCCCAGAAAATTCAAGATATACATTTTATTTGTCATAAAGGTATCTTAAACATATAATATTTTAATCAAAATCGTTAGAGCCATTTTTGAGAAAATTAAAAATTTCGAAAAATGTTCCATGTAAAGGGTAGTCTGGGGTGGGGAGATTTTCTTAAAAACCTTCGTGTCGCATCCCTGGAAGATACTGAACCTAAATACCAAGTTTGGTGTTTATACGACTGTTCGTTTCTGAGTTATGCTGTTCACAGACACACAGACAGACACACACACGGACATGTTTCCAAAAATGCTTTTTTTGGATTCAGTGAGTCTCAAAACATGTATTTCCGGTGAAATCTCGGTATCGAATTTTTGGGTGGAATACAATACTTCCCCTACTTACTATACGTAGTAGAGAAAGTAATATAAGGGAATAACAAGGAATATCTCGAAAATGGTTCACTCAACAAAAAAAATGTATATGACATAAATTGTGTATTTTAACGCG
Organism: Deroplatys truncata; assembly: GCA_030765065.1. Taxonomy (NCBI): domain Eukaryota; kingdom Metazoa; phylum Arthropoda; class Insecta; order Mantodea; family Mantidae; genus Deroplatys; species Deroplatys truncata. Next base: position 225,011,842 of record CM060983.1, on the reverse strand, counting down.
ATCTACATTTTTTGTGTAGTAAAATGTTGTCTATCTCTTATGCTTTACCAGTTATGCAAAAGTCGTTCACAATAAAGAATACTTTTGGAGACATTCCCAGGAAATTCAAGATGTACATTTTATTTTTCATAAAAATATCTTAAACATATGATATTTTAATCAAAATCGTTAGAGCCATTTTTGAGAAAATTAAAATTTTCGAAAAATCTTCCATGTAAAGGGTACTCTGGGGTGAGGGGATTTTCTTGAAAACCTTCGTGTCGCATCCTTGGAAGATACTGAACCTAAATACCAAGTTTGGTGTTTATCCGACTGTTCGTTTCTGAGTTATGCTGTTCACAGACACACAGACAGACAGACACAGACACACACACGGACGTTTCCAAAAATGCTTTTTTACTTTCTCTACTACGTATAGTAAGTAGGGGAAGTATTGCATTCCACCCAAAAATTCGATACCGAGATTTCACCGGAAATATATGTTTTGAGACCCACTGAATCCAAAAAATCTGATGTGTTACACTCACATGACTTTCTCTACTCTTGTACAATCTATTTTTACAAACGCTTATTCTCCATATGCTTCATGTTAATCGAGATATCGAGATGTCGATCTTATTGGTAATTTTCTTGTAGATGCAAGGGGAATATGGTAGCTTTTAAGCGATAGTCAAATATTTTATCGCTGGTTGCTATGTGGAGCATTCCATTCTCTTTGCATGTCTAGGACACAAAAAAATGAATAACGAATTTGAGAAAAAGTATAAGTATTGGAAAATTTAAGGAAATAACAAGCAATATCTCGAAAACGGTTCACTCAACAAAAGAAATGTATATGATATAAGTTGTGTATTTTAACGCGATCTACATTTTTTGTGTAGTAAAATTTTGTCTATCTCTTATGGTTTACCAGTTATGCAAAAGTCGTTCACAATGAAGAATACTTTTGGAGACATTCCCAGAAATTTCGAGATATACATTTCATTCCTCATGACATTATCTTAAACATATGATATTTTCATCAAAATCGTTAGAGCCATTTTTGAGAAAATTAAAATTTTCGAAAAATCTTCCATGTAAAGGGTAGTCTGGGGTGGGGGAATTTTCTTGAAAACCTTCGTGTCGCATCTCTGGAAGATACTGAACCTAAATACCAAGTTTGGTGCTTATCCGACTGTTCGTTTTTGAGTTATGCTGTTCACAGACACACAGACACACACACAGACACACACACAGACACACACACACACAGACACACACACAGACACACACACGGACATGTTTCCAAAAATGCTTTTTTTGGATTCAGGAGGTCTCAAAACATGTATTTCCGGTGAAATCTCGGTATCGAATTTTTGGGTGGAATGCAATACTTCCCCTACTTACTATACGTAGTAGAGAAAGTAAAAAAGCATTTTTGGAAACATGTCCGTGTGTGTGTCTGTGTGTGTGTGTGTCTGTGTGTGTGTGTCTGTGTGTGTGTCTGTGTGTGTGTGTGTCTGTGAACAGCATAACTCAAAAACGAACAGTCGGATAAACACCAAACTTGGTATTTATGTTCAGTATCTTCCAGGGATGCGACACGAAGATTTTCAAGAAAATCCCCCCACCCAAGACTACCCTTTACATGGAACATTTTTCGAAAATTTTAATTTTCTCAAAAATGGCTCTAACGATTTTGATGAAAATATCATATGTTTAAGATAATGTCATGAGAAATGAAATGTATATCTCGAATTTTCTGGGAATGTCTCCAAAAGTATTCTTCATTGTGAACGACTTTTGCATAACTGGTAAACCATAAGAGATAGACAAAATTTTACTACACAAAAAATGTAGATCGCGTTAAAATACAAAACTTATGTTATATACATTTCTTTTGTTGAGTGAACCGTTTTCGAGATATTGCTTGTTATTTCCTTAAATTTTCCAATACTTGTACTTTTTCTCAAATGCGTTATTCATTTTTTTTATGTCCTGGACATGCAAAGAGAATGGAATGCGCCACATAGCAACCAACGTTAAAATATTTGACTATCGCTTAAAATCTAGCATATTCCCCTTGCATCTACATGTACATTACCAATAAGATTGACATCTCGATATCTCGATTAACATGAAGCATATGGAGAATAGGCGTTTGTAAAAATAGATTGTACAAGAGTAGAGAAAGTCATGTGAGTGTAACACATCAGATTTTTTTTATTCAGGGGGTCTCAAAACATGTATTTCCGGTGAAATCTCGGTATCGAAATTTTGGGTGGAATACAATACTTCCCCTACTTACTATACGTAGTAGAGAAAGTAAAAATGCTTTTTTTGGATTCAGGGGATCTCAAAACATGTATTTCCGGTGAAATCTCGGTATCGAATTTTGGGTTGGAATGCAATACTTCCCCTACTTACTATACGTAGTAGGGAAAGTAAAAAGCATTTTTGGAAACGTCCGCGCGCGCGTGTGTGTGTGTGTCTGTGTCTGTCTGTCTGTCTGTCTGTCTGTCTGTCTGTCTGTCTGTCTGTGTGTGTGTCTGTGAACAGCATAACTCAGAAACGAAGAGTCGGATAAACACCAAACTTGGTATTTCGGTTCAGTATCTTCCAGAGATGCGACGCGAAGGTTCTCAAGAAAATCCCCCACCCCAGATTACCCTTTACATGAAACATTTTTCGAAAATTTTAATTTTCTCAAAAATGGCTCTAACGATTTTGATTAAAATATCATATGTTTAAGATATTTTCATGACAAATAAAATGTATATCTTGAATTTTCTGGGAATATCTCCAAAAGTATTCTTCATTGTAAACGACTTTTGCATAACTGGTAAACCGTAAAAGATAGACAACATTTTACTACACAAAAAATGTATATCGCGTTAAAATACACAATTTATGTTATATACATTTATTGTTGTTTAGTGAACTATTTTCGAGATATTGCTTGTTATTCCCTTTAATTTTTCAGTACTTATCTTCTCAAATGGGAATTCGCTATTCATTTTTTTTTGTCTTGGATATGCAAAGAGAATGGTTCTGCACCTAACAACCAGCTATTAAGAGATATGTATATGCTTAAAGGCTACTGTATTTCTATATTGCCCTTGTAAATGTATATTACCCTTAAATCTCCAAGAAAATTAGCAATAAGGTAGAGTCTGCAAATGTTTATCTCGATTAACATGAAGTAGATGGAGAATAAGCGTTTGTAAAAATAGTTTATACAAGACTAGAGAAAGTCATGTGAGTATAACACATCAGATTTTTAGAAACATGTCCGTGTGTGTGTCTGTGAACAGCATAACTCAGAAACGAACAGTCGGATAAACACCAAACTTTGTATTTATGTTCAGTATCTTCCAGAGATGCGACACGAAGGTTTTCAAGAAAATCCCCCCACCCCAGATTACCCTTTACATGGAACATTTTTCGAAAATTTTAATTTTCTCAAAAATGGCTCAAACGATTTTTTTTAATTCATCGTATGTTTAAGATATACATAAGATTTTTTGTCCTGGTAATGCAAAGAGAATGGAATACTCCACATAGCAACCTGTTCTTAAAAGATTTGACTATCGCTTAAGTCTACCAAGAAAATCAACATCTACAAGAAAATTAGCAATAAGACTAACACCTCGATTAACATGAAGCATATGGAGAATAAGCGTTTGTAAAAATAGGTTGTACAAGAGTAGAGAAAGTCATGTGAATATAACACAATAGATTTTTTATACGATCCACATAATGTTTCGTTCTACGCAGAAACTTGCGAAGGCCCGTGGTCTATTAGCTGTGGCACTGCCCTGGATTTAAAGTGGGCATTGTTGACTTTCACGGTTTAATTTGAGCCCATACATTTTAAATTGGACTAAGCTCGTAATGAGATGTCGGTAGCCTGAGAACTGTGTGGCCTGCACGAGGAACCATTGCGTCAATTCCATATACGTTATATTGCAATTTTACGCTATTTACTGTATTAGGGGCTACGATTTCAAAAGGAACTCCTCAAACAGGAGGGACTCCTTCCTTTGTTGCTAAACCATATCTTGATGCTGTCCTTTTTCCAAGAAGTATTGTTGATTATCCAGATTTTCTTGAGTGATAAAAGCATTTTCTATCACACACTATCAGCATTATCTAGTGCAATGACCGAATTGGGAAGGAGCTGCTCTTTAAAATACTATTCATAACATTTCCTATGCATTTCTTCACGGGCATCTGATGTGTTCTCGTTACACTTATATACCAATTTCCCCCACTCACAATTTTCATTGCCTGCCTGTACAATAGCGAATCTCTCACCTTACACGGTGGGATCCTCAAACCATGGACAAACCGGAAAGAAACGTTTGCCTAGTGGATTTAATGGTGGTATCTTGCCACACTCTACTTGCAGTGTAGGTATCTTGTATTCACCCAGGACTCGTCAGTATAAATGGCATATTATACTCCGATTTCCCTCTTTATACCTTTTCATGCGATATAAATATTTGTGTCTATGAGATTTTATATCACCTCTCTATTAAAATGGTTTTGTTACCCTTTTTATTGCAAATAGATCTCATGTCTTTTAACGATCTATATAAAATAGTCCTCTTGAAATTAGGAAGAAGAGGGTCCACATTTACTTCGTTTAATGCAGCTCAAAGTGTAGGTGATTTATTGCTAAAAAAAAGAATTAATGGGCCTTTTACCTAATCGCACTAGTACAACATCATTCTATTTTAAGCTTCTGCTGCTCTTTCGCAGACCTTTACTGTGTCTTTTTTTTGCGATAACACTGGACCATTTTCAGCAATTTTATGTTGCCTTTGTCGTTTTCTTCACTTTCCACGTGACCGACTGAGTGGGGTTACCGGAACAGATATAAATATGTAAACACTTAATATTATTTGGCGCACTTTACTGTTCAGTATTTGTCCCTGCTTTCGTTTTTACATTTTATGCAACTCGCAGAACCGAATGCCTAGCTTCTAGTTTCCAATGTCGCGGGTTCAAACCCGGCGGAGGGCGATGGATTTTTTCGGGCGTAAAAATTCTTGACATAGCTTCCTTCGGAAGGGAAGTAAAGCCGGTGGTCCCTTGTCATAGATTAATGGCACGTAAGAGAAGCTTCTGAGCAGAATTATCCGTCCTTCACGTCCAATATAGAATGGGACGCTAAGGACCACAGCAGTTAAAGAGCGTCCATAAACAAACAAAACAAAAAAAGGAGGAACCGAATGCCACGCATCACTCACTGACACACGAGTAATTACTTTTGGTGAACCTGTACAAGGTGGGAGCGTATGTATGACAACCATGGAGTTATGTTCCAATAATTTATGTCGGAACTTCCCGAGCAGTCAAAATCAATATTAGTGAAACCCAAACCAATACACAGGAAACCATTACTGGTACAGGAGAAATTCTAACAGCTCTGGAAGAAATAGTCTGGTAAAGTCCAAGACAACAGGTTATTCCTGAATTATATATAGCGTAGCCCCTAGAGCGAGTAGGTTTAAACAAAGGTTTGCTCTGGTTTGGGGGGTCGGCTGTAAGTCACAAAAGGTAAAAGCCCATAAAACACGTACCGGTTTCTTAACTGGGAATTCTATGTAGTATATTAATTAAAGAAAAAAAAGATGAACTTTAACTATCAGACAACGAAGCTCTTCAAGAAATATCATCCCAGACCAATGCAAATAGTTTAATAATGAATTCTGGGAAAATAGTCTGCCTAAACTTTCAAAATAAAAAGTACTAATAAAGAATCTAATCTCATATTAAAGCTAAAGAACACTCAGTTGCAAATAAAGGATGGTAAAAAAAATTGGTACTATAAAATTAAATTGAGTTTTATTTATGAACCCTCTTAACTGCTTTGGTCCTTAGCATGTCATCCTATATTGGGCGTGAAAGACCGGTATTTTTGCTCAGAGACCTCTATTAGGTTTGAGGTTGTTTTACGTATCGTAAATCTACGACACGGGACCACCGGCTCTGCTTACCTTCCGAAGGAAGCCATGCTAAGTATTTTTACGCCCGAAAAATATCCATCGCCCTCCGCCGGGTTTGAACCCGCAACCTGGGGAACTAGAGTCCAGTATGGAATTTTGAGACTATGGATGCAACAGAACCTAAAATGGGAAACACGTAAATGAATGACCTAGCCAAAAATTTAAATTCAAGCACATGTGTGATAAGAACTTTGTCATGCTACACAGTCAAAGAAAGGTATAAGAAAGACACATTTTGTAAATGTGCATTCTTTACTAAGATATGGTGTCATTTTATGGGGAAATTCACCACCGCAAAACAAATATTTATAATCCAAAAAAGAATCGCCAAAACAGTAACAGGAAATAAAATAAGACATTCATGTAGGCCATCATTCAAAGAAGAAGAAATTTTACCATTGTCTTGTATTTACATAACAGATTTACTTTTATTTGCAAAACGAAATAGTTCATTCTTTCAGATAAAGACAGAGATACGCACCACACACACACACACACACACACACACACACACACACACACTATCAGCAAATACAAAAATAATGGAAAATGCAGTACTTCACACAGCCATAAAATTGTTTAATGCATTGCCAAATGCAATTAAAGCCGAAGGAAAGATAAAACCTTTTAAAACAAGAATTAAGCAGTATTTATTAGGGAATTGTTATTATGCTGTAAATGAATATCTTTGTAAGGGCTGTGTAATGTTTATTAATGTGTATTGTATTAAGCTAAAGTGTTCTATATCACATGTACAAAACTACAATATTGACAAAAGAGAAGGAATATACAGTACAATACGATTGTTTTCCTTTGTGCCGGTCAAGGACATTACACCTAGGGTTACATGTTTTTTGGATCCTAAAAATGGTCCGTGCGGGTTTTTAGGAAAATGCGGAATTCCCCTTTTTTTAGTTATACCACTGCTTCAGCTTGAAAGTGCGGAAGTACGACTCCCCGATCTCTCACAATAGCAAATTGTAATTAATTTAACCCTTTTTCCAACAATGTGATATTTTTTCTAGACTTTTCACTTTTCTATGTCGCCACTTCGCCGAGCTTAAGTTAGATTTCAGAGCAATTGAAATAACTGGCGTGGCAATTAACCTGAAATACGGGCTGCGAGGTGGCTAGTTAAAAGCATCAGTATGCAACAATGCAAGATACCTCGGTTCGGCTTGTAGAATGAATATTTCTATTTTCAACTGCTCTACTCTCAGTTGCTTGTTGTGAAGTGAACCAGTGTTAATGTTTAATCGAACTCATGCCAAAACGCAAATGTGTCTTTAGTAACGAATTACAAAAGCGATTTCTCAACTTCAGGCCGGGAAGAATGTCTTATCTGTCCACCTAGTAAATTCGTTTGGGTCGCTAATAAGGGTACGATTTATTATCTTGCGGCCGTTTGTACGTCAATACAGTATTATGAGTTTGGAAATTTGCCTATAATGGTTCAGCTTTTGTTATGCTCAATAACCTCTAATGCGGACAATTATTATTTTGCAGGGGGGCTGGACCTAGAAGCTCACCAAAACACTGGTAAACACAAAACGCGGGTTCTTACTGTTGCAACTTCGTCCAAAGTTCACAACATTTTCTGCAAAAAAACAATTCCAAATTTAGTGGTCTGGTCCATGCAGCTGAAGTCACTTTATCTTTTCAACGGTCAAACACCATCAAAGTTTTAAATCAAAGGACTGTACAGGAAAACTCAGAAAGTGTTATTCAAAGACCATTCCATATTGCTAAACAAATGGCATGTGCTTGCACTAAAACAGAAGCAATTATTAACTTTCACTGTCATCTCACTCTATTAATGTGTCTGTTGACGTTTTAGAGGGTATTTCATGTTTTGGTGTTGCAACAGACGGCAGTAACCATATTTCCGTGAAACTTGTTCCAATTCTAGTTCAATACTATGACGTTAAATCAGGGGAAATTCAAAGCTGATAGAACTTAAAAGCACTCCAAATGAAAAATATGAAACGATTGCATCTTACATATGTGATACTCTTAGGAGTAGAGGCAATGATAACAAATTTGTTGCTTTTTTCCGGTGACAATACGAATGCAAAGTTTGGTGGAACTAGTGGAACTGGTAAGAGGTCGGGAAATAATGTTTTCACCCACCTGAAAAACAATTTAAATGACAGATTGCTGATTGGTAGGAAACAAGCGCTTGCAGATAGCTCTCCCGAAGTTGCCCGACGAAGTTCGTGCGAATGCCGAAAATGAACGAAAGCGAACGATCTTATCGGAGCATTCCAGTTTAAGGGGGAAGGTAGTCCATTCCGACACATTTTGCTCCCATTGGCTGTGGTCAAATACGTAACGTGGGACGTTGGCGCGCGCATTTCGACTGGCTGTTGAAAGTGAATACATAAAGCCATGCGTTTCAAAGCAGGAATTTGTACATAGTACAAATCGGTTTAAGTTAAGTACCTTCCAAAGATGCGACACAAAGATTTTCAAGAAAATTCCCCATCCAAAATAACCCTTTACACGGAAGAATTCTCGTTTTTTTTCTGAAAAATGACTCAAACGATTTTGATTAAAATGCCATTGTATTCAAGATATTTACATGAAAAATAAAATGTTTATTTTTAATTATCTGGGAATAGCTTGTAAAGTCCTCTTCATTCGGAAGGAATTTTGTATAATCTTGTGTAACTGGTAAATTTAAGCAACAGAGGAAAATGGAAAATGCACATGTACAGATTCTGCTGTCCTGTGGAATATGTGTAAACATATTCATTTAGTATGCCAAGCATATAAGCCTGTACTTGCATGCCCCCAAAATAAGGAGTCTGAAATAAATACTGAAGCGCATCTACCCACTGAAAATGCAGAATTTCTTGCCAAGGAGCTGTCAACAAGGAGGAAAGTAGATGACTTACAGTTGAGGAAGAAATGTGAAGCAGAAAGGCTAATGAAAATTGTAGATGGCATAAAAACAGAAGCTGGGCTTTTTGCCTTACAGAAATGGGCCGCTCCTCTTGAGATAGTGGTGAAAAATGCAGAGCAAACACAAGAACATACAGCAGATTTCATTTGCCAAGCTGGAACTTTAAAAGAGCCAGCTAACAAACAGGTATGTCCACAGAGAAACGTCATGTTTTACTCTACAAAAAAGAAAACTATGAAATTATCTTCATGTTTTAAAAAGCCCAATCATGAAGAATGTAACCAGTTAGCGGTACAGCTCAGTAGTGGATTTGCATCAATCACTGAGTAGCTAGAGAAGGGTAGTGCCAAGATTTTTCTGGTGTGCTGAATTTGTTCTGCTGCTTTTCTGATTGTACATCATGGCTAGTCTTCTGCTGCTGGTCTATGCAGAGTTATCACATGGACGCAACTGTAACTGAAATTCCTTTCTTCCGTTTCCAAATGGTGATAATGATGTAGTCTAGAGAGTACAGGGTTGCCATTTCAGCTTTTGTGTGCTACTTCACCTAGTTGAGTTGCATAAGTTTGTATAATGCTTGTTTGAACACATGTAGAAGCAAAGTGCAATAATTCCTTGGTTGTCTGTCGACTTGTAGTTGAACACACATGGTGAGGAAGCAGAGGAAATTATACTCCTCCCCATTCCTGACATGTCTTTTGTGATATTGTCATCTTGCTACAGTGCCAGTCTCTACAGACATAGCAGGTTTGATATTGGACTTTAAATACTTAAGCTACCATGTAAATACTATTGCTGGATAGAAAATAGTAGGAATACCGGTAGCGCACAGTGATTGTATAATTGTTAGTCAATGGGATAGATGGATCTGTTGCATCCCAGTTTTATATGTTATAATGTTTTAAGTATATACAAACTCCACCATCTTTTAAATGTTTTCTTATACAGGGTGAAAGGTATTGTTTGAACTGTAATAAAATGGCTAATACACACAGGCACAATGAACATCACTATGTTTCATTTTTGTAGGTTTAATGACAAAAATTGTATTGGACATATTTGCACTACTCATTATATAGAATCCATGATTAACGTATGGTTCAAGCAGTACCTTCCACCCTGTATACTGTCCTCCCAAATAATACCCATGCAGTAATAATGAGAATTTCTCGTTTCAAGTGATGTCTTTCTCAAACATATCTTCAAGGTAATTGAAATTACATGGGAAATTGAAATTTAAGCATAACATAAGTATAAAGTTATAACTTCGAGCTTATTCAAAGTGAATTAATCATCATAATAGTATCAACCTCATGTAAGCACTTTACGTAGGGCAGATTAACACTTATTTGCTATTGTTGTCCTACTGTGATGCGTGTCGAGAAGTTTACTGTTGAAATGGTGATGGTTTACAAAATTTTCTCTCTTAGATAATGCATGATGGGGAGGGGAGCATCCCCCCTAAAGGTTGTTCTTGGCGTTGGGTATATTCCTACTTACTCTGCATACTTCATAATTGTATGATGTGTTCAATTTCCCTGAGTATTGCTCACAGTGGAGCCAAATGAACAAACACAAACAAACATCACTGTATGGGCTCAATTTGTTTTTTCCCATATGGCCTGTCAATAAATTTAAGGTTCCCATGTGCTGCAGGACCTCCACTGTGTTATATATAGAACCTTTCCAAGGAAAAGGAATCAAAGTGTATTTTCGATTCAATAACTGTAAGTTTTATTAACTAGAACCGGCTTTGTGTATGCATAAGTGACTAAGTGCAATTACAATTACCTATAAGATCATTCCAATAGATTGCAATAACAGACATTCAAGAGGTTAGAATTTAATGGACATTTTAATTGGGTAGGCCATTCAAATGTATATTAATGTAGGCACATGTTCCTTAAAATACCATACAAATATATTATACAGTATTATTAAATATGAATGTGAATGCAATGTCTCTAAATAATAACAATGTCTCTTTGTGTTTAACCATATCACACCCACCCTTCATAATTGTCAATCACTTTAACATGTAGTTTAGTGTGCCAGTATTAATTGTTTTTTCATATGTTGACTGCAGAAAGAATGTAACAGCACATGCTGGTTTATAAATTTGGGTGGCTGGATGAGACACTCGTTCATTAGTATTGCTCTCTGTCCTCCATAATATTTTTAATTTTAATGTCCGTTTTAACTTCACAAGTTTGCAGAGATTGGTGACTGGTGGGAGGGGGGATGACAATGATGAAGATGGTGCAATTGATGGAATTATGGTGGGGAAAACCAGAGACATTCATTCTAAGTGCCATTTTATCTACTACAAAATCCCACCTCTGATCCCTAGGATTGAATCCAGGCTTTTTTTGTGAGAGGCCATAGTGCTGCCCAATTAGAAGTGTGAATATGAGACAACATTTAAAACAGAGATAGTATTACTCAATACTATCAAGTAATGAAACCAAGAAGTTGTTTTACAAGGCAGCTCCCACTATGACTTCACAAATGAGGTGTATGTAAATAAAGCATTAATTTAAAAAAGAATAACTATTTCAGCAGATATTTTGCCATGCAATACATATTATACATTTATATAATTTAAGTTGGGTGTTTTTTCATAAATATGGTAGCTGACATTTCGATATGTAGAAATCATTCAGCAATAATGTGGTAATGCACAAGTTTTATGTAACTATTTGTGCTTCCAAGGCCAGCGCTTAACCGAGTTACCCACATTGACAAAAAATTCCCAAAGATACACAGTACATATGGAGAATTTTCTGTTTATGAAATGCTTTAAGTTATTTTGCAATGAAAAGAGCATTATGTCCTAATTTATTTATTTGGTATAACAGCAGGAAATAGTGTTTGAGCACAACACTAATACACATCCAACATCAACCTATGGATCCCAAACTATTATCATTACATCACATTCAAAATTGAAATAGGTATCAGACATAACCTTTGAGCACGAGTTCTCTTGTTCGTTTTACGATATTAGTGTGCAATCCATAAAAATAATTTTTTCGAAATACAGTCCCTAATTCGAACACATTTCAACACTAAATAACACAAACACACATTTTAATACCTTAACATACTAAGTATAGTTTATATTTAAGATTAGCTTGTTTTCGCTATATATATATTTCAATTCTTCATTAAAACCAACTAAACTTTCGATTCATAATCTGTCTTCTACCTTACTAGGTTTTCAGGTCATGTTCCAGTTTCAAACATCGGATGCGCGTTATTTGGTACTCAATATTAAATAAGGTATCACTATAAACTCCTACATTTACACAATTGCTCGTTGATACGAAAATTCAGCTTTATTTTTATATTTTCGGCATTGCTATTTTATCAGCCGACTTCCATCTTAGTTTAGTTTCAAGCCTCACCAATCTGAATGGCATAGGTCGCGCTATTCGCTCTGGAAGCGTGCTGTTCGTTTACCTTCGGTAGAGCTATCTGCAAGCGCTTGTTGGTAGGAGTCGACTGACCTGCTCATGTTTTACTAACTGTGTTTAACATGGTATTGATGCAGGGCTTACATTAGAAGTTGATTCTATAGTATTAAAAAACCCTCATCCCTCTTTTTTCTCAAAATTTCTTTTAGGTTCAAGGATTTCAAATTCTGGATTTGTCTTTCTTCAAGAACATATATCATTTCTACACGTGAATTTTTCTGTTTTCCTAGGGCTAAACTATTGTGAAATAATAGTCTTGTAACACAAGGGAAAAATGACAGTCACCAAGTCTTAGAATGACTCAATAGTGGCCTATATTGTACATCTACAAAATCACGAATGCCCTTAAAGGCTGGTTCACAAACAACGAGAACGGTAACCAGAACGAGAACGGGAAAGTTGAAATACATGTATTTAAATGGGAGTGTCCACAACCGACGGGAAGCCTTCCCGGGCCCCGGGAACGGGAAGAAGAGTTGCCCACTTTTAACTCTCTCGTTCCCGCTTCTGGGCACGGCATATTAGATCCCTATTGTGCATAAAAGACTCTTCACTCTAGAGGTTATTCTAAGCGGCCGTGACATGAAACAGCCACTAGTGCTCTCTATAATCGTAAGCTGGAAACATGAAACTGGAAGGAATTAGTAGTAAATATGCTTCCTAACCTCATCCCGACACCCGCAAATCTAATCAACCTTGGTTCCTCTGGTGAAGGGATCATTGGTAGTTTGTTTATATGCAACTCAAAACTGGCTATTACCTAAAAAACAATGGCAAAAGCTACAAATAACAGCTAAATCCGGTAGAAATGAAAAAAGAATAAACAATTTTAATGTATGCCATTAAATAAAGGAATGAAAGTTTGGCATAAGTAGAGGGATCGAAATGTAATAAATATGCATTTAGATAATGTTTACTCTATCGAATTTTGACGTTGGCTTGGCTAAATTGGAAGTAGGTGAAAAAATGTCATTGGTCAGATAAAAACAAATGAAATCCCAATGCGCAAAATCGACTTTCACTTTGTGATCGATATGCATTCCCGTTCTCATTACCGGGCTGTTGTGAATCAAAATTTCTAGCTACCCGTTCTCGTTTCCGTTCTGGTTACCGTTACCGGGTGGTTATGAACCAGCCTTTATGTTCTAAATGTGATATGCAAGAAGGAGAAATAGCACGTGTGTATGATGTAACAATTAAATAGCTTAATAAATGGTTGGGTAGGTGTTGGTCTATCGGGTCAAGCTGTTATTCTAAGTCCCGACGCATGCGCACAGGGTAAAACATCTACATGACGTCGTCTGGTAAGATTGGGGCCGGGGACAAGCAAGGTGACCATACGCGCGAAATAAGCATTAAAAGCACTAGAGGAGACCGTGTAACAGTCACACGATGTACGCTTTAAACACGTGTTTATTTGTACACCAAATAAAACGCGATGACGTACGTTTTTATAGCCTGTTTATCTCTCCACTTAATACTTAAGAAACGTTGTGTCAGTTACTCGACGTGCGTACATTTTTAATACTATATCTCAATAATAGTACCAAAAACAGTAGATAACACTAGAAAATTTAATGCCGTACTTGCATGTTGCCATGGTAGCACAATGGTTAGAACAACTGGACAAAAACTGGAAGGTTCGTGGTTCAAATCCCGCCGATGGCATTGGATTTTTCAGTCGTCTGATTCTACCTTTCCTATTCTAACTAAAGCTTCTTACTTTCTCTATTACGTATAGAAGAAGAGGAAGTATTGCATTCCACCCAAAACTTCGATATCGAGATTCCACCGGAAATGCATGTTTTGAGGTGCCCTGAATGCAAATAAAGCATTTTTCAAACGTGTCTGTCAGGCTGCGAACAGCATAACTCAAAAACGAAAAGTCGGATAAATACTTGAGTTTATTATCATATCTTTCAAGGATGCGACAGAAGGTTTTAAAGGAAATCCCCCACCCCAGACTACCCTTTACATGGAACATTTTTCGAACATTTTGCTTTTCTCAAACACACACTTTGTCATATACCTTTTTTTTTTTTTTTTTTTGTCGAGTGAACCATTTCCGAGGTATTCCTTGTTATTTGTTTGAATGTTTCTAATACTTATACTTTTTCTCAAATGAAAATTCGTTATTCGTTTTTTTGTCCTGGACATACAAAGAATATGAAATGCTCCACATAGCAACCAGCTCTTAAAACATTTGACTATCGCTTAAAGCCTATCATATTCCCCTTGCACCTACAAGAAAATTAGCAATCGGATTAACACGAAGTAGACGGAAAATAAGCATTTGTACAAAAATGTGTACCAGAGTAGAGAAAGTCATGTGAGTGCAATACATCAGATTATTTTTCTGTCTATACACTGAAATCCAAATAAACTGTTGTAGAAATAGCTACATTACACATTAAGTTATAATGGGAACAGCGATAGTGAAATGTTTTAAAACTGGACGCCACACACTGGCCTTAAAGTTGCATACTGTTTCCATGCAATCGCCAGAAACATCGAAAATCTATGGGACTTAAAAAGAAACGACAAAGCACTGAACAAATCGAACCATTATTAACGAATATGTCGGAAGTGGTGATGCCACCAAAAAAATCTGATGTGTTACATTCACATAACTTTCTCTACTCTTGTACAACCTAATTTTACAAACGCCTATTCTCCATATGCTTCATGTTAATCGAGATATCGAGATGTCAATCTTATTGGTAATTTTCTTGTAGATGCAAGGAAAATATGGTAGCTTTTAAGCGATAGTCAAATGTTTTAACGCTGGTTGCTATGTGACGCATTCCATTCTCTTTGCATGTCCAGGACATAAAAAAAATGAATAACGCATTTGAGAAAAAGTATAAGTATTGGAAAATTTAAGGAAATAACAAGCAATATCTCGAAAACGGTTCACTCAACAAAAGAAATGTATATGACATAAGTTGTGTATTTTAACGCGATCTACATTTTTTGTGTAGTAAAATTTTGTCTATCTCTTATGGTTTACCAGTTATGCAAAAGTCGTTCACAATGAAGAATACTTTTGGAGACATTCCCAGAAAATTCGAGATATACATTTCATTTCTCATGACATTACCCTAAACATATGATATTTTCATCAAAATCGTTAGAGCCATTTTTGAGAAAATTAAAATTTTCGAAAATTCTTCCATGTAAAGGGTAGTCTGGGGTGGGGGATTTTCTTGAAAACCTTCGTGTCGCATCTCTGGAAGATACTGAACCTAAATACCAAGTTTGGTGCTTATCCGACTGTTCGATTTTGAGTTACGCTGTTCACAGACACACACACGGACATGTTTCCAAAAATGCTTTTTGTGGATTCAGGAGGTCTCAAAACATATATTTCCGGTGAAATCTCGGTATCGAATTTTTGGATGGAATTCAATACTTCCCCTACTTACTATACGTAGTAGAGAAAGTAAAAAAAAGTATTTGAAATAAATTGGTTATAAAGCAGTATACATTTGTTGTGCAGTACATTTTCGTCTAACGCCTAACGTTTACCAGTTATACAAGATTATACAAAATTCCTTCCAAATGAAGTAGGTACACTTCACGACTATTCCCAGAAAATTCAAGGCATACGTTATATTTGTCATGTAAATATGTTTAATACATGGCGTTTTCATCAAAATAGTTATAGCCATTTTTTAGAAAATGAAGAATTGCAAAATGTTCCATGAAAACAGTAGTTTGGGGTGGAGGAATTTTCTTGAAAATCTTCGTGTCGTATCTTTGGAAGTTACTGAGTCTAAATATAATGTTTGGCATTTATCTGACTTTTCGGTTTTGAGTTATGCTGTTAAAACACACAGATGCACGCGAGTGCACGGACCTTTTCCTAAACATGCCATTTTTTCATTCAGGGGCTCTCTAAACATGTTTTCCTGTGAAATCTCGGTATTGAATTTTTGGGTGGAATGCAATACCTTCTCTACCTACCAGGTACGTGGTAGAGAAAGTAAAAACTGAACTTCGAAATCTACCTCCACTTACAGGCTGAATAGAAAACGTCCCCCCTTCCCATAGAATATTCATACAACTTTTGCATTAAACCACTTTTAAAATTGAACCAAATATTTTCGGGAGCAACGTGCGTAATTATGTGAAACCTGGCCAACGACTAGTTCCTTACATTTGTCGTCCATTGATATGATTAAAACATATTTTATACCCAAGTGCCCAACTCCGCGACGACTGTGCTCTACCTTGCTAGCAAATGTTCAAGTCCCAGCGCATGCGCTCTGGCTTGACCCAAGTGCCCAACTCCGCATGTGAGCTCTGTTTACCAACGGAAATGTTTGAAGTTTCTGCACACTACCGTTTTACTTCATTTGTTGAAACCCAGCACCTTAATAAAAAATTCAAGGCGACGTTTTTGTTTATTGTCGCCCAATGAAACATTCCTACAATGTAGGTTTTTCTTTTTATATTTAAATAATGGGGGGGATATTTACTGCGTTTAATATGGATTTTATATACGGATGGAGATGTATTATGCGCTTAATATAGATTTTATATGGGGATGGAGAGGAATTATGCATGTTTAATATGGATTTATATGGGGATGGAGATGAATTATGTGTGTTAATGCGATATATTTGGAAACAGAGATGTGTATTTAGAAGGGGTTGGGATTTTCAATGTTTTTTTCAGTTGGGAAAACATATGTGGCATAAGCAGTTGTGGAGGTCAGAAGACATGGCTATCTTCCCTACACCTGGATAGGCCATGGAGATATCCTGTAGAAGTGCTTCAAAGCGCTGGGTGTCGCTCTGGAGACGATTCAATTTATTCTCCCGGTACATCCATTCTCCAACGTAACCGGTAGCACGCTCCACACTGGTACATGAAGAGAGTACCTGCTTTAAAGTTCTCCATGACCTTTCTTTGTTTTGCGTGTGATATCGCAGTGGGCTCACGTTAGGGGCTGGTGCAGGTCCTACCCATTGTTTATCAAGGCATTCGGGATTAAATTGCCCTTCTGGCACCCAGAAAGGATCCGTATTTCTGGGAGGATTTATGAAGTTTCTACTATGGTTTACCGTCCCGTGGCCACTGAATACAGTATCACATACCCTGTATGCCCTCCATTCGTCCGTTACAATGAAACTCTCCTCATCAATGTAATCCTGAAGAATGGGCAGCAGAGTTGCTCTGGACCGGTTGGGCACCAGGAGTCCAAAGCGCAGCTTAGTTGTTCGGCTTAGCCCTCCGACCAACCAGTGATTCCGCCACATCACTTGCCGTCCAACATTATACTTTCTCTTGAAGAGGTGAGTCTCGTCCACTTCAACAATGTCATTGCGACCACCAAGTTGACGAAAATCGTGCCAGGCTATCTTGGTGGCCACATCGCGGAAGTAGCCGCTCCAGGCTACGGCGGTATCATGTGCTACTCCCAGTTCTTTCTCAATATACGTTAAGGGACACTTCTGCAGCCACATAAATGCGAACTGAACAATGACATTTGTACCCAGTTCGCCATTAAACCTTACACGCTGGAGAAACGTATTGCTGGTAGCTTCCAGTCGGTGGCCGTTTGGACACCTAAACCTCCAACCAAGGCCTCGATTGGCCGATGCTACAGTGCTCATCTGGACATTGCACTTAGGGCACCTGCGGCCTCGGTTGGCACGACGGTTTTGCATTTCTTCATTCCTATCTGGTACAACTCCATACAATACCAGAAACTCCATACCTTTCTGGTTTGCCTGTCTTTTCTGCTCAGCTGTTAAACAGTATCCAAAATGAGCATTTAAAAGTCTGCTGCATAGAGCGCCGTTGCCAATAAGTTCACGTGCGTCCATCCTGAAGGCAAGCTGAAGACAATGAATCGCATTGAACATTTGCAATGCGATAAATACCCAAAACAGGGGTGTTTCTGTGTTTACCGGAAATGGACAGGTACTATTGCATCTTATTGTTAATTGGTTGCACGAGGTGGTGCATGGGGGAAGGGCAAGATAAGGAGAGGAGACAAGAATTAAAGCTGACGCAAAACTTCTGGAATCGTGACCCTGATTGCCACCCGAGCCGCCGAGCCTAGGAATGGTTTATGTTTAGCTTAATCAACGAAAGCGATATAATACCTTTGTTTACTCACAGTGCGTAACACATACAGTCTGCGTAGAAAGTGTCCGCACCTAGTTGTAATTTCAAAGAGAGCAATACCTAAATAGTGCTTATTGTATATTTGTAACATTTATAACCATGGCTCCTACGTTTTCAAAGTTAAGTGTACGGTATTATATAGTCAAAGCAGAGAAATAATTGCAAATGTCCTCGACTTCATGAAGCAAGAAGCAGAGATGAAGGAAGAAAATATATGTTCACCCGAGTTCCACAAAAGCCTTAAAGTTCTCAAAGATAAGAAAAAATCGTACTGATGAAAGAGCATAATTGGTCACAGTTAGGAAGAAACATAAGGTCCCTAAACGTATTACAGAAATAGACGATTTCGAAAAAGGCGTCATTCGGCGCACGATTCACAATTTCTATGTGGAAGAAAATAACAACAAGCAGATAGCTCATCAAGCTGAAAGACAGCATAAATTTTCAAGGTGGTACTACAAGTCTCAGAAAAATTATAAAAGATTTAGGGTTCAAGTGGAAGAAAACGAAATCAAATAGAAGAGTTCTAATAGAAAATATATAGATAGATATAGAATAGAAACATACAATCCCAGCTGGAAGAGTACTGTTCTCAGAGGTACAAATTAGAGGGTCAAACTATAGTGTATGAAGATGAGTCATACTTTCACAGCAGTCATACAGCATCTAAAAGTTAAGAGTGATGATAGCGAATTAGGTTTGCAGGCACCTGTTGCCAAAGGGCAAATACTTATTATCGTTCATGCTGTTGGAAAGATCGGCTTCGTTCCAAATCCCTTCTTTTACAAGTCGCGACAAAAAACAGGAGATTTTCATTAAGAAATGAATACAGAAAATTACATGAAGTGAATTAACACCATGTTGATACCTAATATGCCTACTGGGTCTGTTCTGGTTATCGACAATGCTTCACGATTAAAAAAAATTGATCGTTAAATGTATGGAAAACGTACGTTATATCATGAAGCTATTCATTGTTAACCATGTTTAAGACTATCATTACTACCTAACTCCGATTCGCGCCGTAGCCTATCTTTATTTATTTCTACATTTTCATATAAGGGAAAATGTATCAGTAAATTTAACTTAATTTAAAACCTTAAACCTCAACTATTGTTGAGGAACAAATAATTGTCGGTGTGGTAGTCTGTGTGCGTGAACAGTGGTAAACATAACAAAACCAATATTTCCTTAAATGTTAAACTTTTTATTAAACCATTATACCACAATTAAATATTTTGCAACTGTTTTATTCATGATTTTGCATTATGTTTCTTAATATGAAAAAATTTCTCCTAAATGCTTTCTAGTATTATCAACCATGGCGCTGTATTGGGAAGATTGCTAATAATATTAGACCATTGTTGCAGTTGTACATTTTGTAACACCATACTGACAAAAGTCGCAATATATTTAAATGTTACTTACCTCAATCTCTTCATATGCACCGTTTAAATTTAAATATATGTGCAATTAACCTATTTTGATTTTCAACATGTACTTGCTACACATCATAGCTTATGCTTCAACATATAATTTACGCAGTGTCTCAATTTCGCCGAAAAGGGGACACTATCTCATCCTTTCCCTGTGAAATTCATATGTTAAGATTTAAACATTTATGACGTACATTCACAAGACTTTCTCTAACCCTTTCTATTTCACAAGTATATATAATACACGGGAGAGAAATAAAATGTCCTCCGTGGTGGAGTGGTTACCATGCTAGCCTCTAGTTCCCGAGATCGTGGGTTCAAACCCGGACGGAGGGCGATGGACTTTTTTCGGGCATAAAAATCCTTAGCATGTTTTCCTTCGGAAGGGAAGTAAAGCCGGTGGTCCCGTGTCGTAGATTTATCGTAAAAGAACCTCAACCCTGATAAAGAGGCCCCTGAGCAAAATATCCGGTTTTTCACCCCAATATAGAATGGGACGCTAAGGACCACAGCAATTAAACAGCGTCAATAAATAAAACTCAATTTCAATTTGAGAAATAAAATGGCAGTGAATGACTCAGAAATGTACACAGAGAGCGAGGGAAGGCAAGAGTGGATGTGACACACCTTTGTAAGTAATCTGTACACAAAATGATGCTAAGTTCTGAAAAGCATACAGCCAAAATAATTTTGGGGTGAAAAATTCTGATGCATTACATTCACATTACTTTTTTCTTACCCTCTATCGCTTATTAGTTTGTATACAAATATTCTTACGATAGCTTATTTTTCTATTTAATTCATTTTCATCTAGATAAATCTTTGCAGAAATAGCTACATTACATTACAGTTACAAAGGGGCTAGCGATAGTCAAATGTTGCAGAACTGGACGCTATACGATGACCTTAAAATCGTTCGTTCAAACAGAAGTATCCGTTTATTTTCTATCGTTGATTTACCCTGTAGCTTTGGACCTCCCTAAATGCCCCCTAAAATGCCATGTAATCGCGAGAAACAACTGAATTTTGACAGGACTTCAAGAGAACGACCAAGTGATGAATAATTCCAACCTTTAATAACCAATATCTCGGAAATGGCTTATGAAAAATAAAGAACAACAAAAAAACTCATTTGAAATAAATCGTGTGGTTTACATGAATCTCCTTTTTTTTTTTTTTTTTTGTAGTACGTTTTTGTATTATATTCTTGAACACTTACAACTTCTACAACATTATACAACATTCATTCCGAATGTCTTAACAGGCTATTCTCAGAAAATTACAGATAAAGCTGGCATTTGACATGTAAATATCTTATGGTATTTTAATCAAAATCATTAGAGCCATTTTTAAAAAATAAAACATCTCGAAAAATGTTCCATGCAAAGTATAGTTTGGAATGGAGGAATTTTCTTGAAATTCTTCGTGCCGCATCTTGGAAAACTTACATGCCAGGTATTTGTCCAACTTTTCGTTTTTGACTTATGCTGTTCACGGACACACACACACACACACACATACACACAGGCCTTTTTCTAAAAATGCCTTTTTGGGGGGTTCAGGGGCCTCAAAACAGATACATTTCCAGTGAAATCTCAGTACGGAATATTTGGGTGTACACAATACTTACTATACGTAGCAGAGAAAGTAAGAATGAAAGAAGATATATTGTCAAAATGGATAATAATTTTGGACAACTTGGACTTCCGTCTCCCTTTGACTTACTCCTGCTGCGAAAAATAAGATCTCTGTTTGCTGACGTTTTTTTGGATAAAGGCATTTACTTTTAGGGAATGAAAAATAAATGTATAACAGGAGCAACCATAGTTGATACTTATGCACTCTAATTGAAAGCGTGGGAACTTTATCTGATTTACCAGAGAGAGAGAGAGAGAAACTTCGATATGTATAAAAGAGTAATTTAAAACCTTAGGGAATTTTCCATTGTAGGGCATTGACACAACACAAGAAGGCGTGTTTGGACATTCTTGGCTGCCTAACTAGCAAAGACTGCTGTAATGGTTTTCTTACCTGGACTCTAAATCCTTTTTACCTACCCATTAACCGCGGCAGGTTAATTTTGAAAAAATCAAAATATACGCTTGAGATTACAATTTCCATCTGCTGCTTATGCGAGTGCAACGGATTTTCTGAATAAGACGTACGCAAATTGAGCAAAGGTTCAATGACAAGACAGTGAAAGTGATAGAACTAAGTGCATATTTCGAAAGTTTTTAACAGTTCAAGAATTTTATGATAATAGCTGTAAAGAACTATGCTTGATGTTAGGACTTAAATATGTTGACCCTGTTATTGCAGACTTTCCTTCTTCTAAGCATGTGCAGAAGTACAATTTATGTCTTCTGATGTTGCTTCTTTTATCTTAACTATTAGGTAGTCACGTGCAGGTCATAATGACCCCACTGTTAATATTACTACTGATATTTGTTTAATGCTGTTGGTCACACTTTTCTTTCTCCCAGTACCTTCCCTGAATTGTATTGTCCTGCTGCGATTATTGCTGACAGTGCTCGTTTGTGAGTAGAGACGTTTGTTTGTCTCGGGGTCAATTTGTACCCCACGCGACTGTGTGTGTGTCTGTGAACAGCATAACTCAAAAACGAACAGTCAGATAAACACCAAACTTGGTATTTAAGTTCAGTATCTTCCAGAGATGCGACACGAAGGTTTCCAAGAAAATCCCCCCACCCCAGACTACCCTTTACATGGAACATTTTTCGAAAATTTTAATTTTCTCAAAAATGGCTCTAACGATTTTGATGAAAATATCCTATGTTTAAGACAATGTCATGAGAAATGAAATGTATATCTCGAATTTTCTGGGAATGTCTCCAAAAGTATTCTTCATTATGAACGAGTATTCTTCATTATGAACGATTTTTGCATAACTGGTAAACCATAAGAGATAGACAAAATTGTACTACACAAAAAATGTAGATCGCGTTAAAATACACAACTTATATAATATACATTTTTTTTGTTGAGTGAACCGTTTTCGAGATATTGCTTGTTATTTCCTTAAATTTTCCAATACTTATACTTTTTCTCAAATTCGTTATTCATTTTTTTATGTCCTGGACATGCAAAGAGAATGGAATGCGCCACATAGCAACCAGCGATAAAATATTTGACTATCGCTTAAAAGCTACCATATTCCCCTTGCATCTACAAGAAAATTACAAAAAGATTGACATCTCGATATCTCGTTTAATATGAAGCATATGGAGAATAGGCGTTTGTAAAAATAGATTGTACAAGAGTAGAGAAAGTCATGTGAGTGTAACACATCAGATTTTTATGTTTATTTTAGAAGCAGGATCCATGTAGATATCTGCTAGCATGTATGTAATTTACGGAATTTTGCCATGTAATTTGTTTTGGAATATTTATTACTCACAGAATTAACATTGATTCCTGAATTGTATTTAACAATCGTGTAATAATGTGAATACTTGGATAAAAAAGTTAACAAATGCATGGAGTGCATAATGACCCCACGCGACTACTTAATGGTAAAGGTCCGGCATTAGCTATGAAGCACCAAGGACACTCGCTGAAAGTTTGTACTCTATATTCCCGTTTCCACTGCCAGTGCAGAAATGACATTCAGCAGAATGAATAGGGTAATGACAAAATTAAGAAATAGGGTGGGTCAGGATACGTTTCAAACTTGTGTGAAGGTGTCAGCAGAAGGGGACGAGGAACCTACAGAACCTTTCATTGATGATGTCATCAACAGATTTGCTGTAAAAAAAAAAAGGTCTCGACGCAAAAGTTTGCTGTAAATGTAAGTTATTGCATGCAATAATATTATTTTATGGATTCTCATAATTTTATTCATTGATAATGAATTAACTGAGGTTATTTTTACTCAGTACTTACACATAATTTAATTAAATATAAGCTTTATTAATACCGTTTTTTTTTTAATACGGTATAACTAAAATTTGAAGCCTAATAACATTTCCTCCCCCTCCACTCATCAAGCTTCCCGGGAAAGTGGTTGTATTCATTACTGAGGTCAATACGCCTAGTCGCTTTGCGGGTAGTACCGTTATAATCCCTCGTTTGTGTCGTAATGTGCAGAATTTCCCCAAGGACAAGGCGACGAATACCTGCATAGCAGTATATCGCATACTTGCCAGTCGTGAACAAATGTTAAAAGCTTACATTTCAAGTACTGTCTTCCACAGCAAAGAAATTTCAGGGAATGAAGGCAGGGGGGAAATTGCTGATTAGACGTGGTCCGAACGCTGCCTATTTGCTTATTGTACCATTATTTATGACACACATGACAGCTCAGTTACAGCTCATTGAATATTTTTACTCCTTGCATAACATGCATTCTCCGTCACATACATTCACTGTCCTTGTCGCACTGTTTCCAGATAAGGAAAGCACATTCCTGTCAGGGAGTTTTTCTCCGTTGGTGAACATAAACATTTACTTTTTCAGTTCATTAAAAAAAACAAACAAACAAAACTTTTTCATGTTTACTACTGAAGAGAAGGTTTTCGCGCGAAAACGTAAAATTGGCGTTAAATCGCCTACCAATATCATGAAATATTGAGATACTTTTACCGGAGCTATAAAACATTTTTCACGTTAATCTTTTAATAACAAAAAAAGACGGCTCTATCCATGAGCTCTCCAGGTGTAGGGAAGATACACATGTCTATTTACCTGCTCAAATCTTTATGCCACATATCTTTTCCTAATTGACTTAAATATGGAAAATATCATCTTCTACATAAACAACTCCATTTGCACATACATCCCATAAACACATGTAATTCCTCTCCATCCCCATATAAATCCATACTAAGCGCACAATTCCTCTCCATCCCCATATAAATCCATATTAAGCACACAATTCCTCTCCATCCCCATATAAATCCATACTAAGCGCACAATTCCTCTCCATCCCCATATAAAATCTATATTAAGCGCATAATACATCTCCATCCGTATATAAAATCCATATTAAACGTAGTAAATATCCCCCCCCCATTATTTAAATATAAAAAGAAAAAACTACATTGTAGGAATGTTTCATTGGGCGACAATAAACAAAAACGTCGCCTTGAATTTTTATTAAGGTGCTGGGTTTCAACAAATGAAGTAAAATGGTAGTGTGCAGAAACTTCAAACATTTCCGTTGGTAAACAGAGCTCACATGCACTTGGGCACTTGGGTCAAGCCAGAGCGCATGCGCTGGGACTTTAACATTTGCTAGCACCGTCTTCGTGGAGTTGGGCACTCGGGTCAAGCAAGAGCGCATGCGCTGGGACTTGAACATTTGCTAGCAAGGTAGAGCACAGTCGTCGCGGAGTTGGGCACTTGGGTATAAAATATGTTTTAATCATATCAATGGACGACAAATGTAAGGAACTAGTCGTTGGCCAGGTTTCACATAATTACGCACGTTGCTCCCGAAAATATTTGGTTCAATTTTAAAAGTGGTTTAATGCAAAAGTTGTATGAATATTCTATGGGAAGGGGGGACGTTTTCTATTCAGCCTGTAAGTGGAGGTAGATTTCGAAGTTCAGTTTTTACTTTCTCTACCACGTACCTGGTAGGTAGAGAAGGTATTGCATTCCACCCAAAAATTCAATACCGAGATTTCACAGGAAAACATGTTTAGAGAGCCCCTGAATGAAAAAATGGCATGTTTAGGAAAAGGTCCGTGCACTCGCGTGCATCTGTGTGTTTTAACAGCATAACTCAAAACCGAAAAGTCAGATATATGCCAAACATTATATTTAGGCTCAGTAACTTCCAAAGATACGACACGAAGATTTTCAAGAAAATTCCTCCACCCCAAACTACTGCTTTCATGGAACATTTTGCAATTCTTCATTTTCTAAAAAATGGCTATAACTATTTTGATGAAAACGCCATGTATTAAACATATTTACATGACAAATATAACGTATGCCTTGAATTTTCTGGGAATAGTCGTGAAGTGTACCTACTTCATTTGGAAGGAATTTTGTATAATCTTGTATAACTGGTAAACGTTAGGCGTTAGACGAAAATGTACTGCACAACAAATGTATACTGCTTTATAACCAATTTATTTCAAATACTTTTTTTTTTTGGTGGCATCACCACTTCCGACATATTCGTTATTAATGGTTCGATTTGTTCAGTGCTTTGTCGTTTCTTTTTAAGTCCCATAGATTTTCGATGTTTCTGGCGATTGCATGGAAACAGTATGCAACTTTAAGGCCAGTGTGTGGCGTCCAGTTTTAAAACATTTCACTATCGCTGTTCCCATTATAACTTAATGTGTAATGTAGCTATTTCTACAACAGTTTATTTGGATTTCAGTGTATAGACAGAAAAATAATCTGATGTATTGCACTCACATGACTTTCTCTACTCTTGTACACATTTTTGTACAAATGCTTATTTTCCGTCTACTTCGTGTTAATCCGTTTGCTAATTTTCTTGTAGGTGCAAGGGGAATATGACAGGCTTTAAGCGATAGTCAAATGTTTTAAGAGCTGGTTGCTATGTGGAGCATTTCATATTCTTTGTATGTCCAGGACAAAAAAAAACGAATAACGAATTTTCATTTGAGAAAAAGTATAAGTATTAGAAAAATTCAAACAAATAACAAGGAATACCTCGGAAATGGTTCACTCGACAAAAAAAAAAAAAAAGAAAAAGAAAGGTATATGACAAAGTGTGTGTTTGAGAAATGCAAAATGTTCGAAAAATGTTCCATGTAAAGGGTAGTATGGGGTGGGGGATTTCCTTTAAAACCTTCGTGTCGCATCCTTGAAAGATACGATAGTAAACTCAAGTATTTATCCGACTTTTCGTTTTTGAGTTATGCTGTGTCGCATCCTTGAATATAGTAAACTCAAGTAACAAGTTCCGCATTTATCCGACTTTTCGTTTTAGAGTTATGCTGGTCGCAGCCTGACAGACACGTTTCAAAAATGCTTTATTTGGATTCAGGGCACCTCAAAAATGCATTTCCGGTAGAATCTCGATATCGAAATTTTCAGTGGAATGCAATACTTCCTCTGCTTACTATACGTAGTAGAGAAAGTAAGAATCTTTAGTTTGAATAGAAAAGGTAGAATCAGACGACTGAAAAATCCAATGCCATCGGCGGGATTTGAACCACGAACCTCCCAGTTTTTGTCCAGTGTTCTAACCATTGAGCTACCATGACAACATGCAAGTACGGCATTAAATTCGTCAGTTGCTTATCATTTTTCCGATAGACCTAATTTAAGATCTAGTGCTATTACGCTGAAATTTCATGAATATTTTGTCCTTCAATCTCTATTTTCGCATTTCGCGCGCATTTTTCTGGTGTTATCTACTGTTTTTGGTACTATAATTAAGATATAGTATTAAAAACGTACGCACGTATTAAGTGGACAGCTAAACAGGCTATAAAAACGTACTTCATGTGACTGTCACGCCGCATTTTATTTGGTGTACAAATAAACACGTGTTTAAAGCGTATATAATGTGACTGTTACACGGTATCCTCTAGTGCTTTTAATGCTTATTTCGCGCGTATGTCACCCTGCTTTTCCCCGTCACGCATCTTACCAGACGACGTCACGAGCATGTTTTACCCTGTGCGCATGCGCCAGGACTTAAAATAACAGCTTGACCCAATAGCCCAACCCCTACCAATGGTTGGTTTAGCATCAAGGGTTTTTGGTGTTTATAGATGGGTATGAAGAATTTTCCAAACTGGGAAGATGTGGAACAAACAATTCTGTATCGAAATGATAAGCTTAATATTAAAATAGATGATATAAAGTGCTTTGGCCAGTTCTGCAGTTTTTAGAAGGTTTTGACGAACCAGGCAAGTGTTAATGGAGGAGACCAGTTGTCAAATGACATCTGGTGTAAATATTCCCTAGAGACAAAGAATGTTGCTTGTTCCTCAGAGCTACTAAAAATTGCAGAGTTGTTTTTTTTTTTTTGCTATTCCTAATCACAATGGTAGTGTAGAAAGGAGTGCTTCACTATTCAACAGTTAGTGGTCCAGAGATAGAAATAGACTCAGTGTTGAGTCTGTTAAGGGAATTACAAGTGTGCAATATAATTATAAGGATTTCCCTTGTGCACAGTTTTATGATTGTTGCAAAACAAGAAATGGCTTTCAGAAATTGGGTCGTCAAATAAATCAGTACCTCAGAGAATAATGATATAAACAAAGATAAAGACTAGCACTAATGGTGATTTTGTTATAATTTGTATTCAAATTGCCACACATTATTGTGACGTTGTATGATTAAATACATTGATATTAAATACACTCTATTATATATGTTTCAGTTGCAAATTGTTCAGTATACACAGTATAAATTTTTTGACATTCTGCTCTACTTGTATCTTCCACAGCGATGACAATGATGTATATTTCCATTTGTCACTGTATGTAAAATACTAGGTCAACAGATGTCACTACATGTCTTACGCTTGACTAAAAGCAATGCTGGCAACATATGAATAATGCCACCAAAGCGCCGCAACTGCGGAAAGGACCACAGGGCGTAGCCGAGGGATCTTATATAACCTTAGGTTTATAAATTCACGGAAGATTAGGTTTAGGTTAGGTTTTTTTTTATATATAAGCTCATGTTTCTGAATTCACGGAAGGTTAGGTTAGGTTAGTTTTTTTTATATAATCTTAGGTTTCTGATTTACTTATATATATAAGTTTCAATTTGTTACCAGTGACTACATCAAAGCACACGAGCGAAGCGAGCTTTCCTAAGCTTAGGTTTCTGGTTTACGGAATCCTAGGTTAGGTTTAGTTTTATTTTATATAAGCTTACCTTACTGAATTCACGGAATTACGTTTCTGAATTCCTAAGCTTAGGTTTCTCGTTCGCGGGAGGTTGGGTTAGGTTTAGCTTTTTATATATATTTTTTGTTTTTGAATTCCTAAGCTTAGGTTTTTGGTTCACGGGTGGTTAGGGTTAGGTTTAGTTTTTTTTTTAATATATAAGCTTACGTTTCTTAATTCATGGAAGGTTAGCCTTAGGTTAGGTTTTTATTTATGTAAGCTTGCGTTAACTATCTACCACGGTTACAGTTAAGAAACTTTTTTATTTAATGGAAATAAATAGTAATATAACAAACGTATGCAAAAACAATAAACATTTACAGTTTTGGTGGATAGTGTTTCGTTTTTTCAGTGGAAACAAACGAAGAAGAAGAATTAGTAGTAACAACAGCGCATTGGAATTTTTAGGGGATTTCACATTTTCATTTAGCTTGGCAGTTCCCTCTTTGCATGTGCTTGAGCGAAAACATGGCTAAGTTTTCTTTGTTCATTACGCGATTTTCCTATAAAAGTAAAACACCTAAAAGGGATGGGCACAAGCTATTGAAGAGATCACATCTACTTTTAAACTCACTCCTAAGGTAACTTTTGCGTTTTTCAGCTACTTCAACGAAGATACAAGAATGGCATATTCGCCAAATATTTTAATGCTGTAAGAGTGTGGTTGCATAAATTATAATTTATCATAATGCAACTTAGGTAAACGTCGAGTAACCTATAACACTTTTGCAAATTTTTATATGAATCTAGAAATGTCCTCTGTTGTGAAGACTGTCATCTAGGGAATCTAATTACACCCGAAATCGTCAGAAGATATATTGAGCCCGACGAAGGTTTACGGTTGTAAACATTTTATGCATCACTGAAATTGAAAGTCATGCCACGCCGCTGGAGTTAATACTATTATAATATATGATCGAAAGTTGATTTCCTCGCTACCAATTCTCCATTGCAATATTCCATCAGCTCATTTCCTTCAGATAGTTTGGAGATTGCAGTTCCAATAGGAATTGTACTGTTTATTAAGCCGCGGAGCCGCCATATTGCTTTCTGTGGAAGTTCACAACCGGAATCTTTTGCAAGTTAAGTGCATGATTGAAATAGTTATGGTATTGTGTAAATCAGATTTAAAAATAAAATTATACATTGGCCAGAAGACGAATAGGACATTATTCCTTAATTATTAAAGCAGCAGTGCAAGAAATAACGGAGAATGCATCTGGTGTTTTCACAGGTTTGATTATAACATTTACCCGTAATTTAATGCTCTTGTAAATTAGGTTGCTGTTTTCCAGTTCTTGCAGAAACATAGAGCCATAAAACGTTTGTGAGTTATATAAATATACTTAAATCAACGTTTTCGTTTAATTAATAGGTTCTCACATTAACAGAAGTTGTGAAGGAAGACGAATAGTGAATTTAGGTTATGAATAACCTAATAATGGCATCGACTATAGTGCAAATCTAGGTAATATAAGAGAAACCTGCGTCCGAAAAGGCATTAAACACTTAATATTAATCATTAAATATAAATCATATATAACTCTAGGTAATTCTATGCGATGGCACTATTTGCGATGGCTAGTATAGCGAAACTCTTCCCTGCGAAAATCCTTATATCGCGTATAAAAATGAATCAATTTTCCGTAATGCGTTATGAAATTGTTTAATTGTGGTGTAAGAGACTTGAAGTAGGGATTGAAGATTCATAAAAAATGGGGGGGGGAGTATAGTATGGGAGCTTTGGAATTGAGGGCAATGAGAAAGTTGACCAACTTGCAAAGCAAGGAAGAACACAGCTGAAACCCAAACCAGAGCCATGTATAACCTAAGTGTTCCATTAAAGTGGCTATAACAAGTGGTGTAATAAAAAAACATACTCTTTGGCCTGGAAGAGAATTCCAGGAATTTGGTATGTGAAACTGTTTATCAAAGAACCATGCAAAGCTCTAACTGACGGACTTAAATAAGGAATTTCTGCAAACGTGAATCATTCAAATTTTAGACATGCAGATCCCTTGGCTACGCCGTCGTCACTTCTCAGTTGCTGCTTTTGGCTACACTCCTCTCTTTCTAAAAAAACATCCCTCGGCTACACTTTGAGGCCTAGGGTCCTCAATCCCTCGGCTATGCCTTGAGGCTAAGTATCTTACCGGCTTTGGCAGCATTAGTTATTCATATGTTGCCAGCATTGCATTAGAGCTAGAGAACGACACAGTGACATCTGTAGGACATATAAGACATCACTTTCATCGCTGTCGGGGACCCCGGAAGAGCAACTTACCCTTCTTTGCCATTGGGCATGCACCAGTGAGAAGCCTCACATAAAGGAAGGTTGCAGGGCAACACAGACTGTAGGTTGTACAGGTCTGAAACTGAAACAGCCTGTCATATAATGCTCATGTGAAGCGCTAGCATCAAGGATCTTTGGGAAACTTTTTATGGAATCAGAGGACTACTACCCCAACACACTATTGGGGCTGTGTGATCTGGTGAGGGACACAGAACTAGTGTGAAGGGGTACAAACATTACAAGGTTAGCACAATAAGCGTTTAGACTGCAGTGCAACTGGAGCTTAACAGACAGGCCTTAGTCCAGCAAAAAAAAGTATAAGGGTACAAGTTGGACTTGCAATACACATACACACAACCATCTACATGGATATTTTTTACTTAGCTGTGATCAATACAGATAATAGACATCAATATAAGTTCAGATAGCTTATTTTCGCTACTGTTCCATATATGTCAATAGTCCTGCGATCGAACACTTGGCCATTGAATGGATCTGTTATTTATAACGAGCATCCTAACTCAGTTAAACATTTCAACACAGTTTAACACATTGAAACATGGCAAAATCAACAGAAATATGGCATTGGCATCATACACACAGATTGCAACCAGTGCATTATGGGATCTTTCCTTGTATTGCCAACTTCATAATTCCGAACAGCCAAGTTGCACCTTCAAGTGGAGCAAACATCAGAAATGGAAAAGGATAAGCTTGATTTATGATCAGGGGAGGTTAGGTCATTTCTTTTTTATATAAACTTAGGTTAATTAGCAACCAGTGGTTGCACCAAAGCATGTAAGTAAAGTGCACATGTGCTCCTTAGCGGTGTTTATGGTTCACTACTTATTTAACCCTCCGTCAGGCGCGCGCTTTGGTAGAGTGCTGTTAGTCACGCGGGGCCTAGTAGACCCGCGCTATATTTTTGTTGTTATTGTTTGTATTTTTTTTTTTTTTTTCGTTTCTTTTCTTTTCTTTTTTTTTCCTGTTTTTATCTTTATTTAGATTAAGCGTACAAGGCTTTCATTAATAGGTATTATCTTACAACATAAAAATACAAGCTAAAATATGAATACATATACGTTATGAATTGTATTACAGTAAGTATAAAGAAATACATAGCCATTTCCAGGTATACATACAACTTGTAATTTCAAATGTTCAGTTACTCAGAATCATCTACGCCGGATTCTTCAGGTTTATATCTTGTCAAAAGTCCTTTCAAATCATCGGATAGATTTGATGCTGTTGCTCTCCTTTGTAGCTGTTGCAACAGTAAAGCTAAAGATAGTGACTTCAAATACTCTTGCTTTGTGGAATATTTATTTTGGTTTCCAAGGAAGATAACCCTAGAATTAATACCTGCAATGTTCAAGATATGGTCAAAAATTACCATGGGCCACGTTCTCGTTCTTGCTACATTGTATGTAGCACACAATTTATCTACTGCATCAACTCCACATTTAGTGTCGTAATGCAGGATTATTTCAGGCTTTTTCTCAACACCTTCTGATAATTGTGTGGATAAAACATGTAGACTTGAGAGCAAAACTACTGTTTTACCCTTTTTCGGAACATATGAAACAAGTGTTTCATTTTTTGTGAAGCCAAATATGCTTTCGTACTGACTGCGATCTTTTGGAGAAGTGAAATTAGTGGGCAACTCTTTTTTGTTCTTTCGCACTGTACCAACGAAAGAAAGTTGTCTTTTGCGCAATTCATTCACCAGCGATACACTGGTAAACCAATTATCTGCAGTAACGTTTCGTCCAGTGCCAGAGATTGGTTCAGTTAGTCTCAGCACTACAGCCTCTGCCGTGTTATTTTGCAAATTGGGTCCGTCCGGCTGCTGTCCACAATAAATCTCCATGTTAGTTGTATAAAACAGTTTTGCATCACTCAAACAGAATATCTTTATGCCATACTCGTTTGGCTTGGATGGTATATATTGCCTAAAAGCACATCGACCACGAAACGCGGGCAACTGTTCGTCGACAGTGACATTTTGTCCAAGAGAACAATGGTTCTGACAGTTGTTCAGAAACAATGTAAACATTTCTCTAACAACAACCAATTTATCCAATCTTCGTCGCTCCAGTCTTGAGGTTTTGTCATCAAAGCGAATACAGCGTATTAGAAAACTGAATCATTTTTCGGACATAGTCATTCGGAACAGAGGAATTCCAAGATCGGTTCTCCAAAACTCGAATATTCTGGTGTCCACCACGAAAAATTGCTGCCAGGTACAATAAGCCTAGGAAAGCTTTTATTTCTATTTAATCTGTAGGTCTGCTGTCTCTTTCACAATCAAATTTGTGCTGCACACTGCTAATGTAAGTATTTGAGCTTTCAACAATCAAATCAACTAACTATATCTTCGGTAACAAAAAGGTTCCAACAATCAATTTCCGTTTTCGCATTTTTGGCAGCTCCTACCACACCAGGAAGTTTGGTCAATATATTGTGAGCCCTTGTCTGTGTTATTTTCAAAGGTGTTTTTTTTTTTATTTTGTTCCATCTCTTCCTGTGAATAACAACAGAATGTATTGTCAATAATAATAAGAAGAAAAAGAAGAAGAATTGCTATGATATGCATATGATGTTACCTATAAAATACATGTTATCACACAAGCTGCTTTCATCGTCTTCCTCTTCATCTTCATGGTCAGTTTCTGAATCTAAAGATCTCGTTTCGAGTTTATCTTCTGAATCAGAGTCATCTTATTCATATAAGTTGTCATCCACGGGCAAGGCATCATCATCACAAAGTAGGCGATGTACTTCTTCCAAATCATTCGGATTTTGTAGATCGTACCTTTTACTCGTATTCATGACGAAGCAGTAACAGCTCATTGCAATAGCAAAGCAATATTGCACAAAAGCTAATGAGCAACAAATCTGTCAACAATATGAAACGAGAGCAGGCGCGTGGGACCTGGTTGACCTATGCGACACGTAACTGCTGATTATTCATTCCTCCAGCCAAACAAATAAACAGATAAGGTTATCGCTGAAACAAATAATCGTGCAAGGTGTAATGTTAGATGTCCTAGCCAGGCAATTGCATAGGTGCGTTCGTTAGAAAATTATAACATTTATATAATGCCAGGGGTCTCTCAGGCCCCTAGCGACTGACGGAGGGTTAAGTTTTAGTTCCTCAAACATGGAAGGTTATGTTAGGTTTAATTTGTTTTTTTACTAAACTTTGATTTCTGATTTTCAGGAGCAACAGGTTAGGTTAACTTTAGCCTATATATATAAACTTTGGTTTCTGATTCCCAGGAGCGATAGATTATATTTAGTTTTATTTATATATATAAAGTTTGGTTTCTGATTCCCAGGACCGTTAGATTATATTTAGTTTTATTTATGTATATAAACTTTGGTTTCTGATTCCCAGGAGCGATAGATTATATTTAGTTTTATTTATATATATATATATATATATATATATATAAACTTTGGTTTCTGATTCCCAGGACCGTTAGATTATATTTAGTTTTATTTATGTATATAAACTTTGGTTTCTGATTCCCAGGAGCGATAGATTATATTTAGTTTTATTTATATACATAAACTTTGGTTTCTGATTCCCAGGAGCGATAGATTATATTTAGTTTTATTTATATATATAAACTTTGGTTTCTTATTCCCAGGAGCGATAGATTATATTTAGTTTTATTTATATATATAAACTTTGGTTTCTGATTCCCAGGAGCGATAGATTATATTTAGTTTTATTTATGTATATAAACTTTGGTTTCTGATTCCCAGGAGCGATAGATTATATTTAGTTTTATTTATATATATAAACTTTGGTTTCTGATTCCCAGGAGCGATAGATTATATTTAGTTTTATTTATGTATATAAACTTTGGTTTCTGATTCCCAGGAGCGATAGATTATATTTAGTTTTATTTATATATATATATATATATAAACTTTGGTTTCTGATTCCCAGGAGCGATAGATTATATTTAGTTTTATTTATGTATATAAACTTTGGTTTCTGATTCCCAGGAGCGATAGATTATATTTAGTTTTATTTATATATATAAACTTTGGTTTCTGATTCCCAGGAGCGATAGATTATATTTAGTTTTATTTATGTATATAAACTTTGGTTTCTGATTCCCAGGAGCGATAGA
This sequence comes from Deroplatys truncata, assembly GCA_030765065.1. Taxonomy (NCBI): domain Eukaryota; kingdom Metazoa; phylum Arthropoda; class Insecta; order Mantodea; family Mantidae; genus Deroplatys; species Deroplatys truncata. Next base: position 224,976,601 of record CM060983.1, on the reverse strand, counting down.
TTATATTTAGTTTTATTTATATATATAAACTTTGGTTTCTGATTCCCAGGAGCATTAGATTATATTTAGTTTTATTTATATATATAAACTTTGGTTTCTGATTCCCAGGAGCATTAGATTATATTTAGTTTTATTTATATATATAAACTTTGGTTTCTGATTCCCAGGAGCATTAATTATATTTAGTTTTATTTATATATATAAACTTTGGTTTCTGATTCCCAGGAGCAATAAGTTAGGTTAAGTCCTGTCTGGTTTGCACAAATTGTCTTTTGGAGTATAATGTGTTGTACTAATAGCTTTTTCCCAAAATCTGTGAGTAAACCCCGACATTTGGTGCTAACAGCTGTCCAATGTATTTTCTTAGTGTAAATCTCAGGTTAACGTTATTCATCCTTATACTACAGTTTCTGTGTTTTCTACCCTCATTTTGCTACATTTTCCTATGTTGGCTGCATTACTTTGCCAAATTTTGTTTCATTAATTTGGCAGAACTGCATCAAAATGTCAGCAGGCAACTTTTCAGGGCAGATGGGAGGACCCTTTCCATTAGTCGAGACATCCCCACTATGAATTGATTCCATAAGTATTATGTGTATTAGAGCCTTATTGACGTATACAGAATTTTATCCCATATTTTGATACATTTATGATAAAATTGGCATTTTTGTTCCTTATAAGGAAGTTTCACAATAATCAATCACACGCATCCCACCCAGTGCATTATGGGAACATTGTATGTGCCATTTTTCTGCTACCAGCATTGGCAATCACAACATAACGGAAGGTGCTGGCAGAATATCTTAGTAGGTACTGAAAATTTATCATGACATGACTCAAATGGTAATGAAAATGGGAGGTTTCTTAAAGCTATGTAAGTACTGTTTTGGAAATGCACCAGTTGATGATAACCAAATGAATTTCCCCACATAGCACTAATACCACAAGATATTCTTTGGACTAATTGCCTAGATGTGTGTTTTAAATTTGTAAATTGACAGAATTGTACAGTCTTCATCTTCAGCCGTGCCGCCGCGAGCCTGCAAGCCGTCTACCAATGCTCACCCTTCAGCGACGTCTACTGAGGGTGTTCGTTCTCGGCCTCAACATAGACCGAGTAGTCGCACTTCCTTTGTAAAGTCCAGGTCCCGTTCCACGAGCCGCAGACTCTCTTCTGGTTCCCGGGTATTGGAGGGTTCGCCAGAGGGTTTTACTGTCGTTGGTCCGAAATCTGTTAAGGTGCGGAAGAAACTCAAGCGGTCATCTTAGCCTTTTTTGAATGGAGATACTCCACTGGAACGTTAATGGGTTTCAGGCACGCCTTCCGGACTTGCAGTGTTTAATTTCCCAACGTTCTCCCTCAATCGTCTGTTTACAGGAAACCCATCTGCAGCCTACTCACGCTTTGCATCTTCAGAGCTTCTCCTGCTTTAGCCATGACTCTGTTGTTGGACAGCATGCCAGCGGTGGGGTTGCTATTTTGGTGGCGCATACTATTTGAGCTACCAACATAACGCTTCACACACCATTGTCGGCTGTGGCTGTGCGGGTCCGATTGGAGGGCGTCTGTTTCTCTGTCTGCAATGTGTATCTGCCACCGCTCAGTGTAGTTCAAGTGCACGAACTTCGGGCCCTTTTGGCACAGCTACCCCCACCGCTACTTTTCGTTGGTGATTTCAATGCCAAACATTCTCTCTGGGGTTCCGATATTGATGACGCTCGTGGCTGCCTTAATGCAGACGTTTGTGACATGTCCGGCTTACTTCTTTTAAATACTGGTGTCCCTACCTTCTTATCCTCTGCCTATGGCACCTACTCAGTCTTAGATATTTCTTTCTGCAGCCCGGCATTACTTCCCCTCATTGATTGGTCGGTGCTTTCAGACCCTTATGGCAGTGATCATAACCCCATTGCCTTACGTTTATGCGGTCACTATCCTCTACCTTCACGACATCCTCCCTGGATATTTCTAAGGCTGATTGGGAGAGGTTTCGTTCTCTGATTCATCTCACCGCTACTAGTTTTGCCACTATAGATGACCTGGTGGAGTATTTTACTTGTTCTATTTTACTCGCAGCGGATTCCAGCATTCCTCGTGGTTCTTGCGCCCCACGTCGCGTTCCTGTCCCTTGGTGGACCACGGAATGCCGTTTGGCCCTGCGTGTCTTTCATTTACATCCTACTGAGGGAAATACCGCTCCTTGGTTTGGTCCAAACTGGATTATTGCTGTTTTATCTACGGCGCCGCGTCTGCGTCTAAACTCCGCCTCTTGGACACTCCATCATGCTGGTATCCGTCTTGCAACTGGGGCGTTCCGCACTAGTCGTGTCGACTGTTTATACGCTGACTCTGGCGAACCCCCGTTGTCTATTCGGCGCTCGTTTTTACTATGTTCTTATATTGCAAGGTTGGCAGCTAATCCGGGTCACCCTTGTTTTAACTCTGTTTTACACCCGGCTCTCGCTGTCCAGCGGTATCCGGTTTCGCGACCATCTTGTTTCACGTGACCTCCGACTGCCTGCTGTAGAGCGGTTCTCCTTTTGACGTCCACCGTGGCAACTCCAGCGCGCCCGGTTTGACCTAGCCCTATCGGATAACGCTCGCCGCTCCACCCCACCGTTGGTGTTCCGTCGACTTTTTGCCGAGCCATTGGGGAGTTACCGGAACTACACTCCGGTTTTTACTGATGGTTCCCAGGTGGGTGGTGCTACCGCTAAGAACTATAGTAGTTAAAGAGCGTCCATAAATAAAACTCAATTTCACTTGCTACAGGTTGCGCTTTCGTCGTTAACGCCACGGCTCATTCGTATCGCCTCTTGGACGTCAGTTCCGTTTTTACCGCTGAGCTCTCTGCCATCTTTTATTTCTTGCTTTTTATCTCCACTTTATCTCCAGGATTTTATCTTATCTGCTCTGACTCTTTAAGTGCCCTTCAAGCCTTACAACAGTTTCTCGGCTCCTCCACCTTAGTCGTGAAGATTCAGAACATCGTCTCCCAGCTGCTTTACCGAGGATATCATTTAGTTTTTACATGGACCCCCGGCCATGTGGGCATTGCCGGCAATGAGGAAGCGCATGCGGCTGCAAAGTCCGCCTGCCATTTGTTGGAGTTTTCTACAGCGGCTGTGCCTTACCGAGATGTCCAGCGTTACTTCCGGCGTAATATGATTCTGACCTGGCAGGAGTCATGGGTGGCGTTGAGTGGCACACAACTGCGAACTATTAGGGACACCGTCCACTTCTTGCAGGAAATCCCGCCGATCCGAAGTTGTTCTGACTCGTCTACGCCTGGGTCATACACGCACCACTCATGGACATCCTTTGCGCGGGGATCCAGCCCCAATTTGTCCGACATGCGACGTTCGCCTGTCCGTCTCACATGTTTTACTCGAATGTCCGCGATTCGCCCGTGAGCGCTTCTCTTTTGGTCTAGGTCATACCCTGCGTGTTGTTTTAGGCGACGACCCTGTGGCTGTCGATCAGGCACTTCGGTGTGTTTTAACTATTGGATTTTATGCGCAGGTGTAAGTTGCTTTTATCTCTTTTATATTCTGATTTTCAGCTTTTAAACCTGTGGCTTTATAGTTTTACGCTTCCTTTTAGCTTTTAACATATGTGTTTTACGGTTTTAGGCTTTAATCTTAGATGTGTATAGTGTTTTAGATTCCAATATGCCTTTTAGGCTTTAACGGTTTTAAGTTTTGACTTCGGTACCTAATGACCTAGTTGTCGACGGGCCCTTAAACCCCACTCACTCACTTCACGATGCTTGTACACTTATGTTTCAAACTTTCTCCAAGACATTTACTTGTGACAAAATTGTCGCATGTAATATTTCTTCCTGTGGAAACTAAAGGCTGACACATTCCAACATGTTCTGCAAGGGGACGCTGCTCATCTTTGCCAAGATAAGAAATCCATTCACTAAATACCTACAATTTGTATTCATTGCAAGCCAAAATTTGCTTCCAATTTTATCTGGTTTATTGCTCATATATTGAATGAATGAGCATCTAGCTTTGCACGGAAATAGTTGCTCATTCACAGTGACACTTTCATACGGTATGTAACATTGCAAGCAACTGGCAATGAAGGGATTCCACATGGGCTAGATGGTGCAAAGAGATATCTCCTTAGTCTCTGAGAATGTGTGTTCTTTTTATGAAATTGCATAAACAACAAAATTTCAGTGAAGTTTCTGCTCAATGTATTTTGGAAAAATGTCGGTTCCCATGTATATGACCACAACAACTTCAATGGAAAGTTGTTTGCTCCATGTATGCCTCACAACTACAGGACTGATATAGCGGCTTCTGTTGCCTCAAGATCAATGGTCCAATTATTATAGTACAGTTCCTGACGTGCTGTAATCCCTGTAAACTTCTTTATATTTTGAAGCATGCTGCCATCAAATTGTAACCTCCATGCACTAGAATATGTAACCTTTCTGATAGACCTTATCGCATAGCCAGTAGGTCCTGGTGTTACCTTCAAGATGTTTTGTTGTGGTGGCCTTCCAGGAACAGCTTGTGTTGGTACAATGGCACATGTTCCATCATTGGCTGTTTCAGTACTTCCAATGAAAGAAACTTCTCTCACTTGAGGTTTTTCTCCCCTTAGGCGCAGATATGGGCATGTTGTTGCTTGACGTATCTGAAATATAGTACAGTAATTTAGTTACAGCATAAACATTGAACATCATACTACCAGACAGTGAAGTTGACTTACAAAATCTCTGTAGTATTTTCCAAAGTTTGAGTTGAAGTACAACAGCAGTAATAATAATTGCATATATATAAAACATACCTGCTATAGCTGAATTAGCATTAGTTAGCCTTTCCTTGGCTTGTTCCTGTCTTTCACTCGGTTCAACACCACTATCTGATGAATCACTGTCTTCGTCGATGGTTGGGGTATATTCCTCGTCAGCAATAGCATTTGTAAAATTATCCTCTTCTAATTCATCAATTTTGCAAACATTACAAGGATCTTCACCTTTGGATTCATTGTCGGACTTGAACATCAAATATTTCAGAATTTCTTTATGTGACAAACCACGCCGCAGAAATGCCATTGTAAAGCAACTGAAGTATGGCTAACAACGTCACTTGAGCATTGAAGCTTCCTTATTGACAAATGTCTCATAAAACAATCAGGAGGATAAACTCAACAATAGCTGTGGACACTTTCGAAGGCTACAGCAATTCTTTGTAGTGATGCACCTTGTGTGTGTTTGTTAAAAGTCGCAGTGGGAGCGGTAGAATGCACCATCTACCAGAAATAAGTCTGCTAAAGCAGAGCACCCATCAAAATGATAGGTGTGGTCCTTCTAGTGTTAGGCGATGAGATCTCTTATTTGTTTTCCAGGTTTGTGACGGAAGGCTACTTGGAATAAATTAGTTCATTTTTAAATTTTACTGTTTTATCAAATTCCAATTATACCTTATAGTTATAACAGTAAAATTATTATTAATATTTGAATAAAATTCCCGGTTTTTAAACAATTCCTAATATAATGTCACACCCTTAATTTGAGGGGGTTGATGACGTGCATTTGGGAGTATAGCAGGATTAAGGATTGGTGAGCTTCTCCAAGCTCCAAGACACGGTTAACAAAAATGATAAAATAGATTTAATATAGTGAGCAAATAAAGACAACGTAAGTGAGCAAGTAAGCAAGCCATTCTGAAAATAAGTATCTAAGAGAGTTCAGTGTTTAGTTATACATTACCTGGAAACAGCTGTAAGGTTGGACATCATTCCCAAAGTGGGCGTTGATCTGGGCAGCGCCTCCGGCCATACTTGGGGTTGTTCCTATCTAGACTGCCTTACACATTAATTTATGGAGGGCTTTTTATATTATTGCTACATGTCTCCGCACAGGACATGGCCATATATGGAGAGATAACCTCTACTCTATGAGTTGGCATCAACAACCCACATAATACCACAAGGATATGACTGGCACTGAATGACCAGCTCGTGCATCTTGTGTTGCACCATGTGGAGTCATAACTTTAGAAAAATGATTTTTAACTCGACTCCAATGTTTGAACTCCATACATTACATCTGCTCCAGGTATCAAAAGAACACACTTCCACTGTGTATTAATATGAAAAAAAAGGAGAGTAGAAGTTAACACACACAAAGTTATTACATAAGTATAAATAATTACAATAATAACATTAATGAGTCAAAGAAAGGAAATAATTAGATAGAGTGCTTAAGTACATGGAAATATGTTGATCATCCTTGGACATTGAACCGAGGGCCGGAAGTCACAGTAATTCTTGAAGTAATGAAGTGAGTGGCATACCCTGTATATGGGTACTCTGAAAAAGCTACAAAAACCAACAGTCCATTATTGCAACAGGATGTGGGCAGCCAAGGCTGCAGCAAAGTAAACTGCAAGTCTGGTCCATTGTTGGAAACAACGTCTGATATTGATTGTATGAAGAAGTGAAGATACACCACATATTAGTCTATAGTGACGTAGTGGCAGCAGCAAGGATATCCACTCATGCAGTTATGTTAGTGTCAGAATACTCTCTGTGTTTGTAAGCACTCAGTGACCACATGACTCGTAAAGAATAGAACCCTTAATAACATGAGAAAAATTAATGTGACCCGTATCAAGAAAAAAAAATATTACTGTACATCTAAGAAAGAGCTTGCATGCAAATAAACACAATCTGAACAGTTTACATAAGTGTGACATAAAAATGTAAAAAAAAAAATTACAAAATAAATACTGGACATACAGAAAATCATTAGAATATGTCTCAAATAGCATATGAAATCGAAATTAGTACAATACAATGAACTATCAACATTAATTGTGCTTGATTAAATATATCAGTAACTCATTTTAAAAGTATAAAAATGCACAGAAGTTCACAAGTTGAGTTTTTAAAATATGCAAAGTTCAGAAAATTCTCACAATTGACAAGAGCCATTACATAAGCAGCGTAATGCTCATCAACTACTATAAAAGCAATAACAATATGTTATCAACTAACTCAGTATACAAACATTAGGTTTTGGGGTTTTCCATTATTGATATTTTGAGTGTAGGTGTAAGTAAAAACAAGAATACTAAAATTAATAGTAACAGTTCCAAATGGAAAACAAGTTGGAAACAGCTGTGTTTATACAAATTATAAATTCGATACACTATATATATGTGTTCAGGAAGTTTTATTATCTACACTGCTGACATTTGGCACATTGCTAGTATGTAATAACAAAGTTAACATTTCCATGGGGCAGGTTTCAACCATAACTATGCTCATTTTTTCCAGATAAGACTTTAAATGGATCATTAATCTTTAAAAGAAAAAAAACTACACATACACTGGAGTGCACAAAATGTATGAAGTATAAATATCTGTTCTGTTGTTTTCAAGTTAATGAGATATAGCAGAAATGTTTCCCACAGAAAAAAAAATTCTAAGGTTCTGAATAAAAACTTAATTGTTTCAGAAGAAAACGAAAATTATTTCAAATGATTAAAATAGGAAAAAGTATGTTGTTTATTTTAAACTGACATCTACTTGGTGTCTGCCAAATTCAGTATTTAAGCTAAGTTGTTTAATTTGTTGATATAAACCCTTGTGATGTTATAAATTGTTATCTACTTGCTGTCTGCAAATGAGTATGTGTCTACATTGCACTAATTATTTAATTTATTCTTGTTTAATGAGCACTAGTTATTAATTTCATATTACTAACTCCCTCTTGGATAAAGCATATCCAGGTACTCCAAGAGGATTTATCATAAAAGTGCACAAGTTATTCAATGTTAATTGAATGTTAAAGAATGCATTCTTTTCTTACTACTTAAATGTAAAAACAATGGAAAACACTTCATTGTTTACTATAAATGTGCACACTCAGACTGCACTTGATCAAAGCTATTTCTTCATCGTACATGTAAGTTATCCCTAAGGGGCCATCATGCATAGCCTAAGAGAAACGAATATTCATCGGAAACATACATACCACAAAACTCAACGATGTCACAGCACATCACAGGACCATTAACCTAACCTGCAGAGCTGGATATAGCAAACAACAAAAAACCTTAGGAGTGTCCCATACTTATTACTAATGTGAGTAAGAAATCTAGAAAATAAATCAAAGTAATTAATCTAGGGAAGTGCTTGCATATTCTACACTATAGTACAGACCATTTAATATTACCAAAATAATTTATATTCTAAGGGACGGGAGTTAGGGAACCATTGTTCCAATGATGATAAGGTGCATCTTCCACACCTGTAATAAACAAACTTTGAGATGAAAATGTGCTCAAATAAAACTAATAAATTGCTGAATCAGATTGGAGAGAAGTAGTTGTCATTAAAATCTATTGACACCCTAAGGGTGAACTCGCATAATTCCTCAGTAGTGCTGGCAAAAGTCATAAAAGACTGAGTATTTCAATATGGAGTAGCGTAAACAATCGTAGCACAAACTATACAACCTGTGAACAGAACTAAAAGTAAATGAGAGTATATCAGACAATAGAATGTAAATGTAAAACACAAAAAAAAGGAAGACTATTTATATAAGGGTTTAAATTAATAGAATTCAATAAGCACTATTTTTAGGTCATCATTTCAAAACCACAATATGTATTTATTTTAAAATTTAAATCTTTCATTGCAAGCATTAAATAATTGGTGATTGCATCAGCACATAACAAGGGTTGGGGGTAGTGTATAGTATTAAAAATAATTTAAAAAACAAAGTCTCATGTGGTGAAAGATAATAGAGATAAACTTGAGCATACATCAGTACTTAACTATAAGCATTTCCTTTTTTTGGAGGAAAACTAAACTGAACATCCTGCCCAAAATAAGCAAGAGTTTATACTGTAATGGGGCTTTGTTATATGTCTGAAAAAACAGTGCTTGGAAAAATTATGATATAAAATATTGTTTTAAACTTCCAAACCATATTAAAAATGATTTCTGTTTCTTAGGTTTTTTGAAAAGAGGGAGAGGGTTAGAGAGAAAGAGAGAAAGTAGAAGGGTGTGGCAGTAATATAAATTCTTGTAGACGAGTCATTAAAGGATGAGGCCTATCACAAAGTTTCATCTTCACAATGAACAACTTAACAAATAAGAAATAACCATTCTCGCTTTAGCGTTATATAATCCAGCGCAAATTAAATGTGTTTCACTGCTTGCGTACTCATAATGATAACTGTATTAGAACACATATTATGTTATGTTTCCAAGGCTTTAGATTATTAAGTCATTAAAACATGGCATGATTTCAGAAAAAGTAGGGGGATGCCAAAAAGAGAAAGCAAAATGACTAGCAGTAAACATCATTGATAAATGCAATAAAACATTGAATCATTTCATCACAAAAATGGAGAAGAAAGTGGACCATTTCTTATTACACGTAAAAAGAACTCGACTGAGAAAGCTTAGAAGTGGATATATGTGTAATCTAAATATTTAAAATAAACAAATGTATATAATTACATTCCTATCGAAGGAAATGGTCTATTGTCCATCTTAACAGAATTATCACCTGAATAATGTGAAACTATACATCATAAAAAGAAATATAGTAAGGCTGGTTCTCTACTATAACCATGGGTACAGAACTATTATAATGACTTTGATAGAGAGGTACGGAATCGAACCATACCTCTCAGTTAACTAAATTTTGAAAAGCTGATGCCTCTACCATAAGCATCATGTAAGGAATCAAAATAGAGGTACGGGATCGATTTACACTTCTCAAAAATCATTTAGCGAAGCCGGCGCGTCTACCATAAATGTTACACAATTAATTTGAGGGGGTTGAGGACGTGCATTTGCGAGCGTAGCAGGATTAAGGATTGGTGAGCCTCTCCAAGCACCAAGACACGGTTAACGAAAATGATAATATGGATTTAATATAGGGAGCAAATAAAGACAACGTAAGTGAGCAAGCAAGCAAGCCATTCTGAAAATACGTATCTAAGAGACTTCATTGTTTAGTTATACATTACCTGGAAACAGTTGTAACATTGGATGCCATTCCCAAAGTGGGCGTTGATCTGGGCAGTGCCTCCAGCCATACTTGGGTTTGTTCTTATCAAGACTGCCCTACACATTAATTTATGGAGGGCTTTTTATATTATTGCTACACGTCTCTGCACAGGACATGGCCATATATGGGGAGATAACTTATACTCTATGAGTTGGCATCAACAACCCACATAATACCACAAGGATATGACTGGCACTGAATGACCAGCTCATGCATCCTGTGGAGTCATACCTTTAGAAGAATGAGTTTTAACTCAACTCAAACATTTGGACTCCATGCGTTAGATCATATAATCAATTTTATATGTCTGGAATACTGATGTGTTAGGTGATAATCACTATGAATGAATTCCCTCCTCAAAACTGCCTTATATATGACTACCATCTTGGCAGTCCATCAATAAGTACTCTGGGTTGTTGTTTTTCTATGGTTATTGACAAAAGGTAGAAATTTTCCTTATTGACGGTTTTTATTATGGTTGGACATGTAAGACTTGAATTGCTGTTATTGTGATATTTTACTCATTATTCCTGACATATGCAAATAAAGTACATAAATATATTCAATAACAAGTAAGAAAACCTGATAATCATATTAATTATGTAACATAAGTGAACAACAAATATATCCAAGCAGTACATCAGGGAAGTTTCTCATTCTGTTTTATTATAACTGCCTCAATGTCATACATGTAATTTTGATAATTTTGCTGAATCCATTGCCTGACATTTTTATTTTAAACGAAACATTTACTCTGTTCAGAGTTGGATGACTATACTTATTTTCAGGCTTAAAGCTGACCTTACAGGAAGTAGGTTTGTGTGCCTTTGATACAAAGAAAACATTTCCAGATGCATGTGTAGTGGTAAATGTATTAGTGCGGTGGAAGAGATGTGTAAATAAATTATATTAAGGACATTAATAGAAATATAAGATAGGCATGTAGTGCCTTAGATGTTATATTGTTGATGTGTTCTCATGTTTAGATGACAGTTGCTTAGGAATGGATGGGCTACGCTTAAACTAAAAGGAGCTAGAAGGTTAGATAAAGTAATGCTCACTGTGATAAATATTTGAAAGATTGTTCTGGGAAACTGACTGGAGGCAGGATGGTGACACTTAGGTAGTACATATGGCAAGTAAGTTGCATGCTTTTCAGAAATGCTATACGAGTTCAAAGGAAGTAAATAATAATAAGCATGGGACTGAAATAACACTACCTGGCGCAAGTCACAAGGGATATTTAAAGATATAATCACCAAAATGTTCAGAGTATTTGGAATAAGGTACTAATGTTTGAAATCATGTTACAGGAAAGGGATCTAGATATATTATGCTTCACCGAACATGGTTAACTGAAAACAAATTAAAGCAGTATACTTTGCTAATTATAAATTAGCAACTACTAAAAACATGAAGGATCCTGTATATTCATTAGAAAAGATATAAAATTTAAAGAATGTTGTAAATATAATCAAATATTTTTACAGAATACGAGATGCTAATGATGGTATGTGGGTTAATAAGTTGCAGGCAATACATATACTAAGAATATCATAATATTAGTAGATTGGAATGCAGATTTTCTATCAGGGAAGTTAAATAGTCAAATACAGCATCTTATTTTAATCCAGCACCTTGTAGCATTAATTAAAGAACCTATTACAGTAACATCAACTTTCAAAACATTTCTGGATCAAATAATGATAAGGCAAGGATCTCAAATTGTAAAACATACAAGGGTGTAGGATTCAGGGTTTTCAGATCATTATGGACAAGAATTAATATTAATTGTAGGGGGCTAAAAAAGGAATAAAGTAAAAATTAATTAAAAGCAAATATAAAGCAGGACGCAGGTTCAATACAAAAAGAACTGAATTTAAATGGCAGTTATCTAAGGAAAGGTGGAAAACTCTGTATAGGATTGGGCAGATTAATTGTCCTTTTGAGCTATTTATGAAAACAATGAGATGTTACTTGGATATAGCCATTTCAAAAGTATGAAAAAAATGCTATGATAAGGAGAAATCATGGGTAACAACAGGTATTAAAAAGTCCTCTGCAAGACTGGTTATAAAGGCAAATGTTCAGTTCATCATCAGCAGAGAGCTTTAAACTATATTACAAAAAAGTATATAAACAGCTAATAAGAGGTGCTAAAAAGTATCATAATGATAATATAATTAATCCAGCTGATAACAGATCCAAAGCACTGTGTTCGGTAGTAAAAAGCGAGTTGGGGTCAAGAAAACAAAATGAAATAATATATTAAAAGGAGAAATGGAGGGATTTGATCACAAATGCAAAGGAAATTGCTCACTCATTTAATGACTATTTTGTAAATTGTGGCAATAAGCTAGTTGCTTAAAGACAAAATTTAGAGGAGGATGGATGGAAAAGTATGTTGACACATACAATATTTTTATATCCAGTAGATTAGGAAGAACTGTAAAAAATAATACCAAATACTCACGTGGAGTTGATGAATTCCTGATGTAATTTGGAAAGGATGCTGGATGCTTGTGGTAAATCTTGTAATATACTTAATCAATATTTCATTAGCATCTGGGGTTTTTCCCAGAATCCTTAAAGACTGCAAAAATAATTCCTATTCACAAGAAAGGGTACAAACGTAAAATGGGAAATTATAGACCTGTATCATTATTATGTTCCCTGTCAAAAACGCTAGAAAGAGTAATGTGTAATAGATTACTGACATTTCTTAAGAAATTTGAGGTATTGAATGTATGTGCAATATCACTATACACAGTCATGTATAGTTTTGTAGAAAAATATATAAATCACAGGATGCCAAGGAATTTAATATTGGAGTATTCTTGGATCTATCTAAGGCATTTGACCTAGTGGAACACAATATTTTTTTTAACAAATAGGGATTTACGGAATTAGAGGGGTAACAAATAGATGGCTGAAATCATACCTTAGTAATTGTAAGCAATTTGTGGAGATAGCAAGTAGAAACGAAGTAATGTCTGCAAATGCAATGTTTAATTTGTAATATGCAGCCTGTTAGCATTGGAGTCCCTCAAGGTTCAGTCCTAGGACCAATTCTGTACCTTTTATATATTAATGATTTACCTAATAATAGATAGATAATTTATTTCCCCATAACTATCAAATACATATACAAAGTATAATTACATTCAGTCAGCTCTACTACTTACCCTTAACCTACTTGTTAACACTACAGATTCTTTTATCCTGAATGCAATAACTCCCAACCTGTGAGTTGCTGCCTACCTAACCTTGGTTCCAGCAAGCTTCAACACAGCGGTTATTTTGCTGCTGAAACCATTATGCAATTCTTTGGCTACTATCTCCTGTGTTGTGCCTATATCTCTTCCATAGTTCCCTCTTGTTGCCTTGCTTTGAAACTTCTCTTACATGTACTTAGGAATTTTACCCTTATTGGAAAATGATTACTTGAACACACTAAATTCACCACTTCAAAATCCATGATAAACGGATCCAACTCTACTGAATATATCATATAGTCTACCACACTTACACATCCTCAAGTTGAACTCCTCACAAAATTCTATTAACTTCTTACCTTCGCAATTCAAGACTTTGTCTTTGCTCCTTCTTCGTACTGTCTCATTCTCATCCCCTCTTAACTCATACTCAACATCTATTACATTTATTTTACTTACCCCTACCCTTGCATTGAAATCCCCCATTATAATAAAACAATTATTTAAATATCTATTTGTTATCTTAACAAATTAAATAGATTGGGATTGCAAAAATTCCGAGGCACTTGGAGGGTTATACACCACTGCAACACACACATTTAGCTTGTCCCCTATCCCATTTACAACACACCACAGAACTGCATTTTCCCCTCTTTCACTACACATTTTCACTTTGACTTGCAAGCTCTTCCTACAAATAACCCTAATCCACCTGATGCACGACCGCTTTCTTAATTTTTTAATCCAGCTTTACCATAAAGGTAAACATCTGACACATCCACTGGAATATCCTTTGTTGCCCATGTCTCTACCACTATCACTTCGCCTAATTTTCTCCATTATTTCCCCATATTTTAACTTTTCAACAGCCCTTGTATGTTCCATGCTACCACCCCCAATGCCTTTTCCTATACAGATCCCTTCCTCTCAAACCTAAATTCCTGCAATTTTGCTTTACTCCTGGTCAGTCTTGGCCTACCCACTGGTTCATTCCCTACTGCTCCCTCTTCCACCTGCAAAATACTTCCCCCTGGTGATGAAATTATGCTAAGCGCAATATCCTTCCAGACGTCAATCCCCGCCACTGCTCCCAAGGCCATTCTACGCGAATCTTCAATCAGCTGACTTTCTGGTGTTACTTGTTTAACTGATGACGTTTGCTTCACTCCTCCCTTTCGTTCCTCTCCGCCTGATGACGCTTGCTGCATTCCTCTCCTCCATTCTTCTCCTCCGACCTATGATGTTTGTCGTGCTCCTCCCCTTCGCCCCTCTCCGTTTACCATGCTACCCCTTCTCTGCTGCCTGTCCTTGGTTTCAACACGTGTTGCATTTCCTGGTGACATGATCTTCTCCAATTCAGCTACGAATATCCTGTTTTCTATCATTTATCCACAAATCCAACCCTCTCACGTAGGCTTTGTCGCTTCTAGCTCTTGCACTTCTCATTTCTTTTACCAACAGACTTCTTATTTCTCTCTCTTTCTTCCCATAATCATTTTCAAGGAATATTCTTGTCCCTTTTAATTTTTTAGCATTAGATAGCAATGTCCATTTCATTTTCACCGTCGCTATCTTGACGATTATCGGTCTTGGGTTCGAGCCTCTTCTCCCAACTCTAAAGGTATCAATTATCTCCCAGCCTGTTAACTTTATTCCTAGTTTATCTTGACAAATTTCCTCTACTTGTTCCCAAACTCGTTTCTCTCTTGTTTACTCTACTCCAAATATTATCAAGTTCGTTTTTCTGCTCCTTTCCTCTGCTCTCTCCAGATTTGTTATTCGTCTGTTACATTCCACGAATCCTTTGTCCACCGCGTATTCAAAATTACTCCATACCGATTTCATCTCCTCTAATTGTTTTGTCAACTTCTCTTCAATTCTCCTTTCCATTCCTTTAAAATTAGTCATTTCTTCCGTGATGCATTTCAACATTCCCATAATTTGTTCTGTATCCGGTCCCGGGTTTAACTCTACTCCTCCAATTATTAGTAGCACCATCAACACCAATGCATACCACGCCGTCCTTCCACTCTGTTCTCCCGAACATTTTCCACCCAAATTACCTCTTACTGAATTAAATAGACCTATTCTGGCTCTATATACTTCCAGTTGCATTCCCATTTCGCTGTTCTGGCAAGCACGCGTTCAGCACGTCTTCCTCCTCTCATTTCTACCTAATAATATCTCAGCAGGGCACGCCACCTTATTTGTAGATGATACAAACATGTCAGTTTGTAGTGGCAGTACACATAAGGTGGAGTAAAACCTAGCAAAGGTTAAGGAAAATATAACAAGATGGTTCTCACAAAATTGTTTGGTGATAAATAAGGAAAAGACACATACAATATCATTTAAGCACTTAAAAAGTAAAAATCAATATGAAAACCTCATTTTGTAATAGAAGATAAGCTACGTAGAACAGGTTAAATTCTTAGGGGGTATGGATAGATTCAAATTTGAGATGGGATGTGCAGGTAGAGAAACCAGCAGTAAGTTTGAGCCAGGTATGTTTTGCAATGAATGTTTTAAGGGAAAGGGTTAACCTTGAAATTCTGAGAATCTTGTACTTTGCATATTTTCATAATATAATGAAATATGGTATTAATATTTTGGGGGAATAAAAGAGGTATTATCTTCAAAATTAAAAAAAATTTTTTTATAAATATGTTGTTTAAAGGCAAAAGAGGTTCCTGTAAATCAGTATTCCATTTATTAAATATACTACTCTTTCCAAGTGTATATATATAATAGAAATGTTATTATTTAAATTTTTGTGGGGGATTTTGAGAAAAACCAGGAGAAACACAAATATTGCACAAGAAAGAGACAGCATCTAAGTAACTCACTATATGAAGTAAGTGCTATGTGTAATGGTATTAAAGCATACAATAAATTACCTCCTGATGTCAAGGAAATCTTTCTTTTGACAAATTCCAAAAAAATAGTGCAGGCATTATTAATAAAAAATTGTTTTTATTCATTAAAGGTATACCTAGAGAGTATGTAACAGTGGTTAAGTCTGTCTGTGTGTTTGTAATATACTATGCTGTGTAAGTGGCATGTCCTATATCATTATGTGATCAAACAGGATGAATAAAAATCTAATGTAATTGTTCTTTATGACTACGCTTGCTTAGAGACTAACTTGGAAAGCTGAATAGTACTCGAAAAATTCAGTTCCACAGCCAGGGATCAAACCATGAAGCTTTGCTACTCTGAGTCAGTGTTTTTGCTACATGATATGCCAGGGCAAGATGCCCATTCAAGCATTAATCCTTCTCGTTTGGTTTAAGTAACTCGGTAAAATTTAAAGTTGATATCAGATACAGAGGTATTATACCTTAAAGTGAATTATAATGTTGTAGGTGCTTTATACTTTTGATCATTAGTGTTAATTTCTCATCTTATTTGTTCACACAGCAAGTATGAAAGAATAATTAACAAAGCATAAATTAACTGTAATAGTCCTAACATAGCAAGTTGCCTTTGAAGTATATCCAATACATTTGAATGCCTTAAAGCTTAACCATCAGATGAGAAGGTTTAAACTCATACAGGTATCTCAACATGTATCTGAAGAGGTAATAGCTTGGCATAAAGAAGCAAAGACCCGTGGTTCAAGTCCTGGGCATGGCATTGAATTTTTCAAGTCTGATTCTACTTTCAAAGAAGTAGCTTTATTTGTGTGAGAACAATGGAGGGGTGTGGCTGATGAAATCAAAGATGCTGATGGTTAAAATGCTAGATATTTTACAGTATACATAATGTGTTTCTTTCTCCACAGACTTGTTAATGAACTTAAGAACAACAGTTGCGAAATGGATACCAAAAAAGAAATCAAAGAAGAGGATCCTCTCTCAGATGACATAGCCTCACAGAATGAGAGAGAGTTGTTTCTCAAGGATGTTACAATGAAGGCTAACAGTGGTGCTGTGGTCCTGGATGATGATTCTGGCATGGCAGTTAAAACAGAAATTAAATCAGAGGCTCCAGGCTTTTGTCCACAGAAAAAGAGTGAATGTTTTACCAAACAATGCATAAAGCAGATTAAGTCTGAAACTGTTACATGCAGCAAAAACTGCAAGATAGATAAAAAAACAGAAATTGAGGAATGGACTCTGGTTTCAGACTATGGTTTACAGAACGAAAGAGAATTTCATCCAGAGGATCCTGCAATGGAGGATGGGAATTACGACGCTAATCATGAAATGGATAACAAAATAGCAATTAAAGAGGAACCTTGGTGGCTGGAAACAGAAACTCCATCTGTTTGTGATGACATTAAGGTAAGTTTTGTAGAAAAATCTACAGCAGTAAGAATTTTTGTTTATGTTACACATGATAAAATATCTGAATTATGTGATACTAAATTAATAAGGACAAGAGACAGTTTGTGAATGTGTACAGTGTTTATCAGGTGGTGTATTTAATGTGTTGAAAGTAATGTTGGTGATAGTTCTTGAAAATTATAAGATACTTGAGCGAAGTTCGGTTAAACCATAACAAAATATTCTGAGATATTGTAGAATCTGATGATGAACTACACTTGAAATAAACAATTAAATGAATAAGAAGTGATTTTGAAAGGAAGTTCAGTTATTTGAGCTCAATTATAAATCTTTAACCCAATGGCTATTAAAATCCCACACTGATTGTTCCCGAATATGCAATAAACAGATCTCAGTATTTAAATTGGCCCATAATTAAATTTCTGGATTGCAAAACTAGTCTTTATTTTGTGTTTAGTTTTTGTAATAGTTAAAGGAAAAAACTGAACGAAAGCATATTAAATGCAATATTCTACAAGTAATACTGTATTTATTTACAAAATACAAAACAAAAACATTGAGATTACCATTTATGGAGCTAAAAGAGTTCTTACTTTTGCTTCTGTAATGCTACCAGGATTCAACACTTGCTTCGTATTGCAAGCAAGCCAGTTCTCATTTCCAAGTTTTAATACATATAACATAATAAATGCTGTAAGAGGAGAGAAGTGTTTGATAGACAAACACATGCATGCTTATTGTTCTTTCTGTACCAATAGAAAAGGTTTATATATGAGGAGCATCAAATCAAACATATTAAGTGCATAATAAAGTTTACAGGAGAGGAAGAACTGATGTTCTTCAAAATTTACTGGCACTTTCTACAGAACTTCACACCTAACTGTAGTGGAAATGCCACTTTTCTGAATACTGTTATCACCAAAATAATTTTTTCTTTAATATCACATTTATAATTAAAACGGTTTTGCTTTTATCGCATTTTGAACCAGTTATACTGAAAATACTATCTTGGACATTTTGAGAAAACGCAAAAGATTATATTTATTGATTTTTAGTAAACAATTTTAATTCTACCTTCAAAAGCAGTTTTATGATTTACTTTGTGCATTTATTGGAAGGTAAGTTTTCAAATTTCTTCTGCAAACACTATGTCAATGTTTCTTTCAACAAACACAACTGTATTTCTGTATTTAAACACTGCCCATTGCTTCCAACAAAAAGTCTGGTTTTCACTGCAGACTCTTCATCCACAACCTTCACATAAATTTGCAGCTCAGCCTCCTGAACGTCTTCTTCTCTCGGCTACACTTTGGAGTGTTAAACACTGGACCTGTGATTTACACTCAAATGTAACTCCCCGTTTCAGTGAAGATGTGAATGGTATAGAGCATATGTCTCCAAACTACGGCTGTGGGCCAAATCCAGCCTGTCAGTGTCATCAATCCAGTGCACGACAGCTAATAGCTTATTGTTTGTGTGATAAGTTGGATAAGAAAAGCACAGAATGATAATAACTTGGTTTTATTTAATTGCAAGGTAAAGCTTAATGACAACTATGATATGCAGAAAGTTTAATTTAAGCATAATAACTAACAAATAATAGAAATGAATCCCACTAACATTATAAACTAGTGAACATCCAGCGGTAGCTATATTGGGGTAAAGACTATGTTATATGTATGTATACTGATGTTTTGAATGATATATCCTAAATCACACATGATTTTTATCTTGAAAATATTTCAGGAACAGAAAAACTAAATAAATGAAACCGTGGGGTGTCCATTTGTAAAAAAATACTACTGAGATTTATGTAATTGTGATTTTCCACAGACAATAGTTTGTAGTTTTGGACCAATTCTACTTGTGCCAATTATTAAAAGAGATTTAAAATGCTCATCAGTTAACTTAGATCTGTAAACATTCTTTGTGTACTACATTTTGGAGAATGTTTAATAACACAAGTAAGTAGTACCAAAAATAGAAGACCGCCCATGAGCAAATTTATGCAGATTATCAAATTGTACCAGTATAAGACTCGTATAAAATTCCAACAAAGATGAGTTTTGATATTTGTTCTTAATTACATCACTGCACTGTAAATCAATAATTTCCATTTGAAGTTCCGGCTAGGGTTTCAATGTCAGTATCAAAAGGATCAAATCCTTTTACCTATTTCCTATTTTGACCACCAGATATCATCAAGTGTCACAGCTGTAACAATACATAATAGTAATTGAACTAGCGAATTCAGCAAGCGTATGCTCGCTCAGGGCACGATCTCGGCAACTACTCTAGAAATTGTATATAATGCCAGGAAAATTAAAATGGTTTTGACCCTTGAACTAACTGGAGTAATCAGTTTGTCCCTAAGTCTGGATAGTTCAGAGACCCTAGGAGCCAAAATGTCATTATTCTTGGATCTTACAGCTTTATTGAAGGATAATGCAAGATAAAGAGAACTTAACACATTTTGCTATATTTTAAAACTCATCATGAAATACAAGACAACACAGAACGTCATCTCAGCACTCATTCCATTGCATTTTTTTGCATGAGAGTAATAAAAAAAGTATGTTTTAATGACATTAGATAGTATTTACAACAGTTTAGCTTTTTTGTTTCTGCATTTTCGTTTTCTTCCTGGAACCATTAACATAACCTACAACAATTGTTTCCTACTCTAGCATATAATACTTTAGCAAATCTATATTAGTGCTTCCTTAATACAGTTACCTATCTCAGATCCTCTAGTAAGGAGATTCATTACCATTCAGTTAGCATGATGTAATATTGCTAAGACGACCCAAGGAACACGTATCTGATATTCTCTGGCAGCAAAAAATGCATTTCTAGTTCAACAGAATGCAAATAAAGCAGCCAAAGGCATGTTAGTGTCATGTAAGCAATTCCTTACCTCTGTAAAACTGTGTTTTGTTCCATTTGTCTTGGTAAACTAAGTGGCATCTGAAACAATCACAGTTTTTTACAGCCATTTTGCTATAGGAAGGAATACTGCTTGATAGAAATGGATTCCACATATCGATAAGCTCTATCAAAATAGGGGGAAACCATATCAAAAGCATTTCATCTGCGGGTGGAGTTAATGCAGTTTGTTCCTATGCACCTCATATTTGTGTACTTAGATGAGGTTGTTGCTTCTGCATGTTACAATTAGCTGTAACTCACATGTTAACATGGCGAAACTCTTGCCACAACCATCCTCTTAGTCCTCATGTGTGTTTGTATAGATGAGGTGATTGCATCTCCATGTTGTAACTAGCTCTACTGTATGACATGTTGACACGTGAGACTCTTGCCAGGACCATCCTCTTAGTCCTCATGTGTGTTTGTATAGATGAGGTGAATGCATCTCCATGTTGTAACTAGCTCTACTGTATGACATGTTGACACGTGAGACTCTTGCCAGGACCATCCTCTTAGTCCTCATGTGTGTTTGTATAGATGAGGTGAATGCATCTCCATGTTGTAACTAGCTCTACTGTGTGACATGTTAACATGGCGAGGCTCTTGCCAGGACCATCCTCTTAGTCCTCATGTGTGTTTGTATAGATGAGGTGATTGCATCTCCATGTTGTAACTAGCTCTACTGTGTGACATGTTAACATGGTGAGAATCTTGCCAGGACCATCCTCTTAGTCCTCATGTGTGTTTGTATAGATGAGGTGATTGCATCTCCATGTTGTAACTAGCTCTACTGTATGACATGTTGACACGTGAGACTCTTGCCAGGACCATCCTCTTAGTCCTCATGTGTGTTTGTATAGATGAGGTGAATGCATCTCCATGTTGTAACTAGCTCTACTGTGTGACATGTTAACATGGCGAGGCTCTTGCCAGGACCATCCTCTTAGTCCTCATGTGTGTTTGTATAGATGAGGTGATTGCATCTCCATGTTGTAACTAGCTCTACTGTGTGACATGTTAAGATGGCGAGGCTCTTGCCAGGACCATCCTCTTAGTCCTCATGTGTGTTTGTATAGATGAGGTGATTGCATCTCCATGTTGTAACTAGCTCTACTGTGTGACATGTTAACATGGCGAAACTCTTGCCAGGACCATCCTCTTAGTCCTCATGTGTGTTTGTATAGATGAGGTGATTGCATCTCCATGTTGTAACTAGCTCCACTGTGTGATATGTTAACATGGCGAGACTCTTGCCAAAACCATCCTCTTAGTCCTCATGTGTGTTTGTATAGATGAGGTGATTGCATCTCCATGTTGTAACTAGCTCCACTGTGTGATATGTTAACATGGCGAGACTCTTGCCAAAACCATCCTCTTAGTCCTCATGTGTGTTTGTATAGATGAGGTGATTGCATCTCCATGTTGTAACTAGCTCCACTGTGTGACATGTTAACATGGCGAGACTCTTGCCAAAACCATCCTCTTAGTCCTCATGTGTGTTTGTATAGATGAGGTGATTGCATCTCCATGTTGTAACTAGCTCCACTGTGTGATATGTTAACATGGCGAGACTCTTGCCAAAACCATCCTCTTAGTCCTCATGTGTGTTTGTATAGATGAGGTGATTGCATCTCCATGTTGTAACTAGCTCCACTGTGTGACATGTTAACATGGCGAGACTCTTGCCACAACCATCCTCTTAGTCCTCATGTGTGTTTGTATAGATGAGGTGATTGCATCTCCATGTTGTAACTAGCTCCACTGTGGGACATGTTAACATGGCGGGATCCTTGCCAGGACCATCCTCTTAGTCCTCATGTATGTTTATGTAGATGAGCTGATTGCATCTCCATGTTGTAACTAGCTCTACCGTGTGACATGTTAATATGGCGAGACTCCTGCCAGGACCATCCTCTTAGTCCTCATGCGTGTTTGTATAGATGAGGTGATTGCATCTCCTTGTTGTAACTAGCTCTACTGTGTGACATGTTGACACGTGAGACTCTTGCCAGGACCATCCTCTTAGTCCTCATGTGTGTTTGTATAGATGAGGTGAATGCATCTCCATGTTGCAACTAGCTCTACTGTGTGACATGTTAACATGGCGAGGCTCTTGCCAGGACCATCCTCTTAGTCCTCATGTGTGTTTGTATAGATGAGGTGATTGCATCTCCATGTTGTAACTAGCTCTACTGTGTAACTTGTTAACATGGTGAGACTCTTGCCACAACCATCCTCTTAGTCCTCATGTGTGTTTGTATAGATGAGGTGGTTGCATCTCCATGTTGTAACTAGCTCTACTGTGTAACTTGTTAACATGGGGAGGCTCTTGCCAGGACCATCCTCTTAGTCCTCATGTGTGTTTGTATAGATGAGGTAATTGCATTTTTATATGTTGTAACTAGCTCTACTGTGTGACATGTTAACATGGCGAGGCTCTTGCCACAACCATCCTCTTAGTCCTCATCTGTGTTTGTATTGATGAAGTGATTGAATCTCCATGTTGTAACTAGCTCTACTGTGTAACTTGTTAACATGGCGAGGCTCTTGCCACAACCATCCTCTTAGTCCTCATGTGTGTTTGTATAGATGAGGTGGTTGCATCTCCATGTTGTAACTAGCTCTACTGTGTAACTTGTTAACATGGGGAGGCTCTTGCCAGGACCATCCTCTTAGTCCTCATGTGTGTTTGTATAGATGAGGTAATTGCATTTTTATATGTTGTAACTAGCTCTACTGTGTGACATGTTAACATGGGGAGGCTCTTGCCACAACCATCCTCTTAGTCCTCATCTGTGTTTGTATAGATGAGGTAATTGCATTTTTATATGTTGTAACGAGCTCTACTGTGTGACATGTTAACATGCGAGACGCTTGCCAGGACCATCCTCTTAGTCCTCAAGTGTGTTTTTATAGATGAGGTGATTGTATATCTATGTCGAAACTAGCTCTACTGTATGACATGTTAACATGGTGAGACTCTTGCCAGGACCATCCTCTTAGTCCTCATATGTGTGTGTATAGATGAGGTGATTGCATATCCTTGTTGTAACTAGCTCTACTGTGTGACATGTTAACATGGCGAGACACTTGCCACAACCATCCTCTTAGTCCTCAAGTGTGTTTTTATAGATGAGGTGATTGTATATCTATGTCGAAACTAGCTCTACTGTATGACATGTTAACATGGTGAGACTCTTG
The DNA here is from genome assembly GCA_030765065.1 of Deroplatys truncata. Lineage (NCBI taxonomy): Eukaryota > Metazoa > Arthropoda > Insecta > Mantodea > Mantidae > Deroplatys > Deroplatys truncata. The sequence continues at coordinate 224,952,913 of CM060983.1, read as the reverse complement.
CCAGGACCATCCTGTTAGTCCTCATATGTGTGTGTATAGATGAGGTGATTGCATATCCTTGTTGTAACTAGCTCTACTGTGTGACATGTTAACATGGCGAGACACTTGCCACAACCATCCTCTTAGTCCTCAAGTGTGTTTTTATAGATGAGGTGATTGTATATCTATGTCGAAACTAGCTCTACTGTATGACATGTTAACATGGTGAGACTCTTGCCAGGACCATCCTCTTAGTCCTCATGTGTGTTTGTATAGATGAGGTGATTGCATATCCTTGTTGTAACTAGCTCTACTGTGTGACATGTTAACATGGCGAGACACTTGCCACAACCATCCTCTTAGTCCTCAAGTGTGTTTTTATAGATGAGGTGATTGTATATCTATGTCGAAACTAGCTCTACTGTATGACATGTTAACATGGTGAGATTCTTGCCAGGACCATCCTCTTAGTTCTCATATGTGTTTGTATGGATGAGGTGATTGCACCTGCATGTTGAAACTAGTTCTACCGTGTGACATGTTAACGTGGCGAGACACTTGCCACAACCATCCTCTTAGTTCTCATGTGTGTTTGTATAAATGAGGTCATTGCATCTCCATGTTGTAACTAGCTCTACTGTGTGACATGTTAGCATGGCGAGACTCTTGCCGCAACCATCCTCTTAGTCCTCATGTGTGTTTGTATAGATGAGGTGATTGCATATCCATGTTGCAACTAGCTCTACCGTGTGACATGTTAATATGGCGAGACTCCTGCCAGGACCATCCTCTTAGTCCTCATGTGTGTTTGTATAGATGAGGTGATTGCATATCCATGTTGCAACTAGCTCTATTGTGTGACATGTTAATATGGCGAGACTCCTGCCAGGACCATCCTCTTAGTCCTCATGTGTGTTTGTATAGATGAGGTGATTGCATCTCCATGATGCAACTAGCTCTACGGTATGACATGTTAACATGGCGAGACTCTTGCCAGGACCACCCTCTTAGTCCTCATGTGTGTTTGTATAGATGAGGTGATTGCATCTCCATGTTGTAACTAGCTCTACTGTGTGACATGTTAACATGGCGAGACTCTTGCCAGGACCACCCTCTTAGTCCTCATGTGTGTTTGTATAGATGAGGTGATTGCATCTCCATGATGCAACTAGTTCTGCTGTGTGACATGTTAACATGGCGAGACTCTTGCCAGGACCACCCTCTTAGTTCTCATGTGTGTTTGTATAGATGAGGTGATTGCATCTCCATGATGCAACTAGTTCTGCTGTGTGACATGTTAACATGGCGAGGCTCTTGCCACAACCATCCTCTTTGTTCTCATGTGTGTTTGTATAGATGAGGTGATTGCATCTCCATGATGCAACTAGTTCTGCTGTGTGACATGTTAACATGGCGAGGCTCTTGCCACAACCATCCTCTTAGTTCTCATGTGTGTTTGTATAGATGAGGTGATTGCATCTCCATGATGCAACTAGCTCTACTGTGTAACATGTTAACATGGCGAGGCTCTTGCCAGGACCATCCTCTTAGTCCTCAAGTGTGTTTTTATAGATGAGGTGATTGTATATCTATGTCGAAACTAGCTCACTGTGCGACATGTTAACATGGCAAGACTCTTGCCAGGACAATCCTCTTAGTCCTCAAGTGTGTTTTTATAGATGAGGTGATTGTATATCTATGTCGAAACTAGCTCACTGTGCGACATGTTAACATGGCGAGGCTCTTGCCAGGACAATCCTCTTAGTCCTCAAGTGTGTTTTTATAGATGAGGTGATTGTAGCTCTACGTGGTAACTAGCTCCACTGTGTGACATGTTGACATGGCAAGACTCTTGCCAGGACCTTCCACTTAGTTTTCATGTGTGTTTGTACAGATAAGGTGATTGCATCTCTATGTTGTAACTAGTTATACTGTGAGACATGTTAACATGGCGACGCTCTTGCCAGGATCATCCTCTTAATCCTCATATGTGTGTGCATATGTGAGGTGATTGCATCTCCATGTTGTAACTAGGTGTAGTGTGCAACATGTTAACATGGCGAGACTCTTGCCACAACCATCCTCTTAGTCCTCATGAGTGATTGCATCCCCATGTTTTAAATAGCTCTACTGTGTGACATGTTAACATGGAGAGGCTCTTGCCACAACCATCCTCTTAGTCCTCATGTGTGTTTGTATAGATGAGGTGATTGCATCCCTATGTTTTAAATAGCTCTACTGTGTGACATGTTAACATGGAGAGGCTCTTGCCACAACCATCCTCTTAGTCCTCAAGTGTGTTTCTATAGATGAGGTGGTTGCATCTCCATGTTTTAAATAGCTCTACTGTGTGACATGTTAACATGGAGAGGCTCTTGCCACAACCATCCTCTTAGTCCTCATGAGTGATTGCATCCCCATGTTGTAACAAGCTCTTCTGTGTGACTTGTTAACGTGGCGAGAATCTTGCCACAACCATCCTCTTATTCCGAATGTGTGTTTGTATAGATGAGGTGATTGCATCCCTATGTTGAAACTAGCTCTACTGTGTGACATTTTAACATGCGAGACTCTTGCCACAACCATCCTCTTAGTCCTCATGTGTGTTTGTGTAGATGAGGTGATTTCATCCCTATGTTGTAACTAGCTCTACTGTGTGACATGTTAACATGGCGAGACTCTTGCCAGGACCATCCTCTTAGTCCTCATGTGTGTTCGTTTAGATGAGGTGATTGCATCTCCATGTTACATTTAGTTCTACTGGGATATGTTAGTGTGTGAGGCTCTTACCAGGACCATCTTCTCAGTCCTCCTGGTTAGTTGGGTTGGAGTGTTTAGATATGATTGCTTCTGCGTGTAGCAGTTGCCTCTACCATGCGACGTGTTAACATGTGAGGCTCTTACTAGGACCATCTTCTCAGTCCTCCTGGGTGGTTGGGTTGGTGTGTTTAGATATGATTGCTTCTGCATGTAGCAGTTGCCTCTACCATGTGACGTGTTAACATGTGAGGCTCTTACTAGGACCATCTTCTCAGTCCTCCTGGGTGGTTGGGTTGGTGTGTTTAGATATGATTGCTTCTGCATGTAGCAGTTGCCTCTACCGTTTAGCGTGTTAACATGTGATGCTCTTACCAGGACCATCTTCTCAGTCCTCCTGGTTCGTTGGGTTGGTGTGTTTAGATATGATTGCTTCTGCATGTAGCAGTTGCCTCTACCGTTTAGCGTGTTAACATGTGAGGCTCTTACCAGGACCATCTTCTCAGTCCTCCTGGTTCGTTGGGTTGGTGTGTTTAGATATGATTGCTTCTGCATGTAGCAATTGCGTCTACCGTTTAGCGTGTTAACATGTGAGGCTCTTACCAGGACCATCTTCTCAGTCCTCCTGGGTGGTTGGGTTGGTGTGTTTAGCACGATAGCTTCTGCATGTAGCAGTTGCCTCTACCGTTTAGCGTGTTAACATGTGAGGCTCTTACCAGGACCATCTTCTCAGTCCTCCTGGGTGGTTGGGTTGGTGTGTTTAGATATGATTGCTTCTGCATGTAGCAGTTGCCTCTACCGTTTAGCGTGTTAACATGTGAGGCTCTTACCAGGACCATCTTCTCAGTCCTCTGGGTACGTTGGGTTGGTATGTTTAGATATGGTTGCTTCTGCATGTAGCAGTTGCCTCTACCGTTTAGCGTGTTAACATGTGAGGCTCTTACCAGGACCATCTTCTCAGTCCTCTGGGTACGTTGGGTTGGTATGTTTAGATATGATTGCTTCTGCATGTAGCAGTTGCCTCTACCGTTTAGCGTGTTAACATGTGAGGCTCTTACCAGGACCATCTTCTCAGTCCTCCTGGTTGGTTGGGTTGGTGTTTGCTTCTGCATGTAGCAGTTGCCTCTACCGTTTAGCGTGTTAACATGTGAGGCTCTTACCAGGACCATCTACTCAGTCCTCTGGGTAGGTTGGGTTGGTGTGTTTAGATATGATTGCTTCTGCATGTAGCAGTTGCCCTTACCGTTTAGCGTGTTAACATGTGAGGCTCTTACCATGGCCATCCTCTCAGTCCTCATAACTGGTACATGTAGAGGAGGTGCCTGCAACAGTTAACTGCCAGCAGTAGGAATGATCATTAAACATGACTTTGTTATGGTGCTGTTGAGATAAATACGCAACTGAATCTGTTCTAGGCACCACATGGTTTTTGCTTATTTGAGACAACATTCTCTTGGGTAAGAATTTCTAATATATTGACTTCAGTGGCTTATAAATCAGCTTGCACAGAAGGGATTGTTGCTTCTGAAATAACATCAGATAACATTGAACTTTAGGGATGTGAGAGTGAATTGCATATTGGTGGCGAGTTTTCTGTTTTTGATGCTGGTGTTGAGGTTATGGGCTGCAGTGAAGATGCAGGTAATAGTGCAGAGACAGGAATATTTAGTTCCAGAAACTATTGCAACACAAAGCGACATGTTTTCTGGAGTAAGGCCTCATACCCAGCTCACAACTGATAGTCTAGCATTTGGTTTTTTCATCAAGTTTTTCAGTGAAACAAATTAGCATAAGCATAAAGTGCATAAAGATCTGACTTCAAAAGGCAAATTAATATCTAAAAGTTGGATTCAGGAGTGGTCAAATGTAAAACGGAATGAGATTTACAGGCTACTTGGCAGATTATTCTTGTGGATGTTACTAGAAATCCTACATCGCCCATGGACTGGTTTACAAATGACGTGTCATCACTGCACTTTTTGGAAAATGTGTGTCAAATAACAAGTTTCAATTCATATTGCAATTTCTTGCCATACATATATACACGTCCATATGTTTGGACCTATTTTACATTGGATGTCTGTAAACCTCTATATAGGAAAAGAAGTTAGTGTCTGTCCTCTTATTGCTTAAGATTTTAGAGCCTAAAGAAAACAAAGAAAAGAGAAGACCAGCCTTCGATGATGTAGGTATACAAATATCCAAACAACACATTTTTAAAATTTATGTGATTGTCTGTACTGTATATCGTGCTGGAAAAACATGATTCAGTGGTGAAAGAACATCAATATCATTTGAATGTTCTCCAAGACTTCCTTGAACACACATGCACATATTTTCTGTGTTTAAAACATTTAGTGTGTGTTATTCTTTGCAAGTATGCAAATACATAGGAAAAGAAGTTAGTGTCTGTCCTCTTATTGCTTAAGATTTTAGACCCTAAAGAAATGAAAAGACCAGCCTTAGATGATTTAGGTATACAAATATCCAAACAACACATTTTTAAAATTTATGTGATTGTCTGTAGTGTATATCTTGCTGGAAAAACATGATTCAGTGGTGGAAGAACATCAATATCATTTGAATGTTCTCCAAGACTTCCTTCAACACACATACACATATTTTCTGTGTTTAAAACATTCTTTGCAAGTATCCGAATACTTAGGAAAAGAAAGAGCATTTTCAATCTTCCAGCTCTTTATTATAAATGGAATACATTGTTCTATAAAATATATTTAGATCTGCCTGAGTTGTACACAAACCCTATATTTGCAGTGTTGGTTGCCATGCTAGCCTGTAGTTCCCGAGGTCGTGGGCTCAAACCCAGCTGAGGGTGGTGAATTTTTTCGGGCGTAAAAATACTTAGCATGGCTTCTTCTGGAAGGGAAGTAAAGCCGGTGGTCCTGTGTCATAGGTTTATGGTACATATAAGAACCTCAAGCCTGATAAAGAGGCCTCTGAGCAAAATTATCGTTGTTTCATGCCCGATATAGAATGGGACGCTAAGGACCGCAGCAGTTAAAAAGCATTCACAAATAAAAATAAAATAGTAGTGGTAGTAGTCTTATAAACCTCAACACTCAAGTGTTTGCCAGTGATGAATTCAATTTATTGCTCTCCTCTTTCATCCAGTTGTCTGCTCACAGATATGTGGCATTTCTGTTGTGATTTTCCTAAATACTTAACTAAATCATATAATCTGATGTAGTAAACATTCCTTTTCCCAGTTTTGTATTCATCTAAAGCAAACAATTAATTTATAAACAGTTTCTCCAATGCTTAGTTTTCTTATACCCCATTATGTTATGAAACATGAAATTTTAGTTTCCTAATACCATATACCAATATTTAAACAGATCAAACCTTGTACTTTAACAGATAACCATGTTATGCAGGACTGTTACGTAACTCTGTGTTTCTCTGTGTAAATGTGTCCTCCATTTGTAGTGATTACCATGCTAACCTTTAGTTCCCGAGGTCGCAGGTTCAAACCCAGCAGAGGGCGATGGATTTTTTTCGGGCATAAAAATCCTTAGCATGGCTTCCTTTGGAAGGGGAGTAAAACCGGTGTTCCCATGTCATAGATATATGGCACATAACGGAACCTCAAGCCTGATACAGAGGCCTCTGAGCAAAATTACCGTTCTTTCTGTTCTAGAATGCAACCCTAAGAACCACATCAGTTAAAAGAGTGTCCATAAATAAAACTCAATTTAATTTTAATTTAACTTTGTATAGATGATTGTGTGAAACATTTGAATTATTCTGTTACAGGATGAGGACTTCCCTCCAGTAATATCAAGGTAAGACTTGCATCTTGGCTAATGTTTCTATTAGACGCATTCGGCTTCTTAATTTAAATTTTGTTTTAATTTTTGTGTTACTTCCACATTTATGTTGTAGCAAGTGTTCTCTCTTTAACTAATAGGAATGTAAATATAATAATCAATCCATCAAATTATGTTTTGAAATTTGCTCTATGCTTCATTCTTGTTGTATGATGGAGAGTACGGGCCATACTGTAGTAGAGGGGGTTTATATCCTTATATGAGGGTGGATCAAATACAAACTGGTTACTATATACCTGGAGTAATTACAGGAATTATGTTCCATCCAAAAATTCAGTTTTAAGATTTCAATTGAAATACATGTTTTAAAGTCCTCTGAAACTAACGTAAGCATTTAACAAGAAAGATATGTGCATGTTTGTGAGGGAGACGAAGCATAAAACTCAAACAGAATGTCTCATAGATACAAAACTTGGCATCATTTTGCATATATATGTAATTTTCATTCTTCTGGATTTCCTTAAAGTTGACTATAATGATTTTAATTAAAATACCAGAGGTATAAGATACACTATGTGATCAAAAGTATCCAGACACCCCACAAACATACGTTTTTCATCTTAGGTGCATTATGCTGCAACCTACTGCCTGGTACTCATCTGCGACATCGTGAAACAGCAGAATGGGACGCTCCATGGAACTCACGGACTTCGAACATGGCCAGGTGATTGGGTGTCACTTGTGTCAGAAGTCTGTAAGCGAGATTTCCAGACTCCTAAACATCCTTAGGTCCACTGTTTCTGATGTGATAGTGAAGTGGAAACGTGAAGGGACATGTACAGCACAAAAGTATAAGGCCAACCTCGTCTGTTGACTGACAGAGACCGCCGACATTTGAAGAGGGTCGTAAAGAGTAATAGGCAGACATCTATCCAGACCATCAGACAGGAATTCCAAACTGCATCAGGATCCACTCCAAGTACTATGACGGGCGTGAGGTGAGAAACCTTGGATTCCATGGTTGAGCGACTGCTCATAAACCACAAATCTCGCAGGAAAATGCCAAAACAATGCCTCAATTGGTGTAAGGAGCATCAACATTACATGATTGAACAGTGGCAAGACGTGTGGAGTGACGAATCATGGTACACAATTAGGCGATCCAATTGCAGGTTGTGGGTATGGCGAATGCACGGTGAACATCATTTGCCAGCATGTGCAGTGCCAACAGTGAAATTTGGAGGTGGTGGTGTTATGGTGTGGAGGGTACTTGCACCCCCTGTTTTACGTGGTACGATCACAGCACAGACCTACATTGATATTTTAAGCACCTTCTTGCTTCCCACTGTTGAAGAGCAATTCGGGGATGGCAATTGCATCTTTCAACATGATCGAGCACCTGTTCACACTGCACGGGCTGTGGCAGAGTGGTTGCACGACAATAACATCCCTGTAATGGACTGACCTGCACAGAGAATGGACTTGAATCCTATAGAACACCTTTGGGATGTTTTGGAACGCCGATTTTGTGCCAGGCTTCACCGACCTACATCGATACCTCTCCTCAGTTCCGTACTCTGTGAAGAATGGGCTGCTATTCCCCAAGAAACCTTCTGGCACCTGATTAAAAGTATGCCTGTGAGAGTGAATGCTGTCATCAAGGCTAAGGGTGGACCAACACCATATTGACTTCTAGCATTACCGATTGAGGGCGCCACAAACGTGTATGTCATTTTCAGCCAGGTGTCCGGATACGTTTGATCACGTAGTGTATTTCAGATTGATAAAATATATGTCTTGTATTTTTGGTGAATATGTTGTGAAACTACTTTCATTCTGAATTAATTTGTTATAAACTTTTGTCACTGGTAAAGCAGAAGAGATGGCCAATGACATAACATATAAAAATGCAGTTCCTATTAAAACACACAGCTTATGTCAATTGTGTTTGTGGTATTAACCATTTCCAATATATTGTTTCTGTAGGTTTCAATTCCTTTTGCTTCTTGTAATTGTGAAGAGTATGCCAATTTAACAACCCAGTTTTAAAAAATTCGACTATTCTTTCAGCCTCCTCATACCTGTAACAAAATGTGAAATGAGACCTTGATGGTTAACATTTATGGGAATAGATACCCACTAGAGAGAGATAAACATAATAAATGAGAAAATAGTGTAACATAAGATTTTTTTAAAAATAGTTTTGTAAAGCAGTGAAAACAATAGCATAAAACATTTGTACAGAGACTTCTGATTTTGAAGCACACTTTCCGTAATAGATTAGCAATTTGTATTTCTTCCTTGAAGAAAGAAGAAGGAAGTGTGAAGAGCCAATAATGCAGAACTCCTCCACTGCAGGCATCATCACATAAATATTGTCTCCTCCCCCCCCACCCCCCCTCACAACTAATAGTCGCAGGAGAATAAGTCTGGACTGTAAGGCAGGTTTCCTCTTTCACACATCAAAATAGCCATATTTGATCTCCATTTCAGATGTGTTGTAGAACATTCCTCCATTAAGCAGCTTTCATCCCAACCATAAGTCTACAGTAGTAGGTAGGATTTACTAATCTTTTATGAAGAAAGGCCACAATCAAAATGCCCCTTTCCAAGTGACAAGTTCCGTTTTCTTTTTTGATGCAGCTTCACCTTTCCTTCATTCTTGCTTGCTTATTTACACTTGAGAGTGAGATGGTGGACCCAATTTTAATCACAATTCCACTTTCTCCACCTGGTAGCTGATAAGGAGTCATTGCCTGAGTAACCAGATGAACCTGGTAGAAACTTTCCACAGGTAAAGTTAATTGTCAGTGATGGATTGGTCAACGCTGTAACTGCTTCATACTGCAGATGTAACTTCAGAGATTGTTAGGTACCGGTCCACTTCAATAAAATTACAGATATTGATCACACCTGTAACTGATTCACACTGGTGATGTAACTTCACAGATTGTTAGGTAGGTACCGGTCCATTTCAATAAAATTACAGATATTGATCACACCTGTAACTGATTCACACTGCAGATGTAACTTCACAGATTGTTAGCTACCGGTCCATTTCAATAAAATTACAGATATTGATCACACCTGTAACTGATTCACACTGCTGATGTAACTTCAGAGATTGTTAGGTACCTCTCCATTTCAATAAAATTACAGATATTGATCACACCTGTAACTGATTCACACTGCGGATGTAACTTCACAGATTGGTATGCACCAGTCCAACCTCAATAAGATTACAGATATTGATCACACCAGTAACTGATTCACACTGCTGATGTAACTTCAGAGATTGTTAGGTGCCTGTCCATTTAATAAAATTACAGATATTGATCACACCTGTAACTGATTCACACTGCTGATGTAACTTCAGAGATTGTTAGGTGCCTGTCCATTTAATAAAATTACAGATATTGATCACACCAGTAACTGATTCACACTGCTGATGTAACTTCAGAGATTGTTAGGTGCCTGTCCATTTAATAAAATTACAGATATTGATCACACCTGTAACTGATTCACACTGCTGATGTAACTTCAGAGATTGTTAGGTGCCTGTCCATTTAATAAAATTACAGATATTGATCACACCAGTAACTGATTCACACTGCTGATGTAACTTCAGAGATTGTTAGGTGCCTGTCCATTTAATAAAATTACAGATATTGATCACGCCTGTAACTGATTCCCACTGCTGATGTAACTTCAGAGATTGGTATGTGCCGGTCCAACCTCAATAAAATTACAGATATTGATCACACCTGTAACTGATTCACACTGCTGATGTAACTTCACAGATTGGTAAGTGCCTGTCCATTTCAATAAAATTATAAATATTGATCACACCTGTAACTGATTCATGCTGCTGATGTAACTTCACAGATTGAAATGTGCCAGTCCAACCTCAATAAGATTACAGATATTGATCACACCTGTAACTGATTCACACTGCGGATGTAACTTCAGAGATCGGTATGTGCCAGTCCAACCTCAATAAAATTACAGATATTGATCACACCTGTAAGTGATTCACACTGCTGATGTAACTTCAGAGATTGTTAGGTGCCTGTCCATTTCAATAAAATTACAGATATTGATCACACCTGTAACTGATTCACACTGCTGATGTAGCTTCACAGATTGTTAAGTGCCTGTCCATTTCAATAAAATTAGAAATATTGATCACACCTGTAACTGATTCACACTGCTGTTGTAACTTCAGAGATTGCTATGTGCCCGTCCAGTTCAATAAAATTACAGATATTGATCACACCTGTAAGTGATTCACACTGCTGATGTAACTTCAGAGATTGGTATGTGCCTGTCCATTTCAATAAAATTATAAATATTGATCACACCTGTAACTGATTCACACTGCTGATGTAACTTCAGAGATTGGTATGTGCCAGTCCATTTCAATAAAATTACAAATATTGATCACACTTGTAACTGATTCACACTGCTGATGTAACTTCAGAGATTGGTATGTGCCAGTCCATTTCAATAAAATTACAAATATTGATCACACTGCTGATGTAACTTCAGAGATTGGCATGTGCCAGTCCATTTCAATAAAATTACAAATATTGATCACACTTGTAACTGATTCACACTGCTGATGTAACTTCAGAGATTGGTATTTGGCAGTCCATTTCAATAAAATTACAAATATTGATCACACTTGTAACTGATTCACACTGCTGATGTAACTTCAGAGATTGGTATGTGCCAGTCCAACCTCAATAAGATTACAGATATTGATCAACCTGTAACTGATTCCCGCTGAGATGTAACTTCACAGATTGTTAGGTGCCTGTCCATTTCAATAAAATTACAGATATTGATCACACCTGTAACTGATTCACACTGCTGATGTAACTTCACAGATTGTTAGGTGCCTGTCCATTTCAATAAAATTACAGATATTGATCATACCTGTAACTGATTCACACTGCTGATGTAACTTCACAGATTGTTAGGTGCCTGTCCATTTCAATAAAATTACAGATATTGATCACACCTGTAACTGATTCACAGTGCTGATGTAACTTCACAGATTGTTAGGTGCCTGTCCATTTCAATAAAATTACAGATATTGATCACACCTGTAACTGACTCACACTGCTGATGTAACTTCAGAGATTGTTAGGTGCCCGTCCATTTCAATAAAATTACAGATATTGATCATACCTGTAAATTATTCACACTGCTGATGTAACTTCAGAGATTGGTATATGACTGTCCATTTCAATAAAATACAGATATAGATCACACCTGTAACTGATTCACACTGCTGATGTAACTTCACAGATTGTTAGTTGCTTGCCCATTTCAATAAAATTACAGATATTGATCACACCTGTAAGTGATTCACGCTGCTGATGTAACTTCACAGATTGTTAGGTGCCTGTCCATTTCAATAAAATTACAGATATTGATCACACCTGTACCTGATTCACACTGCTGATGGAAATTCACAGATTGTAAGGTGCCTGTCCATTTCAATAAAATTACAGATATTGATCACACCTGTAACTGATTCACATTGCTGATGTAACTTCACAGATTGTTAGGTGCCTGTCCATTTCAATAAAATTACAGATATTGATCACACTTGTAACTGATTCACACTGCTGATGTAACTTCAGAGATTGCTATGTGCCAGTCTAACCTCAATAAAATTACAGATATTGATCACACCTCTAACTGATTCCCACTGCTGATGTAACTTCAGAGATTGCTATGTCCCAGTCCAACTTCAATAAAATTACAGATATTGATCACACCAGTAACTGATTCCCACTGCTGATGTAACTTCAGAGATTGCTATGTCCCAGTCCAACTTCAATAAAATTACAGATATTGATCACACCTGTAACTGATTCACACTGCTGATGTAACTTCGAGATTGCTATGTGCCAGTCCAACCTCAATAAAATTACAGATATTGATCACACCTGTAACTGATTCACACTGCTGATGTAACTTCAGAGACTGTTAGGTGCTTGTCCATTTCAATAAAATTACAGATATTGATCACACCTGTAACTGATACACACTGCTGATGTAACTTCACAGATTGTAAAGTGCCTGTCCATTTCAATAAAATTACAGATATTGACCACAGCTTTAACTGATTCACACTTCTGATGTAACTTCACAGATTGTTATGTGCCTGTCCATTTCAATAAAATTACAGATATTGATCACACCTGTAACTGATTCACACTGCTGATGTAACTTCGAGATTGCTATGTGCCAGTCCAACTTCAATAAAATTACAGATATTGATCACACCTGTAACTGATTCACACTGCTGATGTAACTTCGAGATTGCTATGTGCCAGTCCAACTTCAATAAAATTACAGATATTGATCACAGCTTTAACTGATTCACACTTCTGATGTAACTTCACAGATTGTTATGTGCCTGTCCATTTCAATAAAATTACAGATATTGATCACACCTGTAACTGATTCACACTGCTGATGTAACTTCGAGATTGCTATGTGCCAGTCCAACTTCAATAAAATTACAGATATTGATCACACCTGTAACTGATTCACACTGCTGATGTAACTTCACAGATTGTTATGTGCCTGTCCAACCTCAATAAAATTACAGATATTGATCACACCTGTAACTGATTCACACTGCTGATGTAACTTCGAGATTGCTATGTGCCAGTCCAACCTCAATAAAATTACAGATATTGATCACACCTGTAACTGATTCACACTGCTGATGTAACTTCAGAGACTGGAATGTGCCTGTCCATTTCAATAAAATTACAGATATTGATCACATCTGTAACTGATTCACACTGCTGATGTAAGTTCAGAGATTGTTATGTGCCTGTCCATTTCAATAAAATACAGATATTGATCACACCTGTAACTGATTCACACTGCTGATGTAACTTCACAGATTGTTATGTGCCTGTCCATTTCAATAAATTACAGATATTGATCACATCTGTAACTGATTCACACTGCTGATGTAACTTCACAGATTGTTATGTGCCTGTCCATTTCAATAAAATACAGATATTGATCACACCTGTAACTGATTCACACTGCTGATGTAACTTCACAGATTGGTATTTGAAGCAGTTTCTTTTAAACTCTCTCTGGAATCTCTATACGTTAGCTGTGGTGAGAAACTTTATGATAATGCATTTTTCAATAGACATGAGCACCTTCTGCTCACTCATTGTGCTAATGACCACAGAAGCAACTTGTTGTTTGCTACAAACCGAGTAATGTCTCCAGAAATTGCCATCACTGATCATTCATTGTGCTAATGATGAGAGCAGCAACTACACACCAAGGAATGCCTCCAAAAATCTCTATCACTCTTCACTCATTGTGCGAATAACGAGAAAAGTGATCTGCTGTATGTTAAGAGCCAAGGAATGTTTCCAGAAATCTCTGTCGCTGTTGATTCATTGTGTTAATGATTAAAAAACTGATCTGCTGTATGTTGGGAACAAAGAAATGCCTCCAGAAATCTCCACCACTGCTTACCCATTGTGCTATTGACCAGAAAACTTTTACTGTATGTTATGAGCCAAAGAATGTCCCCAGAAATCTCCACCACTGCTCTCTCATTGTGCTTTTGATGAGAAAAGTGACTTGTTGTGTGTTAGGAATCAAGGAATGCCTCCAGAAATCTCCACTGCTCTCTCATTGTGCTAATGATGAGAAAAGTGACTTCTGTGTGTTAGGAATCAAGGAATGCTTCCAGAAATCTCCATCACTGTTCACTCATTGTGCTAATGATGAGAAAAGTGACTTGCTGTGTGTTAGGAATCAAGGAATGCCTCCAGAAATCTCCACTGCTCTCTGATTGTGCTAATGATGAGAAAAGTGACTTTTGTGTGTTAGGAATCAAGAAATGCTTCCAGAAATCTCAATCACTGTTCACTCATTGTGCTAATAATGAGAAAAGTGACTTCTGTGTGTTAAGAACCAAGGAATTCCCCCAGGAATCATCACCACTGCTCATTCATTCAACTAGTAATGAGAGAAGTATCTTGTTCTATGTTAAGAACCAAGGAAAGTCCCCAGAAATCCCCACCGCTGCTCACGTATTGCCCTAATGACAGCAGCAATGACTTGTTTTGGAGAAGTGACTTGCTGTATGTTACAAATCAAGGAATTCCTCCAGGAATCTTAACCACTGCTCCCTCATTCTGCTAAAATCAAGAGACTTGCTGTATGTTACAAATTGAGGACTTCCTCCAGCAATTCCACCACTGCCCATTCGAGGTAAACTCCAGTTCCCTTACTATCTGAACTACTATTGGAGGTTTTTTATATTTGGTGCATTGTTGTCCACAACTTACTGTAAGCCTAGCCTGGGCTTTCAAGACTGGGAGATCTACAGGGTGCATTGTGTTAATTTGAGCACAGTAGGGCAATAAGGGTGTAAAATGTAATTCCTTGAACAAAAGTAAGCCTACTCTCTATACATCTGTAAAGTGTCACCTTTAAAAGAAAACTTCTCCAAATAGGAATGTTGCTTTGGGGGCAATTTGAACATTGGGATGGAGGTCTAATTTCTGATCACTTTAACCTTCGTTAGGTAGAAGTGATGTATGCCACCCAAAAGTAAGTATTTGAATTTCACAGGAAAGACACATTTGAGGTCTCCTGAACTCAAAAAAGGAGCAGTTATGTAGAATCATGTGTTCTATTCTTGAGAAACAGACTCAGAAATGAAAAGTCATTTGAATATTAACCTATTATTATAATCCAGCATTTTTTAAAAATGTATCACAGGTTTCAGAAAACTTCCTCACCCAAGCTAAGAGCAATGTGCATGTACATTTTTGTTTTTCTTCATCCCCTTTCAAAGACGGCATGGTGAATATGTACTAAACCAAAAATAAATAGCTCATTAAAACAAAAAATTTGTGTGCACATACCAATGGCAAGTAGAGGAAGTATTTCAGTCCACCTAAAAATTATAAATACACGTTTCACTATATGTTTTGAGGTCCCCTAAAAAGAAAGGAGATGATGTTAAAGAATGGTTGGTATGTCTGAGACAGCGTAAAATGAAAATTCAGATAAATTCCAAATTGGGAAATTCCTTTTACCATTCCATTGTTTCTCACAATTGCATGGGAAGAGTATGGAATTTTACAGTCAGCATATAGCAGTCAGTTCTTAAACATTTGACTATCGCGGTTCCCTTTGAATCTGTAATGAGATGTGCAACGCAGCTATTTCTGTAAAGGTTTATTTGAATTAAAATGTAGTAGACAAAATAAGCTTTAGTAAAAATAGTTTGTGTACCGACTAATAAACAACAAAGGGTAGAGAATGTGTCACATCAGAATTTTTTTTTATATTCGGATTTGAAATTTCGAATACTGTATCATTTTTAGAAGTGTTGGGTTACTGCTCATTTGTTCTTATGATGCCATAGAAACAGTTATCAACAAGTGTACAGACTTGTAGATAAACACTTTTGTTATGAATTTTATAGGAATTGCGAGGCAAAACTACTTTGATTAGTTGCTGTTAAATGGAACCTGGAAGTAGATGTAATTCTCAGTGCATATAACAAACATTGGTTGTGTTGTCATAAACATCAGAATGATTTTATCATTAACATGTTTTTCATTTGAAAGGTTTTATTAATTATCTAATGATATTGTGTTTTAACAAAGTTCATTCAATTGTAATTAAAAACAGTTGTTTTACATGAAGAAATTAAAACCACAATTGTCAATTATTTTTGACAATGTACTACAGTTAGCAACCAGAGATTATGTTTTCAGTTATAATTTTCTATTATACTTAATGATCTAGGCTCATTCTAGCCTCTGGTTACCGAGATCCTGTGTTTATGGATCTTTTCAGGTGCAAAAATGCTTAGCATGGCTTCCTTTGTAAGGGAAGTAATGCTGGTGGTCCCAGTTGTAGATTTTCAGCCATAAAAGACCCTCAAAGTCTGATAAAGAGATCTCTGAGCAAGGTTTCTGTTCTTTTACATCCAATATAGAATGGGACTAAGAGCCATAGCAGTTAAAGAGCATTCACAAATACAACTCAATTTAATTTAATTTCAGTCTATGCACAGAAGCAGTTTCTGATGACAGCAGTGGTATATCAGCATTGTCCTCTTCTGAAGTCTCAGGAAGAAACATAAGCTTCTATAATGGTAAGGATCGTTCTGAATGTGAGAGTCAGGGAAGTCATGTCACAGAAATGCGAACGGTAGAAAAAGACGTTCACTCGGAACCATCTAGTAAATGTATTGATGGGCAAATTTATAACATGGCTTTATCCTTGAAACAAAAGAATTTGATTCACAATGACAAAATGCCAAACAAGTGCAAGAATATATGTGTGAAGAGCTCTACCCGTGTGTCACATTTAAAAAGTCATGAACCTATTCATAGGGGTGAAAGGCAACAGAGTTGTAAAACCTGTGATAAGAGCTTTACTCACTTGTCACATTTGAAAAGGCGTAATTTGATTCACAACGGTAAGAAACCACACCAGTGTAAAACCTGTGATAAGAGCTTTAATCGGTTGTCAGATTTGAAAAGGCATAATTTGATTCATGAGGGTATGAAACCACATCAGTGTACAACTTGTAATAAGAGCTTTTCTCTTTTGTCAAATTTGAAAATACATAATTTGAATCATGAAGGTAAGAAGCCTCATCAGTGTAAAATTTGCGATAAGAGGTTTACTCAGTTGCCACATTTGAAAACTCATACTTTGATTCATGAAGGTAAGAAGCCACACCAGTGTCAAATTTGCGATAAGAGGTTTACTCAGCTGCAACATTTGAAAAGGCATAATTCGATTCATGAAGGTAAGAAGCTACACCAGTGTAAAATTTGCGATAAGAGCTTTAATCAGTTGTCAGATTTGAAAAGGCATAATTTGATTCATCAGGGTAAGAAACCACATCAGTGTAAAACTTGTAATAAGAGCTTTACTCGGTTGTCACATTTGAAAACTCATAATTTGATTCATGAAGGTAAGAAGCCACACCAATGTAAAATTTGCAATAAGAGCTTTTCTCGGTTGTCAAGTTTGAAAAGTCATAATTTGATTCATGAAGCTAAGAAGCCACACCAGTGTAAAATTTGCGATAAGAGCTTTAATCGGTTGTCACAATTGAAAATACATAATTTTTTTCATGAGGGTAAGAAACCACATGAGTGTAAAACTTGTAATAAGAGCTTTACTCAGTTGCCAGATTTGAAAATTCATAATTTGATTCATGAAGGTAAGAACCCACACCAATGTAAAATTTGTTATAAGAGCTTTTCTCGGTTGTCAAGTTTGAAAAGACATAATTTGATTCATGAAGGTAAGAAGCCACACCAGTGTAAAATTTGCAATAAGAGCTTTACTCAGTTGCCACATTTGAAAACTCATAATTTGATTCATGAGGTTAAAAAGTCCCACAATAGTAAAACTTGTGAAAAGAGCTTTGCTAGGTAGTCCCATTTGAAAATACATAATTTGATTCATGAGAATAAGAAGCCACACCAGTGTAAAACTTGTGATAAGAGCTGTATTCATTTGTCAAATTTGAAAACATATAATTAGATTCATGGGGTTACTAAGCCTTAATGGTGTAAAACTTGTGATAAGAGCTTTTCTCAGTTGTCACATTTGAAAATGTATAATTTAATTCATTTGTGCCATAAAGTCATACAAATGCTACATTTGTGAATAGATATTTTCTTTTTTCTACAGTATGAGAGTGTATATTTAAATCATTATGGGAGAAACTTATACGAATATAAACATTTATGAGTACTTAAGCGATTTCACGAATTAAAGATGTAACTTACCTTGTAAGATAAGACAATTATTTATATATGACCTGCAGTCATGGCTTCATTGGGATTTACAATATATAATTTTTTGTATAGGGAAAAAGTTGTAAACTTTTCATCTTTTTATATATTTCTTGTATAACGTCTGCTGCTTTGTTTTAAAACCTTCAATCTTTAACCCTAAGGAATGTTTTGTTGAGTGTTCAACAGGTTACATTCTGCACCAAGCTCAAAGCTGCAGCAAAT
This sequence comes from Deroplatys truncata, assembly GCA_030765065.1. NCBI lineage: Eukaryota > Metazoa > Arthropoda > Insecta > Mantodea > Mantidae > Deroplatys > Deroplatys truncata. The sequence continues at coordinate 224,934,324 of CM060983.1, read as the reverse complement.
AAAGGACATTTAAGTTGGATTTATTAATAACATTTGCACTGGAATTATAAAATATACCTTATAATAAATAAATCCTGTACAATTTTTTAAATACTTGTTTTTGTCCTAAATGTTATAGAGCCTATGTGTAGTCTACATAAATCGGTGACCATTAAGCTTCACTCAGCTTTTTGAAGGTACTGAAAATAAAATTTTTTTGATCAATAACCACATGCTCAGCTCTTTGTTTCTTGTACACTTGTGCTGATTTATCTAGTTATGTTAATTTTTCTAGGTAGCAGATTGTAGTGTATGTTCCATGTTATGAAACAAAAGATATGTTATATAGAAAATTACTTACAAATATGTTAGTAACTTATATAGAGAGATCAGATTATGTTTCGTCTGGACAATATACATGCCTGCCTTGATCATGTTTAGTGCTATATAATTTATTGCAACCTGATCCAATTACAGAAAATCAATGAGTTATGTTGTCACGTGTGTATATCCTGTACCTTACTCTTTGTACAGCTTCAAAGCTTAAGCTTTAAAAAAAAGCCTTCTTCCTGTCATTGATATCATAGATCTTTGTAATGCTGCTTCAAGTGTTTAGTAAGGCAACATTTAACAAAGTAATTTCTTTAAATGCAAGAACAAGTATCATAACTGTCTCTCAGGTAATTAATTGCTTGCTCCATACAGAACTCTCGACATAGTTTTCACATGTGTTGTACATGAAAATCCTCTGTGCTAATATATACTTGTCAGTATTTCAGTGAGATCGTTATATGTTTACACAGAAGCTATACCGAAATAAATAACCTGACAGTAATGTCTACTTGTGTTATAAAGTACATATTAGGAACAATCAGATTGAACTTTTTTTTATAATGTCTTGTATACATGTGCAGCAACATGAACCCAAGTTTCTATTTTACTTCCCTTGCTCTACCAACTGAAACATACCCAACTGCTCTGTAGACTTCAAATAAGTAGAGTTTGCTTCTCTGTTACTGACTTTTGTTCTATATTATATCTATGGCTTTCCAATAATAGTTTTAGGAACTTATTAATTCCCAATGCATGAAATCATTACAGTGTTTGTTGAAAGCAGTGTAATGTAAAGTTTATTCCAAACTTAATATGAAAGTAATGTGTACCTTCATATTCAATTTGCAAAATATTTAAGAATACAATTTGTTGGGGCAGACAGTTTCCTTGATATAACTTTTTTTATCCATTCTGCTAAGCCCTACTTGTAGATGTTTTTCTTTCGTTCCTTCCTTTCTTTCTTTCTTACAATAAAAATTTGTGTGGTGCTGCAGTTTTATGTGAAGGTTGTGGATAAAGAGTCTGCTTGTGTAGCAAAAACCAGAATGAAGAATTTAACTGTTTGGAGGAAGAAATGGACCTTGTTTATATATAGAAGTACAGTTGTATTTTTGGAAGAAACATTGACATAAAGGTGTTTATAGAAAAATTACAAATTAAATCTGAAGGAGGTTTAATTTTTTTCCAAAAAAAAATTCACAAAGCATAGTATAAGACTGCTTTCTTAAGTGGTGTTGAAGTTGTTTATTAAAATTCAATTAAATATAATTTTTTACCAATTTTTTTTAATGCTCTTGGTAGTATATTAAGTGTAAGTTGTTCAAAGTCTACTCAGTCGTAAACCTTTTTCATTATCTATAAATGTGATGATAAAAAAATGATTTTGGTGATAACGGTATGAAGGAAAGTGGCATTAGCACTACAGTTATGTATGCACAGCTTTTAAAAGTGCCTGTAGGTTTAGGAGATAGTTTTCCTCTCTCCTGAAAACTTCTTTATTATGCACTTAATGCTTTTTGATTCAGTGCTCCTCAAATACCAAACCATAATACTAATAATAGCAGCAAACAGCATTAACACTTACAAGCTTACATTTGATTGTATGTTTGATGTTCCTGAAGCTTCTATTTTTAACATCAAAATGGGGGGACAAAGTTTCCAGGTTTTTCAAAAGACGATAAATGCAAAGCTGAAAAGCAAAAGTTATGTTAATATATATTTTCAATTTTTTTTCCTCCACTTTTCATCTACCCTTCGGATATAAAGAAACCATTTGTAAATGTTACATTACAATTAGTTTTGTATCGTATTTTCCTTAACAGGTGTATGAACACGAGTGCAGAAGAGTAACTTAAAATTAAAAATGAAACGAAACACAAGATTCCAAAAATATAGAACTAGAAAGCTGTTGTTGACTTTCAACAATGCCATTATTCAACTGGTATTTCAAAATACTTCAAAAGTTTTAAGATGTCCATTTTTTATTAAGTTGCTGACCATGTTTGTTTTTTGCAGAGTATTTGCTTTCCTTACTGCTGTTTCTTGACTTCCGCATAGGTGTCCTATACTCACAACAATACCTTCTTTTTAGACTGAGACTTTTCAAAAGCAATCACTTGTTGGGCCACTATTTTGAAAGGTATTTAAAATCTTAAAGACTTCAGAGTACTGGTCTTCATATCCTTTGCTTTCCAATCTTTATTTAGTATCTCGACAACACTGTTATGGTATTCAGTTGGTGACAAAATTGCTTCCTTTTTGCAGTAGGCTTTATCGACTATACCAAACACACTGTATGGACGCATATAACTCACAGCTTACTATGTTTTCTACTGAAGTAAGGTGCAAAAACCACTCCCAGTTTGTTCAAAGATTCACCTATGTTACTTAAACATATCTCCCATTATCAAAAGGAGGACATGGAGCTAAAGATTTATTGGGATTCACTTAGAAATGGGGAAATGTGTACTTCAGCGAGCAGTGTTGTGTTGTGAGGATCAGTTTGGCAAGTTAAAGGTACCAACCCTATTGGTTCCTCAACTATCCTATTATTTCCATGATTGAAATTGAGTTTTATTTATGGAACCTCTTCAACTACTGTGGTTCTTAGAGTCACATTGTATATTGGGCCTGAAAGACCGTAAGTTTTGCTCGGAGAACTCTTTATCTGGCCTGAGGTTCTTTTACGTGACCACCGGCTTTACTTCCCTTCCGAAGGAAGCCATACTAAGAATTTAGGGCTTCCATGATGATCCCTGTGGTGCATTTTCAGGATATTTTAAGATTCATCACCGGAAACTGGCGGCTTGTGAAAATAAATGACAGCATTGTACTTGGACTCCCTTTTTAATACCGGAAGTGTAACGCAATTTTCCTGTTTTTCTCGTTAGCGCATGTCACGATGACTCTAGTGTTGAAATCCTTGCATTCGTTCACCAGTCTCTTCTCGATGCCTGCATACCAAATGCTTCCAGGCATTCCTGGGCCATCGTGTTTCTGAGAAAGGTTTTTACAGGATTTAGCGAGGAGAAACATCGCTCAGGCTCAGATGTCATCATCGGAATTGTGATTATTATTCACAAAAGTGTCACATCTTCTTGGTAAACTTCCTCAAGGTAGGTACTGATAATGAACTTTACTAAAGATTCAGTGCCTGAAATCTGCCCTTTCGTACAAAACAGTGAGCCCAGTTCCGAGTTTATTTTGTTAAAACTGCGTATTTCCTAACACTAAGTTGAAAAATATTTTCTGCGAACAATTTTGAATATTTTAGAAAATTAGAAGAATCCAGAAATTTTGAAAAATAAAGAAAATCTGAAAGTAGAAACGGAGCACTTCTGTAGTTATCGATCACGCAGTTGAATAGCACCAGGGATCCGACAGATTCATATCACGAGGTTTCGCCATGCTTGAGTGAGTCTCTACTTGCTGTGAAACTAAACATTTCCCTGAATTGCCACAACAAATGCGTTAACAGCATCTGTGACTTACTTGAATTTGTTTATACAACATGCGGCACTATGTGGAAAAACGAAAGCCAACATATTTGTTTTGACGTCAGAGTACGGTTGTTTCCAAATTTTCCGCCTGTGATCAGACCATAGGGGTATTATGTACTTCTGTAAACATCCATGGACAAACAAGTTACAAATGCGACAATCTTTTTTACTCTATTTTATGTCACGCCACTTTAAATCCTTGGTCATATCACGACGGATATGATAACTCTTGGTGGATAACTCTAGAACGGTATGTGATGGAGAGGTAGCCTTCTAGGTCTCATCCCTGTAACCACCCGCAGAGACCCTAGCGCACAGCTACCGAATCTTCTGCCTCGTGCCGTGCAGGCAGCATTAGGGTGCCGTCCAGTCCAACCGCCGACCCCATATAAAAGCGGACAATTAGCCTTCTAGGTCTCATCCCTGTAACCACCTGCTTCATGCCTTGCAAATGACATTAGGGTGCCGTCCAGTCCAACCGCCGTCCTCACAGAAGGGCGGACAGCTAGCCTTTTAGGTCTCATCCCTGGAAATGCCATCCTGCTTCGTCACGTGCACAGAGAGACCCCCAGCGCTTGGCAGCCGGATCTTCTGCTTCTACCGTGCAGATGGCGTTAGGGTGCCGCCCAGTCTAACTGCTTACATTGTGTGTAGATAGATGGCATAGCATTCGCTATTACCACTTATTCTTCATTTTACTATTGTTTTAGGCTTAATGTGGAACTTCGGGTTGTGGTATTAAATATCCAATCCGGTATTTACCTTGGCGACTGAGGGAAACCACGAAAAAAGCTCAGACATTGGGATTTGAACCCGGGACCTCGCGAATGGGGGCCACAGACTTTACCGCCTGCGCCATGGCATACTGAAAACTCGGATGGTCAGCTAATCCGTAAATAGAGAGAACTTTCGAGTTAAATACAATGCTCACATTACGTATTGTATTAAAGTACTAGATGTAGAATGTCAACATATTTTGATAACTACGATTTCTCCTTTAATAGCCAAATTATATTCCAATCATCGCTTGTGAATCGATCTAGCACTCAAGCTATAAATCCTGTAATGACATAATGTAAGCACCATTAGTTTACGAATCTGACTTTCCCAAAAACAACTAACTAAATGCTTACCTGTTAAAGTTAATCTTCCATATCAGTGAAGCAGAAGTTGTAGCAGAGGAGTCAGATGAAACGCTAACACGAATAATTATGGGGTGAATGTCTTGTATTACATCGCCATTCCACATGTGCTCTTCCATTTTTTACTTTCTCTACTACGTATAGTAAGTAGGGGAAGTATTGTATTCCACCCAAAAATTCGATACCGAGATTTCACCGGAAATATATGTTTTGAGGCCCCCTGAATAAAAAAAAGCATTTTGGGAAACATGTCCGTGTGTGTGTGAACAGCATAACTCAGAAACGAACAGTCGGATAAACACCAAATTTGGTATTTAGGTTCAGTATCTTCCAAGGATGCGACACAAATGTTTTCAAGAAAATCCCCCATCCCAGACTACCCTTTACATGGAACATTTTTCGAAAATGTTAATTTTCCCAAAAATGGCTAACGATTTTGATTAAAATATCATATGTTTAACATACTTTCATGACAAATGAAATGTATATCTCGAATATTCTGGGAATGTCTCCAAAAGTATTCTGCATTGTGAACTACTTTTGCATCATAACTGGTAAACCATAAGAGATAGACAAAATTTTACTACACAAAAAATGCAGATCGCGTTAAAATACACAATTTATGTCATATACACTTTTGTTGTTGAGTGAACCATTTTCGAGATATTGCTTGTTATTCCCTTAAATTTTCCAATACTTATACTTTTTCTCAAATTCGTTATTCATTTTTTTGTCCTGGTAATACAAAGAACTGAATACTCCACATAGAAACCAGCTCTTAAACGCTTAAAGCCTAGCAATTCCCCTTGCATCTACAAGAAAATTAGCAATAAGATTAACATCCTGATTAACATGAAGCATATGGAGAATAAGCGTTTGTAAAATAGGTTGTACAAGAGTAGAGAAAGTCATGTGAGTGTAACACATTAGATTTTTTTTATACGATCTACGTAATTTTTCGTTCTACGCAGAAACTTGCGAAAGCCTATTAGCTGTGGCACTGCCCTGGATTTAAAGTGGACATTGTTGACTTTCACGGTTTAATTTGAGCCCATACATTTTAAATTGGACTAAGCTCGTAATGAGATGTCGGTAGCCTGAGAACTGTGTGGCCTGCACGAGGAACCATTGCGTCAATTCCATATACGTTATATTGCAATTTTACGCTATTTACTGTATTAGGGGCTACGATTTCAAAAGGAACTCCTCAAACAGGAGGGACTCCTCCCTTTGTTGCTAAACCATATCTTGATGCTGTCCTTTTTCCTAGAAGTATTGTTGATTATCCTGATTTTCTTGAGTGATAAAAGCATTTTCTATCACACACTATCAGCATTATCTAGTGCAATGACCGAATTGGGAAGGAGCTGCTCTTTAAAATACTATTCATAACATTTCCTATGCATTTCTTCACGGGCATCTGATGTGTTCTCGTTACACTTATATACCAATTTCCCCCACTCACAATTTTCATTGCCTGCCTGTACAATAGCGAATCTCTCACCTTACACGGTGGGATGCTCAAACCATGGACAAACCAGAAAGAAACGTTTGCCTAGTGGATTTAATGGTGGTATCTTGCCACACACTACTTGCAGTGTAGGTATCTTGTATTCACCCAGGACTCGTCAGTATAAATGGCATATTATACTCCGATTTCCCTCTTCATACCTTTTCGTGCGATATAAGTATTTGTGTCTCTGAGATTTTATATCACCTCTCTATTAAAATGGTTTTGTTACCCTTTTTATTGCAAATAGATCTCATGTCTTTTAACGATCTATATGAAATAGTCCTCTTGAAATTAGGAAGAAGAGGGTCCGCATTTACTTCGTTTAATGCAGCTCAAAGTGTAGGTGATTTATTGCTAAAAAAAAAAAAAGAATTAATGGGCCTTTTACCTAATCGCACTAGTACAACACCATTCTATTTTAAACTTCTGCTGCTCTTTCGCAGACCTTTACTGTGTCTCTTTTATTTGGCGATAACACTGGACCGTTTTCAGCAATTTTATGTTGCCTTTGACGTTTTCTTCACTTTCCACGTGACCGACTGAGTGGGGTTACCGGAACAGATATAAATATGTAAACACTTAGTATTATTTGGCGCACTTTACTGTTCAGTATTTGTCCCTGCTTTCGTTTTTCCATTTTTATGCAACTCGCAGAACCGAATGCCTAGCTTCTAGTTTCCAATGTCGCGGGTTCAAACCCGGTGGAGGGCGATGGATTTTTTCGGGCGTAAAAATTCTTGGCATGGCTTCCTTCGGAAGGGAAGTAAAGCCGGTGGTCCCTTGTCATAGATTAATGGTACGAAAGAGAACCTTCTGAGCAGAATTATCCGTCCTTCACGTCCAATATAGAATGGGACGCTAAGGACCACAGCAGTTAAAGAGCGTCCATAAATAAACAAAAAAAAAGGGGGAACCGAATGCCACGCATCACTCACTGACACACGAGTAATTACTTTTGGTGAACCTGTACAAGGTGGGAGCGTATGTATGACAACCATGGAGTTATGTTTCAATAATTTATGTCGGAACTTCCCGAGCAGTCAAAATCAATATTAGTGAAACCCAAACCAATACACAGGAAACCATTACTGGTACAGGAGAAATTCTATCAGCTCTGGAAGAATAGTCTGGTAAAGTCCAATACAATAGGTTATTCCTGAATTATATATAGCGTAGCCCCTAGAGCGAGTAGGTTTAAACAAAGGTTTGCTCTGGTTTGGGGGGGCGGCTGTAAGTCACAAAAAGTAAAAGCCCATAAAACATGTACCGGTTTCTTAACTGGGAATTCTATGTAGTATATTAATTAAAGAAAAAAAAACAGAAGATGAACTTCAGCTATCAGACAACGAAGCTCTCCAAGAACTATCATCTGAGGCAGTATTTTATGTCAACACTGTGAATACCAGTGAGATTGTAATGTAAATTAACATTATTGTATGACAATGATTTTAAATGTTTGTTAGCCATAAGTATTGTTAGGAAATAAGTTTACACGGCCTCAGTGAAACTGACAATAGAAATGGGTAACAATGAACCGAGCGGTTGAGTTGTTTATCACTAAGAAGAGACAAACAAATGACGTCAGGGTAGCGTGCCTTTCTTTAGAAATGGAGGGAATATCTTCCCTAGAGCATATGCGCTAGTAATTGTGATTGGCTGGCAAAACAGACGCTAATGTTGGCGCGATTTGTTAACCTTTAGCAGCTCTATTATAATGTTTGAGCATTTCGGGGAGGAGTATATATTCTCGTGCCATAAGCATGTTTCACGGCATTTCGCCTAGGATCTGCGAGGAGAGCACATCGAGGGAGTCGCCAGGAGAAGAGGAAACCGACTACCGGCGAACTTTTGCGAGGGACTGCGGGGAGTTGCAGCCGCTTCGCCGGACGACACCCTCGACTGCCGCGCATCGCGCAGACGCTGGTCCTTGACCCACTGCTTTAGGTAAGGAAATTTGCAGTCTAGCTGGACAGGTTATCAAGGCTACAGCCAACGGTGTTCACACCGGCAAACTAGGCGCCCTTCTTGGGTTGAGCCCTCTGGTGACCGCGCTTTTCAGCATCCACTAGCTGCCACTTTTTCTCTCTTTATCTCTATCTTTCCTCTGTTACTATTAGTTCCTACGCCCTCTAATAGGCCCCTAATCATAAGCTTTTACTCTTGAACATTTCCTCTTATAGCAGATAAACCCAAGAAGGCCATCGAGCAGTAGGTCCTTCAAGCCTGCTATCTACCTTTTTAAAGGTCAGTGGCAGGCTAACCTATAGTGCATCGCGGCCTTTTTTAAGGCAGGTGACTGCATACCCGACTTCCTCTCTCTCTCTCTCTCTCTCTCTCTCTCTCTCTCTCTCTCAAAAATGGTAGGTATCAGAGGTAACACAGCGAGGACCGCTTCTAAGAAGGAACGGGACGTGACCGCAACACCAGGGACCAGCGGCCTTCAGGCACCAGCGCCACAGCAGCCAACGGCCGGCACATCCGGCATGGAACCGCCCAAGAATGGCAACCCGCCACCCGAAGACCAACAGCACCACAGCGCCACCTAAGGGGACAGATCGCACTGCAACCAATGCTTACATGAACAGGTAACGCAACGACGTACCAAAAGTATTTCTGGCGGACTACTGCAGCAGCAGTGTACCGGCACTCCTCAGAGACTATGGCATGATATACAAACCAGGGCCCTACAGAGCAGCTTTCAGCGAAGGCTATCACGGCTTTCAGTTTGCAACACTGAATGATTATAACAACTTCACCAGGTTCTGCAAGAGCAAAAGTGTTCCCTTTCACTTTACAGAACCAACAAATGCAGGGACCTTCAAGGTCGTGATTAAAGGTCTCTTTCCAAGTGCAGACCCGGCGGAAATTAAGCAGGAGCTAGAAGCAATGGGACTAGAGCCTCTCAAAGTCAGCAAACTTTTCTCCTTCAGAACCAGGACACACGTCCCCATGTTTCTCGTCGAACAAGCCACCATAGAATCTTCGGAGGCCCTCAGGCGACTCGTGGACATTTTCCACTACAAGATCAAAGTAGAACCTTACAGACCGCCCAACGGCCCGCCACAGTGTGGGAAGTGCCTCAGATTTCGACATCTCGCCCGAAACTGTGAGGCCCCACAAGTCTGCTCAGTCTGTGCAGGCCACCATCATCGCTCAAATTGCACAAACAGCATCAAATAGTGCGCCCTATGTGAGATGCAAGGGCACGGAGCCAGGTGGAGGGGATGCCAGGCATATCTGAGACTCGCCCATCCAAACACCCGACCAGCACCACGCACCATTCCCCCTCGCATGAGAGGGATTGTAACCGACGAAAGAGGAACTTATGCAGATGTCGCCGTAGGGAGACATAATACAGCATCGAGCAGCATAGAGCAGCCAGCAAGCGCAGAGACACGCCCAGCATCACAAGCGAGCCAATCAGCACACTCGCAAGCCACAGCAAGGCCCCAACAGAACTTCAGAGGCCCCGCGAGCAGCGGATCAGCAGCAAGAGCCCAAGCAACTCAAACCAACACAGCCTCAGGCAACAGGAACCCTGAACTTCCCACGGGCTCCGCGCAAGAAACGCAGGAGTACCTAGCCAATCAAGACCTGAGAGAAGAACGCCTCAGAGAATGGTACCCAAAACATTTTGCAACCATCAAAGAAGGTCAACACGCGCTAAAGGTCAAAGAAACAACAAAAGCCAAGTTTTTCCAATTAGATGGAGGGAACCTCATGGAAGGCTACGAACTCATAAACAACATGCACCAGCGCCTCTACGACACTGAGTCACTTGGAAACGGCGAGCAGCAACAAAACCACGCAATGAACTTCATGGAAGGCCTCGCTGATCTGCTGCATCAACTACAACACTCGCCCACGCAGCTCTGGACGCCCAGGAAGGCACCAAAGTAAGAAGAAGAGAAAGGGGAAAAAAGAGAGAGAACCGCCCCCCCCAAACAATAACAAAAAATGGCGAACTCTAATGTACACACAGCACACACACAGAATCATATAATGGAACAGCCACGGAGCCAGACACAGACTCAGGGAACTGAAACACTACGTATACAATCACTGCATAACCATAGCACTGTTAAATAAAACACTTTTAACCCCCAAAACCAAATTCACCATATCCGGGTACAAAATATACAGAACTGATAGGCCGGACGGAAAACCGCACGGAGGAACAGCGATAGTGGTCCAAGAGAACCTTGCGCACACACCGCCAAACCCCCAACTTAACCGAAACAGAAGCCACAGCAATCTCGACAGACATACACAACTCAAGGGTAACTCTAGTAAGCATTTATTCCTCATGAACACACCTAAACGTCTGACTTAGACGCACTTCTTCAGCTAGATCACACAGTTGTAGCGGTAGGTGACCTTAACGCTAAACACCCAGCCTGGGGATGCAGCTTAGCAAACACTGAGGGGAATGCCTTATACGCCCATATGCTATCCAATGATTACATAATAGATCTCCCAGGGCAACCAACACACATACCACAGCAAGCAAATCACACACCCTCGGCATTGTCCTGTTCAAATACATCACGTTTAACTACCAGATTAATGTTATCGACACCCTAGCCTCTGATCACTTTGCTGTACAGATAGACATAGAAGCACGACCTGTGTTCCACCCTCCACCAACTCGCATGAACTTCAACCCAGCTAACTGGGATAGCTTCTCAGAAGTCTTGGACACAGAACTCACGCTAGCCCCGACACCGACAAGCCAACTCTCAGTAGAACAAGCAGCGGAAGCCGTAGAAAACGCATTACAACGGGCGATAAAAGTGTCAGTCCCAATAAAGCAACCAGCAAAACACGACCTACCTACCGGATGTAATCGCGCTAATGCATGAGAGAGATCACGAACGACGCAGATGGCAGCGCACACGAGACCTAGTTCACAGAGTTAACATGTATACACTAAACAGTGCCATTAAAACGCACATCAACGCGCAGGCCAGGCAGCAATGGGAAAATACCCTCGAACGACTAAAAATCTGGGAACGCCAACGTTTGGTAGCTCGTCAGGGCACTAAAAAGACAGCCCATAAACATACCACCGCTAAAAACACAGAATAACACATACGCGGAGAGCGCCGAAGACAAAGCCGACCTCCTGGCGGACACACTCCAACAGACATGCACACCGAATGCTAGCCAACAGGACCCAGAATTCTATGACAATCTGCAAAGAGGCCTGCAGCACACACTGTCCACCCCTGCGCATAATCAATGCAGAAAAACCAACCCTGGAGAGCTAAAGTGGATTATAAGGCATCTTAAAGACTACAAGGCCCCTGGCCTGGACGAAATACCATATTTGGTACTTAAGCAACTAACGCCCAAAGCACTTACTCTCATAAGCGACATAAGTAACTATTACCTACAAAAGGGATATTTTCCGAAATGTTGGAAACAGGCAAATGTGCTCATGTTTCCAAAACCAGGCAAAGACAGGGTGGATCCAGGCAACTATAGACCAATTAGTCTGCTCAAAACCACCAGTAAAGTAGTGGAGAAGGTCATTCAGAAACGCTTGACAACACTCATAATCAAACACGACATACTAATTAACGAACAATTCGGCTTTCGCGCATATCATTCGACCACATTACAATTAACAAGAACTATCGAGCACATAACCCGAGGCTTCAATGAAAATAAATCGACTGGAGTACTGTTCCTGGATGTGCAGCGCGCTTTTGATACCGTATACCATGCAGACCTTATTAGAAAGCTAAAAGACCTTAACTTTAATGATGTAATGATCAAACTCATCGCCCACTACCTGACTGGAAGAACATTCGTGGTCACCAACGAAGGAAGATGCTCGGACCCCCGGGAAATACAAGCCGGGGTCCCTCAAGGTAGCCTGCTGGGACCCGTGCTCTTCAACATCTTTGTCAACGACATCCCAAAAAGCACTGGCACGCAGTTATCCATATACGCAGATGACACAGCCATTTCTGCACAGTCCTGGAAACCCGGGATGATTGTGCAGAAACTGCAAAACTAAACGGACCTGGAGCCGTGGCTGACCAAATGGAGAGTTAAAGTAAACTCAACCAAATCACAAGCAGTACTCTTCATGAGGAGAACTAAACACTACAACAAAACCATTTCCCTAACACTATTTACCGACAACATACACTGGGCAAATAAAGCCAAGTACCTAGGGGTAACACTAGACTCGAAGCTCACATTTGCAGAACACACTGCGGAAATTAGACGTAGAGCAAACCAACAACTAGGCGCATTATATACTATTCTAAACCGAAAAAGCCAGTGAGCCGACACATGGGTCTAACACTTTACAAAAGCCTAATTAGGCCAGTCATGCCATACGCCGCACCAGCGTGGGGCCACTGTGCCCAGACGCACATTAAAAACCTACAGGTTCTACAAAATAAAGCCCTCAGAATAATTGCGAAGGTACCATAAGCAGTCCCATTGGACTTACTCCACGAAGACACCAAAATGCACAATATAGAAGAATTTATCAAGAAGCTCGAGCCGACATGTACAAACGGGCCCAAAGCAACCGAAACCCTACCATCCGCGACCTAGGTCAATATGACATAACCACAGACAAGCACAAACGGCCACTATCGCTGTTCGACAGGAAAATCCCCCTAAACCGCCATTCCGCTGATGACGACGCAGCCATCATTGAGTATATCAACAACCTAGTGCCACCATGAGACCATACAGATGCCTTGAAGTCCCCGGGCGGATGACATCCCCTCCCGGGGCGGACCGGGGTGAGAGGGCAGCCACATACTACCACGACCATGGCACCCACCAGGACACGAGCGGCATGTACAGAAGAGGAACCAACTTACAGCACACTGCCTTCTAAGGCAGACCTGTAGAACGGTAGCTCCTGCAGCTCCAGCTGCGCCTTTTTTAAGGTTGCCTGGTAGCAACAGGGAATTAAAAAACAAAAAAAATAATAAATAAACCTAAAAAAAACCATAGTAAATCGTAGTGATAAATATAACAAATATATATTTTGTGTAAATAAGATCCCTACCACCTCCTATTGTACATTCCTTTTCCCCCCTTCTTTCTTACAGGACCGTCAGCAACGCGCTGAGGAAGATGAACTCCCTCGGCTCACTCTCCAGGCCGAAGCCAATATAAAACGTACGTATTTAACTTCAATTACTTAGCATGAGCATGACTACCACTACTAACCATAGGTTCCTGGTCTGGGCTATGCCAAGGCCAGTACCTAACCTCCACTGTCTGCATACTACATTGTATGCAGGCGCCTTTTTAGTAATCACCCACTAACATTCGGTTTGCTTCGGCGGTACCGGACACCACCTTTCCTTCGATTTTCCCTTCCATCACCGTAGAGTAGTTAGTGCATGGTAGGGGAGGCGATGTATATCCCTTTCGGATGATCGTCACCTGGTGTGGCGGAGGCGGGCCACACCAAAAAAAATGTTTCACGCAGTTCTAAAGAATCATTCACGAGATACACGTCGCGCAGTTCTAAAGAATCATTCATGAGATGCAAGTGTCGCGCAGTTCTAAAGAATCATTCGTGAGGTGCACGTCGTACAGTTTGAAAGAATCTCTCGCGTCGTAAAGTTAGTTACAAAATGTGAAGTACGCGGCAACTAATACGACAGTAATTACATTTGGAAATACCACAGTTTCAGTCAGGCGTGTATAAAGATTAAAGATGTGAATTATTAATTAATTGAGACGCAATAAAAGTGTAAAAACAAATTCTTTTATTGGTGTTATCTTTTACTAATAACTCATTTCCGTTTACACGCCCTGCTTAGAGATATTTGCTCGACTGAGACTGAGATAGCTAGTCGGAGGACAAAGAACCCAAATTTAAATATAATAAAACAATAACAGGCAACCAGCAAATAAGATAACACGAGCCGATTACCGCGACACATCCCAGACCAATGCAAATAGTTTAATAATAAAATCTGGAAAATAGTCTGCCTAAATTTTCAAAATAAAAAGTACTAGTAAAGAATCTGATGGCATATTAAAGCTAAAGAACACTCAGTTGCAAATAAAACATGATAAAAACTTTGGGACTATAAAATTAAATTGAATTTTATTTATGACAGCTCTTTAACTATTTTGGTCCTTAGCATGTCATCCTGTATTGGGCGTGAAAGACTCCTAATTTTGCTCAGAGGCCTCTATTAGGTTTGAGGTTGTTTTACGTATCGTAAATCTACGACACGAGAACACCGGCTTTACTTACCTTCCGAAGGAAGCCATGCTAAGTATTTTTACGCACGAAAAAATCCATCGCCCTCCGCCTGGTTTGAACCCGCAACCTGGGGAACTAGAGGCCAGTATGGAATTTTGAGACTATGGATGCAACAGAACCTAAAATGGGAAACACGTAAATGACCTAGCCAAAAATTTAAATTCAAGCACATGTGTGATAAGAACTTTGTCATGCTACACAGTCAAAGAAAGGTATCAGAAAGACACCTTTTGTAACTGTGCATTCTTTACTAAGATATGGTGTCATTTTATGGGGAAATTCACCACCGCAAAACAAATATCTATAATCCAAAAAAGAATCATCAGAACAGCAACAGGAACTAAAATAAGACATTCATGTAGACCATCATTCAAAGAAGAAGAAATTTTACCATTGTCTTGTATTTACATAACAGATTTACTTTTATTTGCAAAACGAAATAGTTCATTCTTTCAGATAAAGACAGAGATACGCACCACACACACACACACACACACACACACACACACACACACACACTATCAGCAAATACAAAAATAATGGAAAATGCAGTACTTCAGACAGCCATAAAATTGTTTAATGCATTGTCAAATGAAATTTAAGACGAAGGAAAGATAAAACCTTTTAAAACAAGAACTAAGCAGTGTTTATTAGATAATTGTTACGTGGTACGTCCAGAAAGTAAGTTCCGTTTGGTAATAAAATTAAATTGTGTTCAGATACAGAAAAATTATTTATTGCACAAAATTCTACAACTCTTAAACTACTTTTCCACATAAATGTCGAACTTTTGCAGGCATTTGTCATAGCGTGGCACAAGTTTTTGTATACCTTCTTCAAAGAAGTTTGCCGCCTGTGTCTTCAACCAGTTGGAAACATTTTCTTTCAGCTCTTCGTCATTGTTGAAGTGTTGACCGCCAAGGAAAGACTTGAGATGTAAGAACAGATGAAAGTCGCTAGGAGCGAGGTCAGGGCTGTACGGAGGATGGTCAAACACGTCCCAGCCAAATCCCTATAGGAGGTTTTGCGTCACATTTGCAGTGTGTGGTCGTGCGTTGTCGTGAAGAAAAACAACACCTTTTGACAGCAATCCTCGGCGCTTATTCAGTATTGCGCGGCGCAATTTCCTAAGTGTCTCGTAATAAACATCTGCTTTGATTGTTTGACCACGCGGTAAGAAATCAATGAGTAAGATGCCTTTCCAGTTCAAGAACACTGTGCACGTCATTTTTCGAGGTGTCAAGATTTGTTTCGTTTTAACCTTTGCTGGGGATGAAGTGTGCCTCCATTCCATTGATTGCCGCTTACCGGTTTGTTTTGTGTTGCTCAGTAAGAATCTTTGGTACCCAACGAGAGCAAAGTTTACGAAATTTCAGTTTTTCGGTCACAATTTCATGAATTAGTGATCGTGAGATTTGCGGAAATTCCATAGCGAGAGCACTAATTGTAAACTTGTGGTTTTCCTGGATCTTGTCATCAATCGCGTGAACCAGTTCTTCTGTAACCAAAGATGGACGCCCACTTCGTTCTTCATCGTGCACTTCACTACGTCCTTCATTGAACTATCGGACCCATCTTCTCACCATTGAATCTATCATCGCATTTTGTCCGTAAACTTCGCAAATTTGCCGATAAATTTCAATTAGTTTCACTTTCCTAGCATTCAGAAAACGAATCACAGATCTGATTTCACAAGCGGCGGGATTTTCAATCAACACCGACATTGTAAACAAGCACAACAAAGCGTACGTGGCTGACAGCGATCTCAAAATTGCGCACGTTTCTTCTCCTCTATACAGAGCGTCTACCGCGCATGTGCGGAACTGCGATAACAGCGCTGCAGCGGAGAGAAGTTGAAACGGAACTTACTTTCTGGACGTACCTCGTATTATGCTGTAAATCAATATCTTTGTAAGTGTTGTGTAATTTTTATTAATGTGTATTGTATTAAGCTAAAGTGCTCTATATCACATGTACAAAAGTACAATATTGAACAAAAGAGAAGGAATATACAGCACAATACGATTGTTTTACTTTGTGCCGGTCTAGGGCATTACACCTAGGGTTACCAGACATGTCCTCTTTTTTGGATCCAAAAAATGGTCCGTGCGGGTTTTTAGGAAAATGCGGAAATCCTCTTTTTTAGTTATACAGCTGCTTCAGCTTGAAAGTGCGGAAGTACGACTCCCCGATCTCTCACAATAGCAAATTCTAATGAATTTAACCCTTTTTCCAATAATGTGATATTTTTTTATAGGCTCTTCACTTTTCTATGTCGCCGCTGCGCCGAGCTTAAGTTAGATTTCAGAGCAACTGAAATAGCTGGCGTGGCAATTATCCTGAAATACGGGCTGCGAGGTGGCCAGTTAAAAGCATCAGTATGCAACAATGCAAGATACCTCGATTCGGCTTGTAGAATGAATATTTCTATTTTCTACTGTTCTACTCTCAGTTGCTTGTTGTGAAGTGAACCAGTGTTAATGTTTAATCGAACTCATGCTAAAACGCAAATGTGTCTTTAGTAACGAATTACAAAAGCGATTTCTCAACTTCAGGCCGGGAAGAATCAACTCCGAGGCAGAATGTCTTATCTGTCCACCTGGTAAATTCGTTTGGGTCGCTAATAAGGGTACGATTTATTATCTTGCGGCCGTTTGTACGTCAATACAGGATTATGAGATTGGAAATTTGCCTATAATAGTTCAGCTTTTGTTGTACTCAATAACTTATAATGTGGACAATTATTATTTTGCAGGGGGCTAGACTTAGAAGCTCACCAAAACAATGGTAAACACAAAACGCGGGTTCGTACTGTTGCAACTTCGTCCAACGTTGACGACGTTTTATGCAAAAAAACAATTCTAAATTTAGTGGTCTGGTCCATGCAGCTGAAGTCACTTTATCTTTTCAACGGTCAAACACCATCAAAGTTTTAAATCAAAGGACTGTACAGGAAAACTCAGAAAGTGTTATTCAAAGACCATTCCATATTGCTAAACAAATGGCATGTGCTTGCAATAAAACAGAAGCAATTATTAACTTTCACTGTCATCTCATTCTATTAATGTGTCTGTTGACGTTTTAAAGGGTATTTCATGTTTTGATGTTGCAACAGACGGCAGTAACCATATTTCCGTGAAACTTGTTCCAATTCTAGTTCAATACTATGACGTTAAATCAGGGGAAATTCAAAGCTGATAGAACTTAAAAGCACTCCAAATGAAAAATATGAAACGATTGCATCTTACATATGTGATACAGTAGAGGCAATGATAACAAATTTGTTGCTTTTTTCCGGTGACAATACGAATGCAAAGTTTGGTGGAACTAGTGGAATTGGTAAGAGGTCGGGAAATAATGTTTTCGCCCACTTGAAAAACAATTTAAATGACAGATTGATAGGAGTCTACTGACCTGCTCATGTTTTACTGTGTTCAACATAGTATTGATGCAGGGCTCACATTAGAAGTTGATTCCATAGTATTAAAAATATTTAATTATTTTTCTATTTACAAATTATGCACTGAAAGTCTTAAGGACATTGGTGATTTTGTAGATGTACAATATAGGCCACTATTGAGTCATTCTAAGACTAGGTGGCTGTCAATTTTCCCTTGTGTTACAAGACTAATTGCACTGTATCCTGCACTCAAATCATATTTCATTTCTCAGGATGAAATTCCAATTTTTATTAGTCTTTTTGTAAGATGAGTTTAGTGAAACACGATTATCGTTTGCTCATTCTCTTATGTCATTATTTCACTATGATAGTTTAGCCCTAGAAAAAGAGAAAAAGTCACGTGTAGAAATGATATATGTTCTTGAAGAAAGACAAATCCAGAATTTGAAATCCTTGAACATAAGAGAAATTTTGAGAAAAAAGAGGCATGAGGGTTATGATTCTAAATGAAATATGCAAGAAGGAGAAATAGCACGTGTGTATGATGTAACAATTAAATAGCTTAATAAATGGTTGGTTTAGCATCAAGGGTTTTTGGTGTTTACAGATGGGTATGAAGAATTTTCCAAACTGGGAAGATGTGGAACAAACAATTCTGTATCGAAATGATAAGCTTAATATTAAAATAGATTATATAAAGTGCTTTGACCAGTCTGCAGTTTTTAGAAGTTTTTGACGAACCAGGCAAGTGTTAATGGAGGAGACCAGTTGTCAAATGCCATCTGGTGTAAATATTCCCTACAGACAAAGAATGTTCCTTGTTCCTCAGAGCTACTAAAAATTGCAGAGTTTTTCTTTGGTATTCCTAATCACAATGCTAGTGTAGAAAGGAGTGCTTCACTAGTCAACAGTTAGTGGGCCAGAAATAGAAATACACTCAGTGTTGAGTCGGTTAAGGGAGTTATAGGTGTGCAATATAATTATAAGGATTTCCCGTGTGCACAGTTTTATGATTGTTTGTTGCAAAACAAGAAATGGCTTTCAGAAATTGGGTCATCAAATAAATCAGTACTTCAGAGAATAATGATATAGATAAAGATGACTAGTACTAATGGTGATTTTGTTATAATTTGTATTATTCAAATTGCCACGCATTATTGTGACGTTGTATGATTAAATACATTGATATTAAATACACTCTATTATATATGTTTCAGTTGCAAATTGTTCAGTATACACAGTATAAATATTTCGACATTCTGCTCTACTTGTATCTTCCACAGCGATGACGATGATGTCATTGTATGTAAAACACTAGGTCAACAGATGTCACTACATGTCATACGCTTGACTAACGCAATGCTGGCAACATATGAATAATGCCACCAAAGCGCCGCAACTGCGGAAACGACCACAGGGCGTAGCTGAGGGATCTTATATAATCTTAGGTTTATGAATTCACGGAAAGTTAGGTTTAGGTTATTTTTTATATAAGTTTAGGTTTTATATATATATATATATATATATATATATATATATATATATATATATATATATATATATATAACCTTGTTACAGTTTGTTACCAGTGGCTACATTAAAGCACGCGAGCGAAGCGAGCGTTCCTAAGCTTAGGAAGGGATGTTAGGTTAGGTTTAGTTTTTTTTATATAAGCTTACCTTTCTGAATTCACGGATTTAACATGCGCTTGCAGATAGCTCTCCCGAAGGTAAACGAACAGAGCGAATGTCGTGACCTCTGCATGCTGATTGCTGAGGCTTGAAACTAAACTAAGATGGAAGTCAGCTGATAAAATAGCAATGCCGAAAATATAAAAATAAAGCTAAATTTTCGTATCAACGAACAATTGTGTAAATGTAGGAGTTTATAGTGATACCTTATTAAATATTGAGTACCAAATAACGCGCATTCAATGTTTAAAACTGGAACATGACCTGAAAACCTAGTAAGGTAGAAGACAGGATATGAATCGAAAGTTTAATTGGTTTTAATGAAGAATTGAAATATATATAGCGAAAACAAGGGAACCTTAAATATAAAGTATGTTAAGGTGTTAAAATGTGTTCGAATTAGGGACTGTATTTCGAAAAGTTTGTTTTTGTGGATTGCACACAATTATATCGTAAAACGAACATGAGAACTCATGCTCAAAGGTTATGTCTGATACTTATTTCAATTTTGAATGTGATGTAATGATAATAGTTTGGGATCCATAGTTTGATTTTGGATGTGTATTAGTGTTGTGCTCAAACACTATTTCCTGCTGTTATACCAAATAAATAATTGCAAAATAACTTAAAGCATTTCATAAACAGAAAATTCTCCATATGTACTGTGTATCTTTGGGAATTTTTTGTCAATCTGGGTAACTCGGTTAAGCGCTGGCCTTGGAAGCACAAATAGTTACATAAAACTTGTGTATTACCACATTATTGCTGAATGATTTCTACATATCGAAATGTCAGCTACCATATTTATGACAAAACACCCAACTTAAATTATATAAATGTATAATATGTATTGCATGGCAAAATATCTGCTGAAATAGTTATTCTTTTTTAAGTATCTATTATTTACATACACCTCATTTGTAAAGTCATAGTGGGAGCTGCCTTGTAAAACAACTTCTTGCTTTCATTACTTGATAGTATTGAGTAATACTATCTCTGTTTTAAATGTTGTCTCATATTCACACTTCTAGTTGGGCAGCACTATGGCCTCTCACAAAAAAAGCCTGGATTCACTCCTAGGGATCAGAGGTGGGATTTGTGGTAGATAAAATGGCACTTAGAATGAATGCTCTCTGGTTTTCCCCACCATAATTCCATCACTTGCACCATCTTCATCATTGTCATCCCCCCTGCCACCAGTCTCCAATCTCTGTAAACAAAAGGGACATTAAAATTAAAAATACTATGGAGGACAGAGAGCAATACTAATGAACGAGTGTCTCCCAAATTTATAAACCAGTATGTGCTGTTACATTCTTTCTGCAGTCAACATATGAAAAAACAATTAATACTGGCACACTAAACTACATGTTAAAGTGATTGACAATTATGATGGGTGGGTGTGATATGGTTAAACACAGAGACATGGCATTCACATATTTAATAATACTGCATAATACATTTGTATGGTATTTTAAGGAACATGTGCCTACATTAATATACATTTGAATGGCCTACCCAATTAAAATGTCCATTAAATTCTAACCTCTTGAATGTCTGCTATTACAATCTATTGGAGTGATCTTATAGGTAATTGTAATTGCACTTAGTCACTTATGCATACACAAAGCCAGTTCTAGTTAATAAAACTTACAGTTATTGAATAGAAAATACACTTTGATTCCTTTTCCTGGGAAAGGTTCTATATATAACACTTGATATAACACAGTAGAGGTCCTACAGAACATGGGAACCTTAAATTTATTGTCAGGTCATATGGGAAAAAAATCAAATTGAGCCCATACAGTGATGTTTGTTTGTGTTTGTTCATTTGGCTCCACTGTGAGCAATGCTCAGGGAAATTGAACACATCAATTATGAAGTATGCAGAGTAAGTAGGAATATACCCAACGCCAAGAACAGCCTTTGGGGGGGGATGCTGCCCACCCCATCATGCATTATCTAAGAGAGAAATTTGTAAACCATCACCATTTCAACAGTAAACCTCTCGACACGCATTACAGTAGGACAACAATAGCAAATAAGTGTTAATCACCATCACATGCAATCTGCCCTGCATAAAGTGCTTACATGAGGTTGATACTATTATGATGATTAATTCACTTTGAATAAGCTCAAAATTATAACTTTATACTTATGTTATGCTTAAATTTCAATTTCCCATGTAATTTCTATTACCTTGAAGACATGTTTGAGAAAGACATCACTTGAAACGAGAAATTCTCATTATTATTGCATGGGTATTATTTGGGAGGACAGTATACAGGGTGGAAGGTACTGCTTGAACCGTACGTTAATCATGGATTCTATATAATGAGTAGTGCAAATATGTCCAATACGATTATTGTCATTAAACCTACAAAAATGAAACATAGTGATGTTCCTTGTGCCTGTGTCTATTTGTCTATTAGCCATTTTATTACAGTTCAAACAATACCTTTCACCCTGTATAAGAAAACATTTAGAAGATGGTGGAGTTTGCATATATATAAAACATTATAACATATAAAACTGGGATGCAACAGATCCATCTATCCCATTGACTAACAATTATACAATCACTGTGTGCTACCGGTATTCCTACTACTTTATATCCAGCAATAGTATTTACATGGTAGCTTAAGTATTTAAAGTCCAATATCAAACCTGCTATGTCTGTAGAGACTGGCACTGTAGCAAGATGACAATATCACAAAAGACATGTCAGGAATGGGGAGGAATATAATTTCCTCTGCTTCCTCACCATGTGTGTTCAACTACAAGTCGACAGACAACCAAGGAATTATTGCACTTTCCTTCTACATGTGTTCAAACAAGCATTATACAAACTTATGCAACTCAACTAGGTGAAGTAGCACACAAAAGCTGAAATGGCAACTCTGTACTCTCTAGACTACTTCATTATCACCATTTGGAAATGGAAGAAAGGAATTTCAGTTACAGTTGCATCCATGTGATAACTCTGCATAGACCAGCAGCAGAAGACTAGTCATGATGTACAATCAGAAAAGCAGCAGAACAAATTCAGCACACCAGAAAAATCTTGGCACTACCCTTCTCTAACTACTCAGTGATTGGTGCAAATCCACTACTGAGCTGCACCGCTAACTGGTTACATTCTTCATGATTGGGCTTTTTAAAACGTGAAGGTAATTTCATAGTTTTCTTTTTTGTAGAGTAAAACATGACGTTTCTCTGTGGACATACCTTTTTGTTAGCTGGCTCTTTTAAAGTTCCAGCTTGGCAAATGAAATCTGCTGTATGTTCTTGTGTTTGCTCTGCATTTTTCACCACTATCTCAAGAGGAGCGGCCCATTTGTGTAAGGCAAAAAGCCCAGCTTCTGTTTTTATGCCATCTATAATTTTCATTAGCCTTTCTGCTTCATGTTTCTTCTTTAACTCTAAGTCATCTACTTTCCTCCTTGTTGACAGCTCCTTGGCAAGAAATTCTGCATTTTCAATGGGTAGATGCGCTTCAGTATTTATTTCAGGCTCCTTATTTTGGAGGCATGCAAGTACAGGCTTATATGCTTGGCATACTAAATGAATATGTTTACACATATTCCACAGGACAGCAGAATCTGTACATGTGCATTTTCCATTTTCCTCTGTTGCTTAAATTTACCAGTTACACAAGATTATACAAAATTCCTTCCGAATGAAGCGGATTTCACAAGCTATTCCCAGAAAATTAAAAATAAACGTTTTATTTTTCATGTAAATATCTTGAATACAATGGCATTTTAATCAAAATCGTTTGAGTCATTTTTCAAAAAAGAAATCGAGAATTCTTCCGTGTAAAGGGTTATTTTGGGTGGGGAATTTTCTTGAAAATCTTTGTGTCGCAACTTTGGAAGGTACTTAACTTAAACCGATTTGTACTATGTATGTACAAATTCCTGCTTTGAAACGCATGGCTTTATGTATTCACTTTCAATTGCCAGTCGAAATGCGCGCGCCAACGTCCTACGTTACGTATTTGACCACAGCCAATGGGAGCAAAATGTGGCGGAATGGACTACCTTCCCCCTTAAACTGGAATGCTCCCTTAAGATCGTTCGCTTTCGTTCATTTTCGGCATTCGCTCGAACTTCGTCGGGCAACTTCGGGAGAGCTATCTGCAATAGGGTTGGGAATTGCGATTCTTTTGCAGTAATCGATTCATACTTGACTGCCGCCTATTCTCACTCACAATTCTTATATGAACCGTCCCCCGTTTGTACTTTGCAGTTTGCAGACAAAATGCTCAATCAGTAGTTTGTTGTTACGATGAGGGTTATGATCTTTTTTCTTTCACGTAAAAAAGACAATGTATGTAAAAATGCTTTCCGCGCTATTTTGGGTAATACACTTGGAGTTTCCTGAATTTGTCAATGAAACCATCCTGTGATTCCACTTAAGTTGCGATTACATAAGCTATAATGCAAAGTAATTATGAAGACATTATTATTATAATATTCTTCTTCATTTCGATGATTAGGCATTCCACCTGCCTTCGCATTCTTTACTCCCATCTTTTCCTGGGGTGTCTGATGTCTCTTTTTCCTGACGATTTGTACTTATTAATTAATAGTGGTATTCTTTCTTCAATCGTGTAGAGAAGTTCATATGATCTTTTCAATTAAATTAATTTTCTTCGATTTTATCATATAGTTTATAAATATTCAGTTCTATAATTTTATGTTTCATTTATTATTAGATCTAATTTAGTGCATCCTTAAGTTCTTCATAAAAAATCGTTTCCGCCCTCTGAAGTTTACCTTTGTCCGCTTTTTATTATTATTATTATTATTATTATTATTATTATTATTATTATTATTATTATTATTATTATTATTCGTCACCACTACCGCAGTTGCGCGGGCCAATAAGCTCTATAACTTTTAAAAATACGTGACCGTGCGTGCAGAAAATAATTTTTATATAAATTTTACATCGGCATATTCGAGGTACCATTAATGCATTAGAATTGGCTTAGTTATATCGATGCATGTTCCTATACTTTTAATGTAGATTATAGTATATAAATTAATGCTTTTCAATTATATAATTTTAAACACTTTAATATTTTAAAATCACAATGTTAATCAAACCAAGAATTCTAAAATTCTCTATTTTTCCTACATTTTGCATTTATTTTGGTATTGTATATTATAATATCTACTACACTGTAATCATGCAATACTGTGTATCAAATCTCCCAGTAGAGTACTGAAAATTACTTCAGTTGTTTATACCACATGCTGCAGCCTACGTTCATCCGTTGGCAATGCTTACGATTTATTTTACTGCGCTTTACAGCTATTTACACAATTTGTTTTTAAGAATTTATCTTTCTCGGCTGAACTCGGTACTCCTAGGTTATGACATCAGCATCTCAAAGAATCGTGTTGATCTACCAATTCATATTATGAATTCTAGCGATTTTTTAGACCTGTGTAATTCACTCAATACTTTGATCATTCCGGTGTACTACCAATCGACAGAACCTGGCAATACTTTTTTTTATGCGGTGGTTTTTTTATGCTGTTTTCGTATACCATGTTAAGCATCACAATGCTTGCCGCTTGGTAATTTCCTTGCTCATCATCGTACTCACTCGGCAACATTCGTCTGGGCTCGGCTTGGCAACCAAAGCGCAAGCGAGAATGAATCGAGAATGTCCTGATCGCGATTCTTTTTGAACGACGATTCATATACGATTCTTGCGATTCTTTCTGAACGACGATTCATGCACGATTCTTACGATTCTTTTTGAACGACGATTCATGTACGATTCTTACGATTCATGCTAAGACTGCCACGATTCATGCCATTCTTTCCTTGTAATCGTTCATATGAACGATTCGTTCATGAATCGCCCCATGTCTAATCTGCAAGCGCTTGTACGTATTTACGTTTCTGAATTCCTAAGCTCTCGTTTCTCGTTTACGGGAGGTTGGGTTAGGTTTAGTTTTTCTTTTTATATAGTTACGTTTCTGGTTCACGGGAGGTTAGGTTTAGTTTTTTTGTAATATATAAGTTTACGTTTCTTAATTCACGGAAGGTTAGCCTTAGGTTAGGTTTTTATTTATGTAAGCTTGCGTTACCACGGTTACAGTAAAGGAACTTTTTTATTTACCTAATAGAAATAAATATTACTATAACAAACGTTCGCAAAAGCAATAAAAAATTACAATTTTGGTGGATAGTGTTTCGTTTTTTCAGCGGAAACAAACGAAGAAGAAGAATTAGTAGTATCAACAGCGCATCCCATTTTAATTTAGGTTGGCAGTTCCCTCATTGCATGTGCTTGAGCGAAAACGAAAACATGGCTAAGTTTTCTTTGTTCATTACGCGATTTGCCTATAAAAGTAAAACACCTAAAAGGGGTGGGCACAAGCCATTGAAGAGATCACATCTACTTTTAAACTCACTTCTAGGTAACTTATTCGATTTCCTTTTGCGTTTTTCAGCTACTTCAACGAAGATACAAGAATGGCATATTCGCAAAATATTTTAATGCTGTGTGTGGTTGCAATAATGCAACTTAGGTAAACGTCGAGTAACCCATAACACTTTTGCAAATTTTTATATGAATCTAGAAATGTCCTCTGTTGTGAAGACTGTCATCTAGGGAATCTTAATTACACCCGAAATCGTCAAAAGATATATTGAGCCCGACGAAGGTTTACGGTTGGAAACATTTTATGCTTCACTCAAATTGAAAGTCATGCCACGCCGCTGGAGTTAGGTCCACTTCTTTACCATAATTATATACTATTTTAATATATGATCGAAAGTTGATTTCCTCACTACCAATTCTCCATTGCAATATTCCATCAACTCATTTCCTTCAGATAGTTTGGAGATTGCAGTTCCAATAGGAATTGTACTGTTTAGTCGCGGAGCCGCCATATTGCTTTCTGTGGAAGTTCACAACCAGAATCTTTTACAAGTTAAGTGCATGATTGAAATAGTTATGGTATTGTGTAAACCAGATTTAAAAATAAAATTATACATTGGCCAGAAGACGAATAGGACATCATTCCTTAATTATTAAAGCAGTAGTGCAAGAAATAACGGAGAATGCATCTGGTGTTTTCACAGGTTTGGTATAACATTTACCCGTAATTTAATGCTCTTGTAAATTAGGTTGCTGTTTTCCAGTTCTTGCAGAAACATAGAGCCATAAAACGTTTGTGAGTGATATAAATATACTTAAATCAATGTTTTCGTTTAATTAATAGGTTCTCACATTAACAGAAGTTGTGAAAGAAGACGAATAGTGAATTTAGGTTATGAATAACCTAATAATGGCATCGACTATAGTGCAAATCTAGGTAATATAAGAGAAACCTGCGTCCGAAAAGGCATTAAACACTTAATATTAATCATTAAATATAAATCATATATAACTCTTGGTAATTCTATGCGATGGCACTATTTACTATGGCTAGTATAGCGAAACTCTTCCCTGCGAAAATCCTTATATCGCGTATAAAAATGAATCAATTTTCCGTAATGCGTTATGAAATTGTTTAATTGTGGTGTAAGAGACTTGAAGTAGGGATTGAAGATTCATAAAAAATGGGGGGGGGGAGTATAGTATGGGAGCTTTGGAATTGAGGGCAATGAGAAAGCTGACAAACTTGCAAAGCAAGGAAGAACACAGCTGAAATCCAAACCAGAGCCATGTATAGGCAACCTAAGTGTTCCATTAAAGTGGCTATAACAAGCGGTGCAATAAAAAGCATACTCTTTGGCCTGGAAGAGAATTCCAGGAATTTGGTATGTGAAACTGTTTATCAAAGAACCATCCAAACCTCTAACTGACGGACTGAAATAAGGAATTTCTGCAAACGTGAATCATTCAAGTTTTAGATGTGCAGATCCCTCGGCTATGCCCTGTCGTCACTTCTCAGTTGCTGCTTTTGGCTACACTCCTCTCCTTCTAAAAAACATCCCTCGGCTATGCTTTGAGGCTGAGGGCCCTCAATCCCTCGGCTATGCCTTGAGGCTGAGTATCTTACCCGCTTTGGTGGCATTAGTTATTCATATGTTGCCAGCATTGCATTAGAGCTAGAGAACGACACAGAGTGACATCTGTAGGACTTATAAGACATTACTTCCATCGCTTACGGGGACCCGGAAGAGCAACTTACCCGTCTTTGCCATTGGGCATGCACCAGTGAGAACCCTCACATAAAGGAAGGTTTCAAGGCAACACAGACTGTAGGTTGTACAGGTCTGAAACTGAAACAGCCTGTCATATATAATGCTCATGTGAAGCGCTAGCATCAAGGATCTTTGGGAAACTTTTTATGGAACCAGAGGACTACTACCCCAACACACTATTGGGCCTGTATAATCTGGTGAGGGACACAGAACTAGTGTGAAGGGGTACAAACATTACAAGGTTAGCACAATAAGCCTTTAGACTGCAGTGCAACTGGAGTTTTATCAGACAGGCCGTAGTCCAGCAAAAAAAAGTATAAGGGTACAAGTTGGACTTGCTATACACATACACACAAGCATCTACATGGATATTTTTTACTTAGCTGTGATCAATACAGATAATAGACATCAATATAAGTTCAGATAGCTTATTTTCGCTACTGTTCCATATATGTCAATAGTCCTGCGATCAAACACTTAGGCCATTGAATGGATCTGTTATTTATAACGAACATCTTAACTCAGTTAAACATTTCAACACATTGGAACATGGCAAAATCAACAGAAATATGTTCTGTAACGAAAAAATTTCCGACATTGGCATCATACACATAGATTGCAACCAGTGCATTATGGGATCTTTCCTTGTATTGCCAACTTCATAATTCAAAACAGCCAAGGTGCACCTTCAAGTGGAGCAAACATCTGAAATGGAAAAGGATAAGCTTGATTTATGATCACGGAAGGTTAGGTCATTTCTTTTTTATATAAACTTAGGTTAATTAGGTTACACCAAACCATGCAAGTAAAGTGCACGTGTGCTCCTTAGCGGTGTTTATGGTTCACTACTTATTTAAGTTTTAGTTTCTCAAACATGGAAGGTTATGCTATGTTTAATTTGTTTCTTTACTAAACTTCGATTTCTGATTTCCAGGAGCAATAGGTTAGGTTAACTTTAGGTTATATATATAAACTTTGGTTTCTGATTCCCAGAAGCGATAGATTATATTTAGTTTTATATATATATGATATGATATGATATGATATGATATCTTTATTGAGTGTTGAGCTAATACAATCATTTGGGCATGATCAGCGTCGAGCCCTAGCTCCTTTTGCCGATCGTACCCAAGCTTCCGCATTTACAAGGCATGTGTGTTGAGTTAGCTTCATATCGCTAACGTTTCTCATTTAAATTCACTATACTGCTTACTGTTCTTGTCCCCTTCCCATCTCCTTCCCTTGCTTCCTCCGCCGTCTTAAATACTCCCTATCAGCGGGAAATGGGAACTATTAGATGCAATTTAAAGAATGTTTACTTGTTCCCCGCACTAATCGTCCATAACAACACTTGCTCGATCATACTAAGAAATGTACCTCTCCCCCCTAACCCTCTCGTATTTACCGTCCTTTATATCTAACTCATTCACTTCACGATTTCATAAAAAACTATCACTTGCCTATCAAAACCTTGTCTTTACTTTGTCTAATTTGTAGCTTTCTATACATTCTATAGTCACTCTCCCTGCCTATTCTATATACTTCCTCATTATTACTGCTTCTGTTTTCCCATATTTCTCACAGAACCTGCATTATTTCTATATGTATGGCACACTTTCCTACTCCATAAATCTATTTCTGGTGGCTCCTTTAACAGTCCCGCATTGTTTCTGTCCAAAATCCGTAGACTCCCATTGGGTGTTAACACAATAGTTTCTTCTTCCACCAATTCACCACTCTGAAACCCCGCCTCTGCCCTGCCCGCAATCATATCACGTGACGATTGAACTCCCTCCCTCCTCGATGATGCCACTTTCCAAACTTTGCCAGCTGTTGTCCATACATCACTCTGATCTGACGTCACTGCTTCGGCTCCTGATCTCTTCTCTGACTCAGCTATCTTCTTCCCACCAGCCCCACTTAGCAGTGACATAACTTCCATTTTCCTTATTTCGCCAGCTGATGCCCTTACGTCACTCTGATCTGACGTTCTGCCTGCGTCTTGGCCACGCCTACCCTCTAACACTGTCATCTTCTTTCCGCCAGCCGCACGTGCCGGTGACGTAACTTCCATATTTCTAACCTTATCCTCTGCTCTCCGATTGCTCTTTGGACTTCCTCTGCATTCCTTCTCTCTAGTCGCCGATGAATATCGCTGAATCACATCCTGCCCCTGCGATCTGCTGTTCCTTGTGTCACTTTCGTATCCCATCACCATACGCCCATCGACCCATAATCGTAGGTTCTTTATGAAGGCCCGTTTCCCTTCCATTCTTGCCAACCTCATTTGTTGTATTAGATCCTTCTTCAAGGCCCGTTGTTCCACCGATAAATCTCTATTTATAAAGATATTTGTTCCTTTTAGTAGCTTTGATTTCTTCAATACTTCATAAACAAACTGCACTGACGTAAATCTTGCAACTATCATTCTGGCTCCTCTTGATCTCCCCACTCTAAATGCTTCTCTAATCTCCCAGCCCTGTACCTTCAAACCAAGCTTTCCTTCTATAATCTCTCTGACCTCATCTACAGGCCATACTCCATTCCTTTCTTTCACTCCTGCTATAACCAAATTAAATCTTCAGTGTCTCTCTTCCAGCAGCTCAACTCTTCTTTTAACTTTCTGTACCTCATTTCGTATATCTTGCATTTCATTTATAATCTCTCCCTTAATATCTATTAGTTCCTTTTCCATTCCATTGAGTTTATTTCCTAATCTCTCATCCATATCTTTAATGTATGCAAATGTTTGTTCCACGACGTTTCGATCCCCATTTGGCCCAGGGTTAATTTCAACTCCACCAATTACCAATAGTGTACCTATTACACATGTGAGAAGAAACATGTTTACCATCTCTTCTACACCTTTGTTTGTTTTGAAATCCTTCCATTTTAATTTATTAAATACTCCAATTCTTGCTCTGTGCACCTCAATACCAATTCCCATGGTTACTTAAGCCCTTCTTTCTTCCATTCCAGGAGCTTCCTCCACACACATCCACTCTCTTCCACTGCTTGCTTAGCACTCATATATATATATATATATATATATATATATATATATATATATATATATATATAAACTTTGGTTTCTGATTCCCAGAAGCGATAGATTATATTTAGTTTTATTTATATATATATATATAAAATTTGGTTTCTGATTCCCGGGAGCAATAAGTTAGGTTAAGTCCTGTCTGGTTTGCACAAATTGTCTTTTGGAGTATAATGTGTTGTACTAATAGCTTTTTCCCAAAATCTGTGAGTAAACTCAGACATTTGGTGCTAACAGCTGTCCAATGTATTTTCTTAGTGTAAATCTCAAGTTAACGTTATTCATCCTTATACTGCAGTTTCTGTGTTTTCTGCCGTCATTTTGCTACATTTTCCTACGTTGGCTGCATTACTTTGCCAAATTTCGTTTCATTAATTTGGCAGAACTGCATCTAAATGTCAGCAGGCAACTTTTCAGGGCAGATGGGAGGACCCTTTCCATTAGTCGAGACATCCCCACTATGAATTGATTCCATAAGTATTATGTGTATTAGAGCCTTATTAATGTATACAGAATTTTATCCCATATTTTAATACATTGATGATGATAATTGGCATTTTTGTTCCATAAAAAGAAGTTTCACAATAATCAATCACACGCATCCCACCCAGTGCATTATGGGAACATTGCATGTGCCATTTTTCTGCTACCAACATTGGCGATCACAACATAACGGAAGGTGCTGGCAGAATATCTTAGTAGGTACTGAAAATTTATCATGACATGACTCAAATGGTAATGAAAATGGGAGGTTTCTTAAAGCTATGTAAGTACTGTTTTGGAAATGCACCAATTGACGATAACCAAATTAATTTCCACACATAGCACTAATACCACAAGATATTCTTTGGACTAATTGCCTAGATGTGTGTTTTAAATTTGTAAATTGACTTGTCATTTGTACCTCGCATTTCTAGTGTCAACAATGATCGCTATGCTTAACTAAGTGCTTTAACCTCAAAATGAGTAAGAGACGGGCTCAGGCTTTCAGGGCAGAATGACTCACAGTGACACCACCAGGGACTGAAATTTGTATGTTTAAACCTGGATTGAATTTAAATTAGTACGGGTTTGTGAGAGATTCAATGTTACTGAATTTACCAACAATGTTATGGTTCAGCATATTATACGTGAAGAGTTCCATCCACATACACAATAATGCTTTGGTTTTAAGGGCAGTGATAGAAATTTCAGGGCAACTAGAAACATTAATATTAATTCACTTCGCCTTTTGGGCTATAAAGTGTTATGAACTGAAATTTCAAGGAAGGAATTATGTACTTCAGTAGCAACAAGTCATCCTCCGTGGAATATTGGTACCGTGCTAGCCTCTAGTTCCCAAGGTTGCGGGTTCAAATCCGGTGGAGGGCGATGGATTTTTTCGGGCATAAAAATCCTTAGCATGGCTTCTTTCGGAAGGGAAGTATAGCCAGTGGTCCTGTGTCGTAGATTTACGGCACGTAAAAGAACCTCAAGCCTGATAAAGAGGCCTCTAAGCAAAATTACCGATCTTTCACGCCCAATATAGAATGGTACGCTAAGGACCATAGTAGTTAAAGAGCGTCCATCATTAAAACTCAATTTAATTTAATTTAGTAGCAACAGCAACTCAGCCTACAGCCTAACAATGTGCTACTTCACAATGAGTTCATATGCACACTAACCTAAACCTCTTCTTGCATTAATTGCTGGAATGAGAAATCTCGTGGATTACTATGACTTGCTATGGTTTTAATGTCCTATGCTTACCTGAGTAGCACAGAAATACACATAGGCTATCCTCAAAGCTGGGCATGTCATGAAAACCATTTGTACAGCAGGGAAAATAATTCAAATGTTTAGGATTATAGGTCATAGGTTATAAGTCATTACATTGTTGAAAGTGGAAATTCTGATAAATGTAAATAAATACTACATAGATGATATCGAAGCAAAGTTATAATCTGTTTCATGCATGCTGCCTTCTATTTGTTTTGAGGAAACCGCCCATGATTT
Source organism: Deroplatys truncata (assembly GCA_030765065.1). Taxonomy (NCBI): domain Eukaryota; kingdom Metazoa; phylum Arthropoda; class Insecta; order Mantodea; family Mantidae; genus Deroplatys; species Deroplatys truncata. The sequence goes on along the minus strand of CM060983.1, from coordinate 224,901,281 downwards.
CCATTTGAAGGGGGCTACTTGCTGAACATTTCTGGAATAAGTATCGGAAAGAAAGCATAATTATAAAGTGAAGGTGTGTTTGAAACTTTAAATGAATTACAATTACTCAGCCAAGTTTAAAGTATGTGCTGTCTGTCCAAGTTTAGCTGAGGCAAATGATTTTTATAATTCCTGACACACACTTTAAACATAAGAGTTACCTGTGCCATGCATTGTAAGACAGATAGAGACATATAAATATACATTACCACTGAATTTTGTGTTCATCTTTTAGAAAATTAATGTAATTTGAACTATAGAGATTTGTTAGTAAAATAAATAAGGATATTATGCAGATGTTAGAACTTATTGTTAGCCGTAGAAAGAGCAGAACTTCAGTCATTAATTCTGGTTGTTGCTACTTAGGTCATTTCCAATTAAAGTAACCTCTGTGCACATAGACTCACTAAACTTAAGGCTAACCTTGGATTAAATCTAGAAAACACAGGATCCCTTAGTTTCACTGTGGTTCACTATTGCCTGTCTCATCTTGTATATGTACCAGATTATCATACCAGATGTATATGTACCAAGTAACTAAGGAGCTTTTCCAACAAACAAAATTGGTAACGACGCAATGGGCATAAGTGAACCTGCCAGTAACAGTACGTTTTATTTGTTTTTTTAAGTTCCAGCTTCATCATGATTACCAAAAATAATATAAATAAAATAGTTCAGATGAATTGGTGATTTGAAATGAGCTCCAATGCAAATCCAAAAACATGAAGTGTGATATAAATAATATTCTAGCACTTTTCAATTATAATGTTGCAGCGCTTTTTAACTGTGCTCATTGATTGCAACATCCTTATAAAATAGCTCCATGTTGTTAAGTCACTTGCTGCAGTTTTTAAATTAGATGTTTTATAACTTAAGATGATTTGTGATTAACACTAGAAGGGCCGGCAGTAATGGTCTACTAGAAGGTTGCGATTATATTTCCTTGTTTTAAAACACTAATCAAATGTGGATATTATCAAATTTATTCCATGATTTATGCACTTTAGCAACATACAGCTGCACATTTACTTTGAATCATAAAATATTATCTTAAATATTTATAACTTATAATTAATTCCCAAATGTTTTAAGGGTAAATGTGGTGTGTATCTTTTATTATGTTCCTCAAAGACATTAGCATTTTAACATAAAACTTTGAATAAAAACAAAATATTGGCCATGAAACACTTTTAAGTCTGATTTTACTCATTCGAAGCCACCTGCTGCATTATCACTCTTAACACATGTGGTATTCAGCATTGCCCAAACAAGGTCCACAAACACACTTGCTGCACTTTGCACGTAAATGTTTGGTCCTATTCTTCCCTCTGCATCCTCTAACTTGACAAGTCGTGCAAATGGTGCTATCTTGCAGTACTATATTAGAAAGTGAAGCTTTTACCCTCGTGGCCTTACACGTTGACGCCAATTCTTCTGTCATCTTGTATATGAACTGACACTTTATCACCTGTTGCTTCCTTATAGAGTACCCATGCATTAAGGGCTGCCAAGTTCAACACATTGAAAAAAAACATGCATGGGCAGTTTATGAAATCCATACTTCACAGTGCAAAGTTGAGCCATTTGGTCGATGATATCAACACCATATGTGTAGTATGCCATAGATTCTGGTAGTGTTTTTAGGGTGGTGACACTGCCATGCATTGAACTTGGAAGAAGCACATTTTTATTCATTTTCCCCTGATAGCATGTTAGTCATGTCACCTGACTTACAAAGTTTAGTAGTATGCAACAGCATTACAGCAGACTTTGCTGTTGAGGAATTTTCCTTCTAGATTTCTTCACTGTGCCCAGGCTCACCTCGTGTGAGTATGGGTTAGGGGCGCCCGGGATCCCAAGCCACTCGCCAACATTTCACCCCCTCTGTTCTCATCTACTGTGCCACGTGCATTTTTTTATTCATTTGTTCATGATCCCCTTCCTCTTCTAGGCTTATTCTGATTTCTAGTTTTACGTTTTAGTCTTATTAACTTCTGTCTCACCAGCAGGGATCTTTTCTGTCTCCGTGGTTCTTTCCCAAGGTTCCCGCGCGGCTTCCGACATGTGTGCTCTACGGAGGTCTCAGGCGCGAAGGTCGGTCGGACCCCTCGCACTGCCCCTGTGTGTAACCTTAGGTGCGGAGCCCGTCCACGCCGTCATGTACACCCACGTAGCTCTCTGGGGGCCCGGCTTGTGTTAGTTCTCCAACGACCGTGTGTCGTTGGATTAGTATCACGGGCCGGACGTGTTACCGCTGACGGAGCCTCGGTGTAATCAACCACAAGTCCCCTGAATCCGTGTCTGCGTCTTGCTCGCAGCGCGGCCTAGAGTGGGGAGCCATGGGCGGTTATACCCATGGTAGGGGCTTAAAGCCGGGGTGTGTGTGGTGAATGGCTTACACATGTGGACTAGCAGTGGCGATTGGGTGGTAGCCCTTCTGAAGTACGCCTTGAGATCGGTCTTGGGAGGGTTCCCACGACGGCGCAGACCGTGGAGATATGGTGTCTTTTTTCTTTAACCCCCGGATGACAGGCTGACGCCGACGGTTCCGGATGGGGGTCCATTAATCATGTATCCGCGCAAAACCCTTTTCACTGACATATTTTTAGTTATGAATTTAGCAAGTCATGGAAAAACGTTCAAGGACCTTAGCCCTTTCTACATAAAGCGTGAGGTGGATCGGATCTGTAGCCAGGTAAAAAACGCGACGCGACTACGAGACCGTACGTTATTGATCGAGACCGCCAACGCCGAGCAGTCCCAGAAACTGTTGAAAACAAGTTTGCTGGGCTCCTATCCTGTCCGGGTAGTCCCACATAAGTCCTTAAACTCTGTTCTGGGGGTTGTCACCACCTTCAGTCTCGATGATCTCTCCAACGATGACATAGTTTCTTGTCTCTCCGATCAACGTGTCTGTCAGGCGTACCGGCTATCTCGCAAACAGGACGGTCAGGAATACCCAATGCGTACTGTGTTTCTAACTTTCAAAGGTACTGTGTTGCCGGAGTTCATTTTTTGTGGCTACGAACGTGCCTCCGTGCGCCCTTATATTCCGAACCCCATGCGCTTTTTCGGTGCCAAAGCTTCGGCCATACTACCCGCTCGTGTCCCCATCCTGCTCTCTCTGAGCGATGTGGCCTACCTGCCCATGACGGCGCGGCCTGTGTTCGTGACCCTAGTTGTGTTAACTGTGGAGGATGTCATCCGTCTAGCTCACGACAATGTTCTCGCTTTTTGGACGAAAAGTGTATACAGGAGTTGCGCGTTAAGGAACGCCTCACCTTTCCTGAAGCACGGCGGGGCTTTGCGCAACTTCAACCTGCAAACACCACTGGTTATTCATCCACCGTCCGCCGCACTCCTGTTGCCACTGTTTGCTCGCCACTCAGGTCCGTTGTCCATGCTTCTACACAAACCGAGCCTCCTGCGAATACTTCTCCATTGTCTCGAGTTGACAGTGCTGTACAGTCTTCATCTTCAGCCGTGTCGCCGCCAGCCTGCAAGCCGTCTACCAATGCTCACCCTTCAGCGACGTCTACTGAGGGTGTTCGTTCTCTGCCTCAACATAGACCGAGTAGTCGCACTTCCTCTGTGAAGTCCAGGTCCCGTTCCATGAGCCGCAGAGGCTCTTCTGGTTCCCGGGTATCGGAGGGTTCGCCAGAGGATGCGACTTTTACTGTCGTTGGTCCGAAATCTGTTAAGGTGCGGAAGAAACACAAGCGGTCATCTTAGCCTTTTTTGAATGGAGATACTCCACTGGAACGTTAATGGGTTTCGGGCACGCCTTCCGGACTTAGAGTGTTTAATGCCCCAACGTTCTCCCTCAATCGTCTGTTTACAGGAAACCCATCTGCAGCCTACTCACGCTTTGCATCCTCAGAGCTTCTCCTGCTTTAGACATGACTCTGTTGTTGGACAGCGTGCCAGTGGTGGGGTTGCTATTTTGGTGGCGCATACTATTTGTGCTACCAACATAACGCTTCACACACCATTGTCGGCTGTGGCTGTGCGGGTCCGATTGGAGGGCGTCTGTTTCTCTGTCTGCAATGTGTATCTGCCACCGCTCGTGTAGTTCAAGCGCACGAACTTCGGGCCTTTTTGGCACAGCTACGCCCACCTTCTTATCTTCTGCCTATGGCACCCACTCAGTCTTAGATTTTTCTTTCTGCAGCACGGCATTACTTCCCCTCATTGATTGGTCGGTGCTTTCAGACTTTTATGGCAGTGATCATTACCCCATTGCCTTACGTTTATGCGGTCACTATCCTCAACCTTCACGACATCCTCCCTGGATTATTTCTAAGGCTGATTGGGAGAGGTTTCGTTCTCTGATTCATCTCACCGCTACTAGTTTTGCCACTATAGATGACATGGTGGAGTATTTTACTTGTTCTCTTTTACTCGCAGCGGATTCCAGCATTCCTCGTGGTTCTTGCGCCCCACGTCGCGTTCCTGTCGCTTGGTGGACCACGGAATGCCGTTTGGCCCGTCGGACACGCAGACGTGCCCTGCCAGACTTCCATTTACATCCTACTGAGGGGAATTTCGTTGCTTTTAAACGTTCTCGGGCTCGGGCACGTTTTGTGCTTCGGAATGCCAAACGCAAGTCTTGGGAGATTTATGTCTCTTCTCTTTCCCATTGCAGTTCTGCACAACAGGTGTGGTCTGCAGTTCGACGTATGTATGGCAGGTGTCGCAGAGTGATCATTTCCGGTCTTGCCGTAAACGGCTCCACTCTTACCAGCGAACCCGATATAGCCGAAGCTCTTGCCAGCTCATTTGCTACTTTTAGCCAGACGGCTAGTTATGATAGCTCGTTTTTATCCATTAAAGTATCTGCGGAGCGGTTGGTCCTTGATTTTAACAGCGACTGTAGTGAGTCCTACAACGCACCTTTTACCGTTGCCGAGCTGGTGCATTCTTTCTCTCTCTCTCGCCAGGGATTCTTCCCCTGGTCCTGATGACATCCACCGACAAATGCTCCTTCGTCTTCCGCCTGAGGCGATTTCATTCTTACTTGGGATCTTCAACCGCATGTGGCGTCGACAGGAGTTTCCGTGCTCGTGGCGGACGGGTATTGTCATTCCTATCCCGCGACCCAGTGACGACCTGTCACTTCCGTCTAGCTACCGGCCTATTTGTCTGACGAGTGTTGTGTATAAGACCTTTGAAAGAATGATTAACGTTCGGTTGATGTGGTGGCTAGAGAGCAATAATCTCCTCTGCAATGTGCAGATTGGATTTCGTCGTCATCGCTCTAGTGTGGACAACCTGGCTCGGCTGGAGGTTTATGTGCAAGACGCTTTTCTCCTGAAGCAGCATCTCGTGGGTGTCTTCTTTGACCTGCAGAAGGCGCATGACACTGCTTGGCGCTACGGTATTCTTCGTACGCTCCATGGTTATGGTTTGCGCGGCCATTTAGCTGCCTTTCTTTCAAACTTTTTACAGCTTCAATGTTTTCGTGTCCGCATTGGAAACACGCTATCTCAGGAGCGTATCCAGGAGAATGGTGTACCCCAAGGGTCGATTCTTAGCGTCACTCTCTTTGCGGTAGCCATTAACGACATCTGCGTTTTCGTGTCCGCATTGAAAACACGCTATCTCAGGAGCGTATCCAGGAGAATGGTGTGCCCCAAGGGTCGATTCTTAGCGTCACTCTCTTTGCGGTAGCCATTAACGGCATCTCTAACGTTGTTCGTAGCGATCTTCCGATGTCTCTGTATGTTGACGACTTTGCTATATATTATCGTTCTTATAGTGTGGATCACATCGAGCGTCAACTACAGCTGGCCATAACATCTCTTGCAACCTGGGCGCTACGCAACGGCTTTCGTTTCTCCGCTTCGAAAACGCAGTGCCTTCACTTTTATCACCTTCGTGGTATACATCCTCCTCCTGACCTTCACTTGCTCGGCACACCCTTGCCGTTTGTTCCGCACCTCAAGTTCCTGGGTCTTTACCTCGACAGCAAACTTACCTGGGAGTGCCATATTCGCCGGCTTCGTGCGATCGCTCTCTTCGGGTACTGGGCTTTTGTCTGGCGCTTCTTGGAGCTGTGATCGCACCGTGATGTTGCGACTCTACCGCTCCTTGGTTCGGTCCAAACTGGATTATGGCTGTTTTATCTACGGCGCCGCGTCTGCGTCTAAACTCCGCCTCTTGGACACTCCATCATGTTGGTATCCTTTTTGCAACTGGGGCTTTCCGCACTAGTCGTGTCGACTGTTTATACGCTGACTCTGGCGAACCCCCGTTTTCTATTCGGCGCTCGTTTTTACTATGTTCTTATATTGCAAGGTTGGCGGTTAATCCAGGTCACCCTTGTTTTAACTCTGTTTTACACCCAGCTCTCGCTGTCCGTTATGTGCGGAATAGTAGCTCTTCCCGCCCCAGCGGTATCCGGTTTCGCGATCTTCTTGTTTCACGTGACCTCCGACTGCCTGCTGTAGAGCGGTTCTCCTTTGGACGTTGTCCACCGTGGCAACTCCATCGCGCCCGGTTTGACCTAGCCGTATCGGACAACGCTCGCCGCTCCACCCCACCGTTGGTGTTCCGTCGACTTTTTGCCGAGCTTTTGGGGAGTTACCGGAACTACACTCCGATTTTTACTGATGGTTCCCAGGTGGGTGGTGCTACCGCTAAGAACCATAGTAGTTAAAGAGCGTCCATAAATAAAACTCAATTTCATTTGCTACAGGTTGCGCTTTCGTCGTTAACGCCACGGCTCATTCGTATCGCCTCTTGGACGTCAGTTCCGTTTTTACCGCTGAGCTCTCTGCCATCTTTTAATTCTTGCTTTTTATCTCCACTTTATCTCCAGGAGTTTATCTTATCTGCTCCGACTCTTTAAGCGCCCTTCAAGCCTTACAACAGTTTCTCGGCTCCTCCACCTTAGTCGTGAAAATTCAGAACATCGTCTCCCAGCTGCTTTACCGAGGATATCATTTAGTTTTTACATGGACCCCCGGCCATGTGGTCATTGCCGGCAATGAAGAAGCGGATGCGGCTGCAAAGTCCGCCTGCCATTTGTCGGAGTTTTCTACAGCGACTGTGCCTTACCGAGATGTCCAGCGTTACTTCCGGCGTAATATGTTTCTGACCTGGCAGGAGTCATGGGTGGCGTTGAGTGGCACACAACTGCGAACTATTAGGGACACCTTCCACCCCTGGCCCACTTCTTGCAGGGAATCACGGCGATCCGAAGTTGTTCTGACTCGTCTACGCCTGGGTCATACACGCGCCACTCATGGACATCCTTTGCGCGGGGATCCGGCCCCAATTTGTCCGACATGCGACGTTCGCCTGTCCGTCTCACATGTTTTACTCGAATGTCCGCGATTCACCCGTGAGCGCCTCTCCTTTGGTCTAGGTCATACCCTGCGTGTTGTTTTAGGCGACGACCCTGTGGCTGTCGATCAGGCACTTCGGTTTGTTTTAACTATTGGATTTTATGCGCAGGTGTAAGTTGCTTTTATCTCTTTTATATTCTGATTTTCAGCTTTTAAACCTGTGGCTTTATAGTTTTACGCTTCCTTTTAGCTTTTAACATATGTCTTTTATGCTTTTAGGCTTTAATCTTAGATTTGTATAGTGTTTTAGATTCCAATATGCCTTTTAGGCTTTAACGGTTTTAAGTTTTGACCTCGGGCCCTAATGACCTAGTTGTCAATGGGCCCTTAAAACCCACTCACTCACTTCACTGTGCCCACGATGCTTGTACACTTGTTTCAAACTTTCTGTAAGACATTTACTTGTGACAAAATTGTCGCATGTGATATTTCTTCCTGTGGAAACAAAAGGCTGACACATTACAACATGTTCTGGAAGGGGACGCTGCTCATCTTTGCCAAGATAAGAAAATCAATTCACTAAATACCTACAATTTGTATCCATCGCAAGCCAAAATTTGATTCCCATTTTATCTGGTTTATTGCTCATATATCGAATGAATGAGCATCTAGCTTTGCATGGAAATAGTTGCTCATTCACAGTGACACTTTCATACAGTATGTAACATTGCAAGCAACTGGCAATGAAGGGATTCCACATGGGCTAGATGGTGTAAACAGATATGTCCTTAGTCTCTGAGAATGTGTGTTCTTTTTATCAAATTGCATAAACAACAAAATTTCAGTGAAGTTGTTTCTGCTCATTGTATTTTGGAAAAATGTCACTTCCCATGTATATCACCATAACAACTTCAGTGGAAAGTTGTTTGCTCCGTGTATGCCTGACAACTACAGGATTGATATAGCGGCTTCTGTTGCCTCAAGATCAATGGTCCAATTATTATTGTACAGTTCCTGACATGCTGTAATCCCTGTAAACTTCTTTATATTTTGAAGCATGCTGCCATCAAATTGTAACCTCCATGCACTAGAATATGTACTCTTTCTGACAGACCTTATCGCATAGCCAGTAGGTCCTGGTGTTACCTTCAAGATGTTTTGTTGTGGTGGCCTTCCAGGAACAGCTTGTGTTGGTACAATGGCACATGTTCCATCATTGGCTGTTTCAGTACTTCCAATGAAAGAAACTTCTCTCACTTGAGGCTTTCTTCCCCTTAGGCGCAGATAAGGGCATGTTGTTGCTTGAGTACCTGAAATATAGTACAGTAATTTAGTACAGCATAAATATTGAACATCATACTACCAGACAGTGAAGTTGACTTACAAAATCTCTATAGTATTTTCCAAAGTTTGAGTTGAAGTACAACAGCAGTAATAATAATAGCATATATATAAAACATACCTGCTATATCTGAATTAGCATTAGTTAGCCTTTCCTTGGCCTGTTCCTGTCTTTCACTAGGTTCAACACCACTATTTGAAGAATCACTGTCTTCGTCGATGGTTGGGATATATTCCTCGTCAGCAATAGCATTTTGTAAAATTATCCTCTTCTAATTCATCAATTTTGCAAACATTACAAGGATCTTCACCTTTGGATTCATTGTCGGACTTCAACATCAAATATTTCAGAATTTCTTTATGTGACAAACCACGCCGCAGAAATGCCATTGTAAAGCAACTGAAGTATGGCTAACAACGTCACTTGAACAATGAAGCTTCCTTATTGACAAATGTCTGCAGGATGCCATAAATCAATCAGGAGGACAAACTCAACAATCGCTGTGGACACTTTCAAAGGCTACAGCAATTCTTTGTAGTGATGCACCTTGTGTGTGTTTGTTAAAAGTCGCAGTGGAAGCTGTAGAATGCACCATCTACCAGAAATAAGTCTGCTTAAGCAGAGCACCCATCAAAATGACAGGTGTGGTCCTTCTAGTGTTATGCGATGAGATCTCTTATTTCTTTTCCGGGTTTGTGACGGAAGGCTACTTGGAATAAATTAGTTCATTTTTAAATTTTGCTGTTTTATCAAATTCCAATTATACCTTATAGTTATAACAGTAAAATTATTATTAATATTTGAATAAAAAACTTACTGCTTTTTAAACAATTCCTAAGATAATGTCACACCCTTAATTTTAGGGGTCGAGGACGTGCATTTGGGAGCGTAGCAGGATTAAGGATTGGTGAGCTTCTCCAAGCTCCAAGACACGGTTAACAAAAATGATAATATAGATTTAATATAGTGAGCAAATAAAGACAATGTAAGTGAGCAAGTAAGCAAGCCATTCTGAAAATAAGTATCTAAGAGAGTTCATTGTTTAGTTATACATTACCTGGAAACAGCTGTAAGGTTGGATGCCATGCCCAAAGTGGGCGCTGATCTGGGCAGCGCCTCCGGCCGTACTTGGGGTTGTTCCTATCAAGACTGCCCTACACATTAATTTATGGAGGGCTTTTTATATTATTGCTACATGTCTCCACACAGGACATGGCCATATATGGGGAGATAACCTCTACTCTATGAGTTGGCATCAACAACCCACATAATACCACAAGGATATGACTGGCACTGAATGACCAGCTCGTGCATCCTGTGTTGCACCATGTGGAGTCATAACTTTAGAAAAATTATTTTTAACTCGACTCCAATGTTTGAACTCCATACGTTACATGTGCTCCAGGTATCAAAAGAACACACTTCCACTGTGTATTAATATGAAAAAAAAGGACAGTAGAACTTAACACACACAAAGTTATTACATAAGTATAAATAATTACAATAATAACATTAATGAGTCAAAGAAAGGAAATAATTAGATAGAGTGCTTAAGTACATGGAAATATGTTGATCATCCTTGGACATTGAACCGAGGGCCGGAAGTCACAGTAATTCTTGAAGTAATGAAGTGAGTGGCATACCCTGTATATGGGTACTCTGAAAAAGCTACAAAAACCAACAGTCCATTATTGCAACAGGATGTGGGCAGCCAAGGCTGCAGCAAAGTAAACTGCAAGTCTGGTCCATTGTTGGAAACGACGTCTGATATTGATTGTATGAAGAAATGAAGATACACCACATATTAGTCTATAGTGACGTAGTGGCAGCAGCAAGGATATCCACACATGCAGGTATGTTAGTGTCAGAATACTCTCTGTGTTTGTAAGCACTCAGTGACCACATGACTCGTAAAGAATAGAACCCTTAATAGCATGAGAAAAATTAATGTGACCCGTATCAAGAAAAAAAAATATTACTATAAATCTAAGAAAGAGCTTGCATGCAAATAAACACAATCTGAACAGTTTACATAAGTGTGACATAAAAATGTAAAAAAAAAAAATTAAAAAATAAATACTTGACATACAGAAAATCATTAGAATATGTCTCAAATAGCATATGAAAACGAAATTAGTACAATACAATGAACTATCAACATTAATTGTGCTTGATTAAATATATCAGTAACTCATTTTAAAAGTATAAAAATGCACAGAAGTTCACAAGTTGAGTTTTTAAAATATGCAAAGTTCAGAAAATTCTCACAATTGACAAGAGCCATTTCATAAGTGCGGTAATTCTCATCAACTACTACAACTACTATAAAAGCAATAACAATATGTTATCAACTAACTCAGTATAAAAACATTAGGTTTTGGGGTTTTCCATTATTGACATTTTGAGTGTAGGTGTAAGTAAAAACAAGAATACTAAAATTAATAGTAACAGTTCCAAATGGAAAACAAATTGGAAACAGCTGTGTTTCTACAAATTATAAATTTGATACACTATATGTATGTGTTCAGGAAGTTTTATTACCTACACTTCTGACATTTGGCAAATTGCTAGTATATAATAACAAAGTTAACATTTCCATGGGGCAGGTTTCAACCATAACTATGCTCATTTTTTCCAGATAAGATTTCAAATGGATCATTAATCTTTAAAAGAAAAAAAACTACACATACACTGGAGTGCACAAAATGTATGAAGTATAAATATCTGTTCTGTTGTTTTCAAGTTAATGAGATATAGCAGAAATCTTTCCCACAGAAAAAAAAAATTCTAAGGTTCTGAATAAAAACTTAATTGTTTCAGAAGAAAACGAAAATTATTTCAAATGATTAAAATAGGAAAAAGTATGTTGTTTATTTTAAACTGACATCTACTTGGTGTCTGCCAAATTCAGTATTTAAGCGAAGTTGTTTAATTTGTTGATATAAACCCTTGTGATGTTATAAATTGTTATCTACTTGCTGTCTGCAAATGAGTATGTGTCTACATTGCACTAAATATTTAATTTATTCTTGTTTAATGAACACTAGTTATTAATTTCATATTACTAACTCCCTCTTGGATAAAGCATATCCAGGTACTCCAAGAGGATTTATCATAAAAGTGCACAAATTATTCAATGTTAATTGAATGTTAAAGAATGCATTCTTTTCTTACAACTTAAATGTAAAAACAATGGAAAACACTTCATTGTTTACTATAAATGTGCGCACTCAGACTGCACTTGATCAAAGCTATTTCTTCATCGTACATGTAAGTTATCCCTAAGGTGCCATCATGCATAGCCTAAGAGAAACGAACATTCATCGGAAACATACATACCACAAAACTCAACGATGTCACAGCACATCACAGGACCATTAACCTAACCTGCAGAGCTGGATATAGCAAACAACAACAAAAAACCTTAGGAGTGTCTCATACTTATTACTAATGTGAGTAAGAAATCTAGAAAATAAATCTAAGTAATTAATCTAGGGAAGTGCTTGCATATTCTACACTAAAGTACAGACCATTTAATATTACCAGAATAATTTATATTCTAAGGGACGGGAGTTAGGGAACCATTGTTCCAACGACGATAATGTGCATCTTCCACACCTGTAATAAACAAACTTTGAGATGAAAATGTGCTCAAATAAAACTAATAAATTGCTGAATCAGATTGGAGAGAAGTTGTTGTCATTAAAATCTATTGACACCCTAAGGGTGAACTCGCTTAACAATCCTCAATAGTGCTGACAAAAGCCATAAAAGGACTGTGTTCGACTCTTTGAGTATTTCAATATGGAGTAGCGTAAACAATCGTAGCACAAACTATACAACCTGTGAACAGAACTAAAAGTAAATGAGAGTATATCAGACAATAGAATATAAGTGTAAAACACAAAAAAGGGAAAATTATTTATATAAGGTTTTAAACTAATAGAATTCAATATGCACTATTTTTAGGTCATCATTGGAAAACCACAATATGTATTTATTTTAAAATTTAAATCTTCCATTGCAAGCATTAAATAATTGGTGATTGCATCAGCATATAACAAGGGTTGGGGTAATGTATAGTATTAAAAATAATTTGAAAAACAAAGTCTCATGTGGTGAAAGATAATAGAGATAAACTCAAGCATACATCAGTACTTAACTATAAGCATTTCCTTTTTTTGGAGGAAAACTAAAATGAACATCCTGCCCAAAATAAGCAAGAGTTTATACTGTAATGGGGCTTTGTTATATGTCTGAAAAAACAGTGCTTGGAAAAATTATGATATAAAATATTGTTTTAAACTTCCAAACCATATTAAAAATGATTTCTGTTTCTTAGGTTTTTTGAAAAGAGGGAGAGGGTTAGAGAGAAAGAGAGAAAGTAGAAGGGTGTGGCAGTAATATAAATTCTTGTAGACGAGGCATTAAAGGATGAGGCCTATCACAAAGTTTCATCTTCACAATGAACAACTTAACAAATAAGAAATAACCATTCTCGCTTTAGCGTTATATAATCCAGCGCAAATTAAATGCGTTTCACTGCTTGCGTACTCATAATGATAACTGTATTAGAACACATATTATGTTATGTTTCCAAGGCTTTAGATTATTAAGTCATTAAAACATGGCATGATTTCAGAAAAAGTAGGGGGATGGCAAAAAGAGAAAGCAAAATGACTAGCAGTAAACATCATTGATAAATGCAATAAAACATTGAATCATTTCATCACAAAAATGGAGAAGAAAGTGGACCATTTCTTACTACACGTAAGAAGAACTCGACTGAGAAAGCTTAGAAGTGGATATATGTGTAATCTAAATATTTAAAATAAACAAATGTATATAATTACATTCCTATCAAAGGAAATGGTCTATTGTCCATCTTAACAGAATCATCACCTGAGTAATGTGAAACTATACATCATAAAAAGAAATATAGTAAGGCTGGTGCTCTACTATAACGATCGGTACAGAAGTATTATAATGACTTTGATAGAGAGGTACGGAATCGAACCATACTTCTGAGTTAACTAAATTTTGAAAATCTGATGCCTCTACCATAAGCATCATATAAGGAATCAAAATAGAGGTACAAGATCGAACTACACTTCTCAAAAATGATTTAGGGAAGCCGGCGCGTCCACCATAAATGTTACACACTTAATTTGAGGGGGTTGAGGACGTGCATTTGCGAGCGTAGCAGGATTAAGGATTGGTGAGCCTCTCCAAGCACCAAGACACGGTTAACGAAAATGATAATATGGATTTAATATAGGGAGCAAATAAAGACAACGTAAGTGAGCAAGCAAGCCATTCTGAAAATACGTATCTAAGAGACTTCATTGTTTAGTTATACATTACCTGGAAACAGTTGTAACATTGGATGCCATTCCCAAAGTGGGCGTTGATCTGGGCAGTGCCTCCGGCCATACTTGGGGTTGTTCTTATCAAGACTGCCCTACACATTAGTTTATGGAGGGTTTTTATATTATTGCTACACGTCTCTGCACAGGACATGGCCATATATGGGGAGATAACTTATACTCTATGAGTTGGCATCAACAACCCACATAATACCACAAGGATATGACTGGCACTGAATGACCAGCTCATGCATCCTGTGGAGTCATACCTTTAGAAGAATGAGTTTTAACTCAACTCAAACATTTGGACTCCATGCGTTAGATCATATAATCAATTTTATATGTCTGGAATACTGATGTGTTAGGTGATAATCACTATGAATGAATTCCCTCCTCAAAACTGCCTTATATATGACTACCATCTTGGCAGTCCATCAATAAGTACTCTGGGTTGTTGTTTTTCTATGGTTATTGACAAAAGGTAGAAATTTTCCTTATTGACAGTTTTTATTATGGTTGGACATGTAAGACTTGAATTGCTGTTATTGTGATATTTTACTCATTATTCCTGACATATGCAAATAAAGTACATAAATATATTCAATAACAAGTAAGAAAACCTGATAATCATATTAATTATGTAACATAAGTGAACAACAAATATATCCAAGCAGTACATCAGGGAAGTTTCTCATTCTGTTTTATTATAACTGCCTCAATGTCATACATGTAATTTTGATAATTTTGCTGAATCCATTGCCTGACATTTTTATTTGAAACGAAACATTTAAGCTGTTCAGAGTTGGATGACTATACTTATTTTCAGGCTTAAAGCTGACCTCACAGGAAGTAGGTTTGTGTGCCTTTGATACAAAGAAAACATTTCCAGATGCATGTGTAGTGGTAAATGTATTAGTGCGGTGGAAGAGATGTGTAAATAAATTATATTAAGGACATTGATAGAAATATAAGATAGGCATGTAGTGCTTTAAATGTTATATTGTGTGATGTGTTCTCATGTTTAGATGACAGTTGCTTAGGAATGGATGGGCTACGCTTAAACTAAAAGGAGCTAGAAGGTTAGGTAAAGTAATGCTCACTGTGATAAATATTTGAAAGAATGTTCTGGGAAACTGACTGGAGGCAGGATGGTGACAATTAGGTAGTACCTAAGGCAAGTAAGTTGCATGCTTTTCAGAAATGGTATACGAGTTCAAAGGAGGTAAATAATAATAATAATAATAATAATAATAATAAGCAGGGGACTGAAATTACACTAGCTGGCTCAGGTCACAAGGGATATTTAAAGATATAGCACCAAAAAGTTCTAAGTATTTGTAATAAGGTACTAAACATTGAAATCATGTTAACTGAAAGGGATCTAGATATATTATGCTTCACCGAACATGGTTAACTGAAAACATATTAAAGCAGTATACTTTGCTAATTATAAATTAGCAGCATCATACTGTAGAACTACTAAAAACATGAAGGATCCTGTATATTCATTAGAAAAGATGTAAAGTTTAAAGAATGTTGTAAATATAATCAAATATTTTTACAGAATACGAGATGGTATGTGGGTTAATAAGTTGCAGGCAATACATATACTAAGCATATCATAATATTAGTAGATTGGAATGCAGATTTTATATCAGGGAAGTTAAATAGTCAAATACAGCATCTTATTTTAATCCAGCACCTTGTACCATTAATTAAAGAACCTATTACAGTAACACCAACTTTCAAAACATTTCTGGATCAAATAATGATAAGGCAAGCATCTCAAATTGTAAAACATACAAGGGTGTAAGTTTCAGGGTTTTCAGATCATTATGAACAAGAATTAATATTAATTGTAGGGGGCTAAAGAAAGGAATAAAGTAAAAATTAATTAAAAGCAAATATAAAGCAGGACGCAGATTCAATACAAAAAGAATTGAATTTAAATGGCAGTTATCTAAGGAAAAGTGGGAAACTCTGTATAGGATTGGGGAGGTTAATTCTCCTTTTGAGCTATTTATAAAAACAATGAGATATTACTTGGAATTAGCCATTTCAAAAGTACGAAACAAAATGCTATGATAAGGAGAGATCATGAGTAACAACAGGTATTTAAAAGTCCTCTGCAAGACTGAAGTTCTTAAGGCAAATGTTCAGTTCATCATCAGCAGAGAGCTTCAAATTATTATTACAAAAATGTATATAAGCAAGTTATAAGAGCTGCTAAAAAGTATCATAATGATAGTATAATTAATCCAGCTGATAACAGATCCAAAGCAACGTGTTCGGTAGTAAAAAACGAGTTGGGGTCTAGAAAACAAAATCAAAAGAATATATTAAAAGCCGGGATTTGATCACAAATGCAAAGGAGATTGCTCACTCATTTAATGACTATTTTGTTAATTGTGGCAATAAGCTAGTTACTTGAAGACAAAATTTAGAGGAGGATGGATCGAAAAGTATGTTGACACATACAATATTTTTATATCCAGTAGACTAGGAAGAACTGTAAAAAATAATACCAAATACTCATGTGGAGCTGATGTAATTTGGAAAAGATGCTGGATGCTTGTGGTAAATCCTGTAATATACTTAATCAACATTTCACTAGCATCTGAGTTTTTTCCCAGAATCCTTAAAGACTGCAAAAATAATTCCTATTCACAAGAAAGGGTACAAACGAAAAATGTGAAATTATAGACCTGTATCATTGTTATGTTCCTTGTCAAAAACGCTAGAAAGAGTAATGTGTAATAGATTACTGACATTTCTTAAGCAATTTGAGGTATTGAATTTTGCTGCAACATCACTATACACAGCTATGTATAGTTTTGTAGAAAAAATATATAAACCACTGGATGCCAAGGAATTTAATATTGGAGTATTCTTGCATCCATTTTAGGTTTTTGACCTAGTGGAGCACAATATTATTTTTTAACAAATAGACATTTACGGAATTAGAGGGATAGCAAATGGCTGAAATCATACCTTAGTAATCAAAAGCAATTTTTGGAGATAGCAAGTAGAAATGAGTAATGTCTGCAAATGCAATATTTAATTTGTAATATGCAGCCTGTTAGCATAGGAGTCCCTCAAGGTTCAGTCCTAGCACCAATTCTGTTCCTTTTATATATAAATGATTTACCCAATAAAATATCAGCAGGGCATGCCACCTTATTTGTAGATGATACAAACATATCAGTTTGTAGTGGCAGTACACGTAAGATGGAGCAAAAACTAGCAAAGGTTGATGAAAATATAACAAGATGGTTCTCACAAAATAGTTTGGTAATAAATAAAGAAAAGACACATGCAATATCATTTAAGCACTTAAAAATAAAAATCAAATTGAACCTCATTTGGTAATAGAAGATAAGCTACATAGAACAGGTTAAATTGTTATGGATATGAATAGATTCAAATTTGAGATGGGATGTGCAGGTAGAGAAACCAGCAGTAAGTTTGAGCCAGGTATGTTTTGCAATGAATGTTTTAAGGGAAAGGGTTAACCTTGAAGTTCTGAGAGTCTTGTACTTTGCATATTTTCATAATATGATGAAGTATGGTATTATATTTTGGGGGAATAAGAGAGGTATTATTTTCAAAATTAAAAAAAAAAAGTTATTATAAATATATTGTTTAAAGGCAAAGGAGCATCCTTTAAACCACTATTCCATTTATTAAATATACTACTCTTTCCAAGTGTGTATATATATATATATAATAGAAATATTATTTTAAATTTTTTTTTGGAATTTGAGAAAAACCAGGATAAACACAAATATTGCACAAGAAAGAGACAGCATCTAAGTAACTGTCACTATATGAAGAAAGCGCTATGTGTAATGCTATTAAAGTATACAATAAATTACCTCCTGATGTCTAGGAAATCTTTCTTTTGACAAATTCCAAAAAAAAAGTGCAGGCATTATTAATAAAAAATTGTTTTTATTCATTAAAGGTATACCTAGAGAGTATGTAACAGTGGTTAAGTCTGTCTGTGTGTTTGTAATATACTATGCTGTGTAAGTGGCATGTCCTATATCATTATGTGATCAAACAGGATGAATAAAAATCTAATTTAATTGTTCTTTATGACTAGGCTTGCTTAGAGACTTAAGTTGGAAAACTGAATTGTACTTGAAAAATTCAGTTGCACAGCCAGGGATCAAACCATGAAGCTTTGCTACTCTGAGTCAGTGCTTTTGCTACATGATATGCCAGGGCAAGATGCCCATTCAAGCATTAATCCTTCTCGTTTGGTTTAAGTAATGCAGTAAAATTTAAAGTTTATATCAGATACAGAGGTATTATACCTTAAAGTGATTTGTAATGTTGTAGGTGCTTTATAGTTTTGATCATTAGTGTTAATTTCTCATCTTATTTGTTCGCACAGCAAGTATGAAGGAATAATTATCAAAACACAAATTAACTGTAATAGTCCTAACATAGCAAGTTGCCTTTGAAGTATATCCAATACATTTGAATGCCTTAAAGCTTAACCATCAGATGAGAAGGTTTACACTCATACAGGTATCTCAACATGTATCTGAAGAGGTAATAGCTTGGCATGAAGAAGCAAAGACCTGTGGTTCAAGTCCTGGTCATGGCATTGCATTTTTCAAGTCTGATTCTACTTTCAAAGAAGTAGTTTTATTTGTGCGAGAACAATGGAGGGGTGTGGCTGATGTAATCAAAGATGCTGATGGTTAAAATTCTAGATATTTTACAGTATACATAATGTGTTTCTTTCTCCACAGACTTGTTAATGAACTTAAGAACAACAGTTATAAAATGGATACCAAAATAGAAATCAAAGAAGAGGATCCTCTCTCAGATGACGTAGCCTCACAGAATGAGAGAGAGTTCTTTCTCAAGGATGTTACAATGAAGGCTAACAGTGGTGCTGTGGTCCTGGATGATGATTCTGGCATGGCAGTTAAAACAGAAATTAAATCAGAGGCTCCAGGCTTTTGTCCACAGAAAAAGAGAGAATGTTTTACCAAACAATTCATAAAGCAGATTAAGTCTGAAACTGTTACATGCAGCAAAAACTGCAAGATACATACAAAGACAGAAATTGAGGAACAGACTCTGGTTTCAGACTCTGGTTTACAGAACGAAAGAGAATTTCATCCAGAGGATCCTGCAATGGAGGATGAGAAATACAATGCTAATCATGAAATGGATAACAAAATAGCAATTAAAGAGGAACCTTGGTGGCTGGAAACAGAAACTCCATCCGTTTGTGATGACATTAAGGTAAGTTTTGTAGAAATCTATAGCAATTAGAATTTTTGTTTGTCTTACACATGATTAAATTCTGAATTATGTAATACAAAATTAATAACGACAAGAGATAGTTTGTGAATGTGTGTAGTGTTTATCAGATGTTATATTTAATGTGTTGAAAAAAATGGTAGTGATAGTTCTTGAAAATTATAAGATACTTGAGCGAAGTTCGGTTGAACCATAACAAAATATTCTGAGATATTGTAGAATCTGATGATCAACTGCACTTGAAATAAAAAATTAAAATGAATAATAAAGTGATTTCAAAAGGAGTGCAGTTATTTGAAGACAATACACAGTTTAATTATAAAGCTTTAACCCAATGGCTATTAAAATCCCACACTGCTTGTCCCCGAATATGCAATAAACAGATCTAGGTATTTA
This sequence comes from Deroplatys truncata, assembly GCA_030765065.1. NCBI lineage: Eukaryota > Metazoa > Arthropoda > Insecta > Mantodea > Mantidae > Deroplatys > Deroplatys truncata. The sequence continues at coordinate 224,881,566 of CM060983.1, read as the reverse complement.
AATTGGCCCACAATTAAATTTCTGCATTGCAAAACTAGTCTTTATTTTATCTTTAGTTTTTATAATATTTTAAGGAAAAAGTGAATAAAATTCTACTTGTGCCAATTATTAAAAGAGATTTAAGATGCTCATCAGTTAACTTAGATCTGTAAACATTCTTTGTGTACTACATTTTGGAGAATGTTTAATAACACAAAAAGTAGTACCAAAAATAGAAGACAGCCCGTGAGCAAATTTATGCAGATTATCAAATTGTACCAGTATAAGACTCGTATAAAATTCCAACAAAGATGAGTTTTGATATTTGTTCTTAATTACATCACTGCACTGTAAATCAATAATTTCCATTTGAAGTTCCGGCTAGGGTTTCAATGTCAGTATCAAAAGGATCAAATCCTTTTACCTATTTCCTATTTTGACACCAAGATCTCATCAAGTGTCACAATTGTAACAATACATAATAGTAATTGAACTAGCGAAATCAGCAAGCGTATGCTCGCTCAGGGCACGATCTCGGCAACTACTCTAGAAATTGTATATAATGCCAGGAAAATTAAAATGGTTTTGACCCTTGAACTAACTGGAGTAATCAGTTTGTCCCTAAGTCTGTATAGAGACGCTAGGAGCCAAAATGTTCATTATTTTTGGATCTTACAGCTTTATTGAAGGATAATGTCAGATAAAGAGAACTTAACACATTTTGCTATATTTTAAAACTCATCATGAAATACAAGACAACACAGAACGTCATCTCAGCACTCATTCCATTACATTTTTTTTGCATGAGAGTAATAACAAAAGTATGTTTTAATGACATTAGATAGTATTTACAACAGTTTTGCTTTTTTGTTTCTGCGTGTTCATTTTCTTTCTGGAACCATTACCATAACCTACAACAATTATTTCCTACTCGAGCGTATAATACTTTAGCAAATCTATATTACTGCTTCCTTAATACAGTTACCTATCTCAGATCCTCTCGTAAGGAGATTCATTTCCATTCAGTTAGCATGATGTAATATTGCTTAGACGACCCAAGGCACCCGTATCTGATATTCTCTGGCAGCAGCAAATGCATTTCTAGTTCCACAGAATGCAAATAAAGCAGCCAAAGGCATGTTAGTGTCATGTAAGCAATTCCTTACCTCTGTAAAACTGTGTCTTGTTCCATTTGTCTTGGTAAACTAAGTGGCATCTGAAACAATCACAGCTTTTTTACAGCCATTTTGCTATAGGAAGGAATACTGCTTGATAGAAATGGATTCCACATATCGATAAGCTCTATCAAAATAGGGGGAATCCATATAAAAAGTATTTCATCTGCGGCTGGAGTTAATGCATTTTGTTCCTATGTCCCTCATATTTGTGTGCTTAGATTAGATTGTTGCTTCTGTGGTTACCATTAGCTGTAACTGACATATTGACATGGCGAGACCCTTGCAGGACCATCCTCTTAGTCCTCATGTGTGTTTGTATAGACGAGGTGATTGCATCTCCATGTTGTATTTAGCTCTACCGTGTGACATGTTAACATGGCGATACTCTTGCCAGGACCATCCTCTTAGTCCTTATGTGTGTTTGTATAGATCAGGTGATTGCATCTCCATGTTGTATTTAGCTCTACCGTGTGACATGTTAACATGGCGATACTCTTGCCACAACCATCCTCTTAGTCCTCATGTGTGTTTGTATAGATGAGGTGATTGCATTTCCATGCTGTAACTAGGTCTACTGTGTATTATGTTAACATGGCGAGGCTCTTGCCACAACCATCCTCTTAGTCCTCATGTGTGTTTGTATAGATGATATGATTGCATCTCCATGTTGTAACTAGGTCTACTGTGTATTATGTTAACATGGCGAGGCTCTTGCCACAACCATCCTCTTAGTCCTCATGTGTGTTTGTATAGATGATATGATTGCATCTCCATGTTGTAACTAGGTCTACTGTGTATTATGTTAACATGGCGATACTCTTGCCACAACCATCCTCTTAGTCCTCATGTGTGTTTGTATAGATGATGTGAATGCATCTCCATGCTGTAACTAGGTCTACTGTGTATTATGTTAACATGGCGATACTCTTGCCACAACCATCCTCTTAGTCCTCATGTGTGTTTGTATAGATGATGTGAATGCATCTCCATGCTGTAACTAGGTCTACTGTGTATTATGTTAACATGGCGAGGCTCTTGCCACAACCATCCTCTTATTCCTCATGTGTGTTTGTATATATGAGGTGATTGCATCACTATGTTGTAACTAGTTCTACTGTGTGACATGTTAACATGGCGATACTCTTGCCACAACCATCCTCTTAGTCCTCATGCGTGTTTGTATAGATGATGTGAATGCATCTCCATGCTGTAACTAGGTCTACTGTGTATTATGTTAACATGGCGAGGCTCTTGCCTGGACCATCCTCTTATTCCTCATGTGTGTTTGTATAGATGATGTGAATGCATCTCCATGCTGTAACTAGGTCTACTGTGTATTATGTTAACATGGCGAGGCTCTTGCCTGGACCATCCTCTTATTCCTCATGTGTGTTTGTATATATGAGGTGATTGCATCACTATGTTGTAACTAGTTCTACTGTGTGACATGTTAACATGGCGAAACTCTTGCCACAACCATCCTCTTAGTCCTCATGTGTGTTTGTATAGATGATGTGAATGCATCTCCATGCTGTAACTAGGTCTACTGTGTATTATGTTAACATGGCGAGGCTCTTGCCTGGACCATCCTCTTATTCCTCATGTGTGTTTGTCTATATGAGGTGATTGCATCTCTATGTTGTAACTAGCTCTACTGTGTGACATGTTAACATGGCGAGACTTTTGCCACAACCATCCTCTTAGTCCTCATGTGTGTTTGTATAGATGATATGATTGCATCTCCATGTTGTAACTAGGTCTACTGTGTATTATGTTAACATGGCGAGGCTCTTGCCTGGACCATCCTCTTAGTCCTCATGTGTGTTTGTATAGATGATATGATTGCATCTCCATGTTGTAACTAGGTCTACTGTGTATTATGTTAACATGGCGAGGCTCTTGCCACAACCATCCTCTTAGTCCTCATGTGTGTTTGTATAGATGATATGATTGCATCTCCATGTTGTAACTAGGTCTACTGTGTATTATGTTAACATGGCGAGGCTCTTGCCACAACCATCCTCTTAGTCCTCATGTGTGTTTGTATAGATGATATGATTGCATCTCCATGTTGTAACTAGGTCTACTGTGTATTATGTTAACATGGCGATACTCTTGCCACAACCATCCTCTTAGTCCTCATGTGTGTTTGTATAGATGATATGATTGCATCTCCATGTTGTAACTAGGTCTACTGTGTATTATGTTAACATGGCGATACTCTTGCCACAACCATCCTCTTAGTCCTCATGTGTGTTTGTATAGATGATATGATTGCATCTCCATGTTGTAACTAGGTCTACTGTGTATTATGTTAACATGGCGATACTCTTGCCACAACCATCCTCTTAGTCCTCATGTGTGTTTGTATAGATGATATGATTGCATCTCCATGTTGTAACTAGCTCTACTGTGTGACATGTTAACATGGCGAGGCTTTTGCCACAACCATCCTCTTAGTCCTCATGTGTGTTTGTATAGATGATATGATTGCATCTCCATGTTGTAACTAGCTCTACTGTGTGACATGTTAACATGGCGAGGCTTTTGCCACAACCATCCTCTTAGTCCTCATGTGTGTTTGTATAGATGAGGTGATTGCATCTCTATGTTGTAACTAGCTCTACTGTGTGACATGTTAACATGGCGAGGCTTTTGCCACAACCATCCTCTTAGTCCTCATGTGTGTTTGTATAGATGAGGTGATTGCATCTCCACGTAACTAGCTCTATCGTGTGTCATGTTGGCATGGTGAGGCTATTGCCACAACCATCCTCTTAGTTCTCATGTGTGTTTGTATAGATGATGTGATTGCACCTCCAGGTTGTAGTTAGCTCCACTGTGTGACATGTTGGCATGGTGAGGCTATTGCCACAACCATCCTCTTAGTCCTCATGTGTGTTTGTATAGATGATGTGAATGCATCTCCATGCTGTAACTAGGTCTACTGTGTATTATGTTAACATGGCGATACTCTTGCCACAACCATCCTCTTAGTCCTCATGTGTGTTTGTATAGATGATATGATTGCATCTCCATGTTGTAACTAGGTCTACTGTGTATTATGTTAACATGGCGATACTCTTGCCACAACCATCCTCTTAGTCCTCATGTGTGTTTGTATAGATGATATGATTGCATCTCCATGTTGTAACTAGGTCTACTGTGTATTATGTTAACATGGCGATACTCTTGCCACAACCATCCTCTTAGTCCTCATGTGTGTTTGTATAGATGATATGATTGCATCTCCATGTTGTAACTAGCTCTACTGTGTGACATGTTAACATGGCGAGGCTTTTGCCACAACCATCCTCTTAGTCCTCATGTGTGTTTGTATAGATGATATGATTGCATCTCCATGTTGTAACTAGCTCTACTGTGTGACATGTTAACATGGCGAGGCTTTTGCCACAACCATCCTCTTAGTCCTCATGTGTGTTTGTATAGATGAGGTGATTGCATCTCTATGTTGTAACTAGCTCTACTGTGTGACATGTTAACATGGCGAGGCTTTTGCCACAACCATCCTCTTAGTCCTCATGTGTGTTTGTATAGATGAGGTGATTGCATCTCCACGTAACTAGCTCTATCGTGTGTCATGTTGGCATGGTGAGGCTATTGCCACAACCATCCTCTTAGTCCTCATGTGTGTTTGTATAGATGATGTGATTGCACCTCCAGGTTGTAGTTAGCTCCACTGTGTGACATGTTAGCATGGCGAGACTCTTGCCACAACCGTCCTCTTAGTTCTCATGTGTGTTTGTATAAATAAGGTGATTGCATCTTGATTTTGTAACTAGCTCTATTTTGAGATATGTTAACATGGCGAGACTGATGCCACAACCATCCTCTTAGTTCTCATGTGTGTTTGTATAATTCAGGTGATTGCATCTTGATTTTGTAACTAGCTCTATTTTGAGGTATGTTAACGTGGCGAGACTGTTGCCACAACCATCCTCTTAGTTCTCATGTGTGTTTGTATAATTCAGGTGATTGCATCTTGATTTTGTAACTAGCTCTATTTTGAGGTATGTTAACGTGGCGAGACTGTTGCCACAACCATCCTCTTAGTTCTCATGTGTGTTTGTATAATTCAGGTGATTGCATCTTGATTTTGTAACTAGCTCTATTTTGAGATATGTTAACATGGCGAGACTCTTGCCACAACCATCCTCTCAGTTCTCATGTGTGTTTGTATAATTCAGGTGATTGCATCTCCATGTTGTAACTAGCTCTATTTTGAGATATGTTAACATGGCGAGATTCTTGCCACAACCATCCTCTTAGTTCTCATGTGTGTTTTGATGCAGTAATTTGTATCATAAATTATGTAAATGTAAAGAGTGATTATAGTGTGAATATGCATTTTTGTGTGACATTGATATGAGACATTTGTTGATTGTAATTATTGTTGAGAAGTAAGTTTATACGGTCTTACTGAAACTGACAATAATAGCGTGCAGTAATGCAGCGAGGGGGTGAGCTGTTTATCATTATTAGAGACGGGGAAATTACGTAATATTGGCGCGTTTTGCTTTAGAATTTGCTGGAACATTTTTCCTAGAGCATATGTGTCATAATTTTCATTGGATATAAAAATAGACGCTAATGTTGGCTCGTTTTATTAGCCAATAGCAGCTCAGTTATAATCTTTAGGCCTATCGGGGTGTAGGAGTATAAAAAGGGCTAGGTTAGTGGTAAATTCCTTCAGTCCAGCAGAAATATTCGTACAGTACACGTCGGCTCCAGTCCATCGAATGTCGTCGAGCAGCCATGATGAATACCTCGCATAGTTTATCGATTCGCAGGTTACGCGTAGCAGAGTTATGAAAAATCTCAAGTTTTGTAAAGTTAATTACACAAAAAGTTGTAGTTTGCGAATTAATAATGTGCAGTAATGAAGTTATTATAACAGTTTCAGTTTGGCGAGTGTCAAGATTAATATGTGAAAGTGCATAATATGTTAAGAAAATAAAAAGTGTAAAACACATTCTTTAATCACTGTTATCTTTGGATAAAGACTCCTTTCCGTTTACACAACCTGTATAAAGAGAAGTGCTCGACCAAAAAGATCATAGCTAGCCGGAGGACAGTGAACCAAAATTAAATAAAACAACAGGCCCTCAGTAAAAGATAACACGAAGTGACCATGACAAATTGTCTTTTATACGTGCGGCAAATAAACAGTAGCATTCTTTCAAACAAACACTAATACCGCCGCAAATTGCTACCACCAGGTGGATCTAACAAACCTAACAAAGAATACCGTCACAAAATGGCTTCACAACGTGGGGCAAGTCACAAGTAAACACAAATACTCAAATAACATTAATAATACCGTCACAGTTTGTATAAACAAGGTGATTGCATCTCCATGTTGTAACTAGCTCTATTTTGAGATATGTTAACATGGCGAGACTCTTGCCACAACCATCCGCTTAGTTCTCATGTGTGTTTGTACTAACAAGCTCATTGTATCTCCATGTTGAAACTAGCTCTATTTTGAGATATGTTAACATGGCGAGACTCTTGCCACAAACATCCGCTTAGTTCTCATGTGTGCTTGTATAAACAAGGTGATTGCATCTCTATGTTGAAACTATGCATATTTTGAGATATGTTAACATGGCGAGACTCTTGCCACAACCATCCTCTTAGTTCTCATGTGTGTTTGTATAAACAAGGTGATTGCATCTCCATGTTGTAACTAGCTCTAGTGTATGACATGCTAACATGGCGAGGCTCTTGCCACAACCGTGCTGTTAGTTCTCATGTCTGTTTGTATAGATGAGGTGATTGCATCTCCACGTTGGCACTAGCTCAACCGTGTGACATGTTAACATGGCGAGGCTCTTGCCACAACCGTGCTGTTAGTTCTCATGTCTGTTTGTATAGATGAGGTGATTGCATCTCCACGTTGGCACTAGCTCAAACGTGTGACATGTTGACATGGTGAGGCTCTTTGCATAACCGTCCTCTTAGTTCTCATGTGTGTTTGTATAGATGAGGTGATTGCATCTCCATGTTGTAACTAGCTCTACCTTGTGACATGTTAACACAGCGCGGCTCTTGCCACAACCATCCTCTTAGTTCTCATGTGTGTTTGTATAGATGAGGCGATTGCATCTCCATGTTGTAACTAGCTCTACCGTGTTACATGTTGACGTGGTGGGGCTCTTGGTATAACCGTCCTCTTAGTTCTCATGTGAGTTTGTATAGATGAGGTGATTTCATCTCCATGTTGTAACTAGGTCTACTGTGTGACATGTTGACGTGGTGGGGCTCTTGCCACAACCATCCTCTTAGTTCTCATGTGAGTTTGTATAGATGAGGCGATTGCATCTCCATGTTGTAACTAGCTCTACCGTGTTACATGTTGACGTGGTGGGGCTCTTGCCACAACCATCCTCTTAGTTCTCATGTGTGTTTGTATAGATGAGGTGATTTCATCTCCATGTTGTAACTAGGTCTACTGTGTGACATGTTGACATGGAGAGGCTCTTGCCACAACCATCCTCTTAGTTTTTATGTGTGTTTGTATAGATGAGGTGATTGCATCTCCATGTTGTAACTAGCTCTACCGTGTTACATGTTGAGGCTCTTGCCATAACCGTCCTCTTAGTACTCATATGTGTTTTTGTATAGATGAGGTGATTTCATCTCCATGTTGTAACTAGCTCTACTGTGTGACATGTTAACATGGCTAGGCTCTTGCCACAACCATCCTCTTAGTTTTTATGTGTGTTTGTATAGATGAGGTGATTTCATCTCCATGTTGTAACTAGCTCTACTGTGTGATATGTTAACATGGCTAGGCTCTTGCCACAACCATCCTCTTAGTTTTTATGTGTGTTTGTATAGATGAGGTGATTGCATCTCCTATTTGCAACTAGCTCTATTGTGTGACATTTTGAGAGGTGAGACTCTTGCCAGGACTATCCTCTTAGTCCTCATGTGTGTTTGTGTAGATGAGATGATTGCATCTCCATGTTGCAACTAGCTCTACTGTGTGACATGTTAACATGGCGAGACTCTTGCCACAACCATCCTCTTAGTCCTCATGTGTGTTTGTATGGATGAGATGATTGCATCTGCATGTTGTAACTAGCTCTACTGTGTGACATGTTAACATGGCGAGGCTTTTGCCATAACCATCCTCTTAGTTCTCATGTGTGTTTGTATAAACAAGGTGATTGCATCTCCATGTTGTAACTAGGTCTACTGTGTGACATGTTAACATGGCGAGGCTTTTGCCATAACCATCCTCTTAGTTCTCATGTGTGTTTGTATAAACAAGGTGATTGCATCTCCATGTTGAAGCTAGGCATATTTTGAGATATGTTAACATGGCGAGACTCTTGCCACAACCATCCTCTTAGTCCTCATGTGTGTTTGTATAGATGAGGTGATTGCATCTCCATGTTGAAGCTAGGCATATTTTGAGATATGTTAACATGGCGAGACTCTTGCCAGGACCATCCTCTTAGTCCTCATGTGTGTTTGTATAGATGAGGTGATTGCATCTCCATGTTGAAACTAGGCATATTTTGAGATATGTTAACATGGCGAGACTCTTGCCACAACCGTCCTCTTAGTTCTCATGTGTGTTTGTATAGATGAGGTGATTGCATCTGCATGTTTTAACTAGCTCTACTGTGTGACATGTTAACATGGCGAGGCTTTTGCCACAACCATCCTCTTAGTTCTCATGTGTGTTTGTATAAACAAGGTGATTGCATCTCCATGTTGTAACTAGGCATATTTTGAGATATGTTAACATGGCGAGACTCTTGCCACAACCATCCTCTTAGTTCTTATGTGTGTTTGTATAGATGATGTGATTGCATCTCCATGTTGTAGCTAGGCATATTTTGAGATATGTTAACATGGCGAGGCTTTTGCCACAACCATCCTCTTAGTTCTCATGTGTGTTTGTATAGATGATGTGATTGCATCTCCATGTTGTAGCTAGGCATATTTTGAGATACGTTAACATGGCGAGACTCTTGCCACAACCATCCTCTTAGTTCTCATGTGTGTTTGTATAGATGATGTGATTGCATCTCCATGTTGTAGCTAGGCATATTTTGAGATATGTTAACATGGTGAGGCTTTTGCCACAACCATCCTCTTAGTCCTCATGTGTGTTTGTATAGATGATGTGATTGCATCTCCATGTTGTAACTAGCTGTACCGTGTGACATGTTAACATGGCGAGGCTCTTTCCATAACCGTCCTCTTAGTTCTCATGTGTGTTTTGCGGCGGTATTTATGTTATATTTATTTATTTATTGAGCATTATTGTAGCCCCACGTTGGGAGCCAGTTTGTTACAGTATTACTTATAATGTTGATGCTTGTGATGTTTGTGTATGTGTGTTTACCTCATGTGAAGCCATCTTGTGACGTCATTCATTTTTTCGGTTTGTAGCTCCATCTGGTGTTAGCAATTTGCAGCAGTGTTAGTGTTCGAAAGAATGCGACTGTTATTTGATTTAAATTTTGTTTACTGTCCTCCGGCTAGCTATTATTTCTCGGTCGAACATGTCTCTTGATCAAGGTGTGTAAACGGAAAGGAATCTTTTATCCAAATATAACACTGATGAAGAAATTTGTTTTACACATTTATTGTCGAACACGTTAACTATCACATTTATACATTGATCTTGACACTCGCCAAACTGAAACTGTTATAATAACTTCTTACTGATAACTTTTAATCCACGTACTTCAACCTTTTGTATAATTAACTTTACCATACTTTAGATTTTTCATAATTCTGCTGCGCGTAACTTGTGAATCTATATCCGATGTATGCCGTACTAATACTTTCGACGAACTGACTGACTGACTGAAGACGACGTGTAGTGTACACAGATTTTTGATGAACTGAACGACTGAAGGCGACGTGTAATGTATTGAGATTTTCGATGAACTGAACGACTGAAGACGACGTGTAATGTATTGAGATTTTCGATGAACTGAACGATTGAAGGCGATGTGTAATGTATTGAGATTTTCGATGAACTGACCGCGATCTACCTCTGACTTGGCTTTTTATACCCCCACTCCCTGATATGCCTAAAGATTATAACTGAATTACTATTGGCTAATAAAACGCGCCAACATTAGCGTCTATTTTAATATCCAATGAAAATTATGAATACATATGCTCTAGGGAAGCATTCCAGAAGGTTCTCAATGGAAAAAAGCGCCAATATTACGTAACTTCCTCGTTTCCAATAATGATAAACAGCTCACCCCCTCGCTGCATTATTGCATGCTATTATTGACAGTTTCAGTAAGGCATTAAAAACTTACTTCTCAACAATAATTACAATCAATAAACATCTTAAATCAATGTCACATAAAAATGCATATTCATATTACAATCATTATTTACATTTAAGTAATTTGTGATACAAATTACTGCATCATATGCCCCACTAGAAACATAATTATAAATATTTACAACTTGTTTGGAAATTTTATAATTGTGTTTTTAGTCTCCCTAAATCTTGGAACACATGCTATCACTTTCACTTAACACTTCACACGTATTTAACACACGATATGTTTTTCCTCTATCTCACCACTACTTACTGGCTCTGGTTTAATGTGTTTAGACTTTAATCTGACATTACAATTTTTTTTTTTGTTTATAGCAAATACTATACCCTAAATTATTTAATTACAGTTACCAAATTGTTTACTTTCTTAAGTTGTTGACAAAAATTTATACATTTAAGATTTTTGTAATTATTAAACATATTTACCAAAAAATATTCACCCTTTACATAAATATATTTACATCTCTCAAATCTAGACACTGTTTCACATTTTCTGTTTGCTACATAAGTATTTGTTTTTTAATTAATTTTTTACCCATTTTTGTTATTTTGTACTTTATTTTAACAATACTCTTGGAATTGTATTTACGTACTTTTAATTTAATATCATATTAAGTTTCAATCTTTGCATTCTTAATTTTCAAATGTTGTTACAGTTACTAAAAATTTAATTTTTTTTTTTAAACATTTCTCTTTTTTTTTTTTTTTTGTAATTTATTTCTCTTTTCAAATGACATATAAATAATTAACCCTCTTACGTTCCAATACATTTCTCTGCAAGTCATCTTTAACTTTCCAGCATTTACTTTACATCTCATTGCTATTTACCCTCCTGGATCAAATTGTGTGTGGCTAAACATTACTCGTAGCCGTATCCTAACCTTCAAAAATTTGTTAATGAATAACCTCTTGTATTCATATGAAATTTCATCCCAAGATATACTTTGAAAACAATCTAAAGTTTTCTGAACTACACATCTTTTAACAACTGTCATTTTCAATTCTTCTACTATCTTTTTAATTTGAGAGTACTCTGACAAATCTGTACTAAACTGTACTGGACTGGAGTTTTCATTCTGAACAGCTTGGTACTTGTTAATTTCAGAATTTAGCTTTTGATTATTTACAGGCAAAACTTTAACTTCTTTGTACAATTTATTTCTCTGCATTACTAACTCCTTCTGTATTTCTGATATCTCCCCTCTGAAATTAACTTGCGCCTGATTCACATCTACATTCATAACCTCTTTCATCTCTCTTAGCTCACTTGAAATACTACTCACTCGACTACCTGACTCGGTACATTCTACATCAACATGTTCACTTTTAGTATTAACCTCATTTTCTTTGTTACCTATTTCCCTGCTCATGTCTGGCATTTTCTTTGAAATTTCTCCTATCTCATTTGCTATTACTTCCTCATTTTCATCTCTCATTTCTGGCATACTACTATCTAGCTTCATAACTTTCTTTTCAAATCCTTCTATTATTTTCCTATTTCTATTTTCTATATCTCCCATTATTTCCCTATTCCTTCTTTTCATATCTTCCCTTAACGTTTCATAAAAATTTTTCATCATTTCCATAATTTCCATCATCATATTAGTATCAAGATTAACATTTCCTGCTGTTCTATTCTCACTTTCTGCACTAACATTTCCTCCCTCCAATACTACATCGTTTGAGCTATTTTCTGTAACTTGTATTGAATTACAGCTAACTGTTACATTATCTCCCTCCATAATTATTTCTTCTGTATTATTAGTAGCCATTGTTTTCTTTATCCTACCGCTCCTTAATTACATTTGATTGTTACAATTTTGTTTTCTAAAAAAAAATTACGATACTCTGACCTTTGTAATGCTGTCTGTTGCTGTTACTTTGATGTCCAGCTTTCTGCCCCTCTCTCCTAGGTTTGTATGTCGCTTCTGCGTTGTATTATGATGAATCTGCGTTGTCTCGATGTTTTTGTGTCCACTCATCCGCGTAGTCTGTCGTTCCTATAGTTGTTTCTGGAATCTGCGTCTTCTCGATGTTTTTGTAGTTGAATTCCCCTGTTGCCTTGTAATCTCGGAATTACGATGCCCAATCATCCGCGTAGTCTGTCGTTCCTTTTGTTGTTTCTGGAATCTGCGTCTTGTAGATCAATTCACTGCTCCATTCATTCCACATCCTGGTTAATTCTGCTACTTTCCTGGTTAATTCTGCTATTTTCCTGGTTACTTTGCCCCACGTTCTGGGTGCCAATTTGTAGTGGTATCACTTATAAAGTTTTATTTTGAAGATGCTTCATGTTTATATGCCCCACGTTTGGGAGCCAATTTGCGGCGGTATTTATGTTATATTTATTTATTTATTGAGCATTATTGTAGCCCCACGGGAGCCAATTTGTTACGGTATTACTTATAAAGTTGATGCTTGTGATGTTTGTGTATGTGTGTTTACCTCATGTGAAGCCATCTTGTGACGTCATTCATTTTTTCGGTTTGTAGCTCCATCTGGTGTTAGCAATTTGCAGCAGTGTTACTGTTCGAAAGAATGCGACTGTTATTTGATTTAAATGTTGTTTACTGTCCTCCAGCTAGCTATTATTTCTCGGTCGAACATGTCTCTTGATCAAGGTGTGTAAACGGAAAGGAATCTTTTATCCAAATATAACACTGATGAAGAAATTTGTTTTACACATTTATTGTCGAACACATTAACTATCACATTTATACATTGATCTTGACACTCGCCAAACTGAAACTGTTATAATAACTTCTTACTGATAACTTAATCCACGTACTTCAACCTTTTGTATAATTAACTTTACCATACTTTAGATCTTTCATAATTCTGCTGCGCGTAACTTGTGAACCTATATCCGATGTATGCCGTACTAATACTTTCGACGAACTGACTGACTGACTGAAGACGACGTGTAGTGTACACAGATTTTTGATGAACTGAACAACTGAAGGCGACGTGTAATGCATTGAGATTTTCGATGAACTGAACGACTGAAGGCGACGTATAATGTATTGAGATTTTCGATGAACTGAACGACTTAAGGCGACGTGTAATGTATTTAGATTTTCGATGAACTGACCGCGATCTACCTCTGACTTGGCTTTTTATACACCCACTCCCCGATATGCCTAAAGATTATAACTGAATTACTATTGGCTAATAAAACGCGCCAACATTAGCGTCTATTTTAATATCCAATGAAAATTATGAATACATATGCTCTAGGGAAGCATTCCAGAAGGTTCTCAATGGAAAAAAGCGCCAATATTACGTAACTTCCTCGTTTCCAATAATGATAAACAGCTCACCCCCTCGCTGCATTATTGCACGCTATTATTGACAGTTTCAGTAAGGCATTAAAAACTTACTTCTCAACAATAATTACAATCAATAAACATCTTAAATCAATGTCACATAAAAATGCATATTCATATTACAATCATTATTTACATTTAAGTAATTTGTGATACAAATTACTGCATCAGTTTGTATAAACAAGGTGATTGCATCTCCATGTTGTAACTAGCTCTACTGTGTGACATGTTAACATGGCGAGGCTTTTGCCACAACCATCCTCTTAGTCCTCATGTGTGTTTGTATACATGAGTAGATTGCATCTCCATGTTGTAACTAGCTCTATTTCGAGATATGTTAACATGGCGAGACTCTTACCACAACCATCCTCTTACTTCTCATGTGTGTTTGTATAAACAAGGTGATTGCATCTCCATGTTGAAACTAGGCATATTTTGAGATATGTTAACATGGCGAGACTCTTGCCACAACCATCCTCTTAGTTCTCATGTGTGTTTGTATAGATGAGATGATTGCATCTGCATGTTGTAACTAGCTCTACTGTGTGACATGTTAACATGGCTAGGCTTTTGCCACAACCATCCTCCTAGTCCTCATGTGTGTTTGTATAGATGAGATGATTGCATCTCCATGTAGCTACCTCTACTGTGTGACATGTTAACATGGCGAGACTCTTGCCACAACCATCCTCTCAGTTCTCATGTGTGTTTGTATAGATGAGATGATTGCATCTGCATGTTGTAACTAGCTCTACTGTGTAACATGTTAACATGGCGAGGCTTTTGCCACAACCATCCTCTTAGTCCTCATGTGTGTTTGTATAGATGAGGTGATTGCATCTCCATGTTGTAACTAGCTCTACCGTGTGACATGTTAACATGGCGAGGCTCTTTCCATAACCGTCCTCATAGTTCTCATGTGTGTTGGTATAAACAAGGTGATTGCATCTCCATGTTGTAACTAGCTCTATTTCGAGATATATTAACATGGCGAGACTCTTGCCACAACCATTCTCTTAGTTCCCATGTGTGTTTGTATAGATGAGGTGGTTGCATCTCCATGTTGTAACTAGCTCTACTGTGTGATATGTTAACATGGCGAGGCTCTTGCCATAACCGTCCTCATAGTTCTCATGTGTGTTTGTATAGATGCGGTGATTGCATCTCCATGTTGTAACTAGGGCTACTGTATGATATGCTGACATGGCGAGACTCTTGCCACAACCATCCTCTTAGTCCTCATGTGTGTTTGTATAGATGAGGTGATTGCATCTTCATGTTGTAACTAGATCTATTTTGTGATACGTTAACATAGCGAGACTGTTGCCACCATCATCCTCTTAGTTCTGATGTGTGTTTGTATAGATGAGGTGATTGCATCTCCATGCTGTAACTAGATCTATTTTGTGATACGTTAACATAGCGAGACTGTTGCCACCATCATCCTCTTAGTTCTGATGTGTGTTTGTATAGATGAGGTGATTGCATCTCCATGCTGTAACTAGATCTATTTTGTGATACGTCAACATAGCGAGACTGTTGCCACCATCATCCTCTTAGTTCTGATGTGTGTTTGTATAGATGAGGTGATTGCATCTCCATGCTGTAACTAGGTCTATTTTGTCATATATTAACATGGCGAGACTCTTGCCACAACCATACTCTTAGTTCTCATGTGTGTTTGTATAGATGAGATGATTGCATCTCCATGTAGTAACTAGTTCTATTTTGAGATATGTTAACGTGGCGAGACTCTTGCCACCCATCCTCTTAGTTCTCATGTGTGTTTGTATAGATGAGGTGATTGCATCTCCATGTTGTAACTAGCTCTACCGTGTGACATGTTAACGTGGCGAGACTCTTGCCACCCATCCTCGTAGTTCTCATGTGTGTTTGTATAGATGAGGTGATTGCATCTCCACGTAACTAGCTCTATCGTGTGACATGTTGGCATGGTGAGGCTATTGCCACAACCATCCTCTTAGTCCTCATGTGTGTTTGTATAGATGAGATGATTGCACATCCAGGTTGTAGTTAGCTCCACTGTGTAACACGTTAGCATGGCGAGGCTCTTGCCACAACCATCCTCTTAGTCCTCATGTGTGTTTGTATAGATGAGGTGATTGCATCTTCATTTTGTAACTAGCTCTATTTTGAGATATGTTAACATGGCGAGACTCTTGCCGCAACCATCCTCTTAGTTCTCATGTGTGTTTGTATAGATGAGGTGATTGCATCTTCATTTTGTAACTACCTCTATTTTGAGATATGTTAACATGGCGAGACTCTTGCCACAACCATCCTCTTAGTCCTCATGTGTGTTTGTATAGATGAGGTGATTGCATCTTCATTTTGTAACTAGCTCTATTTTGAGATATGTTAACATGGCGAGACTCTTGCCACAACCATCCTCTTAGTCCTCATGTGTGTTTGTATAGATGAGGTGATTGCATCTTCATTTTGTAACTAGCTCTATTTTGAGATATGTTAACATGGCGAGGCTCTTGCCACAACCATCCTCTTAGTACTCATGTGTGTTTGTATAGATGAGGTGATTGCATCCTCATTTTGTAACTAGCTCTATTTTGAGATATGTTAACATGGCGAGACTCTTGCCGCAACCATCCTCTTAGTTCTCATGTGTGTTTGTATAAATAAGCTGATTGCATCTTCATTTTGTAACTAGCTCTATTTTGAGATATGTTAACATGGCGAGACTCTTGCCGCAACCATCCTCTTAGTTCTCATGTGTGTTTGTATAAATAAGGTGATTGCATCTCCATGTTGTAACTAGCTCTATTTTGAGATATGTTAACATGGCGAGACTCTTGCCACAACCATCCTCTTAGTTCTCATGTGTGTTTGTATAAATAAGCTGATTGCATCTTCATTTTGTAACTAGCTCTATTTTGAGATATGTTAACATGGCGAGACTCTTGCCACAACCATCCTCTTAGTTCTCATGTGTGTTTGTATAGATGAAATGATTGCATTTCCATGTTGCAACTAGCTCTACTGTGTGACATGTTAACATGGCGAGACTCCTGCCAGGACCATACTCTTAGTTCTCATGTGTGTTTGTATAAACAAGGTGATTGCATCTCCATGTTGTAACTAGGTCTACTTTGTGACAGGTTGACATGGCGAGGCTCTTGCCAGGACCATCTTCTTAGTCCTCATGTGTGTTTGTATAGATGAGGTTAATGCATTTCCTATTTGTAGCTAGCTCTACTGTGTGACATGTTGACATGCGATTCTCTTGCCAGGACCATCCTCTTAGTCCTCATGTGTGTTTGCTTGGACGAGGTGATTGCATCTCCTTGTTGTAACTGGGTCCAGTGTGTGACACGTTGAGAGCTGAGACTCCTGCCAGGACCATCCTCTTAGTTCTCATGTGTGTTTGTGTAGATGAGATGATTGCATCTGCATGTTGCAACTAGCTCTACTGTGTGACATGTTAACATGGCGAGACTCCTGCCAGGACCATACTCTTAGTTCTCATGTGTGTTTGTATAAACAAGGTGATTGCATCTCCATGTTGTAACTACCTCTACTGTGTGACATGTTAACATGGCGAGACTGTTGCCAGGACCATCCTCTTAGTCCTCATGTGTATTTGTATAGATGAGGTGATTGCATCTCTATGTTGTAACTAGCTCTACTGTGTGACATGTTAACATGGCGTGACTCTTGCCAGGACCATCCTCTTAGTCCTCATGTGTGTTTGTATAGATGAGGTGATTGCATCTCTATGTTGTGACTAGCTCTACTGTGTGACATGTTGATATGGCAAGGCTCTTGCCAGGACCATCCTCTTAGTTCTCATGTGTGTTTGTATAGATGAGGTGATTGCATCTCCATGTTGCAATTAGCTCTACTGTGTGACATGTTAGCATGGCGAGACTCTTGCCAGGACCATCCTCTTAGTCCTCAAGTGAGTTTGTATAGATGAGGTGATTGCATCTCTATGTTGTAACTAGCTCTACTGTGTGACCTGTTGACATGCGAGGCTCTTACCAGGACCATCTTCTTAGACCTCATGTGTGTTTGTATAGATGACGTGGTTGCATCTCTATGTTGTAACTAGCTCTACTGTGTGACATGTTGATATGGCGAGGCTCTTGCCAGGACCATTCTCTTAGTCCTCATGTGAATTTCTATAGATGAGGTTATTGCATCTCTATGTTGTAAGTAGCTCTACTGTGTGACATGTTAACATGGCGAGACTCTTGCCAGGACCATCCTCTTAGTCCTCATGTATGTTTGTATAGATGAGGTTATTGCATCTCCTATTTGTAACTAGCTCTACTGTATGACATGCTGATATGGCGAGACTCTTGCCAGGACCATCCTCTTAGTTCTCATGTATGTTTGTATAGATGAGGTTATTGCATCTCCCCTTTTGTAACTAGCTCTACTTTGTCACATGTTGACATGGCGAGGCTCTTGCCAGGACCATCCTCTTAGTCCTCATGTATGTTTGTATACATGAGGTTATTGCATCTGCTATTTGTAACTAGCTCTACTGTGTGACATGTTGACATGTGAGGCTCTCGCCAGGACCATCCTCTTAGTCCTCATGTGAGTTTGTATATATGAGGTGATTGCATTTCTATGTTGTAACTAGCTCTACTGTGTGACCTTTTGACATGCGAGGCTCTTACCAGGACCATCTTCTTAGTCCTCATGTGTGTTTGTATAGATGAGGTGATTGCATCTCTATGTTGTAACTAGCTCTACTGTGTGACATGTTGACATGGCGAGTCTCTTGCCAGGACCATCTTCTTAGTCCTCATGTGTGTTTGTATAGATGAGGTGATTGCATCTATATGTTGTAACTAGCTCTACTGTGTGACATGTTAACATGGCGAGACTCTTGCCAGGACCATCTTCTTAGTCCTCATGTGTGTTTGTATAGATGAGGTGATTGCATCTCTATGTTGTAACTAGCTCTACTGTGTGACATGTTAACATGGCGAGACTCTTGCCAGGACCATCTTCTTAGTCCTCATGTGTGTTTGTATAGATGAGGTTATTGTATCTCTATGTTGCAACTAGCTCTACTGTGTGACATGTTAACATGGCGAGACTCTTGCCAGGACCATCTTCTTAGTCCTCATTTGTGTTTGTATAGATGAGGTGATTGCATCTCTATGTTGTAACTAGCTCTACTGTGTGACATGTTGACATGGCGAGTCTCTTGCCAGGACCATCTTCTTAGTCCTCATGTGTGTTTGTATAGATGAGGTGATTGCATCTCCTATTTGTAACTAGCTCTACTGTGTGACATGTTAACATGGCGAGGCTCTTGCCAGTACCATCCTCTTAGTCCTCATGTATGTTTGTATAGATGAGGTTATTGCATCTCCTATTTGTAACTAGCTCTACTGTGTGACATGTTGACATGTGAGGCTCTTGCCAGGACCATCCTCTTAGTCCTCATGTATGTTTGTATAGATGAGGTTATTGCATCTCTGTGTTGTAACTAGCTCTACTGTGTGACATGTTAACATGGCGAGGCTCTTGCCAGGACCATCCTCTTAGTCCTCATGTATGTTTGTATAGATGAGGTTATTGCATCTCCTATTTGTAACTAGCTCTACTTTGTGACATGTTGACATGGCTAGGCTCTTGCCAGTACCATCCTCTTAATCCTCATGTATGTTCGTATGGATGAGGTTATTGCATCTCCTATTTGTAACTAGCTCTACTGTGTGACATGTTGACATGTGAGGCTCTTGCCAGGACCATCCTCTTAGTCCTCATGTATGTTTGTATAGATGAGGTTATTGCATCTCCTATTTGTAACTAGCTCTACTGTGTGACATGTTGACATGCGAGGCTCTTGCCAGGACCATCCTCTTAGTCCTCATGTGTGTTTGTATAGATGAGGTGATTGCATCTCCATGTTGCAACTAGCTCTACTGTGTGACATGTTGACATGCGAGGCTCTTACCAGGACCATCCTCATAGTCCTCATGTTTGTTTGTATTGATGAGTTGATTGCATCTCCATGTTGTAACTAGCTCTACTGTGTGACATGTTAACATGGCGAGACTCTTGCCAGGACCATCCTCTTAGTCCTCATGTGAATTTGTATAGATGAGGTGATTGCATCTCTATGTTGTGACTAGCTCTACTGTGTGACATGTTAATATGGCAAGGCTCTTTCCAGGACCATCCTCTTAGTTCTCATGTTTGTTTATATAGATGAGGTGATTGCATCTCCATGTTGCAATTAGCTCTACTGTGTGACATGTTAACATGGCGAGACTCTTGCCAGGACCATCCTCTTAGTCCTCATGTGAGTTTGTATAGATGAGGTGATTGCATCTCTATGTTGTAACTAGCTCTACTGTGTGACCTGTTGACATGCGAGGCTCTTACCAGGACCATCTTCTTAGTCCTCATGTGTGTTTGTATAGATGATGTGGTTGCATCTCTATGTTGTAACTAGCTCTACTGTGTGACATGTTGATATGGGGAGGCTCTTGCCAGGACCATCCTCTTAGTCCTCATGTGAATTTCTATAGATGAGGTTATTGCATCTCTATGTTGTAAGTAGCTCTACTGTGTGACATGTTAACATGGCGAGTCTCTTGCCAGGACCATCCTCTTAGTCCTCATGTATGTTTGTATAGATGAGGTTATTGCATCTCCTATTTGTAAATAGCTCTACTGTGTGACATGCTGATATGGCGAGACTCTTGCCAGGACCATCCTCTTAGTTCTCATGTATGTTTGTATAGATGAGGTTATTGCATCTCCTATTTGTAACTAGCTCTACTTTGTGACATGTTGACATGGCGAGGCTCTTGCCAGGACCATCCTCTTAGTCCTCATGTATGTTTGTATACATGAGGTTATTGCATCTGCTATTTGTAACTAGCTCTACTGTGTGACATGTTGACATGTGAGGCTCTCGCCAGGACCATCCTCTTAGTCCTCATGTGAGTTTGTATAGATGAGGTGATTGCATCTCTATGTTGTAACTAGCTCTACTGTGTGACCTTTTGACATGCGAGGCTCTTACCAGGACCATCTTCTTAGTCCTCATGTGTGTTTGTATAGATGAGGTGATTGCATCTCTATGTTGTAACTAGCTCTACTGTGTGACATGTTGACATGGCAAGTCTCTTGCCAGGACCATCTTCTTAGTCCTCATGTGTGTTTGTATAGATGAGGTGATTGCATCTATATGTTGTAAATAGCTCTACTGTGTGACATGTTAACATGGCGAGACTCTTGCCAGGACCATCTTCTTAGTCCTCATGTGTGTTTGTATAGATGAGGTGATTGCATCTCTATGTTGCAACTAGCTCTACTGTGTGACATGTTAACATGGCGAGACTCTTGCCAGGACCATCTTCTTAGTCCTCATTTGTGTTTGTATAGATGAGGTGATTGCATCTCTATGTTGTAACTAGCTCTACTGTGTGACATGTTGACATGGCGAGTCTCTTGCCAGGACCATCTTCTTAGTCCTCATGTGTGTTTGTATAGATGAGGTGATTGCATCTCCTATTTGTAACTAGCTCTACTGTGTGACATGTTATCATGGCGAGGCTCTTGCCAGTACCATCCTCTTAGTCCTGATGTATGTTTGTATAGATGAGGTTATTGCATCTCCTATTTGTAACTAGCTCTACTGTGTGACATGTTGACATGTGAGGCTCTTGCCAGGACCATCCTCTTAGTCCTCATGTATGTTTGTATAGATGAGGTTATTGCATCTCTGTGTTGTAACTAGCTCTACTGTGTGACATGTTAACATGGCGAGGCTCTTGCCAGGACCATCCTCTTAGTCCTCATGTATGTTTGTATAGATGAGGTTGTTGCATCTCCTATTTGTAACTAGCTCTACTTTGTGACATGTTGACATGGCTAGGCTCTTGCCAGTACCATCCTCTTAATCCTCATGTATGTTTGTATGGATGAGGTTATTGCATCTCCTATTTGTAACTAGCTCTACTGTGTGACATGTTGACATGTGAGGCTCTTGCCAGGACCATCCTCTTAGTCCTCATGTATGTTTGTATAGATGAGGTTATTGCATCTCCTATTTGTAACTAGCTCTACTGTGTGACATGTTGACATGCGAGGCTCTTGCCAGGACCATCCTCTTAGTCCTCATGTGTGTTTGTATAGATGAGGTGATTGAATCTCCATGTTGCAACTAGCTCTACTGTGTGACATGTTGACATGCGAGGCTCTTACCAGGACCATCCTCATAGTCCTCATGTTTGTTTGTATTGATGAGATGATTGCATCTCCATGTTGTAACTAGCTCTACTGTGTGACATGTTAACATGGCGAGACTCTTGCCAGGACCATCCTGTTAGTCCTGATGTGAATTTGTATAGATGAGGTGATTGCATCTCTATGTTGTAACTAGCTCTACTGCGTGACATGTTGACATGGCGTGACTCTTGCCAGGACCATCCTCTTAGTCCTCATGTGTGTTTGTATAGATGAGGTGATTGCATCTCTATGTTGTGACTAGCTCTACTGTGTGACATGTTAATATGGCAAGGCTCTTTCCAGGACCATCCTCTTAGTTCTCATGTGTGTTTATATAGATGAGGTGATTGCATCTCCATGTTGCAATTAGCTCTACTGTGTGACATGTTAACATGGCGAGACTCTTGCCAGGACCATCCTCTTAGTCCTCATGTGAGTTTGTATAGATGAGGTGATTGCATCTCTATGTTGTAACTAGCTCTACTGTGTGACCTGTTGACATGCGAGGCTCTTACCAGGACCATCTTCTTAGTCCTCATGTGTGTTTGTATAGATGATGTGGTTGCATCTCTATGTTGTAACTAGCTCTACTGTGTGACATGTTGATATGGCGAGGCTCTTGCCAGGACCATCCTCTTAGTCCTCATGTGAATTTCTATAGATGAGGTTATTGCATCTCTATGTTGTAAGTAGCTCTACTGCGTGACATGTTAACATGGCGAGACTCTTGCCAGGACCATCCTCTTAGTCCTCATGTATGTTTGTATACATGAGGTTATTGCATCTCCTATTTGTAACTAGCTCTACTGTGTGACATGTTGATATGGCGAGACTCTTGCCAGGACCATCCTCTTAGTTCTCATGTGTGTTTGTATAGATGAGGTTATTGCATCTCCTATTTGTAACTAGCTCTACTTTGTAACATGTTGACATGGCAAGGCTCTTGCCAGGACCATCCTCTTAGTCCTCATGTATGTTTGTATAGATGAGGTTATTGCATCTCCTATTTGTAACTAGCTCTACTGTGTGACATGTTGACATGCGAGGCTCTCGCCAGGACCATCCTCTTAGTCCTCATGTATGTTTGTATAGATGAGGTTATTGCATCTATATGTTGTAACTAGCTCTACTGTGTGACATGTTGATATGGCGAGGCTCTTTCCAGGACCATCCTCTTAGTCCTCATGTATGTTTGTATAGATGAGGTTATTGTATCTCTATGTTGTTACTAGCTCTACTGTGTGACATGTTGATATGGCGAGGCTCTTGCCAGGACCATCCTCTTAGTCCTCATATGTGTTTGTATAGATGAGATGATTGCATCTCTATGTTGTAACTAGCTCTACTGTGTGACTTGTTGATATGGGGAGGCTCTTGCCAGGACCATCCTCTTAGTCCTCATGTGTGTTTGTATAGATGAGATGATTGCATCTCTATCTTGTAACTAGCTCTACTGTGTGACATGTTAACATGGCGAGGCTCTTGCCAGGACCATCCTCTTAGTCCTTATGTATGTTTGTATAGATGAGGTTATTGTATCTCTATGTTGTAACTAGCTCTACTGTGTGACATGTTGATATCGCGAGGCTCTTGCCAGGACCATCCTCTTAGTCCTCATGTGTGTTTGTATACATGAGTAGATTGCATCTCCATGTTGTAACTAGCTCTATTTCGAGATATGTTAACATGGCGAGACTCTTACCACAACCATCCTCTTACTTCTCATGTGTGTTTGTATAAACAAGGTGATTGCATCTCCATGTTGAAACTAGGCATATTTTGAGATATGTTAACATGGCGAGACTCTTGCCACAACCATCCTCTTAGTTCTCATGTGTGTTTGTATAGATGAGATGATTGCATCTGCATGTTGTAACTAGCTCTACTGTGTGACATGTTAACATGGCTAGGCTTTTGCCACAACCATCCTCTTAGTCCTCATGTGTGTTTGTATAGATGAGATGATTGCATCTCCATGTAGCTACCTCTACTGTGTGACATGTTAACATGGCGAGACTCTTGCCACAACCATCCTCTCAGTTCTCATGTGTGTTTGTATAGATGAGATGATTGCATCTGCATGTTGTAACTAGCTCTACTGTGTAACATGTTAACATGGCGAGGCTTTTGCCACAACCATCCTCTTAGTCCTCATGTGTGTTTGTATAGATGAGGTGATTGCATCTCCATGTTGTAACTAGCTCTACCGTGTGACATGTTAACATGGCGAGGCTCTTTCCATAACCGTCCTCATAGTTCTCATGTGTGTTGGTATAAACAAGGTGATTGCATCTCCATGTTGTAACTAGCTCTATTTCGAGATATATTAACATGGCGAGACTCTTGCCACAACCATTCTCTTAGTTCCCATGTGTGTTTGTATAGATGAGGTGGTTGCATCTCCATGTTGTAACTAGCTCTACTGTGTGATATGTTAACATGGCGAGGCTCTTTCCATAACCGTCCTCATAGTTCTCATGTGTGTTTGTATAGATGTGGTGATTGCATCTCCATGTTGTAACTAGGGCTACTGTATGATATGCTGACATGGCGAGACTCTTGCCACAACCATCCTCTTAGTCCTCATGTGTGTTTGTATAGATGAGGTGATTGCATCTTCATGTTGTAACTAGATCTATTTTGTGATACGTTAACATAGCGAGACTGTTGCCACCATCATCCTCTTAGTTCTGATGTGTGTTTGTATAGATGAGGTGATTGCATTTCCATGCTGTAACTAGATCTATTTTGTGATACGTTAACATAGCGAGACTGTTGCCACCATCATCCTCTTAGTTCTGATGTGTGTTTGTATAGATGAGGTGATTGCATCTCCATGCTGTAACTAGATCTATTTTGTGATACGTTAACATAGCGAGACTGTTGCCACCATCATCCTCTTAGTTCTGATGTGTGTTTGTATAGATGAGGTGATTGCATCTCCATGCTGTAACTAGGTCTATTTTGTCATATATTAACATGGCGAGACTCTTGCCACAACCATACTCTTAGTTCTCATGTGTGTTTGTATAGATGAGATGATTGCATCTCCATGTTGTAACTAGTTCTATTTTGAGATATGTTAACGTGGCGAGACTCTTGCCACCCATCCTCTTAGTTCTCATGTGTGTTTGTATAGATGAGGTGATTGCATCTACATGTTGTAACTAGCTCTACCGTGTGACATGTTAACGTGGCGAGACTCTTGCCACCCATCCTCGTAGTTCTCATGTGTGTTTGTATAGATGAGGTGATTGCATCTCCACGTAACTAGCTCTATCGTGTGACATGTTGGCATGGTGAGGCTATTGCCACAACCATCCTCTTAGTCCTCATGTGTGTTTGTATAGATGAGATGATTGCACCTCCAGGTTGTAGTTAGCTCCACTGTGTGACATGTTAGCATGGCGAGGCTCTTGCCACAACCATCCTCTTAGTCCTCATGTGTGTTTGTATAGATGAGGTGATTGCATCTTCATTTTGTAACTAGCTCTATTTTGAGATATGTTAACATGGCGAGACTCTTGCCGCAACCATCCTCTTAGTTCTCATGTGTGTTTGTATAGATGAGGTGATTGCATCTTCATTTTGTAACTAGCTCTATTTTGAGATATGTTAACATGGCGAGACTCTTGCCACAACCATCCTCTTAGTCCTCATGTGTGTTTGTATAGATGAGGTGATTGCATCTTCATTTTGTAACTAGCTCTATTTTGAGATATGTTAACATGGCGAGACTCTTGCCACAACCATCCTCTTAGTCCTCATGTGTGTTTGTATAGATGAGGTGATTGCATCTTCATTTTGTAACTAGCTCTATTTTGAGATATGTTAACATGGCGAGGCTCCTTCCACAACCATCCTCTTAGTACTCATGTGTGTTTGTATAGATGAGGTGATTGCATCCTCATTTTGTAACTAGCTCTATTTTGAGATATGTTAACATGGCGAGACTCTTGCCGCAACCATCCTCTTAGTTCTCATGTGTGTTTGTATAAATAAGCTGATTGCATCTTCATTTTGTAACTAGCTCTATTTTGAGATATGTTAACATGGCGAGACTCTTGCCGCAACCATCCTCTTAGTTCTCATGTGTGTTTGTATAAATAAGGTGATTGCATCTCCATGTTGTAACTAGCTCTATTTTGAGATATGTTAACATGGCGAGACTCTTGCCACAACCATCCTCTTAGTTCTCATGTGTGTTTGTATAAATAAGCTGATTGCATCTTCATTTTGTAACTAGCTCTATTTTGAGATATGTTAACATGGCGAGACTCTTGCCACAACCATCCTCTTAGTTCTCATGTGTGTTTGTATAGATGAAATGATTGCATTTCCATGTTGCAACTAGCTCTACTGTGTGACATGTTAACATGGCGAGACTCCTGCCAGGACCATACTCTTAGTTCTCATGTGTGTTTGTATAAACAAGGTGATTGCATCTCCATGTTGTAACTAGGTCTACTTTGTGACATGTTGACATGGCGAGGCTCTTGCCAGGACCATCTTCTTAGTCCTCATGTGTGTTTGTATAAATGAGGTGATTGCATCTCCTATTTGTAACTAGCTCTACTGTGTGACATGTTGACATGCGATTCTCTTGCCAGGACCATCCTCTTAGTCCTCATGTGTGTTTGCTTGGACGAAGTGATTCCATCTCCATGTTGTAACTAGGTCTACTTTGTGACATGTTGACATGGCGAGGCTCTTGCCAGGACCATCTTCTTAGTCCTCATGTGTGTTTGTATAGATGAGGTTAATGCATTTCCTATTTGTAGCTAGCTCTACTGTGTGACATGTTGACATGCGATTCTCTTGCCAGGACCATCCTCTTAGTCCTCAAGTGAGTTTGTATAGATGAGGTGATTGCATCTCTATGTTGTAACTAGCTCTACTGTGTGACCTGTTGACATGCGAGGCTCTTACCAGGACCATCTTCTTAGACCTCATGTGTGTTTGTATAGATGAGGTGGTAGCATCTCTATGTTGTAACTAGCTCTACTGTGTGACATGTTAACATGGCGAGACTCTTGCCAGGACCATCTTCTTAGTCCTCATTTGTGTTTGTATAGATGAGGTTATTGTATCTCTATGTTGTAACTAGCTCTACTGTGTGACATGTTAACATGGCGAGACTCTTGCCAGGACCATCCTCTTAGTCCTCATGTATGTTTGTATAGATGAGGTTATTGCATCTCCTATTTGTAACTAGCTCTACTGTGTGACATGTTGATATGGCGAGACTCTTGCCAGGACCATCCTCTTAGTTCTCATGTGTGTTTGTATAGATGAGGTTATTGCATCTCCTATTTGTAACTAGCTCTACTTTGTGACATGTTGACATGGCGAGGCTCTTGCCAGGACCATCCTCTTAGTCCTCATGTATGTTTGTATACATGAGGTTATTGCATCTGCTATTTGTAACTAGCTCTACTGTGTGACATGTTGACATGTGAGGCTCTCGCCAGGACCATCCTCTTAGTCCTCATGTGAGTTTGTATAGATGAGGTGATTGCATCTCTATGTTGTAACTAGCTCTACTGTGTGACCTTTTGACATGCGAGGCTCTTACCAGGACCATCTTCTTAGTCCTCATGTGTGTTTGTATAGATGAGGTGATTGCATCTCTATGTTGTAACTAGCTCTACTGTGTGACATGTTGACATGGCGAGTCTCTTGCCAGGACCATCTTCTTAGTCCTCATGTGTGTTTGTATAGATGAGGTGATTGCATCTATATGTTGTAACTAGCTCTACTGTGTGACATGTTAACATGGCGAGACTCTTGCCAGGACCATCTTCTTAGTCCTCATGTGTGTTTGTATAGATGAGGTGATTGCATCTCTATGTTGTAACTAGCTGTACTGTGTGACATGTTAACATGGCGAGACTCTTGCCAGGACCATCTTCTTAGTCCTCATGTGTGTTTGTATAGATGAGGTGATTGCATCTCTATGTTGTGACTAGCTCTACTGTGTGACATGTTAATATGGCAAGGCTCTTTCCAGGACCATCCTCTTAGTTCTCATGTGTGTTTATATAGATGAGGTGATTGCATCTCCATGTTGCAATTAGCTCTACTGTGTGACATGTTAACATGGCGAGACTCTTGCCAGGACCATCCTCTTAGTCCTCATGTGAGTTTGTATAGATGAGGTGATTGCATCTCTATGTTGTAACTAGCTCTACTGTGTGACCTGTTGACATGCGAGGCTCTTACCAGGACCATCTTCTTAGTCCTCATGTGTGTTTGTATAGATGATGTGGTTGCATCTCTATGTTGTAACTAGCTCTACTGTGTGACATGTTGATATGGGGAGGCTCTTGCCAGGACCATCCTCTTAGTCCTCATGTGAATTTCTATAGATGAGGTTATTGCATCTCTATGTTGTAAGTAGCTCTACTGTGTGACATGTTAACATGGCGAGTCTCTTGCCAGGACCATCCTCTTAGTCCTCATGTATGTTTGTATAGATGAGGTTATTGCATCTCCTATTTGTAAATAGCTCTACTGTGTGACATGCTGATATGGCGAGACTCTTGCCAGGACCATCCTCTTAGTTCTCATGTATGTTTGTATAGATGAGGTTATTGCATCTCCTATTTGTAACTAGCTCTACTTTGTGACATGTTGACATGGCGAGGCTCTTGCCAGGACCATCCTCTTAGTCCTCATGTATGTTTGTATACATGAGGTTATTGCATCTGCTATTTGTAACTAGCTCTACTGTGTGACATGTTGACATGTGAGGCTCTCGCCAGGACCATCCTCTTAGTCCTCATGTGAGTTTGTATAGATGAGGTGATTGCATCTCTATGTTGTAACTAGCTCTACTGTGTGACCTTTTGACATGCGAGGCTCTTACCAGGACCATCTTCTTAGTCCTCATGTGTGTTTGTATAGATGAGGTGATTGCATCTCTATGTTGTAACTAGCTCTACTGTGTGACATGTTGACATGGCAAGTCTCTTGCCAGGACCATCTTCTTAGTCCTCATGTGTGTTTGTATAGATGAGGTGATTGCATCTATATGTTGTAACTAGCTCTACTGTGTGACATGTTAACATGGCGAGACTCTTGCCAGGACCATCTTCTTAGTCCTCATGTGTGTTTGTATAGATGAGGTGATTGCATCTCTATGTTGCAACTAGCTCTACTGTGTGACATGTTAACATGGCGAGACTCTTGCCAGGACCATCTTCTTAGTCCTCATTTGTGTTTGTATAGATGAGGTGATTGCATCTCTATGTTGTAACTAGCTCTACTGTGTGACATGTTGACATGACGAGTCTCTTGCCAGGACCATCTTCTTAGTCCTCATGTGTGTTTGTATAGATGAGGTGATTGCATCTCCTATTTGTAACTAGCTCTACTGTGTGACATGTTATCATGGCGAGGCTCTTGCCAGTACCATCCTCTTAGTCCTCATGTATGTTTGTATAGATGAGGTTATTGCATCTCCTATTTGTAACTAGCTCTACTGTGTGACATGTTGACATGTGAGGCTCTTGCCAGGACCATCCTCTTAGTCCTCATGTATGTTTGTATAGATGAGGTTATTGCATCTCTGTGTTGTAACTAGCTCTACTGTGTGACATGTTAACATGGCGAGGCTCTTGCCAGGACCATCCTCTTAGTCCTCATGTATGTTTGTATAGATGAGGTTGTTGCATCTCCTATTTGTAACTAGCTCTACTTTGTGACATGTTGACATGGCTAGGCTCTTGCCAGTACCATCCTCTTAATCCTCATGTATGTTTGTATGGATGAGGTTATTGCATCTCCTATTTGTAACTAGCTCTACTGTGTGACATGTTGACATGTGAGGCTCTTGCCAGGACCATCCTCTTAGTCCTCATGTATGTTTGTATAGATGAGGTTATTGCATCTCCTATTTGTAACTAGCTCTACTGTGTGACATGTTGACATGCGAGGCTCTTGCCAGGACCATCCTCTTAGTCCTCATGTGTGTTTGTATAGATGAGGTGATTGAATCTCCATGTTGCAACTAGCTCTACTGTGTGACATGTTGACATGCGAGGCTCTTACCAGGACCATCCTCATAGTCCTCATGTTTGTTTGTATTGATGAGATGATTGCATCTCCATGTTGTAACTAGCTCTACTGTGTGACATGTTAACATGGCGAGACTCTTGCCAGGACCATCCTGTTAGTCCTGATGTGAATTTGTATAGATGAGGTGATTGCATCTCTATGTTGTAACTAGCTCTACTGCGTGACATGTTGACATGGCGTGACTCTTGCCAGGACCATCCTCTTAGTCCTCATGTGTGTTTGTATAGATGAGGTGATTGCATCTCTATGTTGTGACTAGCTCTACTGTGTGACATGTTAATATGGCAAGGCTCTTTCCAGGACCATCCTCTTAGTTCTCATGTGTGTTTATATAGATGAGGTGATTGCATCTCCATGTTGCAATTAGCTCTACTGTGTGACATGTTAACATGGCGAGACTCTTGCCAGGACCATCCTCTTAGTCCTCATGTGAGTTTGTATAGATGAGGTGATTGCATCTCTATGTTGTAACTAGCTCTACTGTGTGACCTGTTGACATGCGAGGCTCTTACCAGGACCATCTTCTTAGTCCTCATGTGTGTTTGTATAGATGATGTGGTTGCATCTCTATGTTGTAACTAGCTCTACTGTGTGACATGTTGATATGGCGAGGCTCTTGCCAGGACCATCCTCTTAGTCCTCATGTGAATTTCTATAGATGAGGTTATTGCATCTCTATGTTGTAAGTAGCTCTACTGCGTGACATGTTAACATGGCGAGACTCTTGCCAGGACCATCCTCTTAGTCCTCATGTATGTTTGTATACATGAGGTTATTGCATCTCCTATTTGTAACTAGCTCTACTGTGTGACATGTTGATATGGCGAGACTCTTGCCAGGACCATCCTCTTAGTTCTCATGTGTGTTTGTATAGATGAGGTTATTGCATCTCCTATTTGTAACTAGCTCTACTTTGTAACATGTTGACATGGCAAGGCTCTTGCCAGGACCATCCTCTTAGTCCTCATGTATGTTTGTATAGATGAGGTTATTGCATCTCCTATTTGTAACTAGCTCTACTGTGTGACATGTTGACATGCGAGGCTCTCGCCAGGACCATCCTCTTAGTCCTCATGTATGTTTGTATAGATGAGGTTATTGCATCTATATGTTGTAACTAGCTCTACTGTGTGACATGTTGATATGGCGAGGCTCTTTCCAGGACCATCCTCTTAGTCCTCATGTATGTTTGTATAGATGAGGTTATTGTATCTCTATGTTGTTACTAGCTCTACTGTGTGACATGTTGATATGGCGAGGCTCTTGCCAGGACCATCCTCTTAGTCCTCATATGTGTTTGTATAGATGAGATGATTGCATCTCTATGTTGTAACTAGCTCTACTGTGTGACTTGTTGATATGGGGAGGCTCTTGCCAGGACCATCCTCTTAGTCCTCATGTGTGTTTGTATAGATGAGATGATTGCATCTCTATCTTGTAACTAGCTCTACTGTGTGACATGTTAACATGGCGAGGCTCTTGCCAGGACCATCCTCTTAGTCCTTATGTATGTTTGTATAGATGAGGTTATTGTATCTCTATGTTGTAACTAGCTCTACTGTGTGACATGTTGATATGGCGAGGCTCTTGCCAGGACCATCCTCTTAGTCCTCATGTGTGTTTGTATACATGAGTAGATTGCATCTCCATGTTGTAACTAGCTCTATTTCGAGATATGTTAACATGGCGAGACTCTTACCACAACCATCCTCTTACTTCTCATGTGTGTTTGTATAAACAAGGTGATTGCATCTCCATGTTGAAACTAGGCATATTTTGAGATATGTTAACATGGCGAGACTCTTGCCACAACCATCCTCTTAGTTCTCATGTGTGTTTGTATAGATGAGATGATTGCATCTGCATGTTGTAACTAGCTCTACTGTGTGACATGTTAACATGGCTAGGCTTTTGCCACAACCATCCTCTTAGTCCTCATGTGTGTTTGTATAGATGAGATGATTGCATCTCCATGTAGCTACCTCTACTGTGTGACATGTTAACATGGCGAGACTCTTGCCACAACCATCCTCTCAGTTCTCATGTGTGTTTGTATAGATGAGATGATTGCATCTGCATGTTGTAACTAGCTCTACTGTGTAACATGTTAACATGGCGAGGCTTTTGCCACAACCATCCTCTTAGTCCTCATGTGTGTTTGTATAGATGAGGTGATTGCATCTCCATGTTGTAACTAGCTCTACCGTGTGACATGTTAACATGGCGAGGCTCTTTCCATAACCGTCCTCATAGTTCTCATGTGTGTTGGTATAAACAAGGTGATTGCATCTCCATGTTGTAACTAGCTCTATTTCGAGATATATTAACATGGCGAGACTCTTGCCACAACCATTCTCTTAGTTCCCATGTGTGTTTGTATAGATGAGGTGGTTGCATCTCCATGTTGTAACTAGCTCTACTGTGTGATATGTTAACATGGCGAGGCTCTTTCCATAACCGTCCTCATAGTTCTCATGTGTGTTTGTATAGATGTGGTGATTGCATCTCCATGTTGTAACTAGGGCTACTGTATGATATGCTGACATGGCGAGACTCTTGCCACAACCATCCTCTTAGTCCTCATGTGTGTTTGTATAGATGAGGTGATTGCATCTTCATGTTGTAACTAGATCTATTTTGTGATACGTTAACATAGCGAGACTGTTGCCACCATCATCCTCTTAGTTCTGATGTGTGTTTGTATAGATGAGGTGATTGCATCTCCATGCTGTAACTAGATCTATTTTGTGATACGTTAACATAGCGAGACTGTTGCCACCATCATCCTCTTAGTTCTGATGTGTGTTTGTATAGATGAGGTGATTGCATCTCCATGCTGTAACTAGATCTATTTTGTGATACGTTAACATAGCGAGACTGTTGCCACCATCATCCTCTTAGTTCTGATGTGTGTTTGTATAGATGAGGTGATTGCATCTCCATGCTGTAACTAGG
The DNA here is from genome assembly GCA_030765065.1 of Deroplatys truncata. Taxonomy (NCBI): domain Eukaryota; kingdom Metazoa; phylum Arthropoda; class Insecta; order Mantodea; family Mantidae; genus Deroplatys; species Deroplatys truncata. The sequence goes on along the minus strand of CM060983.1, from coordinate 224,848,456 downwards.
TCTATTTTGTCATATATTAACATGGCGAGACTCTTGCCACAACCATACTCTTAGTTCTCATGTGTGTGTGTATAGATGAGATGATTGCATCTCCATGTTGTAACTAGTTCTATTTTGAGATATGTTAACGTGGCGAGACTCTTGCCACCCATCCTCTTAGTTCTCATGTGTGTTTGTATAGATGAGGTGATTGCATCTACATGTTGTAACTAGCTCTACCGTGTGACATGTTAACGTGGCGAGACTCTTGCCACCCATCCTCGTAGTTCTCATGTGTGTTTGTATAGATGAGGTGATTGCATCTCCACGTAACTAGCTCTATCGTGTGACATGTTGGCATGGTGACGCTATTGCCACAACCATCCTCTTAGTCCTCATGTGTGTTTGTATAGATGAGATGATTGCACCTCCAGGTTGTAGTTAGCTCCACTGTGTGACATGTTAGCATGGCGAGGCTCTTGCCACAACCATCCTCTTAGTCCTCATGTGTGTTTGTATAGATGAGGTGATTGCATCTTCATTTTGTAACTAGCTCTATTTTGAGATATGTTAACATGGCGAGACTCTTGCCGCAACCATCCTCTTAGTTCTCATGTGTGTTTGTATAGATGAGGTGATTGCATCTTCATTTTGTAACTAGCTCTATTTTGAGATATGTTAACATGGCGAGACTCTTGCCACAACCATCCTCTTAGTCCTCATGTGTGTTTGTATAGATGAGGTGATTGCATCTTCATATTGTAACTAGCTCTATTTTGAGATATGTTAACATGGCGAGACTCTTGCCACAACCATCCTCTTAGTCCTCATGTGTGTTTGTATAGATGAGGTGATTGCATCTTCATTTTGTAACTAGCTCTATTTTGAGATATGTTAACATGGCGAGGCTCCTTCCACAACCATCCTCTTAGTACTCATGTGTGTTTGTATAGATGAGGTGATTGCATCCTCATTTTGTAACTAGCTCTATTTTGAGATATGTTAACATGGCGAGACTCTTGCCGCAACCATCCTCTTAGTTCTCATGTGTGTTTGTATAAATAAGCTGATTGCATCTTCATTTTGTAACTAGCTCTATTTTGAGATATGTTAACATGGCGAGACTCTTGCCGCAACCTTCCTCTTAGTTCTCATGTGTGTTTGTATAAATAAGGTGATTGCATCTCCATGTTGTAACTAGCTCTATTTTGAGATATGTTAACATGGCGAGACTCTTGCCACAACCATCCTCTTAGTTCTCATGTGTGTTTGTATAAATAAGCTGATTGCATCTTCATTTTGTAACTAGCTCTATTTTGAGATATGTTAACATGGCGAGACTCTTGCCACAACCATCCTCTTAGTTCTCATGTGTGTTTGTATAGATGAAATGATTGCATTTCCATGTTGCAACTAGCTCTACTGTGTGACATGTTAACATGGCGAGACTCCTGCCAGGACCATACTCTTAGTTCTCATGTGTGTTTGTATAAACAAGGTGATTGCATCTCCATGTTGTAACTGGGTCTACTTTGTGACATGTTGACATGGCGAGGCTCTTGCCAGGACCATCTTCTTAGTCCTCATGTGTGTTTGTATAAATGAGGTGATTGCATCTCCTATTTGTAACTAGCTCTACTGTGTGACATGTTGACATGCGATTCTCTTGCCAGGACCATCCTCTTAGTCCTCATGTGTGTTTGCTTGGACGAAGTGATTCCATCTCCATGTTGTAACTAGGTCTACTTTGTGACATGTTGACATGGCGAGGCTCTTGCCAGGACCATCTTCTTAGTCCTCATTTGTGTTTGTATAGATGAGGTTAATGCATTTCCTATTTGTAGCTAGCTCTACTGTGTGACATGTTGACATGCGATTCTCTTGCCAGGACCATCCTCTTAGTCCTCAAGTGAGTTTGTATAGATGAGGTGATTGCATCTCTATGTTGTAACTAGCTCTACTGTGTGACCTGTTGACATGCGAGGCTCTTACCAGGACCATCTTCTTAGACCTCATGTGTGTTTGTATAGATGAGGTGGTAGCATCTCTATGTTGTAACTAGCTCTACTGTGTGACATGTTAACATGGCGAGACTCTTGCCAGGACCATCTTCTTAGTCCTCATTTGTGTTTGTATAGATGAGGTTATTGTATCTCTATGTTGTAACTAGCTCTACTGTGTGACATGTTAACATGGCGAGACTCTTGCCAGGACCATCCTCTTAGTCCTCATGTATGTTTGTATAGATCAGGTTATTGCATCTCCTATTTGTAACTAGCTCTACTGTGTGACATGTTGATATGGCGAGACTCTTGCCAGGACCATCCTCTTAGTTCTCATGTGTGTTTGTATAGATGAGGTTATTGCATCTCCTATTTGTAACTAGCTCTACTTTGTGACATGTTGACATGGCGAGGCTCTTGCCAGGACCATCCTCTTAGTCCTCATGTATGTTTGTATACATGAGGTTATTGCATCTGCTATTTGTAACTAGCTCTACTGTGTGACATGTTGACATGTGAGGCTCTCGCCAGGACCATCCTCTTAGTCCTCATGTGAGTTTGTATAGATGAGGTGATTGCATCTCTATGTTGTAACTAGCTCTACTGTGTGACCTTTTGACATGCGAGGCTCTTACCAGGACCATCTTCTTAGTCCTCATGTGTGTTTGTATAGATGAGGTGATTGCATCTCTATGTTGTAACTAGCTCTACTGTGTGACATGTTGACATGGCGAGTCTCTTGCCAGGACCATCTTCTTAGTCCTCATGTGTGTTTGTATAGATGAGGTGATTGCATCTATATGTTGTAACTAGCTCTACTGTGTGACATGTTAACATGGCGAGACTCTTGCCAGGACCATCTTCTTAGTCCTCATGTGTGTTTGTATAGATGAGGTGATTGCATCTCTATGTTGTAACTAGCTGTACTGTGTGACATGTTAACATGGCGAGACTCTTGCCAGGACCATCTTCTTAGTCCTCATGTGTGTTTGTATAGATGAGGTTATTGTATCTCTATGTTGTAACTAGCTCTACTGTGTGACATGTTAACATGGCGAGACTCTTGCCAGGACCATCTTCTTAGTCCTCATTTGTGTTTGTATAGATGAGGTGATTGCATCTCTATGTTGTAACTAGCTCTACTGTGTGACATGTTGACATGGCGAGTCTCTTGCCAGGACCATCTTCTTAGTCCTCATGTGTGTTTGTATAGATGAGGTGATTGCATCTCCTATTTGTAACTAGCTCTACTGTGTGTCATGTTAACATGGCGAGGCTCTTGCCAGTACCATCCTCTTAGTCCTCATGTATGTTTGTATAGATGAGGTTATTGCATCTCCTATTTGTAACTAGCTCTACTGTGTGACATGTTGACATGTGAGGCTCTTGCCAGGACCATCCTCTTAGTCCTCACGTATGTTTGTATAGATGAGGTTATTGCATCTCTGTGTTGTAACTAGCTCTACTGTGTGACATGTTAACATGGCGAGGCTCTTGCCAGGACCATCCTCTTAGTCCTCATGTATGTTTGTATAGATCAGGTTATTGCATCTCCTATTTGTAACTAGCTCTACTTTGTGACATGTTGACATGGCTAGGCTCTTGCCAGTACCATCCTCTTAGTCCTCATGTATGTTTGTATGGATGAGGTTATTGCATCTCCTATTTGTAACTAGCTCTAATGTGTGACATGTTGACATGTGAGGCTCTTGCCAGGACCATCCTCTTAGTCCTCATGTATGTTTGTATAGATGAGGTTATTGTATCTCCTATTTGTAACTAGCTCTACTGTGTGACATGTTGACATGCGAGGCTCTTGCCAGGACCATCCTCTTAGTCCTCATGTGTGTTTGTATAGATGAGGTGATTGCATCTCCATGTTGCAACTAGCTCTACTGTGTGACATGTTGACATGCGAGGCTCTTACCAGGACCATCCTCATAGTCCTCATGTTTGTTTGTATTGATGAGATGATTGCAGCTCCATGTTGTAACTAGCTCTACTGTGTGACATGTTAACATGGCGAGACTCTTGCCAGGACCATCCTCTTAGTCCTCATGTGAATTTGTATAGATGAGGTGATTGCATCTCTATGTTGTAACTAGCTCTACTGTGTGACATGTTAACATGGCGTGACTCTTGCCAGGACCATCCTCTTAGTCCTCATGTGTGTTTGTATAGATGAGGTGATTGCATCTCTATGTTGTGACTAGCTCTACTGTGTGACATGTTAATATGGCAAGGCTCTTGCCAGGACCATCCTCTTAGTTCTCATGTGTGTTTATATAGATGAGGTGATTGCATCTCCATGTTGCAATTAGCTCTACTGTGTGACATGTTAACATGGCGTGACTCTTGCCAGGACCATCCTCTTAGTCCTCGAGTGAGTTTGTATAGATGAGGTGATTGCATCTCTATGTTGTAACTAGCTCTACTGTGTGACCTGTTGACATGCGAGGCTCTTACCAGGACCATCTTCTTAGTCCTCATGTGTGTTTGTATAGATGAGGTGGTTGCATCTCTATGTTGTAACTAGCTCTACTGTGTGACATGTTGATATGGCGAGGCTCTTGCCAGGACCATTCTCTTAGTCCTCATGTGAATTTCTATAGATGAGGTTATTGCATCTCTATGTTGTAAGTAGCTCTACTGTGTGACATGTTAACATGGCGAGACTCTTGCCAGGACCATCCTCTTAGTCCTCATGTATGTTTGTATAGATGAGGTTATTGCATCTCCTATTTGTAACTAGCTCTACTGTGTGACATGCTGATATGGCGAGACTCTTGCCAGGACCATCCTCTTAGTTCTCATGTATGTTTGTATAGATGAGGTTATTGCATCTCCTATTTGTAACTAGCTCTACTTTGTGACATGTTGACATGGCGAGGCTCTTGCCAGGACCATCCTCTTAGTCCTCATGTATGTTTGTATACATGAGGTTATTGCATCTGCTATTTGTAACTAGCTCTACTGTGTGACATGTTGACATGTGAGGCTCTCGCCAGGACCATCCTCTTAGTCCTCATGTGAGTTTGTATAGATGAGGTGATTGCATCTCTATGTTGTAACTAGCTCTACTGTGTGACCTTTTGACATGCGAGGCTCTTACCAGGACCATCTTCTTAGTCCTCATGTGTGTTTGTATAGATGAGGTGATTGCATCTCTATGTTGTAACTAGCTCTACTGTGTGACATGTTGACATGGCGAGTCTCTTGCCAGGACCATCTTCTTAGTCCTCATGTGTGTTTGTATAGATGAGGTGATTGAATCTATATGTTGTAACTAGCTCTACTGTGTGACATGTTAACATGGCGAGACTCTTGCCAGGACCATCTTCTTAGTCCTCATGTGTGTTTGTATAGATGAGGTGATTGCATCTCTATGTTGTAACTAGCTCTACTGTGTGACATGTTAACATGGCGAGACTCTTGCCAGGACCATCTTCTTAGTCCTCATGTGTGTTTGTATAGATGAGGTTATTGTATCTCTATGTTGCAACTAGCTCTACTGTGTGACATGTTAACATGGCGAGACTCTTGCCAGGACCATCTTCTTAGTCCTCTTTTGTGTTTGTATAGATGAGGTGATTGCATCTCTATGTTGTAACTAGCTCTACTGTGTGACTTGTTGACATGGCGAGTCTCTTGCCAAGACCTACTTCTTAGTCCTCATGTGTGTTTGTATAGATGAGGTGATTGCATCTCCTATTTGTAACTAGCTCTACTGTGTGACATGTTAACATGGCGAGGCTCTTGCCAGTACCATCCTCTTAGTCCTCATGTATGTTTGTATAGATGAGGTTATTGCATCTCCTATTTGTAACTAGCTCTACTGTGTGACATGTTGACATGTGAGGCTCTTGCCAGGACCATCCTCTTAGTCCTCATGTATGTTTGTATAGATGAGGTTATTGCATCTCTGTGTTGTAACTAACTCTACTGTGTGACATGTTAAAATGGCGAGGCTCTTGCCAGGACCATCCTCTTAGTCCTCATGTATGTTTGTATAGATGAGGTTATTGCATCTCCTATTTGTAACTAGCTCTACTTTGTGACATGTTGACATGGCTAGGCTCTTGCCAGTACCATCCTCTTAATCCTCATGTATGTTAGTATGGATGAGGTTATTGCATCTCCTATTTGTAACTAGCTCTACTGTGTGACATGTTGACATGTGAGGCTCTTGCCAGGACCATCCTCTTAGTCCTCATGTATGTTTGTATAGATGAGGTTATTGCATCTCCTATTTGTAACTAGCTCTACTGTGTGACATGTTGACATGCGAGGCTCTTGCCAGGACCATCCTCTTAGTCCTCATGTGTGTTTGTATAGATGAGGTGATTGCATCTCCATGTTGCAACTAGCTCTACTGTGTGACATGTTGACATGCGAGGCTCTTACCAGGACCATCCTCATAGTCCTCATGTTTGTTTGTATTGATGAGATGATTGCATCTCCATGTTGTAACTAGCTCTACTGTGTGACATGTTAACATGGCGAGACTCTTGCCAGGACCATCCTCTTAGTCCTCATGTGAATTTGTATAGATGAGGTGATTGCATCTCTATGTTGTAACTAGCTCTACTCTGTGACATGTTGACATGGCGTGACTCTTGCCAGGACCATCCTCTTAGTCCTCATGTGTGTTTGTATAGATGAGGTGATTGCATCTCTATGTTGTGACTAGCTCTACTGTGTGACATGTTAATATGGCAAGGCTCTTTCCAGGACCATCCTCTTAGTTCTCATGTGTGTTTATATAGATGAGGTGATTGCATCTCCATGTTGCAATTAGCTCTACTGTGTGACATGTTAACATGGCGAGACTCTTGCCAGGACCATCCTCTTAGTCCTCATGTGAGTTTGTATAGATGAGGTGATTGCATCTCTATGTTGTAACTAGCTCTACTGTGTGACCTGTTGACATGCGAGGCTCTTACCAGGACCATCTTCTTAGTCCTCATGTGTGTTTGTATAGATGATGTGGTTGCATCTCTATGTTGTAACTAGCTCTACTGTGTGACATGTTGATATGGCGAGGCTCTTGCCAGGACCATCCTCTTAGTCCTCATGTGAATTTCTATAGATGAGGTTATTGCATCTCTATGTTGTAAGTAGCTCTACTGTGTGACATGTTAACATGGCGAGACTCTTGCCAGGACCATCCTCTTAGTTCTCATGTATGTTTGTATACATGAGGTTATTGCATCTCCTATTTGTAACTAGCTCTACTGTGTGACATGTTGATATGGCGAGACTCTTGCCAGGACCATCCTCTTAGTTCTCATGTGTGTTTGTATAGATGAGGTTATTGCATCTCCTATTTGTAACTAGCTCTACTTTGTGACATGTTGACATGGCGAGGCTCTTGCCAGGACCATCCTCTTAGTCCTCATGTATGTTTGTATAGATGAGGTTATTGCATCTCCTATTTGTAACTAGCTCTACTGTGTGACATGTTGACATGTGAGGCTCTCGCCAGGACCATCCTCTTAGTCCTCATATGTGTTTGTATAGATGAGATGATTGCATCTCTATGTTGTAACTAGCTCTACTGTGTGACATGTTGATATGGGGAGGCCCTTGCCAGGACCATCCTCTTAGTCCTCATGTGTGTTTGTATAGATGAGATGATTGCATCTCTATCTTGTAACTAGCTCTACTGTGTGACATGTTAACATGGCGAGGCTCTTGCCAGGACCATCCTCTTAGTCCTTATGTATGTTTGTATAGATGAGGTTATTGTATCTCTATGTTGTAACTAGCTCTACTGTGTGACATGTTGATATGGCGAGGCTCTTGCCAGGACCATCCTCTTAGTCCTCATGTGTGTTTGTATAGATGAGATGATTGCATCTCTATGTTGTAACTAGATCTACTGTGTGACATGTTAACATGGCGAGGCTCTTGCCAGGACCATCCTCTTAGTCCTCATGTGTGTTTGTATACATGAGTAGATTGCATCTCCATGTTGTAACTAGCTCTATTTCGAGATATGTTAACATGGCGAGACTCTTACCACAACCATCCTCTTACTTCTCATGTGTGTTTGTATAAACAAGGTGATTGCATCTCCATGTTGAAACTAGGCATATTTTGAGATATGTTAACATGGCGAGACTCTTGACACAACCATCCTCTTAGTTCTCATGTGTGTTTGTATAGATGAGATGATTGCATCTGCATGTTGTAACTAGCTCTACTGTGTGACATGTTAACATGGCTAGGCTTTTGCCACAACCATCCTCTTAGTCCTCATGTGTGTTTGTATAGATGAGATGATTGCATCTCCATGTAGCTACCTCTACTGTGTGACATGTTAACATGGCGAGACTCTTGCCACAACCATCCTCTCAGTTCTCATGTGTGTTTGTATAGATGAGATGATTGCATCTGCATGTTGTAACTAGCTCTACTGTGTAACATGTTAACATGGCGAGGCTTTTGCCACAACCATCCTCTTAGTCCTCATGTGTGTTTGTATAGATGAGGTGATTGCATCTCCATGTTGTAACTAGCTCTACCGTGTGACATGTTAACATGGCGAGGCTCTTTCCATAACCGTCCTCATAGTTCTCATGTGTGTTGGTATAAACAAGGTGATTGCATCTCCATGTTGTAACTAGCTCTATTTCGAGATATATTAACATGGCGAGACTCTTGCCACAACCATTCTCTTAGTTCCCATGTGTGTTTGTATAGATGAGGTGGTTGCATCTCCATGTTGTAACTAGCTCTACTGTGTGATATGTTAACATGGCGAGGCTCTTGCCATAACCGTCCTCATAGTTCTCATGTGTGTTTGTATAGATGCGGTGATTGCATCTCCATGTTGTAACTATGGCTACTGTATGATATGCTGACATGGCGAGACTCTTGCCACAACCATCCTCTTAGTCCTCATGTGTGTTTGTATAGATGCGGTGATTGCATCTTCATGTTGTAACTAGATCTATTTTGTGATACGTTAACATAGCGAGACTGTTGCCACCATCATCCTCTTAGTTCTGATGTGTGTTTGTATAGATGAGGTGATTGCATCTCCATGCTGTAACTAGATCTATTTTGTGATACGTTAACATAGCGAGACTGTTGCCACCATCATCCTCTTAGTTCTGATGTGTGTTTGTATAGATGAGGTGATTGCATCTCCATGCTGTAACTAGATCTATTTTGTGATACGTTAACATAGCGAGACTGTTGCCACCATCATCCTCTTAGTTCTGATGTGTGTTTGTATAGATGAGATGATTGCATCTCCATGTTGTAACTAGTTCTATTTTGAGATATGTTAACGTGGCGAGACTCTTGCCACCCATCCTCTTAGTTCTCATGTGTGTTTGTATAGATGAGGTGATTGCATCTCCATGTTGTAACTAGCTCTACCGTGTGACAAGTTAACGTGGCGAGACTCTTGCCACCCATCCTCGTAGTTCTCATGTGTGTTTGTATAGATGAGGTGATTGCATCTCCACGTAACTAGCTCTATCGTGTGACATGTTGGCATGGTGAGGCTATTGCCACAACCATCCTCTTAGTCCTCATGTGTGTTTGTATAGATGAGATGATTGCACCTCCAGGTTGTAGTTAGCTCCACTGTGTGACATGTTAGCATGGCGAGGCTCTTGCCACAACCATCCTCTTAGTCCTCATGTGTGTTTGTATAGATGAGGTGATTGCATCTTCATTTTGTAACTAGCTCTATTTTGAGATATGTTAACATGGCGAGACTCTTGCCACAACCATCCTCTTAGTCCTCATGTTTGTTTGTATAGATGAGGGGATTGCATCTTCATTTTGTAACTAGCTCTATTTTGAGATATGTTAACATGGCGAGGCTCTTGCCACAACCATCCTCTTAGTACTCATGTGTGTTTGTATAGATGAGGTGATTGCATCCTCATTTTGTAACTAGCTCTATTTTGAGATATGTTAACATGGCGAGACTCTTGCCGCAACCATCCTCTTAGTTCTCATGTGTGTTTGTATAAATAAGCTGATTGCATCTTCATTTTGTAACTAGCTCTATTTTGAGATATGTTAACATGGCGAGACTCTTGCCGCAACCATCCTCTTAGTTCTCATGTGTGTTTGTATAAATAAGGTGATTGCATCTCCATGTTGTAACTAGCTCTATTTTGAGATATGTTAACATGGCGAGACTCTTGCCACAACCATCCTCTTAGTTCTCATGTGTGTTTGTATAAATAAGCGGATTGCATCTTCATTTTGTAACTAGCTCTATTTTGAGATATGTTAACATGGCGAGACTCTTGCCACAACCATCCTCTTAGTTCTCATGTGTGTTTGTATAGATGAAATGATTGCATTTCCATGTTGCAACTAGCTCTACTGTGTGACATGTTAACATGGCGAGACTCCTGCCAGGACCATACTCTTAGTTCTCATGTGTGTTTGTATAAACAAGGTGATTGCATCTCCATGTTGTAACTAGGTCTACTTTGTGACATGTTGACATGGCGAGGCCTTTGCCAGGACCATCTTCTTAGTCCTCATGTGTGTTTGTATAAATGAGGTGATTGCATCTCCTATTTGTAACTAGCTCTACTGTGTGACATGTTGACATGCGATTCTCTTGCCAGGACCATCCTCTTAGTCCTCATGTGTGTTTGCTTGGACGAAGTGATTGCATCTCCATGTTGTAACTAGGTCTACTTTGTGACATGTTGACATGGCGAGGCTCTAGCCAGGACCATCTTCTTAGTCCTCATGTGTGTTTGTATAGATGAGGTTAATGCATTTCCTATTTGTAGCTAGCTCTACTGTGTGACATGTTGACATGCGATTCTCTTGCCAGGACCATCCTCTTAGTCCTCATGTGTGTTTGCTTGGACGAGGTGATTGCATCTCCTTGTTGTAACTAGGTCCAGTGTGTGACACGTTGAGAGCTGAGACTCCTGCCAGGACCATCCTCTTAGTTCTCATGTGTGTTTGTGTAGATGAGATGATTGCATCTCCATGTTGCAACTAGCTCTACTGTGTGACATGTTGACATGGCGAGTCTCTTGCCAGGACCATCTTCTTAGTCCTCATGTGTGTTTGTATAGATGAGGTGATTGCATCTATATGTTGTAACTAGCTCTACTGTGTGACATGTTAACATGGCGAGACTCTTGCCAGGACCATCTTCTTAGTCCTCATGTGTGTTTGTATAGATGAGGTGATTGCATCTCTATGTTGTAACTAGCTGTACTGTGTGACATGTTAACATGGCGAGACTCTTGCCAGGACCATCTTCTTAGTCCTCATGTGTGTTTGTATAGATGAGGTTATTGTATCTCTATGTTGTAACTAGCTCTACTGTGTGACATGTTAACATGGCGAGACTCTTGCCAGGACCATCTTCTTAGTCCTCATTTGTGTTTGTATAGATGAGGTGATTGCATCTCTATGTTGTAACTAGCTCTACTGTGTGACATGTTGACATGGCGAGTCTCTTGCCAGGACCATCTTCTTAGTCCTCATGTGTGTTTGTATAGATGAGGTGATTGCATCTCCTATTTGTAACTAGCTCTACTGTGTGACATGTTAACATGGCGAGGCTCTTGCCAGTACCATCCTCTTAGTCCTCATGTATGTTTGTATAGATGAGGTTATTGCATCTCCTATTTGTAACTAGCTCTACTGTGTGACATGTTGACATGTGAGGCTCTTGCCAGGACCATCCTCTTAGTCCTCACGTATGTTTGTATAGATGAGGTTATTGCATCTCTGTGTTGTAACTAGCTCTACTGTGTGACATGTTAACATGGCGAGGCTCTTGCCAGGACCATCCTCTTAGTCCTCATGTATGTTTGTATAGATGAGGTTATTGCATCTCCTATTTGTAACTAGCTCTACTTTGTGACATGTTGACATGGCTAGGCTCTTGCCAGTACCATCCTCTTAGTCCTCATGTATGTTTGTATGGATGAGGTTATTGCATCTCCTATTTGTAACTAGCTCTAATGTGTGACATGTTGACATGTGAGGCTCTTGCCAGGACCATCCTCTTAGTCCTCATGTATGTTTGTATAGATGAGGTTATTGTATCTCCTATTTGTAACTAGCTCTACTGTGTGACATGTTGACATGCGAGGCTCTTGCCAGGACCATCCTCTTAGTCCTCATGTGTGTTTGTATAGATGAGGTGATTGCATCTCCATGTTGCAACTAGCTCTACTGTGTGACATGTTGACATGCGAGGCTCTTACCAGGACCATCCTCATAGTCCTCATGTTTGTTTGTATTGATGAGATGATTGCAGCTCCATGTTGTAACTAGCTCTACTGTGTGACATGTTAACATGGCGAGACTCTTGCCAGGACCATCCTCTTAGTCCTCATGTGAATTTGTATAGATGAGGTGATTGCATCTCTATGTTGTAACTAGCTCTACTGTGTGACATGTTAACATGGCGTGACTCTTGCCAGGACCATCCTCTTAGTCCTCATGTGTGTTTGTATAGATGAGGTGATTGCATCTCTATGTTGTGACTAGCTCTACTGTGTGACATGTTAATATGGCAAGGCTCTTGCCAGGACCATCCTCTTAGTTCTCATGTGTGTTTATATAGATGAGGTGATTGCATCTCCATGTTGCAATTAGCTCTACTGTGTGACATGTTAACATGGCGTGACTCTTGCCAGGACCATCCTCTTAGTCCTCATGTGAATTTGTATAGATGAGGTGATTGCATCTCTATGTTGTAACTAGCTCTACTGTGTGACCTGTTGACATGCGAGGCTCTTACCAGGACCATCTTCTTAGTCCTCATGTGTGTTTGTATAGATGAGGTGGTTGCATCTCTATGTTGTAACTAGCTCTACTGTGTGACATGTTGATATGGCGAGGCTCTTGCCAGGACCATTCTCTTAGTACTCATGTGAATTTCTATAGATGAGGTTATTGCATCTCTATGTTGTAAGTAGCTCTACTGTGTGACATGTTAACATGGCGAGACTCTTGCCAGGACCATCCTCTTAGTCCTCATGTATGTTTGTATAGATGAGGTTATTGCATCTCCTATTTGTAACTAGCTCTACTGTGTGACATGCTGATATGGCGAGACTCTTGCCAGGACCATCCTCTTAGTTCTCATGTATGTTTGTATAGATGAGGTTATTGCATCTCCTATTTGTAACTAGCTCTACTTTGTGACATGTTGACATGGCGAGGCTCTTGCCAGGACCATCCTCTTAGTCCTCATGTATGTTTGTATACATGAGGTTATTGCATCTGCTATTTGTAACTAGCTCTACTGTGTGACATGTTGACATGTGAGGCTCTCGCCAGGACCAATCTCTTAGTCCTCATGTGAGTTTGTATAGATGAGGTGATTGCATCTCTATGTTGTAACTAGCTCTACTGTGTGACCTTTTGACATGCGAGGCTCTTACCAGGACCATCTTCTTAGTCCTCATGTGTGTTTGTATAGATGAGGTGATTGCATCTCTATGTTGTAACTAGCTCTACTGTGTGACATGTTGACATGGCGAGTCTCTTGCCAGGACCATCTTCTTAGTCCTCATGTGTGTTTGTATAGATGAGGTGATTGCATCTATATGTTGTAACTAGCTCTACTGTGTGACATGTTAACATGGCGAGACTCTTGCCAGGACCATCTTCTTAGTCCTCATGTGTGTTTGTATAGATGAGGTGATTGCATCTCTATGTTGTAACTAGCTCTACTGTGTGACATGTTAACATGGCGAGACTCTTGCCAGGACCATCTTCTTAGTCCTCATGTGTGTTTGTATAGATGAGGTTATTGTATCTCTATGTTGCAACTAGCTCTACTGTGTGACATGTTAACATGGCGAGACTCTTGCCAGGACCATCTTCTTAGTCCTCTTTTGTGTTTGTATAGATGAGGTGATTGCATCTCTATGTTGTAACTAGCTCTACTGTGTGACTTGTTGGCATGGCGAGTCTCTTGCCAGGACCTACTTCTTAGTCCTCATGTGTGTTTGTATAGATGAGGTGATTGCATCTCCTATTTGTAACTAGCTCTACTGTGTGACATGTTAACATGGCGAGGCTCTTGCCAGTACCATCCTCTTAGTCCTCATGTATGTTTGTATAGATGAGGTTATTGCATCTCCTATTTGTAACTAGCTCTACTGTGTGACATGTTGACATGTGAGGCTCTTGCCAGGACCATCCTCTTAGTCCTCATGTATGTTTGTATAGATGAGGTTATTGCATCTCTGTGTTGTAACTAGCTCTACTGTGTGACATGTTAAAATGGCGAGGCTCTTGCCAGGACCATCCTCTTAGTCCTCATGTATGTTTGTATAGATGAGGTTATTGCATCTCCTATTTGTAACTAGCTCTACTTTGTGACATGTTGACATGGCTAGGCTCTTGCCAGTACCATCCTCTTAATCCTCATGTATGTTAGTATGGATGAGGTTATTGCATCTCCTATTTGTAACTAGCTCTACTGTGTGACATGTTGACATGTGAGGCTCTTGCCAGGACCATCCTCTTAGTCCTCATGTATGTTTGTATAGATGAGGTTATTGCATCTCCTATTTGTAACTAGCTCTACTGTGTGACATGTTGACATGCGAGGCTCTTGCCAGGACCATCCTCTTAGTCCTCATGTTTGTTTGTATTGATGAGATGATTGCATCTCCATGTTGTAACTAGCTCTACTGTGTGACATGTTAACATGGCGAGACTCTTGCCAGGACCATCCTCTTAGTCCTCATGTGAATTTGTATAGATGAGGTGATTGCATCTCTATGTTGTAACTAGCTCTACTGTGTGACATGTTGACATGGCGTGACTCTTGCCAGGACCATCCTCTTAGTCCTCATGTGTGTTTGTATAGATGAGGTGATTGCATCTCTATGTTGTGACTAGCTCTACTGTGTGACATGTTAATATGGCAAGGCTCTTTCCAGGACCATCCTCTTAGTTCTCATGTGTGTTTATATAGATGAGGTGATTGCATCTCCATGTTGCAATTAGCTCTACTGTGTGACATGTTAACATGGCGAGACTCTTGCCAGGACCATCCTCTTAGTCCTCATGTGAGTTTGTATAGATGAGGTGATTGCATCTCTATGTTGTAACTAGCTCTACTGTGTGACCTGTTGACATGCGAGGCTCTTACCAGGACCATCTTCTTAGTCCTCATGTGTGTTTGTATAGATGATGTGGTTGCATCTCTATGTTGTAACTAGCTCTACTGTGTGACATGTTGATATGGCGAGGCTCTTGCCAGGACCATCCTCTTAGTCCTCATGTGAATTTCTATAGATGAGGTTATTGCATCTCTATGTTGTAAGTAGCTCTACTGTGTGACATGTTAACATGGCGAGACTCTTGCCAGGACCATCCTCTTAGTTCTCATGTATGTTTGTATACATGAGGTTATTGCATCTCCTATTTGTAACTAGCTCTACTGTGTGACATGTTGATATGGCGAGACTCTTGCCAGGACCATCCTCTTAGTTCTCATGTGTGTTTGTATAGATGAGGTTATTGCATCTCCTATTTGTAACTAGCTCTACTTTGTGACATGTTGACATGGCGAGGCTCCTGCCAGGACCATCCTCTTAGTCCTCATGTATGTTTGTATAGATGAGGTTATTGCATCTCCTATTTGTAACTAGCTCTACTGTGTGACATGTTGACATGTGAGGCTCTCGCCAGGACCATCCTCTTAGTCCTCATATGTGTTTGTATAGATGAGATGATTGCATCTCTATGTTGTAACTAGCTCTACTGTGTGACATGTTGATATGGGGAGGCCCTTGCCAGGACCATCCTCTTAGTCCTCATGTGTGTTTGTATAGATGAGATGATTGCATCTCTATGTTGTAAGTAGCTCTACTGTGTGACATGTTAACATGGCGAGGCTCTTGCCAGGACCATCCTCTTAGTCCTTATGTATGTTTGTATAGATGAGGTTATTGTATCTCTATGTTGTAACTAGCTCTACTGTGTGACATGTTGATATGGCGAGGCTCTTGCCAGGACCATCCTCTTAGTCCTCATGTGTGTTTGTATAGATGAGATGATTGCATCTCTATGTTGTAACTAGATCTACTGTGTGACATGTTAACATGGCGAGGCTCTTGCCAGGACCATCCTCTTAGTCCTCATGTGTGTTTGTATACATGAGTAGATTGCATCTCCATGTTGTAACTAGCTCTATTTCGAGATATGTTAACATGGCGAGACTCTTACCACAACCATCCTCTTACTTCTCATGTGTGTTTGTATAAACAAGGTGATTGCATCTCCATGTTGAAACTAGGCATATTTTGAGATATGTTAACATGGCGAGACTCTTGCCACAACCATCCTCTTAGTTCTCATGTGTGTTTGTATAGATGAGATGATTGCATCTGCATGTTGTAACTAGCTCTACTGTGTGACATGTTAACATGGCTAGGCTTTTGCCACAACCATCCTCTTAGTCCTCATGTGTGTTTGTATAGATGAGATGATTGCATCTCCATGTAGCTACCTCTACTGTGTGACATGTTAACATGGCGAGACTCTTGCCACAACCATCCTCTCAGTTCTCATGTGTGTTTGTATAGATGAGATGATTGCATCTGCATGTTGTAACTAGCTCTACTGTGTAACATGTTAACATGGCGAGGCTTTTGCCACAACCATCCTCTTAGTCCTCATGTGTGTTTGTATAGATGAGGTGATTGCATCTCCATGTTGTAACTAGCTCTACCGTGTGACATGTTAACATGGCGAGGCTCTTTCCATAACCGTCCTCATAGTTCTCATGTGTGTTGGTATAAACAAGGTGATTGCATCTCCATGTTGTAACTAGCTCTATTTCGAGATATATTAACATGGCGAGACTCTTGCCACAACCATTCTCTTAGTTTCCATGTGTGTTTGTATAGATGAGGTGTTGCATCTCCATGTTGTAACTAGCTCTACTGTGTGATATGTTAACATGGCGAGGCTCTTGCCATAACCGTCCTCATAGTTCTCATGTGTGTTTGTATAGATGCGGTGATTGCATCTCCATGTTGTAACTAGGGCTACTGTATGATATGCTGACATGGCGAGACTCTTGCCACAACCATCCTCTTAGTCCTCATGTGTGTTTGTATAGATGAGGTGATTGCATCTTCATGTTGTAACTAGATCTATTTTGTGATACGTTAACATAGCGAGACTGTTGCCACCATCATCCTCTTAGTTCTGATGTGTGTTTGTATAGATGAGGTGATTGCATCTCCATGCTGTAACTAGATCTATTTTGTGATACGTTAACATAGCGAGACTGTTGCCACCATCATCCTCTTAGTTCTGATGTGTGTTTGTATAGATGAGGTGATTGCATCTCCATGCTGTAACTAGATCTATTTTGTGATACGTTAACATAGCGAGACTGTTGCCACCATCATCCTCTTAGTTCTGATGTGTGTTTGTATAGATGAGATGATTGCATCTCCATGTTGTAACTAGTTCTATTTTGAGATATGTTAACGTGGCGAGACTCTTGCCACCCATCCTCTTAGTTCTCATGTGTGTTTGTATAGATGAGGTGATTGCATCTCCATGTTGTAACTAGCTCTACCGTGTGACAAGTTAACGTGGCGAGACTCTTGCCACCCATCCTCGTAGTTCTCATGTGTGTTTGTATAGATGAGGTGATTGCATCTCCACGTAACTAGCTCTATCGTGTGACATGTTGGCATTGTGAGGCTATTGCCACAACCATCCTCTTAGTCCTCATGTGTGTTTGTATAGATGAGATGATTGCACCTCCAGGTTGTAGTTAGCTCCACTGTGTGACATGTTAGCATGGCGAGGCTCTTGCCACAACCATCCTCTTAGTCCTCATGTGTGTTTGTATAGATGAGGTGATTGCATCTTCATTTTGTAACTAGCTCTATTTTGAGATATGTTAACATGGCGAGACTCTTGCCACAACCATCCTCTTAGTCCTCATGTGTGTTTGTATAGATGAGGGGATTGCATCTTCATTTTGTAACTAGCTCTATTTTGAGATATGTTAACATGGCGAGGCTCTTGCCACAACCATCCTCTTAGTACTCATGTGTGTTTGTATAGATGAGGTGATTGCATCCTCATTTTGTAACTAGCTCTATTTTGAGATATGTTAACATGGCGAGACTCTTGCCGCAACCATCCTCTTAGTTCTCATGTGTGTTTGTATAAATAAGCTGATTGCATCTTCATTTTGTAACTAGCTCTATTTTGAGATATGTTAACATGGCGAGACTCTTGACGCAACCATCCTCTTAGTTCTCATGTGTGTTTGTATAAATAAGGTGATTGCATCTCCATGTTGTAACTAGCTCTATTTTGAGATATGTTAACATGGCGAGACTCTTGCCACAACCATCCTCTTAGTTCTCATGTGTGTTTGTATAAATAAGCTGATTGCATCTTCATTTTGTAACTAGCTCTATTTTGAGATATGTTAACATGGCGAGACTCTTGCCACAACCATCCTCTTAGTTCTCATGTGTGTTTGTATAGATGAAATGATTGCATTTCCATGTTGCAACTAGCTCTACTGTGTGACATGTTAACATGGCGAGACTCCTGCCAGGACCATACTCTTAGTTCTCATGTGTGTTTGTATAAACAAGGTGATTGCATCTCCATGTTGTAACTAGGTCTACTTTGTGACATGTTGACATGGCGAGGCCTTTGCCAGGACCATCTTCTTAGTCCTCATGTGTGTTTGTATAAATGAGGTGATTGCATCTCCTATTTGTAACTAGCTCTACTGTGTGACATGTTGACATGCGATTCTCTTGCCAGGACCATCCTCTTAGTCCTCATGTGTGTTTGCTTGGACGAAGTGATTGCATCTCCATGTTGTAACTAGGTCTACTTTGTGACATGTTGACATGGCGAGGCTCTTGCCAGGACCATCTTCTTAGTCCTCATGTGTGTTTGTATAGATGAGGTTAATGCATTTCCTATTTGTAGCTAGCTCTACTGTGTGACATGTTGACATGCGATTCTCTTGCCAGGACCATCCTCTTAGTCCTCATGTGTGTTTGCTTGGACGAGGTGATTGCATCTCCTTGTTGTAACTAGGTCCAGTGTGTGACACGTTGAGAGCTGAGACTCCTGCCAGGACCATCCTCTTAGTTCTCATGTGTGTTTGTGTAGATGAGATGATTGCATCTCCATGTTGCAACTAGCTCTACTGTGTGACATGTTAACATGGCGAGACTCCTGCCAGGACCATACTCTTGGTTCTCATGTGTGTTTGTATAAACAAGGTGATTGCATCTCCATGTTGTAACTACCTCTACTGTGTGACATGTTAACATGGCGAGACTGTTGCCAGGACCATCCTCTTAGTCCTCATGTGTATTTGTATAGATGAGGTGATTGCATCTCTATGTTGTAACTAGCTCTACTGTGTGACATGTTAACATGGCGTGACTCTTGCCAGGACCATCCTCTTAGTCCTCATGTGTGTTTGTATAGATGAGGTGATTGCATCTCTATGTTGTGACTAGCTCTACTGTGTGACATGTTGATATGGCAAGGCTCTTGCCAGGACCATCCTCTTAGTTCTCATGTGTGTTTGTATAGATGAGGTGATTGCATCACCATGTTGCAATTAGCTCTACTGTGTGACATGTTAGCATGGCGAGACTCTTACCAGGACCATCTTCTTAGACCTCATGTGTGTTTGTATAGATGAGGTGGTTGCATCTCTATGTTGTAACTAGCTCTACTGTGTGACATGTTGATATGGCGAGGCTCTTGCCAGGACCATCCTCTTAGTCCTCATGTATGTTTGTATAGATGAGGTTATTGCATCTCCTATTTGTAAATAGCTCTACTGTGTGACATCTGATATGGCGAGACTCTTGCCAGGACCATCCTCTTAGTTCTCATGTATGTTTGTATAGATGAGGTTATTGCATCTCCTATTTGTAACTAGCTCTACTTTGTGACATGTTGACATGGCGAGGCTCTTGCCAGGACCATCCTCTTAGTCCTCATGTATGTTTGTATACATGAGGTTATTGCATCTGCTATTTGTAACTAGCTCTACTGTGTGACATGTTGACATGTGAGGCTCTCGCCAGGACCATCCTCTTAGTCCTCATGTGAGTTTGTATAGATGAGGTGATTGCATCTCTATGTTGTAACTAGCTCTACTGTGTGACCTTTTGACATGCGAGGCTCTTACCAGGACCATCTTCTTAGTCCTCATGTGTGTTTGTATAGATGAGGTGATTGCATCTCTATGTTGTAACTAGCTCTACTGTGTGACATGTTGACATGGCGAGTCTCTTGCCAGGACGATCTTCTTAGTCCTCCTGTGTGTTTGTATAGATGAGGTGATTGCATCTATATGTTGTAACTAGCTCTACTGTGTGACATGTTAACATGGCGAGACTCTTGCCAGGACCATCTTCTTAGTCCTCATGTGTGTTTGTATAGATGAGGTGATTGCATCTCTATGTTGTAACTAGCTCTACTGTGTGACATGTTAACATGGCGAGACTCTTGCCAGGACCATCTTCTTAGTCCTCATGTGTGTTTGTATAGATGAGGTTATTGTATCTCTATGTTGCAACTAGCTCTACTGTGTGACATGTTAACATGGCGAGACTCTTGCCAGGACCATCTTCTTAGTCCTCATTTGTGTTTGTATAGATGAGGTGATTGCATCTCTATGTTGTAACTAGCTCTACTGTGTGACATGTTGACATGGCGAGTCTCTTGCCAGGACCATCTTCTTAGTCCTCATGTGTGTTTGTATAGATGAGGTGATTGCATCTCCTATTTGTAACTAGCTCTACTGTGTGACATGTTAACATGGCGAGGCTCTTGCCAGTACCATCCTCTTAGTCCTCATGTATGTTTGTATAGATGAGGTTATTGCATCTCCTATTTGTAACTAGCTCTACTGTGTGACATGTTGACATGTGAGGCTCTTGCCAGGACCATCCTCTTAGTCCTCATGTATGTTTGTATAGATGAGGTTATTGCATCTCTGTGTTGTAACTAGCTCTACTGTGTGACATGTTAACATGGCGAGGCTCTTGCCAGGACCATCCTCTTAGTCCTCATGTATGTTTGTATAGATGAGGTTGTTGCATCTCCTATTCGTAACTAGCTCTACTTTGTGACATGTTGACATGGCTAGGCTCTTGCCAGTACCATCCTCTTTATCCTCATGTATGTTTGTATGGATGAGGTTATTGCATCTCCTATTTGTAACTAGCTCTACTGTGTGACATGTTGACATGTGAGGCTCTTGCCAGGACCATCCTCTTAGTCCTCATGTATGTTTGTATAGATGAGGTTATTGCATCTCCTATTTGTAACTAGCTCTACTGTGTGACATGTTGACATGCGAGGCTCTTGCCAGGACCATCGTCTTAGTCCTCATGTGTGTTTGTATAGATGAGGTGATTGCATCTCCATGTTGCAACTAGCTCTACTGTGTGACATGTTGACATGCGAGGCTCTTACCAGGACCATCCTCATAGTCCTCATGTTTGTTTGTATTGATGAGATGATTGCATCTCCATGTTGTAACTAGCTCTACTGTGTGACATGTTAACATGGCGAGACTCTTGCCAGGACCATCCTGTTAGTCCTCATGTGAATTTGTATAGATGAGGTGATTGCATCTCTATGTTGTAACTAGCTCTACTGTGTGACATGTTGACATGGCGTGACTTGCCAGGACCATCCTCTTAGTCCTCATGTGTGTTTGTATAGATGAGGTGATTGCATCTCTATGTTGTGACTAGCTCTACTGTGTGACATGTTAATATGGCAAGGCTCTTTCCAGGACCAGCCTCTTAGTTCTCATGTGTGTTTATATAGATGAGGTGATATCATCACCATGTTGCAATTAGCTCTACTGTGTGACATGTTAACATGGCGAGACTCTTGCCAGGACCATCCTCTTAGTCCTCATGTGAGTTTGTATAGATGAGGTGATTGCATCTCTATGTTGTAACTAGCTCTACTGTGTGACCTGTTGACATGCGAGGCTCTTACCAGGACCATCTTCTTAGTCCTCATGTGTGTTTGTATAGATGATGTGGTTGCATCTCTATGTTGTAACTAGCTCTACTGTGTGACATGTTGATATGGCGAGGCTCTTGCCAGGACCATCCTCTTAGTCCTCATGTGAATTTCTATAGATGAGGTTATTGCATCTCTATGTTGTAAGTAGCTCTACTGTGTGACATGTTAACATGGCGAGGCTCTTGCCAGGACCATCCTCTTAGTCCTCATGTATGTTTGTATACATGAGGTTATTGCATCTCCTATTGGTAACTAGCTCTACTGTGTGACATGTTGATATGGCGAGACTCTTGCCAGGACCATCCTCTTAGTTCTCATGTGTGTTTGTATAGATGAGGTTATTGCATCTCCTATTTGTAACTAGCTCTACTTTGTGACATGTTGACATGGCGAGGCTCTTGCCAGGACCATCCTCTTAGTCCTCATGTATGTTTGTATAGATGAGGTTATTGCATCTCCTATTTGTAACTAGCTCTACTGTGTGACATGTTGACATGTGAGGCTCTCGCCAGGACCATCCTCTTAGTCCTCATGTATGTTTGTATAAGTGAGGTTATTGCATCTATATGTTGTAACTAGCTCTACTGTGTGACATGTTGATATGGCGAGCCTCTTGCCAGGACCATCCTCTTAGTCCTCATGTATGTTTGTATAGATGAGGTTATTGTATCTCTATGTTGTTACTAGCTCTACTGTGTGACATGTTGATATGGCGAGGCTCTTGCCAGGACCATCCTCTTAGTCCTCATATGTGTTTGTATAGATGAGATGATTGCATCTCTATGTTGTAACTAGCTCTACTGTGTGACATGTTGATATGGGGAGGCTCTTGCCAGGACCATCCTCTTAGTCCTCATGTGTGTTTATATAGATGAGATGATTGCACCTCTATCTTGTAACTAGCTCTACTGTGTGACATGTTAACATGGCGAGGCTCTTGCCAGGACCATCCTCTTAGTCCTTATGTATGTTTGTATAGATGAGGTTATTGTATCTCTATGTTGTAACTAGCTCTACTGTGTGACATGTTGATATGGCGAGGCTCTTGCCAGGACCATCCTCGTAGTCCTCATGTGTGTTTGTATACATGAGTAGATTGCATCTCCATGTTGTAACTAGCTCTATTTCGAGATATGTTAACATGGCGAGACTCTTACCACAACCATCCTCTTACTTCTCATGTGTGTTTGTATAAACAAGGTGATTGCATCTCCATGTTGAAACTAGGCATATTTTGAGATATGTTAACATGGCGAGACTCTTGCCACAACCATCCTCTTAGTTCTCATGTGTGTTTGTATAGATGAGATGATTGCATCTGCATGTTGTAACTAGCTCTACTGTGTGACATGTTAACATGGCTAGGCTTTTGCCACAACCATCCTCTTAGTCCTCATGTGTGTTTGTATAGATGAGATGATTGCATCTCCATGTAGCTACCTCTACTGTGTGACATGTTAACATGGCGAGACTCTTGCCACAACCATCCTCTCAGTTCTCATGTGTGTTTGTATAGATGAGATGATTGCATCTGCATGTTGTAACTAGCTCTACTGTGTAACATGTTAACATGGCGAGGCTTTTGCCACAACCATCCTCTTAGTCCTCATGTGTGTTTGTATAGATGAGGTGATTGCATCTCCATGTTGTAACTAGCTCTACCGTGTGACATGTTAACATGGCGAGGCTCTTTCCATAACCGTCCTCATAGTTCTCATGTGTGTTGGTATAAACAAGGTGATTGCATCTCCATGTTGTAACTAGCTCTATTTCGAGATATATTAACATGGCGAGACTCTTGCCACAACCATTCTCTTAGTTCCCATGTGTGTTTGTATAGATGAGGTGGTTGCATCTCCATGTTGTAACTAGCTCTACTGTGTGATATGTTAACATGGCGAGGCTCTTGCCATAACCGTCCTCATAGTTCTCATGTGTGTTTGTATAGATGCGGTGATTGCATCTCCATGTTGTAACTAGGGCTACTGTATGATATGCTGACATAGCGAGACTCTTGCCACAACCATCCTCTTAGTCCTCATGTGTGTTTGTATAGATGAGGTGATTGCATCTTCATGTTGTAACTAGATCTATTTTGTGATACGTTAACATAGCGAGACTGTTGCCACCATCATCCTCTTAGTTCTGATGTGTGTTTGTATAGATGAGGTGATTGCATCTCCATGCTGTAACTAGATCTATTTTGTGATACGTTAACATAGCAAGACTGTTGCCACCATCATCCTCTTAGTTCTGATGTGTGTTTGTATAGATGAGGTGATTGCATCTCCATGCTGTAACTAGATCTATTTTGTGATACGTTAACATAGCGAGACTGTTGCCACCATCATCCTCTTAGTTCTGATGTGTGTTTGTATAGATGAGGTGATTGCATCTCCATGCTGTAACTAGGTCTATTTTGTCATATATTAACATGGCGAGACTCTTGCCACAACCATACTCTTAGTTCTCATGTGTGTTTGTATAGATGAGATGATTGCATCTCCATGTTGTAACTAGTTCTATTTTGAGATATGTTAACGTGGCGAGACTCTTGCCACCCATCCTCTTAGTTCTCATGTGTGTTTGTATAGATGA
Organism: Deroplatys truncata; assembly: GCA_030765065.1. NCBI lineage: Eukaryota > Metazoa > Arthropoda > Insecta > Mantodea > Mantidae > Deroplatys > Deroplatys truncata. The sequence goes on along the minus strand of CM060983.1, from coordinate 224,823,833 downwards.
GGTGATTGCATCTCCATGTTGTAACTAGCTCTACCGTGTGACATGTTAACGTGGCGAGACTCTTGCCACCCATCCTCGTAGTTCTCATGTGTGTTTGTATAGATGAGGTGATTGCATCTCCACGTAACTAGCTCTATCGTGTGACATGTTGGCATGGTGAGGCTATTGCCACAACCATCCTCTTAGTCCTCATGTGTGTTTGTATAGATGAGATGATTGCACCTCCAGGTTGTAGTTAGCTCCACTGTGTGACATGTTAGCATGGCGAGGCTCTTGCCACAACCATCCTCTTAGTCCTCATGTGTGTTTGTATAGATGAGGTGATTGCATCTTCATTTTGTAACTAGCTCTATTTTGAGATATGTTAACATGGCGAGACTCTTGCCGCAACCATCCTCTTAGTTCTCATGTGTGTTTGTATAGATGAGGTGATTGCATCTTCATTTTGTAACTAGCTCTATTTTGAGATATGTTAACATGGCGAGACTCTTGCCACAACCATCCTCTTAGTCCTCATGTGTGTTTGTATAGATGAGGTGATTGCATCTTCATTTTGTAACTAGCTCTATTTTGAGATATGTTAACATGGCGAGGCTCTTGCCACAACCATCCTCTTAGTACTCATGTGTGTTTGTATAGATGAGGTGATTGCATCCTCATTTTGTAACTAGCTCTATTTTGAGATATGTTAACATGGCGAGACTCTTGCCGCAACCATCCTCTTAGTTCTCATGTGTGTTTGTATAAATAAGCTGATTGCATCTTCATTTTGTAACTAGCTCTATTTTGAGATATGTTAACATGGCGAGACTCTTGCCGCAACCATCCTCTTAGTTCTCATGTGTGTTTGTATAAATAAGGTGATTGCATCTCCATGTTGTAACTAGCTCTATTTTGAGATATGTTAACATGGCGAGACTCTTGCCACAACCATCCTCTTAGTTCTCATGTGTGTTTGTATAAATAAGCTGATTGCATCTTCATTTTGTAACTAGCTCTATTTTGAGATATGTTAACATGGCGAGACTCTTGCCACAACCATCCTCTTAGTTCTCATGTGTGTTTGTATAAACAAGGTGATTGCATCTCCATGTTGTAACTAGGTCTACTTTGTGACATGTTGACATGGCGAGGCCTTTGCCAGGACCATCTTCTTAGTCCTCATGTGTGTTTGTATAAATGAGGTGATTGCATCTCCTATTTGTAACTAGCTCTACTGTGTGACATGTTGACATGCGATTCTCTTGCCAGGACCATCCTCTTAGTCCTCATGTGTGTTTGCTTGGACGAAGTGATTGCATCTCCATGTTGTAACTAGGTCTACTTTGTGACATGTTGACATGGCGAGGCTCTTGCCAGGACCATCTTCTTAGTCCTCATGTGTGTTTGTATAGATGAGGTTAATGCATTTCCTATTTGTAGCTAGCTCTACTGTGTGACATGTTGACATGCGATTCTCTTGCCAGGACCATCCTCTTAGTCCTCATGTGTGTTTGCTTGGACGAGGTGATTGCATCTCCTTGTTGTAACTAGGTCCAGTGTGTGACACGTTGAGAGCTGAGACTCCTGCCAGGACCATCCTCTTAGTTCTCATGTGTGTTTGTGTAGATGAGATGATTGCATCTCCATGTTGCAACTAGCTCTACTGTGTGACATGTTAACATGGCGAGACTCCTGCCAGGACCATACTCTTAGTTCTCATGTGTGTTTGTATAAACAAGGTGATTGCATCTCCATGTTGTAACTACCTCTACTGTGTGACATGTTAACATGGCGAGACTGTTGCCAGGACCATCCTCTTAGTCCTCATGTGTATTTGTATAGATGAGGTGATTGCATCTCTATGTTGTAACTAGCTCTACTGTGTGACATGTTAACATGGCGTGACTCTTGCCAGGACCATCCTCTTAGTCCTCATGTGTGTTTGTATAGATGAGGTGATTGCATCTCTATGTTGTGACTAGCTCTACTGTGTGACATGTTGATATGGCAAGGCTCTTGCCAGGACCATCCTCTTAGTTCTCATGTGTGTTTGTATAGATGAGGTGATTGCATCACCATGTTGCAATTAGCTCTACTGTGTGACATGTTAGCATGGCGAGACTCTTACCAGGACCATCTTCTTAGACCTCATGTGTGTTTGTATAGATGAGGTGGTTGCATCTCTATGTTGTAACTAGCTCTACTGTGTGACATGTTGATATGGCGAGGCTCTTGCCAGGACCATCCTCTTAGTCCTCATGTATGTTTGTATAGATGAGGTTATTGCATCTCCTATTTGTAAATAGCTCTACTGTGTGACATCTGATATGGCGAGACTCTTGCCAGGACCATCCTCTTAGTTCTCATGTATGTTTGTATAGATGAGGTTATTGCATCTCCTATTTGTAACTAGCTCTACTTTGTGACATGTTGACATGGCGAGGCTCTTGCCAGGACCATCCTCTTAGTCCTCATGTATGTTTGTATACATGAGGTTATTGCATCTGCTATTTGTAACTAGCTCTACTGTGTGACATGTTGACATGTGAGGCTCTCGCCAGGACCATCCTCTTAGTCCTCATGTGAGTTTGTATAGATGAGGTGATTGCATCTCTATGTTGTAACTAGCTCTACTGTGTGACCTTTTGACATGCGAGGCTCTTACCAGGACCATCTTCTTAGTCCTCATGTGTGTTTGTATAGATGAGGTGATTGCATCTCTATGTTGTAACTAGCTCTACTGTGTGACATGTTGACATGGCGAGTCTCTTGCCAGGACGATCTTCTTAGTCCTCATGTGTGTTTGTATAGATGAGGTGATTGCATCTATATGTTGTAACTAGCTCTACTGTGTGACATGTTAACATGGCGAGACTCTTGCCAGGACCATCTTCTTAGTCCTCATGTGTGTTTGTATAGATGAGGTGATTGCATCTCTATGTTGTAACTAGCTCTACTGTGTGACATGTTAACATGGCGAGACTCTTGCCAGGACCATCTTCTTAGTCCTCATGTGTGTTTGTATAGATGAGGTTATTGTATCTCTATGTTGCAACTAGCTCTACTGTGTGACATGTTAACATGGCGAGACTCTTGCCAGGACCATCTTCTTAGTCCTCATTTGTGTTTGTATAGATGAGGTGATTGCATCTCTATGTTGTAACTAGCTCTACTGTGTGACATGTTGACATGGCGAGTCTCTTGCCAGGACCATCTTCTTAGTCCTCATGTGTGTTTGTATAGATGAGGTGATTGCATCTCCTATTTGTAACTAGCTCTACTGTGTGACATGTTAACATGGCGAGGCTCTTGCCAGTACCATCCTCTTAGTCCTCATGTATGTTTGTATAGATGAGGTTATTGCATCTCCTATTTGTAACTAGCTCTACTGTGTGACATGTTGACATGTGAGGCTCTTGCCAGGACCATCCTCTTAGTCCTCATGTATGTTTGTATAGATGAGGTTATTGCATCTCTGTGTTGTAACTAGCTCTACTGTGTGACATGTTAACATGGCGAGGCTCTTGCCAGGACCATCCTCTTAGTCCTCATGTATGTTTGTATAGATGAGGTTGTTGCATCTCCTATTCGTAACTAGCTCTACTTTGTGACATGTTGACATGGCTAGGCTCTTGCCAGTACCATCCTCTTAATCCTCATGTATGTTTGTATGGATGAGGTTATTGCATCTCCTATTTGTAACTAGCTCTACTGTGTGACATGTTGACATGTGAGGCTCTTGCCAGGACCATCCTCTTAGTCCTCATGTATGTTTGTATAGATGAGGTTATTGCATCTCCTATTTGTAACTAGCTCTACTGTGTGACATGTTGACATGCGAGGCTCTTGCCAGGACCATCGTCTTAGTCCTCATGTGTGTTTGTATAGATGAGGTGATTGCATCTCCATGTTGCAACTAGCTCTACTGTGTGACATGTTGACATGCGAGGCTCTTACCAGGACCATCCTCATAGTCCTCATGTTTGTTTGTATTGATGAGATGATTGCATCTCCATGTTGTAACTAGCTCTACTGTGTGACATGTTAACATGGCGAGACTCTTGCCAGGACCATCCTGTTAGTCCTCATGTGAATTTGTATAGATGAGGTGATTGCATCTCTATGTTGTAACTAGCTCTACTGTGTGACATGTTGACATGGCGTGACTCTTGCCAGGACCATCCTCTTAGTCCTCATGTGTGTTTGTATAGATGAGGTGATTGCATCTCTATGTTGTGACTAGCTCTACTGTGTGACATGTTAATATGGCAAGGCTCTTTCCAGGACCAGCCTCTTAGTTCTCATGTGTGTTTATATAGATGAGGTGATATCATCTCCATGTTGCAATTAGCTCTACTGTGTGACATGTTAGCATGGCGAGACTCTTGCCAGGACCATCCTCTTAGTCCTCATGTGAGTTTGTATAGATGAGGTGATTGCATCTCTATGTTGTAACTAGCTCTACTGTGTGACCTGTTGACATGCGAGGCTCTTACCAGGACCATCTTCTTAGTCCTCATGTGTGTTTGTATAGATGATGTGGTTGCATCTCTATGTTGTAACTAGCTCTACTGTGTGACATGTTGATATGGCGAGGCTCTTGCCAGGACCATCCTCTTAGTCCTCATGTGAATTTCTATAGATGAGGTTATTGCATCTCTATGTTGTAAGTAGCTCTACTGTGTGACATGTTAACATGGCGAGGCTCTTGCCAGGACCATCCTCTTAGTCCTCATGTATGTTTGTATACATGAGGTTATTGCATCTCCTATTGGTAACTAGCTCTACTGTGTGACATGTTGATATGGCGAGACTCTTGCCAGGACCATCCTCTTAGTTCTCATGTGTGTTTGTATAGATGAGGTTATTGCATCTCCTATTTGTAACTAGCTCTACTTTGTGACATGTTGACATGGCGAGGCTCTTGCCAGGACCATCCTCTTAGTCCTCATGTATGTTTGTATAGATGAGGTTATTGCATCTCCTATTTGTAACTAGCTCTACTGTGTGACATGTTGACATGTGAGGCTCTCGCCAGGACCATCCTCTTAGTCCTCATGTATGTTTGTATAGGTGAGCTTATTGCATCTATATGTTGTAACTAGCTCTACTGTGTGACATGTTGATATGGCGAGCCTCTTGCCAGGACCATCCTCTTAGTCCTCAAGTATGTTTGTATAGATGAGGTTATTGTATCTCTATGTTGTTACTAGCTCTACTGTGTGACATGTTGATATGGCGAGGCTCTTGCCAGGACCATCCTCTTAGTCCTCATATGTGTTTGTATAGATGAGATGATTGCATCTCTATGTTGTAACTAGCTCTACTGTGTGACATGTTGATATGGGGAGGCTCTTGCCAGGACCATCCTCTTAGTCCTCATGTGTATTTGTATAGATGAGATGATTGCATCTCTATCTTGTAACTAGCTCTACTGTGTGACATGTTAACATGGCGAGGCTCTTGCCAGGACCATCCTCTTAGTCCTTATGTATGTTTGTATAGATGAGGTTATTGTATCTCTATGTTGTAACTAGCTCTACTGTGTGACATGTTGATATGGCGAGGCTCTTGCCAGGACCATCCTCTTAGTCCTCATGTGTGTTTGTATACATGAGTAGATTGCATCTCCATGTTGTAACTAGCTCTATTTCGAGATATGTTAACATGGCGAGACTCTTACCACAACCATCCTCTTACTTCTCATGTGTGTTTGTATAAACAAGGTGATTGCATCTCCATGTTGAAACTAGGCATATTTTGAGATATGTTAACATGGCGAGACTCTTGCCACAACCATCCTCTTAGTTCTCATGTGTGTTTGTATAGATGAGATGATTGCATCTGCATGTTGTAACTAGCTCTACTGTGTGACATGTTAACATGGCTAGGCTTTTGCCACAACCATCCTCTTAGTCCTCATGTGTGTTTGTATAGATGAGATGATTGCATCTCCATGTAGCTACCTCTACTGTGTGACATGTTAACATGGCGAGACTCTTGCCACAACCATCCTCTCAGTTCTCATGTGTGTTTGTATAGATGAGATGATTGCATCTGCATGTTGTAACTAGCTCTACTGTGTAACATGTTAACATGGCGAGGCTTTTGCCACAACCATCCTCTTAGTCCTCATGTGTGTTTGTATAGATGAGGTGATTGCATCTCCATGTTGTAACTAGCTCTACCGTGTGACATGTTAACATGGCGAGGCTCTTTCCATAACCGTCCTCATAGTTCTCATGTGTGTTGGTATAAACAAGGTGATTGCATCTCCATGTTGTAACTAGCTCTATTTCGAGATATATTAACATGGCGAGACTCTTGCCACAACCATTCTCTTAGTTCCCATGTGTGTTTGTATAGATGAGGTGGTTGCATCTCCATGTTGTAACTAGCTCTACTGTGTGATATGTTAACATGGCGAGGCTCTTGCCATAACCGTCCTCATAGTTCTCATGTGTGTTTGTATAGATGCGGTGATTGCATCTCCATGTTGTAACTAGGGCTACTGTATGATATGCTGACATAGCGAGACTCTTGCCACAACCATCCTCTTAGTCCTCATGTGTGTTTGTATAGATGAGGTGATTGCATCTTCATGTTGTAACTAGATCTATTTTGTGATACGTTAACATAGCGAGACTGTTGCCACCATCATCCTCTTAGTTCTGATGTGTGTTTGTATAGATGAGGTGATTGCATCTCCATGCTGTAACTAGATCTATTTTGTGATACGTTAACATAGCAAGACTGTTGCCACCATCATCCTCTTAGTTCTGATGTGTGTTTGTATAGATGAGGTGATTGCATCTCCATGCTGTAACTAGATCTATTTTGTGATACGTTAACATAGCGAGACTGTTGCCACCATCATCCTCTTAGTTCTGATGTGTGTTTGTATAGATGAGGTGATTGCATCTCCATGCTGTAACTAGGTCTATTTTGTCATATATTAACATGGCGAGACTCTTGCCACAACCATACTCTTAGTTCTCATGTGTGTTTGTATAGATGAGATGATTGCATCTCCATGTTGTAACTAGTTCTATTTTGAGATATGTTAACGTGGCGAGACTCTTGCCACCCATCCTCTTAGTTCTCATGTGTGTTTGTATAGATGAGGTGATTGCATCTCCATGTTGTAACTAGCTCTACCGTGTGACATGTTAACGTGGCGAGACTCTTGCCACCCATCCTCGTAGTTCTCATGTGTGTTTGTATAGATGAGGTGATTGCATCTCCACGTAACTAGCTCTATCGTGTGACATGTTGGCATGGTGAGGCTATTGCCACAACCATCCTCTTAGTCCTCATGTGTGTTTGTATAGATGAGATGATTGCACCTCCAGGTTGTAGTTAGCTCCACTGTGTGACATGTTAGCATGGCGAGGCTCTTGCCACAACCATCCTCTTAGTCCTCATGTGTGTTTGTATAGATGAGGTGATTGCATCTTCATTTTGTAACTAGCTCTATTTTGAGATATGTTAACATGGCGAGACTCTTGCCGCAACCATCCTCTTAGTTCTCATGTGTGTTTGTATAGATGAGGTGATTGCATCTTCATTTTGTAACTAGCTCTATTTTGAGATATGTTAACATGGCGAGACTCTTGCCACAACCATCCTCTTAGTCCTCATGTGTGTTTGTATAGATTAGGTGATTGCATCTTCATTTTGTAACTAGCTCTATTTTGAGATATGTTAACATGGCGAGACTCTTGCCACAACCATCCTCTTAGTCCTCACGTGTGTTTGTATAGATGAGGTGATTGCATCTTCATTTTGTAACTAGCTCTATTTTGAGATATGTTAACATGGCGAGGCTCTTGCCACAACCATCCTCTTAGTACTCATGTGTGTTTGTATGGATGAGGTGATTGCATCCTCATTTTGTAACTAGCTCTATTTTGAGATATGTTAACATGGCGAGACTCTTGCCGCAACCATCCTCTTAGTTCTCATGTGTGTTAATATAAATAAGCTGATTGCATCTTCATTTTGTAACTAGCTCTATTTTGAGATATGTTAACATGGCGAGACTCTTGCCGCAACCATCCTCTTAGTTCTCATGTGTGTTTGTATAAATAAGGTGATTGCATCTCCATGTTGTAACTAGCTCTATTTTGAGATATGTTAACATGGCGAGACTCTTGCCACAACCATCCTCTTAGTTCTCATGTGTGTTTGTATAAATAAGCTGATTGCATCTTCATTTTGTAACTAGCTCTATTTTGAGATATGTTAACATGGCGAGACTCTTGCCACAACCATCCTCTTAGTTCTCATGTGTGTTTGTATAGATGAAATGATTGCATTTCCATGTTGCAACTAGCTCTACTGTGTGACATGTTAACATGGCGAGACTCCTGCCAGGACCATACTCTTAGTTCTCATGTGTGTTTGTATAAACAAGGTGATTGCATCTCCATGTTGTAACTAGGTCTACTTTGTGACATGTTGACATGGCGAGGCTCTTGCCAGGACCATCTTCTTAGTGCTCATGTGTGTTTGTATAAATGAGGTGATTGCATCTCCTATTTGTAACTAGCTCTACTGTGTGACATGTTGACATGCGATTCTCTTGCCAGGACCATCCTCTTAGTCCTCATGTGTGTTTGCTTGGACGAAGTGATTCCATCTCCATGTTGTAACTAGGTCTACTTTGTGACATGTTGACATGGCGAGGCTCTTGCCAGGACCATCTTCTTAGTCCTCATGTGTGTTTGTATAGATGAGGTTAATGCATTTCCTATTTGTAGCTAGCTCTACTGTGTGACATGTTGACATGCGATTCTCTTGCCAGGACCATCCTCTTAGTCCTCAAGTGAGTTTGTATAGATGAGGTGATTGCATCTCTATGTTGTAACTAGCTCTACTGTGTGACCTGTTGACATGCGAGGCTCTTACCAGGACCAGCTTCTTAGACCTCATGTGTGTTTGTATAGATGAGGTGGTTGCATCTCTATGTTGTAACTAGCTCTACTGTGTGACATGTTGATATGGCGAGGCTCTTGCCAGGACCATTCTCTTAGTCCTCATGTGAATTTCTATAGATGAGGTTATTGCATCTCTATGTTGTAAGTAGCTCTACTGTGTGACATGTTAACATGGCGAGACTCTTGCCAGGACCATCCTCTTAGTTCTCATGTGTGTTTATATAGATGAGGTGATTGCATCTCCATGTTGCAATTAGCTCTACTGTGTGACATGTTAACATGGCGTGACTCTTGCCAGGACCATCCTCTTAGTCCTCATGTGAGTTTGTATAGATGAGGTGATTGCATCTCAATGTTGTAACTAGCTCTACTGTGTGACCTGTTGACATGCGAGGCTCTTACCAGGACCATCTTCTTAGTCCTCATGTGTGTTTGTATAGATGAGGTGGTTGCATCTCTATGTTGTAACTAGCTCTACTGTGTGACATGTTGATATGGCGAGGCTCTTGCCAGGACCATCCTCTTAGTCCTCATGTGAATTTCTATAGATGAGGTTATTGCATCTCTATGTTGTAAGTAGCTCTACTGTGTGACATGTTAACATGGCGAGACTCTTGCCAGGACCATCCTCTTAGTCCTCATGTATGTTTGTATACATGAGGTTATTGCATCTCCTATTTGTAACTAGCTCTACTGTGTGACATGTTGATATGGCGAGACTCTTGCCAGGACCATCCTCTTAGTTCTCATGTGTGTTTGTATAGATGAGGTTATTGCATCTCCTATTTGTAACTAGCTCTACTTTGTGACATGTTGACATGGCGAGACTCTTGCCACAACCATCCTCTTAGTTCTCATGTGTGTTTGTATAAATAAGCTGATTGCATCTTCATTTTGTAACTAGCTCTATTTTGAGATATGTTAACATGGCGAGACTCTTGCCACAACCATCCTCTTAGTTCTCATGTGTGTTTGTATAGATGAAATGATTGCATTTCCATGTTGCAACTAGCTCTACTGTGTGACATGTTAACATGGCGAGACTCCTGCCAGGACCATACTCTTAGTTCTCATGTGTGTTTGTATAAACAAGGTGATTGCATCTCCATGTTGTAACTAGGTCTACTTTGTGACATGTTGACATGGCGAGGCTCTTGCCAGGACCATCTTCTTAGTCCTCATGTGTGTTTGTATAAATGAGGTGATTGCATCTCCTATTTGTAACTAGCTCTACTGTGTGACATGTTGACATGCGATTCTCTTGCCAGGACCATCCTCTTAGTCCTCATGTGTGTTTGCTTGGACGAAGTGATTCCATCTCCATGTTGTAACTAGGTCTACTTTGTGACATGTTGACATGGCGAGGCTCTTGCCAGGACCATCTTCTTAGTCCTCATGTGTGTTTGTATAGATGAGGTTAATGCATTTCCTATTTGTAGCTAGCTCTACTGTGTGACATGTTGACATGCGATTCTCTTGCCAGGACCATCCTCTTAGTCCTCAAGTGAGTTTGTATAGATGAGGTGATTGCATCTCTATGTTGTAACTAGCTCTACTGTGTGACCTGTTGACATGCGAGGCTCTTACCAGGACCAGCTTCTTAGACCTCATGTGTGTTTGTATAGATGAGGTGGTTGCATCTCTATGTTGTAACTAGCTCTACTGTGTGACATGTTGATATGGCGAGGCTCTTGCCAGGACCATTCTTTTAGTCCTCATGTGAATTTCTATAGATGAGGTTATTGCATCTCTATGTTGTAAGTAGCTCTACTGTGTGACATGTTGATATGGCGAGGCTCTTGCCAGGACCATCCTCTTAGTCCTCATGTGATTTTCTATAGATGAGGTTATTGCATCTCTATGTTGTAAGTAGCTCTACTGTGTGACATGTTAACATGGCGAGACTCTTGCCAGGACCATCCTCTTAGTCCTCATGTATGTTTGTATAGATGAGGTTATTGCATCTCCTATTTGTAACTAGCTCTACTGTGTGACATGTTGATATGGCGAGACTCTTGCCAGGACCATCCTCTTAGTTCTCATGTGTGTTTGTATAGATGAGGTTATTGCATCTCCTATTTGTAACTAGCTCTACTTTGTGACATGTTGACATGGCGAGGCTCTTGCCAGGACCATCCTCTTAGTCCTCATGTATGTTTGTATAGATGAGGTTATTGCATCTATATGTTGTAACTAGCTCTACTGTGTGACATGTTGATATGGCGAGGCTCTTGCCAGCACCATCCTCTTAGTCCTCATGTATGTTTGTATAGATGAGGTTATTGTATCTCTATGTTGTTACTAGCTCTACTGTGTGACATGTTGATATGGCGAGGCTCTTGCCAGGACCATCCTCTTAGTCCTCATGTGTGTTTGTATAGATGACATGATTGCATCTCTATGTTGTAACTAGCTCTACTGTGTGACATGTTGATATGGGGAGGCTCTTGCCAGGACCATCCTCTTAGTCCTCATGTGTGTTTGTATAGATGAGATGATTGCATCTCTATCTTGTAACTAGCTCTACTGTGTGACATGTTAACATGGCGAGGCTCTTGCCAGGACCATCCTCTTAGTCCTTATGTATGTTTGTATAGATGAGGTTATTGTATCTCTATGTTGTAACTAGCTCTACTGTGTGACATGTTGATATGGCGAGGCTCTTGCCAGGACCATCCTCTTAGTCCTCATGTGTGTTTGTATAGATGAGATGATTGCATCTCTATGTTGTAACTAGCTCTACTGTGTGACATGTTAACATGGCGAGGCTCTTGCCAGGACCATCCTCTTAGTCCTCATGTATGTTTGTATAGATGAGCTTATTGCATCTCTATGTTGTAACTAGCTCTACTGTGTGACATGTTGATATGGCGATACTCTTGCCAGGACCATCCTCTTAGTCCTCATGTATGTTTGTATAGATGAGGTTATTGCATCTCCTATTTGTAACTAGCTCTACTGTGTGACATGTTAACATGGTGAGGCTCTTGCCAGGACCATCCTCTTAGTTTTCATGTATGTTTGTATAGATGAGATTAATGCATCTCCTATTTGTAACTAGCTCTACTTTGTGACATGTTGACATTGCGAGGCTCTTGCCAGGACCATCCTCTTAGTCCTCATGTATGTTTGTATAGATGAGGTTATTGCATCTCCATGTTGCAACTAGCTCTACTGTGTGACATGTTGACATGCGAGGCTCTTACCAGGACCATCCTCTTTGTCCTCATGTGAGTTTGTATAGATGAGGTGATTGCATCTCTATGTTGTAACTAGCTCTACTGTGTGACCTTTTGACATGAGAGGCTCTTACCAGGACCATCTTCTTAGTCCTCATGTGTGTTTGTATAGATGAGGTGATTGCATCTATACGTTGTAACTAGCTCTACTGTGTGACCTTTTGACATGCGAGGCTCTTACCAAGACCATCTTCTTAGTCCTCATGTGTGTTTGTATAGATGAGGTGATTGCATCTCTATGTTGTAACTAGCTCTACTGTATGACATGTTGATATGGCGAGACTCTTGCCAGGACCATCTTCTTAGTCCTGATGTGAGTTTGTATAGATGAGGTGATTGCATCTCTATGTTGTAACTAGCTCTACTGTGTGACATGTTGACATGGCGAGGCTCTTGCCAGGACCATCTTCTTAGTCCTGATGTGAGTTTGTGTAGATGAGGTGATTGCATCTCTATGTTGTAACTAGCTCTACTGTGTGACATGTTGATATGGCGAGGCTCTTGCCTGGACCATTCTCTTAGTCCTCATGTATGTTTGTATAGATGAGGTGATTGCATCTCTATGTTGCAACTAGCTCTACTGTGTGACATGTTGATATGGCGAGGCTCTTGCCTGGACCATTCTCTTAGTCCTCATGTATGTTTGTATAGATGAGGTGATTGCATCTCTATGTTGTAACTAGCTCTACTGTGTGACATGTTGACATGGCGAGGCTCTTGCCAGGACCATGTTCTTAGTCCTCATATGTGTTTGTATAGATGAGGTGATTGCATCTCTATGTTGTAACTAGCTCTACTGTGTGACCTGTTGACATGCGAGGCTCTTACCAGGACCATCCTCTTAGTCCTCATGTGTGTTTGTATAGATGAGGTGGTTGCATCTCTATGTTGTAACTAGCTCTACTGTGTGACATGTTAACATGGCGAGACTCTTGCAAGGACCATCTTCTTAGTCCTCATGTATGTTTGTATAGATGAGGTGATTGCATCTCTATGTTGTAACTAGCTCTACTGTGTGACCTGTTGACATGCGAGGCTCTTACCAGGACCATCTTCTTAGTCCTCATGTGTGTTTGTATAGATGAGGTTTTTGCATCTCTATGTTGTAACTAGCTCTACTGTGTGACATGTTAACATGGCGAGACTCTTACCAGGACCATCTTCTTAGTCCTCATGTGTGTTTGTATAGATGAGGTGGTTGCATCTCTATGTTTAACTAGCTCTACTGTGAGACATGTTGACATGGCGAGGCTCTTGGTATAACCTTCCTCTTAGTTCTCATGTGAGTTTGTATAGATGAGGTGATTGCATCTCCATGTTGTAACTAGCTCTACTGTGTGACATGTTAACATGGCGAGACTCTTACCAGGACCATCTTCTTAGTCCTGATGTGTGTTTGTATAGATGAGGTGGTTGCATCTCTATGTTGTAACTAGCTCTACTGTGAGACATGTTGACATGGTGAGGCTCTTGCCACAACCATCCTCTTAGTTTTTATATGTGTTTGTATAGATGAGGTGATTGCATCTACATGTTATAACTAGCTCTACCGGTCTACATGTTGAGGCTCTTGCCATAACCGTCCTCTTAGTGCTCTTATGTGTTTTTGTATAGATGAGGTGATTGCATCTCCATGTTGTAACTAGGTCTACTCTGTGACATGCTAAATTGGCTAGGCTCTTGCCAGGACCATCCTCTTAGTGCTGATATGTGTGTGTATAGATAAGGTGATTGCATCTCCTTGTTGTAACTAGGTCCAGTGTGTGACATGTTGAGAGGTGAGACTCCTGCCAGGACCATCCTCTTAGTCCTCATGTGTGTTTGTATAGATGAGGTGATTGCATCTCCATGTTGTAACAAGCTGTACCCTGTGACATGTTAACATGGCGATACTCTTGCCAGGACCATCCTCTTAGTCCTCATGTGAATTTGTATAGATGAGGTGATTGCATCTCCATGTTGTAACTAGCTCTACTGTGTGACATGTTAACATGGCGAGACTCCTGCCAGGACCATCCTCTTAGTTTTTATGTGTGTTTGTGTAGATGAGATGATTGCATCTCCTATTTGTAACTAGCTCTACTGTGTGACATGTTAACATGGCGAGACTCCTGCCAGGACCATCCTCTTAGTTTTCATGTGTGTTTGTGTAGATGAGATGATTGCATCTCTATGTTGTAACTAGCTCTACTCTGTGACATGTTGATATGGCGAGGCTCTTGCCTGGACCACTCTCTTAGTCCTCATGTATGTTTGTATAGATGAGGTGATTGCATCTCTATGTTGCAACTAGCTCTACTGTGTGACATGTTGATATGGCGAGGCTCTTGCCTGGACCATTCTCTTAGTCCTCATGTATGTTTGTATAGATGTGGTGATTGCGTCTCTATGTTGTAACTAGCTCTACTGTGTGACATGTTGACATGGCGAGGCTCTTGCCAGGACCATGTTCTTAGTCCTCATATGTGTTTGTATAGAAAGAGGTGATTGCATCTCTATGTTGTAACTAGCTCTACTGAGTGACCTGTTGACATGCGAGGCTCTTACCAGGACCATCCTCTTAGTCCTCATGTGTGTTTGTATAGATGAGTTGGTTGCATCTCTATGTTGTAACTAGCTCTACTGTGTGACATGTTAACGTGGCGAGACTCTTGCAAGGACCATCTTCTTAGTCCTCATGTATGTTTGTATAGATGAGGTGATTGCATCTCTATGTTGTAACTAGCTCTACTGTGTGACCTGTTGACATGCGAGGCTCTTACCAGGACCATCTTCTTAGTCCTCATGTGTGTTTGTATAGATGAGGTACATGTTAACATGGCGAGACTCTTACCAGGACCATCTTCTTAGTCCTCATGTGTGTTTGTATAGAAGAGGTGGTTGCATCTCTATGTTGTAACTAGCTCTACTGTGAGACATGTTGACATGGCGAGGCTCTTGGTATAACCGTCCTCTTGGTTCTCATGTGAGTTTGTATAGATGAGGTGATTGCATCTCCATGTTGTAACTAGCTCTACTGTGTGACATGTTAACATGGCGAGACTCTTACCAGGACCATCTTCTTAGTCCTGATGTGTGTTTGTATAGATGAGGTGGTTGCATCTCTATGTTGTAACTAGCTCTACTGTGTGACCTGTTGACATGCGAGGCTCTTACCAGGACCATCTTCTTAGACCTCATGTGTGTTTGTATAGATGAGGTGGTTGCATCTCTATGTTGTAACTAGCTCTACTGTGTGACATGTTGATATGGCGAGGCTCTTGCCAGGACCATTCTCTTTGTCCTCATGTGAATTTCTATAGATGAGGTTATTGCATCTCTATGTTGTAAGTAGCTCTACTGTGTGACATGTTAACATGGCGAGACTCTTGCCAGGACCATCCTCTTAGTCCTCATGTATGTTTGAATAGATGAGGTTATTGCATCTCTATGTTGTAACTAGCTCTAGTTTGTGACATGTTAACATGGCGAGACTCTTGCCAGGACCATCCTCTTAGTTCTCATGTGTGTTTGTATAGATGAGGTTATTGCATCTCCTATTTGTAACTAGCTCTACTTTGTGACATGTTGACATGGCGAGGCTCTTGCCAGGTCCATCCTCTTAGTCCTCATGTATGTTTGTATACATGAGGTTATTGCATCTGCTATTTGTCACTAGCTCTACTGTGTGACATGTTGACATGTGAGGCTCTCGCCAGGACCATCCTCTTAGTCCTCATGTGAGTTTGTATAGATGAGGTGATTGCATCTCTATGTTGTAACTAGCTCTACTGTGTGACATGTTGACATGGCGAGGCTCTTGCCAGGACCATCTTCTTAGTCCTCATGTGTGTTTGTATAGATGAGGTGATTGCATCTATATGTTGTAGCTAGCTCTACTGTGTGACATGTTAACATGGCGAGACTCTTGCCAGGACCATCTTCTTAGTCCTCATGTGTGTTTGTGAAGATGAGGTTATTGTATCTCTATGTTGTAACTAGCTCTACTGTGTGACATGTTGACATGGCGAGTCTCTTGCCAGGACCATCTTCTTAGTCCTCATTTGTGTTTGTATAGATGAGGTGATTGCATCTCTATGTTGTAACTAGCTCTACTGTGTGACATGTTGACATGGCGAGTCTCTTGCAAGGACCATCTTCTTAGTCCTCATGTGTGTTTGTATAGATGAGGTGATTGCATCTCCTATTTGTAACTAGCTCTACTGTGTGACATGTTAACATGGCGAGGCTCTTGCCAGTACCATCCTCTTAGTCCTCATGTATGTTTGTATAGATGAGGTTATTGCATCTCCTATTTGTAACTAGCTCTACTGTGTGACATGTTGACATGTGAGGCTCTTGCCAGGACCATCCTCTTAGTCCTCATGTATGTTTGTATAGATGAGGTTATTGCATCTCTGTGTTGTAACTAGCTCTACTGTGTGACATGTTAACATGGCGAGGCTCTTGCCAGGACCATCCTCTTAGTCCTCATGTATGTTTGTATAGATGAGGTTATTGCATCTCCTATTTGTAACTAGCTCTACTTTGTGACATGTTGACATGGCTAGGCTCTTGCCAGTACCATCCTCTTAGTCCTCATGTATGTTTGTATGGATGAGGTTATTGCATCTCCTATTTGTAACTAGCTCTACTGTGTGACATGTTGACATGTGAGGCTCTTGCCAGGACCATCCTCTTAGTCCTCATGTATGTTTGTATAGATGAGGTTATTGTATCTCCTATTTGTAACTAGCTCTACTGTGTGACATGTTGACATGCGAGGCTCTTGCCAGGACCATCCTCTTAGTCCTCATGTGTGTTTGTATAGATAAGTTGATTGCATCTCCATGTTGCAACTAGCTCTACTGTGTGACATGTTGACATGCGAGGCTCTTACCAGGACCATCCTCATAGTCCTCATGTTTGTTTGTATTGATGAGATGATTGCATCTCCATGTTGTAACTAGCTCTACTGTGTGACATGTTAACATGGCGAGACTCTTGCCAGGACCATCCTCTTAGTCCTCATGTGAATTTGTATAGATGAGGTGATTGCATCTCTATGTTTTAACTAGCTCTACTGTGTGACATGTTAACATGGCGTGACTCTTGCCAGGACCATCCTCTTAGTCCTCATGTGTGTTTGTATAGATGAGGTGATTGCATCTCTATGTTGTGACTAGCTCTACTGTGTGACATGTTAATATGGCAAGGCTCTTGCCAGGACCATCCTCTTAGTTCTCATGTGTGTTTATATAGATGAGGTGATTGCATCTCCATGTTGCAATTAGCTCTACTGTGTGACATGTTAACATGGCGTGACTCTTGCCAGGACCATCCTCTTAGTCCTCATGTGAGTTTGTATAGATGAGGTGATTGCATCTCTATGTTGTAACTAGCTCTACTGTGTGACCTGTTGACATGCGAGGCTCTTACCAGGACCATCTTCTTAGTCCTCATGTGTGTTTGTATAGATGAGGTGGTTGCATCTCTATGTTGTAACTAGCTCTACTGTGTGACATGTTGACATGGCGAGGCTCTTGCCAGGACCATCCTCTTAGTCCTCATGTGAATTTCTATAGATGAGGTTATTGCATCTCTATGTTGTAAGTAGCTCTACTGTGTGACATGTTAACATGGCGAGACTCTTGCCAGGACCATCCTCTTAGTCCTCATGTATGTTTGTATACATGAGGTTATTGCATCTCCTATTTGTAACTAGCTCTACTGTGTGACATGTTGATATGGCGAGACTCTTGCCAGGACCATCCTCTTAGTTCTCATGTGTGTTTGTATAGATGAGGTTATTGCATCTCCTATTTGTAACTAGCTCTACTTTGTGACATGTTGACATGGCGAGGCTCTTGCCAGGACCATCCTCTTAGTCCTCATGTATGTTTTTATAGATGAGGTTATTGCATCTCCTATTTGTAACTAGGTCTACTGTGTGACATGTTGACATGTGAGGCTCTCGCCAGGACCATCCTCTTAGTCCTCATGTATGTTTGTATAGATGAGGTTATTGCATCTATATGTTGTAACTAGCTCTACTGTGTGACATGTTGATATGGCGAGGCTCTTGCCAGGACCATCCTCTTAGTCCTCATGTATGTTTGTATAGATGAGGTTATTGTATCTCTATGTTGTTACTAGCTCTACTGTGTGACATGTTGATATGGCGAGGCTCTTGCCAGGACCATCCTCTTAGTCCTCATGTGTGTTTGTATAGATGAGATGATTGCATCTCTATGTTGTAACTAGCTCTACTGTGTGACATGTTGATATGGGGAGGCTCTTGCCAGGACCATCCTCTTAGTCCTCATGTGTGTTTGTATAGATGAGATGATTGCATCTCTATCTTGTAACTAGCTCTACTGTGTGACATGTTAACATGGCGAGGCTCTTGCCAGGACCATCCTCTTAGTCCTTAAGTATGTTTGTATAGATGAGGTTATTGTATCTCTATGTTGTAACTAGCTCTACTGTGTGACATGTTGATATGGCGAGGCTCTTGCCAGGACCATCCTCTTAGTCCTCATGTGTGTTTGTATAGATGAGATGATTGCATCTCTATGTTGTAACTAGCTCTACTGTGTGACATGTTAACATGGCGAGGCTCTTGCCAGGACCATCCTCTTAGTCCTCATGTATGTTTGTATAGATGAGGTTATTGCATCTCTATGTTGTAACTAGCTCTACTGTGTGACATGTTGATATGGCGATACTCTTGCCAGGACCATCCTCTTAGTCCTCATGTATGTTTGTATAGATGAGGTTATTGCATCTCCTATTTGTAACTAGCTCTACTGTGTGACATGTTAACATGGTGAGGCTCTTGCCAGGACCATCCTCTTAGTTCTCATGTATGTTTGTATAGATGAGGTTAATGCATCTCCTATTTGTAACTAGCTCTACTTTGTGACATGTTGACATGGCGAGGCTCTTGCCAGGACCATCCTCTTAGTCCTCATGTATGTTTGTATTGATGAGGTTATTGCATCTCCATGTTGCAACTAGCTCTACCGTGTGACATGTTGACATGCGAGGCTCTTACCAGGACCATCCTCTTAGTCCTCATGTGAGTTTGTATAGATGAGGTGATTGCATCTCTATGTTGTAACTAGCTCTACTGTGTGACCTTTTGACATGCGAGGCTCTTATTAGGACCATCTTCTTAGCCCTCATGTGTGTTTGTATAGATGAGGTGATTGCATCTCTATGTTGTAACTAGCTCTACTGTGTGACATGTTGATATGGCGAGTCTCTTGCCAGGACCATCTTCTTAGTCCTCATGTGTGTTTGTATAGATGAGGTGATTGCATCTATATGTTGTAACTAGCTCTACTGTGTGACATGTTAACATGGCGAGACTCTTTCCAGGACCATCTTCTTAGTCCTAATGTGTGTTTGTATAGATGAGGTGATTGCATCTCTATGTTGTAACTAGCTCTAGTTTGTGACATGTTAACATGGCGAGACTCTTGCCAGGACCATCTTCTTAGTCCTCATGTGTGTTTGTATAGATGAGGTTATTGTATCTCTATGTTGTAACTAGCTGTACTGTGTGACATGTTAACATGGCGAGACTCTTGCCAGGACCATCTTCTTAGTCCTCATTTGTGTTTGTATAGATGAGGTGATTGCATCTCTATGTTGTAACTAGCTCTACTGTGTGACATGTTGACATGGCAAGTCTCTTGCCAGGACCATCTTCTTAGTCCTCATGTGTGTTTGTATAGATGAGGTTATTGCATCTCCTATTTGTAACTAGCTCTACTGTGTGACATGTTGACATGTGAGGCTCTTGCCGGGACCATCCTCTTAGTCCTCATGTATGTTTGTATAGATGAGGTTATTGCATCTCTGTGTTGTAACTAGCTCTACTGTGTGACATGTTAACATGGCGAGACTCCTGCCAGGACCATACTCTTAGTTCTCATGTGTGTTTGTATAAACAAGGTGATTGCATCTCCATGTTGTAACTAGGTCTACTTTGTGACATGTTGACATGGCGAGGCTCTTGCCAAGACCATCTTCTTAGTCCTCATGTGTGTTTGTATAAATGAGGTGATTGCATCTCCTATTTGTAACTAGCTCTACTGTGTGACATGTTGACATGCGATTCTCTTGCCAGGACCATCCTCTTAGTCCTCATGTGTGTTTGTATAGATGTGGTTAATGCATTTCCTATTTGTAGCTAGCTCTACTGTGTGACATGTTGACATGCGATTCTCTTGCCAGGACCATCCTCTTAGTCCTCATGTGTGTTTGCTTGGACGAGGTGATTGCATCTCCTTGTTGTAACTAGGTCCAGTGTGTGACATGTTGAGAGGTGAGACTCCTGCCAGGACCATCCTCTTAGTTCTCATGTGTGTTTGTGTAGATGAGATGATTGCATCTCCATGTTGCAACTAGCTCTACTGTGTGACATGTTAACATGGCGAGACTCCTGCCAGGACCATACTCTTAGTTCTCATGTGTGTTTGTATAAACAAGGTGATTGCATCTCCATGTTGTAACTACCTCTACTGTGTGACATGTTAACATGGCGAGACTGTTGCCAGGACCATCCTCTTAGTCCTCATGTGAATTTGTATAGATGAGGTGATTGCATCTCTATGTTGTAACTAGCTCTACTGTGTGACATGTTGATATGGCGAGACTCTTCCCAGGACCATCTTCTTAGTCCTGATGTGAGTTTGTATAGATGAGGTGATTGCATCTCTATGTTGTAACTAGCTCTACTGTGTGACATGTTGACATGGCGAGGCTCTTGCCCGGACCATCTTCTTAGTCCTGATGTGAGTTTGTGTAGATGAGGTGATTGCATCTCTATGTTGTAACTAGCTCTACTGTGTGACATGTTGATATGGCGAGGCTCTTGCCTGGACCATTCTCTTAGTCCTCATGTATGTTTGTATAGATGAGGTGATTGCATCTCTATGTTGCAACTAGCTCTACTGTGTGACATGTTGATATGGCGAGGCTCTTGCCTGGACCATTCTCTTAGTCCTCATGTATGTTTGTATAGATGAGGTGATTGCATCTCTATGTTGTAACTAGCTCTACTGTGTGACATGTTGACATGGCGAGGCTCTTGCCAGGACCATGTTCTTAGTCCTCATATGTGTTTGTATAGAGAGAGGTGATTGCATCTCTATGTTGTAACTAGCTCTACTGTGTGACATGTTAACATGGCGAGACTCTTGCAAGGACCATCTTCTTAGTCCTCATGTATGTTTGTATAGATGAGGTGATTGCATCTCTATGTTGTAACTAGCTCTACTGTGTGACCTGTTGACATGCGAGGCTCCTACCAGGACCATCTTCTTAGTCCTCTAGTGTGTTTGTATAGATGAGGTACATGTTAACATGGCGAGACTCTTACCAGGACCATCTTCTTAGTCCTCATGTGTGTTTGTATAGAAGAGGTGGTTGCATCTCTATTTTGTAACTAGCTCTACTCTGAGACATGTTGACATGGCGAGGCTCTTGGTATAACCGTCCTCTTAGTTCTCATGTGAGTTTGTATAGATGAGGTGATTGCATCTCCATGTTGTAACTAGCTCTACTGTGTGACATGTTAACATGGCGAGACTCTTACCAGGACCATCTTCTTAGTCCTGATGTGTGTTTGTATAGTTGAGGTGGTTGCATCTCTATGTTGTAACTAGCTCTACTGTGAGACATGTTGACATGGTGAGGCTCTTGCCACAACCATCCTCTTAGTTTTTATATGTGTTTGTATAGATGAGGTGATTGCATCTCCATGTTATAACTAGCTGTACCGTGTTACATGTTGAGGCTCTTGCCATAACCGTCCTCTTAGTGCTCTTATGTGTTTTTGTATAGATGAGGTGATTGCATCTCCATGTTGTAACTAGGTCTACTCTGTGACATGCTAAATTGGCTAGGCTCTTGCCAGGACCATCCTCTTAGTGCTTATATGTGTGTGTATAGATAAGGTGATTGCATCTCCTTGTTGTAACTAGGTCCAGTGTGTGACATGTTGAGAGGTGAGACTCCTGCCAGGACCATCCTCTTAGTCCTCATGTGTGTTTGTCGTCCTCCGTGGACTAGTGGTACCGTGCTAGCCTCTAGTTCCCAAGGTCGCGGGTTCAAACCCGGCGGAGGGCGATGCATTTTTTCGGGCGTAAAAATTGTTAGCACGCCTTCCTTCGGAAGGGAAGTAAAGCCGGTGGTCCCGTGTCGTAGATTTACGGCACGTAAAAGAACCTCAAGCCTGATAAAGAGGCCTCTGAGCAAAATTACAGGTGTTTCACGCCCAATATAGAATGGGACGCTAAGAACCATAGTACTTAAAGAGCGTCCATAAATAAAACTCATATGTGTTTGTATAGATGAGGTGATTGCATCTCCATGTTGTAACTAGCTCTACTGTGTGACATGTTAACATGGCGAGACTCCTGCCAGGACCATCCTCTTAGTCCTCATGTGAATTTGTATAGATGAGGTGATTGCATCTCCATGTTGTAACTAGCTCTACTGTGTGACATGTTAACATGGCGAGACTCCTGCCAAGACCATCCTCTTAGTTTTCATGTGTGTTTGTGTAGATGAGATGATTGCATCTCCTATTTGTAACTAGCTCTACTGTGTGACATGTTAACATGGCGAGACTCCTGCCAGGACCATCCTCTTAGTTTTCATGTGTGTTTGTGTAGATGAGATGATTCCATCTCCTATTTGTAACTAGCTCTACTGTGTGACATGTTAACATGGCGAGACTCTTGACAGGACCATCCTCTTAGTCCTCATGTGAATTTGTATAGATGAGGTGATTGCATCTCTATGTTGTAACTAGCTCTACTGTGTGACATGTTAACATGGCGTGACTCTTGCCAGGACCATCCTCTTAGTCCTCATGTGTGTTTGTATAGATGAGGTGATTGCATCTCTATGTTGTGACTAGCTCTACTGTGTGACATGTTGATATGGCAAGGCTCTTGCCAGGACCATCCTCTTAGTTCTCATGTGTGTTTGTATAGATGAGGTGATTGCATCTCCATGTTGCAATTAGCTCTACTGTGTGACATGTTAACATGGCGAGACTCTTGCCAGGACCATCCTCTTAGTCCTCATGTGTGTTTGTATAGATGAGGTGATTGCATCTCTATGTTGTAACTAGCTCTACTGTGTGACCTGTTGACATGCGAGGCTCTTACCAGGACCATCTTCTTAGACCTCATGTGTGTTTGTATAGATGAGGTGGTTGCATCTCTATGTTGTAACTAGCTCTACTGTGTGACATGTTGATATGGCGAGGCTCTTGCCAGGACCATTCTCTTAGTCGTCATGTGAATTTCTATAGATGAGGTTATTGCATCTCTATGTTGTAAGTAGCTCTACTGTGTGACATGTTAACATGGCGAGACTCTTGCCAGGACCATCCTCTTAGTCCTCATGTATGTTTGTATAGATGAGGTTATTGCATCTCCTATTTGTAACTAGCTCTACTGTGTGACATGTTGATATGGCGAGACTCTTGCCAGGACCATCCTCTTAGTTCTCATGTGTGTTTGTATAGATGAGGTTATTGCATCTCCTATTTGTAACTAGCTCTACTTTGTGACATGTTGACATGGTGAGGCTCTTGCCAGGACCATCCTCTTAGTCCTCATGTATGTTTGTATAGATGAGGTTATTGCATCTCCTATTTGTAACTAGGTCTACTGTGTGACATGTTGACATGTGAGGCTCTCGCCAGGACCATCCTCTTAGTCCTCATGTATGTTTGTATAGATGAGGTTATTGCATCTATATGTTGTAACTAGCTCTACTGTGTGACATGTTGATATGGCGAGGCTCTTGCCAGCACCATCCTCTTAGTCCTCATGTATGTTTGTATAGATGAGGTTATTGTATCTCTATGTTGTTACTAGCTCTACTGTGTGACCTTTTGACATGCGAGGCTCTTACCAGGACCATCTTCTTAGTCCTCATGTGTGTTTGTATAGATGAGGTGATTGCATCTCTATGTTGTAACTAGCTCTACTGTGTGACATGTTGACATGGCGAGTCTCTTGCCAGGACCATCTTCTTAGTCCTCATGTGTGTTTGTATAGATGAGGTGATTGCATCTATATGTTGTAACTAGCTCTACTGTGTGACATGTTAACATGGCGAGACTCTTGCCAGGACCATCTTCTTAGTCCTCATGTGTGTTTGTATAGATGAGGTGATTGCATCTCTATGTTGTAACTAGCTCTACTGTGTGACATGTTAACATGGCGAGACTCTTGCCAGGACCATCTTCTTAGTCCTCATGTGTGTTTGTATAGATGAGGTTATTGTATCTCTATGTTGTAACTAGCTCTACTGTGTGACATGCTAACATGGCGAGACTCTTGCCAGGACCATCTTCTTAGTCCTCATTTGTGTTTGTATAGATGAGGTGATTGCATCTCTATGTTGTAACTAGCTCTACTGTGTGACATGTTGAAATGGCGAGTCTCTTGCCAGGACCATCTTCTTAGTCCTCATGTGTGTTTGTATAGATGAGGTGATTGCATCTCCTATTTGTAACTAGCTCTACTGTGTGACATGTTAACATGGCGAGGCTCTTGCCAGTACCATCCTCTTAGTCCTCATGTATGTTTGTATAGATGAGGTTATTGCATCTCCTCTTTGTAACTAGCTCTACTGTGTGACATGTTGACATGTGAGGCTCTTGCCAGGACCATCCTCTTAGTCCTCATGTATGTTTGTATAGATGAGGTTATTGCATCTCTGTGTTGTAACTAGCTCTACTGTGTGACATGTTAACATGGCGAGGCTCTTGCCAGGACCATCCTCTTAGTCCTCATGTATGTTTGTATAGATGAGGTTATTGCATCTCCTATTTGTAACTAGCTCTACTTTGTGACATGTTGACATGGCTAGGCTCTTGCCAGTACCATCCTCTTAGTCCTCATGTATGTTTGTATGGATGAGGTTATTGCATCTCCTATTTGTAACTAGCTCTACTGTGTGACATGTTGACATGTGAGGCTCTTGCCAGGACCATCCTCTTAGTCCTCATGTATGTTTGTATAGATGAGGTTATTGCATCTCCTATTTGTAACTAGCTCTACTGTGTGACATGTTGACATGCGAGGCTCTTGCCAGGACCATCCTCTTAGTCCTAATGTGTGTTTGTATAGATGAGGTGATTGCATCTCCATGTTGCAACTAGCTCTACTGTGTGACATGTTAACATGGCGAGACTCTTGCCAGGACCATCCTCTTAGTCCTCATGTGAATTTGTATAGATGAGGTGATTGCATCTCTATGTTGTAACTAGCTCTACTGTGTGACATGTTAACATGGCGTGACTCTTGCCAGGACCATCCTCTTAGTCCTCATGTGTGTTTGTATAGATGAGGTGATTGCATCTCTATGTTGTGACTAGCTCTACTGTGTGACATGTTAATATGGCAAGGCTCTTGCCAGGACCATCCTCTTAGTTCTCATGTGTGTTTATATAGATGAGGTGATTGCGTCTCCATGTTGCAATTAGCTCTACTGTATGACATGTTAACATGGCGAGACTCTTGCCAGGACCATCCTCTTAGTCCTCATGTGAGTTTGTATAGATGAGGTGATTGCATCTCTTTGTTGTAACTAGCTCTACTGTGTGACCTGTTGACATGCGAGGCTCTTACCAGGACCATCTTCTTAGTCCTCATGTGTGTTTGTATAGATGAGGTGGTTGCATCTCTATGTTGTAACTAGCTCTACTGTGTGACATGTTGATATGGCGAGGCTCTTGCCAGGACCATCCTCTTAGTCCTCATGTGAAATTCTATAGATGAGGTTATTGCATCTCTATGTTGTAAATAGCTCTACTGTGTGACATGTTAACATGGCGAGACTCTTGCCAGGACCATCCTCTTAGTCCTCATGTATGTTTGTATAGATGAGGTTATTGCATCTCCTATTTGTAACTAGCTCTACTGTGTGACATGTTGATATGGCGAGACTCTTGCCAGGACCATCCTCTTAGTTCTCATGTGTGTTTGTATAGATGAGGTTATTGCATCTCCTATTTGTAACTAGCTCTACTTTGTGACATGTTGACATGGCGAGGCTCTTGCCAGGACCATCCTCTTAGTCCTCATGTATGTTTGTATAGATGAGGTTATTGCATCTCCTATTTGTAACTAGGTCTACTGTGTGACATGTTGACATGTGAGGCTCTCGCCAGGACCATCCTCTTAGTCCTCATGTATGTTTGTATAGATGAGGTTATTGCATCTATATGTTGTAACTAGCTCTACTGTGTGACATGTTGATATGGCGAGGCTCTTGCCAGCACCATCCTCTTAGTCCTCATGTATGTTTGTATAGATGAGGTTATTGTATCTCTATGTTGTTACTAGCTCTACTGTGTGACATGTTGATATGGCGAGGCTCTTGCCAGGACCATCCTCTTATTCCTCATGTGTGTTTGTATAGATGAGATGATTGCATCTCTATGTTGTAACTAGCTCTACTGTGTGACATGTTGATATGGGGAGGCTCTTGCCAGGACCATCCTCTTAGTCCTCATGTGTGTTTGTATAGATGAGATGATTGCATCTCTATCTTGTAACTAGCTCTACTGTGTGACATGTTAACATGGCGAGGCTCTTGCCAGGACCACCCTCTTAGTCCTTATGTATGTTTGTATAGATGAGGTTATTGTATCTCTATGTTGTAACTAGCTCTACTGTGTGACATGTTGATATGGCGAGGCTCTTGCCAGGACCATCCTCTTAGTCCTCATGTGTGTTTGTATAGATGAGATGATTGCATCTCTATGTTGTAACTAGCTCTACTGTGTGACATGTTAACATGGCGAGGCTCTTGCCAGGACCATCCTCTTAGTCCTCATGTATGTTTGTATAGATGAGCTTATTGCATCTCTATGTTGTAACTAGCTCTACTGTGTGACATGTTGATATGGCGATACTCTTGCCAGGACCATCCTCTTAGTCCTCATGTGTGTTTGTATAGATGAGGTTATTGCATCTCCTATTTGTAACTAGCTCTACTGTGTGACATGTTAACATGGTGAGGCTCTTGCCAGGACCATCCTCTTAGTTTTCATGTATGTTTGTATAGATGAGATTAATGCATCTCCTATTTGTAACTAGCTCTACTTTGTGACATGTTGACATGGCGAGGCTCTTGCCAGGACCATCCTCTTAGTCCTCATGTATGTTTGTATAGATGAGGTTATTGCATCTCCATGTTGCAACTAGCTCTACTGTGTGACATGTTGACATGCGAGGCTCTTACCAGGACCATCCTCTTTGTCCTCATGTGAGTTTGTATAGATGAGGTGATTGCATCTCTATGTTGTAACTAGCTCTACTGTGTGACCTTTTGACATGAGAGGCTCTTACCAGGACCATCTTCTTAGTCCTCATGTGTGTTTGTATAGATGAGGTGATTGCATCTATATGTTGTAACTAGCTCTACTGTGTGACCTTTTGACATGCGAGGCTCTTACCAGGACCATCTTCTTAGTCCTCATGTGTGTTTGTATAGATGAGGTGATTGCATCTCTATGTTGTAACTAGCTCTACTGTATGACATGTTGATATGGCGAGACTCTTGCCAGGACCATCTTCTTAGTCCTGATGTGAGTTTGTATAGATGAGGTGATTGCATCTCTATGTTGTAACTAGCTCTACTGTGTGACATGTTGACATGGCGAGGCTCTTGCCAGGACCATCTTCTTAGTCCTGATGTGAGTTTGTGTAGATGAGGTGATTGCATCTCTATGTTGTAACTAGCTCTACTGTGTGACATGTTGATATGGCGAGGCTCTTGCCTGGACCATTCTCTTAGTCCTCATGTATGTTTGTATAGATGAGGTGATTGCATCTCTATGTTGCAACTAGCTCTACTGTATGACATGTTGATATGGCGAGGCTCTTGCCTGGACCATTCTCTTAGTCCTCATGTATGTTTGTATAGATGAGGTGATTGCATCTCTATGTTGTAACTAGCTCTACTGTGTGACATGTTGACATGGCGAGGCTCTTGCCAGGACCATGTTCTTAGTCCTCATATGTGTTTGTATAGATGAGGTGATTGCATCTCTATGTTGTAACTAGCTCTACTGTGTGACCTGTTGACATGCGAGGCTCTTACCAGGACCATCCTCTTAGTCCTCATGTGTGTTTGTATAGATGAGGTGGTTGCATCTCTATGTTGTAACTAGCTCTACTGTGTGACATGTTAACATGGCGAGACTCTTGCAAGGACCATCTTCTTAGTCCTCATGTATGTTTGTATAGATGAGGTGATTGCATCTCTATGTTGTAACTAGCTCTACTGTGTGACCTGTTGACATGCGAGGCTCTTACCAGGACCATCTTCTTAGTCCTCATGTGTGTTTGTATAGATGAGGTTTTTGCATCTCTATGTTGTAACTAGCTCTACTGTGTGACATGTTAACATGGCGAGACTCTTACCAGGACCATCTTCTTAGTCCTCATGTGTGTTTGTATAGATGAGGTGGTTGCATCTCTATGTTTAACTAGCTCTACTGTGAGACATGTTGACATGGCGAGGCTCTTGGTATAACCGTCCTCTTAGTTCTCATGTGAGTTTGTATACATGAGGTGATTGCATCTCCATGTTGTAACTAGCTCTACTGTGTGACATGTTAACATGGCGAGACTCTTACCAGGACCATCTTCTTAGTCCTGATGTGTGTTTGTATAGATGAGGTGGTTGCATCTCTATGTTGTAACTAGCTCTACTGTGAGACATGTTGACATGGTGAGGCTCTTGCCACAACCATCCTCTTAGTTTTTATATGTGTTTGTATAGATGAGGTGATTGCATCTACATGTTATAACTAGCTCTACCGGTCTACATGTTGAGGCTCTTGCCATAACCGTCCTCTTAGTGCTCTTATGTGTTTTTGTATAGATGAGGTGATTGCATCTCCATGTTGTAACTAGGTCTACTCTGTGACATGCTAAATTGGCTAGGCTCTTGCCAGGACCATCCTCTTAGTGCTGATATGTGTGTGTATAGATAAGGTGATTGCATCTCCTTGTTGTAACTAGGTCCAGTGTGTGACATGTTGAGAGGTGAGACTCCTGCCAGGACCATCCTCTTAGTCCTCATGTGTGTTTGTATAGATGAGGTGATTGCATCTCCATGTTGTAACAAGCTGTACCCTGTGACATGTTAACATGGCGATACTCTTGCCAGGACCATCCTCTTAGTCCTCATGTGAATTTGTATAGATGAGGTGATTGCATCTCCATGTTGTAACTAGCTCTACTGTGTGACATGTTAACATGGCGAGACTCCTGCCAGGACCATCCTCTTAGTTTTTATGTGTGTTTGTGTAGATGAGATGATTGCATCTCCTATTTGCAACTAGCTCTACTGTGTGACATGTTAACATGGCGAGACTCCTGCCAGGACCATCCTCTTAGTTTTCATGTGTGTTTGTGTAGATGAGATGATTGCATCTCCTATTTGTAACTAGCTCTACTCTGTGACATGTTAACATGGCGAGACTCTTGCCAGGACCATCCTCTTAGTCCTCATGTGAATTTGTATAGATGAGGTGATTGCATCTCTATGTTGTAACTAGCTCTACTGTGTGACATGTTAACATGGCGTGACTCTTTCCAGGACCATCCTCTTAGTCCTCATGTGTGTTTGTATAGATGAGGTGATTGCATCTCTATGTTGTGACTAGCTCTACTGTGTGACATGTTGATATGGCAAGGCTCTTGCCAGGACCATCCTCTTAGTTCTCATGTGTGTTTGTATAGATGAGGTTATTGCATCTCCTATTTGTAACTAGCTCTACTGTGTGACATGTTGATATGGCGAGACTCTTGCCAGGACCATCCTCTTATTTCTCATGTGTGTTTGTATAGATGAGGTTATTGCATCTCCTATTTGTAACTAGCTCTACTTTGTGACATGTTGACTTGGCGAGGCTCTTGCCAGGACCATCCTCTTAGTCCTCATGTATGTTTGTATAGATGAGGTTATTGCATCTCCTATTTGTAACTGGCTCTACTGTGTGACATGTTGACATGTGAGGCTCTCGCCAGCACCATCCTCTTAGTCCTCATGTGAGTTTGTATAGATGAGGTGATTGTATCTCTATGTTGTAACTAGCTCTACTGTGTGACCTTTTGACATGCGAGGCTCTTACCAGGACCATCTTCTTAGTCCTCATGTGTGTTTGTATAGATGAGGTGATTGCATCTCTGTGTTGTAACTAGCTCTACTGTGAAACATGTTGACATGGCGAGGCTCTTGGTATAACCGTCCTCTTAGTTCTCATGTGAGTTTGTATAGATGAGGTGATTGCATCTCCATGTTGTAACTAGCTCTACTGTGTGACATGTTGACATGGCGAGTCTCTTGCCAGGACCATCTTCTTAGGCCTCATGTGTGTTTGTATAGATGAGGTGATTGCATCTATATGTTGTAACTAGCTCTACTGTGTGACATGTTAACATGGCGAGACTCTTGCCAGGACCATCTTCTTAGTCCTCTTGTGTGTTTGTATAGATGAGGTGATTGCATCTCTATGTTGTAACTAGCTCTACTGTGTGACATGTTAACATGGCGAGACTCTTGCCAGGACCATCTTCTTAGTCCTCATGTGTGTTTGTATAGATGAGGTTATTGTATCTCTATGTTGTAACTAGCTCTACTGTGTGACATGTTAACATGGCGAGACTCTTGCCAGGACCATCTTCTTAGTCCTCATTTGTGTTTGTATAGATGAGGTGATTGCATCTCTATGTTGTAACTAGCTCTACTGTGTGACATGTTGACATGGCGAGTCTCTTGCCAGGACCATCCTCTTAGTCCTCATGTGTGTTTGTATAGATGAGGTGATTGCATCTCCTATTTGTAACTAGCTCTACTGTGTGACATGTTAACATGGCGAGGCTCTTGCCAGTACCATCCTCTTAGTCCTCATGTATGTTTGTATAGATGAGTTTATTGCATCTCCTATTTGTAACTAGCTCTACTGTGTGACATGTTGACATGTGAGGCTCTTGCCAGGACCATCCTCTTAGTCCTCATGTATGTTTGTATAGATGAGGTTATTGCATCTCTGTGTTGTAACTAGCTCTACTGTGTGACATGTTAACATGGCGAGGCTCTTGCCAGGACCATCCTCTTAGTCCTCATGTAAGTTTGTATAGATGAGGTTATTGCATCTCCAATTTGTAACTAGCTCTACTGTGTGACATGTTGACATGTGAGGCTCTTGCCAGGACCATCCTCTTAGTCCTCATGTATCTTTGTATAGATGAGGTTATTGCATCTCCTATTTGTAACTAGCTCTACTGTGTGACATGTTGACATGCGAGGCTCTTGCCAGGACCATCCTCTTAGTCCTCATGTGTTTGTATAGATGAGGTGATTGTATCTCCATGTTGCAACTAGCTCTACTGTGTGACATGTTGACATGCGAGGCTCTTACCAGGACCATCCTCATAGTCCTCATGTTTGTTTGTATTGATGAGATGATTGCATCTCCATGTTGTAACTAGCTCTACTGTGTGACATGTTAACATGGCGTGACTCTTGCCAGGACCATCCTCTTAGTCCTCATGTGTGTTTGTATAGATGAGGTGATTGCATCTCTATGTTGTGACTAGCTCTACTGTGTGACATGTTAATATGGCAAGGCTCTTGCCAGGACCATCCTCTTAGTTCTCATGTGTGTTTATATAGATGAGGTGATTGCATCTCATTGTTGCAATTAGCTCTACTGTGTGACATGTTAACATGGCGAGACTCTTGCCAGGACCATCCTCTTAGTCCTCATGTGAGTTTGTATAGATGAGGTGATTGCATCTCTATGTTGTAACTAGCTCTACTGTGTGACCTGTTGACATGCGAGGCTCTTACCAGGACCATCTTCTTAGTCCTCATGTGTGTTTGTATAGATGAGGTGGTTGCATCTCTATGTTGTAACTAGCTCTACTGTGTGACATGTTGATATGGCGAGGCTCTTGCCAGGACCATCCTCTTAGTCCTCATGTGAATTTCTATAGATGAGGTTATTGCATCTCTATGTTGTAAGTAGCTCTACTGTGTGACATGTTAACATGGCGAGACTCTTGCCAGGACCATCCTCTTAGTCCTCATGTATGTTTGTATAGATGAGGTTATTGCATCTCCTATTTGTAACTAGCTCTACTGTGTGACATGTTGATATGGCGAGACTCTTGCCAGGACCATCCTCTTAGTTCTCATGTGTGTTTGTGTTGATGAGGTTATTGCATCTCCTTTTTGTAACTAGCTCTACTTTGTGACATGTTGACATGGCGAGGCTCTTGCCAGGACCATCCTCTTAGTCCTCATGTATGTTTGTATAGATGAGGTTATTGCATCTCCTATTTGTAACTAGCTCTACTGTGTGACATGTTGACATGTGAGGCTCTCGCCAGGACCATCCTCTTATTCCTCATGTATGTTTGTATAGATGAGGTTATTGCATCTATATGTTGTAACTAGCTCTACTGTGTGACATGTTGATATGGCGAGGCTCTTGCCAGGACCATCCTCTTAGTCCTCATGTATGTTTGTATAGATGAGGTTATTGTATCTCTATGTTGTTACTAGCTCTACTGTGTGACATGTTGATATGGCGAGGCTCTTGCCAGGACCATCCTCTTAGTCCTCATGTGTGTTTGTATAGATGAGATGATTGCATCTCTATGTTGTAACTAGCTCTACTGTGTGACATGTTGATATGGGGAGGCTCTTGCCAGGACCATCCTCTTAGTCCTCATGTGTGTTTGTATAGATGAGATGATTGCATCTCTATCTTGTAACTAGCTCTACTGTGTGACATGTTAACATGGCGAGGCTCTTGCCAGGACCATCCTCTTAGTCCTTATGTATGTTTGTATAGATGAGGTTATTGTATCTCTATGTTGTAACTAGCTCTACTGTGTGACATGTTGATATGGCGAGGCTCTTGCCAGGACCATCCTCTTAGTCCTCATGTATGTTTGTATAGATGAGATGATTGCATCTCTATGTTGTAACTAGCTCTACTGTGTGACATGTTGATATGGCGAGGCTCTTGCCAGGACCATCTTCTTAGTCCTCATGTGTGTTTGTATAGATGAGATGATTGCATCTCTATGTTGTAACTAGCTCTGCTGTGTGACATGTTGATATGCGAGGCTCTTACCAGGACCATCCTCTTAGTCCTCATGTGAGTTTGTATAGATGAGGTGATTGCTTCTCTATGTTGTAACTAGCTCTACTGTGTGACCTTTTGACATGCGAGGATCTTACCAGGACCATCTTCTTAGTCCTCATGTGTGTTTGTATAGATGAGGTGATTGCTTCTCTATGTTGTAACTAGCTCTACTGTGTGACCTTTTGACATGCGAGGATCTTACCAGGACCATCCTCTTAGTCCTCATGTGAGTTTGTATAGATGAGGTGATTGCTTCTCTATGTTGTAACTAGCTCTACTGTGTGACCTTTTGACATGCGAGGATCTTACCAGGACCATCTTCTTAGTCCTCATGTGTGTTTGTATAGATGAGGTGATTGCATCTCTCTGTTGTAACTAGCTCTACTGTGTGACATGTTAACATGGCGAGACTCTTGCCAGGACCATCTTCTTAGTCCTCATGTGTGTTTGTATAGATGAGGTTATTGTATCTCTATGTTGTAACTAGCTCTACTGTGTGACATGTTAACATGGCGAGACTCTTGCCAGGACCATCTTCTTAGTCCTCATTTGTGTTTGTATAGATGAGGTGATTGCATCTCTATGTTGTAACTAGCTCTACTGTGTGACATGTTGACATGGTGAGTCTCTTGCCAGGACCATCTTCTTAGTCCTCATGTGTGTTTGTATAGATGAGGTGATTGCATCTCCTATTTGTAACTA
Organism: Deroplatys truncata; assembly: GCA_030765065.1. Classification (NCBI taxonomy): domain Eukaryota; kingdom Metazoa; phylum Arthropoda; class Insecta; order Mantodea; family Mantidae; genus Deroplatys; species Deroplatys truncata. Next base: position 224,789,778 of record CM060983.1, on the reverse strand, counting down.
GCTCTACTGTGTGACATGTTAACATGGCGAGGCTCTTGCCAGTACCATCCTCTTAGTCCTCATGTATGTTTGTATAGATGAGGTTATTGCATCTCCTATTTGTAACTAGCTCTACTGTGTGACATGTTGACATGTGAGGCTCTTGCCAGGACCATCCTCTTAGTCCTCATGTATGTTTGTATAGATGAGGTTATTGCATCTCTGTGTTGTAACTAGCTCTACTGTGTGACATGTTAACATGGCGAGGCTCTTGCCAGGACCATCCTCTTAGTCCTCATGTATGTTTGTATAGATGAGGTTATTGCATCTCCTATTTGTAACTAGCTCTACTGTGTGACATGTTGACATGTGAGGCTCTTGCCAGGACCATCCTCTTAGTCCTCATGTATGTTTGTATAGATGAGGTTATTGCATCTCTGTGTTGTAACTAGCTCTACTGTGTGACATGTTAACATGGCGAGGCTCTTGCCAGGACCATCCTCTTAGTCCTCATGTATGTTTGTATAGATGAGGTTATTGCATCTCCTATTTGTAACTAGCTCTACTTTGTGACATGTTGACATGGCTAGTCTCTTGCCAGTACCATCCTCTTAGTCCTCATGTATGTTTGTATGGATGAGGTTATTGCATCTCCTATTTGTAACTAGCTCTACTGTGTGACATGTTGACATGTGAGGCTCTTGCCAGGACCATCCTCTTAGTCCTCATGTATCTTTGTATAGATGAGGTTATTGCATCTCCTATTTGTAACTAGCTCTACTGTGTGACATGTTGACATGCGAGGCTCTTGCCAGGACCATCCTCTTAGTCCTCATGTGTTTGTATAGATGAGGTGATTGCATCTCCATGTTGCAACTAGCTCTACTGTGTGACATGTTGACATGCGAGGCTCTTACCAGGACCATCCTCATAGTCCTCATGTTTGTTTGTATTGATGAGATGATTGCATCTCCATGTTGTAACTAGCTCTACTGTGTGACATGTTAACATGGCGTGACTCTTGCCAGGACCATCCTCTTAGTCCTCATGTGTGTTTGTATAGATGAGGTGATTGCATCTCTATGTTGTGACTAGCTCTACTGTGTGACATGTTAATATGGCAAGGCTCTTGCCAGGACCATCCTCTTAGTTCTCATGTGTGTTTATATAGATGAGGTGATTGCATCTCATTGTTGCAATTAGCTCTACTGTGTGACATGTTAACATGGCGAGACTCTTGCCAGGACCATCCTCTTAGTCCTCATGTGAGTTTGTATAGATGAGGTGATTGCATCTCTATGTTGTAACTAGCTCTACTGTGTGACCTGTTGACATGCGAGGCTCTTACCAGGACCATCTTCTTAGTCCTCATGTGTGTTTGTATAGATGAGGTGGTTGCATCTCTATGTTGTAACTAGCTCTACTGTGTGACATGTTGATATGGCGAGGCTCTTGCCAGGACCATCCTCTTAGTCCTCATGTGAATTTCTATAGATGAGGTTATTGCATCTCTATGTTGTAAGTAGCTCTACTGTGTGACATGTTAACATGGCGAGACTCTTGCCAGGACCATCCTCTTAGTCCTCATGTATGTTTGTATAGATGAGGTTATTGCATCTCCTATTTGTAACTAGCTCTACTGTGTGACATGTTGATATGGCGAGACTCTTGCCAGGACCATCCTCTTAGTTCTCATGTGTGTTTGTGTAGATGAGGTTATTGCATCTCCTATTTGTAACTAGCTCTACTTTGTGACATGTTGACATGGCGAGGCTCTTGCCAGGACCATCCTCTTAGTCCTCATGTATGTTTGTATAGATGAGGTTATTGCATCTCCTATTTGTAACTAGCTCTACTGTGTGACATGTTGACATGTGAGGCTCTCGCCAGGACCATCCTCTTATTCCTCATGTATGTTTGTATAGATGAGGTTATTGCATCTATATGTTGTAACTAGCTCTACTGTGTGACATGTTGATATGGCGAGGCTCTTGCCAGGACCATCCTCTTAGTCCTCATGTATGTTTGTATAGATGAGGTTATTGTATCTCTATGTTGTTACTAGCTCTACTGTGTGACATGTTGATATGGCGAGGCTCTTGCCAGGACCATCCTCTTAGTCCTCATGTGTGTTTGTATAGATGAGATGATTGCATCTCTATGTTGTAACTAGCTCTACTGTGTGACATGTTGATATGGGGAGGCTCTTGCCAGGACCATCCTCTTAGTCCTCATGTGTGTTTGTATAGATGAGATGATTGCATCTCTATCTTGTAACTAGCTCTACTGTGTGACATGTTAACATGGCGAGGCTCTTGCCAGGACCATCCTCTTAGTCCTTATGTATGTTTGTATAGATGAGGTTATTGTATCTCTATGTTGTAACTAGCTCTACTGTGTGACATGTTGATATGGCGAGGCTCTTGCCAGGACCATCCTCTTAGTCCTCATGTATGTTTGTATAGATGAGATGATTGCATCTCTATGTTGTAACTAGCTCTACTGCGTGACATGTTGATATGGCGAGGCTCTTGCCAGGACCATCTTCTTAGTCCTCATGTGTGTTTGTATAGATGAGATGATTGCATCTCTATGTTGTAACTAGCTCTACTGTGTGACATGTTAACATGGCGAGGCTCTTGGCAGGACCATCCTCTTAGTCCTCATGTATGTTTGTATAGATGAGGTTATTGCATCTCTGTGTTGTAACTAGCTCTGCTGTGTGACATGTTGATATGCGAGGCTCTTACCAGGACCATCCTCTTAGTCCTCATGTGAGTTTGTATAGATGAGGTGATTGCTTCTCTATGTTGTAACTAGCTCTACTGTGTGTCCTTTTGACATGCGAGGATCTTACCAGGACCATCTTCTTAGTCCTCATGTGTGTTTGTATAGATGAGGTGATTGCTTCTCTATGTTGTAACTAGCTCTACTGTGTGACCTTTTGACATGCGAGGATCTTACCAGGACCATCCTCTTAGTCCTCATGTGAGTTTGTATAGATGAGGTGATTGCTTCTCTATGTTGTAACTAGCTCTACTGTGTGACCTTTTGACATGCGAGGATCTTACCAGGACCATCTTCTTAGTCCTCATGTGTGTTTGTATAGATGAGGTGATTGCATCTCTCTGTTGTAACTAGCTCTACTGTGTGACATGTTAACATGGCGAGACTCTTGCCAGGACCATCTTCTTAGTCCTCATGTGTGTTTGTATAGATGAGGTGATTGCATCTCTATGTTGTAACTAGCTCTACTTTGTGACATGTTAACATGGCGAGACTCTTGCCACTACCATCTTCTTAGTCCTCATGTGTGTTTGTATAGATGAGGTTATTGTATCTCTATGTTGTAACTAGCTCTACTGTGTGACATGTTAACATGGCGAGACTCTTGCCAGGACCATCTTCTTAGTCCTCATTTGTGTTTGTATAGATGAGGTGATTGCATCTCTATGTTGTAACTAGCTCTACTGTGTGACATGTTGACATGGCGAGTCTCTTGCCAGGACCATCTTCTTAGTCCTCATGTGTGTTTGTATAGATGAGGTGATTGCATCTCCTATTTGTAACTAGCTCTACTGTGTGACATGTTAACATGGCGAGGCTCTTGCCAGTACCATCCTCTTAGTCCTCATGTATGTTTGTATAGATGAGGTTATTGCATCTCCTATTTTTAACTAGCTCTACTGTGTGACATGTTGACATGTGAGGCTCTTGCCAGGACCATCCTCTTAGTCCTCATGTATGTTTGTATAGATGAGGTTATTGCATCTCTGTGTTGTAACTAGCTCTACTGTGTGACATGTTAACATGGCGAGGCTCTTGCCAGGACCATCCTCTTAGTCCTCATGTATGTTTGTATAGATGAGGTTATTGCATCTCCTATTTGTAGCTAGCTCTACTTTGTGACATGTTGACATGGCTAGGCTCTTGCCAGTACCATCCTCTTAGTCCTCATGTATGTTTGTATGGATGAGGTTATTGCATCTCCTATTTGTAACTAGCTCTACTGTGTGACATGTTGACATGTGAGGCTCTTGCCAGGACCATCCTCTTAGTCCTCATGTATGTTTGTATAGATGAGGTTATTGCATCTCCTATTTGTAACTAGCTCTACTGTGTGACATGTTGACATGCGAGGCTCTTGCCAGGACCATCCTCTTAGTCCTCATGTGTGTTTGTATAGATGAGGTGATTGCATCTCCATGTTGCAACTACCTCTACTGTGTGACATGTTGACATGCGAGGCTCTTGCCAGGACCATCCTCTTAGTGCTGATATGTGTGTGTATAGATAAGGTGATTGCATCTCTTTGTTGTAACTAGGTCCAGTGTGTGACATGTTGAGAGGTGAGACTCCTGCCAGGACCATCCTCTTAGTCCTCATGTGTGTTTGTATAGATGAGGTGATTGCATCTCCATGTTGTAACAAGCTGTACCCTGTGACATGTTAACATGGCGATACTCTTGCCAGGACCATCCTCTTAGTCCTCAAGTGAATTTGTATAGATGAGGTGATTGCATCTCCATGTTGTAACTAGCTCTACTGTGTGACATGTTAACATGGCGAGACTCCTGCCAGGACCATCCTCTTAGTTTTCATGTGTGTTTGTGTAGATGAGATGATTGCATCTCCTATTTGTAACTAGCTCTACTGTGTGACATGTTAACATGGCGAGACTCCTGCCAGGACCATCCTCTTAGTTTTCATGTGTGTTTGTGTAGATGAGATGATTGCATCTCCTATTTGTAACTAGCTCTACTCTGTGACATGTTAACATGGCGAGACTCTTGCCAGGACCATCCTCTTAGTCCTCATGTGAATTTGTATAGATGAGGTGATTGCATCTCTATGTTGTAACTAGCTCTACTGTGTGACATGTTAACATGGCGTGACTCTTGCCAGGACCATCCTCTTAGTCCTCATGTGTGTTTGTATAGATGAGGTGATTGCATCTCTATGTTGTGACTAGCTCTACTGTGTGACATGTTGATATGGCAAGGCTCTTGGCAGGACCATCCTCTTAGTTCTCATGTGTGTTTGTATAGATGAGGTGATTGCATCTCCATGTTGTAACTAGCTCTACTGTGTGACCTGTTGACATGCGAGGCTCTTACCAGGACCATCTTCTTAGACCTCATGTGTGGTTGTATAGATGAGGTGGTTGCATCTCTATGTTGTAACTAGCTCTACTGTATGACATGTTGATATGGCGAGGCTCTTGCTAGGACCATTCTCTTAGTCCTCATGTGAATTTCTATAGATGAGGTTATTGCATCTCTATGTTGTAAGTAGCTCTACTGTGTGACATGTTAACATGGCGAGACTCTTGCCAGGACCATCCTCTTAGTCCTCATGTATGTTTGTATAGATGAGGTTATTGCATCTCCTATTTGTAACTAGCTCTACTGTGTGACATGTTGATATGGCGAGACTCTTGCCAGGACCATCCTCTTAGTTCTCATGTGTGTTTGTATAGATGAGGTTATTGCATCTCCTATTTGTAACTAGCTCTACTTTGTGACATGTTGACTTGGCGAGGCTCTTGCCAGGACCATCTTCTTAGTCCTCATGTATGTTTGTATAGATGAGGTTATTGCATCTCCTATTTGTAACTGGCTCTACTGTGTGACATGTTGACATGTGAGGCTCTCGCCAGCACCATCCTCTTAGTCCTCATGTGAGTTTGTATAGATGAGGTGATTGCATCTCTATGTTGTAACTAGCTCTACTGTGTGACCTTTTGACATGCGAGGCTCTTACCAGGACCATCTTCTTAGTCCTCATGTGTGTTTGTATAGATGAGGTGATTGCATCTCTGTGTTGTAACTAGCTCTCCTGTGAAACATGTTGACATGGCGAGGCTCTTGGTATAACCGTCCTCTTAGTTCTCATGTGAGTTTGTATAGATGAGGTGATTGCATCTCCATGTTGTAACTAGCTCTACTGTGTGACATGTTGACATGGCGAGTCTCTTGCCAGGACCATCTTCTTAGTCCTCATGTGTGTTTGTATAGATGAGGTGATTGCATCTATATGTTGTAACTAGCTCTACTGTGTGACATGTTAACATGGCGAGACTCTTGCCAGGACCATCTTCTTAGTCCTCATGTGTGTTTGTATAGATAAGGTGATTGCATCTCTATGTTGTAACTAGCTCTACTGTGTGACATGTTAACATGGCGAGACTCTTGCCAGGACCATCTTCTTAGTCCTCATGTGTGTTTGTATAGATGAGGTTATTGTATCTCTATGTTGTAGCTAGCTCTACTGTGTGACATGTTAACATGGCGAGACTCTTGCCAGGACCATCTTCTTAGTCCTCATTTGTGTTTGTATAGATGAGGTGATTGCATCTCTATGTTGTAACTAGCTCTACTGTGTGACATGTTGACATGGCGAGTCTCTTGCCAGGACCATCCTCTTAGTCCTCATGTGTGTTTGTATAGATGAGGTGATTGCATCTCCTATTTGTAACTAGCTCTACTGTGTGACATGTTAACATGGCGAGGCTCTTGCCAGTACCATCCTCTTAGTCCTCATGTATGTTTGTATAGATGAGGTTATTGCATCTCCTATTTGTAACTAGCTCTACTGTGTGACATGTTGACATGTGAGGCTCTTGCCAGGACCATCCTCTTAGTCCTCATGTATGTTTGTATAGATGAGGTTATTGCATCTCCTATTTGTAACTAGCTCTACTGTGTGACATGTTGACATGCGAGGCTCTTGCCAGGACCATCCTCTTAGTCCTCATGTGTTTGTATAGATGAGGTGATTGCATCTCCATGTTGCAACTAGCTCTACTGTGTGACATGTTGACATGCGAGGCTCTTACCAGGACCATCCTCATAGTCCTCATGTTTGTTTGTATTGATGAGATGATTGCATCTCCATGTTGTAACTAGCTCTACTGTGTGACATGTTAACATGGCGTGACTTTTGCCAGGACCATCCTCTTAGTCCTCATGTGTGTTTGTATAGATGAGGTGATTGCATCTCTATGTTGTGACTAGCTCTACTGTGTGACATGTTAATATGGCAAGGCTCTTGCCAGGACCATCCTCTTAGTTCTCATGTGTGTTTATATAGATGAGGTGATTGCATCTCATTGTTGCAATTAGCTCTACTGTGTGACATGTTAACATGGCGAGACTCTTGCCAGGACCATCCTCTTAGTCCTCATGTGAGTTTGTATAGATGAGGTGATTGCATCTCTATGTTGTAACTAGCTCTACTGTGTGACCTGTTGACATGCGAGGCTCTTACCAGGACCATCTTCTTAGTCCTCATGTGTGTTTGTATAGATGAGGTGGTTGCATCTCTATGTTGTAGCTAGCTCTACTGTGTGACATGTTGATATGGCGAGGCTCTTGCCAGGACCATCCTCTTAGTCCTCATGTGAATTTCTATAGATGAGGTTATTGCATCTCTATGTTGTAAGTAGCTCTACTGTGTGACATGTTAACATGGCGAGACTCTTGCCAGGACCATCCTCTTAGTCCTCATGTATGTTTGTATAGATGAGGTTATTGCATCTCCTATTTGTAACTAGCTCTACTGTGTGACATGTTGATATGGAGAGACTCTTGCCAGGACCATCCTCTTAGTTCTCATGTGTGTTTGTGTAGATGAGGTTATTGCATCTCCTATTTGTAACTAGCTCTACTTTGTGACATGTTGACATGGCGAGGCTCTTGCCAGGACCATCCTCTTAGTCCTCATGTATGTTTGTATAGATGAGGTTATTGCATCTCCTATTTGTAACTAGCTCTACTGTGTGACATGTTGACATGTGAGGCTCTCGCCAGGACCATCCTCTTATTCCTCATGTATGTTTGTATAGATGAGGTTATTGCATCTATATGTTGTAACTAGCTCTACTGTGTGACATGTTGATATGGCGAGGCTCTTGCCAGGACCATCCTCTTAGTCCTCATGTATGTTTGTATAGATGAGGTTATTGTATCTCTATGTTGTTACTAGCTCTACTGTGTGACATGTTGATATGGCGAGGCTCTTGCCAGGACCATCCTCTTAGTCCTCATGTGTGTTTGTATAGATGAGATGATTGCATCTCTATGTTGTAACTAGCTCTACTGTGTGACATGTTGATATGGGGAGGCTCTTGCCAGGACCATCCTCTTAGTCCTCATGTGTGTTTGTATAGATGAGATGATTGCATCTCTATCTTGTCACTAGCTCTACTGTGTGACATGTTAACATGGCGAGGCTCTTGCCAGGACCATCCTCTTAGTCCTTATGTATGTTTGTATAGATGAGGTTATTGTATCTCTATGTTGTAACTAGCTCTACTGTGTGACATGTTGATATGGCGAGGCTCTTGCCAGGACCATCCTCTTAGTCCTCATGTATGTTTGTATAGATGAGATGATTGCATCTCTATGTTGTAACTAGCTCTACTGTGTGACATGTTGATATGGCGAGGCTCTTGCCAGGACCATCTTCTTAGTCCTCATGTGTGTTTGTATAGATGAGATGATTGCATCTCTATGTTGTAACTAGCTCTACTGTGTGACATGTTACCATGGCGAGGCTCTTGGCAGGACCATCCTCTTAGTCCTCATGTATGTTTGTATAGATGAGGTTATTGCATCTCTGTGTTGTAACTAGCTCTGCTGTGTGACATGTTGATATGCGAGGCTCTTACCAGGACCATCCTCTTAGTCCTCATGTGAGTTTGTATAGATCAGGTGATTGCTTATCTATGTTGTAACTAGCTCTACTGTGTGACCTTTTGACATGCGAGGATCTTACCAGGACCATCTTCTTAGTCCTCATGTGTGTTTGTATAGATGAGGTGATTGCTTCTCTATGTTGTAACTAGCTCTACTGTGTGACCTTTTGACATGCGAGGATCTTACCAGGACCATCTTCTTAGTCCTCATGTGTATTTGTATAGATGAGGTGATTGCATCTCTATGTTGTAACTAGCTCTACTGTGTGACATGTTAACATGGCGAGACTCTTGCCAGGACCATCTTATTAGTCCTCATGTGTGTTTGTATAGATGAGGTGATTGCATCTCTATGTTGTAACTAGCTCTACTTTGTGACATGTTAACATGGCGAGACTCTTGCCAGGACCATCTTCTTAGTCCTCATGTGTGTTTGTATAGATGAGGTTATTGTATCTCTATGTTGTAACTAGCTCTACTGTGTGACATGTTAACATGGCGAGACTCTTGCCAGGACCATCTTCTTAGTCCTCATTTGTGTTTGTATAGATGAGGTGATTGCATCTCTATGTTGTAACTAGCTCTACTGTGTGACATGTTGACATGGCGAGTCTCTTGCCAGGACCATCTGCTTAGTCCTCATGTGTGTTTGTATAGATGAGGTGATTGCATCTCCTATTTGTAACTAGCTCTACTGTGTGACATGTTAACATGGCGAGGCTCTTGCCAGTACCATCCTCTTAGTCCTCATGTATGTTTGTATAGATGAGGTTATTGCATCTCCTATTTGTAACTAGCTCTACTGTGTGACATGTTGACATGTGAGGCTCTTGCCAGGACCATCCTCTTAGTCCTCATGTATGTTTGTATAGATGAGGTTATTGCATCTCTGTGTTGTAACTAGCTCTACTGTGTGACATGTTAACATGGCGAGGCTCTTGCCAGGACCATCCTCTTAGTCCTCATGTATGATTGTATAGATGAGGTTATTGCATCTCCTATTTGTAACTAGCTCTACTTTGTGACATGTTGACATGGCTAGGCTCTTGCCAGTACCATCCTCTTAGTCCTCATGTATGTTTGTATGGATGAGGTTATTGCATCTCCTATTTGTAACTAGCTCTACTGTGTGACATGTTGACATGTGAGGCTCTTGCCAGGACCATCCTCTTAGTCCTCATGTATGTTTGTATAGATGAGGTTATTGCATCTCCTATTTGTAACTAGCTCTACTGTGTGACATGTTGACATGCGAGGCTCTTGCCAGGACCATCCTCTTAGTCCTCATGTGTGTTTGTATAGATGAGGTGATTGCATCTCCATGTTGCAACTAGCTCTACTGTGTGACATGTTGACATGCGAGGCTCTTACCAGGACCATCCTCTTAGTCCTCATGTGTGTTTGTATTGATGAGGTGGTTGCATCTCAATGTTGCAACTAGCTCTACTGTGTGACATGTTGACATGCGAGGCTCTTACCAGGACCATCCTCTTAGTCCTCATGTGTGTTTGTATAGATGAGGTGATTGCATCTCTATGTTGTAACTAGCTCTACTGTGTGACATGTTAACATGGCGAGACTCTTGCCAGGACCATCTTCTTAGTCCTCATGTGTGTTTGTATAGATGAGGTGATTGCATCTCTATGTTGTAACTAGCTCTACTTTGTGACATGTTAACATGGCGAGACTCTTGCCAGGACCATCTTCTTAGTCCTCATGTGTGTTTGTATAGATGAGGTTATTGTATCTCTATGTTGTAACTAGCTCTACTGTGTGACATGTTAACATGGCGAGACTCTTGCCAGGACCATCTTCTTTGTCCTCATTTGTGTTTGTATAGATGAGGTGATTGCATCTCTATGTTGTAACTAGCTCTACTGTGTGACATGTTGACATGGCGAGTCTCTTGCCAGGACCATCTGCTTAGTCCTCATGTGTGTTTGTATAGATGAGGTGATTGCATCTCCTATTTGTAACTAGCTCTACTGTGTGACATGTTAACATGGCGAGGCTCTTGCCAGTACCATCCTCTTAGTCCTCATGTATGTTTGTATAGATGAGGTTATTGCATCTCCTATTTGTAACTAGCTCTACTGTGTGACATGTTGACATGTGAGGCTCTTGCCAGGACCATCCTCTTAGTCCTCATGTATGTTTGTATAGATGAGGTTATTGCATCTCTGTGTTGTAACTAGCTCTACTGTGTGACATGTTAACATGGCGAGGCTCTTGCCAGGACCATCCTCTTAGTCCTCATGTATGTTTGTATAGATGAGGTTATTGCATCTCCTATTTGTAACTAGCTCTACTTTGTGACATGTTGACATGGCTAGGCTCTTGCCAGTACCATCCTCTTAGTCCTCATGTATGTTTGTATGGATGAGGTTATTGCATCTCCTATTTGTAACTAGCTCTACTGTGTGACATGTTGACATGTGAGGCTCTTGCCAGGACCATCCTCTTAGTCCTCATGTATGTTTGTATAGATGAGGTTATTGCATCTCCTATTTGTATCTAGCTCTACTGTGTGACATGTTGACATGCGAGGCTCTTGCCAGGACCATCCTCTTAGTCCTCATGTGTGTTTGTATAGATGAGGTGATTGCATCTCCATGTTGCAACTAGCTCTACTGTGTGACATGTTGACATGCGAGGCTCTTACCAGGACCATCCTCTTAGTCCTCATGTGTGTTTGTATTGATGAGGTGGTTGCATCTCAATGTTGCAACTAGCTCTACTGTGTGACATGTTGACATGCGAGGCTCTTACCAGGACCATCCTCTTAGTCCTCATGTGTGTTTGTATAGATGAGGTGATTGCATCTCCATGTTGCAACTAGCTCTACTGTGTGACATGTTGACATGCGAGGCTCTTACCAGGACCATCCTCTTAGTCCTCATGTGTGTTTGTATAGATGAGGTGATTGCATCTCTATGTTGTAACTAGCTCTGCTGTGTGACATGTTAACATGACGAGGCTCTTGCCAGGACCACCCTCTTAGTCCTCATGTGTGTTTATATAGATGAGATGATTGCATCTCCATGTTGCAACTGGCTCTGATGTGTGACATGTTAACATGGCGATACTCTTGCCAGGACCATCCTCTTAGTCCTCATGTGAGTTTGTATAGATGAGGTGATTGCATCTCTATGTTGTAACTAGCTCTACTGTGTGACATGTTAACATGGCGAGACTCTTACCAGGACCATCTTCTTAGTCCTCATGTGTGTTTGTATAGATGAGGTGATTGCATCTGTATGTTGTAACTATCTCTACTGTGTGACATGTTAACATGGCGAGACTCTTACCAGGACCATCTTCTTAGTCCTCATGTGTGTTTGTATAGATGAGGTGATTGCATCTCTATGTTGTAACTATCTCTACTGTGTGACATGTTGATATGGCGAGGCTCTTGCCAGGACCATCCTCTTAGTCCTCATGTATGTTTGTATAGATGAGATGATTGCATCTCTATGTTGTAACTAGCTCTACTGTGTGACATGTTGATATGGCGAGGCTCTTGCCAGGACCATCTTCTTAGTCCTCATGTGTGTTTGTATAGATGAGATGATTGCATCTCTATGTTGTAACTAGCTCTACTGTGTGACATGTTACCATGGCGAGGCTCTTGGCAGGACCATCCTCTTAGTCCTCATGTATGTTTGTATAGATGAGGTTATTGCATCTCTGTGTTGTAACTAGCTCTGCTGTGTGACATGTTGATATGCGAGGCTCTTACCAGGACCATCCTCTTAGTCCTCATGTGAGTTTGTATAGATCAGGTGATTGCTTATCTATGTTGTAACTAGCTCTACTGTGTGACCTTTTGACATGCGAGGATCTTACCAGGACCATCTTCTTAGTCCTCATGTGTGTTTGTATAGATGAGGTGATTGCTTCTCTATGTTGTAACTAGCTCTACTGTGTGACCTTTTGACATGCGAGGATCTTACCAGGACCATCTTCTTAGTCCTCATGTGTATTTGTATAGATGAGGTGATTGCATCTCTATGTTGTAACTAGCTCTACTGTGTGACATGTTAACATGGCGAGACTCTTGCCAGGACCATCTTATTAGTCCTCATGTGTGTTTGTATAGATGAGGTGATTGCATCTCTATGTTGTAACTAGCTCTACTTTGTGACATGTTAACATGGCGAGACTCTTGCCAGGACCATCTTCTTAGTCCTCATGTGTGTTTGTATAGATGAGGTTATTGTATCTCTATGTTGTAACTAGCTCTACTGTGTGACATGTTAACATGGCGAGACTCTTGCCAGGACCATCTTCTTAGTCCTCATTTGTGTTTGTATAGATGAGGTGATTGCATCTCTATGTTGTAACTAGCTCTACTGTGTGACATGTTGACATGGCGAGTCTCTTGCCAGGACCATCTGCTTAGTCCTCATGTGTGTTTGTATAGATGAGGTGATTGCATCTCCTATTTGTAACTAGCTCTACTGTGTGACATGTTAACATGGCGAGGCTCTTGCCAGTACCATCCTCTTAGTCCTCATGTATGTTTGTATAGATGAGGTTATTGCATCTCCTATTTGTAACTAGCTCTACTGTGTGACATGTTGACATGTGAGGCTCTTGCCAGGACCATCCTCTTAGTCCTCATGTATGTTTGTATAGATGAGGTTATTGCATCTCTGTGTTGTAACTAGCTCTACTGTGTGACATGTTAACATGGCGAGGCTCTTGCCAGGACCATCCTCTTAGTCCTCATGTATGATTGTATAGATGAGGTTATTGCATCTCCTATTTGTAACTAGCTCTACTTTGTGACATGTTGACATGGCTAGGCTCTTGCCAGTACCATCCTCTTAGTCCTCATGTATGTTTGTATGGATGAGGTTATTGCATCTCCTATTTGTAACTAGCTCTACTGTGTGACATGTTGACATGTGAGGCTCTTGCCAGGACCATCCTCTTAGTCCTCATGTATGTTTGTATAGATGAGGTTATTGCATCTCCTATTTGTAACTAGCTCTACTGTGTGACATGTTGACATGCGAGGCTCTTGCCAGGACCATCCTCTTAGTCCTCATGTGTGTTTGTATAGATGAGGTGATTGCATCTCCATGTTGCAACTAGCTCTACTGTGTGACATGTTGACATGCGAGGCTCTTACCAGGACCATCCTCTTAGTCCTCATGTGTGTTTGTATTGATGAGGTGGTTGCATCTCAATGTTGCAACTAGCTCTACTGTGTGACATGTTGACATGCGAGGCTCTTACCAGGACCATCCTCTTAGTCCTCATGTGTGTTTGTATAGATGAGGTGATTGCATCTCTATGTTGTAACTAGCTCTACTGTGTGACATGTTAACATGGCGAGACTCTTGCCAGGACCATCTTCTTAGTCCTCATGTGTGTTTGTATAGATGAGGTGATTGCATCTCTATGTTGTAACTAGCTCTACTTTGTGACATGTTAACATGGCGAGACTCTTGCCAGGACCATCTTCTTAGTCCTCATGTGTGTTTGTATAGATGAGGTTATTGTATCTCTATGTTGTAACTAGCTCTACTGTGTGACATGTTAACATGGCGAGACTCTTGCCAGGACCATCTTCTTTGTCCTCATTTGTGTTTGTATAGATGAGGTGATTGCATCTCTATGTTGTAACTAGCTCTACTGTGTGACATGTTGACATGGCGAGTCTCTTGCCAGGACCATCTGCTTAGTCCTCATGTGTGTTTGTATAGATGAGGTGATTGCATCTCCTATTTGTAACTAGCTCTACTGTGTGACATGTTAACATGGCGAGGCTCTTGCCAGTACCATCCTCTTAGTCCTCATGTATGTTTGTATAGATGAGGTTATTGCATCTCCTATTTGTAACTAGCTCTACTGTGTGACATGTTGACATGTGAGGCTCTTGCCAGGACCATCCTCTTAGTCCTCATGTATGTTTGTATAGATGAGGTTATTGCATCTCTGTGTTGTAACTAGCTCTACTGTGTGACATGTTAACATGGCGAGGCTCTTGCCAGGACCATCCTCTTAGTCCTCATGTATGTTTGTATAGATGAGGTTATTGCATCTCCTATTTGTAACTAGCTCTACTTTGTGACATGTTGACATGGCTAGGCTCTTGCCAGTACCATCCTCTTAGTCCTCATGTATGTTTGTATGGATGAGGTTATTGCATCTCCTATTTGTAACTAGCTCTACTGTGTGACATGTTGACATGTGAGGCTCTTGCCAGGACCATCCTCTTAGTCCTCATGTATGTTTGTATAGATGAGGTTATTGCATCTCCTATTTGTATCTAGCTCTACTGTGTGACATGTTGACATGCGAGGCTCTTGCCAGGACCATCCTCTTAGTCCTCATGTGTGTTTGTATAGATGAGGTGATTGCATCTCCATGTTGCAACTAGCTCTACTGTGTGACATGTTGACATGCGAGGCTCTTACCAGGACCATCCTCTTAGTCCTCATGTGTGTTTGTATTGATGAGGTGGTTGCATCTCAATGTTGCAACTAGCTCTACTGTGTGACATGTTGACATGCGAGGCTCTTACCAGGACCATCCTCTTAGTCCTCATGTGTGTTTGTATAGATGAGGTGATTGCATCTCCATGTTGCAACTAGCTCTACTGTGTGACATGTTGACATGCGAGGCTCTTACCAGGACCATCCTCTTAGTCCTCATGTGTGTTTGTATAGATGAGGTGATTGCATCTCTATGTTGTAACTAGCTCTGCTGTGTGACATGTTAACATGACGAGGCTCTTGCCAGGACCACCCTCTTAGTCCTCATGTGTGTTTATATAGATGAGATGATTGCATCTCCATGTTGCAACTGGCTCTGATGTGTGACATGTTAACATGGCGATACTCTTGCCAGGACCATCCTCTTAGTCCTCATGTGAGTTTGTATAGATGAGGTGATTGCATCTCTATGTTGTAACTAGCTCTACTGTGTGACATGTTAACATGGCGAGACTCTTACCAGGACCATCTTCTTAGTCCTCATGTGTGTTTGTATAGATGAGGTGATTGCATCTGTATGTTGTAACTATCTCTACTGTGTGACATGTTAACATGGCGAGACTCTTACCAGGACCATCTTCTTAGTCCTCATGTGTGTTTGTATAGATGAGGTGATTGCATCTCTATGTTGTAACTATCTCTACTGTGTGACATGTTAACATGGCGAGACTCTTACCAGGACCATCTTCTTAGTCCTCATGTGTGTTTGTATAGATGAGGTGATTGCATCTCTATGTTGTAACTATCTCTACTGTGTGACATGTTAACATGGCGAGACTCTTACCAGGACCATCTTCTTAGTCCTCATGTATATTTGTATAGATGAGGTGATTGCATCTCTATGTTGTAACTATCTACTGTGTGACATGTTAACATGGCGAGACTCTTGCCAGGACCATCCTCTTAGTCCTCATGTGAGTTTGTATAGATGAGGCGATTGCATCTCTCTGTTGTAACTAGCTCTACTGTGTGACCTATTGACATGCGAGGCTCTTACCAGGACCATCTTCTTAGTCCTCATGTGTGTTTGTATAGATGAGGTGATCGCATCTCTATGTTGTAACTAGCTCTACTGTGTGACATGTTGATATGGCGAGGCTCTTGCCAGGACCATCCTCTTAGTCCTCATGTGTGTTTGTATAGATGAGATGATTGCATCTCTATGTTGTAACTAGCTCTACTGTGTGACATGTTAACATGGCGAGACTCTTGCCAGGACCATCCTCTTAGTCCTCATGTATGTTTGTATAGATGAGGTTATTGCATCTCCATGTTGTAACAAGCTCTACTGTGTGACATGTTGATATGGCGAGACTCTTGCCAGGACCATCCTCTTACTCCTCATGTGTGTTTGTATAGATGAGATGATTGCATCTCTATGTTGTAACAAGCTCTACTGTGTGACATGTTGACATGCGAGGCTCTTGCCAGGACCATCCTCTTAGTCCTCATGTATGTTTGTATAGATGAGGTTATTGCATCTCCTATTTGTAACTAGCTCTACTGTGTGACCTGTTGACTTGCGAGGCTCTTGCCAGGACCATCCTCTTAGTCCTCATGTGTGTTTGTATAGATGAGGTGATTGCATCTCCATGTTGCAACTAGCTCTACTGTGTGACATGTTGACATGCGAGGCTCTTACCAGGACCATCCTCATAGTCTTCATGTGTGTTTGTATAGATGAGTTGATTGCATCTCCATGTTGCAACTAGCTCTACTGTGTGACATGTTGACATGCGAGGCTCTTACCACGACCATCCTCTTAGTCCTCATGTGTGTTTGTATTGATGAGGTGGTTGCATCTCCATGTTGTATTTAGCTCTGCTGTGTGACATGTTAACATGGCGAGACTCTTGCCAGGACCATCCTCTTAGTCCTCATGTGTGTTTGTATTGATGAGGTGGTTGCATCTCCATGTTGTAACTAGCTCTACTGTGTGACATGTTGACATGCGAGGCTCTTACCACGACCATCCTCTTAGTCCTCATGTGTGTTTGTATAGATGAGGTGATTGCATCTCCATGTTATAACTAGCTCTACTGTGTGACATGTTGACATGCGAGGCTCTTACCACGACCATCCTCTTAGTCCTCATGTGTGTTTGTATTGATGAGGTGATTGCATCTCCATGTTGTAACTAGCTCTACTTTGTGACATGTTATAATGGCGAGACTCTTGCCAGGACCATCCTCTTAGTCCTCATGTGTGTTTGTGTAGATAGGTGATTGCATCTCCTGTTTGTAACTAGCTCTACTGTGTGACATGTTGACATGCGAGGCTCTTACCAGGACCATCCTCTTGGTTCTCATGTGCGTTTGTATAAATGGGCTTATTGCATCTCCTATTTGTAACTAGCTCTACTGTGTGACATGTTGACATGCGAGGCTCTTGCCAGGACCATCCTCTTAGTCCTTATAGCTGGCACATGTGGAGGAGGTGCCTGCAACAGTTAATTGCCTGCAGTAGGAGTGATCGTTAAACATGACTTTCCTATTATTGTTTGAGATAAATTCGCAAGTGAAATATTCTAGGCACCATATGGTTTTTGTATATTTGAGACAACATTCTCTTCAGTAAGAATTACTAACTTGATACATATTGACTTCAATGGCTTATAAATCAGCTTGCATGGGAGCTATTGTTGCTTCTGAAATAACATCAGATAGCATTGAACGTTAAGGATTGTGAGAGTGAATTGCATATTGATGGGGAGTTTTCTGGTTTTTAAGATGGTGTTGAGGTTATGGGCAGCAGTGAAGATGCAGGTAAGAGTGCAGAGACAGGAATATTTAGTTCCAGAAACTATTGCAACACAAAACGACATGGTTTCTGGAGTAAGGCCTCATACCCAGCTCTCAACTGATAGTCAACCATTTGATTTTTTCAGCAAGTTTTTCAGTGAAACAAATGAACATGGCATAAATTGCATAAAGATCTGACTTCAAAACGCAAATTAATATCTAAAAGTTGGATTCAGGAGTGGTCAAATGTAAAACAGAATGAGATTTACAGGCTACTTGGCAGATTATTCTTGTGGATGTTACTAGAAAACCTACATCACCGATGGACTGGTTTACAAATGACATGTCATCACTGCACTTTTTGGAAAATGTGTATCAAATAACAAGTTTCAATTCATATTGCAATTTCTTGCCATACATATATACACGTCCATATGTTTGGACCTATTTTACATTGGATGTCTGTAAACCTCTATATAGGAAAAGAAGTTAGTGTCTGTCCTCATTCCTTAAGATTTTACAGCCTAAAGAAATGAAAGAAAAGAGAAGACCAACCTTAGATCATGTAGGTATACAAACATCCATACAGAAAATTTTTAAAGTTTATGTGATTGTCTGTAGTGTATATCTTGCTGGAAAAACAGCAGTATCATTTGAATGTTCTCCAAGACTTCCTTGAACACACATATACATATTTTCTGTGTTTAAAACATTCAGTGTGTATTATTCTTTGCAAGTATCCGAATACATAGGAAAAGAGAGCATTGTCACTCTTCCAGCTCTTTATTATAAATGGAATACATTGTTCTATAAAATATATTTAGATCTGCCTGAGTTGTACACAAATCCTATATTTGTAGTGTTGGTTGCCATGCTAGCCTGTAGTTCCCGAGGTCGTGGACTCAAATCCAGCGGAGTGTGGTGGATTTTTTTGGGCATAAAAATCCTTAGCATGGCTTCTTTTAGAAGGGAAGTAAAGCCGGTGGTCCTGTGTCATAGATTTATGGTACATATAAGAACCTCAAGCCTGATAAAGGGATCTCTGAGCAAAATTACCGTTCTTTCATGCCCGATATAGAATGGGACGCTAAGGACCGCAGCAGTTAAAAAGCATTCACAAATAAAAATAAAATAGTAGTGGTAGTAGTCTTATAAACATCAACACTCAAGTTATTGCCAGGATGAGTTCAATTTATTGCTCTCCTCTTTCATCCAGTTGTCTACTCACAGATATGTAGCATTTCTGTTGTGATTTTCCTAAATACTTAACTAAATCATATAATCTGATGTAGTAAACATTCCTTTTCCCAGTTTTGTATTCATCTAAAGCAAACAATTAATTTATAAGCAGTTTCTCCACTGCTTAGTTTTCTTATACCCCATTATGTTATGAAACATGAAATTTTAGTTTCCACATATCTCCTAATACCATATACCAATATTTAAACAGATCAAACCTGGTACTTTAACAGATAACCATGTTATGCAGGACTTTTACATAACTCTGTGTTTCTCTGTGTAAATGTGTTCTCCATGGTGTAGTGATTACCATGCTAGCCTTTAGTTCCCGAGGTCGCAGGTTCAAACCCGGCAGAGGGCGATGAATTTTTTTCGGGCATAAAAATCCTTAGCATGGCTTCCTTTGGAAGGGGAGTAAAACCGGTGTTCCCATGTCATAGATTTATGGCACGTAGCAGAACCTCAAGCCTGATGCAGAGGCCTCTGAGCAAAATTACCGTTCTTTCCGTTCTAGAATGGAGCCCTAAGAACCACCGCGGTTAAAAGAGTGTCCATAAATAAAACTCAATTTAACTTTAACTTAACTTTGTATAGATGATTGTGTGAAACATTTGAATTATTCTGTTACAGGATGAGGACTTCCCTCCAGTAATATCAAGGTAAGACTTGCATCTTGGCTAATGTTTCTATTAGACGCATTCGGCTTCTTGATTTAAATTTTCTTTTAATTTTTGTGTTACTTTCACATTTATGTTGTAGCAAGTGTTCTCTCTTTAACTAATAGGAATGTAAATATAATAATCAATCCATCAAATTATGTTTTGAGATTTGCTCTATGCTTCATTCTTGTTGTAATATGGAGGGTACAGGTAATACTGTAATAGGGGGGGTTTATATCCTTATATGAGGGTGGATCAAATACAAACTGGTTTTGTACTTTGTCTACTATATACCTGGAGTAATTACAGGAATTATGTTCCAGCCAAAAATTCAGTTTCAAGATTTCAGTTGAAATAACTGTTTTAAAGTCCTCTGAAACCAATGTAAGCATTTAACAAGAAAGATATTTACATGTTTGTGAGGGAGACAGAGCATAAAACTCAAAAACAAAATGTCTCATAGATACAAAACTTGGCATCATTTTGCATATATATCTAATTTTCATTCTTTTGGATTTTTTAAAATTGACTATAATGATTTTGATTAAAATACCAGAGGTATAAGATACACTATGTGATCAAAAGTATCCGGACACCCCACAAACATACGTTTTTCCTCTTTGGAGCATTATGCTGCCACCTACTGCCTGGTACTCATTATCTGCGACATTGTGAAACAGCAGAATGGGACGCTCCATGGAACTCATGGACTTCGAACATGGTCAGGTGATTGGGTGTCACTTGTGTCAGAAGTCTGTAAGTGAGATTTCCAGACTCCTAAACATCCCTAGGTCCACTGTTTCTGATGTGATAGTGAAGTCGAAACGTGAAGGGACATGTACAGCACAAAAGTATAAGGCCAACCTCATCTGTTGACTGACAGAGACCGCCAACATTTGAAGAGGGTCGTAAAGAGTAATAGGCAGACATCTATCCAGACCATCACACAGGAATTCCAAACTGCATCAGGATCCACTCCAAGTACTGACAGTTAGGTGTGGGGTGAGAAACCTTGGATTCCATGGTCGAGCAGCTGCTCATAAATCACAGATCACGCAGGAAAATGCCAAAACAATGCCTGGATTGGTGTAAGGAGCATAAACATTACACGATTGAACAGTGGCAAGACGTTGTGTGGAGTGATGTATCATGGTACACAATGTGGTGATCCGATTGCAGGTTGTGGGTATGGCAAATGCCTGGTGAACATAATTTGCCAGCATGCGTAGTTAACAGTGAAATTCGGAGGTTGTGCTTTTATGGTGTGGAGGGTGCTTGCACCCCATGTACGATCACAGCACACACCTACATTGATATTTTAAGCACCTTCTTGCTTCCCACGTTGAAGAGCAATTCGGGGATGGTGATTGCATCTTTCAGCATGATCGAGCACCTGTTCATACGGCATGGGCTGTGGCATTGTGGTTAGACGACAATAACATCCCTGTAATGGACTGACCTGCACAGAGAACTGACTTGAATCCTATAGAACAACTTTGGGATGTTTTGGAACGCTGACTTTGTGCCAGGCTTCACCGACCTACATCGATACCTCTCCTCAGTTCCGTACTCCGTGAAGAATGGGCTGCCATTCCCCAAGAAACCTTCCGGCACCTGATTGAAAGTATGCCTGTGAGAGTGAATGCTGTCATCAAGGCTAAGGGTGGGCCAACACCATATTGACTTCAAGCATTACCGATTGAGGGCGCCACAACTTGTATGTCATTTTCAGCCAGGTGTCCGGATACGTTTGATCACGTAGTGTATTTCAGATTAATAAAATATATGTCTTGTATTTTCTGTGAATATGTTGTGTAACTACTTTCATTCTGAATTAATTTGTTATAAACTTTTGTCACTGGTAAAGCAGAAGAGATGGCCAAAAACATAACATATAAAAATGCAGTTCTTATTAAAACACACAGTCTATGTCAATTGTGTTTGTGGTGTTAACCATTTCTGATATATTGTTGTTGTAGGTTTCAATTCCTTTTGCTTCTTGTAATTGTGAAGAGTATGCTAATTACAGATATTGATCACACCTGTAACTGATTCACACTGCTGAGGTAACTTCAGAGATTGGTATGTGCCTGTCCATTTCAATAAAATTACAGATATTGATCACACCTGTAACTGATTCACGCTGCTGATGTAACTTCAGAGATTGTTATGTGCCTGTCCATTTCAATAAAATTACAGATATTGATCACACCTGTAACTGATTCACGCTGCTGATGTAACTTCAGAGATTGTTATGTGCCTGTCCATTTCAATAAAATTACAGATATTGATCACACCTGTAACTGATTCACGCTGCTGATGTAACTTCAGAGATTGTTATGTGCCTGTCCATTTCAATAAAATTACAGATATTGATCACACCTGTAACTGATTCACGCTGCTGATGTAACTTCAGAGATTGTTATGTGCCTGTCCATTTCAATAAAATTACAGATATTGATCACACCTGTAACTGATTCACGCTGCTGATGTAACTTCAGAGATTGTTATGTGCCTGTCCATTTCAATAAAATTACAGATATTGATCACACCTGTAACTGATTCACGCTGCTGATGTAACTTCAGAGATTGTTATGTGCCTGTCCATTTCAATAAAATTACAGATATTGATCACACCTGTAACTGATTCACGCTGCTGATGTAACTTCAGAGATTGTTATGTGCCTGTCCATTTCAATAAAATTACAGATATTGATCACACCTGTAACTGATTCACGCTGCTGATGTAACTTCAGAGATTGTTATGTGCCTGTCCATTTCAATAAAATTACAGATATTGATCACACCTGTAACTGATTCACACTGCGATGTAACTTTACAGATTGTTAGGTGCCTGTCCATTTCAATAAAATTACAGATATTGATCAACCTGTAACTGATTCACGCTGCGATGTAACTTCACAGATTGTTAGATGCCTGTCCATTTCAATAAAATTACAGATATTGATCAACCTGTAATATACTTGTGTATTTGAAGCAGTTTCTTTTAAACTCTCTCTGGAATCTCATTACATTAGCTGTGGTGAGAAAATTTATGATAATGCATTTTTCAATGGACATGTCCACCTTCTGCTCACTCATTGTGCTAATGACCACAGAAGCAACTTGCTGTTTGCTACAAACCGAGTAATGTCTCCAGAAATTGCCATCACTGATCATTCATTGTGCTAATGATGAGAGCAGCAACTACACACCAAGGAATGCCTCAAAAAATCTCTACCACTCTTCGCTCATTGTGCAAATAACAAGAAAAGTGATCTGCTGTATGTTAAGAGCCAAGGAATGTTCCCAGAAATCTCTGTCACTGTTGATTCATTGTGTTAATGATTAAAAAACTGATCTGCTGTATGTTGGGAACAAAGAAATGCCTCCAGAAATCTCCACCACTGCTTACCCATTGTGCTATTGACCAGAAAACTGATTTACTGTATGTTATGAACCAAAGAATGTCACCAGAAATCTCCACCACTGCTTACCCATTGTGCTATTGACCAGAAAACTGATTTACTGTATGTTATGAACCAAAGAATGCCTCCAGAAATCTCCGCCACTGCTTACCCATTGTGCTAATCACGAGAAAAGTGACTTGCTTATTGTTATGAACCAAGGAATGTCTCCAGAAATCTCCACCACTGCCCACTCATTGTGCTAATGAAGAGAAATGCAACTTGTGGATGTTACCAACTAAGGAATGCCTCCAAAAATCGTCACTGCTCTCTCATTGTGCTTTTGACGAGAAAAGTGACTTGCTGTATGTAAGGAATCAAGGAATGCCTCCAGAAATCTCCACTGCTCTCTCATTGTGCTAATGATGAGAAAAGTGACTTCTGTGTGTTAGGAATCAAGGAGTGCTTCCAGAAATCTCCATCACTGTTCACTCATTGTGCTAGTGATGACAAAAGCGACTTGCTATATGTCATAAGCCGAGGAACGCCTCTAGAAATCGCCAGCCCTCTTCACTCATTCTGCTAATGACAAGAGAAACGACTTGCTGTATGTTAAGAAGCAAGGAATGCCTCCAGAAATTGCCACCACTGCTCATTCATTCAACTAGTAATGAGAGAAGTATCTTGTTGTATGTTAAGAACCAAGGAAAGTCCCCAGAAATCCCCACCGCTGCTCACGTAGTCTCCTAGTGACAGCAGCAATGACTTGGTGTGGAGAAGCAACTTGCTGTATGTTACAAATCAAGGAATTCCTCCAGGAATCATCACCACTGCTCCCTCATTCTGCTAAAATCAAGAGACTTGCTGTATGTTACAAATCAAGGAATTCCTCCAGGAATCATAACCACTGTTCCCTCATTCTGCTAAAATCAAGAGACTTGCTGTATGTTACAAATCAAGGAATTCCTTCAGGACTCATCACCACTGCTCCCTCATTCTGCTAAAATCAAGAGACTTGCTGTATGTTACAAATTGAGGACTTCCTCCAGGAATCATCACCACTGCTCCCTCATTCTGCTAAAATCAAGAGATTTGCTGTATGTTACAAATTAAGGAATTCCTTCAGGACTCATCACCACTGCTCCCTCATTCTGCTAAAATCAAGAGACTTGCTGTATGTTACAAATTGAGGACTTCCTCCAGGAATCATCACCACTGCTCCCTCATTCTGCTAAAATCAAGAGACTTGCTGTATGTTACAAATTAAGGAATTCCTCCAGGAATCATCACCACTGCTCCCTCATTCTGCTAAAATCAAGAGACTTGCTGTATGTTACAAATCAAGGAATTCCTTCAGGAATCATAACCATGTTCCCTCATTCTGCTAAAACCAATAGACTTTCTGTATGTTACAAATTAAGGAATTCCTCCAGGAATCATCACCTCTGCTCCCTCATTCTGCTAAAATCAATAGAGTTTCTGTATGTTACAAATTAAGGAATTCCTCCAGGAATCATCACCACTGCTCCCTCATTCTGCTAAAATCAATAGACTTTCTGTATGTTACAAATTAAGGAATTCCTCCAGGAATCATCACCACTGCTCCCTCATTCTGCTAAAATCAAGAGACTTTCTGTATGTTACAAATTAAGGAATTCCTTCAGGAATCATAACCACTGCTCCCTCATTCTGCTAAAATCAAGAGACTTTCTGTATGTTACAAATTAAGGAATTCCTCCAGAAATCATCACCACTGCTCCCTCATTCTGCTAAAATCAAGAGACTTTCTGTATGTTACAAATTGAGGACTTCCTTCAGGAATCATCACCACTGCTCCCTCATTCTGCTAAAATCAAGAGACTTTCTGTATGTTACAAATTGAGGACTTCCTCCAGGAATCATCACCACTGCTCCCTCATTCTGCTAAAATCAAGAGACTTTCTGTATGTTACAAATTGAGGACTTCCTTCAGGAATCATCACCACTGCTCCCTCATTCTGCTAAAATCAATAGACTTTCTGTATGTTACAAATTAAGGAATTCCTCCAGGAATCATCACCACTGCTCCCTCATTCTGCTAAAATCAAGAGACTCTGTATGTTACAAATTAAGGAATTCCTCCAGGAATCATCACCACTGCTCCCTCATTCTGCTAAAATCAAGAGACTTTCTGTATGTTACAAATTGAGGACTTCCTTCAGGAATCATCACCACTGCTCCCTCATTCTGCTAAAATCAAGAGACTTGCTGTATGTTACAAATCAAGGAATTCCTTCAGGAATCATAACCACTGCTCCCTCATTCTGCTAAAATCAATAGACTTTCTGTATGTTACAAATTAAGGAATTCCTTCAGGAATCATAACCACTGTTCCCTCATTCTGCTAAAATCAAGAGACTTGCTGTATTTTACAAATCAAGGAATTACTTCAGGAATCATAACCACTGCTCCCTCATTCTGCTAAAATCAATAGACTTTCTTTATGTTACAAATTAAGGAATTCCTTCAGGACTCATCACCACTGCTCCCTCATTCTGCTAAAATCAAGAGACTTGCTGTATGTTACAAATTGAGGACTTCCTCCAGGAGTCATCACCACTGCCCCCTCATTCTGCTAAAATCAAGAGATTTGCTGTATGTTACAAATCAAGGAATTCCTTCAGGAATCATAACCACTGCTCCCTCATTCTGCTAAAATCAATAGACTTTCTGTATGTTACAAATTAAGGAATTCCTTCAGGAATCATAACCACTGCTCCCTCATTCTGCTAAAATCAAGAGACTTGCTGTATTTTACAAATCAAGGAATTCCTTCAGGAATCATAACCACTGCTCCCTCATTCTGTTAAAATCAAGAGACTTGCTGTATGTTACAAATCAAGGAATTCCTTCAGGAATCATAACCACTGCTCCCTCATTCTGCTAAAATCAATAGACTTTCTGTATGTTACAAATTAAGGAATTCCTTCAGGAATCATAACCACTGCTCCCTCATTCTGCTAAAATCAAGAGACTTGCTGTATTTTACAAATCAAGGAATTCCTTCAGGAATCATAACCACTGCTCCCTCATTCTGCTAAAATCAAGAGACTTGCTGTATGTTACAAATCAAGGAATTCCTTCAGGAATCATAACCACTGCTCCCTCATTCTGCTAAAATCAATAGACTTTCTGTATGTTACAAATTAAGGAATTCCTTCAGGAATCATAACCACTGCTCCCTCATTCTGCTAAAATCAAGAGACTTGCTGTATTTTACAAATCAAGGAATTCCTTCAGGAATCATAACCACTGCTCCCTCATTCTGCTAAAATCAATAGAGTTTCTGTATGTTACAAATTAAGGAATTCCTTCAGGAATCATAACCACTGCTCCCTCATTCTGCTAAAATCAAGAGACTTACTGTATGTTACAAATTGAGGACTTCCTCCAGAAATCTCACCACTGCCCATTTGAGGTCACAATCCAGTTCCCTTACTATCTGAACTGCTAGTGGTGGTTTATATATGGTGCATTGTTGTCCACACCTTACTGCAAACCTAGCATGGGCTTTCAAGACTGGCAGATCTACAGGGTGCATTGTGTTTATTTGAGCACAGTAGGGCAATAAGGGTGTAAAATGTAATTCCTTGAACAAAATTATGCTTACTCTCTATACATACTGAAATGCAACATATTCTCTGCTTGAGAGAGGAGTCTGTATATGTGCATCAGACTGATATTATAGGATAAATATTGATGTGTAACACTGACACAATTTTGTCTGCTCATTATCATTTCATATGCAGTCCTTATATAACTTCCTAATCTTATATCAGGAGATTCTTCTATTCAGATTGTTATATTTTGTATAGAATTGGTTCAGATGGTGACTTATTACATGTGGAAATATCACTCAGTCCATAATTGATAGTAATAAGCTATTGCAAAGTAAAAGAAAATAAGTGTTGCACATGTTTTAACACATTAACCACATCAAGCTTTGTTTGGCTCAAACCAAAGCTTAGTTCTAGGTTGACTTGCCACTTGTTGCTCTTTTTGGTTCGTCTCTGGGTTTTATGTTATTATTTTAATGTATTAATAATTCTGTAAAAGTCACACATTTACAAAAACCTCTCCAAATAGGAATGTTGCTTTGTGGGCAATTTGAACATTGGGATGATGGTCTAATTTGTGAACACTTTAACCTTTGTTAGGTAGAAGTGGTGTTGTATGCCACCCAAAAGTAAGTATTTAATTTTCACTGGAAATACACATTTGAGGTCTTCTGAACTCAAAAAAGGAGCAGTTATATAAAATCATGTGTTCTATGTTTGAGAAGCAGACTCAGAAATGAAAAGTCAGTTGAATATTAATCTATTTTTATAATCCAGCATTTTTTAAAAATGTATCAAGTTTCAGGAAACCTTCCTCACCCAAGCTAAGAGCAATGTGCTTGTACATTTTTGTTTTTCTTCATCCCCTTTCAAAGACGGCATGGTGAATATGTACTAAACCAAAAATAATTAGCTCATTAAAACAAAAAATTTGTGTGCACATACCAATGGCAAGTAGAGGAAGTATTTCAGTCCACCTAAAAATTATAAATACACGTTTCACTATGTTTTGAGGTCCCCTAAAAAGAAAGGAGATGATGTTAAAGAATGGTTGGTATGTCTGAGACAGCGTAAAATGAAAATTCAGATAAATTCCAAATTGGGAAATTCCTTTTACCATTCCATTGTTTCTCACAATTGCTTGGGAAGAGTATAGAATTTTACGGTCAGCATATAGCAGTCAGTTCTTAAACATTTTATTATTACTGTTCCCTTTGAATCTGTAATGAGATGTGCAATGCAGCTATTTCTGCAAACGTTTATTTGAATTAAAATGTAGTAGATACAAAATAAGCTTTAATAAAAATAGTTTGTGTACCGACTAATAAATGATAAAGGGTAGAGAAAGTCATGTGAATGTGTCACATCAGCATTGTTTTTTATATACTGATTTGAAATTTCGAATACTTTTAAGCATTTTTAGAAGTGCTAGGTTACTGCTCATTTGTTCTTATGATACCATAGAAACAGTTATCAACAAGTGTACAGACTTGTAGATAAACACTATTGTTATGAATTTATAGAAATTGTGAGGCAAAACTACTTTGAATAGTTGCTGTTAAATGGAACCTGAAAGTAGATGTAATTCTCATTGCATATAACAAACATTGGTTGTGTTGTCATAAACATCAGAATGATTTTACCATTAACATGTTTTTCATTTGAAAGGTTTTATTAATTATCTAATGATATTGTGTTTTAACAAAGTTCATTCAATTGTAATTAAAAACATAGTTGTTTTACATGAAGAAATTAAAACCACAATTGTCAATTATTTCTGACAATGTACTAGAGTTAGCAACCAGAGATTCTGTTTTCAATTATAATTTTCTATTATACTTAATGATCTAGGCTCATGCTAGCCTCTGGTTACCGAGATTATGTGTTTATGGATCTTTTCAGGTGCAAAAATGCTTAGCATAGCTTTCTTTGTAAGGGAAGTAATGCTGGTGTTCCCAGTTGTAGATTTTCAGCAATATAGAATGGGACTAAGCCATAGCAGTTAAAGAGCATTCACAAATACAACTCAATTTAATTCAATTTCAGTTTATGCACAGAAGCAGTTTCTGGTGACAGCAGTGGTATATCAGCATTGTCCTCTTCTGAAGTCCCAGGAAGAAACATAAGCTTCTATAATGGAAAGGATCATTCTGAATGTGAGAGTCAGGGAAGTCATGTCACAGAAATGCGAACGGTAGAAAAAGACGTTCACTCGGAACTATCTAGTAAATGTATTGATGGGCAAATTTATAACATGGCTTTATCCTTGAAACAAAAGAATTTGATTCGCAATGACAAAATTCCACACAAGTGCAACAATATATGTGTGAAGAGCTTTACCCATGTGTCACATTTAAAAAGTCATGAACCTATTCATAGGGGTGAAATGCTACAGAGTTGTAAAACCTGTGATAAGAGCTTTACTCACTTGTCACATTTGAAACGGCATAATTTGATTCACGACGGTAAGAAACCATACCAGTGTAAAACCTGCGATAAGAGCTTTAATCGGTTGTCAGATTTGAAAAGGCATAATTTGATTCATGAGGGTATGAAACCACATCAGTGTAAAACTTGTAATAAGAGCTTTTCTGTTTTGTCAAATTTGAAAATACATAATTTGAATCATGAAGGTAAGAAGCCTCACCAGTGTATAATTTGCAATAAGAGGTTTACTCAGTTGCCACATTTGAAAACTCATACTTTGATTCATGAAGGTAAGAAGCCACACCAGTGTCAAATTTGCGATAAGAGGTTTACTCAGCTGCAACATTTGAAAAGGCATAATTTGATTCATGAAGGTAAGAGACTACACCAGTGTAAAATTTGCGATAAGAGCTTTAATCAGTTGTCAGTTTTGAAAAGGCATAATTTGATTCATCAGGGTAACAAACCACATAAGTGTAAAACTTGTAATAAGAGCTTTACTCTCTTGTCACATTTGAAAACTCATAATTTGATTCATGAGGGTAAGAAGCCACACCAATGTAAAATTTGCGATAAGAGCTTTTCTCGGTTGTCAAGTTTGAAAAGACATAATTTGATTCATGAAGCTAAGAAGCCACACCAATGTAAAATTTGTGATAAGAGCTTTAATCGGTTGTCACAATTGAAAATACATAATTTTATTCATGAGGGTAAGAAACCACATGAGTGTAAAACTTGTAATAAGAGCTTTACTCACTTGCCAGATTTTAAAACTCATAATTTGATTCATGAAGGTAAGAACCCACACCAATGTAAAATTTGCGATAAGAACTTTTCTCGGTTGTCAAGTTTGAAAAGACATAATTTGATACATGAAGGTAAGAAGCCACACCAGTGTAAAATTTGCAATAAGAGCTTTACTCAGTTGCCACATTTGAAAACTCATAATTTGATTCATGAGGTTAAAAAGGTCCCACAATAGTAAATCTTGTGAAAAGAGCTTTACTAGGTAGTCCCATTTGAAAATACATAATTTGATTCATGTGAATAAGAAGCCACACCGGTGTAAAACTTATGATAAGAGCTTTACTAGGTAGTCCCATTTGAAAATACATAATTTGATTCATGAGAATAAGAAGCCACACCAGCATAAAACTTGTGATAAGAGCTTTACTAGGTAGTCCCATTTGAAAATACATAATTTGATTCATGAGAATAAGAAGACACACCAGCATAAAACATGTGATAAGAGCTTTACTAGGTAGTCCCATTTGAAAATATATAATTTGATTCATGAGAATAAGAAGCCACACCAGCATAAAACTTGTGATAAGAGCTTTACTAGGTAGTCCCATTTGAAAATACATAATTTGATTAATGCGAATAAGAAGACACACCAGTATAAAACTTGTGATAAGAGCTTCACTGAGGGGTCAAAATTGAAAATGCATAAATTGGTTCTTGATGGTAAGAAGCCACACGAGTGCAAAACTTGTAATAAGAGTTGTATTCATTTGTCAAATTTGAGAACATATAATTAGATTCATGGGGTTACTAAGCCTTAATGGTGTAAATCTTCTGATAAGAGGTTTTCTTAGTTGTCACATTTGAAAATGTATAATTTAATTCATTCGTGCCATAAAGTCATACAAATGCTACATTTGTGAACAGATACTTTCTTTTTTCTACAGTATTAAAGTGTATATTTAAATCATTATGGGAGAAACTTATACGAATATGAACATTTATGAGCACTTATGCGATTTCACAAATTAAAGTTGTAACCTACCTTGTAAGATAAGACAATTATTTATATATGACATGCAGTCATGGCTTCATTGGGATTTACAATATATAATTTTTTGTATAGGGAAAAAGTTGTAAACGTTTCGTCTTTTTATATATTTCTTGTATAACGTCTGCTGCTTTGCTTTAAAACCTTGAATCTTTAACCCTAAGGAATGTTTTGTTGAGTGTTCAACAGGTTACATTCTCAAAGCTGCAGCAAATAAAGGACATTTAAGTTGGATTTATTAGCAACATTGGCACTGGAATTATAAAATATACCTTATAATAAATAAATCCTGTACAATTTTTTAAATACTTGTTTTTGTCTTAAATGTTATACAGCCTATGTGTAGTCTACATAAAACGGTGACCATTAAGCTTCACTCAGCTTTTTGAAGGTACTGAAAATAACATTTTTGTGGTTCAATAACCACATGTTCAGCTCTTTGTTTCTTGTACACTTGTGCTGATTTATCTAGTTATGTTAATTTTTCTAGGTAGCAGATTGTAGTGTATGTTCCATTTTATGAAACAAAAGATATGTTATATAGAAAATTACTTACAAATATGTTAGTAACTTATATAGAGAGATCAGATTATGTTTCGCCTGGACAATATACATGCCTGCCTTGATCATGTTTAGTGCTATATAATTTATTGCAACCTGATCCAATTACAGAAAATCAATGAGTTATGTTGTCACGTGTGTATATCCTGTACCTTACTCTTTGTACAGCTTCAAAGCTTAAGCTTTAAAAAAAGCCTTCTTCCTGTCATTGATATCATAGATCTTTGTAATGCTGCTTCAAGTGTTTAGTAAGGCAACATTTAACAAATTAATTTCTTTAAATGTAAGAACAAATATCATAACTGTCTCTCAGGTAATTAATTGCTTGCTCCATACAGAACTCTCGACATAGTTTTCACATGTGTTGTACATGAAAATCCTCTGTGCTAATATATACTTGTCAGTATTTCAGTGAGATGGTTATATGTTTACACAGAAGCTATACCGAAATAAATAACCTGACAGTAATGTCTACCGTATAATAAAGTACGTATTAGGAACAATCAGATTGAACTTTTTTTTATAATGTCTTGTATACATGTGCAGCAACATGAACCCAAGTTTCTATTTTACTTCCCTTGCTCTACCAGCTGAAACATACCCAACTGCTCTGTAGACTTCAAATAGTAGAGTTTGCTTCACTGTTACTGACTTTTGTTCTATATTATATCTATGGCTTTCCAATAATAGTTTTAGGAACTTATTAATTCCCAATACATGAAATCATTAGAGTGTTTGTTGAAAGCAGTGTAATGTAAAGTTTATTCCAAACTTAATATGAAAGTAATGTGTACCTTCATATTCAATTTGAAAAATGTTTAAGAATACAATTTGATGGGGCAGACAGTTTCCTTGATATAACTTTTTTTATCCATTCTGCTAAGCCCTAATTGTAGATGTTTTTCTTTCCTTCCTTCCTTTCTTATAATAAAAATTTGTGTGGTGCTGCAGTTTTATGTGAAGGTTGTGGATAAAGAGTCTGCTTGTGTAGCAAAAACCAGAATGAAGAATTTAACTGTTTGGAGGAAGAAATGGACATTGTTTATATATAGAAATACAGTTGTATTTTTGGAAGAAACATTGACATAAAGGTGTTTATAGAAAAATTACAAATTAAATCTGAAGGAGGTTTAATTTTTTTCCAAAACAAAAATGCACAAAGCATAGTATAAGACTGCTTTCTTAAGTGGTGTTGAAGTTGTTTATTAAAATTCAATTAAATATAATTTTTTTTAATGCTCTTGGTAGTATATTAAGTGTAAGTTGTTCAAAGTCTACTCAGTCGTAAACCTTTTTCATTATCTATAAATGTATGATAAAAAAATGATTTTGGTGATAACAGTATGAAGGAAAGTGGCATTAGCGCTACAGTTAAGTATGCACAGCTTTTAAAAGTGCCTGTAGGTTTAGGAGATAGTTTTCCTCTCTCCTGAAAACTTCTTTATTATGCACTTAATGCTTTTTGATTCAGTGCTCCTCAAATACCAAACCATAATACTAATAATAGGAGCAAACAGCATTAACACTTACAAACTTACATTTGATTGTATGTTTGATGTTCCTGAAGCTTCTATTTTTAACATCAAAATGGGGGGACAAAGTTTCCAGGTTTTTCAAAAGATGATAAATGCAAAGCTGAAAAGTAAAAGTTATGTTAATGTATAGTTTCAATTTTTTTCCTCCACTTTTCATCTACCCTTCGGATATAAAGAAACCATTTGTATATGTTACATTACAATTAGTTTAGTATCGTATTTTCCTTAACAGGTGTATGAACACGAGTGCAAAATAGTAAGTTAAAATTAAAAATGAAAGAATACACAAGACTTTTCAAAAGCAATCACTTGTTGGGCCGCTATTTTGAAAGGTATTTAAAATCTTAAAGGCTTCAAGTACTGGTCTTCATATCCTTTGCTTTCCAATCTTTATTTAGTATCTCTACAACACTGTTATGGTATTCAGTTGGTGACAAAATTGCTTCCTTTTTGCAGTAGGCTTTTTGCACTATACCAAACACACTGTATGGAGGCATATAACTCACAGCTTGCTATGTTTTCTACTGAAGTAAGGTGCAAAAACCACTCCCAGTTTGTTCAAAGATTCACCTATGTTACTTAAACATATCTCCCATTATCAAAAGGAGGACATGGAGTTAAAGATTTATTGGGATTCACTTAGAAATAGGAAAATGTGTACTTCAGCGAGCAGTGTTGTGTTGTGAGGATCAGTTTGGCAAGTTAAAGGTACCAACCCTATTGGTTCCTCAACTATCCTATTATTTCCATGATTGAAATTCAGTTTTATTTGTGGAACCTCTTCAACTACTGTGGTTCTTAGCGTCACATTCTATATTGGTCCTGAAAGACCGTTTTGCTCGGAGGCCTCTATCAGGCTTGAGGTTCTTTTACGTGCCGTAAATCTAGGATATTGGACCACCGGCTTTACTTCCCTTCCGAAGGAAGCCATGCTAAGAATTTAGGGCTTCCATGATGATCCCTGTGGTGCGCTTTCAGGATATTTTTAGACACTTCACCGGAACTGTAGGCTTGTGAAAATAAATGGCAGCATTGTACTTGGACTACCCTTTTTAATACCGGAAGTGTAATGCATGTCCATCGAATGTATGGATGACTCTAATGTTGAAATCCTTGCATTCGTTCCCAGTCTCTTCTTGATGGCTGCTTTCCATATGCGGCCAGGTATTCCTGGGCCATCGTGTTTCTTAGAAAGCTTTTTACAGGATTTAGCGAGGAGAAATATAGCTCAGGCTCAGATGTCATCATCGGAATTGTGATTATTATTCACAAAAGTGTCACATCTTGGTAAAATTCCTCAAGGTTGGTATTGATAATGAACTTTACCAAAGATTCAGTGCCGGCAATTTTCCTGAAATCTTCCCTTTCGTACAACACAGTGAGCCCAGTTCCGAAATTATTTTGTTAAACACTGGGTATTTCCCAACACTAAATTGTAAAATATTTTATGCGAACAATTTTGAATATTTTAGAAAATTAGAAGAATCCAGCAATTTCGAAAAATAAAGAAAATCTGAAAGTAGAAACGGAGCACTTCTGTAGTTATGGATGACGCACTTGAATAGCACCAGGTATCCGACAGATTCATATCATGAGGTTTCGCCATGCTTGAGCGGGTCTCTACTTGCTGTGAAACTAAACATTTCCCTGAATTGACACAACAAATGCGTTATCAGCATCTGTGACTTGAATTTGTTTATACAACATGCGGCACTATGTGGAAAAACGAAAGCCAACATATCTAGTCCCTATCTTGAAGTTGTAGTCTGAGACCACAGGCTTCTTGTTCAGCTGTTTCTAATTTCTTGAAACTTTCCACCAGCACCTCTTGTTTCACATACGGCACTCAGTTCTAAGCTTAAAACTCCACCTCTTTGAAGACGGTATTGGAATATGCCCTATCTTGCTGAGAGACGTTGAGGGCATCGGGAGAAAAATGCTGGAAACGCGCTTTATGCATTACAAGGTTCAACTGATGAGCATAACAATGAATATACCCTGCACAGGGAAAATGTTGTTAAATTCTGACTTGAAAGCCTTTCACTGCACCACACGTAACTGACGCTCCATCAAATGCCGTGCAGTTAATTTGTCATCTGAGCTAAGAAGTGGCTCAAGTTCTTTCCAAATGCAAGCAGAAATGTTTTCCGCGTTCTGTCCATCTGGCCGAAAAAATCCCCAGAACGGTTTATAAGCATTCCTCCTTTCAGTTCATACCTAAAAACAAGCATGAGCTGAGCCTGGTTTGATATATCTGTACATTCATCTGACATTATTGCTATATATCTGGAGTGCGTCATCTCGTCTTGTATGATGTCCTGCCACAACTCAAGCATACATACCAGCAACTCGTTCTGAATCGATTTTAAATGTACTCTTAGAAATTGTACTGTTTTCCATGTGCGCCCTAACATCATTATCGATGCTACTCACGAAATCTATTAAGCTAAGGAATTTGCCAGGATCTTCTGACTCGTCAAATTCATCATGACCCCTTAAAACCACGGCCAAAGTCCCACAAAACTCTACAGTGTAATTTTGCAAAGAATATAACGGTCTTTTAGACTTTATTGTTGTGTTTCTGAATGGAATCCTGAAAAGATGGGCTCAGCTGTGTGGCACTTTTAGCATTGCCCATCGCACTGAGGACCAGCATATTCTGACTATCGCCTTTAGTTCCGCTGTGTTGTTTTTTTAATATATTCTTTTAAATGCTCCAGGTCTTTTACCCCTACATTTGACCAAGAATCTTTGCTCCCGAAATGCAGACAAGGGAAACAAAGTAATTAATTTCTCATACTGCAACCGAAAATCCAATTATATTCTTCGTACACCTTTTTGTTAAAATATCTAACATAAGTACGGCCTTTCCTTCTCTTAGCAGATTGTGCTATGCTTACATCTGGAGTACGTCAACCTAAGCTCTCATTATTTTTATTTTCTGTTCTGTTATTCTCACAGAAAAGGGTTGTTTTAGGAGAGTATCCACGGAAATCATTTTCGAAGAAATATTCATTAACACTAACCTATGAAAATAATTATTTACAATCACTATTCATTACGGTGCGTAACGCAGCAGAAATGATTTCATCACTGCTGATAATTGGCAAAATATAATTTTAATCAGCATAATTAAAGCACAACTATTCGCTTGTCACCGCTATTCAGACTGCACTGCACTACTTTCTGAAGGTAACCTTTGAAAAAGGTACGAGCTGTTAAAAAGTGGACCCACTGGAAATCTGATTTTACGAAAAGGCGAGTAGCTTCAGCCTCGGATGACTTCTAGGGGAGCACATCAAGGTCTCACTCTACATTTCTAAGAATCTGGCGGAACTTCTAAGGTTGCAAGTTAATATACGAATCTGTGGAAGCCGAAAAATTAGAATGGGTTATATTTATGTATTCTCTGTGCCTACTATGGAACTTGGTGTCCCATTCTATATTGGGTGTGAAAGACCGGAAATTGTGCTCAGAGTCGTCCTCCGTGGTGTAGTGGTTACCATGCTAGCCTCTAGTTCCCGAGGTCACATGCACAAACACGGCGGAGAACAATGGTATTTTTCGGGCGTAAAACTCCTTAGCATGGCTTCCTTCGGAAGGGAAGTAAAGGCTGGTTCACAACCAACGAGAACGGGAAAGTTGAAATACATGTATTCAAATGGGAGTGTCCACAACCGACGGGAAGCCTTCCCGGGCCCCGGGAACGGGAAGAAGAGTTGCCCAACTTTTAACTTTCTCGTTCTCGTTCCCGGGCACGGCATATTAGATCCCTATTGTGCATATTAGACTCCTCACTCTAGAGGTTATTCTAAGCGGCCGTGACATGAAACAGCCACTAGTGCTCTCTGTAGTCGCAAGCTGGAAACATGAAACTGGTAGGAATTAGTAGTAAATGTGCTTCCTAACCTCAATCCGACACCCGCAAATCTAATCAACGTTGGTTCCTATGGTGAAGGGATCATTTGTAGTTTGTTTATATGCAACTAAAAACTGGCTATTACCTAAAAAACAATGGCAAAAGCTACAAAGAACAGCTAAATCCGGTGGAAATGAAAAAAGAATAAACAATTTTAATGTATGCCATTAAATAAAGGAATGAAAGTTTGGCATAAGTAGAGGGATCGGAAATGTAATGAATATGCATTTAGATAATGTTTACTCTATCGAATTTTGACGTTGGCTTGGCTAAATTGGAAGTAGGTGAAAAAAGTCATTGGTCAGTTAAAAACAAATGAAATCCCAATGCGCAAAATCGACTTTCACTTTGTGATCGATATGCATTCCCGTTCTCGTTACCGGGCTGTTGTGAATCAAAATTTCTTGCTTCCCGTTCTCGTTTCCGTTCTGGTTACCGTTACCGGGTGGTTGTGAACCAGCCTTAACGCCGGTGGTCTCGTTTTTAAGGATTTACGGCACGTTATAAAACCTCAAGCCTAATAAAGAGGCCTCTGCACAACATTTCCGGTATTTCACGCCCAATATAGAATAGATGCTAAGGACCGCAACAGTTAAAGACGGTCCATAAATAAAACAAAATTGCTCAGAGGCCTCTCTATCAGACGTGAGAGCTTAAAAGAACATTTGAAGTTAATATCTCGCCGCTGAAAAGGAAGTGTATTTTAATCATGACCTACAAAAGGAATATCCATTCATTAAATGAACAATATCTGACTCTTGTTCGATGCAATAAATGTGCATCTACTATCAGTATGAGACATTGAAGGCGATTGGAAATATCACAGCATATAAACAGTGAAGAACATAAAACAATGGTGCATGTAAGTGCTTCTTCTGACAGAGTATTAAAGGTGAAAGTTTTGATAATAAAGATATGAAATTAGCAGCTGTTGAAGTAGATTTGTGTTACCATACCGTCCACCACAACCAATCTTTCAGATCTGTTATTTATGTATTGAATTTATTTTTGGTTTCGAAACCTTCGTATTTGTGACGAAACATTTTTATGCATTTACGTTTGTTTGTTTCATTGCGAAAAATTTAAAATGTCCCTTTTCTTGTTTCATAAATATGGTCACCTTAATTTATACAGACCATTGAAAATATCCATTACATTTGGTCGTGGATGAGCGCAACACACATACACAATGCATGCCTGCAATAATTGCATTAAGCAAATAATCAGATGCCGGATATTCGCTGAAATTCTTTCCCGCGCAAGCTGAACAGTGCGATAGAAAGCTAGCATGAATCATGTTACCGACTTCGCTCCTTTCTCATGTTAGTATATTTTAAAAGTGCTGCGCTCAACCCTCGACCAACAACGGGTTACGTAAACAGTATAGTCCGAATGGCAACAGCGTTGCAACAAAATCCAGTGAATGCGGCAGTAGTAGTCATTTGGTTTTGACGTCAGAGTACGGGTGTTTTTCAAAATTTTTGAATTACGAATGCAACAATTTTTGTGACATAGTGAAAATTCGAATGGTCAGCTAATCCGTAAATAGGGAGATCCTTCGAGTTAAATACAATGCTCACATTACGTATTATATTAAAGTAATAGATGTAGAATGTCAAAATATGTTATTAATAACTACAATTCCTCCTTTGATAGCCAAATTATATTCCAGTCAGTTTTTCCGTTTGTAAATCGATATAGTACTCGGGCTATAAATCCTGTAATGACATAATGTAAGCACCATTAGTTTACGATTCTGATCCCCCTCCAAAGAAAAACTAACTAAATGCTTACCTGTAAATAAACTGATGTTAATCTTCCGTATCAGTGTCTGAAGCAGAAGTTGTAGCAGAGGAGTCAGATGAAACGGTAACACGAATGATTATGGGGTGGATGTCTTGTATTA
This sequence comes from Deroplatys truncata, assembly GCA_030765065.1. Taxonomy (NCBI): domain Eukaryota; kingdom Metazoa; phylum Arthropoda; class Insecta; order Mantodea; family Mantidae; genus Deroplatys; species Deroplatys truncata. The sequence continues at coordinate 224,750,810 of CM060983.1, read as the reverse complement.
CATCGCCATTCCACGTGTGCTCTTCCATTTTTATACGATCTATGTAAATTTTTGTTCTCAGAAACTTGCGAAAGCCCGTGATGTATATGCTGTGGCATTGCCTTGGATTTGACTGTCACTGGCTGTTTAATTTGAGCCCATACATTTTAAGTTGGATTAAGCACACACTATCAGCATTATCTAGTGCTATGGCTGAATTGGGCACGACATTGGGAAGGAACTGCTCTTCCAAATAATTTTCATAACATTCTCTATGCATTTCTTCTTGGGCATCTGATGTGTTCTTGTTACACCTGAATACCAATTTCCCCCACTCACAAACCCATTTGCATTGCCTGCCTGTACAATAGCGAATCTGTCCCCTTATATGGTAGGGTCCTCAAACCAGTGGACGAACCCGAAAGAAACGCTTGTCTAGTCAATTTAATGGTGGTATTTTGCCACAGATTACTTACAGTGTTGGTATCTTGTATTCGTCAGTATAAATTGTGTATACTTCAATTTTCCTCTTTATACCCTTTCATGTGATATAAATAATTGTGGTTATGAGATATTATATCATATCTCTATTAAAATGGTTTTATTGCAAGTAAATCTCATGTCTTTTGACGATGTATGTAAAGCAGTCCTTTTGTAATTAGGAAGAAGGGGATCCGCACTTACTTCGTTTAATGCAACACAAAAAGGAGGTGGTTTATTGCTGAAAAAGAATTCACTGACTTTCGCCGCATTGCACTAGTACAACACCATTCTATTTTAAGATTCTGCTTATCTTTCCCAGACCTTTACTCTGTCTTTTTTTTTATTTGCCTATAACACTGGATCACCTTCAGCAATTTTATGTAATGTACGCTCGTTGCCATTGACGTTTCCTTTACTTTCCACGTGACCAACTGAGTGGGGTTACCGGGGGAGATATAAATATGTAAACATGTAATATCATTTGGCGCTCTTTGCTGTTCAGTATTTGTTCCTGCTTTCATTTTTCCATTGTAATGCAACTCGCAGAACCGATTGGATAGCTTTTAATTCCCGAGGTCGCGGGTTCAAGCCCGGCGAGGACGATTGATCTTTTCGGGTGTAAAAAACCTTAGAATGTCTTCCTTCTGAAGGGAAGTAAAGCCGGTGGTCCCGTTTTGTATATTTATGGCACGTAAAAGAACCTCAAGCCTGATAAAGAGGCTTCAGAGCAAAATTATCCTTTTTTCACGTCCATTATAGAATGGGACGCTAAGGACCACAGCAGTTAAGGGTGTCCATAAATAGACAAAAACAAAAAAGAACCGAATGCCATACATCACTCACTGACACATGAATAATTACTTTTGGTGAACCTGTACAAGGTAGGAGCGAAGTATGTCAGCCATGGAGAAATGTCCAAAAATTCATGTCGGAAATCCGAAAGCGAAACTATAATATAAAAAGTATAATGTTCATTTAATGAGCTCTATAACTAGGTATTTTCTTGAATTATGTCTAATTATATATAATACCTATAATAGTGAGTTTAAAATTATGTATATCTAATTGTATATAATACATATAACAGTGAGTTTAAACAACGGTTTGCTCTGGGTTGGGGGCTCTGAGTCACAAAAACTAAAAGCCCATAAAACATGTACTGTTCTCTTAACTGGGAATTCTCAGTAGCATATTAATTAAAGAAAAAACAAAAGATGAACCTCAGCTATCAGACAACAAAGCTCTTCAAGAACTATCATCGCAGACCAATGCAAATAGTTTAATAATAAATTTTGGGAATACAATCTGCCTAAATTTTCAAAATAAAAAGAACTAATAAAGAATCTGGTCTCATATTAAAGCTAAAGAACATTCAATTACAAATAAAAGATTAGACAAAAATTTTCGGAATACAAAATTAAATTGAGTTTTATTTATGGATGCTCTTTAACCCTCCGTCAGTCGCTAGGGGCCTGAGAGACCCCTGGCATTATATAAATGTTATAATTTTCGAACGAACGCATCTATGCAATTGCCTGACTAGGACATCTAACATTACACCTTGCGCGATTATTTGCTGCAGCGATAACCGTATCTGTTTATTTCTTTGGCTGGAGGAATGAATAATCAGCAGTTACGTGTCGCACAGGTCAACCAGGCCCCACGCGCCTGCTCTCGTTACATATTGTTGACAGATTTGTTTCTCATTAGCTTTTGTGCAATATTGCTTTACTATTGCAAGGAGCTGTTACTGCTTCGTCATGAATACGAGTAAAAGGTACGATCTACAAAATCCGAATGATTTGAAAGAAGTACATCGCCTACTTTGCGATGATGATGCCTTGCCCGTGGATGACAACTTATATGAATAAGATGACTCTGATTCAAAAGATAAACTCGAAACGAGATCTTTAGATTCAGAAACTGACCATGAAGATGAAGAGGAAGACGATGAAAGCAGCTTGTGTGATAACATCTATTTTATAGGTAACATCATATGCGTAGCATAATTCTTCTTCTTATTATTATTATTACTATTATTATTCACAATACATTCTGTTGTTATTCACAGGAAGAGATGGAACAAAATGAAAAAAAAAACACCTTTGAAAATAACACAGACAAGGGCTCACAATATATTGACCAAACTTGCTGGTGTGGTAGGAACTGCCAAAAATCCGAAAACGGAAATTGATTGTTGGAACCTTTTTGTTACCGAAGATATAGTTAGTTGATTTGATTGTTGAAAGCTCAAATACTTACATTAGCAGTGTGCAGCACAAATTTGATTGTGAAAGAGACAGCAGACCTACAGGTGTAATAGAAATAAAAGCTTTCCTAGGCTTATTGTACCTGGCAGGAATTTTTCGTGGTGGACGCCAGAATATTCACGAATTTTGGAGAACCGATCTTGGAATTCCTCTATTCCAAATGGCTATGTCCGAAAAACGATTCAGTTTTCTAATACGCTATATTCGCTTTGATGACAAAAGCTCAAGACCGGAGCGACGAAGATTGGATAAATTGGCTGTTGTTAGAGAAATGTTTACATCGTTTCTGAACAACTGTCAGAAACATTATTCTCTTGGACAAAATGTCACTGTCGACGAACAGCTGCCGGCGTTTCGTGGTCGATGTGCTTTTAGACAATATATACCATCCAAGCCAAACAAGTATGGCATAAAGATATTCTGTTTGAGTGATACAACACTGTTTTATACAACTAACATGGAGATTTAATGTGGACAGCAGCCGGACGGACCATTTTTGCAAACTAACTCGGCAGAGGCTGTAGTGCTGAGACTAACTGAACCAATCTCTGGCACTGGACGAAACGTTACTGCAGATAATTGGTTTACCAGTGTATCGCTGGTGAATGAGTTGCGTAAAAGACAACTTTCTTTCGTCGGTACAGTGCGAAAGAACAAAAAAGAGTTGCCCACTAATTTCACTTCTCCAAAAGATCGCAGTCAGTACGAAAGCATATTTGGCTTCACAAAACATGAAACACTTGTTTCATATGTTCCAAAAAAGGGTAAAACAGTAACTTTGCTCTCTAGTCTACATGTTTCATCCACACAGTTATCAGAAGGTGCTGAGTAAAAGCCTGAAATAATCCTGCATTACAACGACACTAAATGTGGAGTTGATGCAGTAGATAAATTGTGTGCTACATACAATGTAGCCAGAACAACGAGAACGTGGCCCATGGTAATTTTTGACCATATCTTGAACATTGCAGGTATTAATACTAGGGTTATCTTCCTTGGAAACCAAAATAAATATTCCACAAGGCAGGAGTATTTGAAATCACTATCTTTAGCATTACTTTTGCAACAGCTACAAAGGAGAGCAACAGCATCAAATCTATCCGATGATTTGAAAGGACTTTTGAGAAAATATAAACCTGAAGAATCCGGCGTAGTAGAATTGTCAAATACACCGGTATGCACACTGAAAAGGAAACGATGTGAACCCTGCAACAAAGACAAAATTAACTGCAAAACTAAATATGCATGTGGGAAATCCAACACCCCCTGTGTTTGAGCAAACATGCTAAAATTATTTGCGATAGTTGCTTAGTCGGGAAAACACGGGTGAAATAGTAGATGATTCTGAGTAACTGAACATTTGAAATTACAAGTTGTATGTATACCTGGAAATGGCAATGTATTTCTTTACACTTACTGTAATACAATTTATAACGTATATGTACTCATATTTTAGTTTGTATTTTTATGTTGTAAGATAATACCTATTAATGAAGCCTTGTACGCTTAATCTAAATAAAGGTAAAAACAGGGAAAAAAAGAAAATAAACGAAAGAAAACAAAATACAAACAATAACAACAAAAATATAGCGCGGATCTACTAGGCCCCGCGCGACTAACGGCGTTCTACCAAAGCGCGCGCCTGACGGAGGGTTAGCTGCTGCTGTCCTTAGCATCTCACTATATATCGGGCGGGAAATACCGGTAATTTTGGTCAGAGGCCTCTATTAGGTTTGAGGTTCTTTCACGTGTCGTAAATCTACAACACGGGACCCTCGGGTTTACTTACCCTCCGATGGAAGCCATGCTAAGTATTTTTACGCCCGAAAAAAATGCATCGCCCTCCGCCGGGTTGGAACCCGCGACCTCGGGAACTAGAGGCTAATATGGTAATTTTGGGACTATGGATGCAACATAACGTAAAATGGGAAACACGTAAATTACCTGGCCAAAGCTTTAATTTCAAGCACATGAGCGATAAGTACTTTGTCATGCTACACAGAGAAAAAAAATCTATGAGAAACACACTCTAAATGTGCATTCTTTACTGAGATATGGTATAATTTTCTGGGGAAATTCACCATAGCAAAAGAAATACTTATAATTCAAAAAAGAACCATCAGAATAATAAAAGGGAGTAAAATAAGTAAGTAGAAGAAATTTCACCATTGTCTTGTATTTACATAACAGATTTACCTTTTTCTGCAAAAAGATTTAGAGTATTCTTTCAGATAAGGAAAGGGATACGCACCATAATACCGGATTCTTATAATATATGCATGCACTTTCTGCAAATACAAAAATAATGCAAAATGCCCTACTTCAGGCAGCCATAAAATTGTTTAATGCATTGCCAAATGAAATTAAAGCAGAAGAAAATATAAAATCTTTTAAAACAAGAACTAAGCAGTGTTTATTAGAGAACTGTTATTATAGTGTAAATGAATATCTTTGTAAGTGATGGGTATTCTTTATTATTAATGTGTATCGTATTTATTAAGCTAAATTCTATATCACATGTACCAAAGTATAATATTCACAAATGAAGGAATATACAGCACAGTACCATTGTCTTACTTTTTGCCAATCAAGCGCATTACACCTAGGATTACCAGACGTCCTGTTTTATCCAGACATGTCATCTTTCTTGAACCCTAAAAATTCTGCGGGCGGTTTTCAGGAAAATGGAGAAATCCTCTTATTTAGCTATACAACTGCTTCAGCTTGAAAGTACGGAAGTACTGTTATATACCGTGGTGAGACCAAAAGGTTTTGCAGCTAAAATGTTTAATTTAGTTACCCGGACATAAAAATTGGGGGACATGGTCCACTACACTGTACGCATAAGGTTACAGACAAACATTGGAGGGAGATGCTCCACACACTCACATCCAGTCGCCCTGAAGACACACACAAGACTGACTCTACTAGTGACGCCACCAGACTGAGGAGGTGGAGAGGGAAATGCCACGTCGGACGAAATTCAAACTCCCAATCAAAATGTTTATTACAACAATGTCATTGCTACACATCAATAATGTGTCCGATACGACAATACACACATACGCTACATCTCCCCCCACTCACTATAATGAGGCGTACCCGCCGAAAACAGAAAAAGAAAAGAAAAATGAATATAAAGACAATACAGACATACAACATTGAATACACAAAGATAAAGCCCTGATGAATTGCCATAGGGATGACGCTGTTTTAACAATGAAGTAGTCCCACAGGGCTCCCAGCTCGTAATTCCTCTTCTGCACAAACACAGTATATTACGATATGCCACTTGAGAATGGAGCTAAAAACCTGCTTTGTCCAGTAACTTTTCCCACCACTGAACCTCACCTGCCGAAGAAAAGATGGAAGAAACTTATCACACAGGTAAATGTATCACTCGATCACCACGGCGACGCAGTGAAATAGCCGGTACTCTGCAGAATAGGTCTGTGACCGACTGGCTCTGCCTGCACCAAGAGGGAAAACACCCTCGTACACTGACATGGTGAGAGGGTCGTAGATGAAGTGCACGTGCGGCTGGGGGACGTACCACCATTCCCTGACGATGTGAGACTGTCTTCTTCTGTGGAGGGGGGCGTTTCCTGGGGCTACCGCCAGACTGGAACAAGATTTGGGGAAAGAATCAGTGTTACAATATACAAGAAAAGATACACAAAATAAATATTACAAAAAAGAAGGCAGGGGACACACAAAGCTAATAAAACTGAAATAAAGAGCAAGGCCTTGCAAAAAGAAAACAACATTGATTGAGCACTCAACTTTGGATATGACTAACAACTATTCATGAATACATTTAAAGTAGGGACACCAAGTCAAAATTTAATGACGAAATTTTCAATGGTTTAACATGACAATGAAATTTATAGCTCTTGAAACTTTACATTGAAATCTGCCCATAGAAATTGTATTACTATGAGATTAATACAAGAAAGAACCAAACACATTGAGACATTGATACTAAAAATTTAAAACTATCCTCCGAGAAGAAATAAATTAGTTAAATCAATCTACTAGCAAACTAACATATAACTATAGGATCAACTATAAGTAGGGGAACCATCACTAACTATGCTAAGGATCTATTCCCCAAGGAATGCTCTATGCGTAGTTTGCAAGCAGCTGACTCGAACTCTTTTTTCCACAGATACATATAGCCCCCTGTATTCTCTCCTGGGTGACTTGTGCACCAAGCCCCAGTCAATAGATTCTGAAAAACACATTCATAAAACAGACGGAAAAAAATAAAATGAAAATAGTTAGAACTGACCAAAAGAAAGAAATTATTGCACGTAAATATTGTGGCATATGGATTTCACGACATGTAAATTTTGGAAGCACGTACTCACCCAGATAAACTTGCAGCGAAAGGGCATAGCGTTACTGCTGGACAGAAGGATGACTATGACAATTACCCTTTTCCCTCACAAAAAAAACAAGGGAGATGCTATTCAGCACCGTGATGAGATCAATAGCGACTGTAAGCAAACTCAAGCAGTGCATAAAAACTAACATTATTTGGACATACAGCAGACAAAGTAACGATCTCACCTCGCTAAGTACTCAATGGCACCTCAGCAAGAACATAACAAAGAAAACCAAAAAGTCATTACCCTATAATCACGCAACATGTAACATAACTTCACAAAGCTGGAAAGAAACATATTAAAGAATCTTGGTAAGTACATGTTTATTTATTACCCAAAACAAAATGTAGTGTTACAACAAAATACATAGAAAAATAAGCAAACAAAAATGTGTTATCTCTAAGAGAGAGAGAGAGTAATTAACAGTTTTATTTTGACTTGGGCACCTGCATGCGAACAAAATCTAGTTGTGTGCCTGGTTTGCGCACCTAATACAAATCAGGGGTTGGCGCCGATCTGGATGTGGTGATGTGGTTGCCATTGTCTTCTCTGAGTGGAAGATGACGGTCTGTTCCTCTCAGCATGATTTGATGAGTTCATTGCATATATCTGGTTGGCCAACTGATCCACTTTTGCAGCTAACACAATGACATCATTAGTAGGAGGGCCTGGAAGAGCAGGCAAAGGTGAATGACCTGAAAGGAAAGTGTTAGTAGTCCCAGCTGATAAAGTCAGAGGTAGAGGAGACGAAGCATGGCCTGTAAGCTGTACCTGTGCAGTGGCCAGGTGCTCTCTTTGTGTCATATAAAATTGTGCTTTATTCACCAACTTAAGAGCCTGTAAAAAATCATCTACAGTAAGAGGGTTCATTGGTAGGATGATATTGACATACTCAGGTTTCAGACCTTTTAGTACATCTCTTATTTGCCCAGTTTGAGTCATACTTGGGTTAACCTGATCACATAAAGACAGTACATCATAAACATAGTGCAAAACAAGTTCAGAATCTGATTGAATTCTTTGTCGGGGTTTGATTTCTAACAATTCATCTTGGTGAGCAACCTGAAAAGCTGTAATATAAGATTTTAAAAGAGCCCAACCATGAGAGGAATGCCTTTGGCAAAGTGTCTGAAACCATTGTATAGCAGTATATTTAAGTGAGGCAGTATTTTATATCACAACACTGTAAATGCCAGAGTGATTGTAGTGTAAATTAGCATTATTGCATGACAATGATTTGAGATGTTTGTTAATTATAAGCAATGTTAGGAAATAAGTTTACACGGCCTCACTGAAACTGACAATAGGAGCGGGTAACAGTGAGCGAGGGGGTGAGTTATTTATCAATTAGAAGAGACAAACAAATGACGTCAAAGTAGCGCACTTTTCTTTAGAAATGGAGGGAATATCTTCCCTAGAGCATATGTGTTCATAATTTTGATTGGATATAAAAATAGACGCTAATGTTGGCGCGCATTATTAACAAATAGCACCTCTGTTATAATGTTTAGGCATATCGGGGCGAGGAAGTATAAATTCAGAAGCCAGAGACAAGTAACGCACAGTTTAAGAGAATCATTCACGGGTTACACGTCACGCAATTTTACAGAATCTCTCGCGTCGTAAAGGTAGTTACAAAAATGTGAAATACTCGAATTAATAATGTGCGACAAATAAGTGATTATAGTTACATTCGAAAATATAATAGTTTCAGTCAGGCGTGTACGTGAAATTAATAAATTGTGACGGCAATAAAAGTGTAAAAACAAATTCTTTTATCAGTGTTATCTTTTAGTAACAACTCCTTTCCGTTTACACACCCTGTTCAAGAGATTTGCTCAACTGAGTAATAATAGCTAGCCGGAGGACAAAGAACCCAAAATTCAAAATAGTAAAACAGTAACAGGCGCTCAGCAAATAAGATAACACGAACGATACCGCGACATAAGCTAGCAAGGCAAATACTTAAAGTTTTGCAAATCTGACCAGTTATTAGCAAAAGCTACTCTAAAAGTATTAAGAAAATCAAAAGGATTGTCTACCGCAGCATTAAAGAAAGCGGGTTCGCCAGAAGGTCGAATAGCAGACATAGTACTCTGATCAACTGCTTGTACAGGTGAAATCATTATTGGTGGCCACCGGGGTCGATGACCCAGGTCTAGAAGAAGGCGTAGAAGGGTAGTCTTCCATAGGCATGTCTGAGGGTTCTCTGAAGTTAATTAGACACAGATATGCAACTAAACAATGGCTGTAATGAAAATATGAATGGACATACACCATGTAAAAATAATATTGTATCAGAGACAAAAACACATTAGAGCAAAATGCATAAACTTTGATGCTGTAAGAGAGGTTGGGTTTGCATTTATAACAACATAGCTAAAAAAATTAATTATCATAGACAATGCCAGAAATTAGCAATAAATAAAATCTGGAAGTCAATGGTACACACAGGTGAGTATTAAACACCCAGTATGAAGTAGTATGGCCAGTAATATTCACAGAAACAGATATGACAGTGACAGAGAATTATAGTATCATATTACAGTATAATGAAAGCAAAATAGTTATATGTGAAGCCAAAATCAAATAGGCTTAATGAGGCTAAATATGACCAAAATGAATAAAATTTCAGTAGCACAATTGTACACAAGTAACAGCGTATGCTAAAATCAGTAATGTGATGCTGAAAATTAGTACAAAAGTCAGATACAGTGTACTGAACCAAATCAAGGTAGCAAGGTAAATAATAAAGAAATTTTCCTAGTATTTAGCATAAACTAACCATGCCTGTGCTAAAATCATACAAAAATGCTGACAGTATCTGAAATGTAAAACAGTAAGCACATTGACTTTAAGAAAACAAAATTCAATCAGAGCACTGGTCAAAAATGTTAGGTTATATAACACATCAGTAATGCACTACAGTGACAAATTTGTCATAAGAAAGCAAGATTCATAACCCTCAAGAAATTCACTAGCACAAGTTCTTAGCAGAGGCATAAGATATAGTAGCAAGGTGGCAGAGCACACATAAAAATGTCAATATCATGAGGCAATAGTCACATTTAAAAGATGAATGTAGTTGTATCAGGCATAGAAAGTCCAGAAATTTAACAGAAATACCTAAAACACTGCTCATATACAGATGAGCAGTGTTTCATCAAATTATAGATCGGTAACTCACTATCGTGGGCGCTTGAAACAGCTACTAAAAGGAAAGTCAATCTAAAAAAACTAGGGTGACCATGGTGATTAAAACACACAGTACCGTACATAAAAAGACTCTTAACCGCTACGAGTATGGTCCTCAAACATAAAGAAAAGAATTAAGCAGTGGAGGCTTTTTAAAAAAAATGCAATGAGATCACATATCTGACAAACAGTTTAAATACACACAGACACACACTCACACACAGCAAACAACAGGGAAAGGAAGGGGAAGCAGTGGAGAGAATGAGAAAGAAGGAGAAAGTGGTAATGCAGAGGCACCAAAAAATGACATAGGTATCACATAAAAAATCTGATGTGTTACAATCACATGACTTTCTCTACTCTTGTACAAACTATTTTTACAAACGCTTATTCTCCATCTACTTCATCTTAATCGAGATAAACATTTGCAGAGTCTATCTTATTGCTAATTTTCTTGTAGATGTAAGGGGAATATATATTTACAAGGGCAATATAGGAATACAGTAGCCTTTAAGCACATACATATCTCTTAATAGCTGGTTGCTAGGTGCAGCACATTCCCTTTCCCACAGATTAATACTCTTTGCATATCCAAGACAAAAAAAATGAATAACGAATTCCCATTTGAGAAAATAAGTATTGAAAAATTTAAGGGAATAACAAGCAATATCTCAAAAATGGTTTACTCAACAAAAAAAATGTATATGACATAAATTGTGTATTTTAACGCGATCTACATTTTTTTGTGTAGTAAAATTTTGTCTATCTCTTATGGTTTACCAGTTATGCAAAAGTCGTTCACAATGAAGAATACTTTTGGAGACATTCCCAGAAAATTCAAGATATACATTTTATGTCATAAAAATATCTTAAACACATGATAATTTAATAAAAATTGTTAGAGCCGTTTTTGAGAAAATAAAACTTTCGAAAAATCTTTAATGTAAAGGGTAATTTGGGGTGGGGGGATTTTCATGAAAACCTTCGTGTCGCATCCTTGGAAGATACTGAACCTAAATACCAAGTTTGGTGTTTATCCAACTGTTCGTTTCTGAGTTATGCTGTTCACAGACAGACACACACACGGACATGTTTCCAAGAATGCTATTTTTGGATTCAGGGGATCTCGAAACATGGATTTCCAGTGAAAACTCGGTATCTAATTTTTGGGTGGAATACAATACTTCCCCTACTTACTATAATTAGTAGAGAAAGTAAGAATGAAATCTACTAAATGTGAAAAATGTTCAGGGCCGAAATAGAGGAAAAAAATACAATTTTGCTACGCCAAAGAAAATATCGCCCTGCCATCCTTTGAAATAATTTAGAATTTCAGATGTAACGGTGAGCTACTGATCCAAAATGTGCTGCCTATACGAGATACGCCATCCCTTAAAAAGAAATCGTATCACATCACTGCGATCTTACATGAAAAGAAAACTCACTATACTAATTGAAATAGACAAATAAACCCTTCACACACTCACATATAGAAAACTTAACTCAAACTATAAATATAACCACCACGTGCACAACAAAAAAATTTAGCACTCACGCTATGACACGAAATTTTCTCTTCACAGCGATGTGATTGCAAATAATATTTCATACCCGGCGACAAACCACCAAAACTGTTATATACCGGGGTGAGGCCAAAAGGTTTTGCAGCTAAAATATTAAATTAAGTTACCCCGGCATAAACATTGGGGACGTAGCGACAGAGGCAAACGAGAGATACTGTAACGTTCCTGCAAAGCCGATTCACGGATAGTCGATGCAGGAAAGACAATTACCAAAAATAATTAAACTAAGAAAAAAAGATAATTTGCCGGGCCCATTTTAGAATGCGTTAGAAGTAAGGCATTCCCCCAGAGTAATAATTATTTAGTACTACAACTTAAAGGAATAAAAGGATTTAAAGAAGCTTTAAATAAGAACAAGAATCTGTACAGCCCCAAAGGTACTGAATATATTAACTCAGAAATATAATACAATTAAGGCACGTTACATTTAACTCTGTCCTTCTCACACATATTTGTCATTACGAAAGAGAATACAACACGCCAAATATACGATGTAAACTCGCTTCCATGAAATGTTATACGCCACTCCACACAGTATAAGAATTTTGAAATTTACTTACGCCCTAGATACACGTTATAAGAAATTTAGAATAAACCAAAAGGTGTGGAGACGGCCGCTCCCAGGCACGAAGCACACTCCAAGTCCTTCAATGTTAGTCGAGAACGAAGTGATACACTGTCCTTTTTCCTCTTCAGGCATCGCTCGGGGTGCGCTCTGGGCAGGTCAGGTGATGACGTTGAACCAACATTGGTGCCACCTGTACTGGCGGAGAGCACGCAACCTGGCGAGCGTTGTGTAGAGGACTCCAAGTGTACGGCAAGCTGTCGGCATAAGAAGCAGGGGCCAGCATTGTATCTTATGACTGTGGATACAAGAAGAGCTGCGGCCATCTCTGCGAAAGTATCCCTCCAAGAAAGAAAGAGCCATAATCGGTTCAAAACTTGCTGCACAAATCTAAAGCAAGCGTGGGATTTTCATAACAAAATACACCTTTAACACATTACCTGTGGTTTATTAAAATTCATATGGTGCCACTACATTGTACAGAAAAGGTTACAGACAAACATTGGAGGGAGATGCTCCACACGCCCACACACACACACACACACACACACACACACACATATCCACTCGCCCTGAAGACACACACAAGATTGACTCTACTAGTGACGCCACCAGACTGAGGAGATGGAGAGGGAAATGCCACGTCGGACAAAATTCAAACTCCCAATCAAAATGATTAATTCAAAAATATCATTGCTATACAGCAATAACGTGTCCGGCTCTCAATACACACACATCACTACATCACGACTTCCTGATCTCTCACAATAGCTAATTCTAAAGAATTTAACCCTTTTTCCAACAATGTGATATTTTTTCTAGACTTTTCTCTTTTCTGTGCATGAAAAGGCATGTGCTTCCTCTAAAACTCAAGCCATTATTAATACTGCATTGTCACCTCACTCTGTTAATGTGTCTGTTGACGTTTTAGAGGGTATTTCATGTTTTGGTGTTGCAACAGACGGCAGTGACTATGTTTCCGTGAAACCAGTTCCAATTGTAATTCAATACTATGCCGTTAAATCAGGGGAAATTCAAACAAAGGCGATAGAACTTAAAAGCACCCCAAATGAAAAATCTGAAACAATTGAATCTTACATATGTGATACAGTAGACGTAATGATAACAAATTTGTTGCTTTTTTCCGGGGACAATACGAATGCAAATGTTGTGGAACTAGTTGAATTGGTAAGATGTCGGGAAATAATGTTTTTGCCCAACTGAAAAACAATTTAAATGACAGATTAGTAGGAGTCGACTGACCTGCTCACTTTTTATATAACTGTATTCAACATGGTATTGATTCAGGTCTCACATTAGATGTTGATATACTATACTATTGATATTATATACTATTATAATATATGGTCGAAACTCGATTTCCTCGCTTCCATTTCTCCATTGCATTATTCCATCAAATCATTCATTGCCTTCAGAGAGTATGGAGAAATATTGCATTATTTTTCTATTTACACAATATGCACTGAAAGTCTTAAGAACGTTCGTGGTTTTGTAGATGTACAATATAGGCAACTATTGATTCATTCTAAGACTAGGTGGCTGTCACTTTTCCCTTCTGTTACAAGACTAATTGAACTGTATCCTGCACTCAGATCATATTTCATTTCCCAGGATGAAATTCCAATTTTGATTAAAGTGTTTTTGCAATATGAGTTTAGTGAAACACGATTATCGTTTGCTCATTCTCTTATGTCATTATTTCACCATAATATTTAAGCCCCAGCAAAAGAGAAAAATTCACATGTAGAAATGATATATATTCTTGAGAATGTGTTGAATGTTCTTGAAGAAAGACAAATTCAGAATTTGAAATCTTTGGAACTAAAATACATTTTGAGAAAAAAGAGGGATGAAGGTTATGGTTATAAATGTGATGTGCTAAAAGGAGAAATAGCACATGTGTATGATGCAGCAATTAAATGCCTTAATAAATGGTTGGTTCAGTATCAAGGGCTTTTAGTGTTTACAGATGGGTTTGAAGAATTTTCCAAATTGGGAAGATGTGGAACAAACAATTCTATATCTAAATGATAAGCTGAATGTTAAAATAGATTATATAAAGTGCTTTACCAGTTCTGCAATTTTCAGAAGTTTTTGATGAACCAGGATAGTGTTAATGGAGGAGACCAGTTGTCAAATGATATCTGGTGTAAATATCCCTAGAGACAAAGAATGTTCCTTGTTCCTCAGAGCTACTAAAAATTGCAGTTTTCCTTTCCTATTCCTAATCACAATACTAGTGTAGGAAGAATTTTTTCACTAGTCACCAGTCAGTGAACCAAAGATATAAAGAAATATGCTCATTGTTGAGTCTGTTAAGGAAATTATAAGGATTTTTCTTGTTTAAGGTTTTATGATTGTTTGTTGCAAAACAAGAAATTGGGTCATCAAATAAGTATCTGAGTACTTCAGAGAATAATAATATAGATAAGGATAACTAGTTTAATAACGGTGAGTTTTTTACAATTTGCATTAAAATCTGCCACAATTTATTGTAACGTTGTATCATTAAATAAATTGATATTAAATACTATCTATTATATATGTTTCACTTACAAATCATACCGTACAGTTTACTCAGTATAAATATTTTCATGATGTGAGGGTGGCTGTTGCAAAAATAATAATTTATCATAATAACATTTGAACTCGCCAGAAGATATATTGCGCTCGACGGAGGATTACCGTTGGGATCATTTAATGCTTCACTCAAATCGAAAGCCATGCCACGCCGCTGGAGTTGGGCCCACTTCTTCAATAATTATACACTATTATAATATATGGTCGAAACTCTATTTCCTCGCTTCCAATTCTCCATTGCATCATTCCATCAAATCATTCATTGCCTTCAGAGAGTATGGAGATTGCAATTCCAACACGAAATTTATTGTTTATTAAGTAGCGTAGTCGCCATGTTGCTTTCTGTTGAAGTTTATATCAGGCTCTTTGGAAGTGCATGACTTAAATAGCTACGGTATTGTGGAAACTAGAATTAAAAATAAAATTAAACATTAGCCAGAAGACAAATATTACTAAAGCAGCAGTGCGAGAAATAACGGAGAATGCAACCGGTGTTCTGACAGGTATGATATAACGTTACCTTTAATTTAATGCTCTTGTAAATTAGGTGCCTCTTTTCCAGTTCTTGCAGAAACATAGAGCCATAAAAAGTTTGTGAGTGATATAAATATAATATTTAATCTATGTTTTCGTCTATTTAATAGGTTCCCACATTAACAGAAGTTTTGAAAGAAGAAAAGTGAATTTAGGTTATGAATAACTTCACTTTAATGAGATGGCTGTAATGACAGCGACCATTACATTAAAGAGTGCAAATCTCGGTAATATAAGAGAAGCGTGCGTCTGAAAAGGCATTAAACACATAATATTAATCATTAAATATATAAATATAAATCATATATAACTCGAGGTAATTCTATGCAATGGCACTACTTGCTATGGCAGTATAGCGAAACTCTTCCTGTGAAAATCCTTATATCGCGTATAAAAATCAGTAGATTCGGCGTAATACGTTATGAAATTGTTTAATTGTGGTGTATAGTTGGGGAGGAAAGTATAATATGGGAGCTTTGGAATTGAGGGCAATGAGAATGCTGACAAACTTGCAAAGCAAGGAAGAACACAGCAGAAACTCAAACCAGAGTAGCTATAGGCACCCTAAGTGTTCCATTACAGTGGATATAACAAACTGGTGTAATAGAAAACACACTCTTTGGCCTGGAAGAGAATTCCAGGAATTTGGCATGTAAGTGAAGCGCACATGTGCTCCTTAGCAATGTTTAAGGTTCACTACTTATTTAAGTTTTAGTTTCTCATTCATAGGAGCTTGTGTTTAGTTTAATTTTTTTATTTATTTAAACTTCGGTTTCTCATTTTGAGCAGCAATATGGTAGCCTTAGCTTATATACATATAAACTTTGGATTCTGATTCCCAGGAGTGATAGGTTAGGTTTAGTTTTATATATATAAACTTTGGTTTCTCATTTTGAGCAGCAATATGGTAGCCTTAGCTTATATACATATAAACTTTGGATTCTGATTCCCAGGAGTGATAGGTTAGGTTTAGTTTTATATATATAAACTTTGGTTTCTCATTTTGAGCAGCAATATGGTAGCCTTAGCTTATATATATATATATATATATATATAAACTTTGGATTCTGATTCCCAGGAGTGATAGGTTAGGTTTAGTTTTATATATATAATTTGGCTTCTGATTCCCGGGAGCAGTAAGTTAGGTTAAGTCCTGTCTGGTTTCAACATTTTCACAAGAAATTGTCCTTCGGAGTATAACATGTTGTACTAATAGCTCCACTAATTCTTCTTCTTTTTCCCAAAATCTGTGAGTAAACCCCAACATTTGGTGCTGACAGCCTTCCAATGCATTTTCTTAGTCTAAATCTCAGCTTAACATTATTCACCCTTATGCTACAGTTTCAGTGTTTTCTACCCTCATTTTGCTACGTTGGTTGCATTACTTTGCCAAATTTCGTTTCAATAATTTGGCAGAACTGCATCAAAATGTCATCAGGCAACTTTTCAGGGCAGATGGGAGGACCCTTTCCATTAGTCGAGACATCCCCTGCTACAAATTGATTCCATAAGTATTATGTGTATTAGAGCCTTATTGATGTATACAGAATTTTATCCCATATTTTAATACATTTATGATAAAATTGGCATTTTTGTTCCATAAAAAGAAGTTTCACAATAATCAATCACACGCATCCCACCCAGTGCATTATGGGAACATTGCATGTGCCATTTTTCTGCTACCAACATTGGCAATCACAACATAGTGGAAGGTGCTGGCAGAATATCTTAGTAGGTACTGAAAATTTATCATGACATGACTCAAATGGTAATGAAAATGGGAGGTTTCTTAAAGCTATGTAAGTACTGTTTTGGAAATGCACCAGTTGACGATAACCAAATGAATTTCCCCACATAGCACTAATACCACAAGATATTCTTTGGACTAATTGCCTAGATGTGCGTTTTAAATTTGTAAATTGACTTGTCATTTGTACCTCCCATTTCTAGTGTCAACAATGATCGCTGTGCTTAACTAAGTGCTTTAACCTCAAAATGGGTAAAAGACGGGCTCAGGCTTTCAGGGCAGAGTGACTCACAGTGACACCACCAGGGACTGAAATTTGTATGTTTAACCCTGGATTGAGTTTAAATTAGTACGGGTTTGTGAGAGATTCACTGTTACTGTATTTACAAACAATGTTGTGGTTCAGTATATTATACATGAAGAGTTCCATCCCCATACACAACAATGCTTCTGGTTTTAACGGCAATAATTGAAATTTCAGGGGAACTAGATCCATTAATATTAATTCTCTTCGCCTTTTAGGCTATAAAGTGTTATAAGCTTATGAACTCAAATTTCAAGGAAGGAATTATGTACTTTAGTAGCAACAACTCAGCCTACAGCCTAACAGTGAGTGGTATTGACAAAAGCAAGCCATGACTTAAAACGTGCAATTTCTGAGCCATGTCTCACTTCCATATTAATAGAATGCAAATACTCAAGCTTAGGGTGACCTCGACTTTTCAACAACTTAACCCCTCCTTCTAGCGAGTTATGACTCTAGCCATGGTATTAATAAAACGGAATTGTGACTTCACTTTAAGAGCTTTGGCTTACGATTTCTTAAGGCACCTCAGTAGCTGTCTTAAACTTGAAGGTGATGGTTTAATTCATGTCAATCTGAGAAAAGAAAAATACTATAAAATGCGCGGGGATTCTGAAGACTATAATTATAAACAACTTTATAGGTTTGAGAAAGAAAACGTGAGGTGACTCGCCCGGCATTTCCTTCTGGAAACTGTGGAGACAAAAGGAAAAGGCCCTTATGTACTAGAGATGGAAAAATGAGAATATTTCTACACTGCATTGGGAATCCTGGATTCCAGTCTGGCGTGGCAGAGGACAGTGACGTTTCACAAGGTACAGTTTCAAATATATTTTGCGAAGTTTCTTCTCGCATTAAACAAAAATCGAGAAACTGGATCAAATTCCCAGGAACCACTGCAGTACTACAAGCTGCTAAATTTGAGTGCCAGCAGCATTATACATTTCCGGATGCTATTGGCGCAGTAGACTGTATCCATGCACAGATTAAGAAAGCTCATGTGCATGGTGACAAATTTATTAATATAAAAGGGGTTGCCAGTATAAAGATCCAGGCCACGTGCAATGCAAAGGAAAACTTTACTATACCTTTTTCATTATAAGCTGAAAGGAGAAGTAAACAAAACTTAAATGTATCACTCCGTCGAGCACATGGCAGCACCATGTGGAGGATGACGGGAACTAAGACCCGTGAGAGAAAATTACTTCAGACAGAATGCGAATACTGTATATTGCGCAGGTTGGGGATCATTAGCTTTTAAACATTGTATGTCTTGTTCCTATATTTTGCCTTCTAACACATAATACTAAGAGTAGACAAATAAAAGTTGTACCTGAACAGTTCGGCATCTGTGAATAAAGGTACTGGATTAAACTGTTCCTAAGTTCAGGCTTTATAAATCATTCATTTAATGGCTAATATCAGTATACCACTTTTGCTTTAACGTTTTAAAGTCAACAAGCTAAATAACGATTAGCACTATAGGTTAAAACACAACAGAAAACAAACGCAACCCAAGCTATCCAAGCAACAATTCTGCATCACTAACAAAGAAGTTCAATTATTGCTAAACAATGGCCAAATATATTCATTGTCGATTAAAGGTGGATACTTTTCACAGAATTTTTTAAAAGCATTTAACACAATTGTCTTCTTTCCATTTCCCGCATTTATGTTTTCCACAGTGGCAGAAGATTCTCAGCCAGAAACCAGAAACAAATTGCAGCCCCTGCGCATAGCCTCTGAAACCCTCTGCTATAACAGTTCATTTAGTTACAGGTGAATCTGAACAAACACATTTAGTTTCTTAAATTGAACTGTTAAAATAATCAGTGTTTTAAATTTCTCTGCACGAGAATAATCATAAAATGTTACGATGTGAGCCGAACTGTTTTTTGTGGAGGAAGAGACGACATGCTAAGTGGGAAAGGTTATAGTTTCCCCACCAGTCAATGAGGTGCTGTGTTGTTACGTGGTTTTGTTTACTTCTCCTTTCAGCTTATAGTGAAAAAGGTTTAGCATAAGTACAAAATGGCTCGCATCTGTGCACGATGCTCGCATATGGAGAAATTCTTTTACCTGTAGGGTAATGACTGGGAATACTGCTTGGAGATGTTGGCTATAGTATTGCATGACTCCATATCAGAAAAAAGATCATACAAAAGGTGCATTAGCAGTGAGCAGGTTATTATAGAACGAAACTTTGGCCAACTAAAGCAGCTCCTTCAAAATAAGATAAGATGTGCTACAGAGAAGATATTGATTGAAAATTAACATGTACTTTGTTCCCTATTATGGTTGTGAAATGTTTTTGAATTATTTTACGTTATTGCAACCTCTCAAAAACAGCAAAGAGTTTTGTAACCTTAAATTATCTCATAAAATAGGGCTTTATTGGTAGCATTAATAAACTGGAGCATAAACAAAAGTCGTTCTTACTATTCTTAACAAAAGTATAGATGGATTTTATTCCCCTTGAATAAAATCTAAAAACTTGTTTTCCCAGTTTTTCAGGGCTGTGGGCTTGTTGCCTGACCTCGCAGATCAGTCTTCTTCATTTTTAGGTGACTTCACATTTCTTATTTTGTTCACCACTGGTCTTCTGTTAGGCGAACTGAATCGAATGTGTACTGCCGCTTGACAATAATGTATTTGCAATCAGGAAGACGGGAAACACGAGTCAGAGACTCGCAATTACAGAGCCAAGGCTCAGCATGGAGGGGAAGTTTTGTATTAACACCAAATCTATGACTCCCAAGTTGCTGCTACCAATGAATCAGTTTTTCTACAAGCCATGGCTCACTTTTTTTATTACCTGGCATTATGCTACATTCACATTGAGTTCACATACACACTAACCTAAACGTCTTCTTGCATTAATTGCTGAAATGAGAAAACTCTGTGGCTTACTATGACTTGCTATGGTTTTAATGTCCTATGCTTACCTGAGTAGCAAAGAAATAAACTATCCTCAAAACTGGGCATGTCATGAAAACCATTTGTACAGCAGGGAAAATAATTCAAATGTTTAGGATTATAGAGATTTACACTAAGTCATTACATTGATAAAAGTGTAAATAAATACTACATAGAAGATATCAAAGCATAGTTATAATGTGTTTCACGGATTAAAAGCATGCTGCCTTCTATTTGTTTTGAGGAAACAGCACATTATTTCCATTTGAAGGGGCTAATTGGTGAACATTTTAGGAATAAGTATTGGAAAGAAAGCATAATTATAAGGCGAAGGCGTGTCTGAAAATTTAAATGAATTACAATTACTCAGCCAAGTTTTAAGTGTATGCTGTCCAAGTTTAGCTGAGGCAAATAATTTTTATAATTCCTGACACACACTTTAAACATAAGCGTTACCTGTGCGATGCATTGTAAGACAGATAGAAACATTTAAATATACATTACCAGTGAATCTTGTGTTCATCTTTTGGAAAATTAATGTAATATGAACTATAGAGATTTGTTAGTAAAATAAATTAGGCAGATGTTAGAACTTATTGTTAGCCTTAGAAACAGCAGAATTTCAGCCACTAGTTCTGGTTGTTGCTACTTAGGTCATGTGTAATTATTAGTAACCTCAGTTCACATAGCCATACTAAACCTAAGGCTACTTGGATTAAATCTAGAAAACACAGGACCCTTAGTTTCACTATTGCCTATGCTCATCTCGTACATGTACGAGATTAGCATACCAGATGTACATGTACCAGGTAACAACAGAGCTTTTCCAGCAAACAAAATTGGGCTTAAATGAACCTGCCAGTAACAGTGCATTTCATTTGTTTTTTTTTTTTTTTTTTTAAGTTTCCCCTTCATCATGATTACCAAAAATCATGTAAATAAAATAATTCAGATGAATCTGTGATTTGTAGTGAGATTCAGAAGAAGTGTGATATAAATAATATTCTAGCACCTTTCAATTATAATGTTGTGGTGCTTTTTAATGTGCTCATTGATTGTAACATCCTTATAATATAGCTCCATGTTGTTAAGTCACTTGCTGCAGTTTTTAAATAAGCTGTTTTATAATTTAAGATGATTTGTGATTAACACTAGAAGAACCGGCAGAAATGGTCTACTAGAAGGTTGTGATTATATTTCCTTGTTTTAAAACACTAATCAAATATGGATATTATCAAATTTATTCCATGATTTATACACTCTAGTAACATACAGGCGCACATTTACTTTGAATCATAACATATATCTTAAATATTTATAACTTATAATTAATTCCCAGATCTTTGAGGAGTAATTGTGGTGTGTATCTTTTATTATGTTCCTCAAAGACTTTTAACATAAAACTTTGAATAAAAACAAAATATTGGCCATGAAACACTTTTAAGTCTGATTTTACTCATTCGAAGCCACCTGCTGCATTATAACTCTTAACACATGTGGTATTCAGCGTTGCCTAAACAAGGTCCACAAACACACTTGTTGCACTTTGCACATAAATGTTTGGTCCTATTCTTCCCTCTGCATCCTATAACTTGACAAGTCTTGGAAATGGTGCTATCTTGCAGTACTATATTAGAAAGTGAAGCTTTTACCCTTGTGGGCTTACATGTTGAAGCCATTTCTTCTGCCTTATTGCATATGAAGTGTCACTTAATTTATCACCTGCTACTTCCTTATAGAGTACCCATGCATTAATGGCTACCAAGTTCAACACATTGAAAAAAGAATGCATGGGCAATTTATGAAATCAATACTTCACAGTGCAAAGTTGAGTTATTTGGTCGATGATATCAACACCATATGTGTAGTATGCCATAGATTCTGGTAGTTTTTTTTAGGGTGGTGACACTGCCATGCATTGAACTCAAAAGAAGCACATTTTTATTCATTTTCACCTGATAGCATGTTAGAGTCATGTCACCTGACTTACAAAGTTTAGTAGTATGCAACGGCATTACAGCAGACTTTGCTGTTGAGGAATTTTCCTTCTAGATTTCTTCACTGTGCCCACGATGCTTGTACACTTATGTTTCAAACTTTCTGCAAGATATTTACTTGTGACAAAATTGTCGCATGTAATATTTCTTCCTGTGGAAACTAAAGGCTGACACATTACAACATGTTGTGCAAGGGGACGCTGCTCATCTTTGCCAAGATAAGAAAATCGATTCACTAAATACCTATAATTTGTATCCATCGCAAGCCAAAATTTGATTCCAATTTTATCTGGTTTATTGCTCATATATTGAATGAATGAGCATCTAGCTTTGCACGGAAATAGTTGCTCATTCACAGTGATACTTTCATATGGAATGTAACATTGCAAGCAACTGGCAATGAAAGGATTCCACATGGGCTAGCTGGTGCAAAGAGATATGTCCTTAGTCTCTGAGAATGTGTGTTCTTTTGATCAAATTGCATAAACTGCAAAATTTCAGGGAAGTTGTTTCTGCTCATTGTATTTTGGAAAAATGTCGGTTCCCATGTATATGACCATAACAACTTCAATGGAAAGTTGTTTGCTCCATGTATGCCTCACAACTACAGGACTGATATAGCAGCTTCTGTTGCCTCAAGATCAATGGTCCAATTATTATTGTACAGTTCCTGACATGCTGTAATCCCTGTAAATTTCTTTATATTTTGAAGCATGCTGCCATCAAATTGTAACCTCCATGCACTAGAATATGTACCCTTTCTGACAGACCTTATCGCATAGCCAGTAGGTCCTCGTGTTACCTTCAAGATGTTTTGTTGTGGTGCCCTTCCAGGAACAGCTTGTGTTGGTACAATGGCACATGTTCCATCATTGGCTGTTTCAGTACTTCCAATGAAAGAAACTTCTCTCACTTGAGGTTTTCCTGCCCTTAGGCGCAGATAAGGACATGTTGTTGCTTGACGTATCTGAAATATAGTACAGTAATTTAGTTACAGTATAAATATTGAACATCATACTATAGACAGTGAAGTTGACTTACAAAATCTCTATAGTATTTTCCAAAGTTTGAGTTGAAGTACAACAGCAGTAATAATAATAGCATATATATAAAACATACCTGCTATATCTGAATTAGCATTAGTTAGCCTTTCCTTGGCCTGTTCCTGTCTTTCACTAGGTTCAACACCACTATCTGAAGAATCACTGTCTTCGTTGATGGTTGGGGTATATTCCTCGTCAGCAATAGCATTTGTAAAATTATCCTCTTCTAATTCATCGATTTTGCAAACATTACAAAGATCTTCACCTTTGGATTCATTGTCGGACTTCAACATCAAATATTTCAGGATTTCTTTATGTGACAAACCACGCCGCAGAAATGCATTGTAAAGCAACTGAAGTATGGCTAACAAAGTCACTTGAGTGAAGCTTCCTTATTGACAAACCTCTCATAAATCAATCAGGAGGACAAACTCAACAATAGCTGTGGACACTTTCGAAGGCTACAGCAATTCTTTGTAGAGATGCACCTTGTGAGTGTTTGTTAAAAGTCGCAGTGGGAGCCGTAGAATGCACCATCTACCAGAAATAAGTCTGCTAAAGCAGAGCACCCATCAAAATGACAGGTGTGGTCCTTCTAGTGTTACGCGATGAGATCTGTTATTTCTTTTCCGGGTTTGTGACGGAAGGCTACTTGGAATAAATTAGTTCATTTTTAAATTTTGCTGTTTTATCAAATTCCAATTATATCTTATAGTTATAACAGTAAAATTATTATTAATATTTGAATAAAAAACTCACCACTTATTCAACAATTCTGAAGATAATGTCATTCCCTTAATTTGAAGGGGTTGAGGACGTACATTTGGGAGCATAGCAGGATTAAGGATTGGTGAGCCTCTCCAAGCACCAAGACACGGTTAACGAAAATGATAATATGGATTTAATATAGGGAGCAAATAAAGACAACGTAAGTGAGCAAGCAAGCCATTCTGAAAATATGTATCTAAGAGACTTCATTGTTTAGTTATACATTACCTGGAAACAGTTGTAACATTGGATGCCATTCCCAAAGTGGGCGTTGATCTGGGCAGTGCCTCCGGCCATACTTGGGGTTGTTCTTATCAAGACTGCCCTACACATTAGTTTATGGAGGGTTTTTTATATTATTGCTACACGTCTCTGCACAGGACATGGCCATATATGGGGAGATAACTTATACTCTATGAGTTGGCATCAACAACCCACATAATACCACAAGGATATGACTGGCACTGAATGACCAGCTCATGCATCCTGTGGAGTCATACCTTTAGAAGAATGAGTTTTAACTCAACTCAAACATTTGGACTCCATGCGTTAGATCATATAATCAATTTTATATGTCTGGAATACTGATGTGTTAGGTGATAATCACTATGAATGAATTCCCTCCTCAAAACTGCCTTATATATGACTACCATCTTGGCAGTCCATCAATAAGTACTCTGGGTTGTTGTTTTTCTACGGTTATTGACAAAAGGTATAAATTTTCCTTATTGACGGTTTTTATTATGGTTGGACATGTAAGACTTGAATTGCTGTTATTGTGATATTTTACTCATTATTCCCGACATATGCAAATAAAGTACATAAATATATTCAATAACAAGTAAGAAAACCTGATAATCATATTAATTATGTAACATAAGTGAACAACAAATATATCCAAGCAGTACATCAGGGAAGTTTCTCATTCTGTTTTATTATAACTGCCTCAATGTCATACATGTAATTTTGATAATTTTGCTGAATCCATTGCCTGACATTTTTATTTGAAACGAAACATTTACTCTGTTCAGAGTTGGATGACTATACTTATTTTCAGGCTTAAAGCTGACCTCACAGGAAGTAGGTTTGTGTGCCTTTGATACAAAGAAAACATTTCCAGATGCATGTGTAGTGGTAAATGTATTAGTGCGGTGGAAGAGATGTGTAAATAAATTATATTAAGGACATTAATAGTAATATAAGATAGGCATGTAGTGCCTTAAATGTTATACTGTTGATGTGTTCTCATGTTTAGATGACATTGCTTAGGAATAGATGGGCTATGCTTAAACTAAAAGGAGCAATAAGGTTAGGTAAAGTAATGCTCACTGTGATAAATATTTGAAAGAATGTTCTAGGAAACTGACTGGAGGCAGGATGGTGACAATTAGGTAGTACCTATGGCAAGTAAGTTGCATGCTTTTCAGAACTGATATAGGAGTTCAAACGAAGTAAATAATAATAATAAGCACGGGACTGAAATAACAGTACCTGGCGCAAGTCACAAGGGATATTTAAAGATATAATCACCAAAATGTTCAGAGTATTTGGAATAAGGTACTAATCTTTGAAATCATGTTACAGGAAAGGGATCTAGGTATATTATGCTTCACCAAACTTGGTTAACTGAAAGCAAATTAAAGCAGTATACTTTTTTAATTATGAATTAGCAACTACTAAAAACATGAAGGATCCTGTATATTCATTAGAAAAGATGTAAAGTTTAAAGAATGTTGTAAATATATTCAAATACCTTTACAGAATACGAGATGGTATGTGGGTTAATAAGTTGCAGGCAATACATATACTAAGAATATCATAATATTAGGAGATTGGAATGTAGATTTTCTATCAGGGAAGTTAAATAGTCAAATACAGCATCTTATTTTAATCCAGCCCCTTGTACCATTAATTAAAGAACCTATTACAGTAACATCAACTTTCAAAACATTTCTGGATCAAATAATGATAAGGCAAGGATCTCAAATTGTAAAACATACAAGGGTGTAAGTTTCAGGGTTTTCAGATCATTATGGACAAGAATTAATATTAATTGTAGGGGGCTAAAGAAAGGAATAAAGTAAAAATTAATTAAAAGCAAATATAAAGCAGGACGCAGATTCAATACAAAAAGAATTGAATTTAAATGGCAGTTATCTAAGGAAAAGTGGGAAACTCTGTATAGGATTGGGGAGGTTAATTCTCCTTTTGAGCTATTTATAAAAACAATGAGATATTACTTGGAATTAGCCATTTCAAAAGTACGAAAAAAAAATGCTATGATAAGGAGAGATCATGGGTAACAACAGGTATTTAAAAGTCCTCTGCAAGACTGAAGTTCTTAAGGCAAATGTTCAGTTCATCATCAACAGAGAGCTTCAAATTATATTACAAAAATGTATATAAGCAAGTTATAAGAGCTGCTAAAAAGTATCATAATGATAGTATAATTAATCCAGCTGATAACAGATCCAAAGCAACGTGTTCGGTAGTAAAAAACGAGTTGGGGTCTAGAAAACAAAATCAAAATAATATATTAAAAGGAAGGATTTGATTACAAATGCAAAGGAAATTGCTCACTCATTTAATGACTATTTTGTTAATTGTGGCAATAAGCTAGTTACTTGAAGACAAAATTTAGAGGAGGATGGATCGAAAAGTATGTTGACACATACAATATTTTTATATCCAGTAGACTAGGAAGAACTGTAAAAATAATATCAAATCGTCATGTGGAGTTGATGAATTCCTGATGTAATTTGGAAATGATGCTGGATGCTTGTATAAATCCTGTAATATACTTAATCAACATTTCACTAGCATCTGGGTTTTTTCCCAGTATCTTAAAGACTGCAAAAATAATTCCTATTCACAAGAAAGGGTACAAACGAAAAATGGGAAGTTATAGACCTGTATCAATATTACATTCCTTGTCAAAAAATGCTAGAAAGAGTAATGTGTAATAGATAACTGACATTTCTTAAGAAATTTGAGGTATTGAATGTTGCTGCAACATCACTATACACAGCTATGTATAGTTTTGTAGAAAAAAATATATAAACCACTGGATGCCAAGGAATTTAATATTGGAGTATTCTTGCATCTATTTTAGGCATTTGACCCAGTGGAGCACAATATTATTTTTTAACAAATAGAGAATTACGGAATTAGAGGGATAGCAAATGGCTGAAATCATACTTTAGTAATCATAAGCAATTTATGGAGATAGCAAGTACAAATGAGTAATGTCTGCAAATGCAATATTTAATTTGTAATATGCAGCCTGTTAGCATAGGAGTCCCTCAAGGTTCAATCCTAGGACCAATTCTGTTCCTTTTATATATAAATGATTTACCCAATAAAATATCAGCAGGGCATGCCACCTTATTTGCAGATACAAACATAACAGTTTGTAGTGGCAGTTCACATAAGGTGGAGCAAAAACTAGCAAAGGTTAAGGAAAATATTACAAGATGGTTCTCACAAAATTGTTTGGTAATAAATAAAGAAAAGACACATGCAATATCATTTAAGCACTTAAAAAATAAAAATCAAATTGAACCTCATTTGGTAATAGAAGATAAGCTACATAGAACAGGTTAAATTGTTACGGATATGACTAGATTCAAATTTGAGATGGGATGTGCAGGTAGAGAAATCAGGAGTAAGTTTGAGCCAGGTATGTTTTGCAATGAATGTTTTAAGGGAAAGGGTTAGCCTTGAAGTTCTGATAATCTTGTACTTCACATATTTTCATAATATGATGAACTATGGTATTAATATTTTGGGGGAGTAAAAGAGGTATTATCTTCAAAATTAAAAAAAAAAAGTTATTATAAATGTGTTGTTTAAAGGCAAAAGAGCATCCTGGAAATCACTATTCCATTTATTAAATATACTATTCTTTCCAAGTGTGTAGATATATAATAGAAATGTTATTATTTTAATTTTTTTTTTTTTTTTTGATTTTGAGAAAAACCAGGATAAACACAAATATTGCACAAGAAAGAGACAGCATCTAAGTAACTGTCACTATATGAAGAAAGTGGTATGTGTAATGGTATTAAAGTATACAATAAATTACCTCCTGATGTCAAGGAAATCTTTCTTTTGAAAAATTCCCCCAAAAAAGTGCAGGCATTATTAATAAAAAATTGTTTTTATACATTAAAGGTATACCTAGAGAGCATGTAACAGTGGTTAAATCTGTCTGTGTGTTGTGTTTGTAATATGCTATGCTGTGTAAGTGGCATGTCCTATATCATTATGTGATCAAACAGGATGAATAAAAATCTAATGTAATTGTTCTTTATGACTACACTTGCTTAGAGACTAAGTTGGAAAACTGAATTGTACTTGAAAAATTCAGTTGCACAGCCAGGGATCAAACCATGAAGCTTTGCTACTCTGAGTCAGTGTTTTTGCTACATGATATGCCAGGGCAAGCTGCCCATACGAGCATTAAACTCTCTCATTTGGTTTAAGTAACACAGTAAACCTTAGTCCTTTTTTTTTTAATTCCATATTATAGTCATCTTCAGCAATACAGTTATGCTATTTATAGCTGTTTTAGGTTGTAGCAATATTTGTTTTAACAAAACTGCAATGTTTTCTCCTTTTTTTTTAATAATAAGCAAAATCCTTGCAACTGCAGTCAAATGTAACCCTCGAGCATGCCATCACACCTGTTATTTTACATGGGCCCTCCCTGTCCATTCAACAGGCACTATTAATGTAGTCGCTGGGACTCAAACTCATGGTGTTTGGCTTTGAATGGTGGCCAGTCCATTTTTGTATCTCTAACAATAGCAGCTATTGAAATCACTTCGATTGTGGTGCCAGTGAAAGGGATATAAAATCCAGTTTAGGAATTAGAAGAAGAGCGGCACATATAGCAAAATAAATCTGGAAATAAAGAGTTAAAGTTGATATAAAATATAGATATCATACCTCGAAGGTGACTTGTAATGTTGTAGGTGTTTTATAGTTGATGACTTCATTAGGGTTAATTTCTCATTTCCTTCACACCAGTTGTGGAAGAATAATTATCACAACACAAATTAGGACTAATAGTCATGAACATCGCAAGTTGTCTTTGATGTATATCTAATAATATTTGAGGTTGCCTTGAAGGTTAACCATCAGATGAGAAGGTTTAATGCTCATACAGGTGTCTCAACATGGTATCTGGAGTGGTAATACCATTGCCATGAAGAGGTGAAGATGTGAGTCCTGGGCATGGCATTGAATTTTTCAAGTCTTATTAAACCTTCCAAGAAGTAAGTGTATTTGTGGCTGATAAATTCAAAGAAGCTGAGGTTAAAATTATAGATATTTTATGGTATACATAATATGTTTCTTTCTCCACAGACTTGTTAATGAAATTAAGGACATCAACGGTAGTGAAATAGTTACCAAAATGGAAATCAAAGAAGAGGATCCTCTCTCAGACACCTTAGCCTTGCAGAATGGGAGGGAGTTCTTTCTCAAGGATGTTACAATGAAGACAAACACTAATGCTGTGCTCCTGGATAATGATTGTGACTTGGCAATCAAAACAGAAATCAAATCAGAGACTGCTAGTCCCAGTTTTTTTTCACAGAAACAGAGAGAATGTTTTACCAAACATCTCGTAAAGCAGATTAAGTCTGAAACTGTTACATGCAGCAAAAACTGCAAGATAGATATAAAAACAGAAATTGAGGAATGGACTCTGGTTTCAGACTATGGTTTACAGAACGAAAGAGAATTTCATCTAGAGGATACTGTAATGAAGGATGACAAGTACAACGCTAATCATGAAATGGATAACAAAATAGAAATTAAAGAGGAACCTTGGTGGCTGGAAACAGAAACTTCATCTGTTTGTGATGACATTAAGGTAAGTTTTGTAGAAATCTGCAGCAGTAAGAATTTTTGTTTGTGTTAACATGATAAAATATCTGAATTATGTGATACTAAATTAATAGGGACAAGAGATAGTTTGTGAATGTGTGCAGTGTTTATCAGATAGTACATTTAATGCATTGAAAGTAATGGGTGATAGTTTTTGAAAATTGTAAGATACTTGAGGGAAGTTTGGTTAAACCATACTAAAATATTTTGCGATATTGCAGCATCTGATGATCAACTACACTTGAAATAAACAACTAAATGAATAAGAAGTGATTTCAAAAGGAAGTTCAGTTATTCAAAGACATAGACATCTCAGTTATAAAGCTTGAACCCAGTGGCTATTAAAATCCCACACTGCTTCCCGAATATGCAATAAACAGATCTGGGTATTTAAATTGACCCACATTTAAATTTCTGCATTGCAAAACTAGTCTTTATTTTGTGTTTAGTTTTTATAATATATTAAGGAAAAAACCGAATGAGAGGATATGAAATGCAATATTCAACAAATAAAACTATTTATTTACAAAATGCAAAACAAAATGTGTGAGATTCCCATTTATGGAGTTAAAAGAGCTCTTACTTTTGCTTCTGTAATGCTACCAGGATTCAACACTTGCTTCGTATTGCAAGCAAGTCAGTCAGTTCTCATTTCCAAGCTTTAATACATATAACATAATAAATTCTCTAAGGGGAGAGAAGTGTTTGATAGACAAACGCATGCATGCATATTGTTCTATCTGTACCAATAGAGTAGGTTTATATATGAGGAACATCGCACACCATCAGGAGAGGAAAAACTGATATTCTCCAAAATTTACTAGCACTTTCTACAGTTCTTCACACCTAACTCTAGTGGAAATGCTACTTTCTGAACACTGTTATCACCAAAATAACTTTTTGTTTAATACCACATTTATAATTAAAACTGTTTTGCACTTAATGCCTTTTGAACCATTTATACTGAAAATACTATCTGGACATTGTGAGAAAACACAAAAAATTATGTTTTTGTATTTTTAGTAAACAATTTTAAATCTACTTTCAAAAGCAGTTTTATGATTTACTTTGTGCATTTATTGGAAGGTGAGTTTTCAGATTTCTTTTGTGTTTTCTGCAAACATTTTTGTGTCAATATATATTTCAACAAACACATTTGTATTTCTGTATTTAAACATTGCCCATTGCTTACATCAAAAAGTCTGGTATTCACTGCAGATGCTTCATCCACAACCTTCACATAAATTTGCAGCTCAACCTCATGTCTTCATTAACTCCTGAACGTCTTCTTCTCTCAGCTATACTTTGGAGTGTTAAACACTTGATCTGTGATTTACACTCAAATGTAACTTCCTGTATCAGTGGAGATGCGAATGGTCCTCAAACTATGGCCTGCGAGCCAAATCCAGCCCAGCAGAACCATCAATTGGCCCGCGACACCTAATAGCTTATTGTTGCTGTGATAAGTTGGATAAAAAAGCACAGAATGATAATAACTCAGTTGTGCTCTAGACGTTCTCGGGCTTCAAGCCAGTTGAAGTGATAAAGAGACATCGACATTTTGGGAGCGTACATCTCACCCATCTTCAGGATGCTGAATGAAGATGGGAGAGATGTACGCTCCCGAAACGTCGATGTCTCCACATCACTTCACCTGGCTTGAAGCCCGAGAACGTCTAGAGCATATTCGTCACCAGGAAAGCTTCAACTCAGTTGTATATACTTTCAAGGTAAATCTTAATGACCAGTATAATATGCAGAAAATTTAACTTAAGCATAATAATTAACAAATAATTGAAATGAATCCCACTAGTGAACAACGTATGGTTTCACTCTCCGTAGCTATATTGGAGTAAAGAGTATCGTCTATGTATGTATACTAATGTTTCTAATGTATATCCTAAATCACATATGATTTTTATCCTGAAAATCCCTTGGGAACACAGAAGCTAAATTAACACGACTGAAACTGTGGGGTGACCACTTGTAAAAAATACTAATGAGGTTGATGTATTTGTGATTTTCCA
Organism: Deroplatys truncata; assembly: GCA_030765065.1. Classification (NCBI taxonomy): domain Eukaryota; kingdom Metazoa; phylum Arthropoda; class Insecta; order Mantodea; family Mantidae; genus Deroplatys; species Deroplatys truncata. The sequence continues at coordinate 224,718,515 of CM060983.1, read as the reverse complement.
CAGACAATAGTTTGTAGTTGTGGAACAATTCTACTTGTGCCAATTATTAAAAGCGATTTAAGATGCTCATTGGTTAACTTAGATCTGATAACATTCTTTATGTACTTCATTTTGAAGATTGTTTCTGACACAAGTAAGTAGTACCAAAAATTAAATTGTACCAGTTAAAGACTAATTTCCATTTGAAGTTCTGGAGCTAGGGTTGCAATGTCAGTATCAAAAGGATCAAATCCTTTTACCTATTTCCGCTTTTGACCACCAGATATTGCCAACTGTCACGGTTGTAACAATACACAACAGTAATTGAACTAGCAAATTTAGCGAGCGTAAGCCTGCTCAGGCCATGTACTCGGTGACTACTGTAGAAATTGTAGATAATGCCAAGAAAATTAAAATGGTTTTGGCCCTTGAACTATAGGAGTAATTAGAATGGCCCTAAGTGTGGATAGTTCAGAGGAGGCCAAAAATTCATAATGTTTGGATCTTACAACTTTATTAAAGGATAATGCAAGAAAAAGAGAACTTGATACATTTTGCTATTTTTTAAAAATCCGCATGAAAGACAAGACAACAAAGAACATCATCTCACAAGTCATTCCACTAAATTTTTTTATATGAGAATAATAGGACAAATATGTTTTAATGACATCAGAAAGGTATATATAACAGTTTTGGTTTTTTGATTCTTTCTGGAACAATTAGTGTTACCTACAATTATTTTCTATTGTAAGCTATAATACTTTAGGAAATCTATATTAGTGTTTCCTAAATACAGTTACCTATCTAAGATCCTCTTCTAAGGAGATTCATTTTCACTCGTTTAGCATGATGTAATTAATATTGTTAAGAAGACCCAAGGAACCCATATCTGATATTCTTTGGCAGCAACACATGCATTTCTGGTTCCACAGAATGCAAATACAGCAGCCAAAGGCATGTAAGTACATAGTGTTACGTAAGCAATTTTTTACCTCTGTAAAACATGCATTTTGTCGCATTTGTCTTGGTAAACTAACGTGCTTCTGAAACAATCGCAGTTTCTTCACAGCCATTTTACCATAGTAAGGAGTGCTGTTTGAAAGAAGTGGATTCCGCAGATGGATTAAGCGTTGTCAAAATAGGGGGAATCCTTGTCAAAAGTGTTTCATTTGCGGGTGGAGTTAATTCATTTTGTTCCAATGCTCATATTTGTGTGCTTAGATGGGGTGGTACTTCTGCATGTCACAATTAGCTGTAACTGTGATATGTAAACTTGTGAGGCTCTTGTCCGGACCATCCTCTCAATCTTAATTGTGTGCTTAGATGGGGTTGTTACAATTAGCTGTAACTGTGACATGTAAACTTGTGAGGGTCTTGTCCGGACCATCCTCTCAGTCTTAATTGTGTGCTTAGATGGGGTTGTTACAATTAGCTGTAACTGTGACATGTAAACTTGTGAGGCTCTTGTCCAGACCATCCTCTCAGTCTTAATTGTGTGCTTAGATGGGGTTGTTACAATTAGCTGTAACTGTGACATGTAAACTTGTGAGGGTCTTGTCCGGACCATCCTCTCAGTCTTAATTGTGTGCTTAGATGGGGTTGTTACAATTAGCTGTAACTGTGACATGTAAACTTGTGAGGCTCTTGTCCAGACCATCCTCTCAGTCATCCTAATTGTGTGCTTAGATGGGGTTGTTACAATTAGCTGTAACTGTGATATGTAAACTTGTGAGTGTCTTGTCCGGACCATCCTCTCAGTCTTAATTGTGTGCTTAGATGGGGTTGTTACAATTAGCTGTAACTGTGACATGTAAACTTGTGAGTGTCTTGTCCGGACCATCCTCTCAGTCTTAATTGTGTGCTTAGATGGGGTTGTTACAATTAGCTGTAACTGTGACATGTAAACTTGTGAGGGTCTTGTCCGGACCATCCTCTCAGTCTTAATTGTGTGCTTAGATGGGGTTGTTACAATTAGCTGTAACTGTGACATGAAAACTTGTGAGGCTCTTGTCTGGACCATCCTCTCAGTCATAATTGTGTGCTTAGATGAGGTTGTTACAATTAGCTGTAACTGTGACATGTAAACTTGTGAGGCTCTTGTCCAGACCATCCTCTCAGTTATAATTGTGTGCTTAGATGGAGTTGTTACTTCTGCCTGTCATAATTATCTGTAAATGTGACATGTAAACTTGTGAGGGTCTTGTCTGGACCATCCTCTCAGTTCTCCTAATTGTGTGCTTAGATGAGGTTGTTACAATTAGCTGTAACTGTGACATGAAAACTTGTGAGGCTCTTGTCTGGACCATCCTCTCAGTCATAATTGTGTGCTTAGATGGGGTTGTTACAATTAGCTGTAACTGTGACATGTAAACTTGTGAGGCTCTTGTCCAGACCATCCTTTCAGTCATCCTAATTGTGTGCTTAGATGAGGTTGTTACAATTAGCTGTAACTGTGACATGAAAACTTGTGAGGCTCTTGTCCGGACAATCCTCTCAGTCCTCCTAATTGTGTGCTAAGATGGAGTTGCTACAATTAGCTGTAACTGTGACATGTAAACTTGTGAGGCTCTTGTCCAGACCATCCTCTCAATCCTAATTGTGTGCTTAGATGGAGTTGTTACTTCTGCCTGTCATAATTATCTGTAAATGTGACATGTAAACTTGTGAGGGTCTTGTCCAGACCATCCTCTCAATCCTAATTGTGTGCTTAGATGGAGTTGTTACTTCTGCCTGTCATAATTATCTGTAAATGTGACATGTAAACTTGTGAGGGTCTTGTCCAGATCATCCTCTCAGTTCTCCTAATTGTGTGCTTAGATGGGGTTGTTACAATTAGCTGTAACTGTGACATGTAAACTTGTGAGGGTCTTGTCAGGACCATCCTCTCAGTCCTCCTATGTGTACATGTTGCAATTAGCTTTACCATGTGACAAGTTAACATGTGAGGCTCTTGCCAGGTCCATTATTTGAGCCTTCATATGTGAGTACATTTAGATGACATGATTGCTTCTGCATGTAGCGGTTAGCTTTACCGTGTGACAGGTTAACATGTGAGGCTCTTGCCAGGTCCATTAGTTCAGCCTTCATATGTGAGTGCATTTAGATGACATGATTGCTTCTGCATGTAGCGGTTAGCTTTACCGTGTGACAGGTTAACATGTGAGGCTCTTGCCAGGATCATTATTTCAGCTTTCATATGTGCAAGTACATTTAGATGACATGATTGCTTCTGCATGTAGCAGTTAGCTTTACTGTGTGACAGGTTAACATGTGAGGCTATTGCCAGGTCCATTATTTGAGCCTTCATATGTGAGTGCATTTATAGGACATGATTGCTTCTGCATGTAGCAGTAAGCTTTACTGTGTGACAAGTTAACATGTGGGGCTCTTTCCAGGATCATTATTTCAGCCTTCATATGTGAGTGCATTTAGATGACATGATTGCTTCTGTATGTAGCAGTTAGCTCTACCCTGTGACGGGTTAACATGTGAGGCTCTTGCCAGGCCCACTATTTCAGCTTTCATATGTGCAAGTACATTTAGATGAGATGATTGCTTCTGCATGTAGCAGTAAGCTTTACCGTGTGACAGGTTAACATGTGAGGCTCTTGCCAGGCCCACTATTTCAGCCTTCATATGTGCAAGTACATTTAGATGAGATGATTGCTTCTGCATGTAGCAGTTAGCTTTACCGTGTGACAGGTTAACATGTGAGGCTCTTGCCAGGCCCACTATTTCAGCCTTCATATGTGCAAGTACATTTAGATGAGATGATTGCTTCTGCATGTAGCAGTTAGCTTTACCGTGTGACAGGTTAACATGTGAGGCTCTTGCCAGGCCCACTATTTCAGCTTTCATATGTGCAAGTACATTTAGATGAGATGATTGCTTCTGCATGTAGCAGTTAGCTTTACCGTGTGACAGGTTAACATGTGAGGCTCTTGCCAGGCCCACTATTTCAGCCTTCATATGTGCAAGTACATTTAGATGAGATGATTGCTTCTGCATGTAGCAGTTAGCTTTACCGTGTGACAGGTTAACATGTGAGGCTATTGCCAGGTCCATTATTTCAGCCTTCATATGTGAGTGCATTTAGATGAGATGATTGCTTCTGCATGTAGCAGTTAGCTTTACTGTGTGACAGGTTAACATGTGAGGCTATTGCTAGGTCCATTATTTGAGCCTTCATATGTGAGTGCATTTAGAGGACATGATTGCTTCTGCATGTAGCAGTTAGCTTTACCGTGTGACAGGTTAACATGTGAGGCTCTTGCCAGGCCCACTATTTCAGCTTTCATATGTGCAAGTACATTTAGATGAGATGATTGCTTCTGCATGTAGCAGTTAGCTTTACCGTGTGACAGGTTAACATGTGAGGCTCTTGCCAGGTGCATTATTTCAGCCTTCATATGAGAGTGCATTTAGATGACATGATTGCTTCTGCATGTAGCGGTTAGCTTTACCGTGTGACAGGTTAACATGTGAGGCTCTTGCCAGGTCCATTAGTTCAGCCTTCATATGTGAGTGCATTTAGATGACATGATTGCTTCTGCATGTAGCGGTTAGCTTTACCGTGTGACAGGTTAACATGTGAGGCTCTTGCCAGGATCATTATTTCAGCTTTCATATGTGCAAGTACATTTAGATGAGATGATTGCTTCTGCATGTAGCAGTTAGCTTTACTGTGTGACAGGTTAACATGTGAGGCTATTGCCAGGTCCATTATTTGAGCCTTCATATGTGAGTGCATTTAGAGGACATGATTGCTTCTGCATGTAGCAGTTAGCTTTACTGTGTGACAGGTTAACATGTGAGGCTATTGCCAGGTCCATTATTTGAGCCTTCATATGTGAGTGCATTTAGAGGACATGATTGCTTCTGCATGTAGCAGTAAGCTTTACTGTGTGACAAGTTAACATGTGGGGCTCTTTCCAGGATCATTATTTCAGCCTTCATATGTGAGTGCATTTAGATGACATGATTGCTTCTGTATGTAGCAGTTAGCTCTACCGTGTGACAGGTTAACATGTGAGGCTCTTGCCAGGCCCACTATTTCAGCTTTCATATGTGCAAGTACATTTAGATGAGATGATTGCTTCTGCATGTAGCAGTTAGCTTTACCGTGTGACAGGTTAACATGTGAGGCTCTTGCCAGGCCCACTATTTCAGCTTTCATATGTGCAAGTACATTTAGATGAGATGATTGCTTCTGCATGTAGCAGTTAGCTTTACTGTGTGACAGGTTAACATGTGAGGCTATTGCCAGGTCCATTATTTGAGCCTTCATATGTGAGTGCATTTAGAGGACATGATTGCTTCTGCATGTAGCAGTTAGCTTTACCATGTGACAAGTTAACATGTGAGGCTCTTTCCAGGATCATTATTTCAGCCTTCATATGTGAGTGCATTTAGATGACATGATTGCTTCTGTATGTAGCAGTTAGCTCTACCGTGTGACAGGTTAACATGTGACGCTCTTGCCAGGTGCATTATTTCAGCCTTCATATGAGAGTGCATTTAGATGAGACGATTGCTTCTGCATGTAGCAGTTAGCTTTACTGTGTGACAGGTTAACATGTGAGGCTCTTGCCAGGTCCATTATTTCACCCTTCATATGTGCGAGTGCATTTAGATGAGACGATTGCTTCTGCATGTAGCAATTATCTTTACCGTGTGACAGGTTAACATGTGAGGCTCTTGCCAGGATCAAATTTCAACCGTCATATGTGAGTACATTTAGATGAGATGATTGCTTCTTTATGTAGCAGTTAGCTCTACTGTGTGCCATGTAAATGTGTGAGGCTGTTGCTATGACCATCCTCTCAGCCCTCATGTGTGAGTGTTTTTATAGATGGATTGCTTTCATGTTGCAATTAGCTCTGTCATTCAACGTATTAATGTGCAAATGTCTTACCAGAGCCATCCTCTCAGTTCTTGTGTGTCTGTGTCTTTTGTTTAAATGAGACAATTGTTTCTGCATATTGCAATTAGCTCTAGTATGTAACCGGTTAATGTGTGAAGCTCCTACCAAGGCCACCCTCGCAGTCCTCATGACTGGTACTTGCGGAGGAGGTGCCTGCACTAGGAATGGTTCTTAAACATGACTTCGTTATGAAAAGCCATATGAATTTATTGTTTTTGTTGCTATTACTATTGGTGGTGGTTATCATGCTAGCTTGTGGTTCCTAAGGTCATGGGCTGTAACCCAGCACACAAATTGTGTTTGATTTACAAACAATCTTTAACTGCTATGATCCATAGCGTCCCATTCTATATTGGGCCCGAAAGACTGGAAATTTTGCTCAGAACCATCTTAATCAGGCTTGAGGTTCCTTTACGTGCCATAAATCTATGAGACAGTACCACCGGCTTTACTTCCCTTCCGAGGGAAGCCATGCGGAGGGCGGTAGAATTTTTCAGGCATAAAAATCCTTATCATGTGGCTTCCTTTGGAAGGAAAGTGAAACTGGTTGTCCTGTGTCATAGATTTATGGCATGTAAAAGAACCTCAAGCCTATAAAGGGTTATTGCCAGTGATGAATTCAATTTATTGCTCTCCTCTTACCTATAGTTGTCTCCTCAGAGATATGAGGCATTTCTGTAGTGATTTTCCTTAATACTTGACTAAATCAAATAATCTGATGTAGTAAACATTCCTTTTGGCAGTTTTGTATTCTCTAAAGCAAACAATTTATCTATTTATAAACACTTTCTTCACTGCTAAGTTTTCTTATACCCCATTATGTGATGCAATATCAAATTTTAGATTCCACATATCTTCTAATACACTATACCAATATTTAAAAAGATCAAACATGGTACTTTAACAGATAACCATGTTATGTGTTTAAAACTAGAACAAAGGCTTTCTTGCAGGAACACTGCTTCTACACCGTAAAGGAATATTTACAGTTTAATAAATCCTTGTTTGCATAAGACATTGTACTAATCCGTTAAGTTATCTAGTAGTATGTCATTTAATTTATAAATATATCTATTGTATATCATAGTTGAACTCAAATTATATATAACTTTATTGTAATGTAAATATATAAATTTAAGTATTGACATATCCTGTATCAATGTACTATGTACTGAATTGATGTTAAAGGATTAATAAATAAATAAATATGCAGGACTATTACGTGTCTCTATGTATATGTATATGTATATATGTGTGTGTCCTCCATGGTGTAGTGATTACCATGCTAGCCTGTAATTCCTGAGGTTGCAGGTTCAAACCCAGTGGAGGGCGATGCATTTCTTTTGGGCATAAAAATCCTTAGCGTGGCTTCCTTCGGAAGGGAAGTAAAGCCGGTGGTCCCATGTCATAGATTTATGGCACGTCAAAGAACCTCAAACCTTGTACAGAGGCCTCTGAACAAAATTACCAGTCTTTCTGCCCAATATAGAATGGAATGTTAAACACCACAGCAGTTAGAGTGTGTCCATAAATAAAACTCAATTCAATTCTTTTTCCGTATAATGGTTACCATGTTAGCCTCAGGCTCCCAAGGTCGCAGCTTCAAATCCAGTAGTGGGTGATGGATTTCTTCAGGCATAAGCATGGCTTCCTTCAGAAGGGAAGTATAGCCACTGGTCCCATGAACCTCAGGCCTTATAAGGAGGCCTCGGAGCAAAATTACTGGTCTTTAGTGCCCAACATAGAATGAGACGCAAGGACCACATCAGTTAAAGAGCATCCATAAATAAAACTCAATTTAATTTCAATTTAACTCTGTATAGGTGATTGTCTGAAACATTTTAATTATTCTGTTACAGGATGGGGACTTCCCTCCAGTAAAATCAAGGTAAGACTTGCCTCTTGGCTAATGTTTCATTTAGACATATTTGGCTTCTTGATTTAAATTTTATTTTAATTTTGTTATTACTTTTGCATTTATGTTGTAGCAGTGTTCTCTCCTTAACTAATAGAAATGTAAATATAATAATCAATCCATCAAATTGTGTTTTGAAATTTGTTCTATGCTTCATTCTTGTTGTATGATGGAGAGAAAAGTCATACTAGGGGGGTTTATATCCTTAAATGAGGGTGGATCAAATACAAACTGGTTTTTTACTTTGTCTACTACACACCTGGAATAATTACAGGAATTGTTATGTTCCAACCAAAAATTCGGCATCAAGATTTCAATTGAAATACATGTTTTAAAGTCCCTTGAAACCAACATAAGTATTTTATAAGAAATATATGTGCATATTTGTGAGGGAGACAGCATAAAACTCAAAACCAGAATGTCTCATAGATACTAAACTTGGCATCATTTTGCAACAAAATTGAATGTAAATTTTCATTCTTTTGGACGTTTACAAAATTGGCTGTGATGATTTTGATTAAAATGCCATTTGTATAAAATATATTAGACTGATAAAACATAGGTCTTAAATTTTCTGTGAATATGTTATGAAACTGTTTTCATACTGAATGCATTTTTTATAAACTTTTGTCACTGGTAAAGCAGAAGAGATGGCCAAAGACATAACACATAATAATGCAGTTCAAAAAACACAGTCTATTTTAATTGTGTTTGTGGTATTAACCATTTCCGATATATTGTTGCTGTAGGCTTCAATTCCTTTTGCTTCTTGTAATTGAGAAGAGTACGGCAATTTAGCAACCCACTTTTAAAAAATTTGACTATTCTTTGAGCCTCAAGTAGCCTCATACCCGTAACAAAATGTGTAATGAAATGTTTATGGTTAAGATTTATAGGAATAGATACCCACTAGAGAGAGATAAACATAAAAAATGAGAAAATAGTTTATTGAAGCAATGAAAACAATAGCATAAAACATTTCTACAGAGTGTTCTGATTTTGAAGCACACTTTCCCTAATAGATTAGCAATTTTTATTTCTTCCTTGAAGAAAGAAGAAGGAAGTGTGAGCAGCCAATTATGCAGAACTCCTCCACTGCTGGCATCATCACATAAATATTTTCTCCCCCACCCACAAATAATAGTCACAGCAGAATAAGTCTGAACTGTAAGGTGGGTTTTCATGAGCTGTTCAGAAATTTATTTTCCAGCCTCTTTCACACATCAAAATAGCCATATTTGATCTCCATTTCAGATGTGTTGTAGAACATTTCTCCATTAAGCAGCTTTCATCCCAACCATAAGTCTACAGTAGTAGGCAGGATTTACTGATCTTTTATGAAGAAAGGCCACAATCAAAATGCTCTTAGAGTCGAAGTGACAGATTTGGTTTGTCCTTTTTATTCCAACTTCACCTTTCCTTCATTCTTGCTTGCTTATTTACACTTGTGAGTGAGATGGTGGACCTAAGTTTAATCACAATTCGTCTTTCTCCACCTGGTAGCTGATAAGGAGCCATTGCCAGACTTTCAGGTTTTGAGTAAACAGATGAGGAACCTGGTAGAAACTTTCCACAGGTAAAGTTAATTGTCAGAGATGGATTGGTCACCTCTGTAACTGATTCACACTGCTGATGTAACTTCAGAGATTGGTATGTGCCCATCCAACCTCAATAAAATTACAGATATTGATCACACCTGTAACTGATTCATACTGCTGACATAATTTCAGAGATTGGTACGTGCCCGTCCACCTCAGTAAGACTACAAGCACTGATTACTTTTGTAAATCATTCACACTGCTGATTTAACTTCAGAGATTGTTATGTGCCTGTCCAGCTCAACAGGTTCACAAATATCATGTATGTTTTCTATTTTCTGAGCTTCCTGTTCCACTTAAACTATTTTCTTGTACTCATATACTTGTGTCTTTGAAGCAGTTTTGTTTTAAGCTCTCCCTGGAATCTCATTACGTTAGCTGTGGTGAGAAACTTTATGATAATGCATTTTTCAATGGACATGTGCACCTTCTGCTCACTCATTGTGCTAATGACCACAGAAGCAACTTGTTGTTTGCTACAAACCGAGTAATGTCTCCAGAAATTGCCATCACTGATCATTCATTGTGCTAATGATGACAGCAGCGACTACACACCAAGGAATGCCTCAAAAAATCTCTACCACTCTTCATTCATTGTGCTAATGACGAGAAAAGTGACCTGCTGTATGTTATGAACCAAGGAATGTTACCAGCAATCTCCACCACTTCATTCATTGTGCTAATGACGAGAAAAGTGACTTGCTGTATGTTATGAACCAAGGAATGTTACCAGCAATCTCCACCACTTCATTCATTGTGCTAATGACGAGAAAAGTGACCTGCTGTATGTTATGAACCAAGGAATGTTACCAGCAATCTCCACCACTTGATTCATTGTGCTAATGACAAGAAAAGTGACCTGCTGTATGTTATGAACCAAGGAATGTTTCCAGCAATCTCCACCACTTGATTCATTGTGCTAATGACAAGAAAAGTGACCTGCTGTATGTTATGAATCAAGGAATGTTACCAGCAATCTCCACCACTTCATTCATTGTGCTAATGACAAGAAAAGTGACCTGCTGTATGTTATGAACCAAGGAATGTTACCAGCAATCTCCACCACTTCATTCATTGTGCTAATGACAAGAAAAGTGACCTGCTGAATGTTATGAACCAAGGAATGTTTCCAGCAATCTCCACCACTTCATTCATTGTGCTAATGACAAGAAAAGTGACCTGCTGTATGTTATGAACCAAGGAATGTTTCCAGCAATCTCCACCACTTCATTCATTGTGCTAATGACAAGAAAAGTGACCTGCTGTATGTTATGAACCAAGGAATGTTACCAGCAATCTCCACCACTTGATTCATTGTGCTAATGACAAGAAAAGTGACCTGCTGTATGTTATGAACCAAGGAATGTTTCCAGCAATCTCCACCACTTCATTCATTGTGCTAATGACAAGAAAAGTGACCTGCTGTATGTTATGAACCAAGGAATGTTACCAGCAATCTCCACCACTTGATTCATTGTGCTAATGACGAGAAAAGTGACTTGCTGTATGTTATGAACCAAGGAATGTTTCCAGCAATCTCCACCATTTGATTCATTGTGGTAATGATGAAAAAAGTGACCTGCTGTATGTTATGAACCAAGGAATGTCTCCAGAAATCTCCACCCTGCCCACTCATTGTGCTAATGAAGAGAAATGCAACTTGGTGGATGTTACAAACTAAGGAATGCCTCCAGAAATCTCCACTGCTCTCTCATTGTGCTAATGATGAGCAAAGTGACTTCCTGTGTGTTAGGAATCAGGGAATGCCTCCAGAAATCTCCATCACTGTTCACTTATTGTGCTAGTGATGACAAAAGCGACTTGCTATATGTTATAAACCAAGGAACGCCTCTGGAAATCGCCAGCCCTGTTCACTCATTGTGCTAATGATGAGAAAAACGACTTGCTGTATGTTGCAAATCAAGGAATTCCTCCAGGAATCATAACCACTGCTCCCTCATTCTGCTAAAATCAAGAGACTTGCTGTATGTTACAAATTGAGGACTTCCTCCAGAAATCTCACCACTGCCCATTTGAGGTTACAATCCAGTTCCCTTACTATCTGAACTACTAGTGGAGGTTTATATTTGGTGCATTGTTGTCCACACCTTACTGCAAGCCTAGCATGGGCTTTCAAGACTGGGAGATCTACAGGGTGCATTGTGCTAGTTTGAGTACAGTAGGGCAATAAGGGTGTAAAATGTAATTTCTTGAACTAAAGTAAGCCTACTCTCTATACATACTGTAATGCAACGTATTCTCTGCTTGAAAGAGGAGTCTGTATATGTGCATCAGACTGATATTATAGGATAAATATTGATGTGTAACACTGACACAATTTTGTCTGCTCATTATCATTTCATATGCAGTCCTTATGTAACTTCCTAATCTTATATCAGGTGTTCTTCTATTCAGATTGTTATATTTTGTATAGAAGTGGTTCAGATGATGACTTATACATATGGAAACATCACTCAGTCTTTAATAGTGAGTCCATAATTGATAGTAATGAGCTGCTGCAAAGTAAAAGAAAATAAGTGTTGCACATGTTTTAACACATTAACCACATCAAGCTTTGTTTGGCTAAAACCAAAGCTTAGTTCTAGGTTGACTTGCAACATGTTGCTCTTTTTGGTTCGTCTCTGGGTTTTATGTTATTATTTTAATGTATTAATAATTCTGTAAAATGTCACACCTTTAGAAAAACCTCTCCAAATAGGAATGTTGCTTTGTGGGCAATTTGAACATTGGGATGGTGGTCTAATTTCTGAACACTTTAACCTTTGTTAGGTAGAAGTGGTGTTGTATGCCACCCAAAAGTAAGTATTTATTTCACTGGAAATACATACTTGAGTTCTCCTGAACCCAAAAAGGGGCAGTTGTGTAGAATTACATGTTCTATGTTTGAGAAGCAGACTCAGAAATGAAAAGTCATTTGAATGTTAACCTATTATTATAATCCAGCATTTTTTAAAAATGTATCACAAGTTTCAGGAAAACTTCCTCACCCAAGCTAAGAGTAATGTGCATGTACATTTTTGTTTTTCTTCATCCCCTCTCAAAGATGGCATGGTGAATATGTACTAAACCAAAAATAAATAGCTCATTAAAACAAAACATTTATGTACGCATACCAATGGCAAGTAGAGGAAGTATTTCAGTCCACCTAAAAATTATAAATAAACGTTTCACTATATATATGTTTTGAGGTCCCCTCATAAAAAGGAGATGTCTGCGGAAAGCGTAAAATGAAAATTCAGATAAATTCCAAATTGAGAAATTCCTTTTACCATTCAGTTCTTTCTCACAATTGCATGGGAAGAGTATGGAATTTTACGGTCAGCATATAGCAGTCAGTTCTTAAACATTTGACTATCGCTGTTCCCTTTGAATCTGTAATGAGATGTGCAATGCAGCTGTTTCTCCAAAGGTTTATTTGAATTAAAATGTAGTAGACAAAATAAGCTTTAGTAAAAATAGTTTGTGTATCGACTAATAAACAACAATGGGTAGAGAATGTGTCACATCAGATTTTTTTTTTTATATTCTGACTTGAAATTTCGAATACTGTATCATTTTTAGAAGTGCTAGGTTACTGCTCATTTGTTCTTATGATGCCATAGAAACAGTTATCAACAAGTGTACAGACTTGTAGATAAACACTTTTGTTATGAATTTATAGAAATTGCGAGGCAAAACTACTTTGAATAGTTGCTGTTAAATGGAACCTGGAAGTAGATGTAATTCTCAGTACATATAACAAACATTGGTTCTGTTGTCATAAACATCAGAATGATTTTATCGTTAACATGTTTTTCATTAGAAAGGTTTTCTTAATTATCTAATGATATTGTGTTTTAACAAAGTTCATTCAATTGTAATGAAAAACATAGTTTTACATGAAGAAATTAAAACCACAACTGTCAATTATGTCTGACAATGTACTACAGTTAGCAACCAGAGATTCTGTTTTCAGTTATAATTTTCTATTATACTTAATGATCTAGGCTCATGCTAGCCTCTGGTTACCGAGATCATATGTTTATGGATCTTTACAGGTGCAAAAATGCTTAGCATGCCTTCCTTTGTAAGGGAAGTAATGCTGGTGGTCCCAGTTGTAGATTTTCAGCGATAAAAGGCCCTCAAACTCTGACAAAGAGATCTCTGAGCAAGGTTTCTGTTCTTTTACATGCAATATAGAATGGGACTAAGAGTCATAGCAGTTAAAGAGCATTCACAAATACAACTGAATTTAATTTTATTTCAGTCTATGCACAGAAGCAGTTTCTGGTGACAGCAGTGGTATATCAGCATTGTCCTCTTCTGAAGTCCCAGGAAGAAACATAAGCTTCTATAATGGAAATGATCGTTCTGAATGTGAGAGTCAGGGAAGTCATGTCACAGAAATGCGAACGGTAGAAAAAGACGTTCACTCGGAACTATCTAGTAAATGTATTGATGGGCAAATTTATAACATGGCTTTATCCTTTAAACAAAAGAATTTGATTCACAATGACAAAATGCCACACAAGTGCAACAATATATGTGTGAAGAGCATTACCCATGTGTCACATTTAAAAAGTCATGAACCTATTCATAGGGGTGAAAGAAAACAGAGTTGTAAAACTTGTGATAAGAGCTTTACTCATTTGTCACATTTGAAAAGGCATAATTTGATTCACAACGGTAAGAAGCCACACCAGTGTAAAACCTGCGATAAGAGCTTTAATCGGTTGTCAGATTTGAAAAGGCATAATTTGAATCATGAGGGTAAGAAATCACATCTGTGTAAAACTTGTAATAAGAGCTTTTCTGTTTTGTCACATTTGAAAAGGCATAATTTGATTCACAACAGTAAGAAGCCACACCAGTGTAAAACCTGCGATAAGAGCTTTAATCGTTTATCAAATTTGAAAATACATAATTTGAATCATGAAGGTAAGAGGCCACAACAGTGTAAAATTTGCGGTAAGAGCTTTTCTCAGTTGTCAAGTTTGAAAATACATAATTTGATTCATGAAGGTAAGAAGCCACACCGGTGTAAAATTTGCGATAAGAGCTTTACTCAGCTGCCACATTTGAAAATACATAATTTGAATCACGAAGGTAAGAGGCCACACCAGTGTAAAATTTGTGATAAGAGCTTATCTCAGTTGTCAAGTTTGAAAATACATAATTTGATTCATGAAGGTAAGAAGCCACACCAGTGTAAAATTTGCGATAAGAGCTTTACTCAGTTGTCAAATTTGAAAATACATAATTTGATTCATGAAGGTAAGAAGCCACACCAGTGTAAAACTTGCGATAAGAGCTTTACTCAGTTGCCACATTTGAAAACTCATACTTTGATTCATGAAGGTAGGAAGGCACACCAATGTAAAATTTGCAATAAGAGCTTTACCCGGCTGTCACATTTGAAAAGGCATAATTTGATTCATGAAGGTAACAAGCAACACCAGTGTAAAATTTGTGATAAGAGCTTTTCTCGGTTGCCACATTTGAAGTCTCATACTTTAATTCATGAAGATAAGAAGCCACACCAGTGTAAAACCTGTGATAAGAGCTTTAAACGGTTGTCAGATTTGAAAAGGCATAATTTGATTCATGAAGGTAAGAAACCTCATCAGTGTAAAACTTGTAATAAGAGCTTTTCTCATTTGTCAAGTTTGAAATTACATAATTTGATTCATGAAGGTAAGAGGCCACACCAGTGTAAAGTTTGCGATAAGAGCTTTTCTCAGTTGTCAAGTTTGAAATTACATAATTTGATTCATGAAGGTATGAAACCACACCAGTGTAAAATTTGTGATAAGAGCTTTACTCAGCTGCCACATTTGAAAAGGCATAATTTGATTCATGAAGGTAAGAAGCCACACCTGTGTAAAATTTGCGATAAGAGCTTTACTCAGTTGTCAAATTTGAAAACACATAATTTGATTCATGAAGGTAAGAAGCCACACCAGTGTAAAATTTGCGCTAAGAGCTTTACTCAGTTGCCACATTTAAAAACTCATACTTTGATTCATGAAGGTAAGAAACCACACCAATGTAAAGTTTGCGATAAGTGCTTTACTCGGCTGCCACATTTGAAAAGGCATAATTTGATTCATGAAGGTAAGAAGCCTCACCATTGTAAAAACCTGTGATAAGAGCTTTAAACGGTTGTCAGATTTGAAAAGGCATAATTTGATTCATGAAGGTAAGAAACCTCATCAGTGTAAAACTTGTAATAAGAGCTTTTCTCATTTGTCAAGTTTGAAATTACATAATTTGATTCATGAAGGTAAGAGGCCACACCAGTGTAAAGTTTGCGATAAGAGCTTTTCTCAGTTGTCAAGTTTGAAATTACATAATTTGATTCATGAAGGTAAGAAGCCACACCTGTGTAAAATTTGCGATAAGAGCTTTACTCAGTTGTCAAATTTGAAAACACATAATTTGATTCATGAAGGTAAGAAGCCACACCAGTGTAAAATTTGCGCTAAGAGCTTTACTCAGTTGCCACATTTAAAAACTCATACTTTGATTCATGAAGGTAAGAAACCACACCAATGTAAAATTTGCGATAAGTGCTTTACTCGGCTGCCACATTTGAAAAGGCATAATTTGATTCATGAAGGTAAGAAGCCTCACCATTGTAAAAACCTGCGATAAGAGCTTTAAACGGTTGTCAGATTTGAAAAGGCATAATTTGATTCATGAGGGTAAGAAACCACATCAGTGTAAAACTTGTAATAAGAGCTTTTCTCAGTTGTCAAATTTGAAAATACATGATTTGATTCTTGAAGATAAGAAGCCACACCAATGTAAAACTTCCTATAGGAGTTTTTCTCGGTTGTCAAGTTAAAAAAGACATAATTTGATTCATGAAGGTAAGAAGTCACAGCTGTGTACAATTTGCGATAAGAGCTTTTCTCAATTGCCACATTTGAAAACTTTCATAAGGGTAAGAAGACACACCAGTGTAAAACTTGCAATAAGAGCTTCACTGAGCTGTCAAAATTGAAAATGCATAAATTGGCTCATGATGGTAAGAAGCCACACGAGTGCAAAACTTGTAATAAGAGCTGTATTCATTTGTCAAATTTAAAAATATGCAGTTAGATTCAATGGGGTTAAGAAGCCTTAATGGTGTAAAACGTCTGATAAGTTTTTCTTAGTTGCTAGATTTGAAAATGCTTAATTTAATGCATTCGTGCCATAAAGTCGTACAAATGCAACATTTGTGAATAGATATTTTCTTTTTTTCTGCAGTATGAAAGAGTATATTTAAATTATTATGGGAGAAACTTATACGCATATGCACGTTTATGACTACTTAAGCAATTTCACGAATTAAAGATGTAACCTACCTTGTAAGATAAGACAATTATTCATAAATGACATGCATTCATTGCTTCATTGGGATTTACAATATATAATTTTTGTATAGGGAAAAAGTTGTAAACGTTTCATATTTTTATATATTTCTTGTATAACGTCTGCCACTTTGCTTTAAAACCTTGAATCTTTAACCCTAAGGCATGTTTTGTTGAGTGTTCAACAGGTTACATTCTGCACCAAGCTCAAAGCCGCAGAAAATAAAAGACATTTAAGTTGGATTTATTAGCAACATTGGCACTAGAATTATAAAATATACCTTACAATAAATAAATCCTGTACAATTTTTCAAATACTTGTTTTTGTCCTAAATGATATACAGCCTATGTATAGTCTACATAAATTGGTGAACATTAAGCTTCACTCAGCTTTTTGAAGGTACTGAAAATAACATTTTTGTGATACAATAACCACATGTTCAGCTCTTTGTTTCTTGTACACTTTGTGCTGGTTTATCCAGTTATGTTAATGCTTCTAGGTAGCAGATTGTTTGCAGTGTATGTTCCATGTCTTGAAACAAAAGATATGTTATATAGAAAATTACTTACATATATGTCACTAACTTATATAGAGAGATCGGATTATGTTTCGCCTGGACAATATACATGCCAGCCTTGATCATGTTTAGTGCTATATAATTTATTGCAACCTGATGCAATTGCAGAAAATCAATGAGTTATGTTGTCACGTGTGTATATCCTGTACCTTACTCTTTGTACACCTTCAAAGCTTAAGCTTAAAAAAAAGCCTTCTTCCTGTCATTGAGATCATAGAACATTGTAATGCTGCTTCAAGTGTTTAGTAAGCCAACATTTAACAAAGTAATTTCTTTAAATGTAAGAACAAGTATCATAACTGTCTCTCAAGTAATTAATTGCTTGCTCCATACAGAACTCTCGACATAGTTTTCACATGTGTTGTACATGAAAATCCTCTGTGCTAATATACATTTGTCAGTATTTCAGTGAGATGGTTATCTGGTTACACAGAAGCTATACAGAAATAAATAACCTGACAGTAATGTCTACTTGTGTAATAAAGTACGTATTAGGAACAATGAGATTGAACTCTTTTTTATAATGTCTTGATACATGTGCAGCAACATGAACCCAAGTTTCTATTTTACGTCCCTTGCTCTACCAGCTGAAACATACCCAACTGCTCTGTACACTTCAAATAAGTAGAGTTTGCTTCACTGTTACTGACTTTTGTTCAATATTATATCTATGGCTTTCCAATAGTTTTAGGGAACTTATTAATACCCAATGCATGAAATCATTAAGAGTGTTTGTTGAAAGCAGTGTAATGTAAAGTTTATTCCAAACTTAATATGAAAGTAATGTGTACCTTCATATTCAATTTGCAATATATTTAAGAATACAATTTGTTGGGGCAGACAGTTTCCTTGATATAACTTTGTTATCCATTCTGCTAAGCCCTAATAGTGATGTTTTTCTTGCTTCCATTCCTTTCTTTCTTACAATAAAAATTTGGGTGGTGCTACAGTTTTATGTGAAGGTTGTGGATAAAGAGTCTGCTTGTGTAGTAAAAACCAGAATGAAGAATTTAACTGTTTGGAGGAAGGAATAGACATTCTTTATGTACAGAAATACAGTTGTATTTCTTGGAAGAAAACATTGACATAAAGGTGTTTATAGAAAAATTATAAATGAAATCGGAAGGAGGCTTAATTTTTTTCCAAAACAAAATGCACAAAGCATAGTATAAGGCTGCTTTCTTAAGTGGAGTTAAAGTTGTTTATTAAAATTCAATGAAATACCAATTTGTTTAATGCTCTTGGTAGTATATTAAGTGTAAGCTGCTCAAAGTCTACTCTGTCCTAAACCTTTTTTCAAAATCTATGAATGTGATGATAAAAAAATTATTTTGGTGATAACAGTATGGAGGAAAGTGGCATTAGCGCTACAGTTAGGTATGCACAGCTTTAAAAAGTGCCTGTAGGTTTAGGAGATTTCACTTTTCCTCTCTCCTGAAAACTTCTTTATTATGCACTTAATGCTTTTTGATTCAGTGCTCCACAAATACCAAAACAGAATACTATTATAGGAGCAAAAAGCATTAAAATTTACAAGCTTACATTTGATTGTGTGTTTTATGTTCCTGAAGCTTCTATTTTTAACATCAAAATGGAGGGACAAAGTTTCCAGGTTTTTCAAAAGATAATAAATGCAAAGCTGAAAAACAAAAGTTATGTTAATATTGTCATAGCCTCTAAACAACTCGCTCAAGGGGGTAGAGCACTCGCTAAAAAGGTACCAGGTAGTTAACAAATTTAATAAGGCGAGGGCACGACAAGGGACGCAGCTAAAATGAAAATGCAAAATATTATTGGCTATCTGACAAAAGGACACCTACATGGTTCAGATTGGGAGAAAGGAGCTTTATACTATCGTAAATGAAACAGGAAAGATCTGGATGGTAAGGGGTTTATTAGATAAAAGAGGATACATTACCTATCTCCTTAGTCCCATGACTGTCGGGCGAGCCCGCCATACATGCCTGTATGGAGAGAGCGTAACAGCACGTCCTGTCCGGTGCGCCTCTACTCACTGACTGACTGCCTAGCCAAAACCCAAACCACGCTATGCTTACCGCGTGGGGGACGCCAACTAAACTACTACCCCCACCACTCTTACGTAATCTCCGACCCAGGTGACCAACGGACACGTATGCACTAACAATGCCTGCATACGCCACATCTCCCACTGGCCACCTAGATCGACGCCCTCGTCGACACAAGGAGAATTTTGTTTATGGAAAAAAAAGAAAAAAAATTACAATACAGAATAAAACATGACATACAAAAGGTTAGATAATTGAACAAGCAGTACCTGTGAGAATATATGGAGCATACATATGTCTTGAAGAAATTAAAGGCAATGCTGATTGGCATATTTGGGAGTCGCAAGTGTTGGCGAGTTGTTTTTACAGATCACTTATGTACGAGTACCCCGCACACACACCACGCTGCCACTTTTACATGCACACTACACTGCACCTGGATGGATGTTCCGACGTAACTGTTTGTGGTTGGGTTTTCCAGATCACCCACAATGATGAATTGTTTTTCAGCTGTAGTCTTTCAGATGCTGCAAGTCGCTGAAGATGTGGGGGGTTGGGCTTGTGAAAATAAACGCTTGCGTTGTACTTGGACTCCCTTTTTAATACCGGAAGTGTAATGCAATTTTCCTGTTTTTCTCGTCATCGAATGTATGGATGACTCTAATGTTGAAATCTTGCATTCGTTCACCAGTTTCTTCTTGATGGCTGCTTACCAAATGCGGCCAGGCATTCCTGGGCCATCGTGTTTCTTAGGAAGTTATTACACGATTTAGCAAGGAGAAACATCGCTCAGCCTATATCATCGGAGTTGTGATTATTATTCGCAAAAGTGTCACATCTTGGTAAACTTCCTCGAGGTAGGTATTGATAATGAACTTTACCAAACGTTCAGTGCCGGCAATTTTCCTGAAATCTTCCCTTACGTACAAAACAGTGAGCCCAGTTCCGAAATTATTTTGTTAAACACTGGGCATTTCCCAACACTAAGTTGCAAAATATTTTATGGGAACAATTTCGAATATTTTAGAAAATTAGAAGAATCCAGCAATTTCGAAAAATAAAGATAATCTGAAAGTAAAAACGAAGGGCTTCTGTAGTTATGCACTTTGTTATGCACAGTTCTGTAATTACGCACTTGAATTGCACCAGGGATCCTGGCAGATTCATATCACGACGTTTTGCGATGCTTGAGTGAATCTCTAGTTCCTGTAACACAAAACATTTCCCGAATTATCTGAATTGCCACAACAAATGCGCTAACAGCATCTGCCATTCTAATAGCATCAGTCTGACTTGCTTCAATTTGTTTATACAACAGGCGGCACTATGTGGAGAAACGAAAGCCAATATAGCTAGTCCGTATCTTCAAGTTGTAATCTGAGACCATGGGCTTCTTGTTCAGCTGTTTCTAATTTCTTGAAACTTTCCACCAGCACCTCTTGTTTCATATACGGCACTCAGTTCTAAACTTAAAACTCCACCTCGTTGAATACGGTATTGGAATATGCCTAGAGGATAACTCATCTTGCTGAGAGACGTTGAGGGCATCGGGAGAAAAATGCAGGAAACGCTGACAGAGTGCAGAATAATGCTCTTGCCGATTGCTTTTGTGATGCAGCTTTTTGCATTACAGGTTTCAACTGATGAGCATAACAATGAATGTACTGTGCACAGGGAAAATGTTCTTTAATTCTAGCTTGAAAGCCTTTCACTGCACCACACGTAACTGACGCACCATCAAATGGCGTGCAATTAATTTGTCATCTGAGCTAAGAAGTGGCTCAAGTTCTTTCTAAATGCAAGCAGAAATGTTTTCCGCGTTCTGTCCATCTGGCCGAAAAAAATCCCCAGAACGATTTATAAGCATTCCTCCTTTCTGTTCATACCTAAAAACAAGCATGAGCTGAGCTTGGTTTGATATATCTTTATATTCATCTGACATTATTGCTATATACCTGGAGTGCGTCATCTCGTCTTGTATGATGTCCTGCCACAACTCAAGCATACATACCAGCAACTCGTTCTGAATCGATTTTGAATCTATGCTTAAAAATTGTGCTATTTTCCATATGCGCCCTAACATCATTATCAATGCTACTCACGAAATCTATTAAGCTAAGGAATATGCCAGGATTTTCTGACTCACCAAATTCATCATGACCCCTTAAAGTCCCACAAAACTCTACAGTGTAATTTTGCAAAGAATATAACGGTCTTTTAGACTTTATTGTTGTGTTTCTGAATGGAATCCTGACAAGATAGGCTCAGCTGTGTTGCAATATTAACATTGCGCACCGCACTGAAGTCCGGCATATTCTGACTATCGCCTTTAGTTCCGCCGTGTTTATACATATATTATTTTAAATACCCCAGGTCCTTTACCTCTCTATTTCACCAAGAATCTTTGCTTCCGAAAGGCAGGCAGGGAAACAAAGCATACTGCAACTGAAAATCCAATTATATACTTCGTACACCTTTTTCTTAAAATGTCTAACATAAGTACGGCCTTTCCTTCTCTTAGCAGATTGTGCTATGCTTACATCTGGAGTACGTCAACCTAAGCTAATTATTTTTATTTTCTGTTCTGTTATTCTCACAGAAAAGGGTTGTTTTAGGAGAGTATCCACGGAAATCATTTTCGAAGAAATATTCATTAACACTAACCTATGAAAATAATTATTTACAATCACTATTCATTACGGTGCGCAACGCAGCAGAAATGATTTCATCACTGCTGATAATTGGCAAAATATAATTTTAATCAGCATAATTAAAGCACAACTATTCGCTTGTCACCGCTATTCAGACTGCACTGCACTACTTTCTGAAGGTAACCTTTGAAAAAGGTACGAGCTGTTAAAAAGTGGACCCACTGGAAATCCGATTTTACGAAAAGGCGAGTAGCTTCAGCCTCGGATGACTTCTAGGCGAGCACGTCAAGGTCGCACTCTACATTTCTAAGAATCTGGCGGAACTTCTAAGGTTGCAAGTTAATATACGAATCTGTGGAAGCCGAAAAATTAGAATGGGTTATATTTATGTATTCTCTGTGCCTACTATGGAACTTGGTGTCCCATTCTATATTGGGTGTGAAAGACCGGAAATTGTGCTCAGAGTCGTCCTCCGTGGTGTAGTGGTTACCATGCTAGCCTCTAGTTCCCGAGGTCACATATACAAACATGGCGGAGGACAATGGTATCTTTCGGGCGTAAAACTCCTTAGCATGGCTTCCTTCGGAAGGGAAGTAACGCCGGTGGTACCGTTTTATCGATTTACGGCACGTTATAGAACCTTAAGCCTGATAAAGAGGCCTCTGAACAACATTTCCGGTCTTTCACGCCCAATATAAAATGGATGCTAAGGACTGTAACGGTTAAAGACCGTCCATAAATAAAACAAATTCGCTCAGAGGCCTCTTTATCAGACGTGAGATCTTAAAAGAACATTTGAAATTAATATCTCACCGCCGAAAAGGAACTGTATTTTAATAATGACCTACAAAAGGAATATCCATACATTAAATGAACAATATCTGACTCATGTTCGCTGCAATAAGTGTGCATCTACTATCAGTATGAGACATTGAAGGTGATTGGATATATCACAACATATAATCAGTGAAAAACATAAAAGAATTGAGCTTGCAAGTGCTTCTTCTAGCACCGTATTAAAGGTGAACGTTTTGATAATAAAGATATGAAATTAGCAGCTATTGAAGCAGAGTTGGCATACCATACCGTCCACCACAACCAATCTTTCAAATCAGTGGACTGTACTTCTAAAATTATTCAATGTATGAGGAATGACTCCTGCACTAATAATTCTACAGTATTGTTTGGTTGGAGTGAATTCACATCTACTATATATGTAAGTTACACATTATTTATGTATTGAATTTATTTATTTATTTTTAGTTTCGAAACCTTCGTATTTGTGACGAAATAATATTATGCCTTCACTTCTGTGCCTCGTTTCATTGAGAAAAATTTTAGATGTCCCATTTTCTTGTTTCATAAATATGGTCACCTTAGTTCATACAGAAGAAGATTGAAAATATCCAGCACACTTGGTCGCGGGTGAGCGCAACGCACATAGACAACGCATGCGTGCAACAATTACAATAAGCAAATAACCAGATATGGGATATTCGCTGAAATTCTTTCCAGCGCAAGCTTAACAGTGCAATTGAAAGCTAGTATGAAATATAGTTACCGACTGTGTTCCTTTCTCATGTTGGTATATTTTAAAAGCGCTGCGCTCACCCCGTGACCAACAATGTGTTAAGAAAACAGTATAGTTCTAATGGCAACAGTGTTGCAACAGAAAATCCAGTGAATGCGGCAGTAGTAGTCATTTGGTTTTGACGTCATAATACGGGTGTTTCAAAATTTACCGCCGCAAATACTCTCTTCTTGATCCTCTGTGTTCAGACCATAGGGCTATTATGTACATCTGTACACATCCATGGAATAACGAATTACAAATGCAACACTTTTTGTGACATACTCAAAATTCGAATGGTCAGCTAATCCGTAAATAGAGAGATCCTTCGAGTTAAATACAATGCTCATATTACGTATTATATTAAAATAATAGATGTAGAATGTCAACATATTTTATTAATAACTACAATTCCTCCTTTAATAGGCAAATTCCAATCGTCGCTTGTGAATCGATATAGTACTCGGGATATAAATCCTGTAATGACATAATGTAAGCACCATTAGTTTACGATTCTGATTCCCCTCCCCCAAAGAAAAACTAACTAAATGCTTACCTGTTAAAGTTAATCTTCCGTAGCAGTGTCTGAAGCAGAAGTTGTAACAGAGGAGTAAGATGAAACGCTAACACGAATGATTATGGGGTGGATGTCTTGTATTACATCGCCATTCCACATGTGCTCTTCCATTTTTATACGATCTACGTAATTTTTCGTTCTCAGAAACTTGCGAAAGCCCGTGTGTATATGCTGTGGCATTGCATTGGATTTGACTGTCACTGGCTGTTTAATTTGAGCTAATACATTTTAAGTTAGATTAAGCACACACTATCAGCATTATGTAGTGCAATGGCTGGATCAGACGCGACATTGGGAAGGAACTGCTCTTCCAAATAATTTTCATAACATTCTCTATGCATTTCTTCATGGGCATCTGATGTGTTCTTGTTACACTAGAATACCAATTTCCTCCACTC
Source organism: Deroplatys truncata (assembly GCA_030765065.1). Lineage (NCBI taxonomy): Eukaryota > Metazoa > Arthropoda > Insecta > Mantodea > Mantidae > Deroplatys > Deroplatys truncata. The sequence goes on along the minus strand of CM060983.1, from coordinate 224,693,941 downwards.
ACAAACCCATTTGCATTGCCTGCCTGTACAATAGCGAATCTCTCCCCTTACATGGTGGGGTCCTCAAACCAGTGGACGAACCCGAAAGAAACGCTTGTTTAGTCAATTTAATGGTGGTATTATGCCACAGATTACTTACAGTGTTGGTATCTTGTATTCACCCAGGACTCGTCAGTATAAATTGTTTATACTACAATTTATCTCTTTATACCCTTTCATAGGTATAAATAATTGTGGTTATGAGATATTATATCATATCTCTCTATTAAAATGGTTTTATTGCAAATAAATCTCATGTCTTTTGACAATGTATATAAAGTAGTCCTCTTGTAATTAGGAAGAAGGGGATCCGCACTTACTTCGTTTAATGCAACACAAAAAGTAGGTGGTTTATTACTAAAAAAGAATTCACTGACTTTTCGTCTCATTGCACTAGTACAACACCATTCTATTTTAAGATTCTGCTTTTCTTTCGCAGACCGTTACTGTGTCTTTTTTTTATTTGGCGATAACACTGGACCATTTTCAGCAATTTTATGAACTTACGCTCGTTGCGTTGACTTTTCCTTCACTTTCCACGTGGCCAACTGAGTGGGTGTTACCGCAGGAGTTATAAATATGTAAACACTTAATATCATTTGACACTCTTGGCTGTCCAGTAGTTGTTCCTGCTTTCATTATTCCATTGTAATGCAACTCGCAGAACCGAATGGCTAGCTTTTAGCTCCCGAGGCCGCGGGTTCAAGCCCGGCTAGGACAATTGATTTTTTTCGGGTGTAAAAATCCTTAGCATGTCTTCCTTCTGAAGGGAAGTAAAGCCGGTGGTCCCATGTCGTAGATTTATGGCACCTAAGACAACCTCAAGCCTGATAAAGAGGCTTCTGAGCAAAATTATCCGTTTTTCACGTCCAGTATAGAATGGGACGCTAAGGATCACAGCACTTAAAGAGTGTCCATAAATAGACAAAAACAAAAAGGAACCGCATGCCATACATCACTCACTGACACATGAAAAATAACTTTTGGTGAACCTGTGCAAGGTGGGAGCGAAGTATGCCAGCCATGGAGAAATGTCCCAATAGTTTATGTCGGAAACCCAAAAGCGAAACTATAATATCAAAAGCGTAATGTTATTTAATGAGTACTATAAATAGGTTATTCTTGAATTATGTCTAATTATATATATACATATATATATAATTAAATACCTATATCACCTAGAGAGTTTAAACAAAGGTTTGCTCTGGGTTGGGGGCTCTGAGTCGCAAAAAGTAAAACCCCCCAGAGGTTCACCTTATGTGAGTACGGGTGTTGGCGAACCCGGGGGTTCCCGAGCCAATCATCGCTATATTCATCCCCTCATCCCCATCCGGTCGAGGTGGGTTCTTGTCGTGACCGGGGGACACAAGGTAGGCTCTCGTGCGTTCTTTGCATTACATTCATACCGCACCTCACCATCGTTTCTTTCTTCCCTTTTACTTCTGCACATTTCGCACCACGTCCATTCATTTACACATCTCTTTTTCTTCCTCGCCGGCCTACCTTGCCTACCTTCCAGCTACCGCCCTATCTCCCTCACCAGTTGCATTTGCAAGGTGATGGAGCGCATGATCAACGGGCGGTTGACATGGTGGCTTGAGTCTCAGAAACTTCTAGCGAACGCTCAGTGCGGATTTCGTCGCTATCGCTCTACCGCGACCATCTGGTGTCCCTGTCGACGCATGTTATGAATGGATTTCTGAGAAAGTGTCAAACCGTGGCTGTGTTTTCTGACCTGGAGAAAGCTTATGACACTTGTTAGAGGGGCGGCATTTTACGTACACTTCACACATGGAATATCCGCGGTCGTCTTCCCATATTTCTTCGGGAATTTATGACGGACCGCGTCTTTCGTGTACGTGTGGGCTCGGTTTTATCTAGTCGTTTTATTCAAGAGAACGGAGTACCGCACGGCTCTGTACTCAGTGTCATACTTTTTGCAATTGCTATCAACCCCATTGTTGATTGTATTCCACCTGGCACTTCATCGTCCCTTTTTGTTGACGATTTTGCCATTTATTGCAGTTCACGGCGGACCTGTCTACTCGAACGCCGTCTCCAGAGCTGTATCGACCGTCTCTACGCCTGGAGTAACGCCAACGGCTTTAATTTCTCCGCCGACAAATCCGTCTGTATCAATTTCTGGCGCCGGAAGGCTTTCCCTCCGCCCTCTCTCCATCTTGGGCCAGGGATACTTCCCTTTGCAGACGAGGCGAAATTTTTGGGGTTGATATTTGATAGAAAGCTGAGCTGGATATCGCACATTTCGTTTTTAAAAGCAAAGTGTGACCGTTCTCTTAATCTTTTACGTGTTTTAAGTGGTGCATCCTGGGGAGCTGATCGGACCTCCTTCTGCGTCTATATCGTTCTTTGGTCCGATCCAAACTTGATTACGGGTGTATTGTCTTTTCATCGGCACGTCCATCTGTGTTACGTCGCTTGAATCCCATTCATCATGGTGGTATTAGGGTCGCTACAGGGGCCTTTCCAACTAGCCCCGTGCCCAGTCTTTACGCTGAAGCTGCAGAGCCTCCGCTGTCCTCCAGGCGTGAGATGCTCTTGTGTAGCTATGCCTGTGGACTCTCCAGCTTGCCTGACCACCCGTCCTTCGCGGCATTTTACGAGGATTCGCTTGATTGGCAATATTTAGTTAGCTCCTCTGCATTGCTCCCTCCTGGGGTTAGATTTCGTCAGCTTCTTCGGCACGTTACGCCAGCGCCGGCCCTTCCAAGGGGGGAAACGCGTTTTCCTCCATGGTTGCGCGCTGAGGCCCTCTGTCACCTTGGGTTATCGTCGATGCCGAAGAATGAGACCCCTTCTTCAGTCTTTAGATCAGCGTTTTTAGAACTTCAGTCGTAATTCGGGGACTTTGATTTTATCTTTACTGATGGATCTAAGACTGATGCTGGAGTAGGATGTGCCTTTTTTGTGGTGGCAATAGTTTTACCTTTCGTTTACCAGAGCAATGTTCGATTTTACCACCGAACGTTTTAGCATTTATCAGTCTCTTTTATACATTCAGCGGCACGACTTACTGCACTGTTTTATTTGTTCCGACTCCCTGAGTGCTCTTCAAAGTATTAGCTCGCTGTACAGTTACCACCCGCTCGTACAGCGCATTCATGACCTGCTCCACTCGCTTGGTGTCTCTGGCATCAGCGTCTCCTTCATGTGGATTCAAGGTCATGTGGGCATCTCAGGTACTGAGTCTGCCGACGCCGCTGCCAAATCGGCAATTTTATCACCCAGAAGTTTTACCTCTGTTTGTCCCTCGTCAGATTTGTTTATTGTTTTACGTCGCCACATCCTCTCGCTTTGGAGCGATGAGTGGACGGCCCTCCGGGGGAACAAGTTGCGGGAGGTTAAACCTCTCCCGTTAGTCTGGGCTACCTCTTCTCGTGCTTCTCGTCGGGAAGAGGTAATTTTAACACGCCTTTGTATCGGACATTGCATTTTTAGTCATAAGTATTTGCTGAGTGGTGACCCCGCACCACTCTGTGGGCAGTGTGATGCGCCCTTAACGGTGCGTCACATTTTAGACGTGTGTCAGGTTTTAGCTCCATTTCTGTTGGTCTGCCAGTTGGCCTAGCCAACGTTTTGGCAGACGATGCGCGTATTGTAGAATGTGTTTTACGTTTTATTAGTGACAGTGATTTTAATCTGCGCATTTGATGCGTCGAGCGTCCTTTAGCCTTGTTATTTTATTATGTATGTTTTAATAGGGACTCTACTCCACAGTGGACATATGGCGCTCATGTCCCTCGCATTCTACAGTTCTTGACACGTTTTACTCTTTTATTGCTTATGCTTTTAATGTGTTAGTTTTTGCGATTGTTGTCTTGTTGTTTTTAGCTTTTGGACATAGCGGGTTTGTGTCCCGTTTTTAATTATGCGGTTATTTTATATTTTTGAAGTTACATTTTATACATTGTAAGGGCGCTGATGGCCTTAGTAGTTTAGCGCCCTTAAACCGCATCTCATCATCACAAAAAGTAAAAGCCCATAAAACATGTGTTCGCTTAACTGGGAATTCTCAGTAGTAATTACAGAAAAAACAAACGATGAACTTCAGCTATCGGACAACAAAGCTCTACAAAAACTATCATCGCAGACCAATGCAAATAATTTAATAATAAATTCTGGGAAAATAATCTGCCTAAGTTTTCAAAATAAAAAGGACTAATAAAGAATCTAGTCTCATATTAAAGATAAAGAACACTCAATTGCAAATAAAAGATTATACAAACATTTTGGGACTATAAAATTAAATTGAGTTTTATTTATTGATGCTCTTTAACTGCTGTGGTCTTAGCATCTCACTCTATATTGGGCGTGAAATACCGGAAATTTTGCTCAGAGACCTCTATTAGGTTTGAGGTTCTTTGACGTGTTGTAAATCTACAGCACGGGACCACCGGCTTTACTTACCTTCCGAAGGAAGCCAAGCTAAGTATTTTTACGCCCGAAAAAATCCATCGCCCTCCGCGGGCTTGAACCCGCGACCTCGGGAACTATAGGCTAGTATAGTAATTTTGGGACAATGGAAGCAACACAACATAAAATAAAATGGGAAACATGTAAATTACCTAGCCAAAAATTTAAATTCAAGCACATGAGTGATAAGAACTTTGTCATGCTACACAGACAAAAAAAAGCTATGACAAAAACATTTCTAATATATGGTATCATTTTCTGCGGAAATTCACCACAGCAAAACTAATATTTATAATTCAAAAAAAGAATCATCAAAATAATAACAGGGAGTAAAATAAGAGATTCATGTAGACCATCAGTTAAAGTAGAAAAAAATTTACCACTGTCTTGTATTTACTTAATAGATTTACATTTTTCTGCAAAAAGAAATAGAGTATTCTTTCAGATAAAGAAAGGGATACGCACCATAACACCAGATTCTTATAGTATATGCATTCAATATCAGCAAATACAAAAATAATGGAAAATGCAGTACTTCAAACAGCCATAAAATTGTTTAATGCATTGCCAAATGAAATTAAAGCACAAGGAAAAATAAAATCTTTTAAAACAAGATCTAAGCAGTGTTTATTACAGAATTGTTATTATAGTGTAAATCAATATCTTTGTAAGTGATGGGTAATTTTATTATTAATGTGTATCGTATTTACTAAGCTAAGGTGTTCTATATCACATGTACAAAAGTACAATATTCACAAATGAAGGAATATACACCACAATGCCATTGCCTTACTTTGTGCCAGTCAAGCGCATTACACCTAGGGTTACTAGACGTCCTCTTTTTTGGAGCCTATAAATTATGTGGGCGGTTTTTAGAAGAACTGAGAAACACTCTTTTTTAGCTATACAACTGCTTCAGCTTGAAAGTGCGGAAGTACTGTTATATAACGCGGTGAGGGCAAAAGGTTTTGCAGCTAAAATATTAAATTTAGTTACCCCGACAAAAATTGGGGGACGTCGCGGCAGAGGTACACGAGAGATACCAGGAACTTGCTGCACAAATCTAAAGTAGGCGTGGGATTTTCATAACAAAATACACATTTAATGCATTATCTGTGGTTTATTAAAATTGATATGGTTCCACTACACTGTACATAAAAGGTTACAAACAAACATTGGAGGGAGATGCCCCACACACACACATTCACTCGCCCTGAAGAGAGACACAAGACTGACTCTACTAGTGACGCCACCAGACTGAGAAGGTGGAGAGGGAAATGTTACGTTGGACGAAATTCAAACTCCCAATCAAAATGATTAGTTCAACAATGTCATTGCTACACATCAATAATGTGTCCGACACGACAATACACACACCCTCCACACACAATAATGAGGCGTCCCTGCCGAAAAGAGAAGAAGAAAAGAAAAAAATCTGATGTGTTACACTCACATGACTTTCTCTTCTCTTCTACAATCTAATTTTACAAACGCCTATTCTCCATATGATTCATGTTAATCGAGATGTCGAGATGTCAATCTTATTGGTAATTTTCTTGTAGATGCAAGGGGAATATGGTAGCTTTTAAGCGATAGTCAAATATTTTATCGCTGGTTGCTATGTGGCGCATTCCATTCTCTTTGCATGTCCAGGACATAAAAAAATGAATAACGAATTTGAGAAAAAGTATAAGTATTGGAAAATTTAAGGAAATAACAAGCAATATCTCGAAAACGGTTCACTCAACAAAAAAATGTATATGATATAAGTTGTGTATTTTAACGCGATCTACATTTTTTGTGTAGTAAAATTTTGTCTATCTCTTATGGTTTACCAGTTACGCAAAAGTCGTTCAGAATGAAGAATACTTTTGGAGACATTTCCAGAAATTTCGAGATATACATTTCATTTCTCATGACATTATCTTAAACATATGATATTTTCATCAAAATCGTTAGAGCCATTTTTGAGAAAATTAAAATTTTCGAAAAATGTTCCATGTAAAGGGTAGTCTGGGGTGGGGGAATTTTCTTGAAAATCTTCCTGTCGCATCTCTGGAAGATACTGAACGTAAATACCACGTTTGGTGTTTATCCGACTGTTAGTTTTTGAGTTATGCTGTTCACAGACACACACACGGACATGTTTTCAAAAATGCTAATTTTTGGATTCAGGAGATCTCAAAACATATATTTCCGGTGAAATCTCGGTATCGAATTTTTGGGTGGAATGCAATACTTCCCCTACTTACTATACGTAGTAGAGAAAGTAAACATGAATATAAAGAAAATATAAAGATACAAGATTGAACAGAATATTACGATATGAGAATGGAGCAAAAAAGAAAAACTGCTTTGTCCGGTAACTTTTCCCACCACTGAACCGAAGAAAGGATGGAAGAAACGTATCACACTCGATCACCACGGCTACTCTGTAGAGCAGTCTGTGACCGACGGGCCCTGCCGGCACAGACAAACCAAGAGGGAAAACACTCCCTATACTGCCATGGTGATAGGGTCGTAATTGAAGTGCAGCTGATAACCTACCACCATTCTCCAGACGATGTGGGACTGTCCTCTTCTGTGGAAGGGAGCGTTTCCTGGGGCTACCGGCAGAATGGAACAAAATTTGGGGAAAGCATCAGGGTCACAATATACAACAAAAGCTACACAAAATAAATATTACAAAAACAAAAAGCAGGGGACACACAAAGCTAATAAAACTTAAATATAGAGCAAGGCTTCGCAAAAAAACATTGATTGAGCACTCAACTTTGGATATGACTAACAACTATTCATGAATACATTTAAAGTAGGGACACCAAGTCAAAATTTAATGACAAAATTTTCAATGTTTTTAACATGACAATGAAATTTATAGCTCTTGAAGCTGTACAATGAAATCTACCCATAGAAATGGTATTACTATGAGATTAATACAAGTAAGAACCAAAACACATTGAGACATTTATACTAAGAATTTAAAACTATCCTCCGAGACGAAAATTTTTTTTGTTAAATCAATCTACTAGCAAACCAACATATAACTGCAGACATACTAACTACAGGATCAAATATAGGTAGGCGAACCATCACCACCTAAGTATCTACTCCCAAGGAACGCCTGGCTCGAACTCTTTTTTTTTGTTATATAGCACCTGTATTCCCTCATGAGTGAAGTGTGGACCAAGCCCTAGTCAATACATTCTGAAAAACACATTTATGAAAGAGACACAAAAAATACAATGAAAATAGAACTGACCAAAAGAAGGAAATTATTGTTGGTAAATATTGTGACATATTAGGGATTTCCCTTTTCTCTCACAAAAAAAGGAGTTGCTATTCACCACCGTGATGAGATCAATAGCGATTGTAAGCAAACTCAAGCAGTGCATAAAAACTAACATTATGTGGACATACAGCAGACAGAGTAACGATCTCACCTCGCTAAGCACACAAGGCACCTCAGCAAGAACATAACAAAAAGAAAGAACATTACCCTATAATCACGCAACATTTAAGATACCTTCACAAAGCTGGAAAGAAACATATTAAAGAATCTTGGTAAGTACATGCTTATTTATTACCCAAAACAAAATGTAGTGTTACAACAAAATACATACAAAAATGAGCAACAAAAATTTGTTATCTGTAAGAGAGAGAGAGAGAGAGAGAGAGAGTAATTAAGTTTTATTTTGACTGGGGCACCGGCATGCGAACAAAATCTAGTTGTGTGCCCTGGTTTGCGCACCTAAACAAATCAGGGGTTGGCACCGATCTGGATGTCGTGATGTGGTTGCCATTGTCCTCTCTGAGTGGAAGATGACGGTCTGTTCCTCTCAGGATGATATGATGAGTTCATTGCATATATCTGGTTGGCCAACTGATCCACTTTTGCAGCTAACACAATGACATAATTAGTAGGAGGGCCTGGAAGAGCAGACAAAGGTGAATGACCTGAAAGGAAAGTGTTAGTAGTCCCAGCTGATAAAGTCAGAGGTAGAGGAGACGAAGCATGACCTGTAGGCTGTACCTGTGCAGTGGCCAGGTGCTCTCTTTGTGTCATAAAATTGTGCTTTATTCACCAACTTAAGAGTCTGTAAAAATCATCTACAGTAAGAGGGTTCATTGGTAAGATGATGTTGACATACTCAGGTATTAGATCTTTTAGTACATCTCTTATTTGCTCAGTTTGAGTCATACTTGGGTTAACCTCGTCACATAGAGAAAGTACATCATAAGTATGGTGCAAAACAGGTTCAGAATCTGATTGAATTCTTTGTCGGAGTTTGATTTCTAACAATTCAGGTTGGTGAGCAACCTGAAAAGCTGTAATAATAAAAGAAGATATTAAAAGAGCCCAATCATGAGAGGGATGCCTGTGACAAAATGTCTGAAACCATTGTATAGCAGTGTCTTTAAGGTAGCAAGGCAAATACTTAACGTTTACAAGTCTGACCAGTTTTTAGCAAAAGCTACTCTAAAAGTATTAAGAAAATCAAAAGGATTGTCTACTGCCGCATTAAAGAAAGGGGGTTGTTCAACAGAAGGTCGAATAGCAGACACAGTACTCTGAACAACTGCTTGTACAGGTGTAATTAAATCATTATTGGTGGCCACCAGGGTCGATTACCCAGGACTAGAAGAAGGCGTAGGAGGGTAGTCTTCCATAGGCATGTCTGTGGGTTCTCTGAAGTTAGACATAGGCATGCAATTAAACATTGGCTGTAATAAAAAGATGAATGGACATACACCATGTACAGATATTATTGTATCAGAGGCGAAAATGGGTATGATCAAAATGCATTAACATCAATGCTGTAAGAGAGGTTGAGTTTGCACTTATAACACAACACAGTTAAAAAATAAATTTCCATAGACAATGCCAGAATTTACCAATAAATACAATTTGTAAGTCAATGGTACACACAGGTGAGAATTAAACACCTAGCATGAAACAGTATAAACCAGTAAAATTCACAGAAACAGATGACAGTGACAAAGAATTATAGTATCATATCACAGTGTAATGAAAGCAAGATGGTTGTATGTGAAGCCAAATGCAAATAAGCTAAATATTACCAAACTGAACACAATTTCATTAGTACAATTGTACACAAGTAACAGTGTATGCTAAAATCAGTAATGTGATGCTGAAAATTGGCACAAAAGTCAAATACAGTGTACTGAACCAAATCAAAGTAGCAAGGTAAATAACAAAGAAATTTTCCTGGTATTTAGCATAAAGTAACCATGCCTGTGCTAAATTCATACAAAAATACTGACAGTATCTGAAATGTAAAACAGTAAGTACATTGTAAAGAAAAGAAAATTCAACCAGAGCACTGGTCAGAAATATTAGGTTATACAACACATCAGTAATGCACTACAGTGACAAACTTGTCATAAGAAAGCAAGATTCATAACCCTAAATAAGTTCACTAGCACAAGTTCTTAGCACAGGCATAAGATATAGTAGCAAGGTGGCAGAGCACACATAAAAATGTCAATATCATGAGGCAGTAGTCACATTTTAAAGATGAATGTATCTATCAAGCATACAAAATCCAGGAATGTCACAGAAATACCTGAGGCATTGCTCACAAACAGAATATATTCATCAAATTATAGGTCGCTAACTCACTGTCGTGTGTGCTTGAAACAGAGCTACTAAATGGAAGTTAATCTAAAAAAATGAAAACAAAACAGGCAAAACTGAGGGTGACCATGGTGATTAAAACACACAGTACTGTACATAAAAAAACTCTTACCCATTACGAGTATGGTCCTCAAACCTAAAGAAAAAAATTAAGCAGTGGAGGCTTCGTAAAAACAGCAATGAGATCACATATCTGACAAACAGTTTAAATACACACAGACACACCCTCATACACACAGCAAACAACAGGGAAAGGAATAAAAATGAGAAGACAGAACAAGGAAGGGGAAACAGTGGAGAGAAGGAGGAAGTGGTAAAGCAGAGGCACCAAAAAATGACATAGCCAACACATAAAAAGAATGAAATCTACTAAATGTGGGAAAATGTTCAGGGCCGAAATAGAGGAAAAAAATACAATTTTGCTACGCCAAAGAAAATATCGCCCCGCCATCCTTTGAAATAATTTAGAATTTCCAATGTAACGGTGAGTTACAGAGCCAAAATGTGCTGCCTATACGAGGAACGCCATCCCTTAAAAAGAAATCGTATCACATTGCTGCGATCCTACATGAAAAGAAAACTCACTATACTAATTGAAATAGACAAATAAACCCTTCACACATTCACATATAGAAAACTTAGCTCAAACTATAAATATAACACCACGTGCACAACAACAAAAAAATTTAACACTCACGCTATGACACGAAATTTTCTCTTCACAGCGATGTGAGTGCAAATATTATTTCATACCCGGCGACAAACCACCAAAAATGTTATATACCGGGGTGAGGCCAAAAGGTTTTGCAGCTAAAATATTAAATTAAGTTGCCCCGGCATAAACATTGGGGATGTAGCGACAGAGGCAAACGAGAGATACTGTAACGTTCCTGCAAAGCCGATTCACGGATACTCGATGCAGGAAAGTCACAATTACCAAAAATAATTAAACTAAGAAAAAAAGATTATTTGCCGGGCCCATTATAGAATGCGTTAGAAATAAGGCATTCCCCCAGAGTAATGATTATTTAGTACTACAACTTCAAGGAATAAAAGGGTTTAAAGAAGCTTTAAATGAGAACAAGAATCTGTACAGCCCCAAAGGTACTGAGTATATTAACTCAGAAATATAATACAATTAAAGCACGTTACATTTAACTCTGTCCTTCTCACACATATTTGTCATTACGAAAGAGAATACAACACGCCAAATATATGATGTAAACTCGCTTCCATGAAATGTTATACGCCGCTCCACACAGTATAAGAACTTTGAAATTTACTTACGCCCGAAGATACACGTTATAAGAAATTTAGAATAAACCAAAAGGTGTGTAGACCAGGCACGAAGCTCACTCCAAGTCCTTCTTCGATGTTGGTCGAGAACGAAGTGATAAACTGCCTTTCTTCCTCTTCAGGCATCGCTCGGGGTACGCTCTGGGCAGGTCAGGTGATGACGTTGAACCAACATTAGTGCCGACTGTACTGGCGGAGAGGGCGCAACCTGGCGAGCGTTGTAGAATCTTGTGTAGAGGACCAGGACCCTCTGGATACGGGACCTGACACTGACATTCAAAATGGCGGCCGTATGTGGTGGGAATTTGGGAAATGCCTTAATCAGTTCTTGTCTACAAGTTATGACTTCTCCACAGTAAAATACAATTAATGTGGTGCAGTGACATGTCTTTTGTGTAGATATATGCTGTTGTGCACAAAATCGCTGTCCTTTAAGTAAACTAAATGCATTTTAACATTAAATGAAATATGTAACCTCAAACAACATTCATGCAGTCTACAGTTTTGTATGCTATAACTTAACAGCATTTCTAAACTATAGCTACTTATTTAAATTACAAAGGACATAATTTTATAAACTGCAAACACTGTAATACTTGCATGAAACAGAACTGTTGATATTGAGGTTGACACTGATTGAGTTCACTCAAAATTACGTGTCACTACACTGTTAATCACACTGTACGTACACAATATTATATGCACAAAATGTACACTGGATGGCACTAAATGGCATTGTTTACAGTAATTAGCTATTAAATTTAGAAGCTTTAGGGTTACTTTTGCTTTCACTGAACGCTTTTCATTTATAAGTTTGCAATAATTATTCAAAAGTATACCACTTAGCGACTAATAACATCCTTTAATAGTTTCTGCAGAGAGTCCACACCGACAGACTGAAATATAACAAATAAGTAGTCTTAAACCAGCACTGCAAGTGAAATATATGAAATACATAACCTTAAACAGCATTGCAAAACAACATTCATGCAATCTACAGTATTGCATGCAACAACGTAACAGCATAAATACGATGGCTGAATTAAAACAAACTGTCAGAAATGCACCATTCTGCAGTTTAACCACTTTCTTGGAAACGTTATAAAAGAACCACCGTAACGGAATTTATCCCTTCTTATAACTAAGTCCGAAACAACGATATATGCATACAGGTGAATCCTTCGAAGGCGTAAAGTGTTTACGATCTATGAATATTAGCCGTTTTCTTTTAAATCTTTATATTTTGGAAATATGAATGGCAATACTCCGGTATATGAGAATAACTGGGACTCTAGACACATACACTCTCAAATACTCATAATTGTTTTATTGTATCTCACAAATATACATATTTTAATATATTTTATAACTCAAATTAACACTGTATATAGCATATTTTAAAATATATATTACAATTACTTGCACCTCTATTCATTATAATCAAGGTTGGATTTACATCCGGAAACATAATGGCGTTGTAATGTTTTAGGTTAAATATATTTACAACCAATACGTCCAAACTGTAACAATTTCTTTTGTTTCACCACAGTAACCGTGAAACAAACTATATTCTCTAGTAGGTAAATTAAAAAAATGTATAATTATACTTTATATTTAATGTGGCCATAATCTACATGTAATATATTAGTAAACATAAGTAACACTTGGAAAGCACACGGCAGTGAAAACGCATGATTGGGATTATTCCCGTTTCCCAAATTGCTCAAATAAAGTTTTCAAACACTATTGCTTTGCTAATGTGATTACAAACTGCCGCAGTTACTAAAATGCTATAAATCACAGGCATCGGAAACACAGCACAGCAGTTGGCGAGTGTAAACACCTCGGGGATCACCACCAACTACCGCCGCCATTTTTCTCAATCTCGAACCCAGTGTCAGGTCCGTTGTTTCTAGAGGGTCCTGAGAGGACTCCAAGTGTACGGCAAGCTGTCGGCATGAGAAGCAGGGGCCAGCATTGTATCTTATGACTGTGGATACAAGAAGAGCTGCGGCTATCTGGCGAAAGTATCCCTCAAAGAAAGAAAGAGGCATAATCGGTTCAAAACCAGGAACTTGTGCACAAATCTAAAGCAAGCGTGGGATTTTCATAACAAAATAAACCTTTAACACATTACCTGTGGTTTATTAAAATTCGTATGGTGCCACTACATTGTACAGAAAAGGTTACAGACAAACATTGGAGGGAGATGCTCCACGCGCCCACACACACACACACACACACACACACACACACACTCGCCCTGAAGACACACACAAGATTGACTCTACTAGTGACGCCACCAGACTGAGGAGGTGGAGAGGGAAATGCCACGTCGGACGAAATTCAAACTCCCAATCAAAATGATTAATTCAAAAATTTCATTGCTATACAGCAATAAGTGTCCGACTCGACAATAACACACATACGCTACATCACGACTTCCTGATCTCTCACACTAGCTAATTCTAAAGAATTTAACCCTTTTTCCAACAATGTGATATTTTTTCTAGACTTTTCTCTTTTCTGTGACGCCGCCGCGTCCAGCTCAAGTTAGATTTTAGAGCAATTGAAATAACTGGCGCGGCAGTTATCGTGAAATACGAGTGCGAGGCGGCCAGTTAAAAGCATTATGTATGCTACAGTGCAATATACCGCTGCTCGACTTGTAGAATATTTTTATTTTCAACCTTTCTACTCTCAGTTGCTTGTAGTGAAGTGAACCAGTGTTAATGTTTAATCGAAATCATGCCAAAATTTAAATTTTCTTTAGTAAGGAATTACAGAAATTATTTCCTTACTTCAGGCCGCTAAGAATCAACTCCGAGGCGGAATGTCTTATCTGTCCACCTGGTACATTCGTTTCGGTCGCTAATAAGGCAAAGATTAATTATCTTGCGGCTGTTTTGTATGTCAATACAATATTATGACATTGGAAATTCGCCTATAGTAGTTCAGCTTTTGTTATACTGAATAACTTATAATGCGGACTATTATTATTTTGCAGACCTAGAAGTTCACCAAAACACTGGTAAACACAAAACGCGGGTTCGTACTGCAGCATCTTCGTCCAGTTGACGTTTTTTGCAAAGAGGAATTCCAAACCTAGTGGTCTGTCCATGCAGCTGATGACACCCTATCTTTTCAACGGCCAAACACCATAAAAGTTTAAATCAAAGGACTGTACAGGAAAACTGCAGAAAGTGTTATTCAAAGACTCAAATATAACTAAACAAAAAGCATGTGCTCCCTCTAAAACACAAGCAATTATTAATTCTGCATGATCACCTCACTCTGGTAATGTGTCTGTTGAGGAAGTTGTAGAGGGTATTTCATGATTTGATGTTGCAACAGACGAGAGTAACTATGTTTCCGTGAAACCAGTTCCAATTGTAATTCAATACTATGCCGTTAAATCAGGGGAAATTCAAACAAAGGCGAAAGAACTTAAAAGCACCCCAAATGAAAAATCTGAAACAATTGAATCTTACATATGTGATACAGTAGATGTAATGATAACAAATTTGTTGCTTTTTTCCGGGGACAATACGAATGCAAATGTGGAACTAGTTGAATTGGTAAGATGTCGGGAAATAATGTTTTTGCCCAACTGAAAAACAATTTAAATGACAGATTAGTAGGAGTCGACTGACCTGCTCATGTTTTATATAACTGTATTCAACATGGTATTGATTCAGGTCTCACATTAGATGTTGATTACATAGTATTAAAATATTGAATTATTTTTCTATTTACCCAATATGCACTGAAAGTCTTTGTAGATGTACAATATAGGCAACAATTGAGTCATTCTAAAACTAGGTGGCTGTCACTTTTCCCTTGTGTTACAAGACTAATTGAACTGTATCCTGCATTCAGATCATGTTTCATTTCCCAGGATGAAATTCCAATTTTGATTAAAGTGTTTTTGTAAGATGAGTTTAGTGAAACACGATTATCGTTTGCTCATTCTCTTATGTCATTATTTCACAATAATATTTTAGCTCTAGAAAAAGAGAAAAATTCACTTGTAGAAATGAGATATATTCTTGAGAATGTGTTGAATGTTCTTGAAGAAAGACAAATTCAGAATTTGAAATCTTTGGAACTAAAATACATTTAGAGAAAAAAGAGGGATGAAGGTTATGGTTGTAAATGTGTGATGATGATGATGATGATGATATGCGGTTTAAGGGCGCTAAACTGCTACGGTCATCAGCGCCCTTACAATGTATAAAAGATAAGGTCAAAATATAAAACACGTAAAAGAACCGCATAGTTAAAAACGGGACACAAACCCGCGATGTTCAAAAAGGTAAAACTAACAATAATAGAACAATTACAAAATAACAATAACAACAATAACAACAATAAGAACAATAACAACAAAAATAACAATAACAACAATAAGAATAATACAAATTCTGAAAAACCAACACACTAAAAGCATAGGCAGTAAAGGATGAAAACGTGTCAGAAACTGTAGAATGCGAGGGACATGAGCGCCATATGTCCACTGGGGATAAGAGTTCCCATAAAAAACAGACAGGATAAAAGCACGAAGCTAACAGACGCCCAACGCATTAAATGCGCAGATTAAAATCACTGTCGTGAATAAAACGTAAAACACATTCCACAGCATGCGTGTCGTCTGCCAAAACGTTGGCTAGGCCAACAGGCAGACCCACACGAGCACGCAATGCAGCTAAAACCTGACACTCTGTTAAAATGTGACGCACCGTTAAGGGCACGTCACACTGCCCACTGGGTGGTGCGGGGTCACCACTGACCCCTCAGGGGCTCACCTTATGTGAGTACGGGTTTTTGGCGCACCCGGGGGTTCCCGAGCCAATCATCGCCATATTCATCCCCTCACCCCCATCCGGTCGAGGTGGGTTCTTCAAGTGACCGGTGGACACAAGGTAGGCTCTCGTGCGTTCTTTGCATTCCATCCATACCGCACCTCACCATCGTTTCTTTCTTCCCTTATCACTTTCCGACCATTTCGCACCACGACATTCGCATATCTCTTTTTCTTCCCCGCCGGCCTACCTTGCGTGCGAAACGCCCACACTGTTTTAGTTTCTTTTATCCTTTTATTTAAATCCTCCGTGGACACAGCCTGACGGATACCCGCGCACCGCGTGCGCAGCTGGGTGAGTGGGTAATGGCGTCATCCCCACCACCCGCGGTCGTCATGTAGGGTTTGTGTTCGTATCCGCTGTTCAACTGCAGTCCCGCGGGGGGGCCATTGCATGAGCTGCTGACTTCTGACGGCGATTGGGTCCCTCTGTCTATGTTCTGGGAGGTGTGACCCTGGGGTGAGTCTGGTATAGATAGGCCACTCACCCAAGCCGGGGTAACGCCCGAGAAGTCAGAGCCCGAGGTCGGAGACGGTTGCAATGGTGGAGGATTTTTTTCGCTATGGAGCACCCTTTCTCCATTATTAACAACAAGCGCCGAAAAGTCATTGTAACAGAAGTAGCACCGCCGTCATCTGGTTGTTACTTGGTCATTTCGAGAACAGAAGAAGGACAAAACTTTGAGAAGGTGAACCCTTTTATAATTCAGAAGGGCATAGATGCTATTGCTGGTGCGGTTCAATCATGCACTCGTCTACGGAATGGTTGCTTATTGGCACAAACTAAGTCCGATCAGCAAAGTAAGACCTTGTTGCGCGCTACGCTTCTCCACGGTTACCCCATCCGTGTTGAGAAGCACCGCACATTGAACTCCTGTCGGGGCGTCGTTACCACCCATAGCCTCGATGGTATATCGGACGAGGATCTCGTAGAATATCTATCTGATCAAAAGGTGACTGCAGTGCATCGAGTGCAGGCCAAACGCGACGGCGTATTGGTACCCACTCGTACCCTGTTTATTACATTTGATGGCGTCGATCTGCCCACGAGCATTTCCGCAGGGTACGAACGGATTTCTGTGAGGCCTTATATTCCTAGACCTCTGCGTTGTTTTAAATGCCAACGTTTTGGGCATACGCAATTCTCCTGTAAGAGTGCCGTTAACATCTGTGCAACATGTAGCCAGCCCTCACACGAAGGTACCTGTTCAACAGCCCCCGTCTGCGTTAATTGTACAGGGTCACATTCTGCTTCGTTTGCCGACTGTCCGCGGTATTTGGACGAGAAGGCGATCCAGGAGATCTGGGTAAAGGAAAAACTCTCCTTCGCTGAAGCACGGAGGCGTTTCCATGCGCGCCAACCTTCACTCCTGCGATCTGGCACATTTAGTTCTGTTGTTGCCTCGCCAGTACCACGAGTAGATGCCGAAACTCAGACCTGGACCTTGACTGGATTAACCGCCACTACCATCCGGCCGTCTATTAAGGCTACAGTTACCAAGCCGTATAAACCTGGTCCCAAGTCAATGAAATCGCAAGCCGTTGAAAAGAAGCCCAAGCAGAAACTTCGTAGGGAAGATTTTTTGAAAGACCCTCCGCGTGCGCGCGGTAACAAAAGTTCACCTTCTCCTCCTCGGAGGTCGCTGTCCCAGGATGGTCCTGGGACAAGCCGCGCTCAGCGGCACCCTTCACCCATCGCCACCCAGAACCGATTCACGGCGCTTGAATCGGTTTCTGGCACTGAGCGCGTGGGCCCTCCCTCCGAGGAAGCTATGGAGTCTGACCAACTCCATACAAAAAGCCCGAGCCCAAAGGTTAAACAAAAGGTAATTTTAAGCCGCCCTTCTAAATAGACAGTTTATCCCCTTATTCTTAATGGCTATCCTGACCTGGAATGTACGTGGTGTACGATCGCATAGGGCGGAACTGCAACTTTTATTGCGTTCCCATTCGCCTATGGTCGTATGTTTGCAGGAGACTAAGCTTCGCCCTCACGATCCTTTTGATCTCCGAGGGTACACTCCGGTTCGCTACGACCTTGAACCGGAGGAGGGTACTCCTGCTCATGGAGGTGTCATGTTCTTAGTGCGTAACGACGTTCATTTTACATCTGTCACACTTACAACCGACTTGCAAGCTGTTGCCGTTCGCCTTCACTTACCCGGCTTTTTGTTTTCTGTTTGCTCTGTATATTCACCTCCATCGTCTCCCCTTGCTCCCGCGGACATTCGAGCTCTCCTGTCCGCTCTCCCAACACCATTTCTTCTGTTGGGAGATTTTAATGCCCATCACCCACTATGGGGTTCGCCATGGGCTTGTGCGAGGGGAACTCTTCTTTCCGACATTTTTTATCAGTTCAATCTTTCCATCCTCAATACAGGTGCACCTACTTTTATTTCTGATTCTTCTGGTACATTTTCTCACCTGGACCTTGCCATTTGCTCACTCCAGCTTGCACGTCGTCTTCAGTGGAACGTCGTCGCTGACACCTACTCCAGCGACCATTGCCCCTGCATCGTTTCTCTTCTGTCGCACCACGTACAGCATTCCAGAGTACCTACCTGGATATTCGCAAAAGCCGACTGGAGCTTGTATTCCAGCCTCGTGCTTTTTGACGACCAGCCCTTCTCCGAAATTAACCAACTAGTGCAGCGCCTTACGTCTATTATTTTCTCTGCCGCCGAACGCGCAATACCCCGTTCATCCTCCCAACCTCGGCGGCCACCTGTTCCGTGGTGGAACGAGGATTGTCGGGACGCCGTTCGTGCCCGTAGGACTGCACTTAGGGTGTTTCGGCGACACCCTACACTTGATAATTTGGTGACTTTTAAACAATCGCGCGCCAGGGCTCGTCGCATTATTCAGGATAGCAAGAAGGCATCTTGGGCTCGTTTTGTCGAGTCTTTTAATCGTTTTACGCCTTCATCCGTTGTTTGGGATAAACTTCGTCGCTTCTCAGGTAAAGTGTCACATTGTACTGTTTCTGGCCTTCAGGTTTCTAATGCCACCATCGTGGATCCGGCTGCCATCGCTAACACACTGGGTGCTGCCTTTGAGGCGGTTTCCAGTTCAGACCATTATTCCGCCGGCTTTCGCTCTATCAAAGACCGGCTGGATTCCGACACCTTTAATTTTCGATCTACTAATATTGAGTGTTATAATGAACTTTTCACAATGAGGGAGCTGGAGCACGCTCTTCATTGCTCTCGGCACTCCGCTCCTGGGCCGGACGGCATTCATGTCCTGATGTTAAAGAACCTTTCAGCCGACAGTAAACTCTTTCTCTTACAGGTCTATAACCGTATTTGGCAAGACGGCATTTTTCCTTCCGTTTGGCGCGAAGCCACCATTGTCCCTATACTTAAGCCTGGGAAGGATCGCCAACTACCTTCCAGCTACCGCCCTATCTCCCTCACCAGTTGCATTTGCAAGGTGATGGAGCGCATGATCAACGGGCGGTTGACATGGTGGCTTGAGTCTCAGAAACTTCTAGCGAACGCTCAGTGCGGGTTTCGTCGCTATCGCTCTACCGTCGACCATCTGGTGTCCTTGTCGACGCATATTATGAATGGATTTCTGAGAAAGTGTCAAACCGTGGCTGTATTTTTTGACCTGGAGAAAGCTTATGACACTTGTTGGAGGGGCGGCATTTTACGTACACTTCACGATTGGAATATCCGCGGTCGTCTTCCCATATTTCTTCGGGAGCTTATGACGGACCGCGTCTTTCGTGTACGTGTGGGCTCGGTTTTATCTCGTCGTTTTATTCAAGAGAACGGAGTACCGCAGGGCTCTGTACTCAGTGTCACACTTTTTGCGATTGCTATCAACCCCATTGTTGATTGTATTCCACCTGGCATTTCATCGTCCCTTTTTGTTGACGATTTCGCTATTTATTGTAGTTCACGGCGGACCTGTCTACTCGAACGCCGTCTCCAGAGCTGTATCGACCGTCTCTACGCCTGGATTAACGCCAACGGCTTTAATTTCTCCGCCGAGAAATCCGTCTGCATCAACTTTTGGCGCCGGAAGTATTTCCCTCCGCCCTCTCTCCATCTTGGGCCAGGGATACTTCCGTTTGCAGACGAGGCGAAATTTTTGGGGTTGATTTTTGACAGGAAGTTGTGTTGGACCTCGCACGTTTCCTTTTTAAAAGCAAAGTGTGACCGTTCTCTTAATATCTTACGTGTTTTAAGTGGCACATCCTGGGGAGCTGATCGGACCGTCCTTCTTCGCCTTTATCGCTCTTTGGTCCGATCCAAGCTTGATTACGGGTGTATTGTTTATTCGTCGGCACGTCCATCTGTGTTACGTCGATTGAATGCCATTCACCACCGTGGCATAAGAGTCGCTACAGGGGCCTTTCCAACTAGCCCTGTACCCAGTCTGTACGCAGAAGCTGCAGAGCCTCCGCTGTCCTTCCGGCGTGAGATGCTTTTGTGCAGCTATGCTTGTCGACTCTCAAGCTTGCCTAACCACCCGTCCTTCGATGTATTTTACGAGGATTCGCTTGATCCCCCCCAGGTTCGATTTCGACTGCTACTTCGGCATTTGGACGTTACGCCAGCGCCGGCCCTTACCCGAGGGGAAACGCGCTTTCCTCCATGGTCGCGCGCTGAGGCCCACTGTCGCCTTGGGCTAACGTCGATGCCGAAGACTGAGACCCCTGCTTCAATCTTTAGATCGGCTTTTTTAGAAGTACGGGCTCAATTCGGAGACTTCCATTTTATCTTCACCGATGGATCTAAGACTGAAGCTGGAGTTGGATGTGCCTTTGTTTCTGGTCACTGTAGTTTTAAGTTTCGTTTACCTGGACAATGTTCAATTTTTACTGCCGAACTTTTTAGCATTTATCAATCTATTTTATACATTCAGCGGCACGCCTTACAGCACTGTTTTATTTGTACGGACTCTCTGAGTGCCCTTCAGACTATTACTGCGCTGTACCATTACCACCCGCTTGTACAGCGCATACATGACCTGCTCCACTCGCTTGGTGTCACTGGCATCAGCGTGTCCTTCATGTGGATTCCAGGTCATGTGGGCATCTCAGGTAATGAGTCTGCCGACGCCGCTGCGAGATCGGCGATTTTATTACCCAGATTTTTTACCTCTGTTGTTCCCTCGTCAGATTCGTGTGTTATTTTACGTCGCCGCATCCTCTCGCGCTGGCGCGATGAGTGGACGGCCCTCCGGGGAACAAGTTGCGGGAGGTTAAACCGCTCCCGTTAATCTGGGGTACCTCTTCTCGTTCTTCACGTCGGGAAGAGGTACTTTTAGCCCGTTTACGAATTGGACATTGTCGTTTTAGTCATAGTTACCTGCTCAGTGGTGATCCCGCTCCGCTGTGTCAGCAGTGTGACGTGCCCTTAACGGTGCGTCACATTTTAACTGAGTGTCAAGTTTTAGCTCCACTGCGCGTTCGCCTGGGTCTGCCTGTTGGCATAGCCAACGTGTTGGCAGACGACGCGCATGCTGTAAAATGTCTTTTACGTTTTATAAGTGACATTGGTTTTAATCGTCGCATTTGATGCGCTGAGCGTCTTTTAGTTTTGTTATTTTATTCTGTATGTTTTAATAGGGACTTACTCCCCAGTGACATATGGCGCTCATGTCCCTCACATTCTACAGTCCTTGACACGTTTTAATCTTTTATTGGCTATGCTTGTAGTGTGTTGGTTTTGAGACATATTTATTGTTATTGTTCCTATTGTTGTTATTGTTATTATTGTTATTGTTTTTATTGTTATTGTTATTCTATTGTTATTTTTAACTTTTTTGACATCGCGGGTTTGTGTCCCGTTTTTAATTATGCGGTTTTTTACCTGTCTTTTATTTTTTGACTTTATATTTTATACCTTGTAAGGGCGCTGATGACCTCAGCAGTTTAGCGCCTTTTAGCCGCATATCATCATCATCATCATCATCATCACGTCACCACTGAGCAAATACCTATGACTAAAAACACAATGTCCAATCCGTAGACGAGCTAAAATTACCTCTTCCCAACGACAAGAACGAAAAAGAGGTACCCCAGATCAACGGTAAAGGCTTAACCTCCCGCAACTTGTTCCCCCGGAGGGCCGTCCACTCATCGCGCCAGCGCGAGAGGATGCGGCGACGTAAAACAACACACGAATCTGACGAGGGAACAACAGAGGTAAAAAATCTGGGTAATAAAATCGCCGATTTGGCAGCGGCGTCGGCAGACTCATTACCTGAGATGCCCACATGACCTGGAATCCACATGAAGGACACGCTGATGCCAGAGACACAAAGCGAGTGGAGCAGGTCATGTATGCGCTGTACGAGTGGGTGGTAATTGTACAGCGCAGTGATACTTTGAAGGGCACTCAGAGAGTCCGTACAAATAAAACCGTGCCGTAAGTCGTGCCGCTGAATGTATAAAACGGATTGATAAATGCTAAAAAGTTCGGCGGTAAAAATTGAAAATTGTCGAGGTAAACGAAAAGTAAAACTCTGTACACCAAAAACAAAGGCACATCCTACTCCAACATCAGTCTTAGACCCATCGGTATATATAAAATGACAGTCCCCGAACTGCGCCTGTAGTTCTAAAAAGGCGGATCTAAGAACAGAAGCAGGGATCGCATTTTTCGGCATCGACGTTAGCCCAAGGTGGATGTGGGCCTCAGCGCGCGACCATGGAGGAAAGCGCGTTTCCCCTCGGGTAAGGACCGGCGCTGGCGTAACGTCCAAATGCCGAAGTAGCAGTCGAAATCGAACCCCTGGAGGGAGCAATGCGGAGGAGCTAACGAAATATTGGCAATCAAGCGAATCCTCGTAAAATACATCGAAGAACGGGTGGTTAGGCAAGCTTGAGAGTCGACAAGCATAGCTGCACAAAAGCATCTCACGCCGGAAGGACAGCGGAGGCTCTGCAGCTTCTGCGTACAGACTGGGTACAGGGCTAGTTGGAAAGGCCCCTGTAGCGACTCTTATGCCACGGTGGTGAATGGCATTCAATCGACGTAACACAGATGGACGTGCCGACGAATAAACAATACACCCGTAATCAAGCTTGGATCGGACCAAAGAGCGATAAAGGCGAAGAAGGACGGTCCGATCAGCTCCCCAGGATGTGCCACTTAAAACACGTAAAATATTAAGAGAATAGTCACACTTTGCTTTTAAAAAGGAAACGTGCGAGGTCCAACACAACTTGCTGTCAAAAATCAACCCCAAAAATTTCGTCTCGTCTGCAAACGGAAGTATCCCTGGCCCAAGATGGAGAGAGGGCGGAGGGAAATACTTCCGGCGCCAAAAGTTGATGCAGACGGATTTCTCGGCGGAGAAATTAAAGCCGTTGGCGTTACGCCAGGCGTAGAGACGGTCGATACAGCTCTGGAGACGGCGTTCGAGTAGACAGGTCCGCCGTGAACTACAATAAATAGCGAAATCGTCAACAAAAAGGGACGATGAAATGCCAGGTGGAATACAATCAACAATGGGGTTGATAGCAATCGCAAAAAGTGTGACACTGAGTACAGAGCCCTGCGGTACTCCGTTCTCTTGAATAAAACGACGAGATAAAACCGAGCCCACACGTACACGAATGACGCGGTCCGTCATAAACTCCCGAAGAAATATGGGAAGACGACCGCGGATATTCCAGTCGTGAAGTGTACGTAAAATGCCGCCCCTCAAACAAGTGTCATAAGCTTTCTCCAGGTCAAAAAATAGAGCCACGGTTTGACAGTTTCTCAGAAATCCATTCATAATATGCGTCGACAAGGACACCAGATGGTCGACGGTAGAGCGATAGCGACGAAACCCGCACTGAGCGTTCGCTAGAAGTTTCTGAGACTCAAGCCACCATGTCAACCGCCCGTTGATCATGCGCTCCATCACCTTGCAAATGCAACTGGTGAGGGAGATAGGGCGGTAGCTGGAAGGTAGTTGGCGATCCTTCCCAGGCTTAAGTATAGGGACAATGGTGGCTTCGCGCCAAACGGAAGGAAAAATGCCGTCTTGCCAAATACGGTTATAGACCTGTAAGAGAAAGAGTTTACTGTCGGCTGAAAGGTTCTTTAACATCAGGACATGAATGCCGTCCGGCCCAGGAGCGGAGTGCCGAGAGCAATGAAGAGCGTGCTCCAGCTCCCTCATTGTGAAAAGTTCATTATAACACTCAATATTAGCAGATCGAAAATTAAAGGTGTCGGAATCCAGCCGGTCTTTGATAGAGCGAAAGCCGGCAGAATAATGGTCTGAATTGGATACCGCCTCAAAGGAAGCACCCAGTGTGTTAGCGATGGCAGCCGGATCCACTATGGTGGCATTAGAAACCTGAAGGCCAGAAACAGTACAATGTGACACTTTACCTGAGAAGCGACGAAGTTTATCCCAAACAACGGATGAAGGCGTAAAACGATTAAAAGACTCGACAAAACGAGCCCAAGATGCCTTCTTGCTATCCTGAATAATGCGACGAGCCCTGGCGCGCGATTGTTTAAAAGTCACCAAATTATCATGTGTAGGGTGTCGCCGAAACACCCTAAGTGCAGTCCTACGGGCATGAACGGCGTCCCGACAATCCTCGTTCCACCACGGAACAGGTGGCCGCCGAGGTTGGGAGGATGAACGGGGGATTGCGCTTTCGGCGGCAGAGAAAATAATAGACGTAAGGTGCTGCACTAGTTGGTTAATGTCGGAGAAGGGCTGGTCGTCAAAATGCACGAGGCTGGAATACAAGCTCCAGTCGGCTTTTGCGAATATCCAGGTAGGTACTCTGGAATGCTGTACGTGGTGCGACAGAAGAGAAACGATGCAGGGGTAATGGTCGCTGGAGTAGGTGTCAGTGACGACGTTCCACTGATGACGACGTGCAAGCTGGAGTGAGCAAATGCCAATGTCCAGGTGAGAAAATGTACCAGAACAATCAGAAATAAAAGTAGGTGTACCTGTATTGAGGATGGAAAGATTGAACTGATAAAAAATGTCGGAAAGAAGAGTTGCCCTCGCACAAGCCCTTGGCGAACCCCATAGTGGGTGATGGGCATTAAAATCTCCCAACAGAAGAAATGGTGTTGGGAGAGCGGACAGGAGAGATCAAATGTCCGCGGGAGCGAGGGGAGACGATGGAGGTGTATACACAGAACAAACAGAAAAGAAAAAACCGGGTAACTGCAGTCTAATGGCAACAGCTTGCAAGTCGGACGTAAGTGTGATAGTTTGAAAATGAACGTCATTACGCACCAAAATCATGACACCACCATGAGCAGGAGTACCCTCCTCCGGTTCAAGGTCGTAGCGAACCGGAGTATATCCTCGGAGATCAAAAGGATCGTGAGGGCGAAGCTTAGTCTCCTGCAAACATACGACCAAAGGCGAATGGGAACGCAATAAAAGTTGCAGTTCCGCCCTATGCGATCGTACACCACGTACATTCCAGGTCAGGATAGCCATTAAGAATAAGGGGATAAACTGTCTATTTAGAAGGGCGGCTTAAAATTACCTTTTGTTTAACCTTTGGGCTCGGGCTTTTTGTATGGAGTTGGTCAGACTCCATAGCTTCCTCGGAGGGAGGGCCCACGCGCTCAGTGCCAGAAACCGATTCAAGCGCCGTGAATCGGTTCTGGGTGGCGATGGGTGAAGGGTGCCGCTGAGCGCGGCTTGTCCCAGGATCATCCTGGGACAGCGACCTCCGAGGAGGAGAAGGTGAACTTTTGTTACCGCGCGCACGCGGAGGGTCTTTCAAAAAATCTTCCCTACGAAGTTTCTGCTTGGGCTTCTTTTCAACGGCTTGTGACTTCATTGACTTGGGACCAGGTTTATACGGCTTGGTAACTGTAGCTTTAATAGACGGCCGGATCGTAGTGGCGGTTAATCCAGTCAAGGTCCAGGTCTGAGTTTCGGCATCTACTCGTGGTACTGGCGAGGCAACAACAGAACTAAATGTGCCAGATCGCAGGAGTGAAGGTTGGCGCGCATGGTAACGCCTGCGGGCTTCAGCGAAGGAGAGTTTTTCCTTTACCCGGATCTCCTGGATCGCCTTCTCGTCCAAGTACCGCGGACAGTCGGCAAACGAAGCAGAATGAGACCCTTTACAATTAACGCAGACGGGGGCTGTTGAACAGGTACCTTCGTGTGAGGGCTGGCTACAGGTTGCACAGATGTTAACGGCACTCTTACATGAGACTTGCGTATGCCCAAAACGTTGGCATTTAAAACAACGCAGAGGTCTAGGAATATAAGGCCTCACAGAAATCCGTTCGTACCCTGCGGAGATGCTCGTGGGCAGATCGACGCCATCAAATGTAATAAACAGGGTACGAGTGGGTACCAACACGCCGTCGCGTTTGGCCTGCACTCGACGAACCGCTGTCACCCTCTGGTCTGCAAGATATTCCACCAGGTCTTCGTCAGAGATACCATCGAGGCTATGCGTGGTGACAACGCCTCTACAAGAATTCAAGGTGCGGTGCTTCTCAACACGGGTAGGATAACCGTGGAGAAGCGTGGCGCTCAACAAGGACTTACTTTGTGCCTCGTATTTGCTTTGAACCAATAACGAACCATTACGAAGCCGAGTGCAGGAAAGAATCGGACCAGCAATTGAGTCAATGCCCTTCTGGATGATAAAAGGGTTCACCTTCTCGAATGATTGTCCTTCCTCTGTACGGGTAATCACTAAGTAACAACCAGCTGTTGGCGGTGCTACTTCTGTTACTATCGTTTTACGGCGCTTGTTGTTTATAATGGAGAAAGGGTGCTCCATAGCGAAAAAAATCCTCCACCATTGCAACCGTCTCCGAACTCGGGCTCTGACTTCTCGGGCGTTACCCCGGCTTGGGTGAGTGGCCTATCTATACCAGACTCACCCCAGGGTCACACCTCCCAGAACATAGACAGAGGGACCCAATCGCCGTCAGAAGTCAGCAGCTCATGCAATGGCCCCCCCCCCCCGCGGGACTGCAGTTGAACAGCGGATACGAACACAAACCCTACATGACGACCCCGGGTGGTGGGGATGACGCCATTACCCACTCACCCAGCTGCGCACGCGGTGCGCGGGTATCCGTCAGGCTGTGTCCACGGAGGATTTAAATAAAAAGATAAAAGAAACTAAAACTGTGTGGGCGTTTCGCACGCAAGGTAGGCCGGCGGGGAAGAAAAAGAGAGATATGCGAATGTCGTGGTGCGAAATGACCGGAAAGTGATAAGGGAAGAAAGAAACGATGGTGAGGTGCGGTATGAATGGAATGTAACGAACGCACGAGAGCCTACCTTGGGTCCACCGGTCACGAGAAGAACCCACGTCGACCGGATGGGGGTGAGGGGATGAAGGTGGCGATGATTGGCTCGGGAACCCCCGGGTGCGCCAAAAACCCGTACTCACATAAGGTGAGCCCCTGAGGGGGGTTGTAAATGTGATGTGCTGGAAGGAGAAATAGCACATGTGTATGATGCAGCAATTAAACGGCTTAATAAATGGTTGGTTCAGTATCAAGGGTTTTTAGTGTTTACAGATGGTTTTGAAGAATTTTCCAAATTGAGAAGATGTGGACAAACAATTCTGCATCTAAATGATAAGCTGAATATTAAAATAGATTATATAAAGTGCTTAGACCAGTTCTGCAATTTTCAGAAGTTTTTGACGAACCAGGCTAATGTTAATGGAGGAGACCAGTTGTCAAATGATATCTGGTGTAAATATCCCTAGAGACAAAGAATGTTCCTTGTTCCTCAGAGCTACTAAAAATTGCAGTTTTCCTTTGCTATTCCTAATCACAATACTAGTGTAGGAAGAATTTTTACTTTCTCTACCACGTATAGTAAGTAGGGGAAGTATTGCATTCCACCCAAAACTTCGATACCGAGATTTCACCGGAAATACATGTTTTGAGACCTCCTGAATCCAAAAAAAGCATTTTTGGAAACATGTCCGTGTGTGTGTCTGTGTGTGTGTGTGTGTGTGTGTGTCTGTGTGTGTGTCTGTGTGTGTGTGTCTGTGAACAGCATAACTCAAAAACTAACAGTCGGATAAACACCAAACTTGGTATTTACGTTCAGTATTTTCCAGAGATGCGACACGAAGGTTTTCAAGAAAATCCCCCCACCCCAGACTACCCTTTACATGGAACATTTTTCGAAAATTTTAATTTTCTCAAAAATGGCTCTAACGATTTTGATGAAAACATCATATGTTTAAGACAATGTCATGAGAAATGAAATGTATATCTCGAAATTTCTGGGAATGTCTCCAAAAGTATTCTTCATTATGAACGACTTTTTCATAACTGGTAAACCTTAAGAGATAGACAAAATTTTACTACACAAAAAATGTAGATCGCGTTAAAATACACAACTTATATCATATACATTTTTTTTGTTGAGTGAACCATTTTCGAGATATTGCTTGTTATTTCCTTAAATTTTCCAATACTTATACTTTTTCTCAAATTCGTCATTCATTTTTTTATGTCCTGGACATGCAAAGAGAATGGAATGCGCCACATAGCAACTAGCGATAAAATATTTGACTATCGCTTAAAAGCTACCATATTCCCCTTGCATCTACAAGAAAATTACAAATAAGATTGACATCTCGATATCTCGATTAATATCAAGCACATGGAGAATAGGCGTTTGTAAAAATAGATTGTACAAGAGTAGAGAAAGTCATGTGAGTGTAACACATCAGATTTTTTTTGTCTTGGATATACAAAGATATTAATCTGTGGGAAAGGGAATTAAGAGATATGTATGTGCTTAAAGGCTACTGTTTTTCTACATTGCCCTTGTAAATATATATTCCCCTTACATCTACAAGAAAATTAGCAGTAAGATAGACTCTGGAAATGTTTATCTCGATTAACATGAAGCATATGGAGAATAAGCGTTTGTAAAATAGTTTGTACAAGAGTAGAGAAAGTCATGTGAGTGTAATACATCAGTTTTTTTGTCTTGTATATGCAAAGAATACTAATCTGTGGCAAATGGAATGGTGCTGAACCTAGCAACCAGCTATTAAGAGATATGTATGTGCTTAAAGGCTACTGTATTTCCAAATTGTCCTTGTAAATATATATTCCCCTTACATCTAAAAGAAAATTAGCAATAAGATACACTGCAAATGTTTATCTCGATTAACATGAAGTAGATGGAGAATAAGCGTTTGTATAAATAGTTTGTACAAGAGTAGGGAAGGTCATGTGAGTGTAACACATCAGATTTTTTTTTATGTCCTGGACATGCAAAGAGAATGGAATGCGTCACATAGCAACCAGTGTTAAAATATTTGACTATCGCTTAAAAGCTACCATATTTTCCTTGCATCTACAAGAAAATTACCAATAAGATTGACATCTCGATATCTCGATTAACATGAAGCATATGGAGAATAGGCGTTTGTAAAATTAGGTTGTACAAGAGTAGAGAAAGTTATGTGAGTGTAACACATCAGATTTTTTCACTAGTCACCAGTCAGTGGACCAAAGATATAAAGAAATATGCTCATTGTTGAGTCTGTTAAGGGAATTATAAGTGTGCAATATAATTATAAGGATTTTTCTTGTTTAAGGTTTTATGATTGTTTGTTGCAAAACAAGAAATTGGGTCATCAAATAAGTATCTGAGTACTTCAGAGAATAATGATATAGATAAAGATATCTAGTTTACTAATGGTGTGTTTTTTTACAATTTGTATTAAAATCTGCCACAATTTATTGTAACGTTGTAAGATTAAATAAATTGATATTAAATACTATCTATTATATATGTTTCACTTACAAATCATACAGTGCAGTTTACTCAGTATAAATATTTTCATGATGTAAGGGTGGCTGTTGCAAAAATAATAATTTATCATAATAACATTCGAATTCGGCAGAGGATATATTGCGCTCGACGGAGGATTACCGTTGGGATCATTTAATGCTTCACTCAAATCGAAAGTCATGCCACGCCGCTGGAGTTGGGCCCACTTCTTCAATAATTGTATACTATTATAATGTATGGTCGAAACTCGATTTCCTCGCTTCCAATTCTCCATTGCATCATTCCATCAAATCATTCATTGCCTTCAGAGAGTATGGAGATTGCAATTCCAACACGAAATGTATTGTTTATTAAGTAGCGTAGTCGCCATGTTGCTTTCTGTTGAAGTTTATATCAGGCTCTTTGGAAGTGCATGACTTAAATAGCTACGGTATTGTGGAAACTAGATTTAAAAATAAAATTAAACATTAGCCAGAAGACAAATATTACTAAAGCAGCAGTGCGAGAAATAACGGAGAATGCAACCGGTGTTCTGACAGGTATGATATAACGTTACCTTTAATTTAATGCTCTTGTAAATTAGGTGCCTCTTTTCCAGTTCTTGCAGAAACATAGAGCCATAAAAAATTTGTGAGTGATATAAATATAATATTTAATCTATGTTTTCGTCTATTTAATAGGTTCCCACATTAACAGAAGTTTTGAAAGAAGAAAAGTGAATTTAGGTTATGAATAACTTCACTTTAATGAGATGGCTGTAATGACAGCGACCATTACATTAAAGAGTGCAAATCTCGGTAATATAAGAGAAACGTGCGTCTGAAAAGGCATTAAACACATAATATTAATCATTAAATATATAAATATAAATCATATATAACTCTAGGTAATTCTATGCAATGGCACTACTTGCTATGGCAGTATAGCGAAACTCTTTCCTGTGAAAATCCTTATATCGCGTATAAAAATCAGTAGATTCGGCGTAATACGTTATGAAATTGTTTAATTGTGGTGTATAGTTGGGGAGGAAAGTATAATATGGGAGCTTTGGAATTGAGGGCAATGAGAATGCTGACAAACTTGCAAAGCAAGGAAGAACACAGCTGAAACTCAAACCAGGGTACTATAGGCACCCTAAGTGTTCCATTAGAGGGGATATAACAAACTGGTGTAATAGAAAACACACTCTTTGGCCTGGAAGAGAATTCCAGGAATTTGGCATGTAAGTGAAGCGCACATGTGCTCCTTAGCAATGTTTAAGGTTCACTACTTATTTAAGTTTTAGTTTCTCATTCATAGGAGCTTGTGTTTAGTTTAATTTTTTTATTTATTTAAACTTCGGTTTCTCATTTCCAGCAGCAATAGGTTAGCCTTAGCTTATATATATAAACTTTGGTTTCTGATTCCCAGGAGTGATAGGTTAGGTTTAGTTTTATATATATAATTTGGCTTCTGATTCCCGGGAGCAGTAAGTTAGGTTAAGTCCTGTCTGGTTTCAACATTTTCACAAGAAATTGTCCTTCGGAGTTTAACATGTTGTACTAATAGCTCCACTAATTCTTCTTCTTTTTCCCAAAATCTGTGAGTAAACCCCAACATTTGGTGCTGACAGCCTTCCAATGCATTTTCTTAGTCTAAATCTCAGCTTAACATTATTCACCCTTATGCTACAGTTTCTGTGTTTTCTACCCTCATTTTGCTACGTTGGTTGCATTACTTTGCCAAATTTCGTTTCATTAATTTGGCAGAACTGCATCAAAATGTCATCAGGCAACTTTTCAGGGCAGATGGGAGGACCCTTTCCATTAGTCGAGACATCCCCTGCTACAAATTGATTCCATAAGTATTATGTGTATTAGAGCCTTATTGATGTGTACAGAATTTTATCCCATATTTTAATACATTTATGATAAAATTGGCATTTTTGTTCCATAAAAAGAAGTTTCACAATAATCAATCACACGTATCCCACCCAGTGCATTATGGGAACATTGCAAGTGCCATTTTTCTGCTACCAACATTGGCAATCACAACATAGTGGAAGGTGCTGGCAGAATATCTTAGTAGGTACTGAAAATTTATCATGACATGACTCAAATGGTAATGAAAATGGGAGGTTTCTTAAAGCTATGTAAGTACTGTTTTGGAAATGCACCAGTTGACGATAACCAAATGAATTTCCCCACATAGCACTAATACCACAAGATATTCTTTGGACTAATTGCCTAGATGTGCGTTTTAAATTTGTAAATTGACTTGTCATTTGTACCTCCCATTTCTAGTGTCAACAATGATCGCTGTGCTTAACTAAGTGCTTTAACCTCAAAATGGGTAAAAGACGGGCTCAGGCTTTCAGGGCAGAGTGACTCACAGTGACACCACCAGGGACTGAAATTTGTATGTTTAACCCTGGATTGAGTTTAAATTAGTACGGGTTTGTGAGAGATTCAATGTTACTGTATTTACAAACAATGTTGTGGTTCAGTATATTATACATGAAGAGTTCCATCCCCATACACAATAATGCTTTGGTTTTAAGGGCAGTGATTGAAATTTCAGGACAACTAGATCCATTAATATTAATTCTCTTCGCCTTTTAGGCTATAAAGTGTTATAAGCTTATGAACTCAAATTTCAAGGAAGGAATTATGTACTTTAGTAGCAACAACTCAGCCTACAGCCTAACAGTGGGTGGTATTAATAAAAGCGAGCCATGACTTAAAACATGCAATTTCTGAGCCATGTCTCACATCCATATTAATAAAATGCAACGACTCAAGCTTAGGGTGACCTCGACTTTTCAACGTCTCAACCCCTCCTTCTAGCGAGTCTGACTCGAGTCGTGGTATTAATAAAACGGAATTGTGACTTCACTTTAAGAGCCATGGCTTATGATTTCTTAAGGCACCTCAGTAGCTGTCTTAAACTTGAAGGTCATGGTTTAATTCATGTCAATCTGTGAAAAGAAAAATACTATAAAATGCGTGGGGATTCTGAAGACTACAATTATGAACAACTTTATAGGTTTGAGAAAGAAAATGTGAGGTGACTCGCCCGGCATTTCCTTCTGGAAAATGTGGAGACAAGAGGAAAAGGCCCTTATGTACTAGAGATGGAAAAATGAGAATATTTCTACACTGCATTGGGGATCCCAGATTCCAGTCTGGCGTGGCAGAGGACATTAGCATTTCACAAGATACAGTTTCAAATATATTTTGGGAAGTTTCTTCTCGCATTAAACAAAAATCGAGAAACTGGATCAAATTCCCAGGAACCACTGCCGTACTACAAGCTGCTAAATTTGAGTGCCAGCAGCATTAGACATTTCCGGATGCTATTGGCGCAGTAGACTGTATCCATGCACTAATTAAGAAACCGCATGTGCGTGGTGAAAAATTTATTAATATAAGAGGGGTTGCCAGTATAAAGATCCAGGCCACGTGCAATGCAAAGGAAAACTTTACTATACCTTTTTCATTATAAGCTGAAAGGAGAAGTAAACAAAACTTAAATGCATCACTCCGTTGAGCACATGGCAGCACCAGTGGAGGATGATGGGAACTAAGACCCATGAGAGGAAATTACTTCAGACAGAATGCAAATACTGTATATTGCGCAGGTTGGGGATCATTAGCTTTTAAACATTGTATGTCTTATTCCTATATTTTGTCTTACATTCTAAACTTCTAACACATAATACTAAGAGTAGACAAATAAAAGTTGTACTGAACAGTTTGGCATCTGTGATTAAAGGTACTGGATTAAACTGTTCCTAACTTCAGGCTTTATAAATCATTCATTTAATGGCTAATATCAGTATACCGCTTTTGCTATAATGTTTTATAGTCAACAAGCTAAATAACGATTAGCACTGTAGGTTAAAACACAACAGAAAACAAATGCAACCCAAGCTATCCAAGCAACAATTCTGCATCACTAACAAAGAAGTTCAATTATTGCTAAATAATGGCCAATCATATTCATTGTCGATTAAAGGTGGATACTTTTTACAGAATTTTTAAAAGCATTTAACATAATTGTCTTCTTTCCATTTCCAGCATTTATGTTTTCCACAGTGGCAGAAGATTCTCAGCCAGAAACCAGAAATGAACTGCAGCGCCTGCGCATAGCCTCTTAAATCTTCTGCTATAACAGTTCATTTAGTTACAAGTGAATCTGAACAAACACATTTAGTTTCTTAAATTGAACTGTTACAATAATGAGTATTTTAAATTTAATCATAATATGTTACGATCTGAGTCGAACTGTTTTTTGTAGAGGAAGAGACAACATGCTAAACGGGAAAGGTTATAATTTCCCCACCAGTCAATGAGGTGCTGTGTTGTCACGTGGTTTTGTTCACTTCTTCTTTCAGCTTATAGTGAAAAAGGTTTAGCGTAAGTACAAAATGGCTCGCATCTGTGCATGATGCTCGTATATGGAGAAATTGTTTTACCTGTCGGGTAATGACTGGGAATACTGCTTGGAGATGTTGGCTATAGTATTGCATGACTCCATATCAGAAGAAAGATCATACAAAAGGTGCATTAGCAGTGAGCGGGTTATTATAGAACGAGACTTTGGCCAACTAAAGCAGCTCCTTCTAAACAAGATAAGATGTGCTACAGAGAAGATATTGATTGAAAATTAACATGTACTTTGTTCCCTATTATGGTTGTGAAATGTTTTTGAATTATGTTACGTTATTGCAACCTCTCAAAAACAGCAAAGAGTTTTGTAACCTTAAATTATCTCATAAAACAGGCCTTTATTAGTAGCATCAATAAACTGGAGCATAAACAAAAGTCGTTCTTACTATTCTTAACAAAAGTATAGATGGATTTTGTTCCCCTTGAATAAAATCTAAAAACTTGTTTTCCCAGTGTTTCAGGGCTGTGGGCTTGTTGCCTGACCTCGCAGATCAGTCTTCATTTTAGGCGACTTCACATTTCTTATTTTCTTCACCACTTGGACTTCTGTTTGGCGAACTGAATCGAATGTGTACTGCCGCTCGACAATAATGTATTTGCAATCAGGAAGACGGGAAACATGAGTCCAGAGACTCGCAATCATAGAGCCAAGGCTCAGCCTGGATGGGACGTTTTGTATTAATACCAAATCTATGACTCCCAAGTTGCTACTACTGACGACTCAGTTTTGCTACAAGCCATGGCTCACTTTTTTTATTACCTGGCAGTGTGCTACATTCACATTGAGTTCACATACACACTAACCTAAACCTCTTCTTGCATTAATTGCTGAAATGAGAAAACTCTGTGGCTTACTATGACTTGCTATGGTTTTAATGTCCTATGCTTACCTGAGTAGCAAAGAAATACACTATCCTCAAAACTGGGCATGTCATCAAAACCATTTGCACAGCAGGGAAAATAATTCAAATGTTTAGGATTATAGAGATTTACAATAAGTCATTACATTGGTAAAAGTGTAAATAAATACTACATAGATGATATCAAAGCATAGTTAAAATGTGTTTCATGGATTAAAAGCATGCTGCCTTCTATTTGTTTTGAGGAAACAGCACATAATTTCCATTTGAAGGGGCTACTTGCTGAACATTTCAGGAATAGGTATTTGAAAGAAAGCATAATTATAAGGTGAAGGCATATCTGAAATTTAAATGAATTACAGTTACTCAGCCAATTTTTAAGTGTATGCTGTCCAAGTTTAGCTGAGGCAAATAATTTTTATAATTCCTGACTCACACTTTAAACATAAGCGTTACCTGTGCCATGCATTGTAAGACAGATAGAAACCCCCTCAGGGGCTCACCTTATGTGAGTACGGGTTTTTGGCGCACCCGGGGGTTCCCGAGCCAATCATCGCCACATTCATCCCCTCACCCCCATCCGGTCGAGGTGGGTTCTTCAAGTGACCGGTGGACCCAAGGTAGGCTCTCGTGCGTTCGTTACATTCCATTCATACCGGACCTCACCATCGTTTCTTTCTTCCCTAATCACTTTCCGGCCATTTCGCACCACAACATTCGCATATCTCTTTTTCTTCCCCGCCGGCCTACCTTGCGTGCGAAACGCCCATACTGTTTTAGTTTCTTTTATCCTTTTATTTAAATCCTCCGTGGACACAGCCTGACGGATACCCGCGCACGGCGTGCGCAGCTGGGTGAGTGGGTAATGGCGTCATCCCCACCACCCCGGGTCGTCATGTAGGGTTTGTGTTCGTATCCGCTGTTCAACTGCAGTCCCGCGGGGGGGCCATTGCATGAGCTGCTGACTTCTGACGGCGATTGGGTCCCTCTGTCTATGTTCTGGGAGGTGTGACCCTGGGGTGAGTCTGGTATAGATAGGCCACTCACCCAAGCCGGGGTAACGCCCGAGAAGTCAGAGCCCGAGTTCGGAGACGGTTGCAATGGTGGAGGATTTTTTTCGCTATGGAGCACCCTTCCTCCATTAATACCAACAAGCGCCGAAAAGTCATTGTAACAGAAGTAGCACCGCCGTCATCTGGTTGTTACTTGGTCATTTCGAGAACAGAAGAAGGACAAAACTTTGAGAAGGTGAACCCTTTTATAATTCAGAAGGGCATAGATGCTATTGCTGGTGCGGTTCAATCATGCACTCGTCTACGGAATGGTTGCTTATTGGCACAAACTAAGTCCGATCAGCAAAGTAAGACCTTGTTGCGCGCTACGCTTCTCCACGGTTACCCCATCCGTGTTGAGAAGCACCGCACATTGAACTCCTGTCTTGGCGTCGTTACCACCCATAGCCTCGATGGTATATCGGACGAGCATCTCGTAGAATATCTATCCGATCAAAAGGTGACTGCAGTGCATCGAGTGCAGGCCAAACGGGACGGCGTATTGGTACCCACTCGTACCCTGTTTATTACATTTGATGGCGTCGATCTGCCCACGAGCATTTCCGCAGGGTACGAACGGATTTCTGTGAGGCCTTATATTCCTAGACCTCTGCGTTGTTTTAAATGCCAACGTTTTGGGCATACGCAAGTCTCCTGTAAGAGTGCCGTTAACATCTGTGCAACATGTAGCCAGCCCTCACACGAAGGTGCCTGTTCAACAGCCCCCGTCTGCGTTAATTGTAAAGGGTCACATTCTGCTTCGTTTGCCGACTGTCCGCGGTATTTGGACGAGAAGGCGATCAGGAGATCCGGGTAAAGGAGAAACTCTCCTTCGCCGAAGCCCGGAGGCGTTTCCATGCGCGCCAACCTTCACTCCTGCGATCTGGCACATTTAGTTCTGTTGTTGCCTCGCCAGTACCACGAGTAGATGCCGAAACTCAGACCTGGACCTTGACTGGATTAACCGCCACTACCATCCGGCCGTTTATTAAAGCTACTGTTACCAAGCCTTATAAACCTGGTCCAAAGTCAATGAAGTCGCAAGCCGCTGAAAAGAAGCCCAAGCAGAAACTACGTAGGGAAGATTTTTTGAAAGACCCTCCGCGTGCGCGCGGTAACAAAAGTTCACCTTCTCCTCCTTGGAGGTCGCTGTCCCAGGAAGGTCCTGGGACAAGCCGCGCTCAGCGGCACCCCTCACCCATCGCCACCCAGAACCGATTCACGGCGCTTGAATCGGTTTCTGGCACTGAGCGCGTGGGCCCTCCCTCCGAGGAAGCTATGGAGTCTGACCAACTCCATACAAAAAGCCCGAGCCCAAAGGTTAAACAAAAGGTAATTTTAAGCCGCCCTTCTAAATAGTTTATCCCGTGTTTCTTAATGGCTATCCTGACCTGGAATGTACGTGGTGTACGATCGCATAGGGCGGAATTGCAACTTTTATTGCGTTCCCATTCGCCTATGGTCGTATGTTTGCAGGAGACTAAGCTTCGCCCTCACGATCCTTTTGATCTCCGAGGGTATACTCCGGTTCGCTACGACCTTGAACCGGAGGAGGGTACTCCTGCTCATGGAGGTGTCATGTTCTTAGTGCGTAACGACGTTCATTTTACACCTGTCACACTTACAACCGACTTGCAAGCTGTTGCCGTTCGCCTTCACTTACCCGGCTTTTTGTTTTCTGTTTGCTCTGTATATTCACCCCGGCGGAGGGCGATGGGTTTTTTCGGGCGTAAAAATCGTTAGCACGGCTTCCTTCGGAAGGGAAGTAAAGCCGGTGGTCCCGTGTCGTAGCTTTACGGCACGTAAAAGAACCTCAAGCCTGATAAAGAGGCCTCTGAGCTAAATTACCGGTGTTTCACGCCCAATATAGAATGGGACGCTAAGAACCATAGTAGTTAAAGAGCGTCCATAAATAAAAAAAAAAAAAAAAACTCAATGTATATTCACCTCCATCGTCTCCCCTTGCTCCCGCGGACATTCGAGCTCTCCTGTCCGCTCTCCCAACACCATTTCTTCTGTTGGGAGATTTTAATGCCCATCACCCACTGTGGGGTTCGCCGAGGGCTTGTGCGAGGGGAACTCTTCTTTCCGACATTTTTTATCAGTTGAATCTTTCCATCCTCAATACAGGTGCACCTACATTTATTTCTGATTCTTCTGGTACATTCTCTCACCTGGACCTTGCCATTTGCTCACTGCAGCTTGCACGTCGTCTTCAGTGGAACGTCGTCGCTGACACCTACTCCAGCGACCATTACCCCTGCATCGTTTCTCTTCTGTCGCACCACGTACAGCATTCCAGAGTACCTACCTGGATATTCGCAAAAGCCGACTGGAGCTTGTATTCCAGCCTCGTGCATTTTGACGACCAGCCCTTCTCCGACATTAATCAACTAGTGCAGCACCTTACGTCTATTATTTTCTCAGCCGCCGAACGTGCAATACCCCGTTCATCCTCCCAACCTCGGCGGCCACCTGTTCCGTGGTGGAACGAGGATTGTCGGGACGCCGTTCGTGCCCATAGGACTGCACTTAGGGTGTTACGGCGACACCCTACACATGCTAACTTGGTGACTTTTAAACAATCGCGCGCTAGGGCTCGTCGCATTATTCAGGATAGCAAGAAGGCCTTCCTGGGCTCGTTTTGTCGAGTCTTTTAATCGTTTTACGCCTTCATCCGTTGTTTGGGATAAACTTCGTCGCTTCTCAGGTAAAGTGTCACATTGTACTGTTTCTGGCCTTCAGGTTTCTAATGCCACCATAGTGGATCCGGCTGGCATCGCTAACACTCTGGGTGCTGCCTTTGAGTCGGTTTCCAGTTCAGACCATTATTCCGCCGGCTTTCGCTCTCTTAAAGACCGGCTGGATTCCGCATCATATACTTTTCGGTCTGCTAATGATGAATGCTATAACAACCTATTCACAATGAGGGAGCTGGAGCACGCTCTTCATTGCTCTAGGCACTCCGCTCCTGGGCCGGACGGCATTCATGTCCTGCTGTTAAAGCACCTTTCAGCCGACAGTAAACTCTTTCTCCTACAGGTCTATAACCGTATTTGGCAAGACGGCCTTTTTCCTTCCGTTTGGCGCGAAGCCACCATTGTCCCTATTCTTAAACCTGGGAAGGATCGCCAACTACCTTCCAGCTACCGCCCTATCTCCCTCACCAGTTGCATTTGCAAGGTGATGGAGCGCATGATCAACGGGCGGTTGACATGGTGGCTTGAGTCTCAGAAACTTTTAGCGAACGCTCAGTGCGGATTTCGTCGCTATCGCTCTACCGTCGATCATCTGGTGTCCCTGTCGACGCATGTTATGAATGGATTTCTGAGAAAGTGTCAAACCGTGGCTGTGTTTTTTGAC
Organism: Deroplatys truncata; assembly: GCA_030765065.1. Classification (NCBI taxonomy): domain Eukaryota; kingdom Metazoa; phylum Arthropoda; class Insecta; order Mantodea; family Mantidae; genus Deroplatys; species Deroplatys truncata. The sequence continues at coordinate 224,654,204 of CM060983.1, read as the reverse complement.
CTGGAGAAAGCTTATGACACTTGTTGGAGGGGCGGCATTTTACGTACACTTCACGATTGGAATATCCGCGGTCGTCTTCCCATATTTCTTCGGGAGTTTATGACGGACCGCGTCTTTCGTGTACGTGTGGGCTCGGTTTTATCTCGTCGTTTTATTCAAGAGAACGGAGTACCGCAGGGCTCTGTACTCAGTGTCACACTTTTTGCGATTGCTATCAACCCCATTGTTGATTGTATTCCACCTGGCATTTCATCGTCCCTTTTTGTTGACGATTTCGCTATTTATTGCAGTTCACGGCGGACCTGTCTACTCGAACGCCGTCTCCAGAGCTGTATCGACCGTCTCTACGCCTGGCGTAACGCCAACGGCTTTAATTTCTCCGCCGAGAAATCCGTCTGCATCAACTTCTGGCGCCGGAGGTATTTCCCTCCGCCCTCTCTCCATCTTGGGCCAGGGATACTTCCGTTTGCAGACGAGGCGAAATTTTTGGGGTTGATTTTTGATAGAAAGTTGTGTTGGACCTCGCACGTTTCCTTTTTAAAAGCAAAGTGTGACCGTTCTCTTAATCTTTTACGTGTTTTAAGTGGCACATCCTGGGGAGCTGATCGGACCGTCCTTCTTCGCCTTTATCGCTCTTTGGTCCGATCCAAACTTGATTACGGGTGTATTGTTTATTCGTCGGCACGTCCATCTGTGTTTCGTCGTTTGAATCCCATTCATCATCGTGGTATTAGAGTCGCTACAGGGGCCTTTCCAACTAGCCCCGTGCCCAGTCTTTACGCTGAGGCTGCAGAGCCTCCGCTGTCTTTCAGGCGTGAGATGCTCTTATGTAGCTATGCTTGTCGGCTCTCAAGCTTGCCTAACCACCCGTCCTTCGATGTATTTTACGAGGATTCGCTTGATCGACAATATTTCGTTAGCTCCTCTGCATTGCTCCCCCCAGGGGTTCGATTTCGACTGCTACTTCGGCATTTGGACGTTTCGCCAGCGCCGGCCCTTGCCCGAGGGGAAACGCGTTTTCCTCCATGGTCGCGCGCTGAGGCCCACATCCACCTTGGGCTGACGTCGATGCCGAAAAATGCGACCCCTGCTTCTGTTCTTAGATCCGCCTTTTTAGAACTACAGGCGCAGTTCGGGGACTGTCATTTTATATATACCGATGGGTCTAAGACTGATGTTGGAGTAGGATGTGCCTTTGTTTTTGGTGTACAGAGTTTTACTTTTCGTTTACCTCGACAATGTTCAATTTTTACCGCCGAACTTTTTAGCATTTATCAATCCGTTTTATACATTCAGCGGCACGACTTACGGCACTGTTTTATTTGTACGGACTCTCTGAGTGCCCTTCAGAGTATTACTGCGCTGTACAATTACCACCCACTCGTACAACGCATACATGACCTGCTCCACTCGCTGGGTGTCTCTGGCATCAGCGTGTCCTTCATGTGGATTCCAGGTCATGTGGGCATCTCAGGTAATGAGTCTGCTGACGCCGCTGCGAAATCGGCGATTTTATTACCCAGATTTTTTACCTCTGTTGTTCCCTCGTCAGATTCGTGTGTTGTTTTACGTCGCCGCATCCTCTCGCGCTGGCGCGATGAGTGGACGGCCCTCCGGGGGAACAAGTTGCGGGAGGTTAAGCCTTTCCCGTTGATCTGGGATACCTCTTCTCGTTCTTGTCGTCGGGAAGAGGTAATTTTAGCTCGTTTACGGATTGGACATTGTGTTTTTAGTCATAGGTATTTGCTCAGTGGTGACCCCGCACCACTCTGTGGGCAGTGTGACGTGCCCTTGACGGTGCGTCATATTTTAACAGAGTGTCAGGTTTTAGCTGCATTGCGTGCCCGCGTGGGTCTGCCTATTGGCCTAGCCAACGTTTTGGCAGACGACACGCGTGCTGTAGAATGTGTTTTACGTTTTATTCATGATAGTGATTTTACTCTGCGCATTTAATGCGTTGAGCGTCTTTTAGCTTAATACTTTTCTTCTGTCAGTTTTTATGGGGACTCTAATCCCCAGTGGACATATGGCGCTCATGTCCCTCGCATTCTACAGTTCTTGACACGTTTTAATCGTTTATTGCCAATGCTTTTAGTGTGTTGGTTTTTTCAGATATTTATATTGTTATTATTGTTGTTATTGATTTTATTGTTGTTATTGATTTTATTGTTGTTATTGATTTTATTGTTGTTATTGAATTTATTGTTGTTATTATTGTTGTTATTGTTATCTTATTGTTATTTTTAGCCTTTTGGACATCGCGGGTTTACGTCCCGTTTTTAATTATGCGGTTCTTTTACCTGTTTTTATATTTTGACTTTATATTTTATACATTGTAAGGGCGCTGATGACCTCAGCAGTTTAGCGCCCTTAAGTCGCATATCATCATCATCATCACAGATAGAAACATATAAATATACATTACCAGTGAATCTTGTGTTCATCTTTTAGAAAATTAATGTAATGTGAACTATAGACTTGTTAGTAAAATAAATTAGGCAGATGTTATAATTATTGTTAGCCTTAGAAACAGCAGAATTTCAGCCACTAATTCTGGTTGTTGCTACTTAGGTCATGTGTAATTATTAGTAACCTCAGTTCACATAGCCATACTAAACCTAAGGCTACTTGTATTAAATCTAGAAAACACAGGACCCTTAGTTTCACTATTGCCTATGCTCATCTCGTACATGTACGAGATTAGCATACCAGATGTACATGTACCAGGTAACAACAGAGCTTTTCCAGCAAACAAAATTGGGCTTAAATGAACCTGCCAGTAACAGTGCATTTCATTTGTTTTTTTTTTTTTAAGTTTCCCCTTCATCATGATTACCAAAAATCATGTAAATAATTATAATTCAGATGAATCTGTGATTTGTAGTGAGATTCAGAAGAAGTGTGATATAAATAATATTCTAGCACCTTTCAATTATAATGTTGTGGTGCTTTTTAATGTGCTCATTGATTGTAACATCCTTATAATATAGCTCCATGTTGTTAAGCCACTTACTGCAGTTTTTAAATAAGCTGTTTTATAATTTAAGATGATTTGCGATTAACACTAGAAGGACCAGCAGAAATGGTCTACTAGAAGGTTGTGATTATATTTCCTTGTTTTAAAACACTAATCAAATATGGATATTATCAAATTTATTCCATGATTTATACACTCTAGTAACATACAGGCGCACATTTACTTTGAATCATAACATATATCTTAAATATTTATAACTTATAATTAATTCCCAGATCTTTGAGTTGTAAATGTGGTGTGTATCTTTTATTATGTTCCTCAAAGACATTAGCATTTTAACATAAAACTTTGAATAAAAACAAAATATTGGTCATGAAACACTTTTAAGTCTGATTTTACTCATTCGAAGCCACCTGCTGCATTATAACTCTTAACACACGTGGCATTCAATGTTGCCTAAACAAGGTGCACAAACACACTTGTTGCACTTTGCACATAAATGTTTGGTCCTATTCTTCCCTCTGCATCCCATAACTTGACAAGTCTTGGAAATGGTGCTATCTTGCAGTACTATATTAGAAAGTGTAGCTTATACCCTTGTGGTCTTACATGTTGAAGCCATTTCTTCTGCCTTATTGTATATGAACTGATACTTACTTACTTTATCACCTGCTACTTCTTTATAGAGTACCCATGCATTAATGGCTACCAAGTTCAACACATTGAAAAAAAGAATGCATGGGCAATTTATGAAATCAATACTTCACAGTGCAAAGTTGAGTCATTTGGTCGATGATATCAACACCATATGTGTAGTATGCCATAGATTCTGGTAGTTTTTTTTAGGGTGGTGACACTGCCATGCATTGAACTCAAAATAAGCACGTTTTTATTCATTTTCACCTGATAGCATGTTAGAGTCATGTCACCTGACTTACAAAGTTTAGTAGTATGCAACGGCATTACAGCAGACTTTGCTGTTGAGGAATTTTCCTTCTAGATTTCTTCACTGTGCCCACGATGCTTGTACACTCATGTTTCAAACTTTCTGCAAGATATTTACTTGTGACAAAATTGTCGCATGTAATATTTCTTCCTGTGGAAACTAAAGGCTGACACATTACAACATGTTCTGCAAGGGGACGCTGCTCATTTTGCCAAGATAAGAAAATCGATTCACTAAATACCTATAATTTGTATCCATCGCAAGCCAAAATTTGATTCCAATTTTATCTGGTTTATTGCTCATATATTGAATGAATGAGCATCTAGCTTTGCATGGAAATAGTTGCTCATTCACAGTGATACTTTCATATGGAATGTAACATTGCAAGCAACTGGCAATGAAGGGATTCCACACAGGCTAGATGGTGTAAAGAGATATGTCCTTAGTCTCTGAGAATGTGTATTCTTTTTATCAAATTGCATAAACTGCAATATTTCAGTGAAGCTGTTTCTGCTCAATGTATTTTGGAAAAATGTCGGTTCCCATGTATATGACCACAACAACTTCAATGGCAAGTTGTTTGCTCCATGTATGCCTCACAACTACAGGATTGATATAGTGGCTTCTGTTGCCTCAAGATCAATGGTCCAATTATTATCATACAGTTCCTGACATGCTGTAATCCCTGTAAACTTCTTTATATTTTGAAGCATGCTGCCATCAAATTGTAACCTCCATGCACTAGAATATGTACCCTTTCTGACAGACCTTATCGCATAGCCTAGTGTTACCTTCAAGATGTTTTGTTGCGGTGCCCTTCCAGGAACAGCTTGTGTTGGTACAATGGCACATGTTCCAGCATTGGCTGTTTCAGTACTTCCAATGAAAGAAACTTTTCTCACTTGAGGTTTTCCTCCCCTTAGGCGCAGATAAGGGCATGTTGTTGCTTGAGTACCTGAAATATAGTACAGTAATTTAGTTACAGCATAAATATTGAACATCATACTACCAGACAGTGAAGTTGACTTACAAAATCTCTATAGTATTTTCCAAAGTTTGAGTTGAAGTACAACAGCAGTAATAATAATAGCATATATATAAAACATACCTGCTATAGCTGAATTAGCATTAGTTAGCCTTTCCTTGGCTTGTTCCTGTCTTTCACTAGGTTCAACACCACTATCTGAAGAATCACTGTCTTCGTCGATGGTTGGGATATATTCCTCGTCAGCAATAGCATTTGTAAAATTATCCTCTTCTAATTCATCAATTTTGCAAACATTACAAGGATCTTCACCTTTGGATTCATTGTCGGACTTCAACATCAAATATTTCAGAATTTCTTTATGTGACAAACCACGCCGCAGAAATGCCATTGTAAAGCAACTGAAGTATGGCTAACAACGTCACTTGAACAATGAAGCTTCCTTATTGACAAATGTCTGCAGGATGCCATAAATCAATCAGGAGAACAAACTCAACAATAGCTGTGGACACTTTCGAAGGCTACAGCAATTCTTTGTAGTGATGCACCTTGTGTGTGTTTGTTAAAAGTCGCAGTGGGAGCGGTAGAATGCACCATCTACCAGAAATAAGTCTGCTAAAGCAGAGCACCCATCAAAATGACAGGTGTGGTCCTTCTAGTGTTACGCGATGAGATCTCTTATTTCTTTTCCGGGTTTGTGACGGAAGGCTACTTGGAATAAATTAGTTCATTTTTAAATTTTGCAGTTTTATCAAATTCCAATTATACATTATAGTTATAACAGTAAAATTATTATTAATATTTGAATAAAACTCACCGCTTTTTAAGCAATTCTGAAGATAATGTCATTCCATTAATTTGAAGGGTTTGAGGACGTACATTTGGGAGCGTAGCAGGATTAAGGATTGGTGAGCCTCTCCAAGCACAAAGACACGGTTAACCAAAATGATAATATGGATTTAATATAGGGAGCAAATAAAGACAACGTAAGTGAGCAAGCAAGCCATTCTGAAAATATGTATCTAAGAGACTTCATTGTTTAGTTATACATTACCTGGAAACAGTTGTAACATTGGATGCCATTCCCAAAGTGGGCGTTGATCTGGGCAGTGCCTCCGGCCATACTTGGGGTTGTTCTTATCAAGACTGCCCTACACATTAGTTTATGGAGGGTTTTTTATATTATTGCTACACGTCTCTGCACAGGACATGGCCATATATGGGAAGATAACTTATACTCTATGAGTTGGCATCAACAACCCACATAATACCACAAGGATATGACTGGCACTGAATGACCAGCTCATGCATCCTGTGGAGTCATACCTTTAGAAGAATGAGTTTTAACTCAACTCAAACATTTGGACTCCATGCGTTAGATCATATAATCAATTTTATATGTCTGGAATACTGATGTGTTAGGTGATAGTCACTATGAATGAATTCCCTCCTCAAAACTGCCTTATATATGACTACCATCTTGGCAGTCCATCAATAAGTACTCTGGGTTGTTGTTTTTCTACGGTTATTGACAAAAGGTAGAAATTTTCCTTATTGGCAGTTTTTATTATGGTTGGACATGTAAGACTTGAATTGCTGTTATTGTGATATTTTACTCATTATTCCCGACATATGCAAATAAAGTACATAAATATATTCAATAACAAGTAAGAAAACCTGATAATCATATTAATTATGTAACATAAGTGAACAACAAATATATCCAAGCAGTACATCAGGGAAGTTTCTCATTCTGTTTTATTATAACTGCCTCAATGTCATACTTGTAATTTTGATAATTTTGCTGAATCCATTGCCTGACATTTTTATTTGAAACGAAACATTTAAGCTGTTCAGAGTTGGATGACTATACTTATTTTCAGGCTTAAAGCTGACCTCACAGGAAGTAGGTTTGTGTGCCTTTGATACAAAGAAAACATTTCCAGATGCATGTGTAGTGGTAAATGTATTAGTGCGGTGGAAGAGATGTGTAAATAAATTATATTAAGGACATTAATAGTAATATAAGATAGGCATGTAGTGCTTTAAATGTTATATTGTTGATGTGTTCTCATGTTTAGATGACAGTTGCTTAGGAATAGATGGGCTATGCTTAAACTAAAAGGAGCAATAAGGTTAGGTAAAGTAATGCTCACTGTGATAAATATTTGAAAGAATGTTCTAGGAAACTGACTGGAGGCAGGATGGTGACACTTAGGTAGTACCTATGGCAAGTAAGTTGCATGCTTTTCAGAACATGTAATAGGAGTTCAAACGAAGTAAATAATAATAATAAGCACGGGACTGAAATAACAGTACCCGGCGCAAGTCACAAGGGATATTTAAAGATATAATCACCAAAATGTTCAGAGTATTTGGAATAAGGTACTAATCTTTGAAATCATGTTACAGGAAAGGGATCTAGGTATATTATGCTTCACCAAACTTGGTTAACTGAAAGCAAATTAAAGCAGTATACTTTTTTAATTATGAATTAGCAACTACTAAAAACATGAAGGATCCTGTATATTCATTAGAAAAGATGTAAAGTTTAAAGAATGTTGTAAATATATTCAAATACCTTTACAGAATACGAGATGGTATGTGGGTTAATAAGTTGCAGGCAATACATATACTAAGAATATCATAATATTAGGAGATTGGAATGTAGATTTTCTATCAGGGAAGTTAAATAGTCAAATACAGCATCTTATTTTAATCCAGCACCTTGTACCATTAATTAAAGAACCTATTACAGTAACATCAACTTTCAAAACATTTCTGGATCAAATAATGATAAGGCAAGGATCTCAAATTGTAAAACATACAAGGGTGTAAGTTTCAGGGTTTTCAGATCATTATGAACAAGAATTAATATTAATTGTAGGGGGCTAAAGAAAGGAATAAAGTAAAAATTAATTACAAGCAAATATAAAGCAGGACGCAGATTCAATACAAAAAGAATTGAATTTAAATGGCAGTTATCTAAGGAAAAGTGGGAAACTCTTTATAGGATTGGGGAGGTTAATTCTCCTTTTGAGCTATTTATAAAAACTGAGATATTACTTGGAATTAGCCATTTCAAAAGTACGAAACAAAATGCTATGATAAGGAGAGATCATGAGTAACAACAGGTATTTAAAAGTCCTCTGCAAGACTGAAGTTCTTAAGGCAAATGTTCAGTTCATCATCAGCAGAGAGCTTCAAATTATATTACAAAAATGTATATAAGCAAGTTATAAGAGCTGCTAAAAAGTATCATAATGATAGTATGATTAATCCAGCTGATAACAGATCCAAAGCAACGTGTTCAGTAGTAAAAAACAAGTTGGGGTCTAGAAAACAAAATCAAAAGAATATATTAAAAGGAAGGATTTGATTACAAATGCAAAGGAGATTGCTCACTCATTTAATGACTATTTTGTTAATTGTGGCAATAAGCTAGTTACTTGAAGACAAAATTTAGAGGAGGATGGATCGAAAAGTATGTTGACACATACAATATTTTTATATCCAGTAGACTAGGAAGAACTGTAAAAAATAATACCAAATACTCATGTGGAGTTGATGAATTCCTGATGTAATTTGGAAAAGATGCTGGATGCTTGTGGTAAATCCTGTAATATACTTAATCAACATTTCACTAGCATCTGAGTTTTTTCCCAGAATCCTTAAAGACTGCAAAAATAATTCCTATTCACAAGAAAGGGTACAAACGAAAAATGTGAAATTATAGACCTGTATCATCATTATGTTCCTTGTCAAAAACGCTAGAAAGAGTAATGTGTAATAGATTACTGACATTTCTTAAGCAATTTGAGGTATTGAATTTTGCTGCAACATCACTATACACAGCTATGTATAGTTTTGTAGAAAAAAATATATAAACCACTGGATGCCAAGGAATTTAATATTGGAGTATTCTTGCATCTATTTTAGGCATTTGGCCTAGTGGAGCACAATATTATTTTTTAACAAATAGACATTTACGGAATTAGAGGGATAGCAAATGGCTGAAATCATACCTTAGTAATCATAAGCAATTTTTGGAGATAGCAAGTACAAATGAGTAATGTCTGCAAATGCAATATTTAATTTGTAATATGCAGCCTGTTAGCATAGGAGTCCCTCAAGGTTCAGTCCTAGGACCAATTCCGTTCCTTTTATATATAAATGATTTACCCAATAAAATATCAGCAGGGCACGCCACCTTATTTGTAGATGATACAAACATATCAGTTTGTAGTGGCAGTACACGTAAGATGGAGCAAAAACTAGCAAAGGTTAAGGAAAATATAACAAGATGGTTCTCACAAAATTGTTTGGTAATAAATAAAGAAAAGACACATGCAATATCATTTAAGCACTTAAAAAATAAAAATCAAATTGAACCTCATTTGGTAATAGAAGATAAGCTACATAGAACAGGTTAAAGTGTTACGGATATGAATAGATTCAAATTTGAGATGGGATGTGCAGGTAGAGAAACCAGCAGTAAGTTTGAGCCAGGTATGCAATGAATGTTTTAAGGGAAAGGGTTAACCTTGAAGTTCTGAGAATCTTGTACTTCGCATATTTTCATAATATAATGAACTATGGTATTAATATTTTGGGGGAATAAAAGAGGTATTATCTTTAAAATTAAAAAAAAAAAAGTTATTATAAATATGTTGTTTAAAGGCAAAAGAGCATCCTGGAAATCACTATTCCATTTATTGCATATACTATTCTTTCCAAGTGTATATATAATAGAAATTTTATTATTTTAAATTTTTTTTTTTTTGGAATTTGAGAAAAATCAGGATAAACACACATATTGCACAATAAAGAGACAGCATCTAAGTAACTGTCACTATATGAAGAAAGTGGTATGTGTAATGGTATTAAAGTATAAAATAAATTACCTCCTGATGTCAAGGAAATCTTTCTTTTGACAAATTCCAAAAAAAAAGTGCAGGCATTATTAATAAAAAATTGTTTTTATTCATTAAAGGTATACCTAGAGAGCACGTAACAGTGGTTAAATCTGTCTGTGTGTTGTGTTTGTAATATACTATGCTGTGTAAGTGGCGTGTCCTATATCATTATATGATCAAACAGGATGAATAAAAGTGTAATGTAATTGTTCTTTATGACTAGGCTTGCTTAGAGACTAAGTTGGAAAGCTGAATTGTACTTGAAAAATTCAGTTCCACAGCCAGGGATCATACCATGAAGCTTTGCTACTCTGAGTCAGTGTTTTTGCTACATGATATGCCAGGGCAAGCTGCCCATACAAGCATTAAACTCTCTCATTTGGTTTAAGTAACACAGTAAACCTTAATCCTTTATCCTTTTTTTTTAATTCCATATTATAGTCATCTTCAGCAATACAATTATGCTATTTATTGCTGTTTTAGTTTGTAGCAATATTTGTTTAAATAAAACTGCAATGTTTGTTTTTAATAATAAGCAAAATCCTTGCAACTGCAGTCAAATGTAACTCTTGAGCATGCCATCACACCAGTTATTTTACATGGGCCCTCCCCGTCCATTCGACAGGCACTTTTAATGTAGTCGCTGGGACTCAAACTCATGGTGTTTGGCTTTGAATGGTGGCCAGTCCATTTTTGTATCTCTAACAATCACAGCTATTTGAATCACTTCGATTGTGGTGCCAGTGAAAGGGATATAAAATCCAGTTTAGGAATTAGAAAAAGAGCAGCACATGTAGCAAAATAATTCTGGAAATAAAGAGTTAAAGTTGATATAAAATATAGATCTCATACCTCAAAGGTGACTTGTAATGTTGTAGGTGCTTTATAGTTGACTTCATTAGGGTTAATTTCTCATTTGCTGCATACAGCAAGTGTGGAAGAATAATTATCACAACACAAATTAAACCTAATAGTCATCAACATTGCAAGTTGCGTTTGATGTATATCTAATAATATTTGAGGTTGCCTTGAAGGTTAACCATCAGATGAGAAGGTTTAATGCTCATACAGGTGTCTCAACATGGTATCTGGAGTGGTAATACCATTGCCATGAAGAGGTGAAGATCCAGATGTGAGTCCTGGGCATGGCATTGAATTTTTCAAGTCTTATTATACCTTCCAAGAAGTAAGTGTATTTGTGGCTGATAAATTCAAAGAAGCTGAGGTTAAAATTATAGATATTTTATGGTATACTTAATATGTTTCTTTCTCCACAGACTTGTTAATGAAATTAAGGACATCAACGGTTATGAAATGGATACTAAAATGGAAATCAAAGAAGAGGATTCTCTCTCAGACGCCTTAGACTTGCAGAATGGGAGGGAGTTCTTTCTCAAGGATGTTACAGTGAAGACAAACAGTAATGCTGTGCTCCTGGATGATGACTGTGACTTGGCAATCAAATCAGAGACTGCTAGTCCCAGTTTTTGTTCACAGAAAGAGAGAGAATGTTTTACCAAACATCTCATAAAGCAGATTAAGTCTGAAACTGTTACATGCAACAACAAATGCAAGATAGATACAGAAGCAGAAATTGAGGAACAGACTCTGGTTTCAGACTTTGGTTCACAGAAAGAGAGAGAATGTTTTACCAAACATCTCGTAAAGCAGATTAAGTCTGAAACTGTTACATGCAGCAAAAACTGCAAGATAGATATAAAAACAGAAATTCAGGAATGGACTCTGGTTTCTGACTCTGGTTTACAGAACGAAAGAGAATTTCATCCAGAGGATCCTGCAATGGAGGATGGGAATTACGACACTAATCATGAAATGGATAACAAAATAGAAATTAAAGAGGAACCTTGGTGGCTGGAAACAGAAACTCCATCTGTTTGTGATGACATTAAGGTAAGTTTTGTAGAAATCTACAGCAGTAAGAATTTTTGTTTGTGTTAACATGATAAAATATCTGAATTATGTGATACTAAATTAATAGGGACAAGAGATAGTTTGTGAATGTGTGCAGTGTTTATCAGATAGTACATTTAATGCATTGAAAGTAATGGGTGATAGTTTTTGAAAATTGTAAGATACTTGAGGGAAGTTTGGTTAAACCATACTAAAATATTTTGCGATATTGCAGCATCTGATGATCAACTACAATTGAAATAAACAACTAAATGAATAAGAAGTGATTTCAAAAGGAAGTTCAGTTATTCAAAGACATAGACAGCTCAGTTATAAAGCTTGAACCCAGTGGCTATTAAAATCCCATGCTGCTTCCCGAATATGCAATAAACAGATCTGGGTATTTTAAATTGGGTATTTTGCATTGCAAAACTAGTCTTTATTTTGTGTTTAGTTTTTATAATATATTAAGGAAAAAACCGAATGAGAGGATATGAAATGCAATATTCAACAAATAAAACTATTTATTTACAAAATGTGTGAGATTCCCATTTATGGAGTTAAAAGAGCTCTTACTTTTGCTTCTGTAATGCTACCAGGATTCAACACTTGCTTCGTATTGCAAGCAAGTCAGTCAGTTCTCATTTCCAAGCTTTAATACATATAACATAATAAATCATCTAAGAGGAGAGAAGTGTTTGATAGACAAACGCATGCATGCATATTGTTCTATCTGTACCAATAGAGTAGGTTTATATATGAGGAGCATCACACACCAAGTGCATCAGGAGAGGAAAAACTGATATTCTCCAAAATTTACTAGCACTTTCTACAGTTCTTCACACCTAACTCTAGTGGAAATGCTACTTTCTGAACACTGTTATCACCAAAATAACTTTTTGTTTAATACCACATTTATAATTAAAACTGTTTTGCACTTAATGCCTTTTGAACCATTTATACTGAAAATACTATCTGGACATTGTGAGAAAACACAAAAAGTTATGTTTTTGTATTTTTAGTAAACAATTTTAATTCTACTTTCAAAAGCAGTTTTATGATTTACTTTGTGCATTTATTGGAAGGTGAGTTTTCAGACTTCTTTTGTGTTTTCTGCAAACATTATTGTGTCAATGTATATTTCAACAAACACATTTGTATTTCTGTATTTAAACACTGTCCATTGCTTCCATCAAAAAGTCTGGTTTTCACTGCAGACTCTTCATCCACAACCTTCACATAAATTTGCAGCTCAACCTCATGTCTTCATTAACTGCTGAACGTCTTCTTCTCTCAGCTATACTTTGGAGTGTTAAACACTTGATCTGTGATTTACACTCAAATGTAACTTCCTGTATTAGTGAAGATGCGAATGGTCTATAAACTATGGCCTGCAGGCCAAATCCAGCCCAGCAGAACCATCAATTGGCCCGCGACAGTTAATAGCTTATTGTTGCTGTGATAAGTTGGATAAAAAAGCACAGAATGATAATAACTCAGTTGTGCTCTAGACGTTCTCGTGCTTCAAGCCAGCTGAAGTGATGTGGAGACATCAACATTTTGGGAGCGTACATCTCACCCATCTTCAGGATGCTGAATGAAGATGGGAGAGATGTACGCTCCCGAAACGTCGATGTCTCCACATCACTTCAACTGGCTTGAAGCCCGAGAACGTCTAGAGCATGTTCGTCGCCAGGAAAGCTTCAACTCAGTTGTATATACTTTCAAGGTAAATCTTAATGACAAGTATTATATGCAGAAAATTTAACTTAAGCATAATAATTAACAAATAATTGAAATGAATCCCACTAGCATTATAAACTAGGGAACAATGTACGGTTTCACTCTCTGTAGCTATATTGGAGTAAAGAGTATCGTCTATGTATGTATACTAATGTTTCTAATGTATATCCTAAATCACATATGATTTTTATCCTGAAAATCCCTTGGGAACACAGAAGCTAAATTAACACGAATGAAACTGTGGGGTGACCATTTGTAAAAAATACTAATGAGGTTGATGTATTTGTGATTTTCCACAGACAATAGTTTGTAGTTGTGGAACAATTCTACTTGTGCCAATTATTAAAAGTGATTTAAGATGCTCATTGGTTAACTTAGATCTGATAACATTCTTTGTGTACTTCATTTTGAAGAATGTTTCTCACACAAGTAAGTAGTACCAAAAATTAAATTGTACCAGTTGAAGACTAAGTTCTGGAGCTAGGGTTGCAATGTCAGTATCAAAAGGATCAAATCCTTTTACCTATTTCCGCTTTTGACCACCAGATATTGCCAACTGTCACGGTTGTAACAATACACAATAGTAATTGAACTAGCGAATTTAGCGAGCGTATGCCTGCTCAGGCCATGTTCTCGGTGACTACTGTAGAAATTGTAGATAATGCCAGGAAAATTAAAATGGTTTTGGCCCTTGAACTATAGGAGTAATCAGAATGGCCCTAAGTGTGGATAGTTCAGAGGAGGCCAAAAATTCATTATGTTTGGATCTTACAACTTAATTGAAGGATAATGCAAGAAAAAGAGAAATTGATACATTTTGCTATTTTTTAAAAATCCGCATGAAAGACAAGACAACAAAGAACATCATCTCACAAATCATTCCACTGAATTTTTTTTATATGAGAATAATAGAAAAAATATGTTTTAATGACATCAGAAAGGTATTTATAACGGTTTTGATTTTTTGATTCTTTCTGGAACAATTACCGTTACCTACAACTATTTTCTATTCTAAGCATTAATACTTTAGCAAATCTATATTAGTGTTTCCTTAATACAGTTACCTATCTAAGATCCGCTACTAAGGAGATTCATTTTCACTCGTTTAGCATGATGTAATTAATATTGCTAAGAATACCCAAGGAAACCATACCTGATATTCTTTGGCAGCAACTCATGCATTTCTGGTTCCACAGAATGCAAATACAGCAGCCAAAGGCATGTAAGTACATAGTGTTACGTAAGCAAGTTTTTACCTCTGTAAAACATGCATTTTGTCGCATTTGTCTTGGTAAACTAAGGTGCTTCTGAAACAATCGCAGTTTCTTCACAGCCATTTTACCATAGGAAGGATTGATGTTTGAAAAGAAGTGGACTCCGCAGATGGAATAAGTGTTGTCAAAATAGGGGCAATCCTTGCCAAAAGTGTTTCATTTGCGGCTGCGGTTAATTCATTTTCTTCCGAATGCTCATATTTGTGTGCTTAGATGGGGTGGTTACTTCTGCAAGTCATAATTAGCTGTAACTGTGACATGTAAACTTGTGAGGGTCTTGTCCGGACCATCCTCTCAGTCCTAATTGTGTGCTTAGATGGGGATGTTACAATTACATGTAACTGTGACATGTAAACTTGTGAGGGTCTTGTCCAGACCATCCTCTCAGTCCTAATTGTGTGCTTAGTTGGGGTTGTCACAATTAGCTGTAACTGTGACATGTAAACTTGTGAGGGTCTTGTCCAGACCATCCTCTCAGTCCTAATTGTGTGCTTAGTTGGGGTTGTCACAATTAGCTGTAACTGTGACATGTAAACTTGTGAGGGTCTTGTCCAGACCATCCTCTCAGTCCTAATTGTGTGCTTAGATGGGGTTGTTACAATTAGCAGTAACTGTGACATATAAACTTGTGAGGGTCTTGTCCGGACCATCCTCTCAGTCCTAATTGTTGTGCTTAGATGGGGTTGTCACAATTAGCTGTAACTGTGACATGTAAACTTGTGAGGCTCTTGTCAGGACCATCCTCTCAATCCTAATTGTGCGCTTAGATGGGGTTGTTACAATTAGCTGTAACTGTGACATGTAAACTTGTGAGGGTCTTGTCCGGACCATTCTCTAAGTCCTAATTGTTGTGCTTAGATGGGGTTGTTACAATTAGCTGTAACTGTGACATGTAAACTTGTGAGGGTCTTGTCCGGACCATTCTCTAAGTCCTAATTGTTGTGCTTAGATGGGGTTGTTACAATTAGCTGTAACTGTGACATGTAAACTTGTGAGGCTCTTGTCAGGACCATCTTCTCAGTCCTAATTGTTGTGCTTAGATGGGGTTGTTACAATTAGCTGTAACTGTGACATGTAAACTTGTGAGGGTCTTGTCCGGACCATTCTCTAAGTCTTAATTGTGTGCTTGGATGGACTTGTTACAATTAGCTGTAACTGTGACATGTAAACTTGTGAGGGTCTTGTCTGGACCATTCTCTCAGTCCTAATTGTGTGCTTAGATGTGGTTGTTACAATTAGCTGTAACTGTGACATGTAAACTTGTGAGTGTCTTGTCAGGACCATTCTCTAAGTCTTAATTGTGTGCTTGGATGGACTTGTTACAATTAGCTGTAACTGTGACATGTAAACTTGCGGGTTTCTTGTCCGGACCATCCTCTCAGTCCTAATTGTGTGCTTAGATGGACTTGTTACAATTAGCTGTAACTGTGACATGTAAACTTGTGAGGGTCTTGTCCGGACCATCCTCTCAGTCCTAATTGTGTGCTTAGATGGAGTTGTTACAATTAGCTGTAACTGTGACATGTAAACTTGTGAGTTTCTTGTCAGGACCATTCTCTCAGTCCTAATTGTGTGCTTAGATGGGGTTGTTACAATTAGCTGTAACTGTGACATGTAAACTTGTGAGTGTCTTGTCAGGACCATTCTCTCAGTCCTAATTTTGTTTTTAGATGTGGTTGTTACAATTAGCTGTAACTGTGACATGTAAACTAGTGAGTTTCCTGTCAGGACCATTCTCTCAGTCCTAATTTTGTTTTTAGATGTGGTTGTTACAATTAGCTGTAACTGTGACATGTAAACTAGTGAGTTTCATGTCCGGACCATCCTCTCAGTCCTAATTGTGTGCTTAGATGGAGTTGTTACAATTAGCTGTAACTGTGACATGTAAACTAGTGAGGGTCTTGTCAGGACCATCCTGTCAGTCCTAATTGTGTGCTTAGATGTGGTTGTTACAATTAGCTGTAACTGTGACATGTAAACTAGTGAGGGTCTTGTCTGGACCATCCTGTCAGTCCTAATTGTGTGCTTAGATGTGGTTGTTACAATTAGCTGTAACTGTGACATGTAAACTAGTGAGGGTCTTGTCAGGACCATCCTGTCAGTCCTAATTGTGTGCTTAGATGTGGTTGTTACAATTAGCTGTAACTGTGACATGTAAACTAGTGAGGGTCTTGTCAGGACCATCCTGTCAGTCCTAATTGTGTGCTTAGATGTGGTTGTTACAATTAGCTGTAACTCTGACATGTAAACTTGTGAGGGTCTTGTCTGGACCATCCTCTTAGTCCTAATAGTGTGCTTAGATAGAGTTGTTACAAATCTGTAACTGTGACATGTAAACTTGTGAGTGTCTTGTCAGGACCATTCTCTAAGTCTTAATTGTGTGCTTGGATGGAGTTGTTACAATTAGCTGTAAGTGTGACATGTAAACTTGCGAGTTTCTTGTCCGGACCATCTTCTCAGTCCTAATTGTGTGCTTAGATGTGGTTGTTACAATTAGCTGTAACTGTGACATGTAAACTTGTGAGGCTCTTGTCCTGACCATCCTCTCAGTCCTAATTGTGTGCTTAGATGGAGTTGTTACAATTAGCTGTAACTGTGACATGTAAACTTGTGAGTGTCTTGTCCTGACCATCCTCTCAGTCCTAATTGTGTGCTTAGATGGAGTTGTTACAATTAGCTGTAACTGTGACATGTAAACTTGTGAGTGTCTTGTCAGGACCATTCTCTCCGTCTTAATTGTGTGCTTAGATGGAGTTGTTACAATTAGCTGTAACTGTGACATGTAAACTTGTGAGGCTCTTGTCCGGACCATCCTCTCAGTCTTAATTGTGTGCTTAGATGGGGTTGTTACAATTAGCTGTAACTGTGACATGATAACTTGTGAGGCTCTTGTCCAGACCATCCTCTCAGTTCTCCTAATTGTGTGCTTAGATGAGGTTGTTACAATTAGCTGTAACTGTGACATGTAAACTTGTGAGTGTCTTGTCCGGACCATCCTCTCAATCCTAATTGTGTGCTTAGATGAGGTTGTTACAATTAGCTGTAACTGACATGTAAACTTGTGAGTTTCTTGTCCGGACCATCCTCTCAGTCCTAATTGTGTGCTTAGATGGAGTTGTTACAATTAGCTGTAACTGACATGTAAACTTGTGAGGCTCTTGTCCGGACCATCCTCTCAATCCTAATTGTGTGCTTAGATGAGGTTGTTACAATTAGCTGTAACTGACATGTAAACTTGTGAGGCTCTTGTCCGGACCATCCTCTCAATCCTAATTGTGTGCTTAGATGTGGTTGTTACAATTAGCTGTAACTGTGACATGATAACTTGTGAGGCTCTTGTCCGGACCATCCTCTCAATCCTAATTGTGTGCTTAGATGAGGTTGTTACAATTAGCTGTAACTGTGACATGTAAACTTGTGAGGGTCTTGTCCGGACCATCCTCTCAGTCTTAATTGTGTGCTTAGATGGAGTTGTTACAATTAGCTGTAACTGTGACATGTAAACTTGTGAGGGTCTTGTCCGGACCATCCTCTCAGTCTTAATTGTGTGCTTAGATGGAGTTGTTACAATTAGCTGTAACTGTGACATGTAAACTTGTGAGGGTCTTGTCCGGACCATCCTCTCAGTCTTAATTGTGTGCTTAGATGGAGTTGTTACAATTAGCTGTAAGTGTGACATGTAAACTTGTGAGTGTCTTGTCAGGACCATTCTCTCAGTCTTAATTGTGTGCTTAGATGGAGTTGTTACAATTAGCTGTAACTGTGACATGTAAACTTGTGAGTGTCTTGTCAGGACCATTCTCTCAGTCTTAATTGTGTGCTTAGATGGAGTTGTTACAATTAGCTGTAACTGTGACATCTAAACTTGTGAGGGTCTTGTCAGGACCATTCTCTCAGTCTTAATTGTGTGCTTAGATGGAGTTGTTACAATTAGCTGTAACTGTGACATGTAAACTTGTGAGGGTCTTGTCAGGACCATTCTCTCAGTCTTAATTGCGTGCTTAGATGGAGTTGTTACAATTAGCTGTAACTGTGACATCTAAACTTGTGAGGGTCTTGTCCGGACCATCCTCTCAGTACTAATTGTGTGCTTAGATGGAGTTGTTACAATTAGCTGTAATTGTGACATGTAAACTTGTGAGGCTCTTGTCCGGACCATCCTCTCAGTCCTAATTGTGTGCTTAGATGGAGTTGTTACAATTAGCTGTAACTGTGACATGTAAACTTGTGAGGCTCTTGTCAGGACCATCCTCTCAGTCCTAATTGTGTGCTTAGATGGAGTTGTTACAATTAGTTGTAACTGTGACATGTAAACTTGTGAGTGTCTTGTCAGGACCATTCTCTAAGTCTTAATTGTGTGCTTGGATGGAGTTGTTACAATTAGCTGTAAGTGTGACATGTAAACTTGCGAGTTTCTTGTCCGGACCATCTTCTCAGTCCTAATTGTGTGCTTAGATGTGGTTGTTACAATTAGCTGTAACTGTGACATGTAAACTTGTGAGGCTCTTGTCCTGACCATCCTCTCAGTCCTAATTGTGTGCTTAGATGGAGTTGTTACAATTAGCTGTAACTGTGACATGTAAACTTGTGAGTGTCTTGTCCTGACCATCCTCTCAGTCCTAATTGTGTGCTTAGATGGAGTTGTTACAATTAGCTGTAACTGTGACATGTAAACTTGTGAGTGTCTTGTCAGGACCATTCTCTCCGTCTTAATTGTGTGCTTAGATGGAGTTGTTACAATTAGCTGTAACTGTGACATGTAAACTTGTGAGGCTCTTGTCCGGACCATCCTCTCAGTCTTAATTGTGTGCTTAGATGGGGTTGTTACAATTAGCTGTAACTGTGACATGATAACTTGTGAGGCTCTTGTCCAGACCATCCTCTCAGTTCTCCTAATTGTGTGCTTAGATGAGGTTGTTACAATTAGCTGTAACTGTGACATGTAAACTTGTGAGTGTCTTGTCCGGACCATCCTCTCAATCCTAATTGTGTGCTTAGATGAGGTTGTTACAATTAGCTGTAACTGACATGTAAACTTGTGAGTTTCTTGTCCGGACCATCCTCTCAGTCCTAATTGTGTGCTTAGATGGAGTTGTTACAATTAGCTGTAACTGACATGTAAACTTGTGAGGCTCTTGTCCGGACCATCCTCTCAATCCTAATTGTGTGCTTAGATGAGGTTGTTACAATTAGCTGTAACTGACATGTAAACTTGTGAGGCTCTTGTCCGGACCATCCTCTCAATCCTAATTGTGTGCTTAGATGTGGTTGTTACAATTAGCTGTAACTGTGACATGATAACTTGTGAGGCTCTTGTCCGGACCATCCTCTCAATCCTAATTGTGTGCTTAGATGAGGTTGTTACAATTAGCTGTAACTGTGACATGTAAACTTGTGAGGGTCTTGTCCGGACCATCCTCTCAGTCTTAATTGTGTGCTTAGATGGAGTTGTTACAATTAGCTGTAACTGTGACATGTAAACTTGTGAGGGTCTTGTCCGGACCATCCTCTCAGTCTTAATTGTGTGCTTAGATGGAGTTGTTACAATTAGCTGTAACTGTGACATGTAAACTTGTGAGGGTCTTGTCCGGACCATCCTCTCAGTCTTAATTGTGTGCTTAGATGGAGTTGTTACAATTAGCTGTAAGTGTGACATGTAAACTTGTGAGTGTCTTGTCAGGACCATTCTCTCAGTCTTAATTGTGTGCTTAGATGGAGTTGTTACAATTAGCTGTAACTGTGACATGTAAACTTGTGAGTGTCTTGTCAGGACCATTCTCTCAGTCTTAATTGTGTGCTTAGATGGAGTTGTTACAATTAGCTGTAACTGTGACATCTAAACTTGTGAGGGTCTTGTCAGGACCATTCTCTCAGTCTTAATTGTGTGCTTAGATGGAGTTGTTACAATTAGCTGTAACTGTGACATGTAAACTTGTGAGGGTCTTGTCAGGACCATTCTCTCAGTCTTAATTGCGTGCTTAGATGGAGTTGTTACAATTAGCTGTAACTGTGACATCTAAACTTGTGAGGGTCTTGTCCGGACCATCCTCTCAGTACTAATTGTGTGCTTAGATGGAGTTGTTACAATTAGCTGTAATTGTGACATGTAAACTTGTGAGGCTCTTGTCCGGACCATCCTCTCAGTCCTAATTGTGTGCTTAGATGGAGTTGTTACAATTAGCTGTAACTGTGACATGTAAACTTGTGAGGCTCTTGTCAGGACCATCCTCTCAGTCCTAATTGTGTGCTTAGATGGAGTTGTTACAATTAGTTGTAACTGTGACATGTAAACTTGTGAGGGTCTTGGCAGGACCATCCTCTCAGTCCTAATTGTGTGCTTAGATGTGGTTGTTACAATTAGCTGTATGTGTGACATGTAAACTTGTGAGGCTCTTGTCCGGACCATCCTCTCAGTCCTAATTGTGTGCTTAGATGGAGTTGTTACAATTAGCTGTAACTGTGACATGTAAACTTGTGAGGGTCTTGGCAGGACCATCCTCTCAGTCCTAATTGTGTGCTTAGATGTGGTTGTTACAATTAGCTGTATGTGTGACATGTAAACTTGTGAGGCTCTTGTCCAGACCATCCTCTCAGTCCTAATTGTGTGCTTAGATGAGGTTGTTACAATTAGCTGTATGTGTGACATGTAAACTTGTGAGGCTCTTGTCCAGACCATCCTCTCAGTCATAATTGTGTGCTTAGATGAGGTTGTTACAATTAGCTGTATGTGTGACATGTAAACTTGTGAGGCTCTTGTCCAGACCATCCTCTCAGTCCTAATTGTGTGCTTAGATGAGGTTGTTACAATTAGCTGTATGTGTGACATGTAAACTTGTGAGGCTCTTGTCCAGACCATCCTCTCAGTCCTAATTGTGTGCTTAGATGAGGTTGTTACAATTAGCTGTATGTGTGACATGTAAACTTGTGAGGCTCTTGTCCAGACCATCCTCTCAGTCCTAATTGTGTGCTTAGATGAGGTTGTTACAATTAGCTGTATGTGTGACATGTAAACGTGTGAGGCTCTTGTCCAGACCATCCTCTCAGTCTTAATTGTGTGCTTAGATGAGGTTGTTACAATTAGCTGTATGTGTGACATGTAAACTTGTGAGGCTCTTGTCCAGACCATCCTCTCAGTCTTAATTGTGTGCTTAGATGGAGTTGTTACAATTAGCTGTATGTGTGACATGTAAACTTGTGAGGGTCTTGTCCGGACCATCCTCTCAGTCCTAATTGTGTTCTTAGATGAGGTTGTTACAATTAGCTGTATGTGTGACATGTAAACTTGTGAGGCTCTTGTCCAGACCATCCTCTCAGTCTTAATTGTGTGCTTAGATGAGGTTGTTACAATTAGCTGTATGTGTGACATGTAAACTTGTGAGGGTCTTGTCCAGACCATCCTCTCAGTCTTAATTGTGTGCTTAGATGAGGTTTTTACAATTAGCTGTATGTGTGACATGTAAACTTGTGAGGCTCTTGTCCAGACCATCCTCTCAGTCTTAATTGTGTGCTTAGATGAGGTTGTTACAATTAGCTGTATGTGTGACATGTAAACTTGTGAGGGTCTTGTCCAGACCATCCTCTCAGTCTTAATTGTGTGCTTAGATGAGGTTGTTACAATTAGCTGTATGTGTGACATGTAAACTTGTGAGGGTCTTGTCCAGACCATCCTCTCAGTCTTAATTGTGTGCTTAGATGAGGTTGTTACAATTAGCTGTATGTGTGACATGTAAACTTGTGAGGCTCTTGTCCAGACCATCCTCTCAGTCTTAATTGTGTGCTTAGATGAGGTTGTTACAATTAGCTGCAACTGTGACATGTAAACTTGTGAGGCTCTTGTCCAGACCATCCTCTCAGTCTTAATTGTGTGCTTAGATGGGGTTGTTACAATCAGCTGTAACTGTGACATGTAAACTTGTGAGGCTCTTGTCCAGACCATCCTCTCAGTCCTAATTGTGTGCTTAGATGGGGTTTTTACAATTAGCTGTAACTGTGACATGTAAGCTTGTGAGGGTCTTGTCAGGACCATTCTCTCAGTCCTAATTGTGTGCTTAGATGGGGTTTTTACAATTAGCTGTAACTGTGACATGTAAACTTGTGAGGGTCTTGTCAGGACCATTCTCTCAGTCCTAATTGTGTGCTTAGATGGGGTTTTTACAATTAGCTGTAACTGTGACATGTAAACTTGTGACGCTCTTGTCAGGACCATCCTCTCAGTCTTAATTGTGTGCTTAGATGGGGTTGTTACAATTAGCTGTAGCTGTGACATGTAAACTTGTGAGTTTCTTGTCCGGACCATCCTCTCAGTCTTAATTGTGTGCTTAGATGGGGTTGTTACAATTAGCTGTAACTGAGACATGTAAACTTGTGAGTTTCTTGTCCGGACCATTCTCTCAGTCTTAATTGTGTGCTTGGATGGAGTTGTTACAATTAGCTGTAAGTGTGATATGTAAACTTGTGAGTTTCTTGTCCGGACCATTCTCTCAGTCTTAATTGTGTGCTTAGATGGAGTTGTTACAATTAGCTGTAAGTGTGATATGTAAACTTGTGAGTGTCTTGTCAGGACCATTCTCTCAGTCTTAATTGTGTGCTTAGATGGAGTTGTTACAATTAGCTGTAACTGTGACATGTAAACTTGTTAGGGTCTTGTCAGGACCATTCTCTCAGTCTTAATTGTGTGCTTAGATGGAGTTGTTAGAATTAGCTGTAACTGTGACATGTAAACTTGTGAGGGTCTTGTCCAGACCATCCTCTCAGTCCTAATTGTGTGCTTAGATGTGGTTGTTACAATTAGCTGTAACTGTGACATGTAAACTTGTGAGGGTCTTGTCAGGCCATCCTCCCAGTCCTAATTGTGTTTTTAGATGGGGTTGTTACAATTAGCTGTAACTGTGACATGTAAACTTGTGAGGGTCTTGTCAGGACCATCCTCTCAGTCCTAATTGTGTTTTTAGATGGGGTTGTTACAATGAGCTGTAACTGTGACATGTAAACTTGTGAGGGTGGTTCCAGACCATCCTCTGAGTCCTAATTGTGTTTTTAGATGGGGTTGTTACAATTACCTGTAACTGTGACATGTAAACTTGTGAGGGTCTTGGCAGGACCATCCTCTCAGTTCTCCTATGTGTACACGTGTGTGTTTAAATGAGATGATTGTATGTACATGTTGCAATTACGTTTACCGTGTGACAGGTTAACATGTGAGGCTCTTGCCAGGATCATTATTTCAGCCTTCATATGTGAGTGCATTTAGATGACATGATTACTTCTGCATGTAGCAATTAGCTTTACCATGTGACAAGTTAACATGTGAGGCTCTTGCCAGGTCCATTATTTCAGCCTTCATATGTGCAAGTACATTTAAATGAGATGATTGCTTCTGCATGTAGCAGTTGGCTTTACCGTGTGACAGGTTAACATGTGAGGCTCTTGCCAGGATCATTATTTCAGCCTTCATATGTGCAAGTACATTTAAATGAGATGATTGCTTCTGCATGTAGCAATTAGCTTTACCATGTGATAATTTAACATGTGAGGCTCTTGTATGGTCCATTATTTCAGCCTTCATATGTGCAAGTACATTTAGATGAGATGATTGCTTCTGCATGTAGCAGTTAGCTTTACCGTGTGACAAGTTAACATGTGAGGCTCTTGCCAGGATCATTATTTCAGCCTTCATATGTGCGAGTGCATTTAGATGAGACGATTGCTTCTGCATGTAGCAGTTAGGTTTACCGTGTGACAAGTTAACATGTGATGCTCTTGCCAGGATCATTATTTCAGCCTTCATATGTGCAAGTACATTTAGATGACATGATTGCTTCTGCATGTAGCAGTTGGCTTTACCGTGTGACAGGTTAACATGTGAGGCTCTTGCCAGGTCCATTATTTCAGCCTTCATATGTGCAAGTACATTTAGATGACATGATTGCTTCTGCATGTAGCAGTTGGCTTTACCGTGTGACAGGTTAACATGTGAGGCTCTTGCCAGGATCATTATTTCAGCCTTCATATGTGCAAGTACATTTAGATGACATGATTGCTTCTGCATGTAGCAGTTAGCTTTACTGTGTGACAAGTTAACATGTGAGGCTCTTGCCAGGATCATTATTTCAGCCTTCATATGTGCTAGTGCATTTAGATGACATGATTGCTTCTGCATGTAGCAGTTAGCTTTACTGTATGACAAGTTAACATGTGAAGCTCTTGCCAGGATCATTATTTCAGCCTTCATATGTGAGTGTATTTAGATGACATGATTGCTTCTGCATGTAGCAGTTAGCTTTACCGTGTGACAAGTTAACATGTGAAGCTCTTGCCAGGATCATTATTTCAGCCTTCATATGTGAGTGCATTTAGATGACATGATTGCTTCTGTATGTAGCAGTTAGCTTTACTGTGTGACAAGTTAGCATGTGAGGCTCTTGCCAGGATCATTATTTCAGCCTTCATATGTGAGTGCATTTAGATGACATGATTGCTTCTGCATGTAGCAGTTAGCTTTACCGTGTGACAAGTTAACATGTGAGGCTCTTGCCAGGATCAGATTTCAGCCTTCATATGTGAGTGCATTTAGATGAGATGAGTGCTTCTGCATGTAGCATTTAGCTCTACTGTGTGCCATGTAAATGTGTGAGGGTGTTGCTATGACCTTCCTCTCAGTCCTCATGTGTGAGTGTTTTTTATAGATAGATTGCTTTCATGTTGCAATTAGCTCTGTCATACAACATGTTAATGTGCAAATGTCTTACCAGAGCCATCCTCTCAGTTCTTGTGTGTCTTTTGTTTAAATGAGACAATTGTTTCTGCATATTGCAATTAGCTCTACTGTGTGACCTGTTAATGTGTGAAGCTCCTACCATGGCCATCCGCTCAGTCGTCATGACTGGTACTTGCGGAGGAGGTGCCTGCAGTAGGAATGGTCGTTAAACATGACTTCGTTATGAAGCTTTTGAGATAAATATGCAACTGGATCTGTTCTAGTCACCACAGGTTTTTGCATATTTGAGACAACATTCTCTTGGTAAGAATTACTAACACTATACATACACATTTCAATGGCTGATAAATCAGCTTGCATAGGAAGCAATGGTGCTTCTGAAATAACTTCAGAGAACATTGAACTTAAAGTATGTGAGAGGGAATTGCATATTGATGGGGTGTTTTGTGGTTTTGAAGCTGGGGTTGAGGTCATGGCCAGCAGTAAAAATGCAGGTATTAGTGCGAGGCAGGGATATTTAGTTTCAGAAACTATTGTGACATAAAACAACATGGTTTCTGGATTAAGGCCTCATACCCAGCTCACAACTGATTGCCAACCTTTTGATTTTGTCATCAAGTTTTTCACTGAAACAAATGTGCATAAGCATGAAGTGCGTAAAGATCTGACTTCAAAATGCAAATTAATATCTAAAAGCAGGATTCAGGAATGGACAAATGTAACACAGATATATTAATTTTTGAGAGAACTAGGGTGAAATTAGAATATGTAGGTATACAAATATCCAAACCATACATTTATGTGATTGTAGTGTTTATCTCGCTGGAAAAGCATGATTCAGTGGTAAAAAAATATCACAATTATTTGAATGTTCTCGGAGACTTCCTTGAACACACATAGCATTTTTCTGTGTTTGAAACCTTCAATGCATATTATTCTTTGTAAGTATCTGAATAATTAGTAAAAGAAAGAGCATTGTCACTTTTACACTTTAGATTTTTCCAGCTCTTTATTTTAAATGGAATACATTGATCTATAAAATATATTTAGATCTGATTGAGATGTCACAAACCCTATATTTGTGAAAAGCCATATGAATTTATTGTTTTTGTTGCTATTACTATTGGTGGTGGTTATCATGCTAGCTTGTGGTTCCTAAGGTAATGGGCTGTAACCCAGCACACAAATTGTGTTTTATTTACGGACAATCTTTAACTGCTATGATCCTTAGCGTCCCATTCTATATTGGGCCCAAAAGACTGGAAATTTTGCTCAGAGCCATCTTAATCAGGCTTGAGGTTCCTCTACGTGCCATAAATCTACGACACAATACCACGGTCTTTACTTCCCTTCCGAGGGAAGCCATGCGGAGGGCGGTAGAACTTTTCAGGCATAAAAATCCTTATCATGTGGCTTCCTTTGGAAGGAAAGTGAAACTGGTTGTCCTTGTCATATATTTATGGCATGTAAAAGAACCTCAAGCCTATAAAGGATTATTGCCAGTGATGAATTCAATTTATTGCTATCCTCTTACCTATAGTTGTCTCCTCACGGATATGAGGCATTTCTGTAGTGATTTTCCTTAATACTTGACTAAATCAAATAATCTGATGTAGTAAACATTCCTTTTGCCAGTTTTGTATTCTCTAAAGCAAACAATTTATCTATTGATAAGCACTTTCTTCACTGCTTAGTTTTCTTATACCCCATTATGTGATGCAATATCAAATTTTAGATTCCACATATCTTTTAATACACTATACCAATATTTAAAAAGATCAAACCTAGTACTTTAACAGATAACCGTGTTATGCAGGACTATTACGTGTCTCTATGTATATGTATATATGTGTGTGTCCTTCATGGTGTAGTGATTATCATGCTAGCCTGTAATTCCCGAGGTTGCAGGTTCAAACACAGTGGAGGTCGATGCATTTCTTTTGGGCATAAAAATCCTTAGCGTGGCTTCCCTCGGAAGGGAAGTAAAGCCGGTGGTCCCATGCCATAGATTTATGGCACGTCAAAGAACCTCAAACCTTGTACAGAGGCCTCTGAACAAAATTACCAGTCTTTCTGCCCAATATAGAATGGAATGTTAGAATGTGTCCATAAATAAAACTCATTTCAATTCCTTTTCCGTGTAATAGTTACCATGTTAGCCTCAGGCTCCCAAGGTCACAGGTTCAAACCCAGTAGTGGGTGATGGATATCTTCAGGCATAAGCATGGCTTCCTTCAGAACGGAAGTATAGCCATGGTCCCATGAACCTCAAGCCTTATAAGGAGGCCTCTGTGCAAACTTACTGGTCTTTAATGCCCAACATAGACTGAGATGCAAGGACCACAGTAGTTAAAGAGCATCCATAAATAAAACTCAATTTAATTTTAATTTAACTCTATATAGGTGATTGTCTGAAACATTTTAATTATTCTGTTACAGGATGGGGACTTCCCTCCAGTAAAATCAAGGTAAGACTTGCCTCTTGGCTAATGTTTCGTTTAGACGTATTTGGCTTCTTGATTTAAATTTTATTTTAATTTTGTTATTACTTTTGCATTTATGTTGTAGCAGTGTTCTCTCCTTAACTAATAGAAATGTAAATATAATAATCAATCCATCAAATTATGTTTTGAAATGTGTTCTATGCTTCATTCTTGTATGATGGAGAGAAAAGTCATACTAGGGGGGTTTATATCCTTAAATGAGGGTGGATCAAATACAAACTGGTTTTTTACTTTGTCTACTACACACCTGGAATAATTGCAGGAATTGTTATGTTCCAACCAAAAATTCAGCATCAAGATTTCAATTGAAATACATGTTTTAAAGTCCCTTGAAATTAACATAAGCATTTTACAAGAAAGAGATGTGCATATTTGTGAGGGAGACAGAGTATAAAACTCAAAACCAGAATGTCTCATAGATACTAAACTTGGCATCATTTTGCAACAAAATTGAATGTAAATTTTCATTCTTTTGGATGTTCACAAAATAGCTGTGATGATTTTGATTAAAATGCCATTTGTATAAAATATTTCAGATTGATAAAACATAGGTCTTGAATTTTCTTTGAATATGTTATGAAACTGTTTTCATACTGAATGCATTTTTTATAAACTTTTATCACTGGTAAAGCAGAAGAGATGGGCAAACACATAATAATGCAGTTCAAAAATCACAGTATTTCAATTGTGTTTGTGGTATTAACTATTTCCGATATATTGTTGCTGTAGGCTTCAATTCCTTTTGCTTCTTGTAATTGAGAAGAGTACAGCAATTTAGCAACCACTTTTAAAAAATTTGACTTTTCTTTGAGCCTAATGTAGCCTCCTCATACCCGTAACAAAATGTGTAATGAGACGTTTATGGTTAAGATTTATAGGAATAGATACCCACTAGAGAGAGATAAACATAAAAAATGAGAAAATAGTTTATTGAAGCAATGAAAACAATAGCATAAAACATTTCTACAGAGTGTTCTGATTTTGAAGCACACTTTCCCTAATAGATTAGCAATTTTTATTTCTCCCTTGAAGAAAGAAGAAGGAAGTGTGAGCAGCCAATTATGCAGAACTCCTCCACTGCTGGCATCATCACATAAATATTTTCTCCCCCACCCACAAATAATAGTCACAGCAGAATAAGTCTGAACTGTTAGGCGGGTTTTCATGAGCTGTTCAGTAAGTTTATTTTCCAGCCTCTTTCACACATCAAAATAGCCATATTTGATCTCCATTTCAGATGTGTTGTAGAACATTTCTCCATTAAGCAGCTTTCATCCCAACCATAAGCCTACAGCAGTAGGCAGGATTTACTGATCTTTTATGAAAAAAGACCACAATCAAAATGTTCTTAGAGTCGAAGTGACAGGTTTGGTTTGTCCTTTTTATTCCAGCTTCACCTTTCCTTTATTCTTGCTTGCTTACTTATTTATACTTGTGAGTGAGATGGTGGACCCAATTTTAATCACAATTCCTCTTTCTCCACCTGGTAGCTGATAAGGAGCCATTGCCAGACTTTCAGGTCCTGAGTAAACAGATGAAGAACCTGGTAGAAACTTTCCACAGGTAAAGTTAATTGTCAGAGATGGATTTGTCACCTCTGTAACTGATTCACACTGCTGATGTAACTTCAGAGATTGGTATGTGCCTGTCCAGCTTAACAGGATCACAAATATCATGTATGTTTTCTACAGTTGTTTATAGGTGGCTCATTTTCAGAGCTTCCTGTTCCACTGAAACTATTTTGTTGTACTCATATACTTGTGTCTTTGAAGCAGTTTCTTTTAAACTCTCTCTGGAATCTCTATACGTTAGCTGTGGTGAGAAACTTTATGATAATGCATTTTTCAATAGACATGAGCACCTTCTGCTCACTCATTGTGCTAATGACTACAGAAGCAACTTGTTGTTTGCTACAAACCGAGTAATGTCTCCAGAAATTGCCATCACTGATCATTCATTGTGCTAATGATGAGAGCAGCGACTACACACCAAGGAATGCCTCCAAAAATCTCTACCACTCTTCACTCATTGTGCTAATGACTAGAAAACTGACTTGCTTTATGTTATGAGCCAATGAATGTCTCCAGCAATCTCCACCACTGCTCACTCATTGTGCTAATCACAAGAAAAGTGACTTGCTTTATGTTATGAGCCAATGAATGTCTCCAGCAATCTCCACCACTGCTCACTCATTGTGCTAATCACAAGAAAAGTGACTTGCTTTATGTTATGAGCCAATGAATGTCTCCAGCAATCTCCACCACTGCTCACTCATTGTGCTAATCACAAGAAAAGTGACCTGCTGTATGTTATGAGCCAATGAATGTCTCCAGCAATCTCCACCACTTGATTCATTGTGTTAATGACGAAAAAAGTGACCTGCTGTATGTTAGGAACAAAGGAATGCCCGCAGAAATCTCCACCACTGCTTGCTCATTGTGTATTGACTAGAAAACTGACTTGCTGTATGTTATGAGCCAATGAATGCCCGCAGAAATCTCCACCACTGCTCACTCATTGTGCTAATCACAAGAAAAGTGACTTGCTGTACGTTATGAGCCAATGAATGCCCGCAGAAATCTCCACCACTGCTTGCTCATTGTGCTAATGACAAGAAAAGTGACTTGCTGTATGTTATGAGCCAATGAATGTCTCCAGAAATCTCCACCACTGCTCACTCATTGTGCTAATCACAAGAAAAGTGACTTGCTGTATGTTATGAGCCAATGAATGCCCGCAGAAATCTCCACCACTGCTTGCTCATTGTGCTAATGACAAGAAAAGTGACTTGCTGTATGTTATGAGCCAATGAATGTCTCCAGAAATCTCCACCACTGCTCACTCATTGTGCTAATCACAAGAAAAGTGACTTGCTGTATGTTATGAGCCAATGAATGTCACCAGAAATCTCCACCACTGCTCACTCATTGTGCTAATCACAAGAAAAGTGACCTGCTGTATGTTATGAGCCAATGAATGTCTCCAGAAATCTCCACCATTGCTCACTCATTGTGCTAATCACAAGAAAAGTGACTTGCTTATTGTTATGAACCAAGGAGTGTCTCCAGAAATCTCCACCACTGCTCACTCATTGTGCTAATCACAAGAAAAGTGACTTGCTTATTGTTATGAACGAAGGAGTGTCTCCAGAAATCTCCACCACTGCTAACTCATTGTGCTAATCACAAGAAAAGTGACTTGCTGTATGTTATGAACCAAGGAGTGTCTCCAGAAATCTCCACCACTGCTCACTCATTGTGGTAATCTCAAGAAAAGTGACTTGCTTATTGTTATGAACCAAGGAATGTCTCCAGAAATCTTCACCATTGCTCACTCATTGTGCTAATCACAAGAAAAGTGACTTTCTTATTGTTATGAACCAAGGAGTGTCACCAGAAATCTTCACCATTGCTCACTCATTGTGCTAATCACAAGAAAAGTGACTTGCTTATTGTTATGAACCAAGGAATGTCTCCAGAAATCTTCACCATTGCTCACTCATTGTGCTAATCACAAGAAAAGTGACTTTCTTATTGTTATGAACCAAGGAGTGTCACCAGAAATCTTCACCATTGCTCACTCATTGTGCTAATCACAAGAAAAGTGACTTGCTTATTGTTATGAACCAAGGAGTGTCTCCAGAAATCTCCACCATTGCTCACTCATTGTGCTAATCACAAGAAAATTGACTTGCTTATTGTTATGAACCAAGGAGTGTCTCCAGAAATCTCCACCATTGCTCACTCATTGTGCTAATCACAAGAAAATTGACTTGCTTATTGTTATGAACCAAGGAGTGTCTCCAGAAATCTCCACCATTGCTCTCTCATTGTGCTAATCACAAGAAAATTGACTTGCTTATTGTTATGAACCAAGGAGTGTCTCCAGAAATCTCCACCACTGCTCACTCATTGTGCTAATCACAAGAAAAGTGACTTGCTTATTGTTATGAACCAAGGAGTGTCTCCAGAAATCTCCACCACTGCTCACTCATTGTGCTAATCACAAGAAAAGTGACTTGCTTATTGTTATGAACCAAGGAGTGTCTCCAGAAATCTCCACCATTGCTCACTCATTGTGCTAATCACAAGAAAAGTGACTTGCTTATTGTTATGAACCAAGGAGTGTCTCCAGAAATCTTCACCACTGCTCACTCATTGTGCTAATCACAAGAAAATTGACTTGCTTATTGTTATGAACCAAGGAGTGTCTCCAGAAATCACCATTGCTCACTCATTGTGCTAATCACAAGAAAAGTGACTTGCTTATTGTTATGAACCAAGGAGTGTCTCCAGAAATCACCATTGCTCACTCATTGTGCTAATCACAAGAAAAGTGACTTGCTTATTGTTATGAACCAAGGAGTGTCTCCAGAAATCTTCACCACTGCTCACTCATTGTGCTAATCACAAGAAAATTGACTTGCTTATTGTTATGAACCAAGGAGTGTCTCCAGAAATGTCCACCATTGCTCTCTCATTGAGCTAATCACAAGAAAATTGACTTGCTTATTGTTATGAACCAAGGAGTGTCTCCAGAAATGTCCACCATTGCTCTCTCATTGAGCTAATCACAAGAAAATTGACTTGCTTATTGTTATGAACCAAGGAGTGTCTCCAGAAATCTTCACCACTGCTCACTCATTGTGCTAATCACAAGAAAATTGACTTGCTTATTGTTATGAACCAAGGAGTGTCTCCAGAAATCTCCACCATTGCTCTCTCATTGTGCTAATCACAAGAAAATTGACTTGCTTATTGTTATGAACCAAGGAGTGTCTCCAGAAATCTTCACCACTGCTCACTCATTGTGCTAATCACAAGAAAATTGACTTGCTTATTGTTATGAACCAAGGAGTGTCTCCAGAAATCTCCACCATTGCTCACTCATTGTGCTAATCACAAGAAAAGTGACTTGCTTATTGTTATGAACCAAGGAGTGTCTCCATAAATCTCCACCATTGCTCACTCATTGTGCTAATCACAAGAAAAGTGACTTGCTTATTGTTATGAACCAAGAAGTGTCACCAGAAATCTTCACCATTGCTCACTCATTGTGCTAATCACAAGAAAAGTGACTTGCTTATTGTTATGAACCAAGGAGTGTCTCCAGAAATCTTCACCATTGCTCTCTCATTGTGCTAATCACAAGAAAAGTGACTTGCTTATTGTTATGAACCAAGGAGTGTCTCCAGAAATCTCCACCACTGCTCACTCATTGTGCTAATCACAAGAAAAGTGACTTGCTTATTGTTATGAACCAAGGAGTGTCTCCAGAAATCTTCACCATTGCTCACTCATTGTGCTAATCACAAGAAAAGTGACTTGCTGTATGTTATGAACCAAGGAGTGTCTCCAGAAATCTCCACCACTGCTCACTCATTGTGCTAATCACAAGAAAAGTGACTTGCTGTATGTTATGAACCAAGGAGTGTCTCCAGAAATCTCCACCACTGCTCACTCATTGTGCTTTTGACGAGAAAAGTGACTTGCTGTGTGTTAGGAATCAGAGAATGCCTCCAGAAATCTCCACTGCTCTCTCATTGTGCTAATGATGAGCAAAGTGACTTCCTGTGTGTTAGGAATCAGGGAATGCCTCCAGAAATCTCCATCACTGTTCACTTATTGTGCTAGTGATGACAAAAGCGACTTGCTATATGTTATAAACCAAGGAACGCCTCCGGAAATTGCCAGCCCTGTTCACTCATTGTGCTAATGATGAGAAAAACGACTTGCTGTATGTTAAGAAGCAAGGAATGCCTCCAGCAATTGCCACCACTGCTCATTCATTCAACTAGTAATGAGAGAAATATCTTGTTGTATGTTAAGAACCAAGGAAAGTCCCCAGAAATCCCCACCGCTGCTCACGTAGTGTCCTAATGACAGCAGCAATGACTTGGTGTGGAGAAGTGACTTGCTGTATGTTACAAATCAAGGAATTCCTTCAGGAATCATAACCACTGCTCCCTCATTCTGCTAAAATCAAGAGACTTGCTGTATGTTACAAATTGAGGACTTCCTCCAGAAATCTCACCACTGCCCATTCGAGGTTACAATCCATTTCCCTTAGTATCTGAACTACTAGTGGATGTTTATATTTGGTGCATTGTTGTCCACACCTTACTGCAAGCCTAGCATGGGCTCTCAAGATTGGGAGATCTACAGGGTGCATTGTGCTAGTTTGAGTACAGTAGGGCAATAAGGGTGTAAAATGTAATTTCTTGAACTAAAGTAAGCCTACTCTCTATACATACTGTAATGCAACATATTCTCTGCTTGAGAGAGGAGTCTGTATATGTGCATCAGACTGATATTATAGGATAAATATTGATGTGTAACACTGACACAATTTTGTCTGCTCATTATCATTTCATATGCAGTCCTTATATAACTTCCTAATCTTATATCAGGTGTTCTTCTATTCAGATTGTTATATTTTGTATAGAAGTGGTTCAGATGATGACTTATACATATGGAAACATCACTCAGTCTTTAATAGTATGAGTCCTTAATTGATAGTAATGAGCTGCTGCAAAGTAAAAGAAAATAAGTGTTGCACATGTTTTAACACATTAACCACATCAAGCTTTGTTTGGCTCAAACCAAAGCTTAGTTCTAGGTTGACTTGCAACATGTTGCTCTTTTTGGTTCGTCTCTGCGTTTTATGTTATTATTTTAATGTATTAATAATTCTGTAAAATGTCACACCTTTAGAAAAACCTCTCCAAATAGGAATGTTGCTTTGTGGGCAATTTGAACATTGGGATGGTGGTCTAATTTCTGAACACTTTAACCTTTGTTAGGTAGAAGTGGTGTTGTATGCCACCCAAAAGTAAGTATTTATTTCACTGGAAATACATATTTGAGGTCTCCTGAACCCAAAAAGGGGCAGTTGTGTAGAATCATATGTTCTATGTTTGAGAAACAGACTCAGAAATGAAAAGTCATTTGAATGTTAACCTATTATTATAATCCAGCATTTTTTAAAAATGTATCACAAGTTTCAGGAAAACTTCCTCACCCAAGCTAAGAGTAATGTGCATGAACATTTTTGTTTTTCTTCATCCCCTCTCAAACATGGCATGGTGAATATGTACTAAACCAAAAATAAATAGCTCATTAAAACAAAACGTTTGTGTACACATACCAATGGCAAGTAGAGGAAGTATTTCAGTCCACCTAAAAATTATAAATAAACGTTTCACTATATATATATGTTTTGAGGTCCCTTGAAAAAAAGGAGATGTCTTAGGAAAGCGTAAAATGAAAATTCAGATAAATTCCAAATTGGGAAATTCCTTTTACCATTCAGTTCTTTCTCACAATTGCATGGGAAGAGTATGGAATTTTACGGTCAGCATATAGCAGTCAGTTCTTAAACATTTGACTATCGCTGTTCCCTTTTAATCTGTAATGAGATGTGCAATGCAGCTATTTCTGCAAAGGTTTATTTGAATTAAAATGTAGTAGACAAAATAAGCTTTAGTAAAAATAGTTTGTGTACTGACTAATAAACAACAAAGGGTACAGAATGTGTTACATCAGAATTTTTTTTTATATTCTGTTTTGAAATTTCAAATAGTGTATCATTTTTAGAAGTGTTGGGTTACTGCTCATTTGTTCTTATGATGCCATAGAAACAGTTATCAACAAGTGTACAGACTTGTAGATAAACACTTTTGTTATAAATTTATAGAAATTGCAAGGCAAAACTACTTTGATTAGTTGCTGTTAAATGGAACCTGGAAGTAGATGTAATTCTCAGTGCATATAACAAACATTTCTTGTGTTGTCATAAACATCAGAATGATTTTATCATTAACATGTTTTTCATTTGTAAGGTTTTATTAATTATCTAATGATATTGTGTTTTAACAAAGTTCATTCAATTGTAATGAAAAACATAGTTTTACATGAAGAAATTAAAACCACAACTGTCAATTATGTCTGACAATGTACTACAGTTAGCAACCAGAGATTCTGTTTTCAGTTATAATTTTCTATTATACTTAATGATCTAGGCTCATGCTAGCCTCTGGTTACCGAGATCATATGTTTATGGATCTTTACAGGTGCAAAAATGCTTAGCATGCCTTCCTTTGTAAGGGAAGTAATGCTGGTGGTCCCAGTTGTAGATTTTCAGCGATAAAAGGCCCTCAAAGTCTGACAAAGAGATCTCTGAGCAAGGTTTCTGTTCTTTTACATGCAATATAGAATGGGACTAAGAGTCATAGCAGTTAAAGAGCATTCACAAATACAACTGAATTTAATTTTATTTCAGTCTATGCACAGAAGCAGTTTCTGGTGACAGCAGTGGTATATCAGCATTGTCCTCTTCTGAAGTCCCAGGAAGAAACATAAGCTTCTATAATGGAAATGATCGTTCTGAATGTGAGAGTCAGGGAAGTCATGTCACAGAAATGCGAACGGTAGAAAAAGACGTTCACTCGGAACTATCTAGTAAATGTATTGATGGGCAAATTTATAACATGGCTTTATCCTTTAAACAAAAGAATTTGATTCACAATGACAAAATGCCACACAAGTGCAACAATATATGTGTGAAGAGCATTACCCATGTGTCACATTTAAAAAGTCATGAACCTATTCATAGGGGTGAAAGAAAACAGAGTTGTAAAACTTGTGATAAGAGCTTTACTCATTTGTCACATTTGAAAAGGCATAATTTGATTCACAACGGTAAGAAGCCACACCAGTGTAAAACCTGCGATAAGAGCTTTAATCGGTTGTCAGATTTGAAAAGGCATAATTTGATTCATGAGGGTAAGAAACCACATCTATGTAAAACTTGTAGTAAGAGCTTTTCTCAGTTGTCAAGTTTGAAAATACATAATTTGATTCATGAAGGTAAGAAGCCACACCAGTGTAAAATTTGCGATAAGAGCTTTTCTCGGTTGCCACATTTGAAGACTCATACTTTAATTCATGAAGATAAGAAGCCACACGAGTGTAAAATTTGCGATAAGAGCTTTAATCGGTTGTCAAGTTTGAAAAGGCATAATTTGATTCATGAGAGTAAGAAACCACATTTGTGTAAAACTTGTAATAAGAGCTTTACTCGGTTGTCACATTTGAAAACTCATAATTTGATTCATGAAGGTAAGAAGCCACACCAGTGTAAAATTTGCGATAAGAGGTTTACTCAGTTGTCAAATTTGAAAATACATACTTTTATTCATGAAGGTAAGTCACACCAGTGTAAAATTTGCGATAAGAGCTTTAATCGGTTGTCAAATTTGAAAAGGCATAATTTGATTCATGAGAGTAAGAAACCACATCTGTGTAAAACTTGTAATAAGAGCTTTTCTCATTTGTCAAATTTGAAAATACATAATTTGAATCATGAAGGTAAGAAGCCACACCAGTGTAAAATTTGCGATAAGAGCTTTTCTCAGTTGTCAAGTTTGAAAATACATAATTTGAATCACGAAGGTAAGAGGCCAAACCAGTGTAAAATTTGCGATAAGAGCTTTACTCAGTTGTCAAATTTGAAAATACATACTTTTATTCATGAAGGTAAGAAGTCACACCAGTGTAAAATTTGCAATAAGAGCTTTAATCGGTTGTCAAATTTGAAAAGGCATAATTTGATTCATGAGAGTAAGAAACCACACCAGTGTAAAATTTGCGATAAGAGCTTTACTCAGTTGTCAAATTTGAAAATACATAATTTGATTCATGAAGGTAAGAAGCCACACCAGTGTAAAATTTGCAATAAGAGTTTTACGCACTTGTCATATTTGAAAAGGCATAATTTGATTCATGAAGGTAAGAAGCCACACCAGTGTGAAATTTGCTATAAGAGTTTTACACACTTGTCACATTTGAAAAGGCATAATTTGATTCACAACGGTAAGAAGCCACACCAGTGTAAAATTTGCAATAAGAGCTTTACTCATTTGTCAAATTTGAAAATACATAATTTGATTCATAAAGGTAAGAAGCCACACCAGTGTAAAATTTGCGATAAGAGCTTTACTCAGTTGCCACATTTGAAAACTCATACTTTGATTCATGAAGGTAAGAAGCCACACCAATGTAAAATTTGCGATAAGTGCTTTACTTGGCTGCCACATTTGAAAAGGCATAATTTGATTCATGAAGGTAAGAAGCCATACCATTGTAAAAACCTGCAATAAGATCTTTAAATGGTTGTCAGATTTGAGAAGGCATAATTTGATTCATGAGGGTAAGAAACCACATCAGTGTAATACTTGTAATAAGAGCTTTTCTCAGTTGTCAAATTTGAAAATAAATGATTTGATTCTTGAAGATAAGAAGCCACACCAATGTAAAACTTCCTATAGGAGTTTTTCTCGGTTGTCATGTTAGAAAAGACATACTTTGATTCATGAAGGTAAGAAGTTACAGCCCCGTACAGTTTGCGATAAGAGCTTTTCTCAATTGCCACATTTGAAAACTTTCATAAGGGTAAGAAGCCACACCAGTGTAAAACTTGCGATAAGAGCTTCACTGAGCGGTCGAAATTGAAAATGCATAAATTGGCTCATGATGGTAAGAAGCCACACGAGTGCAAAACTTGTAATAAGAGCTGTATTCATTTGTCAAATTTAAAAATATGCAATCAGATTCATGGGGTTAAGAAGCCTTAATGGTGTAAAACTTCTGATAAGTGTTTCTTAGTTGCTAGATTTGAAAATGCTTAATTTAATGCATTCGTGCCATAAAGTCATACAAATGCAACATTTGTGAACAGATACTTTCTTTTTTCTGCAGTATGAAAGAGTATATTTAAATCATTATGGGAGAAACTTATATGCATATGCACGTTTATGAATACTTAAGCAATTTCACGAATTAAAGATGTAACCTACCTTGTAAGATAAGACAATTATTCATATATGACCTGCATTCATTGGGATTTATAATATATAATTTTTGTATAGGGAAAAAGTTGTAAACTTTTCATATTTTTATATATTTCTTGTATAACGTCTGCCACTTTGCTTTAAAACCTTGAATCTTTAACCCTAAGGCATGTTTTGTTGAGTGTTCTGCATCATGCTCAAAGCTGCAGAAAATAAAGGACATTTAAGTTGGATTTATTAGCAACATTGGCACTGGAATTATAAAATATACCTTACAATAAATAAATCCTGTACAATTTTTTAAATACTTGTTTTTGTCCTAAATGATATACAGCCTATGTATAGTCTACATAAATTGGTGAACATTAAGCTTCACTCAGCTTTTTGAAAGTATTAAAAGTAACATTTTTGTGATTCAATAACCACATGTTCAGCTCTTTGTTTCTTGTACACTTTGTGCTGGTTTATCCAGTTACGTTAATGCTTCTAGGTAGCAGATTGTTTGCAGTGTATGTTCCATGTCTTGAAACAAAAGATATGTTATATAGAAAATTACTTACAAATATGTCACTAACTTATATAGAGAGATTGGATTATGTTTCGCCTGGACAATATACATGCCAGCCTTGATCATGTTTACTGCTATATAATTTATTGCAACCTGATGCAATTACAGAAAATCAATGAGTTATGTTGTCACGTGTGTATATCCTGTACCTTACTCTTTGTACAGCTTCAAAGCTTAAGCTTAAAAAAAAAGCCTTCTTCCTGTCATTGAGATCATAGAACATTGTAATGCTGCTTCAAGTGTTTAGTAAGCCAACATTTAACAAAGTAATTTCTTTAAATGTAAGAACAAGTATCATAACTGTCTCTCAAGTAATTAATTGCTTGCTCCATACAGAACTCTCAACATAGTTTTCACATGTGTTGTACATGAAAATCCTCTGTGCCAATATACATTTGTCAGTATTTCAGTAAGATGGTTATCTGGTTACACAGAAGCTATACAGAAATAAATAACCTGACAGTAATGTCTACTTGTGTAATAAAGTACGTATTAGGAACAATCAGATTGAACTCTTTTTTATAATGTCTTGATACATGTGCAGCAACATGAAACCAAGTTTCTATTTTACTTCCCTTGCTCTACCAGCTGAAACATACCCAACTGCTCTGTAGACTCCAAATAAGTAGAGTTTGCTTCACTGTTACTGACTTTTGTTCAATATTATATCTATGGCTTTCCAATAATAGTTTTAGGGAACTTATTAATACCCAATACATGAAATCATAGAGTGTTTGTTGAAAGCAGTGTAATGTAAAGTTTATTCCACACTTAATATGAAAGTAATGTGTACCTTCATATTCAATTTGCAAAATATTTAAGAATACAATTTGTTGGGGCAGACAGTTTCCTTGATATAACTTTTTTATCCATTCTGCTAAGCCCTAATTGTGATGTTTTTCTTTCCTTCCCTTCCTTTCTTTCTTACAATAAAAATTTGGGTGGTGCTTCAGTTTTATGTGAAGGTTGTGGATAAAGAGTCTGCTTGTGTAGCAAAAACCAGAATGAAGAATTTAACTGTTTGGAGGAAGGAATGGACATTGTTTATGTGCAGAAATACAGTTGTATTTCTTGGAAGAAAACATTGACATAAAGGTGTTTATAGAAAAATTATAAATGAAATCGGAAGGAGGTTTAATTTTTTTCCAAAAAAAATGCACAAAGCATAGTATAAGACTGCTTTCTTAAGTGGAGTTAAAGTTCTTTATTAAAATTCAATGAAATACCAATTTTTTTTAATGCTCTTGGTAGTATATTAAGTGTAAGCTGTTCAAAGTCTACTCAGTCCTAAACCTTTTTTCAAAATCTATAAATGTGATGATAAAAAATTATTTTGGTGATAACAGTATGAAGGAAGTGGCATTAGCGCTACAGTTATGTATGCACAGCTTAAAAAAGTGCCT
The DNA here is from genome assembly GCA_030765065.1 of Deroplatys truncata. Classification (NCBI taxonomy): domain Eukaryota; kingdom Metazoa; phylum Arthropoda; class Insecta; order Mantodea; family Mantidae; genus Deroplatys; species Deroplatys truncata. Next base: position 224,613,411 of record CM060983.1, on the reverse strand, counting down.
GTAGGTTTAGGAGATTACACTTTTCCTCTCTCCTGAAAACTTCTTTATTATGCACTTAATGCTTTTTGATTCAGTGCTCCACAAATACCAAATCAGAATACTATTATAGGAGCAAAAAGCATTAACATTTACAAGCTTACATTTGATTGTGTGTTTTATGTTCCTGAAGCTTCTATTTTTAGCATCAAAATGGAGGGACAAAGTTTCCAGGTTTTTCAAAAGATGATAAATGCAAAGCTGAAAAACAAAAGTTATGTTAATATTGTCATAGCCTCTAAACAACTCGCTCAAGGGGGTAGAGCACTCGCTAAAAAGGTACCAGGTAGTTAACAAATTTAATAAGGCGAGGGCACGACAAGGGACGCAGCTAAAATGAAAATGCAAAATATTATTGGCTATCTGACAAAAGGACACCTACATGGTTCAGATTGGGAGAAAGGAGCTTTATACTATCGTAAATGAAACAGGAAAGATCTGGATGGTAAGGGGTTTATTAGATAAAAGAGGATACATTACCTATCTCCTTAGTCCCATGACTGTCGGGCGAGGTCGCCATACATGCCTGTATGAAGAGAGCATAACAGCACGTCCTGTCCAGTGCGCCTCTACTCACTGACTGACTGACTGACTGCCTAGCCAAAACCCAAACCACGCTATGCTTACCGTGTGGGGGACGCCAACTAAACTACTACCCCCACCACTCTTACGTAATCTCCGATCCAGGTGACCAACGGACACGTATGCACTAACAATGCCTGCATACGCCACATCTCCCCCTGGCCACCTAGATCGACGCCCTCGTCGACACAAGAAGAATTTTGTTTATGGAAAAAAGAAAGAGAAAAAGAATTTACAATACAGAATAGAACATGACATACAAAAGGTTAGATAATTGAACAAGCAGTATCTGTGAAAATATATGGAGCATACATATGTCTTGAAGAAATTAAAGGCAATGCTGATTCGCATATTTGGAAGTCGCAAGTGTCGGCGAATTGTTTTTACAGATCACTTATGTACGAATACCCCGCACACGCACACACACCATGCTGCCACTGTTACATGCACACTACACTGCACCTGGATGGATATTCCGACGTAACTGTTTGTGGGTGAGATTTCCAGATCACCCACAACGACGAATTGTTTTTCAGCTGTAGTCTTTCAGATGCTGCAGGTTGCTGAAGATGTGGGGGGGGGTGGGCAATCGCTGGCTTGGACTGCCCCCCAAAATAGTGGCTCTTTATGCCACTGCAGTGTAGTGGCTGAACGACAGCTCTCCTGTGGTGTCTCTGGAACCTCTGGCGTGACTGGCGGGGATACTCTTCTTGTACACTCGAGCTCTGCAATCAGCAAAGTGACTATAACAGAAACCATAGAAAAGTAGAAATGGTGCTCCAAAAGATCATACATAAAAGAAGTAGTATGTCATTTACAATAAAAGATTTAAAATGTCTAAAAGGTTTACAATCAATGAATTCTTTTAATATGGGGCAAAGAAAAAAAATGACTACATGTTGACATAACTAAATTTTACAGGGGGTTACCATCCAAAATTTAGCACAAAATGCTTTAGAATCCAAACACAAAAGGACCAGAATACATAAACATTACATCAGTGACATTCATTGTTTACATACAATAACAGCACAAATATAGAAACTTATTTGGGATCCCAATATTATTTAACCAGCTGGTACTACTAATAAAAAGAAATAAATGCACTTACAATACATGACAATGAAATGAAATCATTCATACTAAGCCCCAAATTATACACAACACTCACTTAAATAACTAACCAAAACTACTGTGTGCATTACTACAGACTTCAAAAATAAATCCACAGTACATACATCAAACTACACCTCGTTACATATTTTTAACTACAATACTCATGTTTTACTGTCAAATAGATAGTCTCCTCTACATTACTATCTTGTCCATCTCATTATTTTCCTCATCATCTCAATCATCATCATCTTAGCTTTGAACTTTCTCGTATACAGTAATTACTGAGAAAATAAAATATCTTCACTGACGTGTCTCATTCAACATGCTGCAAAGTCAAAAATATCTGACATAGGCATAAACTTAAAGCAATCACATTAACATTTCAGGAATGACACAAATAACATGACATTATACTGTTGCATCCACATCCTCCGAATCAAAATTAAGCTGGAAAATAGATGGTATTAAAACTCGCTGTATAAGATGGTACTAAACTTGTTGCATAAACACAAAAAAAATTATTCTCATTGCATTCACATCAATACATTTACTCCCTCGTGTGAATACATCACACACGCTATACTGGGCACGTTACAGCAACACCAATAAGCAAAATCTCTCAAATCATCACATCAAATCGAATTTCCAGGTACATGTAGCCCTCCTGAAAATCAAACATTTACACAACTATCGGGGTTACTCTTTTTTCCACCGAAGCTGACATCAAATTATCTCATCTCTCACACTACCACCATCGGGGTTACTCTTAGGCACTTCCACCGAGGCAAATATTAACTCATATACTACCACATAACCTCAAAAACATACATACACACACTATTCATGCAACAATTTTCTGCAAATAAAAGATCACAGCATCATAATGAAACCCAAACCAAACCGAATGCAGCAGAACAAAGCACCTCTTTACCAAAAACAATACTGTCACAGAACATTCCTGAAAATCAAAGCTTAATTAAGCACACGGTACACATCAAACACATTCCTGCAGCATAACATAACAGAACAAATGATTTGCAATGCCCAAAACAGCATTCAAAATTTCAGTTACATAAAATGATAATAAACTGTCAATTTAGCAGAGACATTCATAGCACACATTATTCCTGAAAAGCAAAGCTTAATTAAGCATCAGTCAGTGTTGTTGTTGTTGTTGGCTTGTTTTTAGACGCTACTGCTCCACCAAAGGTGAGCTACTGCGTCTCAGGAAAACGGTTAGCAGCAGTGATATCAGGCGCCGTATTTAAAATGAGGAGTGGGGACACCATCGTCTACAGCTTCATTTTAGTACGTGTGATGAATCTGAATAAAGCCCTACAAAGATGTCCGGAGAATGGCAGGAGAATCGAAGGTAAATGGTATGGTTCCATGATACCCATGTCGTGTAAATTGGCAAAAAGAGCATCCGTAGCGGCCTGGTGAAGGGGGCACTCAAAAAAAAGGTGATTAACATCACCCCGATGACCACAGGTGCAGAGGTCCGTATCTCGGAGACCGATACGAAAGAGATACGCAGGAGTCAAAGCCACATGGAATAGAAGGCGAAAGTAAGACGAGAACGCTCGATTAGGTAGTCTTGGATAACTAGATAAAAATGTAGTTAGATGATCTACAGTTGTATGCGGCGTCTGTCCCCAAATCGGGCACCACCCGTAATAGATGTCTTACAATGTCCGATGGAGGCGTCCGTAACTGGTCACAGGTCGTCAGGTTCCTCGTCGCGTCCCGCGCAGCTGCATCCACACATTCGTTACCCGGGATTCCTACGTGGCTCGGTATCCAGGTTAGAACTAGGTGTACCGTCCCCGGTAAAGTATGCAAGAGATTCCGGATAAGCACTTCATATATAGGAACCTTGGGCCACCGAACCGGGCATTGCAGAACCGTCAAAAGACTGCGGCAGTCAGTAAATACAATACAGTGTGGTACTAAATGACCATGTAGGTACTTCAGAGCCCTGTAGAGTGCAATAGACTCCGCCGTATAAATAGTAGTAGCGTCGTCCAGTCGCCATGTAAAAGTTTCGGACGTTGTGTCGACATAGATCGCCGCACTAGTGCCATCCGGGGTTTTGGAGCCGTCTGTGAAGATTAGGAGTGGGGAATCGTCCTTCCAAGCGATCTTCCGCTCCTCGTGGTACGCGTGCCATAATGTCTTATAATCCGAAATCGGAATATGGAATGTTCGGGTGTCAACTTGTACATAATCCGGGAGTGTGTGGGCCGGGATGTCCAGCAGATACGCCGGGTATACCGGCGTGCTATAATATTGTGTGCGTTGTCGGAATAAGGCAAGAGCGCGTATCAGTGGTAAAGGTAAATGCGCCACCCCATCGGGTTTGGCGCATAGTAATTCGTATAGACGGGTAAGTTTTGGTAACAATGGGGAATGATAATGGGTCAGTAGGTCAGCCATAAAGTGTATGCTGAGTGCAAATAGCCGCTGTTCCAAATGATATCGCGGGAAATGTCTTTGCGAGAGGTATTTAGCCGGTTTGCCCGGAATGTGAAAGATGATGTTATACAGTTGGTAGAGAAAGGCGTCCAGCGTCCATCTAGTTCCACCCGATAATGGTGGTACAAGAAGTTGTCCGTATTCCAATCTAGCGTGTATCAGTGGTGGTATAAGTCGGAGTAGTAAGAGAGGATGCATGCCCCAATGCCGGGCCGCCAAGGCTCTGAATAGATTTTTGATACGATTCAAAGCAGTCACAAGAAATTTAAAATGTGATAAGGTGGAGAGGGAATGTTGCAGATGGAGGCCTAGATATTTCACCGTCGGCGTCGGGCTTAGATCGTGGTCCTGTATGTGGAGTACAAATGGTGAAGGTCTAGTGGATCTACGGAAATGCTGGAATTTCGTTTTCCGGATGTTAACCCGCATACCCAAGGATTCCAAAAAGCGTATAACACGTAGGCAGTCTAGTTCAAAGAGTCGAAAGTCGCCCCCGGAATTCGGTTGAATCGGTGTGTATATCACCAGGTCGTCCGCATATTGTACCACACGCGCAGTGATTGTCACCTCGGATCGGATATCTCCGATGTATAAAGAATATAACAAAGGACTTAGTGTCGAACCCTGTATCAAACCTCGAGATGTAGTACGTGTGTGGGGATTATGAAAATACGACGCGAGGTGGTAACGTCGATTGTAAAAAAGGCCATAAAGTAACGCACATATACGAGATGGAATGGAATATTTACGGAGACGGTCTATAAGCATCGGCAGAAGGACATGGTCATACGCTGCAGACAAATCAAGGAAAAGTGCAAGCACCTGTCGGTGTGTGTGAAAGGCTATATTAATGTCGGTAAGAAGGATGTATAACGGGAATGTGGTGCCATGACCCTTTCGAAATCCATATTGTGTGGCGGGCCATAAGTTATAGCGTTCCAAGTAAAAGCTTAAACGGTCATGTAGTAATTTTTCAAAGGTTTTGCGTAGAGTAGGGAGCATGCCAATGGGGCGATAGTCTGCAGCGGTCAATCCCGCGCTACCCGGTTTTAAGATTGGATAGATAATTACCTCGCGCCAAGACATGGTAGTACCCCATTACGGAGGATGGAAGTAAAGGCATTCGCAAGCAAAGTGTACCATCTGGTGGGCAAAGCCTTCAAATGTCGATACGTAATATCGTCAAGTCCCGGAGTAGATTTATCTGATCTTCCAATCACGACGCTGAGGACATCAGTTCCGGTAATCGGTCGAAATAATGGGTCAGATACATTAGTATCAACCGGAAGAGATAAGGGGGGATCCAGGGCTGAGTCAGGTGCGACATGTCTCAAGAATTCCATCTGCAGTCGTGGACTTCCCAATATCGGTGCCGGTGCGGATTGTCTGGCTTTCGTAAACCACGCAAGACGTTTCCAAACCTGGCCTGTAGGGGTACGGGTAGTAGTCGAATTACAAAAGGTGGCCCAAGCCGCGCGTTTAATCTGACGGAACCGACGGTGAACGTGTGCTTCTTTAGCTCGCACTAGCAAGAAGGTCTCCCTAGTACGTTCCCGGTGATAGTTAGCATAAAGCCGACGTTTCTCCGCCACTAGTCGGGCGCACTCTGGGGTCCACCAAGGCGGCCTTGGTATTCTGCGTGGACGTCTAGGTGTTTTAGGATGGAAGTGATCGAGATATCCGGTAAGGGTATTCTCCAGGTGTTCATAAGTGACATCGGTGTCATGGAGTAGTCGGGTAACGTGTTGTAGTTGTACCTGAAATTGATGTGGCGCAAAGTCACCTGTTTGGAGAAGTCGTCTGTCCGTCGGTGTCACTCCTGTGGTATTATCGGTGTAAAGGATGAACGGGTAGTGGTCGCTACCCATGGTGTAGTCAAGGCGGGATACCCGTAGTTTTTGTGTCACGTCAGGCGTAGCGAATATTATGTCCGGCGATGAATCAAGCTGCTGTAGCGATCCTTGCCGAGTAGTAAAATGTTGCGTAAGGATCTGCCATCTATGTTTAGTCGCCAGTTGTCCTAATGGTAAACATCGCCTCCTTTGCGGTTTGAGAGTCGCGAAATTACCAATATTGAAGTCACCTACAAGTAAGTACTTTGAATCACGGGGGGTAAGAAATCTCTCCCACTCTCATAGTGTGAATCGAGCGCCCGAGGTGTACACCGACGACAGTGAGATCCCCCAGCACGACCCGAACCGCCTCGAGGTGCGGTGGGAACCGAATGCCCGTCCTCCAATTATATACGCACAAGTTGTCTGCGACACAAATAGCCACACCCCCACCCGGAGATTGTCTGTCCGTTCTATAAATGTTGTAACCTGGGAGTCGAAATGCCTGCCCTTCCCGTAACCAGGTCTCCACGATAATCACAACCCAGGGACGGACCCGGGCTAAATATGTTTGGAGTTCCGCCTTCTTTGAAGTCACACTACGCGCATTCCAGTAGTAAACGGTTGGCTGCACATCCATACGTTAAGACGCTTAAGTTTATATATGCAGCTGATGCTGCAGCCCCTGGAGGGTGTGTAAAACGTAGTCCGGTGCTATCATGCCCAATTTTACAAAGAGTGTCCTGAGTTGCATACTGACCCCGGGCATCCCCGTGGGCTCACGTGTCGGTGGTGTAAGTTGTACTCCTCCCGGAGCTAACACATTGTCATCCCTACCCATGTCAGCAAACCATGTTGTCGGGTTCTCCCGAGGTAAAGGCGAAGGCGTGGGTCTCCCACCACCATCTCTCCCCAGCTCGTATGTGTCTCTGTTCCTACTAGTAGCTGCCTGCGCCCCCTCGGGCCACCTGCCGTGTGGTGCCCAGCGCTTCTGTACCCACCCCGGGGTCGTAGGAGTACTAGACGCCATACATTTACGTTTATTAGAGCCATTAACCCCTGTACGCCCCAGTCCCTGTGGCGCCATCATGGCACCCGGTACGGGAGTTGTCACCTGTGGTATAGTGGGCGAAATTTCCCCCGTATGTGTCCTAGGTGATGGAACACTAGGTGTACGTAGAGCCTCGGCATAGGATATTCGTCCTGTCGCCATTTTGCGGGCTTCATACCGTGACACTGGTAGAAACGCAATGGTCTGCGTTATTTGTGTTTCCAAATGAAATGCCGGGCATTTCTCCGTCTCCGTGGGTAGGTGTTCCTTTTTGCAATTGATGCATCGCAATCTATCCGTAAGACATTCAGGTTGCGCATCCAAATGGTCTTGTCCACATTTGAGACAACGTGGTTTATTTTTACAAAATTTGGCCCTATGGTGGAATTTCCCACAATTAGTGCAAACGACTACCCGCGCATTGTATCGGTCCACCTGAAACCTTTGATAATAGAGATATATATGGGAGGGTAAAGTTTGCGTGCGAAACGTGATTTTCAGTGAACGCGTAGGAATATATTGGGTTTCCCCATCTAACTGTGCTCGGCGATTAAATCGCATGATATGGTGCACTGGTATTTGTGCAGTCATGCTAAGATGAGTGCGAATCTCGTCGAGATCCACACCTATATCTATTCCCCGTACCACTCCTGATACAAAAAGGTTATAGGAAGGTATGTATGATCGGGTATCGTGTATCGAATCAAAATCTGAATCTAAGAAATCATTCGCTCCCTGTGCCGAGGCAAAATGTACTTCAAGTTGGTTAAACCCCGATTTGTTGCTATGCGTAACTCCTTTGGCGTGTAAAAACAGCCATTTACCGAGCTTTAAGGGGTGAAAATCTCTTATATTTTGGCTATTACCACGCACAAGCACAAAATAAGGTCCTGCATCCGTGTGCATGTATCTTAAGGGTGGCTGTGGTGGATTGGTATCCGAAGCAACACGTGGTGCTATCACCTCCCCATTTGACTGGTGCTCCATCATAGGCACATTGGACGGGTGTAATTGTTCCGCACTTTGAACCTGAGAGATTATCGGCGTGCTAGTGATCACCTCCGTCTCCATTCGTACACACGGCGTTTCACACAAAATAGTCTCCTCTGCCGCCGCCATGGTACGGCTTGGCACCCCCTGGGGGGCTGCGCCCCTTTCTGTGACTCACAGATCCACGCACGAATACAAAAGAGAAAAAATCACACTTACCAAAAGACGACAGCCACACTCTAACTATACGAAAATCAAGAAAACTACAAGAAACTGCCCAATACAGGAGTAAAGCGGTGCACGTGCAAACCTGCACTCCAGGCGAATACACGCTCTAACGTGTATCCCCACCCCTCCCCACTGAAGTCGATATACACTATGCGCCTTGCCAACCTGCTACCGTGCCGTTCCTAAGACGAATCATCAGTCAGTGAAACAATAAAAATTTGGCATACCTGTGTGAGTTGTGAAACTGTTTCATTCGTCCAAACTTTAGCACACACAATGTACACATACTTACAGGTTTCTTTTTCTTAATTTTTCTTTTTACCACAAAATTCCAGTGCAATTTTACAAAATCTGGTAACACACATATAGCTGATCCATCAACATCCACGTCGTACTGGTCCATATTAGAGGCACATTAAACCTAATTAGGTGAAGATACTGGCAAGGTTGGTAGTAGCTGAAACTTTTACTTACATTAGTCATTTTGAAATATTTTCCCCCAAAAATATTCATTGCGTAACTAGAGAAACCAAACATGGCAACGGTGAGGCAAAATTATCATCATTATGATTACCACTATGCGTACCGCGAGCGTACAATGCACAAATATAAATTTTCAATATATATACTCGACTTCTTTCATTTTATTACTTTAAATATTTCAAACAGATGCACCCCACTTTTTATACACACGCAAGTTTTAAACACGCAACACACGAATTTTAAAATATTTGATGCACTTTCGAGTCGTTAAGAAATCACAACTTACAAGATGACGCAACCAATAAATGCAATGTTACGTAGATCAGTTAACACACGCAACTATATTATCAAAGTTACAAATATCTCCCAATTTTTCCACAATTCACAAAAACATGTACTTTAAAATGACCAGTACGAATGATTTATCACAGCAACAGAATTGAGTAGAAATGAAGCCAAGGTAAGGGGAAAATGAGCCAGAAGTTTTAGCGTCACGCCACCGACAGACAATGGAAAAAAATATAAAAATGAACTTAAAATTGAAATTTAGACACGGGACTTTCAGAAAACAATGCAACAGGAATTTAGAATAAAGAAACCACAAATGATACAACCAAAACCCTTACCCTTAAGCCAAGAAAAAGATTTACATTTTAACGACCACGTGGAGGACCAAAACCGTTACATTTTAGTGAAAAGAAAAACAAATTAGTTAAAAATCTCAAAAAATTACATTATTCCCAGCCAAAATACTCGGCGCCTCACGCCAATATGTCGTAGCCTCTAAACAACTCGCTCAAGGGGGTAGAGCACTCGCTAAAAAGGTACCAGGTAGTTAACAAACTTAATAAGGCGAGGCCATGACAAGGGACGCAGCTAAAATGAAAATGCAAAATATTATTGGCTATCTGACAAAAGGACACCTACATGGTTCAGAATGGGAGAAAGGAGCTTTATACTATCGTAAATGAAACAGGAAAGATCTGGATGGTAAGGGGTTTATTAGATAAAAGAGGATACATTACCTATCTCCTTAGTCCCATGACTGTCGGGCGAGGCCGCCATACATGTCTGTATGGAGAGAGCGTAACACCACGTCCTGTCCGGTTCGCCTCTACTCTCTGACTGCCTAGCCAAAACCCAAACCACGCTATGCTTACCGCGTGGGGGACACCAACTAAACTACTACCGCCATCTAAACTACTACCCCCACCACTCTTACGTAATCTCCGATCCAGGTGACCAACGGACACGTATGCACTAACAACGCCTGCATACGCCACAATATATATTTTCAATTATTTTTTTCCTCCACTTTTCATCTACACTTCTGATATTGTAAAGAAACCATCTGTAAATGTTATATTACAATTAGTTTAGTATCGTATTTTTCATAACAGTTGGATGAACACGAGTGCAGAAGAGTAACTTAAAATTAAAAATGAAACAAAACACAAGACTCCAAAGATATAGAACTAGAAAGCTGTTGTTGACTTTCAACAATGCCATTATTCAACTGGTATTTTAAAATACTTCACAAGTTTTAAGATGTCCATTTTTTATTAAGTTGCTGACCATGTTTGTTTTTTGCAGAGTATTTGCTTTCCTTACTGCTGTTTCTTGACTTCCGCATAGGTGTCCTATACTCACAACAATACCTTCTTTTTAGACTGAGACTTTTCAAAAGCAATCACTTGTTGGGCCACTATTTTGAAAGGTATTTAAAATCTTAAAGACTTCAGAGTACTGGTCCTCATATCCTTTGCTTTCCAATATTTATTTAGTATCTCGACAACACTGTTATGGTATTCAGTTGGTGACAAAATTGCTTCCTTTTTGCAGTAGGCTTTATCGACTATACCAAACACACTGTATGGAGGCATATAACTCACAGCTTACTATGTTTTCTACTGAAGTAAGGTAAAAAACCACTCCCAGTTTGTTCAAAGATTCACCTATGTTACTTAAACATATCTCCCATTATCAAAAGGAGGACATGGAGTTAAAGATTTATTGGGATTCACTTAGAAATAGGAAAATGTGTACTTCAGCGAGCAGTGTTGTGTTGTGAGGATCAATTTGGCAAGTTAAAGGTACCAACCCTATTGATTCCTCAACTATCCTATTATTTCCATGATTGAAATTGAGTTTTACTTATGGAACCTCTTCAACTACTGTGCTTCTTAGAGTCACATTGTATATTGGGCCTGAAAGACCGTAAGTTTTCCTCGGAGGCCTCTTTATCTGGCCTGAGGTTCTTTTACGTGCCGTAAATCTAGGACATTGGACCAACGGCTTTACTTCCCTTCCGAAGGAAGCCATGCTAAGAATTTAGGGCTTCCGTGATGATCCCTGTGGTGCGCTTTCAGCATATTTTAAGACACATCACCGAAACTGGCGGCTTGTGAAAATAAATGACAGCATTGTACTTGGACTCCCTTTTTAATACCGGAAGTGTAATGCAATTTTCCTGTTTTTCTCGTCATCGAATGTATGGATGACTCTAATGTTGAAATCTTGCATTCGTTCACCAGTCTCTTCTTGATGGCTGCTTACCAAATGCGGCCAGGCATTCCTGGGCCATCGTGTTTCTTAGGAAGTTATTACACGATTTAGCAAGGAGAAACATCGCTCAGCCTATATAATCGGAATTGTGATTATTATTCGCAAAAGTGTCACATCTTGGTAAACTTCCTCGAGGTAGGTATTGATAATGAACTTTACCAAACGTGCAGTGCCGGCAATTTTTCTTGAAATCTTCCCTTACGTACAAAACAGTGAGCCCAGTTCCGAAATTATTTTGTTAAACACTGGGCATTTCCCAACACTAAGTTGCAAAATATTTTATGGGAACAATTTCGAATATTTTAGAAAATTAGAAGAATCCAGCAATTTCGAAAAATAAAGATAATCTGAAAGTAAAAACGAAGGGCTTCTGTAGTTATGCACTTTGTTATGCACAGTTCTGTAATTACGCACTTGAATGGCACCAGGGATCCTGGCAGATTCATATCACGACGTTTCGCCATGCTTGAGTGAATCTCTAGTTCCTGTAACACAAAACATTTCCCGAATTATCTGAATTGCCACAACAAATGCGCTAACAGCATCTGCCATTCTAATAGCATCAGTCTGACTTGCTTCAATTTGTTTATACAACAGGCGGCACTATGTGGAGAAACGAAAGCCAATATAGCTAGTCCGTATCTTCAAGTTGTAATCTGAGACCATGGGCTTCTTGTTCAGCTGTTTCTAATTTCTTGAAACTTTCCACCAGCACCTCTTGTTTCATATACGGCACTCAGTTCTAAACTTAAAACTCCACCTCGTTGAATACGGTATTGGAATATGCCTAGAGGATAACTCATCTTGCTGAGAGACGTTGAGGGCATCGGGAGAAAAATGCAGGAAACGCTGACAGAGTGCAGAATAATGCTCTTGCCGATTGCTTTTGTGATGCAGATTTTTGCATTACAGGTTTCAACTGATGAGCATAACAATGAATATACCCTGCACAGGGAAAATGTTCTTTAATTCTGACTTGAAAGCCTTTCACTGCACCACACGTAACTGACGCACCATCAAATGCCGTGCAATTAATTTGTCATCTGAGCTAAGAAGTGGCTCAAGTTCTTTTTAAATGCAAGCAGAAATGTTTTCCGCGTTCTATCCATCTGGCCGAAAAAATCCCCAGAACGGTTTATAAGCATTCCTCCTTTCAGTTCATACCTAAAAACAAGCATGAGCTGAGCTTGGTTTGATATATCTTTACATTCATCTGACATTATTGCTATATATCTGGAGTGCGTCATCTCGTCTTGTATGATGTCCTGCCACAACTCAAGCATACATACCAGCAACTCGTTCTGAATCGATTTTAAATGTACTCTTAGAAATTGTACTGTTTTCCATATGCGCCCTAACATCATTATCAATGCTGCTCACGAAATCTATTAAGCAAAGGAATTTGCCAGGATCTTCTGACTCGTCAAATTCATCATGACCCCTTAAAGCCAGGGCCAAAGTCCCACAAAACTCTACAGTGTAATTTTGCAAAGAATATAACAGTCTTTTAGACTTTATTGTTGTGTTTCTGAATGGAATCCTGACAAGATAGGCGCAGCTGTGTTGCAATATTAACATTGCGCACCGCTTTGAAACCAGCGTATTCTGACTATCGCCTTTAGTTCCGCCGTGTTTTATATATATATATATATATATATATATATATATATTATTTTAAATACCCCAGGTCCCTTACCTCTCTATTTGACCAAGAATCTTTGCCCTCGAAAGGCAGACAGGGAAACAAATCATACTGACACTGAAAATCCAATTATATACTTCGTACACCTTTTTCTTAAAATGTATAACATAAGTACGGCCTTTCCTTCTCTTAGTAGATTGTGCTATGCTTATATCTGGAGTACGTCATCCTAAGCTCTCATTTTTATTTTCTGTTCTGTTGTTCTCACAGAAAAGGGTTGTTTTAGGAGAGTGTCCACGTAAATCATTTTCGAAGAAATATTCATTAACACTAACCTATGAAAATAATTATTTACAATCACTATTCATTACGGTGCGCAACGCAGCAGAAATTATTTCATCACTGCTGATAATTGGCAAAATATAATTTTAATCAGCATAATTAAAACACAACTATTCGCTTGTCACCGCTATTCAGACTGCACTGCACTACTTTCTGAAGGTAACCTTTGACAAAGCTACGGGTTCTAAGAAAGTAGACCCACTGGAAATCTGATCTTACGAAAAGGCGAGTAGCTTCAGCCTCGGATGACTTCTAGGGAGCACGTCAAGGCCGCACTCTATCTTTCTAAGAATCTGGCGGAACTTCTAAGGTTGCAAGTTAATATACGAATCTGTGGAAGCCGAAAAATTAAAATGTATGTATTCTCTGTGACTATGGGACTTGGTGTCCCATTCTATATTGGGTGTGAAAGACCGGAAATTGTGCTCAGAGTCGTCCTCCGTGGTTTAGTGGTTACCATGCTAGCCTCTAGTTCCCGAGGTCACATATACAAACATGGCGGAGGACAATGGTAGTTTTTCGGGCGTAAAACTCCTTAGCATGGCTTCCTTCGGAAGGGAAGTAACGCCGGTGGTCCCGTTTTATCGATTTACGGCACGTTATAGAACCTCAAGCCTGATAAAGAGACCTCTGAACAACATTTCCGGTCTTTCACGCCCAATATAAAATGGATGCTAAGGACTGTAACGGTTAAAGTCGGTCCATAAATAAAACAAATTCGCTCAGAGGCCTCTTTATCAGACGTGATATCTTAAAAGAACATTTGAAATTAATATCTCACCGCCGAAAAGGAACTGTATTTTAATAATGACCTACAAAAGGAATATCCATACATTAAATGAACAATATCTGACTCATGTTCGATGCAATAAGTGTGCATCTACTATCAGTATGAGGCATTGAAGGTGATTGGATATATCACAACATATAATCAGTGAAAAACATAAAAGAATTGAGCTTGCAAGTGCTTCTTCTAGCACCGTATTAAAGGTGAACGTTTTGATAATAAAGATATGAAATTAGCAGCTATTGAAGCAACGTTGGCATACCACACCGTCCACCACAACCAATCTTTCAAATCAGTGGTTTGTACTTCTAAAATTATTCAATGTATGAGGAATGACTCCTGCACTAGTAATTCTACAGGATTGTTTGGTTGGAGTGAATTCACATCTACTATATATGTAAGTTACACATTATTTATGTATTGAATTTATTTATTTATTTTTAGTTTCGAAACCTTCGTATTTGTGACGAAACAATTTTATGCCTTCACTTCTGTGCCTCGTTTCATTGAGAAAAATTTTAGATGTCCCATTTTCTTGTTTCATAAATATGGTCACCTTAGTTTATACAGAAGAAGATTGAAAATATCCAGCACATTTGGTCGCGGGTGAGCGCAACGCATGCCTGCAACAATTACAATAAGCAAATAACCAGATATCGGATATTCACTGAAATTCTTTCCAACGCAAGCTAAACAGTGCAATAGAAAGCTAGCATGAAATATAGTTACCGACTGTGTTCCTTTCTCATGTTAATATATTTTAAAAGCGCTGTGCTCACCCCGCGATCAACAATGTATTACGAAAACAGTATAGTTCTAATGGCAATAGTGTTGCAACAGAAAATCCAGTGAATGCGGCAGTAGTAGTCATTTGGTTATGACGTCAGAATACGGGTGTTTCAAAATTTACCGCCGCAAATGCTCTCTTCTTGATCCTCTGTGTTCAGACCATAGGGGTATTATGTACATCTGTACACATCCATGGAATAACGAATTATAAATGTAACACTTTTTGTGACATACTCAAAATTCGAATGTCAGCTAATCCGTAAATAGAGAGATCCTTCGAGTTAAATACAATGCTCATATTGTCGTAGCCTCTAATCAAATGCTCAATGGGAGGTAGGCGACTCGCTTGAAGGTACCAGAAAATTAACAAATTGTAAAAAGGCGAGGCTACGACTAGGGACGCAGCTACAATGAAAGTGCAAAAATATTATTAAATACTGACAAAACGACAATTACATGGTTCAAAATAGGAAGAAGGAGCTTTACACTATCGTAAATAAAACAAGAAAGATCTGGTTGGCAAAGGGTTTATTAGATAAATCATGATACTTTACCCCATCTCCTTAGTCCCATGCCTGTCGGGCGAGGCCGCCATACATTCTTGTATGGAGAGAGCGTAACACAGTCTGGTCCGGTTGGCTTCTACTCACTGACTCTCTGCCCAAACCCACGCCACTACAGCGTGAGGACGCTATCTAAACAACTACCCCCACCTAAACTGCTACCTCCACCTAAACCGCAACCGCCATCTCCAATCCAGGTGACCAAGGAGACGTATGCGCGACAATGCCTGCATACGCCACAATATTACGTATTATATTAAAATAATAGATGTAGAATGTCAACATATTTTATTAATAACTACAATTCCTCCTTTAATAGGGAAATTGCAATCATCGCTTGTGAATCGATATAGTACTCGTGCTATAAATCCTGTAATTACATAATGTAAGCACCATTAGTTTACGATTCTGATCCCCCTCCCCCAAAGAAAAACTAACTAAATGCTTAGCTGTTAATAAACTGATGTTAATCTTCCGTATCAGTGTCTAAAGCAGAAGTTGTAACAGAGGAGTAAGATAAAACGCTAACCCGAAAAATTATGGGGTGGATGTCTTGTTTTACATCGCCATTCCACGTGTGCTGTTCCATTTTTATACGATCTATGTAATTTTTCGTTCTCAGAAACTTGCGAAAGCCCGTGATGTATATGCTGTGGCATTGCCTTGGATTTGACTGTCACTGGCTGTTTAATTTGAGCCCATACATTTTAAGTTGGATTAAGCACACACTATCAGCATTATCTAGTGCAATGGCTGAATTGGGCACGATATTGGGAAGGAACTGCTCTTCCAAATAATGTTCATAACATTCTCTATGCATTTCTTCATGGGCATCTAATGTGTTCTTGTTACACTAGAATACCAATTTCCTCCATTCACAAACCCATTTTCATTGCCTGCCTGTACAGTAGCGAATCTCTCTCCTTACATGGTGTGGTCCTCAAACCAGTGGACGAACCCGAAAGAAACGCTTGTCTAGTAAATTTAATGGTGGTATTTTGCTACACACCCCTTACAGTGTAGGTATCTTGTATTCACCCAGGACTCGTCAGTATAAATTGTTTATACTGCAATTTACCTCTTTATACCCTTTCATGGATATAAATAATTGTGGTTATGAGATATTATATCATATCTCTCTATTAAAATGGTTTTATTGCAAATAAATCTCATGTCTTTTGACAATGTATATAAAGTAGTCCTCTTGTAATTAGGAAGAAGGGGATCCGCACTTACTTCGTTTAATGCAACACAAAAAGTAGGTGGTTTATTGCTAAAAAAGAATTCACTCACCTTTCGACTCATTGCACTGGTACAACACCATTCTAGTTTAAGATTCTGCTTTTCTTTCGCAGACCCTTACTATGTCTTTTTTTTTTATTTGGCGATAACACTGGACCATTTTCAGCAATTTTATGAACTGTACGCTCGTTGCGTTGACCTTTCCTTCACTTTCCACGTGGCCAACTGAGTGGGCGTTACCGCAGGAGTTATAAATATGTAAACACTTAATATCATTTGGCGCTCTTTGCTGTCCAGTATTTGTTCCTGCTTTCATTTCTTCATTTTAATGCCACTCGCAGAACCGAATGGCTAGCTTTTAGTTCCCGAGGTCGCGGGTTCAAGCCCGGCGAGGACAATTGATTTTTTTCGGGTGTAAAAATCCTTAGCATGTCTTCCTTATGAAGGAAAGTAAAGCCGGTGGTCCCGTGTTGTAGATTTATGGCACCTAAGAAACCTCAAGCCTGATAAAGAGGCTTCTGAGCAAAATTATCCGTTTTTTACGTCCAGTATAGAATGGTACGCTAAGGATCACAGCAGTTAAAGAGTGTCCATAAATAGACAAAAACAAAAAGGAACCGAATGCCATACATCATATGTTTACAAGAAGCAAGTAGAAACGAGTAATGTCTGCAAATGCAATATTTAATTTGTAATATGCAGCCTGTTAGCATAGGAGTCCCTCAAGGTTCAGTCCTAGGACCAATTCTGTTCCTTTTATATACTAATGATTTACCTAATAATATCTCAGCAGGGCACGCAACCTTATTTGCAGATGATACAAACATATCAGTTTGTAGTGGCAGTACACATGAGGTGGAGTAAAACCTAGCAAAGGTTAAGGAAAATATAACAAGATGGTTCTCACAAAATTGTTTGGTAATAAATAAAGAAAAGACACATGCAATATCAATTAAGCACTTAAAATATAAAAATCAATATGAATCTCATTTTGTAATAGAAGATAAGCTACGTAGAACAGGTTAAATTCTTAGGGGGTATGGATAGATTCAAATTTGAGATGGAATGTGCAGGTAGAGAAACCAGCAGTAAGTTTGAGTCAGGTATGTTTTGCAATGAATGTTTTAAGGGAAAGGGTTAACATTGAAGTTCTGAGAAGCTTGTACTTTGCATATTTTCATAATATTATGAAGTATAGGATTATATTTTGGGGGAACAAAAGAGGTATTATTTTCAAAATTAAAAAAGAAGGTTATTAGAAATATGTTGTTTATGGGCAAAAGAGAGTCCTGTAAATCACTACTCCATTTATTAAATATTCTATTCTTGGCATATGTAGTATATATATTATTATGTTAGGAAACATTTATTGGAATTTGAGAAAAACCAGGACAAAAAAAATATTGCACATGAAATAGAAAGCATCCAAATAACTGTCACTATAGAACTTCACTATATGAAGAAAGAGCTATGTGTAATAGTATTAAAGTGTACAATAAATTACCTCTTGATGTCAAGGAACTTTTTGGCGAGTTCCCAAAAAAGTGCGGGCATTATTAATAAAAAATTGTTGTTATTCATTAAAGGTATACCTAGAGAGTATGTAACAGTAGTTAAGTCTGTGCGTGTGTGTTGTAATATACTATACTATGTAACTGGCGTGTCGTATATCATTATGTGATCAAACAGGATGAATAAAAATCTAATGTAATTGTTATTTATGACTAGGCTTGCTTAGACACTAAGTTGGAAAGCTGAATTGTACTTGAAAAATTCAGTTCCACAGCCAGGGATCAAACCATGAAGACTTGCTACTTTGAGTCAGTGTGTTTACTACATGATGTGCCGTGGCAAGATACCCATACAAGCATTAAACTTTCTTATTTGGTTTAAGTAACACAGTAAAACTTAACCCTTTATAACTTGTTTTGCTATATTCATTACAAAAGTGTTTTAGGTTTTTAATGGGCTTTTTTCTGATTTCATATTACAGTCATCTTCAGAATACACTTATGCTATTTATAGCTGTTTCAGGTTGTAGCAATGTCATTTGATTTAATAAAGCTGCAATGTTTGTTTTTAATAATAAGCAAAATCGTTGCAACTGCAGTCAAATGTAACTCTTGAGCATGCCATCACACCAGTTATTTTACATGGGCCCTCCCCGTCCATTCAACAGGCACTTTTAATGTAGTCACTGGAACTCAAACTCATGGTGTTTGGCTTTGAATGGTGGCCAGTCCATTTTTGTATCTCTAACAATCACAATCGATTGTGGTGCCAGTGAAAGGGATATAAAATCCAGTTTAGGAATTAGAAAAAGAGCAGCACATGTAGCAAAATAATTCTGGAAATAAAGAGTTAAAGTTGATATTGTGGCATGTGCACAGATATTATTATTAAGACGCTCTCTGGACTCCGAAGCACGGCAGTTTGTCTGTGAGTAGGGGCGAATCAGGGGAAACAGTGTGTCTAGGAGGGGATAGCGTTACTGACGCCAACTTAGCGTGGCTTCTTGTATCATTCAGTGAGTAGGCTTCGGGTAAGACAGACAGCAAACTGCTAACACACGATGTCCTCGTCGGCAGGCAATGGGCAAAGGTATGTAACTAACTTCATCCAATAAATTGTGCGCCATCCACGCTTTTAACTTTTAATTATGGTAGAATAGAATCCTTTCCTCTCCCTTAAGCCAGGAATTGTGTTGGTGTAGTAATTATTTTGTGAGTTAACTTAGCTGCGCCCTTCGTCGTTGCCTCGTAATTAAAGTTCTTTGTTTGGTTAACGATCCCTCTCACAAGCGAGTAGCTCCCCTCTGAATGATGATGATGATGAAATGCGGTTTAAGGGCGCTAAACTGCTGCGGTCATCAGCGTCCTTACAATGAGTAAAATATAAGGTCACAATATAAAAAACAGGTAAAAAACCGCATAATTAAAAAACGGGACACAAACCCGCGATGTCAAAAACGTTAAAAATAACAATAGAATAACAATAACAAGAATAACAATAACAATAAAAACAATAACAATAATAACAATAACAAGAATAACAATAAATATATCTGTAAAACCAACACACTAAAATCATGGTCACTAAAAGAATAAAACGTGTCAAGAACTGTAGAATGCAAGGAACATGAGCGCCTTATGTCCGGGGAGAAGGGCCCCATTAAAACTAACAATATAAAATCAAACAGCTAAAAGGCGCTCAGCGCATCAAATGCGACGGCTAAAACCAATGTCAGTGATAAAACGTAAAAGACATTCTACAGCATGCGCGTCGTCTGCCAACACGTTGGCTAGGCCAACAGGCAGACCCACGCGAACGCGCAGTGGAGCTAAAACTTGACACTCGGTTAAAATGTGACGGACCGTTAAGGGCACGTCACACTGACCACACACAGGTGCGGGATCACCACTTAACAGGTATCTATGACTAAAAAGGCAATGTCCGATACGAAGGCGTGTTAAAAGTACCTCTTCCCGACGAGAAGCACGGGAAGAGGTAGCCCAGACTAGCGGAAGAGGTTTAACCTCCCGCAACTTGTTCCCCCGGAGGGCCGTCCACTCATCGCGCCAGCGCGAGAGGATGCGGCGACGTAAAATAACACACGAATCTGACGAGGGAACAACAGAAGTAAAAAATCTGGGTAATAAAATCGCCGATTTCGCAGCGGCGTCGGCCGACTCATTCCCTGAGATACCCACATGACCTGGAATCCACATAAAAGAGACGCTGATGCCAGAGGCACCCAGCGAATGGAGCAGGTCATGAATGCGCTGTACGAGGGGGTGGTAAGAGTACAGCGCGTTAATACTCTGAAAGGCACTCAGAGAGTCCGAACAAACAACACAACGCCGTAAAACATGCCGCTGAATGTATAAAACACATTGATAGATACTAAAAAGTTCGGCGGTATAAATCGAACATTGCCCGGGTAAACGAAAAGTAAAACTATGCGCACCTAAAACAAAGGCACATCCTACTCCAACATCAGTCTTAGACCCATCAGTATAAATAAAATTACAGTCTCCGAATGTTGCCTGAAGTTCTAAAAATGCCGATCTAAGGACTGAAGCAGGGGTCTCATTCTTCGGCATCGACGTTAGCCCAAAGTGGATGTGGGCCTCAGCGCGCGACCATGGAGGAAAGCGCGTTTCCCCTCGGGTAAGGACCGGCGCTGGCGTAACGTCCAAATGCCGAAGTAGCAGTCGAAATCGAACCCCTGGAGGGAGCAATGCAGAGGAGCTAACAAAATATTGGCGATCAAGCGAATCCTCGTAAAATACATCGAAGGACGGGTGGTTAGGCAAGCTTGAGAGTCGACAAGCATAGCTGCACAAAAGCATCTCACGCCGGAAGGACAGCGGAGGCTCTGCAGCTTCTGCGTACAGACTGGGTACAGGGCTAGTTGGAAAGGCCCCTGTAGCGACTCTTATGCCACGATGGTGAATGGCATTCAATCGACGTAACACAGATGGACGTGCCGACGAATAAACAATACACCCGTAATCAAGCTTGAATCGGACCAAAGAGCGATAAAGGCGAAGAAGGACGGTCCGAACAGCTCCCCAGGATGTGCCACTTAAAACACGTAAAAGATTAAGAGAACGGTCACACTTTGCTTTTAAAAAGGAAACGTGCGAGGTCCAACACAACTTCCTGTCAAAAATCAACCCCAAAAATTTCGCCTCGTCTGCAAACGGAAGTATCCCTGGCCCAAGATGGAGAGTGGGCGGAGGGAAATACTTCCGGCGCCAAAAGTTGATGCAGACGGATTTCTCGGCGGAGAAATTAAAGCCGTTGGCGTTACTCCAGGCGTAGAGACGGTCGATACAGCTCTGGAGACGGCGTTCGAGTAGACAGGTCCGCCGTGAACTGCAATAAATAGCGAAATCGTCAACAAAAAGGGACGATGAAATGCCAGGTGGAATACAATCAACAATGGGGTTGATAGCAATCGCAAAAAGTGTGACACTGAGTACAGAGCCCTGTGGTACTCCGTTCTCTTGAATAAAACGACGAGATAAAACCGAGCCCACACGTACACGAAAGACGCGGTCCGTCATAAACTCCCGAAGAAATATGGGAAGACGACCGCGGATATTCCAATCGTGAAGTGTACGTAAAATGCCGCCCCTCCAACAAGTGTCATAAGCTTTCTCCAGGTCAAAAAATACAGCCACGGTTTGACACTTTCTCAGAAATCCATTCATAATATGCGTCGACAAGGACACCAGATGGTCGACGGTAGAGCGATAGCGACGAAACCCGCACTGAGCGTTCGCTAGAAGTTTCTGAGACTCAAGCCACCATGTCAACCGCCCGTTGATCATGCGCTCCATCACCTTGCAAATGCAACTGGTGAGGGAGATAGGGCGGTAGCTGGAAGGTAGTTGGCGATCCTTCCCAGGCTTAAGTATAGGGACAATGGTGGCTTCGCGCCAAACGGAAGGAAAAATGCCGTTTTGCCAAATACGGTTATAGACCTGTAAGAGAAAGAGTTTACTGTCGGCTGAAAGGTTCTTTAACATCAGAACATGAATGCCGTCCGGCCCAGGAGCGGAGTGCCGAGAGCAATGAAGAGCGTGCTCCAGCTCCCTCATTGTGAATAGTTCATTATAGCATTCATCAGTAGCAGACCGAAAAGTATATGATGCGGAATCCAGCCGGTCTTTAATAGAGCGAAAGCCGGCGGAATAATGGTCTGAACTGGAAACCGCCTCAAAGGCAGCACCCAGTGTGTTAGCGATGGCAGCCGGATCCACTATGGTGGCATTAGAAACCTGAAGGCCAGAAACAGTACAATGTGACACTTTACCTGAGAAGCGACGAAGTTTATCCCAAACAACGGATGAAGGCGTAAAACGATTAAAAGACTCGACAAAACGAGCCCAAGAGCCTTCTTGCTATCCTGAATAATGCGACGAGCCCTGGCGCGCGATTGTTTAAAAGTCACCAAATTATCAAGTGCAGGGTGTCGCCGAAACACCCTATGTGCAGTCCTACGGGCACGAACGGCGTCCCGACAATCCTCGTTCCACCACGGAACAGGTGGCCGCCGAGGTTGGGAGGATGAACGGGGTATTGCGCGTTCGGCGGCAGAGAAAATAACAGACGTAAGGTGCTGCACTAGTTGGTGAATGTCGGAGAAGGGCTGGTCGTCAAAATGCACGAGGCTGGAATACAAGCTCCAGTCGGCTTTTGCGAATATCCAGGTAGGTACTCTGGAATGCTGTACGTGGTGCGACAGAAGAGAAACGATGCAGGGGTAATGGTCGCTGGAGTAGGTGTCAGGGACGACGTTCCACTGAAGACGACGTGCAAGCTGGAGTGAGCAAATTGCAAGGTCCAGGTGAGAAAATGTACCAGAAGAATCAGAAATAAAAGTAGGTGCACCTGTATTGAGGATGGAAAAATTGAACTGATAAAAAATGTCGGAAAGAAGAGTTCCCCTCGCACAAGCCCTTGGCGAACCCCATAGTGGGTGATGGGCATTAAAATCTCCCAACAGAAGAAATGGTGTTGGGAGAGCGGACAGGAGAGATCGAATGTCCGCGGGAGACGGGAGAGGGGAGACGATGGAGGTGTATACACAGAGCAAACAGAAAATAAAAAGCCGGGTAAGTGAAGGCGAACGGCAACAGCTTGCATGTCAGATGTAAGTGTGACAGGTGTAAAATGAACGTCATTACGCACCAAAATCATGACACCACCATGAGCAGGAGTACCCTCCTCCGGTTCAAGGTCGTAGCGAACCGGAGTATATCCTCGGAGATCAAAAGGATCGTGAGGGCGAAGCTTAGTCTCCTGCAAACATACGACCATAGGTGAATGGGAACGCAATAAAAGCTGCAGTTCCGCCCTATGCGATCGTACACCACGTACATTCCAGGTCAGGATAGCCATTAAAAATAAGGGGATAAACTGTCTATTTAGAAGGGCGGCTTAAAATTACCTTTTGTTTAACCTTTGGGCTCGGGCTTTTTGTATGGAGTTGGTCAGACTCCATAGCTTCCTCGGAGGGAGGGCCCACGCGCTCAGTGCCAGAAACCGATTCAAGCGCCGTGAATCGGTTCTGGGTGGCGATGGGTGAAGGGTGCCGCTGAGCGCGGCTTGTCCCAGGACCTTCCTGGGACAGCGACCTCCGAGGAGGAGAAGGTGAACTTTTGTTACCGCGCGCACGCGGAGGGTCTTTCAAAAAATCTTCCCTACGTAGTTTCTGCTTGGGCTTCTTTTCAACGGCTTGCGACTTCATTGACTTGGGACCAGGTTTATACGGCTTGGTAACTGTAGCCTTAATAGACGGCCGGATGGTAGTGTTCCAGGTCAAGGTCCAGGTCTGAGTTTCGGCATCTACTCGTGGTACTGGCGAGGCAACAACAGAACTAAATGTGCCAGATCGCAGGAGTGAAGGTTGGCGCGCATGGTAACGCCTCCGGGCTTCAGCGAAGGAGAGTTTTTCCTTTACCCGGATCTCCTGGATCGCCTTCTCGTCCAAGTACCGCGGACAGTCGGCAAACGAAGCAGAATGAGACCCTTTACAATTAACGCAGACGGGGGCTGTTGAACAGGTACCTTCGTGTGAGGGCTGGCTACAGGTTGCACAGATGTTAACGGCACTCTTACATGAGACTTGCGTATGCCCAAAACGTTGGCATTTAAAACAACGCAGAGGTCTAGGAATATAAGGCCTCACAGAAATCCGTTCGTACCCTGCGGAAATGCTCGTGGGCAGATCGACGCCATCAAATGTAATAAACAGGGTACGAGTGGGTACCAACACGCCGTCGCGTTTGGCCTGCACTCGATGAACCGCTGTCACCCTCTGGTCTGCAAGATATTCCACCAGGTCTTCGTCAGAGATACCATCGAGGCTATGCGTGGTGACAACGCCTCGACAAGAATTCAAGGTGCGGTGCTTCTCAACACGGATAGGATAACCGTGGAGAAGCGTGGCGCTCAACAAGGACTTACTTTGTGCCTCGGATTTGCTTTGAACTAGCAACGAACCATTACGAAGCCGAGTGCAGGAAAGAACCGGACCAGCAATTGAGTCAATGCCCTTCTGGATAATAAAAGGGTTCACCTTCTCGAATGATTGTCCCTCCTCTGTACGGGTAATCACTAAGTAACAACCAGCTGTTGGCGGTGCTACTTCTGTTACTAAAACTTTGCGGCGCTTGTTGTTAACAATGGAGAAAGGGTGCTCCATAGCGAAAAAAATCCTCCACCATTGCAACCGTCTCCGACCTCGGGCTCTGACTTCCCGGGCGTTACCCCGGCTTGGGTGAGTGGCCTATCTATACCTAGCTCACCCCAGGGTCACACCTCCCAGAACATAGACAGAGGGACCCAATCGCCGTCGGAAGCCAGCAGCTCATGCAATGGCCCCCCCGCGGGACTGCAGTTGAACAGCGGATACGAACAACAACCCTACATGACGACCCCGGGTGGTGGGGATGACGCCATTACCCACTCACCCAGCTGCGCACGCGGTGCGCGGGTATCCGTCAGGCTGTGTCCACGGAGGATTTAAATAAAAAGATAAAAGAAACTAAAACTGTGTGGGCGTTTCGCACGCAAGGTAGGCCGGCGGGGAAGAAAAAGAGAGATATGCGAATGTCGTGGTGCGAAATGGCCGGAAAGTGATAAGGGAAGAAAGAAACGACGGTGAGGTGCGGTATGAATGGAATGTAAAGAACGCACGAGAGCCTACCTTGGGTCCACCGGTCACTTGAAGAACCCACCGCGACCGGATGGGGGTGAGGGGATGAATGTGGCGATGATTGGCTCGGGAACCCCCGGGTGCGCCAAAAACCCGTACTCACATAAGGTGAGCCCCTGAGGGGCTCTCCTCTGAAGTTAAATAATAATATTAAGTGAGGCATACGACAATATAAAATATAGATATCATACCTCGAAGGTGACTTGTAATGTTGTAGGTGCTTTATAGTTGATGACTTCATTAGGGTTAATTTCTCAATTCCTTCATACAGCAAGTGTGGAAGAATAATTATCAGAACACAAATTAGGACTAACAGTCATCAACATTGCAAGTTGCCTTTGATGTATATCTAATAATATTTGAGGTTGCCTTGAAGGTTAACCATCAGATGAGAAGGTTTAATGCTCATACAGGTGTCTCAACATGGTATCTGGAGTGGTAATACCATTGCCATGAAGAGGCGAAGATGTGAGTCCTGGGCATGGCATTGAATTTTTCAAGTCTTATTAAACCTTCCAAGAAGTAAGTGTATTTGTGGCTGATAAATTCAAAGAAGCTGAGGTTAAAATTATAGATATTTTATGGTATACATAATATGTTTCTTTCTCCACAGACTTCTTAATGAAATTAAGGACAGCAACTGTTGTGAAATGGATTCTAAAACGGAAATCAAAGAAGAGGATTCTCTCTCAGACGCCTTAGACTTGCAGAATGCGAGGGAGTTCTTTCTCAAGAATAATACAGTGAAGACAAACAGTAATGCTGGGCTCCTGGATGATGATTGTGACTTGGCAATCAAATCAGAGACTGCTTGTCCCAGTTTTTGTTCACAGAAAGAGATAAAATGTTTTACCAAACATCTCGTAAAGCAGATTAAGTCTGAAACTGTTACATGCAGCATAAACTGCAAGATGGATACAAAAATAGAAATTGGGGAACGGACTCTGGTTTCAGACTCGGTTTACAGAACGAAAGAGAATTTTATCCGGAGGATCCTGCAATGCAGGTTGAGAAGTACAATGTTAATCATGAAATGGATAACAAAATAAAAATTAAAGAGGAGCGTTGGTGACTGGAGACAGAAACTCCATCTGTTTGTAATGACATTAAGGTAAGTTTTGTAGAAATCTGCAGCATTAAGAATTTTTTTATGTTACACATGATAACATATTTGAATTATGTAATACAAAATTAATGAGAAGAAGAGATAGTTTGTGAATGTGTACAGTGTTTATCAGATGGTGTATTTAATGTGTTGAAAGTAATGGTGGTGATAGTTCTTGAAAATTATAAGATACTTGAGCGAAGTTTGATTAAACCATACCGAAATATTCTGAGATATTGTAGCATCTCATGATGAACTACACTTGAAATAAAAAATTAAATGAATAAGAAGTGATTTCGAAAGGAATTCCAGTTATTCGCAGACAGCTCAGTTATAAAGCTTTAACCCTTGCCCAGTGGCCATTAAAACCCCACACTGGCTGTTCTTGTCGTTTTGGGGTACCATGGTAGCCTCTAGTTCTCGAGGCCATGAATGCAAACCTGGCGGATGGTGATGGATTCTTTTTGAGCATAAAAATCTATAGCATAGCTTCCTTCAGAAGGGAAATAAAGCTGATGGTCCCATGTCATAGATTTACAGCACATAAAGGAACCTCAAGCCTAATAGAGGCTTCTGAGCAAAATTTGCGGTCTTTCACCCCAAATATAGAAAGGGACACCTAGAGCTATGGTAGTTAAAGAGCATACATAAATAAAACTCAATTTATTTTATTTTTGACTGTTCCCTGATATGCAATAAACACATATGGATATTTAAATTGGCTCACAATGAAATTTCTGCTTTGCAGGGCAAAGTTACTTTTTATATTATTTTAATAAAAAAAACTGAATAAAAGGATAATAAATGCAGTATACAAAGACAGCAGAGACTTGATGAAAAAGATAAATTAAAGATTACAAGAATATTAAAGATAGAGTTGATATACAAAAAATGCCCAGGAAAACTGCAGTGGCCTTATTTAGGATGGCAACTGGCCACGATTGCCTCGCAGAATACCTCTACAAGATACGATGCCTACCTACACCCAAATGCACTCTCTGTGAAGAAGATGTCATCCTGAACAAACAACATCTCGCCAGATGCAAAGGGCTTAAAAGTGATAACTTACAGACTTTATATTGGGAAGCCAGAGGGAAAATGATGCAGATCAATTAATCCCCAGTACCATTGGTGAACATCATAAATGCAGTATACAACAAATAAAACTGTATTTATTTTCAAAATGCCAAAGGAACATGTCTGATTTCCATTTATGAAGGTAAAAGAGTTCTTACTTTTGTTTCTCAAATGCTACCAAGATTCAACACTTGTTTTGCATTGAATAAATCTTGTAAGGGAAGAGAAATGTTTGATGCTATTAGACAAACACAAGCATGTTGATTGTTCTTGCTGTACCAAGAGAGTAGTTCATATATGAGGAGCATCATTCAATAAGTGCTAGGCACATAATAAAACAGTTTTCAGCAAAGAGAAAAAACGGATATCCATAATTTACAAGTACTTTTTAAAGTTTTTCACATATAACTGTAGTGGAATTACCGCTTTGCTAAATACTGTTATCACAAACATCATTTCTGGTTGAATACCACATTTATAATTAAAACTATTTTCCGCTTAATGCATTTTGAACCAATTATAAAAATATCTTGTACATTAAGAAAACATTGAGAAAGGAACATTTATTGATATTTTAATAAACAATTCTACTTTCAAAGGTTTTATGCTTTGCTTTGCGCATTTATTGGGGGAAAAAGTAAGTTTTTTTTAATTTCTTTTGTGACTTTTTCTTTAAAACCTTTCATGTA
Organism: Deroplatys truncata; assembly: GCA_030765065.1. NCBI lineage: Eukaryota > Metazoa > Arthropoda > Insecta > Mantodea > Mantidae > Deroplatys > Deroplatys truncata. Next base: position 224,585,086 of record CM060983.1, on the reverse strand, counting down.
AATGCTTCTTTCAACAAACACAGCTGTATTTCTGTATTTAAACAATGCCCATTTCTTTCACCAAATAGTCAAATTCTTCTTCATTCTGGTTTTCACTGCAGAATGTAGACTCTTCGTTGACAACCTTCGCATAAATTTGTGGCTCAGCCTCATGTCTTCATTCAGTCCCTAACCTCTTTTAAGAGTGTGTCAACATCCCTCTTCTTTGCTACATTGACTCTACTTTGGAGGTTAAACCCTGGACCTGTGGTATATACTCAAAGGTGACTAACTCCTTGTTTTAGTGGAGGTATAAATGGTTTCAAGAATGGCAAAGAGTTCATAATTTGGATCTTATAGTTTTATTGAAGAATATTGCAAAAAAGAGGAGAACTTAACACCTTTAGCTATTTTTTAAAAAGCGTGCATGAAGGACAAGACAACACAGAACATCATCTCAGTATTCTTTGCATGCATTCCACGGCATTTATTTCCATGAGAGTAATAGAAAAAATGCGTTTTAATGACATAACACAAGCTACTTAGCAGAGTTATACTTCTTTGCTTCTGCATTCTCTTTCTGATGTCATTACCATTGCCTGCAGTAATTATTTTCTTTTCCATATAATACTTAAGCAAATCTACTATTAGTGCTTCCTTGATACAGCTCCCTGTCTCAGGCCTTCTAGTAAGGAGATTCATCTTCATTTGTTTATTCATTCATTTAGCATGATGTAATATTGCTAAGAAGACACAAGGAAGTGATATCTGATATTGTTTGCCAGTAACACTTGCATTTCTAGTTCCACAGAATGCAAATATAACACTCAAAGGCAAGTATGTAAACAGTGTCATGTACGCAATTCTTTACTTCTGTAAAACAGTGCACTTTGTTCCATTCATCTTGGTAAACTAATTACTTGCTAAAACAAATGCTGTATTTCAATGCCATTTCTTGATCGGAAGGACTGCAGTATGAAAGAACTGTATTGCACAGATCAAATCAGCATTATCAAAAAGGGGGAATCCATATAAAAATTATTTCAATCTGGGTGGACTATTCTTCCAATGCGCCTCATATATGTGTGCGTACATGTTTTTAGAGGAGATGATTGCTTCTACCTGTTGCAATTAGTTGTAATGTCTGACATGCTGACATGTGAGGCTCTTACCCGGACCTTCCTCTCAGTCCTCGTGTGTATGTCTGCTTAGATGAGATGATTGCTTCTGCAAGTTGCAATTAGCTGTAATGTGTGACAAGTTCACACGCGAGGCTCTTGCCAGGACCTTCCTCTCAATCCTCCTTGTATGTGTGCTTAGATGAGATGATTGCTTCTGCAGTAATTTGCTCTAACGTAGAGCATGTAAAACCTTTGAGCCTCCTGGCAAGAGCATCCCTTCAGCCCTCACATGTGTGTGTGTGTGTGTGTGTGTGTGTGTAAATAACATGGTTTCTTCTGCATGTTGCAGTTAGCTCTATACTGGGACATGCTAATGTGTGATGTTCTTGCCAAGTCTCTGATCTCAGCCCTCTTATGTGTATGTAGATGATTTCTTCATATGTTGCAATTAGCTCTACCGTCCGAAATGCCCCCAGGGGCCTACTACGGTAGATACAGAATTGGCGCTCCTGGGGTCCCAAGTCACACTCTTGATTGGGTTCCTCTAAGAGGTGATAGGGCTTATGTCAAACGTCCACTCACCTTTGGTTCATAAGTGTGTTTGATCAACTACCAGTTACCTCCCTGAACACAGTTTGAAGGATAACACTGTGCAGGAAGGAGGAGGGGAGTTGCAAAGGGTGACTGCGTAACGCATAATTCCCAGCCCCTGAATATCATGAAGGACTGTGTTCCTATCCACTGATAAAAGTCAGTCCCAGGAAGGGGCCATTATATAAGCTGTTACACTCCTGAAGGCGATTTGGTTCCCTCTGTCTATAAATTGGGAGGTGGGATCCTGAGCAAGGTCCAGCCAGGGTGGCATGCAGGATGTGAGCATGCCAATTGCAATAGTGTAGGATTTTTTCGCCATGGAAAAATCCAAAACAAAAGTTAGTGTAAAGGAAGTAGTTGAGTGTTGTGATACTTGCTACTTAGTAATTAAAAGAACAGAGGAAGGTAAAAAGTTTACATCGGTGAACCCATTTACAATTCAAAAGGGTCTGGATAAAATTGCTGGTCCAGTTAAGTCGTTCATTAGATGTTGCAATAACATGCTGCTGGTTGAAGCAGCAATCCAGGCAGCTAAAATTCTTAAAGCCAACATGTTAGGTAGCTATCCTGTTGAGGTTGAGATGCACAGGACTTTGAACTCCTTGTGTGGTGTGGTAAACACTCATGCTTTGGATGGTATGACCAATGAGGAAATTCAAGAAAATCTTGAAGTGCAAGGTGTGACATCGGTATATCATGTCCAGTGGAAAGAAAGAGGTGAATAGTGCCTGCTTGTACCCTGTTCCTTAGCTTTGATCGGGTAGATCTCCCTCGAAGGATTAAGGCGGAGTATGAAGCCATCGAAGGCAAGCCATTCATCCCAAATCCACTAAAATATTGTAAGTGTCAGCTCTTTGGACACACAAGTGATTTCTGCAATGGTGAATCTACCTGCGTTAACTGCAGTGGAAAACATCCATGAAGTTTCTAAGAGTGCCCCTGTTTTTCCAAGGAAAGAGATTTGTGGTCAGAGAGATCCGAATAAGGGAGAAGGTGCCCTTCTTGGAAGCCTGGAAACTCCACCAGCCCTCTGCCCTGAAGTCCGGTGCCTACAGCTCAGTTGCAGCTAAACTGGTACCGAGTTGGGAAATCTCAACTTAGACCAGCGATATAAATGGGACCACTATTTCAGAAAAGATTCTTGTAGCCAGAACACAGCCAAAGCCTTCAAAATCAACACTGATGCACCATCAATGTCTGCAAAGTCCATTACTCAAAAGATCACATCAAAGCCATTGACCTCAACCAACAAGTCTAGCAAGCCCCTAATACATAATGCATCGCCAAAAAACTTCAGGACCAGCTATAAAAGAATGGACTTTCTGAAGGAAAGTGATAAGCCTTTACCGAGAACGTCCAAAGGTAAGAAAAGTCCACGAGCATCTCCTCGGTGATCCCCTTCTGAGGAATCTGGGAAGGACTCGGATTGCCGATCTACATCTTTGCTGATCACTTCCAATCGTCAATGTAGTGGTCTCTTAGGATTGAGAACTTATCCCATTATGAATACCATGGCTATCTACAATGGAACATACATGGAATTAGAACACATCGACCAGGGCTTGAACTTTTACTCAAGTATAATTCTTTGGTCATATGTTTACAAGAGCTTCACCCGCAAGATAGCTTTCAAATCCGGCAGTATACCCCAGTACTTTTGTGTTGTTTAATTTATGGATGCTCTTTAACTGCTGTTAAATTAAATTGAGTTTTATTTATGGACTTTCTTTAACTATTATGGTCCTTAGCGTCCCATTCTAAACTGGGCGTGAAAGAGCAGAAATTTTTAGCTCAGAGGCCTCTTATCAGGCTTGAGTTTCTTTTACGTGCTGTAAATCTACGACTTATGACCACCGGCTTTACTTTCCTTCCGAAGGAAGCCATGCTAAGGATTTTATGCCCGAAAAAATCCATCACCCTCCATCGGGTTTGAACCCACAACCTCGGGAACTAGAGGCTAGCACAGTACCACTAGTCCACAGAGGACAACATTTAACTGCTTGGTCCTTAGCATCCGATTCTATATTGGGCATGAAAGACCAGTAATTTTGCTCAGAGGCCTCTATCAGGTAAGAGGTTCTTTTACCGAGGTCTATGACACTGGGCTACTGGCTTTACTTCCCTTCCGAAGGAAGCCATGCTAGGGATTTTTACACCTGAAAAAAATCCATCACTCTCCTCTGGGTTTGAACCCATGACATTTGGAACTAGAGATACCCCAGCATGGTGTGATCTTACACCTGAAGAGAGTATCCCTGCACATGGGGCCACGATGATGCTCATCAGAGATGATACATTCGTAGAATCTGTATTCATACAGTCTGACATCCAGTCAGTGATTGTAAGGATTAAACTGTCATCCATCCGATTTACCATTTGTAACATTTATTTGCCTCCATCTCATACCTCTCGCTCACTGATTTAGGTGATATAGTTTCCCAGTTACCAATGCCTTTTCTGTTGGTGGGAGACGTTAAAGCCCACCACCCTCTTTGGGAATCACCTCAGGCTTGTGTGAAAGGTAAATTAATTGCAGATTTTTTTTGACAATTATAACTGAGCTCTTCTGTACACCGGAGAGCCTACATTTCTTTCAGACTCCTTTAAAACTTTTTCACACCTTGAATATAGCAGTTTGCCTGCTACATTTAGCAGTTACCTTACAATGGAATGTCATTCCTGATTTATACTCTAGCGACCATTTTCCAACTTTACTCCCAGTGTGTAATTACAATGAACACGACTCTGTTAATGTTATAGTCGAACATCCCACAGATATGCTTCTTTATGCTGCTGAGAAAGCTATCCCTCGGTTGACTGCTAACTCCCATCAATTTCCAATCCCTTGATAGACGAGAGAATGCCAAAATGCCTTTCGTACTCACAGGTTTGCTCTTAGACTTTTCCAACATCATCCTACACTGGATAACCTAATCGAATACAGGAAAATGTGTGCAAAGTCTAGACATGTTTTAAAGGATAGCAAAAGGATATCGTGGAGCAAGTTTGCAGCTTCATTTAATCAACATCCTCTGTCAGTTGGTGTAAGTTAAGGCGTGTGGCCGAAACTGGGCCCACATGCCAATTACCGGTCTTAAAACAGCTGCAGCAGCTGCTGTTGATACATTTGGCCATGCTTTCGCTCAATGTCTAGCTCAAATAAGTATTCACCTGAGATCCTTTCTGTTAAGGCTCAGGTGGAATCTCAGGTTTCTGGTTTCGTTCAGGAAATCTTGAAGATTACAATCGCTTTTACACCATGGCAGAGTTAGAACATGCTCCTTTATCTTCACAACTATCACCTTCAGGACCAGATCGTATCCACGTACAAATGCTACAGCAGCTCTCTCCTGAAGGTAAGACTTTTCTACTCGAGGTCTATAATCGTGTTTGGGTTGATGCTACCTTTCCAGAAAAGTGACGGGAGTCCAGTGTAATACCCATTTTGAAAGCTGGAAAGGACCTTCATCTCCCTTCCAGCTACTGTCCTATTTCCCTCACCAGTTGCATTTGCAAGGTGATGGAACGCATGATCAATGGACGGTTGGTATGGTGGTTGGAAACTCACAGCCTTCTGACCAACACCCAGTGCAGTTTTCAAAGACGCCATTCAACAGTGGACCACCTTGTGGTATTATCGACGAAGGTCATGAACGGAACGGATTCATTAAGAATTGTCAAACCATTGCAATATTTTTTACTTTGAGAAGGCTTATGATATGTGTTGGCGAGCAGGGATACTACGTTCCCTATACACCTGGAACATACGTGGACGCTTACCACACTGTTCATTCAGGAGTTCTTGAAAGACCGCCTTTTCTGAGTAAGGTCGGCTCAGTTTATTTCGAATCTTTTTGTTTAGGAGAACGGAGTACCTCAGGGTTCGGTACTAAGCGTTACACTGTTTGCTATAGCAGTTCTATCTCGAAATATTTTCCTCCAGGGGTATCGTCATGCTCATTCGTAGACGAGTTTGCCGTCTTTTGTGCTTCTCAGCATATGCCGTTTTTGAAACACCGTATGCACCAATGTTTAGATAATTATAACAGGGGCAATCCCGCTTTAAGGGATGAACTCTTATCTTTAATAACGTTTCATAACGACTTCTCATGTTCGTTTTACTGTGCAATCTACAAAAACAAACTTTTCGAAATACAGTCCCTAATTCAAACACATTTCAACACTAAATAGCACAAACACATTTTAACACCTTAACATACTAAGTATAGTTTATTTTTATGGTTAGCTTGTTTTCGCTGTATATATTTCAATTCTCCACTAAAACCAACTCACGTTGTGGCTTTCGATACATAACCTGTCTTCTACCTTACTAGGTTTTCAGGTCATGTTCCAGTTTTAAACATCGAATGCGCGTTATTCGGTACTCAATATTAAATGAAGTATCACTATAAACTCCTACATTTACACATATGCTCGTTGATACGAAAATTCAGCTTTATTTTTATATTTTCGGCATTGCTATTTTATCAGCTGACTTCCATCTTGGTTTTAAGCCTCAGCAATCAGCATGGCAGAGGCCGCGCTATTCGCTCTGGAAGCTCCAGACACGTTCGTTTACCTTCGGGTGTTCCGTCTCCAAGCGCTTGTTGGAAAGCATAACCCACAGATTAATATACTGGTCGAAGGCAACGTTTCCCCAGTCGGCTACATAGCGAACGGAAATGTTTGAAGCCTGACCATAAACCCATCAGTAAACTATTAGTAGGGTCTTCCCATCCCTCAACTACAATGTGTGGTCCTTTCTTTAGCTCCACCAAAACAAAGCGTTGTTGCAATGTCATTTCTGTTGTTTCTTCGGTTTCAGTACGTTTTAGCAGCTGTGACAGTTAAGCTTATATCTTACTTCCTTAGAGAAGTTATATAGTGTTTTACTTAGTGCAGTTTTGTAGATTTAGCAGCGTTTAATAGATATTAGCGTTTAATAGTTTAATTAAGATGTGGAGACCTTGGGAAACGAACCAAGTTACTGACCCTCCGGCCGCACCAACAAATGACTCTGCCGAGTACCAGTAGTACCAAGAACACGAAGAATAAGCAAAGCCAGATTTTTGTATGTAATGTTCACGAACATGTAGAAAAGAACCCTTTACTTGGAAAATGTTTGCTATTGTTTTGAATTTCTCAAAAACAGCTATAACGATTTTTAGTAAAATACAGCATGTTTAAGATATTTGCATAAAAAATAAAATTTGTATCTTGAATTTTATGTTCTGGGAGTAACTTGTAAATTCTTCCTCGTTCTCAACTTTTTGTATAACTGGTACACCGTAAGAGATAGACAAAATCTTACGGTGCGTAAAATGCAATCTCAGTAAAGGACACATTTTAGGTCAAATTATGTTAATCATTTCCGGGAAAATTTTTGTTATTGGTTTGAATTTTGAAATACAAGTTGGAAGTCAGTATTTGTATTTTCCTCGTGGTCATGCTAAGAGCATGGAATTTCAGTCATCATCTGGTTTTTAATTATCTGATTATCGCTTTGGCCTATGAATCCTTATATTTACAACGAAATGTGCAATGAAATTTTATCTCGTTTAAGAAGAAGTAGATAAGAAGAATAAGCTTTTGTAAAAGTAATTTGTAGAAGAGTGAATAGAGATAATCATGTGAATATAACACATAAGACTTCTTTTTTATTTTCTTTCTTTTGCCTTCCGTATTTTTACTTATCCTATATTTTATAATAAAGCTATTCATTTAAGTAAGCACAAGCTGCCATGCTTATAAATCTTACATCTTAAACAATACACAACCTCTCCTTATATTAGCTTTATATTAATAAAAACATTGTTGTGAAGCAAATTCATTATGTTTTCAAAGCTACGTAAAAAAGCACCTATCTTCCAAGAGTGATACAAAGACCTGCGTTCGCTTTACGTTTTTCACCTGCTTCTTCTTTTTTAATTTTACATATTTACTGTTTTTGTTTACATCTTCTGGAACTTGGTTTTTCTAACATTCTGTGGTTGCAGGACAAACAAAATAAAAAATACTTTCACCATAGCTCCGCGCACATAATAATTACATTAAGCAAATCTGCAAACATGCAACCCTTATTTATAAAAATTAACTTTTAGGTTAAATAGCATAATCAAAAATGAGGCTTTGTTTTGGGAGTAAGAGTTCTTTTCAAAATAAATTCATATTTATGTATTTTAATTATTTAATGATAGTCCAACAACGTATAGTTTATTCAGGACATGTTTCTAAGTTTTTCTCGGATATATTAACATGCATTTCCATTCTTGTAGCGTAGTATATTAGTTCAGGTCATCCTCAGTTATATTTTAAAGCGTTTGTAACATAAATGTAATTATTATGCGATGCATAGTTGTTTACTGCGTTTGTGTATAAAGCAAGCAGACAAACTGCATGATTGTATTCTGTACATATGGAAATCAGCTACAAAGTTTTGCTTTTAAATACTATTTTTAACTGTGGCAACAACGCGCGCGCATGGATGTCACTAAGATGTTTATGATGGTTGTGGTTAGGGAGAGTAGGGAACAAGTGTTTGGCTACTGCACAAAGGCCGCCGCTGGGGGATCCTTAGACTGCGATGACCATACATAATCATAAAATGGAGGTTCAGGGAAGGAACAAAGCGTGTTCTGCCAATTTTAAAAGCGAAGAAAAGGATATGTTAGTGGACATTGTTTTAAAATATAAAAATATAATAGAAAACAAAAAACAGACAGCAACACCACAAGGAAAAAGGAAGAGGCGTGGAAGGAAATAACTTCGAAGTTTAATTCAAGAAGTTTTATTGCACGCGATATCAAATGTTTGAGACTGTGTTAAGAAAACATTAAAAAGTGCACAAAGAAAATAAACGCTGAAGACAAGGTTAAAATGTATAAAAGAGGAGGTGGTATGTTTGTGCCGTCTTCCTTGGACGAAACTGGCCGCACATTAATTGCAGCACTCAAGCCGCAGTTTGTGCCAGTTACTTGCGACTTCGACGACGATGTGGGCTTCCATGCCAAAGAAATTCTGGAAGTGGATATGGAATTCACCTGCAGTTCACCGTAAGATGTCATTGTAAATGATGTCCAACTGGAGGTCTGCACTTCACAAGAGGGAGAGATGCAACTTGTGGAGACAGATTCTTCAACATCTTCAAATGCAGATCCACATCATTCCCCGAAAAGAAGAGGAAGGAAGATATTAGTGATAAATTCTACAAGAGGAGGTTAGAATGCTAAGAGGAAGAACATGAACTAAAAGTTTTAAAATTGGTACTAGAAATGAAGAAAATCACAAGAAATGTATCGTGAAAATGAGGTTAGGTAATAATAAAGGGCAAAATTGTCTTTCTTGCGCCCACTTATATTGGGTATAAGGATGTGAGAAATCCTGAAATAAATTAGGTTATGAGGGAATGTAGAAGTAGATGCAAACGGTTGTACATCAGGCGCCCGCCGGAACGCGAGTTTTTGTGTGCCTTACTGAAATGGGGGAATTAGGAAAGTAACTAGAGAAAACGTGGCCATCTTCACGGTAATACTGACGCTCATTCGGAAGTGCCAACTGAAGTAAGAATCTGGGAATGCGCTAAGTAAGGGATGTGTTGGTATTTCTTCTTATTATTATTATTCATATGTTATAAGCCGCTTAAAAAGAGCGCCACGCATTCAGAGCCAGCTGTGCTCAAAGAAAAGAAAATAGTGTGCACAGGATGTCAGAATAGCGTGAAGACAGTACTGAAAAACTATGCAGTTACTGCAGAAATTTCTGGTGCAGCATGGAATTATCAGCAAATCTGCGAAGTATGCGACGAAATTCTTCCATTAAAATGGAGGAAAGGAAGACAGATGTTTTTCATATGCCAAAACGGTCACCCAAGGAGGATCCTAAGTGCAAGAAAAGGTAGTTTTATTGGTGACTCACATCCCTCTCCACAACAAATAATGCATTAATGTGGTGCATACTAGATAATCCCAGAAGTAGCACAATAATGTGCGAGATGAATGCAAACTCGCATACCGTAGTAAACTGGTCTAGCTATTTCCGGGAAATCTGTGTGAATTGGGCCCTACAAAACCGCAGGCGAATAGGAGAAATCGGAACAGTGGTTGAAATCGATGAATCCAAGTTCGGACGTAGAAAATACAACCGTGGGCATCACATCGAAGGCCAATGGGTGTTCGGAGGTGTCCAACGACAAATGAAAGCCAACTTCTTCCTTGTTCCAGTGGAAACCAGGGATAAGGCAACATTACTGCATATAATCCAAGACTGGATTTTACCCGGAACAACGATAATATCAGACTGCTGGAAATCATATGATACACTCAAAGACGAAGGCTTCCGGCACCTTCGAGTAAACCGCTCCGTGGAATTCGTCAGCAGCTGCGCTAGCGGACAAATCCACGGGATTCATACACAAAGACTGGCAGGGCAGGTGCTCCCAATCCATATCAACACTATCGAGTCCAAGTGGAAAGACTGCAAATATTCAGTTCCCATTTTGGGATGAAGAAATGAACATTTTGCAGGCTATCTAGCTGAAAACTTGTTCAAATGCACGTACAAGAAGAAAAGACAGGCTGCACCATCTCCTAATAGAAGCAGCGAAAGACTATCCGCCAGAAGTTTAAATGTTTTATTGATGTGAAAGTTTGAGGGTTTGATATTAAATGTTAGCTATATTAAAGTTGCAATAAAGAGGTTCCTTTACCATAACACTGCCAGATAGTTAATCTAGCCTAAGACTAACTTTGCGTGAATTCAGAAACCTAAGCTTATATAAAAAATCTGATGTGTTACACTCACATGACTTTCTCTACTCTTGTACAAACTATTTTTACAAACGCTTATTCTCCATATGCTTCATGCTAATCCAAATGTTAATCTTATTGCTAACTTTCTTGTAGATGCAAGCGGAATTGGTGGGCTTTAAGTGTTTAAGAGCTGGTTGCTATATGCAGTATTCCATTCTCTTTGCATTACCAGGACCAAAAAAAAAAGAATAACTAATTCCCATTTGAGAAAACGTATGTGTTGGAAAATTTAAGGGAATAACAAGCAATATCTCGAAAATGGTTCACTCAACAACAAAAAAATGTGTTTGACAAATTGCGTATTTTAACGCGATCTACATGTTTTGTGTAGTAAAATTTTGTCTATCTCTTATGGTTTACCAGCTATGCAAAAGTCGTTCACAATGAAGAATACTTTTGCAGACATTCCCAGAGAATTCGAGATATAGATTTATTTGTCTTAAATATATATTTTAATCAGAATCGTTAGAGCCATTTTTGAGAAAATTAAAAATTTTTGGATAAATGTTCCATGTAAAGGGTAATCTGGGGTGGGAGGAGTTTCTTGAAAACCTTCATGTCGCATCTCTGGAAGATACTGAACCCAAATACCAAGTTTGGTGTTTATCCGACTGTTCGTTTTTGAGTTATAAAAATGGCTAACGTTGCGTAAATTCAGAAACATAAGCTGATATAAAAAAAATCCGAAACCGAGAAATTTGGGGATATATTTTGCCTTTGGTGGCATTACTTATTCATATGTTGCCAGCATTGCGTTAAAGCCAGAGAATGAGATACAGTGCCATCTGTGGGACATCTAAGACATCACTTCAGTCGCTAATGCGGGCTCAAGAAAGGCAATTTATCCTAAGTTAAAGGGAATACGTGAAAGTGTTGTTAATTAGTGCAGTTCTCAGTGCTGTGTTTTCCCTTCTATCTCTCTGATTTAAATCAGGTATAGGCAGTTCTTGGTAAATTCTCCTTCCTCTGTAAACAGCACCATCTACCTCAGGAGTTTCGCTTTCTGCATTAATGGCCACGGTATGTAATACAAATGTAGCTTCTATTATACGAGGAACTCAAAGTAATTTCACAGCTAATTTCATTCTTAAATATGGGAATCGTTTTTGACAATGTCAAAAGACCTTTGAATAACTGATCTTGTTTGTCTATGAGCCCTGTTATATGCCTGTTCTGCAGGAGTTTCTTCATGCATTGTAGGTGTAAGTAATGACAGCAGTGACAGGCACTGTCTCCTAGGAGCACACTTCTGGGAAATTCAGCTTCAAACTGTGCATGAATTTCTAAAAATGTTGCTATCATGCGCAGAACCTGTCCATCTAGCAACAACATTCTGGAAGTGAAGTTGTGAGTTGCAGACAGTTTGAACATTTAAAGAAAATCAACCATGGTGATTTCTGTAAATCTCAGCATTATTCCTACCAGGTGATATAATTGGGATATATGTGCAGTCTATTACACCTAAAACTCCTGGGAAATTACATACATTATGGAACTCAAGCATTACGCTTCTTATTTCACCCTCTTCTCTAGGATCTTGATGAAATGACGTCATAAGGCTGCAATCTCACTTGAAACTTTGTGAATAGTCCTACTTGTAGTTCCTTTATTCACATTAAAGATATCGCCAATCGTCATCTGGAACCTCCCAGTTGCATAGAACCGTAATGTGAGAAGGAGCATAAACATTGGATTAAGCGCATAATTGCTCAGGGTTTGTGCATGTAGCCTGTGCTCCAGTTCTTTGACAGTCGAAACCTCATTTGAATTCTCTCTCGTTAGGTTCTAAGATGTTGGAAAACACTAGGAGCCCTTTCAAATTCAAAATCCTCATCGTCGGATATATCGGAGTAATCTGATACCTGAAAATAATATGTGGCATAGGTTATAAATGCAAAACAATACATCCTACCAAGCCAATTGTGAAATGAAGAGGTTAATTGAGTTTTGAGAAAAATGAAGTTTCATTAAAGTACAAAATACATAGCATGTTAACTAACAGCTTATTTCCTCTTAAAAGTAATCAGTGTGTTTGGAAAAATTGTTAACATCCACGTTTATGTGAATAACATTTTACAAAAGTAAATCAGTATTGAATATTGTGTGGTATAGCCCTTTTTTGTCAGGTATTCAATTATCCAAATAACTAAAAAAATTCATTACTTACCATTTTATTTAAAGCTGTGCTCTGTATTTCTTCCTTATTAAAAAAAAGTAGATTGTGTATTCTGCTGATCTAAGTTCAACCAAGTAAACCGGAAAAAAATTCACCAGTCAGAATTGATCTTAGATCAAGGTGCCATGAACTTAGATCAAAGTTTATACAACCAAAATTCTAAGTTCAGCTTGACTTGAGGTCATTTTCAGGTGGATGAACTCAGATTAACTTTTGTACAACAAATAATCCTCCATCATTTTTATAGATATTTTCATGTCCGTTTCTTTATTATTTAATATATTCCACTTTTGTCTCCTTGCTAAAGTCGTTCCACCCTATAATAGTTCCTCTTTATGTTATATATATTTGAACAAAGCATGATCTGGCGGTTCCTCAAATCCACATAGTTCGCAAATATAATTCCTTCCAATCTTTTTCAAATAAGCCTTATATGGAACATGTCCCGTAAAAATTGGTATACCTCCCTTCCTTGGTGGTACTTCCTTTAGGCTTAATCATTCGTAAATATTTGGAAAAAGATGGTATGTTCTTCTTCCTACGTTAATCTATCCCATTCCTTTTGCCAGTCCTCAATTACAAAACCTCTGTATATGCCATTTGGTCCTACATGGTGCTCGAATAATTTGTTATACTTTGACATACTGCTTTCGTTTAAGCCAGTAGTATGTTCCTCTGTGTTTAATTGTCAGACCAGTTGGTCATATCGCGAGGATTACAAGCAGTGTCATAGTAGATATAGTACTTACTGCCTCTGTGTTGTCAGACCAGTTGGTCACATCGCGAGGATTACAAGCAGTGTCATAGTAGATATAGTACTTACTGCCTCTGTGTTGTCAGACCAGTTGGTCACATCGCCAGGATTACAAGCAGTGTCATAATAGATATAGTACTTACTGCCTCTGTGTTGTCAGACCAGTTGGTCACATCGCGAGGATTACAAGCAGTGTCATAGTAGATATAGTACTTACTGCCTCCGTGTTGTCAGACCAGTTGGTCACATCGCGAGGATTACAAGCAGTGTCATAGTAGATATAGTACTTACTGCCTCTGTGTTGTCAGACCAGTTGGTCACATCGCCAGGATTACAAGCAGTGTCATAATAGATATAGTACTTACTGCCTCTGTGTTGTCAGACCAGTTGGTCACATCGCGAGGATTACAAGCAGTGTCATAGTAGATATAGTACTTACTGCCTCTGTGTTGTCAGACCAGTTGGTCATATCGCGAGGATTACAAGCAGTGTCATAGTAGATATAGTACTTACTGCCTCTGTGTTGTCAGACCAGTTGGTCACATCGCGAGGATTACAAGCAGTGTCATAGTAGATATAGTACTTACTGCCTCCGTGTTGTCAGACCAGTTGGTCACATCGCGAGGATTACAAGCAGTGTCATAGTAGATATAGTACTTACTGCCTCTGTGTTGTCAGACCAGTTGGTCACATCGCGAGGATTACAAGCAGTGTCATAGTAGATATAGTACTTACTGCCTCCGTGTTGTCAGACCAGTTGGTCACATCGCGAGGATTACAAGCAGTGTCATAGTAGATATAGTACTTACTGCCTCTGTGTTGTCAGACCAGTTGGTCATATCGCGAGGATTACAAGCAGTGTCATAGTAGATATAGTACTTACTGCCTCTGTGTTGTCAGACCAGTTGGTCATATCGCGAGGATTACAAGCAGTGTCATAGTAGATATAGTACTTACTGCCTCTGTGTTGTCAGACCAGTTGGTCACATCGCGAGGATTACAAGCAGTGTCATAGTAGATATAGTACTTACTGCCTCTGTGTTGTCAGAACAGTTGGTCACATCGCGAGGATTACAAGCAGTGTCATAGTAGATATAGTACTTACTGCCTCTGTGTTGTCAGACCAGTTGGTCACATCGCGAGGATTACAAGCAGTGTCATAGTAGATATAGTACTTACTGCCTCTGTGTTGTCAGACCAGTTGGTCATATCGCGAGGATTACAAGCAGTGTCATAGTAGATATAGTACTTACTGCCTCTGTGTTATCAGAACAGTTGGTCATATCGCGAGGATTACAAGCAGTGTCATAGTAGATATAGTACTTACTGCCTCTGTGTTGTCAGACCAGTTGGTCATATCGCGAGGATTACAAGCAGTGTCATAGTAGATATAGTACTTACTGCCTCTGTGTTATCAGAACAGTTGGTCATATCGCGAGGATTACAAGCAGTGTCATAGTAGATATAGTACTTACTGCCTCTGTGTTGTCAGACCAGTTGGTCATATCGCGAGGATTACAAGCAGTGTCATAGTAGATATAGTACTTACTGCCTCTGTGAACCTTTATAAGGCTTATCGTGCCGTTCTCCTTAGTACGTAATGCTCTTTAGTAATTTTATCATATATGCCCACATCCCCACTCCATATCCGATTCTTCCAACCATAAGGCTCGTATGATAAGTTCTTGCTGCATTTAGTGATAATTTAAAGTTTCTTGTTGTCAGTTTCATTGTTACGCCGTTTGCCTTAGCTCTTATCCGATCAATATGCAAATCAAAAGTTTGCTTCTCATCCACATATATGTAAGTATTTAATTAATTTCTCACGTTTTATACTTGTATTATTAATTTTAACTTTGGGATCTCTTTTGAGATTGCCTTTCAGCAGCATATAAGTAGATTTTTGAGGCGCAATTTTAATGTTGATTTTTGAACCAGTTACTCAATTTCTCAAGTATAATATTTGCTTTACTTGCAGTTCATTCGACTGTCTGCTTCAACTGAATTCAGCAAGTCATCAATGTATGCTATTAAATCTACGGGATATATCCGTGTCACTAGTTCTTGTAATATGGGTTTAATATCCCAAAATAATGGATCCAAAACTGAGCCCTCTGGGCATCCTTTCGTAATTTCCCTTATTGTAATTCTGTCTTCCCCGTGGATATATACTCTCCGGTCCTTGCAGTAATTTTTTAATATATTATATAAACATTTTGTGTAGTTTTTTTCTTTCATTACTCTAAATGATTGCGACCACTACAAGTTGTTAAATGCTCCGCTATGTCCACAAATATTACCATTACATACTCTATCACAATTTTTGTAACTGCTGTTAATGCAGAATTAACCGTTTCCTTCATAGATTCCCCCTTACTGAAACCAAACTGTCATACCAATCATTACTCTATATTCATTGATTCTTTTGTTTAACAGTCTCTCTTGCATTTTCCCTAATGTGTTAAGGAGGCATATGGATCTGTATGATTTTGGATTACTGGAGTCTCTGCCTTTGGCGTTCTTCAAAATTACCACATTACCCCCTTCCAACAATAGGGTACTTTCTCTACAGGACACTGTTTTAGGAGCGCACAAAACTACAGTGCTATGGTCTTTTCTAAATTTTGTTGTATGATCTCACCTCTGATCTTATCAGGTCTTCATGCTTTTTCTATTTTTAATTACCTAATGACTAATTTAACTTCACATACATAGAATGGATATATAATATTTTGATTAAATTCACGTCCTTTTTGTTGTTGCACATCTTTCTCGTACATTTCATCTAATGGCAGGAGTTTGCTCATTAATTGATTCCAATCACGTAGTAGTATAGTTTCCATTTTCCTTAATAACTAAGGGGCGGATCTTTATGTGGAAAAGCAGTTAAAATATTTATGTTTTATGTACTAAAAAGGAGAAAGTATTTGGTAACACTTTAACAATACTTTACTTAAATTCACAGAAATGAGAGAAAATTATTATTTTTTTATTATTATTAAAGGTGCTCACCACTCCGATGCATAGCAGCTCCTAGCATGTTCCCTTAAAATATCAGTGGACAACAAAGTCTTCTCTAAACTTTCCATCACAATGCATGCTGATTGTGTCTAAATAGCGCCCTATACAAGAGAGCCAAAATCTACGAACCGGCTGTGTAGTGTTATTTCTGTCTGCATTTTCGGCGCTCGTTGCCATCTGCTGCTATCATAGAAAGACGCAGATGAAACCCTACAACATTTTTAAAACTGCTTTTAAAGGCGTTACTTACCAATTTTATGAAAGGAAATGCTGAAACTGGCCAGCGTCGTTCATACATTTTTAGCACCTCTTTAGGAAACTATCCATCACTTGCCGTAGTTCACGTTGAGAAATGCTGGAAATTTCCTGGCAGATATTTACTTTTAATTCTTCCAGGGTATGCAGGTTTGTCTTTTACACTTTGTTTTAAGTTACCCCACAGATAGAAATCGTAGGGGGTTAGGTCGAGGACCGAGGGGGCCACAAATCTCTACTAATAATTCTGCCCTCAAATACACTTTCATAATGTTGTTAAGTAAAGCCTTTAAAAGTAGTTTTACAAACGTTTTATGGTTTCATCCGTGCCTTTCTATGATAGCGTCAGACGGCAACGACCGCCGAGGATGTGGACAGGAAAAATGCCGCACAGACGGTTCGTAGTCTTTTGGCTCACGCTTTGTTATGAAAAAGATCTTTCCACATCACAGTATGTCAGATGTGCATATTCCAATAAAGGGATGTCACACTCACACACCCTAAATTACCTATTTGCTTACCTTCCATGACTTGAGCCAGTTTACACAGCTTTTGAAAAGCATTGTTTTTCCGCAAACAATTTTTTTAAATTTGTCTTTTAGTATTTTAGTCCTGGAAACAAATTAATTTTCATTTCAACAGCCCATGCCTCCTTAAGTGTTTCACTCACAGATTTGTTGAAGTTTTTATTTTTTGTATGGAGTCGCACAAAAAGCTTAGATTTCTAGATATGAATGCCAAATCATTCTTTGATTGGCCACCTTTCGATAAATCCTTAACTATTTCAATAGATGATGCATCGTTTTTGTCCAACTCATTTATAAAAGTTGCTAAACTTTCAAAATTATTGCATACTAGCAAACTGCACTTAACCAAATGGCCCAGCGTGTGAATACTGGCACAGGGGGAAGAGGGAGATTGGGAGTTTTTTCTCTGAAGGGACCAAACCTTAATGGTGACTTAAAGATTTTTTCCCCATTTGATACAACTCTATCCACATTGGGATATGAGTGATGAGCATGAACTACACAAGTGACATGAATCATTTTTTGAAAACTCACGTGAAGGGCTTGATCTGCGTTTATCATGTATGGTGCATCTTCTGTGCGAAAGATCGTCGTATTTTATACCATTTGGCCATATCTTATGCATAGTGTCATTGAATAACCTCACAATCATTATATTATTTGATGCCGATAGTTCTCTACATAGCACTAAATATGACTGCTTACTAATTATTTCATCATTTTTCAATACACCGACAACATTTCCTTTTTTTTCTTTTAAACTTGAATCTTGGCTTTCATCAATGCTCACCCAAAGGTTTTCATTTCCATATGCTGCCCTAATTTTTTGCAAAGTTTCATCATAGCACTTAAAAACTAGTTCGTTTTTAATGTTGATTCTTCAGGCGGCTAAATATATTTAGTCAAAAAGCTCCTAATTTGAACATTATTGAATTTTTTGAGTGGGATATCGGCTGCTACAAATGCTCTGCATAAATATAAATAACACTGGTGTCATTGTGCATCTGGCGTTAACAATATTTTTATGTTGTTGTGTAGTTTTTGGCCATATAATCTTAAATTGTTAAACCCAGAACATAAAGCTACCATATAATAGCCAAGTGGTGAGACCTGGAAGGAGCTGCGTCAGATAGCATTCAACCTTGAGCCATTGCCCAGAAAATAACTGAGTTGCAGTGAGGACGTTCAACTAAATAACGATGCATTGGCACGTCTAGCCAGGTTTTGTATATAAACGCCGGGTTCATGCCTCATGGTCGATCTTGGACGTCTTGTAGTGGTTGTCCACGCTGCTCTCGACCACATGTTGCAAAGTATTATTTTAAGATGTGATAATCAACGACCACCACGCATCACCACCTTCCATGACAGGTAAGGCACACTTCGCTTATTTATTCTGTAATCTCCTTTCCGGCCTCGTTTATAATAAACTATATATTTTGTAGACCTGGAGCCATCCTGTAATTGTTTGGGACCACTGGTCCTACTAGCAACCCTTCCCTTGGGCATGTACTATGAATATAGGAAACCTTAAAGACCGGGTTTCCTATCTTGGTCAGTGAGTGCACTGGGTTCGTAGGCTCGATTACAAACCCCTAAGTTCGAAGTAACATGTGTAGGAGTCGCACGGGTCTCCCGCCGCATGTCAGGGCTGTCACATCCCTTGCCTCCTCTGCGCTACCCCTCCAGTTACCTGTGACATTTACTGACACTAGATAACCTTGATCCATTGTGGCATTCCCCTTTTCACCGTGACAATTGCTGGAGCGTCTGTTTTGAGCACATATCAAACCCCACCCCTTCAACTGTATCCCATGACATAGTTGGTGGAGTCTGCTGGTCTCCCCAAGCATTAATATGGAAGCCAGTGTTCGATCCCAGTACCTCCTTTTTGTCCCCACCCACCCCTTCAAGTTCCGTTTTCTGTCTCCCCACCCTTCCATCCATTCAAGACTTAGAAGTTCATTATTTCTATTCCCCCACCCTCCCACCCTCGTAACCAGGTGTGGTATGGTGGTTAGATAAATATTGCCCCACCCTCCCAACCTCGTAACCAGGTGTGGTATGGTGGTTAGATAAATATTGCCCCTGTAAATTGCTATTGGGTGATTTTTAATTTTTGTAGTTGTCTCTTTCCAGTGGGAGAGTTCATTCTTGTTAACCAGGACGGCGGGCTATTTGTGCGGTAATGTATTATTGGTACTCGTGCAAGAAGTGAAATTAACGAAACCGAAGCTAAGGCTTTGGCTAAATGCAGCATAAGAATGTTTGGCGGAAAGAGCCAGCTAGCACATTTCCAGCCACTAAACTCCTTGAGGCAAGTAACAACAGGAAAGAGAAGAAAAGAGGAAGATTATGCAGGCTAGTGTGTATAAACGTTTTTTATTCCATTTGTGCAGGTTTTTTCCCTGAACTGCACTACAAAATATTGTGGTTTGTATAAGAATGCTTTTCTCTAAAAAGTAATGTGTAGGGATCCATTAAAATTAAGTACGGACAGAAATTCTAGGTGCAGACACATGCAGTAGTGCGTGCGTATGTCCGTTAGCCTAAGTAAAAACAGTCCTGTTTCTCTTTCATGTCTACGAGAGATAGTAGAAGAAACACACACATATATCGATGGCACGTCAGGAACTGTCTGGTCATTTAGTCACTCTACCAAGTAGATGAACGTGGTAAATTCCCACCAAAAACGGGGTAGATATAGCTACTTATACGTGTTGCTTTGGGATTATCATCGTCTGTAATCTGAGCGACAGAAGAAGCTGCCAGTAGAGCTTTGGTGGCAGGGGAGTCGCAAGACCCTGTCAAGTGGGACTCTGCTCTACAGTGTGTGAGGAGTTCACTTAGTTTTGTTGCAACTTGGTTAGCATTAAGGGTATCCTAACGAGCAGGGACTTGCCGATGATGATAACCAGAATGTGGAATAGGTCCACAGAGTGGCCTAATTTAGTATTAAATGTATGACCAAAATGTTTCTTGACTTGCCCAATGAGCAAGAATATAGGGTACTTAGTCTTTGGTTGTTCCCTGTTGAAATTTATTAAATGCCGAGCTGCTCAAGATTTGGAAACCCTGGATCCTGGACCACAAAGCTAAGTCCCCATGGTTTGGCCATATTGGAAATGAAATTTCTGTGTTATGTTACTGTTGATGCAAATCTTCATGGTGACTGACGAAAAATTTGAAGTGTAATGAAGTAAATTAGTGTGCTTAGGAGTACACCGGAGATAGGAAGAAAGCGTGAGGAAGTTAAGACATAGCTAATTGTAACCCCAGTAAGAGGACAGAATCCAGCAGGAAGGACAATCGTTGGTGTGGTGTCATTCCAAAATTGTTTTTCTACCTGTACTTATTTAAACTTTGTGTCAGGGTGTAATATGTGATGTCTTGTTGAGCACTGAAGTTCGAAATTATTTTGAAAATATTAATACTTACTTTAGAGTTGTTATTATGGTACCTATGATATATCTTACATTTTATTGTGAATTTAGAATTTTATTGTATTACATTTAAATTTAATGACACACCGCCAGAGCATAAGTTTACTTTAAGGTTATTTTTCTCGTAAATACACTATTATAAGTAAAGTACACTCAAATTATTGCAAAATGGTTTCGCAGTTGTGTGTGCTTACAATTTAGTTTATAAGTTTTTCAGCATTGTGATTATATTGAGTTTTATTAACCCCTGTGTAAAGTAATTACAGATATTAAGGTGTTGCTATAAGGAAATCGTTACTTTATGCTTTCAGAAATTTTAGATAACTTTTTTTAACTTATGTGAATTTAAATATGCAGCAAAATTCCTTGCAAAGAATAAGCAAATCTCTCTCTTTTGTTTGTTGTTGCTCTGAAAGTAGGAAGGTTTTCTGTGCTTGTGGAGAATGAAGTGCTTAGATTCTAGTCTTAGTTTTTCTAGTAGTAAACCAAAAGTTAGTATTTTTAGTATTTTATAGAGATTCTCCCCCTTTGTTTTCTAAGTTGTTTCTTTATTGCAGGTATTCTCCTCTATGTCCCCAGATATACATACAAAATGAATAACTTGTTTATTGTTTTCTCTTTGTGTGCTCATATATTTATAGCAATTTTCCTCTTTATTGGAATTTACAATTAAGACATATTTCTCTTTATTTTTTACGTCACCGAACGCGAGATCCTGGCACAAGAACTGGTGACATATTTTTCGTGGGGTCAGCTGTAAGCGATTTGAGATCTGGACAGATAATACGTGACTCTACAAATCGCTGACGGCCAGAAAACCTTTACGCACGGTGAGCGGAAACTCTACAAGGCCCAGCGCTATGCTAACTCTTCAGAAAATCATAAGTATCCAACACTCAATAAATTGTAAGACAGGATGAGCTGCTTGTGATCTAGTAGACTGCACCCCTCAGGTGTTTCTATTTTTTTTATCATTTTTGACCTACCCCCACAGACGTCTGGGCCACTTTTGGGTGAGTCTCTTTAGTCATTCTCAGTTGTGTGCTGGTCATGCACAGAATTTTATGTTTTTCTTGTCTAGGTCACAGCATGAGTTCTGGTGGGTATTTAGGAACCAAACTTTACTTAAAGTGTTCATCAGGAAAAGAAGAGAAAACAAACAAACACATTACAGGCACAAAGTCAATTTTTTATTGGTCACACATTTAAGTTACCTTCTTTATTTTGTATGCCCTTAAACCTGTTTATTTATGTCCTGGATAGTTCTCTAGGCCATGCAATGTTTTGGAAGCGGTGTGTGAATAGTAATTTAAGTAGCTTGTTCTCACTATGATAGAGACATGTGCTTACTTAATGCAGCTCCGGTACGCACACACACGCTTTTTGGTTCATTTGACCCTATATTGAAATTTTTAATTTCTACCTCTTGTATAATATAGACTGGAATGTAATTTAATTTATACGCAGGATCTTCATCCTACTACTTGTCTTTGCTTCGCGTCACTTGCCATTCTGCAACTCGACACATGCATCGTATCACCACCATGCAAGTTTTGGCTGGGTCGAATAACCTACTGTCGCGCTCAATCTTGCAAGGTCAGACCAAGTATACATGTCTTTTGAAACATTCAGTCTGCTATGTATACACCTCCCTCCCGTTTATTGCCTTTAATTCCCCTCTTCCTTTGCCTGCCTTACGATTGATACTCGCTTGAACCCCTCCCTGCAACCTCTGCTTACAGCGATGTCCTTATCTGTTGTTCCGCTACCATAGCGTTTATGTCCACCCTATGACCCACAACCACACAGCAGAAGGTATATAAGACACTTCCCCCATTTTGCACGCACAATATGGGCCCTGCATCAGGAGCAAGAACATCAGTCTAGCCAGACGATGTGATCGCCAGGAGGCATGCAAGCAGATGGCACGGATCCTTATGAAACTTCAGGGTTGTCCGTCACCTCTGTTGGGTGCTGTGAAGATGTATCTACCTCTCGTGACAACCAACATTGCGTCTCCATCGTTAGAATGCTGCTGGTAAATACACCCCTGTGTCGCCAGGACCCATATATTCCACCTCGCCATCCCTACCTGTCTGGGGGACATGCGTGCGCCATCTTCTCCGCTTCTCATGTAGTTGTGGATGTTCCCGTAGTTCCCCCTCCCCTTTGGTCATCTCTCCCTTACAAGTATTCTTTTTTTTTCTCTGTCCCCCTCTCTGTTTCTCCGTCCTTCATTAGTGCCTTTATTTCCGTTCTCACCTAGTTCCCTTTCCCCCATTGCTTACCTTTGTAGTTACTGAATGTATTGGTATAGAAAAACAGAAAGAAAACAAAAACCAACAACAATAGTAGCAAAAAATATCCACAGCATTCATGATGTACTATTTCTTCACATTTTTATGTTTTTTGCAGTATGTATACTGTATGTTCAGTTCTTTGGTATCTCTAACCGTGTTCTTTGCTTCAGCCGAGGATGACTTCTTCCTATATGGGAGGGTGATGTCATGGTTCATCTGGCGTTAATGTTATTTTTATACCAATGTATAGTTTTGGCCGTATAATCCTAAATTGTTGAACACGGGATAAAACAACCATAAGCTAGCCAAGTGGCGATATCCTGAAGACACTGTGTCAGATGACATTCAACCTCGAGCCATTGCCCAATAATTGGCTGATTTGCAGCATTGACATTCAACTAAATAATGACGTATTGGTGCATCTAGCAAGGTTTTATATATAAATCTCGGGTTCTATGTCTCGTGGTCAATTTTGGACGTATTGTAGGGGGAGCCCATGCCGCTTTCGACCACGTGTTGCAAAGTATTATTTTAAGATGTGATAACGAACACCACGCATCACCATCCTCCATGGCAGGTAAGGTACACTTCACTTATTTATTCTGTAATCTCCTTTCCGGCCTCGTTTATAATAAATTATATATTTTTATAGACCTGGAGCTATCCTGTAATTGTTTGGGACCACTGGTCCTACTAGCAACCCTTCACTTGGGCATGTACTATAGAGTATAGGAAACCTCAAAGACCAGGTTCCCTACTTTGGTCGGCGAATGCTCTGGGTTTGTAGGTTCGAGTGCGAAACCCTAAGTTCGAAGTAATATGTGTAGGAGATGCACGGGTCTCCTGCCACATGTTAGGTTTGTCACACCCCTTGCCTCCTCTGCGCTACCCCTCCAGTTACCTGTGACACTAGATACCCTTGTGATCCGTTGTAGCATCCCCGTTTTCACCGTGACGTAATTGCTGGAGGCGCTTGTTTTGAGCGCATATCAAACCCCATCCTTTTATTCCCTTCAACTATGTCCGTGACACTGGGAACACTTTGACTAGTCTAGACTAGAATAAGCCAGTTCACCTATCCATCACTGTTGTGAATTCACACGAGTCGCAGCAGCAACATTCCAGATAAATGTTAAGTGACTTGTGAATGTCGATCTTCACTTGCTGTTTTTCCACGTAGTTGGTAAAACAAAACTTATATGTCCGTGATAAATGTGTTTTTAAACTCGTCTGGTATTGCTGAAGATGCAATTTAATACTTGATTTAACTTTCGGCACGTTTTCAAGATGCACAAGTTACACAAATCTCTTGTGCATAAGAACTGAAGAATGAACGGTCTGTATGCATCATTCACACTATCGCAAACGCTCGGTCTAGTGGTGTAAACATATTATGAAATGCACAGATAGCAAATGGGGAATAACCAGGGTAAGTTTGTTAACAGCCTAATTCTATTTACTTTGGGCACTGTGATATCTGTAATGTAATACAGCTAATCCGCAAATACATTGTACATACTTGGAATAGAATATATTAAAAATTTTCCTGGATAAATAAAAACAAAAATCAAATATTAATTCAATCTATGTATGTATTTATGGAAAATTGTATGAAAACATGTATTTACAATTTTTTTCCAAAATATGTATTTTTTATGTAAAATAAGATTTCATATTAATGATCATGACCGTTTTTAAGAATTTCCCCCTTTTTGTCGGCATTTATGTGTTTGTAGAAAAAAGATTTATTTACATAAGAATGCGTTCCGTATTAATAACTGTAGAAATGATTTATGATGCTGATGATTTATGTGGTACTCCCCAAATTTTTCTTGCAGGTTCTCTTCTATAAATTTAGACCATGATTCTTTTCTTGTTTCTTCTATGTTTTTGTTTTAGTGTCCTGTATCTTTTAAATGTACATCCCTTTCTTGAGTCGTCAATATATCCGTCTGCCTTTCCTTACTTTACTTCTCAAGTTTCCTAACTTGTCCCAAATTCTGTATCCCTTTTTAACACCAATACTTATTTATAACGACTGCTTCATAACTTGGTGAATGTTGATGGTTAATTGTCTCGCTTTTACATCCATGTCTTCTTTCGGTTTTATATTTTCCGACACATTTCTTCTCAGTCCGCATTTTTAATCTGATACTTCACTTGATTATTTCGTGTTGTTGAATTTTCATTACACCTTTTTGTCTCAAAGTCAAAATATATAAGACGATCATTAGTGGTCAGTTCTTGTGCCAGCTTCCAATTTGATACTCTACCACACACATATTTTCTGGCCAATGTCACATCAGTGTTTTACTTTGCATCTGCTCTGTTCTGGAACGTGTATGGATTATGTGGTTGATTTATTACGACGAAGTTATAATTTGTAATAACCATTTCTAACCTTTGCCCTCGTTCATCTGGATTCCTACTGCACCACCATTCTTATTTAACATTGGCACCGGTTTCCTTATATGCCTCCAGAATCCTTTCCATTTTGTCAAGATGTATTTGCACGTCGTTCATATATTGAGAGTAAAGGTTACATAATAAAAATGTCACGTCATTGTCACTTCAGTGCAGTTTACATTTTCGTAGTAGAATTGCGAAATTTTAAAATTTCTATATCCTTATTGTTTACAATAAATGCGCTTTGGGTTTATCTCCGAATACTATTATTCTTACAGTTATCGGCATGTGGATTGCTTTATTTTAAGTATATATGGTTCTTGAATAGGGATTATGTCCAATTCCTTATCCTCTATTGGATTCCTGATTTCCACCATGACGGTACGTGCATGTTGCGCATTTATCTAACCAAATCTTATTAGTTGTATCCAAATTATGTTCATACCTCCTTAAATCCACGCCTCGCCACTCTTGGACACGCATCTAGCATCACCGCACCTCGCCACTCATTTCGGCTCCTCACTCCTCGCCACTTTTCACCACTCTCGCCTCGCCAAGCACATTGCCTGCTACTCTTCACCACGCCACTCTTCCATAGTACCGCAGCTTCCCCCATTTATCACAATGACGTACGCCTCGCTGGGTTTGTGCCTTCACAATTTTTAACGTTCGCCACCCGTCCCACGACACCAGCCCTCTTAGCTAGCCTATCAAATCGCCACGCCCCTGGCTTCACCATTGTTCTCATTTACCCCAATAGAGACCTCTCGCCACATTGGTCCCCTTTCCCCTCCCTTCTTAAATCATCACCACACCACTCCTTTACCATGCTAGCTTCTAGTTCCCGAGGTCGCGGGTTCAAACCCGGCGGAGGGCGATGGATTTTTTCGGGCGTAAAATCCTTAGCATGGCTTTCTTCGGAAGGGAAGTAAAGCCGGTGGTCCCGTGTCGTAAATTTACGGCATGTAAAAGAACCTCAAGCCTGATAAACAGACCTCTGAGCAAAATTTCCGGTCTTTCGCGCCCAATATACAATGTGACGCTAAGGACCATAACAGTTAAAGAGCGTCCATAAATAAATCTCAGTTTAATTTTTACACCACTCCTATTTTCCTCGTCCCACCCCACCCCGAATCGTCTCGTCTTCTGGGCTTGGCTCGTTTCTGGCCTGCTAGGCCGGACACGGCATGGCTGGGTAAGGCCCCAAAAGTCACGGCTCGTTTCGGCATACCTCGCCAATCCTGCGTACAGTTCGCATCGCCACACCTCACTAATCTTGGCCACGCATCTAGCATCGCCAATCTTGGTCAGTCACAATGCCTTGCCACTCATCTCGCCACTCTTTGCTAATCACGACACCTATTACTCCTCGCCATTCCTTGCACGCTGCTCGTCTCGACACTGCTTGCCACTCTTCTCACCACCTCGCCAGTCTTCACAAAGTACCCCCGCTTCGTCCCTTTTATCAGATACGTTACTCTCGGAGGTCTTGCCCTTTTAAATCTTTCACGCTCGCCACCCTTCCCATATACCTGTACTCTTCGCTAGCCTATAAACCCGGCATGCCCATCGCTTTATCGTTGTTGTCATTTAAAATAAGGTCGTTTCGCCGCACCCCTCCCCTATATTCCTAAACACTTACCATAACACTCCTATCGGCTCGGTTCGCCTCGGCCATTCTCGCTGTTGTCAGACTCGTCTAGCGTCGCCACTCTACACCACTCATCTCGCTTCGCCGCTCTTAGCCAGTAATCTAAGCTCGCTATTCTCGGCCACTCATTTCGCCGCTCTTGGTTACCTACCTCCCTACGGCGCACTTGGACACTCATCTCGCCTCGCAGGATGTGGCCACTCATTTAGCGACTTGGCCACCATCTCGCCACACTTCACCGCCCAATTCGCCACCCCACTCTTCGCCAATCATTTTCCTCACCGCTCACTGCCACTCATCTCACATTTTTATGCCTCGCTACTATTTCCATATTGATACTCGACTTGCCTCCCCAGTCCCGTGCCTTCACTGTTTTTCACCCTCGCCGCCCGAATCCCTTAGTCAACCCTCTTACATAGACAGTGAACACACCTTACCACGCAGCTTCCCTTCTGCTGGCCTCATTTAGCCAACAGGGTCCTCTCGCCACACCCGTCTTCTGTCCTATTGGTTTCCAGTATCCAATTATCTGGTCTCGAAACTTTCTTTGTCTCATGTCCCAAGTGTCACTATTCGCCCCCATAAGTTTCCTCTCCCCTTCCTTCGTCTCGTGTCGCCTTTGTCAGACTCATCTAGCCTCACCATTTTTGGACATTGATCTCGTCTTGTGGCTCTTTGCCACTCATCTCGGCGCACCACTCTTAGTCATTCTGTTGTTTCGCCACTCTTGGCTACCCACCTTGCTTCGGCGCACTTGGACACTCATCTCGCCACGTTACATCTGGATACTCGTCCCGGCTCTCTCTGCCGCTTATCTCGCCACTCACCTCGTCTCTCCTTGCCACTCATCTCGGCGCACCACCCTTAGTCATTCGTGTTGTTTCGCCACTCTTGGCTACCCACCTTGCTTCGGCGCACTTGGACACTCATCTCGCCACGTTACATCTGGATACTCGTCCAGCTTCTCTTTGCCGCTTATCGCGCCACTCATCTCACATCTCTGACGCTAGCTACTCTTTTGGTTTTGACACTCGCCTCGCCAGTTCCGTGACCACTATTTTCACCCTCGTCGCCCGAATCCCTTCACCGAACTTCTTATATAAGCAATGAGCACACCTTCCAACGGCCCTCTGCCTCCTGTTAGTCTCATTTAGCCAACAGGATCCTCTCGCCACATCCCTATTCTGCCCTATTGATTTACAGTATGCAATTATTTGGTCTCGCTACTCTCTTAGTCTCACGTCTCAACAGTCACTACTAGCACCCATAAAGCTCCCCTACCCCGTTTCGTAGCACTTGGCCATTCATGCTGCTTCGACGCACTTGGCTACAAATCTCGACTCGCCACCCTTGGCCAATCATTTTGTTACTCTACATTTGGCCACTCATCTCGCCACTCTTGGATACATAGTTAGACAATCTGGGCCAATCATCTCGACATTGTTCACCGCCCATTACGCCTCGCCACTCCTTTACGATAGTTTTCAGTCTTTGCCACATATACCTCTTGCCATACTTCCCATTCATCTCCCTCACCCCTCGTTGCCACTCATTTCATTTCATATCTCTGCTCCTAACAAATATTTTGGTTTTGAAACTCTATCGCGTCTCCCCAGTTCCGTGACTACTATTTTTCACCCTCGCCTCCCGAATCCCTTCGCTGGGCCCTCTCACATAACCAATGAACAGACCTTGCCACGCTCCTCGCCCTTCTGTTGGTCTCAACAGTGTACTCGCGCCACACATCTCTTCTGCCGTATTGGTCTCCAGTATCCAAACATCTTGTCTCGCAACTCTTAGTCTCATGTCTCAATAGTCGCTACTCGCTCCCATGTCTCCTATTCCCCTCGCCTCGGTTCATCTCACTGTTGTCACCCTCATCTGGCCTCACCACTCTGGGCCAGT
Source organism: Deroplatys truncata (assembly GCA_030765065.1). NCBI lineage: Eukaryota > Metazoa > Arthropoda > Insecta > Mantodea > Mantidae > Deroplatys > Deroplatys truncata. The sequence goes on along the minus strand of CM060983.1, from coordinate 224,556,147 downwards.
TGTGTAGCTTCAACATTCTTGGCCACTCATGTTGCCTCGCCGCTCTTGGCTATCTACTTCGCTTCAGACACTCATCTCGAGACTGCCTTCTCATCTCGGCTCGCTACATCTGGCGGATCATCGCACAACCCTCCACCGCCTATCAGGCATCGTCACTCTTTAGCTTTCAGTAACACTCTTCGCCACTCGTGTCACCGCCCCACTCTTCGTCATTCATCTCCCTCGCCCTCGTTGCCACTCATCTCGCATCTGTGTTCCTCCCACCACTTTGTTTTGATACTCGCCAGTCCCGTGCCTTTACTGTTTTCTCCCTCGCTGCCCGAATCCCTTCGCCAAACCTCTTACATAGCCAATCAACACAGCTTGTCACGCCGCTTCCCGTTCTGTTGGCCGCATTTAGCCAACAGGGCCCTCTCGCCACACACCTCTTCTGGCCTACTGGTCTCGCTGCTCTCTTATAGTCTCACGTCTCAACAGCAACTATTTGCCTCCCAAAGTAACTCGAATATAGGGAAGGTAAGCCACTCCGAACATTTGGCTCCCATTGGCTGCGCATCTGAGACGTCATGTGCAAGGTTGTGCACGCGCGCTCTTTGGATAGTAATTTAAAGTGAAGGCTTTAAACCTGTTTTAAAATGTGCAATTTAAGGCACGGATTGTTATATCTGTTGTGTAAACGGTTAGGCAGCAATTAAGGAAGTGTAGCTTAATCCAGTGACGTAGGTTATAAGAGATACTTTAACTGGAAATGATAGGAAACTTTTATCAACACATTCTACTAATTACAAACCAATTTTATCACCACTAAAACCTTTAATAAAACCAAAAGTAACAAATTACTTGTTTAAGCACTGTTAATTTTGTTTTTTGAAACGTTCATTTTGAACACCAATGCACACCACACTTGTATTTCCAAATCGCATCCACAACTACAACCCACTACTACATAATCGGAAAGACCATTGTTATTTGGTGAGCATATGCATTTGCACCTGTGCTGGGCCACACAATTGGTGCTCATGATTGGTCAGTACAAAGCATCACATCTATCTGGAAACGTTAAGGACCCCGCCTATGCTTGCGCCCGTCGGCATCCGGATCTGGTCGCCCTTCGGGTCTTCCCCCCACCTTTTCTTCTCAGGGGTCACGCTGGAAGCGAAAAGGGTCGACTGGCCTACTTGTGGTGCCCTGCCCCAGTTCCGGGGCTCCTCCATGGTACGTACCTTTTACAATGCATCACAGAAAAATATTACTTAAAACTGCTGTGTGATTCGTTGAAATAATTGTTTAGGCATGACTTAAAAACTGTTTTTCTTTTCCAGAAAACAGAGAATATGCTGTTTTAGAAATTAGTGCATGAACACATGCAACAAAATGAGCCTCATAGGTCAGTTTGGCACATTTTATGACACCTGTTCTTGCAGTTTTAAATGGAGAGGGACTCGGATATAGTGTCTTCAAAACTTTTAAGAATTCCAACAGAAAGTGAAATGCAACGGAATAAGGAAATTCAAGTATAACATGGTCAAAAGGCTGATGACCCTTTTGCATGCCTATTCAAGTGCTTTTTAAAATCCGAAGATAAGAAAAAAAATGTCATTTGCCATTGTAAGAGAAATAGTCGGTGCATGCTAATAGAAACATCATTGTAATGATACAACATTGTGAAGGTATTCAGCTAGAAAGCATTACTTCATAACCTCAAGTAAGGGTTTTTTTATAGCTTGCTTTGATCACTGTGGTCATCTCTGGAAGGGTGTAACATCTATGACTAAAAGTATTTATATGTATAACATATATTGTAATTAAAAAAACCTGATTTGCTAAATTCACTCTTCCACAAAGTATTCACTCAGAAGCATGAACTTTTGTAAAAACAGTATGGCTTTTGCTTTCATTGCACGTTCAGTTATGCGTATATGAAGGGTTCAGTGGCTTAAGTGAGTCACATTTTTATAAAGCGTGTCCGTATGTGATGACTTTGAAACTCCAAGCTCTTTGTATGACCACAAGGGGGGAAAAAACCGAACAGCGACTTACCGCTTAAAAAAGTCAAGTATTTGAACATTCAGACAAATAACAACAATATCTCGAAATGGTAACGCCACAACAAAATTTATTTGGCAAAAATTGTGTGCTTTAATCAATCTACATTTTTTTGTGTAGTTAGTTTCTGATCTCATAAGGCTTATCAAATTATACAAGTCATATGAAGAGGACTTAGCAGGTTATTTGTAATGCAAATGTCTTAAACATATGGCATTTTAATTCAAAATAGTTTGAGCCATTTTTGAGTAAATAAAAGTAATGGAAGGCTTTCTGTGTAAAGGGTAGTTTGAGGTGCAGGGACTTGAAAATCTTTGTGTTGCATCCTTGGAAGATATGAACTTAAATTCCAATGGAATTAATTGTTCTTTCACACAAGCCGTGTGTTGGACAGGGTTGAAAAGGTAGAATCAGATGACTGAAAAATTCAATGCCATAGCCGGGATTTGAACCACTGGAGTGGTTCAAACTTAAATTCCAAGTTTAGTATTTAACCAACTTTTCGTTTTCGAGATATGTTGTCCACACATATACAGACCTTTTTCTAAAATTGTGGTTTTTGGATTCAAGGAGTCTGAAAACATGTATTTCCAGTGAAATCTTGGTATCGAAATTTTGGGTGGAATACAGTACTTCCCCTACTTACTATAGAAAGTAAGATCACAGAAATAATGCTTAGCCTTTTGCCTGAAGGTTCTATTATTTTATTATAATAATAATTTATTCCTCCCCTTTCTTCGTTTCTTACATGTTTAAAAGGCAATTATGTTTGATATTTATGTAAAAAATGCATTGCAATTATAACTTAACATGTTGAAAAATTAAAAAAACAATTTAAAAAAAAATGACAACTCTTTAACAAGACAAGAGCTCTAGGATTATGTGACAATTTTCTTCTTCCTTCAAGTTATTTTTCTTTTTCCAATGTTGCAGAATGAGGGTTTTATTTTCAAATAAATGGTCCTTGGGTGACCATATCATGTCAGATAACATGACGGGATTTGAATTATTTCGTAAAACCCGAGCTTGCATGTATGAATAGCAGTGTCAGGCCAAGCAGTGAATGCATGGAAACATCGTCGTCGTCTCGCTCTTGTCCGACTTCTCTAGCCTTGCTACTCTACACCACTCATCTCGCCTCACCACACTTGGCCAGTTCTCTAGCCTTGCCCACTCATCTCGCCTAGCTGCACTTAGCCACACCATGTCTCTCCACATTTGGCCACTTATACGGCCTCGCCGCTCTTGGCTACTCTCTCTTGCAATACTTGGACACTTATCTTATCATCTCGTCACTCATCTGGCCACCCTTCACCGCCCATCACACCTCGTCACTCTTTGCCAATCATGTCGCCGCACCACTTTATGCCAGTTATATTTGTCATGCCTCATTGCCATTATCTGGCATCTCTGCTCCTCGCTATTCTTTTAGTTCTGATACGCGCCTCGCTTACACTCCCCTCATCTTGTTAAGACCTGTCCCGTTCCACCTCGGTTTGCTCTTGACAGATTGATCTACCCTCTACACTAGTCATCTCGCTTTGCCGCTCTTGGCCAGCCACCCAGTCACTTACTTCGTCTCATCTATCATTCACTCGTCCTCTACTGTCACTCCCTTCGCTTTGTCTCATATCACTCCCATGTCTCGCTTTCTGTCAATCCCTTGGTCTCATCCCCAGTCACTCTCTTGGTTTCGTCACCTTTCACTCCCTTCGTCTTGTTATCCATCAATCCCTTGGTCTCGTCATCTCAATCACCCATCCCATCTAGTCCTACTCCCTTCGACGGATCAGCCATTACCCACTAGGTCTTGTCCCTTGTCACTCCCTTGGTCCCTTCTCCTGTCAGCCATAAACTACTGTCACTCCCATGATCTCGTCTCCTTTCACTTAAACTCAATTTCTGTCACTCACTACATGTTGCTTCTTGTCACTCCCTTTGTCACATCTCCTGTCAATTCCATCGTCTCTAGTCACTCCCTTGTTCTCGTCCCCTGCTACTGCCTTGAACACATTTCCTGCCAGGCTCTTGGTCTCATCACCCCTCATTCCGCTGGACCCGTCACCTCTAAATCGTCTCCTTTCTCCTGTCCTGTCTAGTCTCACTCCCTTTCTCTCATCAGCCTTCACCCCTTTGGTCTCGTGTCCTGTCACTCCTTTCGTATCTTCTGTCACTCTCTTGGTCTCGTCTTCTGTCATTCCTTCGTGCTCTTCTCTTACTCCCTTTGTCTGGCTTCCTGTCACTCCCATTTTTCGTTACCACTTGCTCTTGTCAGACTCATCTAGCCTCGCCACTCACCTCACCTCTCCACTTTTGGTCACTGATGTTGACTCGCCACTCTTGTCTACTCAGCTCCCCTAGCTGCACTTGGATATCCATCTGTGTCCCCCACTCTTGGCCAATCATCTTGGAACTCAAGGCCACTCATCTAGCCTTGCTACTCGTACTTATCTCGCCACCCCCTTATGTTGCACATTCGCTGCCTCACTTCGCCATGCATGTAGCATCTCCGCTCCTCGCTACCCTCTTAGTTTTGATCTTTGCATTGCCTCCCCAGTGCTTTCACTATTTTTTATGCTCACCGCCCAAATCCCTTCACTGACCCTCTTACACAGCAATAGAACTCGTCTTGCCATGCCCCTTGCCATTCTGTTGGCCTCATTTAGCCAACAGAGTGCTCTTGACATACCACTCGTCTGACCTATTGGTATCAAGGATCTAATCATTCGGTCTCGCCACTATCTTAGTCTCACGTCTCTACAGTCTCTTTTGGCCCTGATAAGTCCCCCGTTGTCTCGTCTTGGTTCAGCTGAGTTTGTGTTGTTTTTCCTCGTCTCACTCTTGTAGGACTCACCACCCTTAGCCAATCATATTCCCTCCAGCTCTTGCCCACTCATCTTGAGTTACTGCACTAGGCTAGTCACCTCTCCTCCCCATCTTTAACACTCCTCTTGGCTCTCCACCCTCTGTCACTAAAGTTTCCTCGCCCAGCCATTATACCTATATTGCATTATTTAAGAAAAAAAATATATGTACTTATAAAACTGTACAAGATTTATTTATTGTAATGTAAACAATGTTTATAGTGCCAGTGTTAATAATAAATCCAAGCCAAATGTCCATTTGCTGATACACTAACCTTAATGCCAAGCACAACTTGTAGAACATTCACACAAAACCATGCTTAGAGTTAAATATTCAAGGTCTTAAAGGAAAACAGCATACGTTATGACAAACACATGAAAAATGAGAATGTCACAACTTTTGACCTCTCGGCAAACTTATGTTGCAAATCTCAATGAAACCACAAATGCATGTCATATGTAAATAATTCTCATCTTACAAAGTATGTTATATCTTTAGTATGCGACAAATCACTGAAGTCCTGATAAATATCTTAATTTTAATGAGTTTTTCCCCATGGTTCACATTACGACTTTTAAACCATACAAAAAAGTAGCAATCTGTTCACAAAAGTTTTTGTATGAATTAAATGATGTATTTTCAAATGTGACAACCGAGTAAATGTTCTTTTCCAATATTTTACACCACTAAGGCTTCTTACCCTCATGAATCAAATTATGCCTTTTCAAATGTGACAAACGTGCAAAGCTCTTATTACAAGTCTTGCACTGGTGTGGCCTCTTACCATCATGAAGCAAATTATGTCTTCTCAAATTTGACAAATGTGTAAAGCTTTTATTACAAGTTTTACACTGGTGTGGCTTCTTACCCTCATGAATTAAATTGTGCTTTTTCAAATATGACAACGAAGTAAACCTCTTACCACACATTTTACACTGGTATGACTTCTTACCCTCATGAATCAAATTATGTTTTTTCAAATCTGACAACATAGTAAAACTCTTATCACAAGTTTTACACTGGTGTGGCTTCTTACCCTCATGAATCAAATTATGTCTTTTCAAATCTGAAAGCTGAGTAAAGCTCTTACCACAAGTTTTACACTGGTGTGGCTTCTTACCCTCATGAATCAAATAATGCCTTTTCAAATGCGACACCCAAGTAAAGCTCTTATCACAAGTTCTACACTGGTGTGGCTTCTTAACCTCATGAATCAAATTATGTTTTTTCAAATCTGACAACAGAGTAAAACTCTGATCACAAGTTTTACACTGGTGTGGCTTCTTACCCTCATGAATCAAGTTATGCCTTCTCAAATTTAACAAGTGTGTAAAGCTTTTATCACAAGTTTTGCGCTGGTGTGGCTTCTTAACCTCATGAATCAAATTATGTCTTTTCAAATCTGAAAACTGAGTAAAGCTCTTATCACAAGTTTTACACTGGTGTGGCTTCTTACCCTCATGAATCAAATTATGTCTTTTCAAATGTGACACCCAAGTAAAGCTCTTATCACAAGTTTTACACTGGTGTGGCTTCTTAACCTCATGAATCAAATTATGCCTTTTCAAAGGTGACATCCGAATAAATGTCTTACCACAAGTTTTGCACCTATGTGGCTTTTCACCCCCATGAATAAGTTTATGCCTTTTTAAATGTGACACATGAGTAAAGCTCTTTTCACAAATGTTACACTTGTGTGGCATTTCACTCTTATGTATCAAATTCTTTTGTTTCAAGTTTAAAGGCATGCTGCAAATTTCCCCATCACTACATTTATCAGATTGTTCCGAGTGAACGTGTTCTTCTATGGTTGGTATTTTTGTGACATGACTTTCTTGACCTTCACATTTAGGATGAGTCTTTCCATTACAGAAGCTTATGTTTCTTCCTGGGAATTCAGCAGAGGGCAATGGTGATTTACCACTGCTATCACCAGAAACTGCTTCAGTGTATAATCTGAAATGTTGGGAGATATAGATCATTAAGCATAATAGAAAATTAAATGTGAAAACAGAATCTGTTTGCTAACATGTGGTACATGTTCAGAAATAAGTGACAACTGTGGTTAAATTCTTCCTGTAAAGCTACTATGTTATTACAAGTAACTGAACTTTGTTAATCCACAATACCATTAGACAATTAATCAAATCCTTCAAATTTAAAACATGCTATTGGTAAAATAAGTTTGATGTAACCATTGCAACCATTGAAGGTAGTTTTACAAGCAATTTCTATATATTACTAAAAAAGTACTTCTCACAAGTCAGTATACTTGTTGATACTCTGTCATAAGAAACAAATGAACAGCAACCTAACACTTCTAAAAATTACAAAGAATTCAAAATTTGAAATCAATATAAGAAATACACCAAAAATAGTTAATGTTGCAGAAAAATGTACTTAAAAAATTATATCATTTACAGATCTAAATTTTATATTTAGTAATCCTTTGTCTCATCTTGTGGTTCACCAGTAACCAAATTTAATTCCTTCAGAGGCTTCTCACACCATATGCAAGATCAAATTTTATTAACAACCTTGAACACAAAATAACTGTCAAGAGACATGCAAGGTGGGTGCCAGATTTTCTTAAAACCTCTGTGTCGTTCTTTGGAAGATCCTCAAGTTAAATACTAAGTTTTGAATTTACCTGAATTTTCATTTTCAAGTTATTATTCTGTCCTTAGACATTACGAGAATTTTTAAAATATTTATTCCCTTTCTTTTCAGGGAACCTCAAAACATGTATACAGTGAAATCTTTATTTATAATTTTTAGGTAGAATAAAATACTTCTACTTACCATAGATGTGTGTACAGGAAGTAAAAATGTGCACAAATTTTGTGTTTTAATCAGTTTAATTTTGCTATGGTAAAGTTTTATCAAGTCATCTTTGAGAAGGGGATGAAGAAAAACAAAATTGTATGCACACAGTAGTTTTGGCTGTTGGTGGAGGAGAGTTTCATGGAACTTTTTGTCATACATTTTTAAAAGATGCTAGATTGTAATAATAAGTGGATATTCAATTGACTTTCAAATTTGGAGTTTCTCAGACGTATAAATGATTTTATATCTAAAATTGCTTTTTTCTTTTATTCAGGAGACCTCAAATGTGCATTTGTAGTAAAATCTAAACACTGAACTTTTGGGTGGAATACAACACTTCTACCTAACATAAAAAAATCTGATGTGTTACACTCACATGACTTTCTCTACTCTTGTACAATCTATGTTTACAAACGCCTATTCTCCATATGCTTCATGTTAATCGAGATATCGAGATGTCAATCTTATTGGTAATTTTCTTGTAGATGCAAGGGGAATATGGTAGCTTTTAAGCGATAGTCAAATATTTTAAGGCTGGTTGCTATGTGGCGCATTCCATTCTCTTTGCATGTCCAGGACATAAAAAAAATGAATAACGAATTTGAGAAAAAGTATAAGTATTGGAAAATTTAAGGAAATAACAAGCAATATCTCGAAAACGGTTCACTCAACAAAAGAAATGTATATGACATAAGTTGTGTATTTTAACGTGATCTACATTTTTTGTGTAGTAAAATTTTGTCTATCTCTTATGGTTTACCAGTTATGCAAAAGTCGTTCACAATGAAGAATACTTTTGTAGACATTCCCAAGAAATTCGAGATATACATTTCACTTCTCATGACATTATCTTAAACACATGATATTTTCATCAAAATCATTAGAGCCATTTTTGAGAAAATAAAAATTTTCGAAAAATGTTCCATGTAAAGGGTAGTCTGGGGTGGGGGGATTTTCTTGAAAACCTTCGTGTCGCATCTCTGGAAGATACTGAACCTAAATACCAAGTTTGGTGTTTATCCGACTGTTCGTTTTTGAGTTATGCTGTTCACAGACACACACACACACGGACATGTTTTCAAAAATGCTTTTTTTGGATTCAGGAGGTCTCAAAACATGTATTTCCGGTGAAATCTCGGTATCGAATTTTTGGGTGGAATGCAATACTTCCCCTACTTACTATACGTAGTAGAGAAAGTAAAAAGACTAAGTAAACATCTTACTGTATTACTTAATCACAGTAAGGTAGTTGACTGCGCAAGTATATAGATTTGGTTATTGTATCACAACAAAGATATCAGGTGCTATTAGTATTTGTTTTACTTCGCTGCCAATGAGTGTATTCAACATTCTACAGCAAATATAAGTTTTGTTTCCCTTAACACAGAAAAGTAATCTCTCTCATATGAGAGAGAGAAAATCATAACTGGAAACTGAGATAAACATCAAACTGAGTAAGCACTGCAAACACTTTCTCATACCAGAAAAAAAAACCTTTACTTCAAAAAGCATTATTTTTTCAAAGCATCTCCTAGCATTTTGATTACAGTAATGTATGTTTTAGTGATTGCATGTGTATATAACAGATTTACTCTGTATAGTCTGTGAAGTCCCCGGCATTCTCAATGAGTTCCATACTTGAACTGTAAGAGACACATTCACCACAGATACAATGTAGAACCCTTTAACCCATTGACACCTGAATTACTTTTTTGTTAATTTTTATTGACTTTTTAGTGTGTTATTTCTCTAAGCAACATAAATGTACTGAATAAAACACAAAAATAAGTATTCATTACTTACTTTTGAACATATTTGCCGTTACCATATGGTAATGCTAGGCGCTTCCACTATATAGTTTTATGGCGTGTAATGATCATTAAGAAATTGTGTTCTGAATCTTCAGCAGGCTATTATTCTACATCATTATTAAAGGTAATACTATCTACATAAAAATTTTAACAATTTGAAGTATGAAAACATATTTTGTAATTCCATGAAAATGCACTTATGGTATACACACATAATCTAATGAGTATGAAAGGGAATAAAACAGTTGATGTACACTCCAGCACCACATTGTTCTCACACTTGATTTATGGTTATCATTAGCACATCTTTTCCTTTTTCCTCCTTCCACTGGCTGGACAAGGTGGTCAGTTCTGTCAACTCTTATAAAATCTGATATGCGATCGCTAAGAGATATCCATGAGGCTACTGGTCTTCCTACTCCTTTTGGTACAGCCTGGTATCTCTTGAGATAGATGGTAACTATTTCTCTTTTGAAATCCAGCTGAGATAGTCTTTGTCTTCTGACTTTATTGTACAAAATCCAGCTGTTCTGAATGGCCACATCTAGCATCCACGTAAACAAAGGCCAGTACCATTTTTTGCTTCGTATTCCAATTCAATAGCAGGCAATAATCTGGTTCATTTGGTCGTTACCTCCCATACAGAGGTATTTGGCGACTAGCCTTACGTTGGAATCATTACATTTCGCTTCTGCTGCTGTGGAAATCTCTTTACTTGACCAACTTCTTGTGCACCACATGAAGAATAGATGATTGTGACTACTGAGTTATCCATCCATCGGACATAAAGCAGTCCATCATTCTTCTCTAATGCTGTCTCAAAATGCCACGATGTTTTTTAGAGAATACTTGTTTGTTTTCCAGCGAGCATCCTTTAGGGATTCTATTTTCTGTAATAGTACCAATGGCAGAATAGCCACAATACCTGAGAAATGAAAACAGTGGTGCGCTAGAAAATAAATTATCCATGTAGAAGCTGTAATTTAGTTTTCTCTTATCATTTGGAATTTCATTAAGCAATAAGAGTAACGGGCTTGCTACTTTACCAAATAACTTGTCATAGTCAACATTTGAGTTTGGTCCTTTACCCTGGTACAAATCAAAATTCACCAAATATTCGTCCTTGGTGTTCAGGCTCCATATCTTATAGCCAATCTAATTGGCTTGCCACAGATGAAATGCTTGCACCCATGTCGGCCGAAATATTTGACCATTCATTCATCAAATGATAGTTGTTCTTCGGGTATGAAATTATCAATGCATCTCTTCTTTAACCTTTCCATTATAGGCCGTATTTTCCAAGCCTTATCATTGCGGTCAATTCTAGTATTGTCTGCAAAGTGCAGAAACCTACAGATTTGAAGAAATCTGTCTCTTCTCATTGACTGAGAAACTGCCAGGTTCTTCATGTCATCATCTGAATCCCAGAAGTGCCTTTTAGAAGGCAAGTTATTATTGTAGCCACTAACATACAGAATTGCAATGAAGCAGCGTGTTTCTTCTGCTGTTTTCTTTGGGTCATGACAATTTAAAAATAATGTATAGTGCCTAGTTTCTTCTACCAAGTATTCAATGAACTCTTGGTCAAGAAACAATTCGAAAATTTCAATTGCTGACATATGTTCATATCTTGAATAATCTGGATTGGGGAATTCAGTAGGTTTATCTATGTCAAAATCAGCTCCTTTCTCCCATCGTTTTTCAGTTGATTCTCTCTCAGCCACGCATTTGATAACATTTTCAGATATCAGGGTAGACACAATTTCAGGTGCAGCTTGCCTCTAGTGTGATGGCTGTACTGATGGATTGTACTCATTTTGGTCAAAATCTATTCTTTCGTTGTTTGGTAACCTTACTTCAGTGTTGCCAGTAACTGACGAGATGTTAGGTTGTCCAATAATTCGCCTTCATCCTCATTTCCAGAATTCTCATCTGTGTCTACGTTTGGTACAGGTGGCTCAATAAACACATCACCATCAATATCATCATTGTAAATTATCTCCAGTGCTTCAGCAAGTGAAAGCCCTTTCCTGAAACAGCATAATGAAATGTACATCTTACTGAGTATATCTGCCTAGCGTTGCCATATGGTAACATTGGAATTAGGCCATATTTTCACCTGTATTTCTCTGAATGGCATTGTAACTCCCAGAGAATATATTGCACTATACAAAGAAATATACTACCAAGAAATAGTCCACATATCAACTATAAGCATATAAAAATATACTTACTCAAAAGGGATGTCCATTTTTGCTCCACATTCAGTGATAGCAGTTTTCAAACAATCTGTACGTTATTATTGTAACAAACACGACAATCAATACTACATTGTCATAAACACGGTTCCTTTACAGAGCAATGAGCAGTGGTACCAAAGCTCCAGGGTAATTTTTGAAAGCACAGTAGCAACTTTAAGAATGTGTTGCATGTGTTACCATATGGCAATGCTAGGCGTTAATGGATTAAAATACCACTTTTATGTTTTTTCTTACTCCAACATATATGCCTTTGTATAATTTCCACCTATCACAGCTTGGTGTGCACAATGTATAAAAAATGTGCAATTCTTAATTTCTTTTACTTTGCAGCAGCTCTTTACTATCAAAATCAACCTGTGATATTATGGACTGATTAATGTTTCCACATCTGGACCATTTCTATACAAAATATAACAACTTGAATAGAACGTTATCCTCTGTAGTCTAGTGGTACCATGCTAGCCTCTAGTTCCCGAGGTCGCCAGTTCAAACCTGGTGGAGGGCAATGGATTGTTTCTGGGTGCAAAAATCCTTAGCACAGCTTCCTTTTGAAGGGAAGTAAAGCCGATGGTCCCATGCCATAGATTTACGGCACATAAAACAACCTCAAGTCTGATAAAGAGGCTTCTGAGCAAAATTTCTGATCTTTCACATGCAATATAGAATGGGATGCTAAAAACCATAGCAGTTAAAGAGCATCTATAAATAATACTCAATATTTTTTCTTATAATATGAATGGAAAATTAAAAAACAACTGCGTGTGGAATAGCAAGAGCAGACAAAGTTGTGTGATTGTTCAATATTTATCCCATCATATCAGTCTCATGGACACATCCCAACCTCTTCTCTCAAATAGAGAATATGTTGCCCTACAGTAGGCTTACTTTAGTTCAAGAAACTACAACTTACACTCTTATTATGCTGCTGCGCTCAAATTACCACAACACACCCTATAGATCTCCCAGTCACCAATCAATGATTCTTTTGAAAGTCTATGCTACATTTCCAGTTCAGACATGGACAATAATAAACCAAATATAAATCGCCACTAGTGGTTCAGACCATGAGAGAACTGGATTCTGACCTGGAGTGGGCAGTGTAGGGCATTTCTGGAAGCATTCCTAGGTTCGTAAAATGCAGCAAGTTGCTTCTCTCACCATTAGCACAATGAGTGATTACTAGCCATTTCTGAAGATATTTCCTGGTTCATAACATGCAGCAAGTCACTTCTCATGTCATTAGCACAATGAGTGATTACTGGCCATTTCTGAAGATATTCCTTGGTTCATAACATGCAGCAAGTCACATCTCTTGTCATTAGCACAATGACTGAGTAGTGGCCATTTCTGAAGATATCCCTTGGTTCATAACATGCAGCAAGTCAATTCTCATGTCATTAGCACAATGAGTGATTACTGGCCATTTCTGTAGATATTCCTTGGTTCATAACATGCAGCAAGTCACTTCTCATGTCATTAGCACAATGAGTGATTACTGGCCATTTCTGAAGATATTTCTTGGTTCATAACATGCAGCAAGTCACTTCTCATGTCATTACCACAATGAGTGATTACTGGCCATTTCTGAAAATATTTCTTGGTTCATAACATACAGCAAGTCACATCTCTTGTCATTAGCACAATGACTGAGTAGTGGCCATTTCTGAAGACATTCCTTGGTTCATAACATGCAGCAAGTCAATTCTCATGTCATTAGCACAATGAGTGATTACTGGCCATTTCTGAAGATATTCCTTGGTTCATAACATGCAGCAAGTTACTTCTCATGTCATTAGCACAATGAGTGATTACTGATCATTTCTGAAGATATTCCTTGGTTCCTAACATGCAGCAAGTCACTTCTCATGTCATTAGCACAATGAGTGATTACTGGCCATTTCTGAAGATATTCCTTGGTTCATAATATGCAGCAAGTCACTTCTCTTGTCATTAGCACAATGAGTGATTACTGGCCATTTCTGAAGACATTCCTTGGTTCATAACATGCAGCAAGTCACCTCTCATGTCAATAGCACAATGAGTGATTACTGGCCATTTCTGAAGATATTCCTTGGTTCATAACATGCAGCAAGTCACTTCTCATGTCATTAGCACAATGAATGATTACTGGTCATTTCTGAAGATATTCCTTGGTTCATAACATGCAGCAAGTCACTTCTCATGTCATTAGTACAATGAGTGATTACTGGCCATTTCTGAAGATATTCCTTGGTTCATAACATGCAGCAAGTCACTTCTCATGTCATTAGCACAATGAGTGATTACTGGCCATTTCTGAAGATATTCCTTGGTTCATAACATGCAGCAAGTCAATTCTCTTGTCATTAGCACAATGAGTGATTACTGGCCATTTCTGAAGACATTCCTTGGTTCATAACATGCAGCAAGTCACTTCTCTTGTCATTAGCAAAATGAGTGAGTAGTGGCCATTTCTGAAGATATTCCTTGGTTCATAACATGCAGCAAGTCACTTCTCTTGTCATTAGCACAATGAGTGAGTAGTGGCCATTTCTGAAGACATTCCTTGGTTCATAACATGCAGCAAGACACTTCTCTTGTCATTAGCAAAATGAGTGAGTAGTGGCCATTTCTGAAGATATTCCTTGGTTCATAACATGCAGCAAGTCACTTCTCTTGCCATTAGCACACTGAGTGAGTAGTGGCCATTTCTGAAGACATTCCTTGGTTCATAACATGCAGCAAGCCACTTCTCTTGTCATTAGCACAATGAGTGAGTAGTGGCCATTTCTGAACATATTCCTTGGTTCATAACATAGAGCAAGTCACTTCTCTCACCATTAGCACAATGAGTGAGTAGTGGCCATTTCTGAAGATATTCCTTGGTTCATAACATGCAGCAAGACACTTCTCTTGTCATTAGCACAATGAGTGAGTAGTGGCCATTTCTGAAGATATTCCTTGGTTCATAACATGCAGCAAGTCACTTCTCTTGCTATAGCACAATGAGTGAGTAGTGGCCATTTCTGAAGACATTCCTTGGTTCATAACATGCAGCAAGCCACTTCTCTTGTCATTAGCACAATGAGTGAGTAGTGGCCATTTCTGGAGACATTCCTTGGTTCATAACATAGAGCAAGTCACTTCTCCCACCATTAGCACAATGAGTGAGTAGTGGCCATTTCTGAAGACATTCCTTGGTTTATAACATAGAGCAAGTCACTTCTCTTGTCATTAGCACAATGAGTGAGTAGTGTCCATTTCTGAAGATATTCCTTGGTTTATAACATAGAGCAAGTCACTTCTCTTGTCATTAGCACAATGAGTGATTACTGGCCATTTCTGAAGACATTCCTTGGTTTATAACATAGAGCAAGTCACTTCTCTTGTCATTAGCACAATGAGTGAGTAGTGGCCATTTCTGAAGATATTCCTTGGTTTATAACATAGAGCAAGTCACTTCTCTTGTCATTAGCACAATGAGTGATTACTGGCCATTTCTGAAGACATTCCTTGGTTTATAACATAGAGCAAGTCACTTCTCTTGTCATTAGCACAATGAGTGAGTAGTGGCCATTTCTAAAGATATTCCTTGGTTTATAACATAGAGCAAGTCACGTGTCTCACCATTAGCACAATGAGTGAGTAGTGGCCATTTCTGAAGATATTCCTTGGTTCATAACATGCAGCAAGTCACTTCTCTTGTCATTAGCACAAAGAGAGAGTAGTGGCCATTTCTGAAGATATTCCTTGGTTCATAACATGCAGCAAGTCACTTCTCTTGTCATTAGCACAATGAGTGAGTAGTGGCCATTTCTGAAGATATTCCTTGGTTCATAACATGCAGCAAGTCACTTCTCTCACCATTAGCACAATGAGAGATTACTGGCCATTTCAGAAGATATTCGTTGGTTCATAACATGCAGCAAGTCACTTCTCTTGTCATTAGCACAATGAGTGAGTAGTGGCCATTTCTGAAGATATTCCTTGGTTCATAACATGCAGCAAGTCACTTCGCATGTCATTGGCACAATGAGAGTTTACTGGCCATTTCTGAAGATATTCCTTGGTTCATAACATGCAGCAAGTCACTTCTCTTGTCATTAGCACAATGAGTGGTTACTGGCCATTTCTGAAGACATTCCTTGGTTCATAACATGCAGCAAGTCAATTCTCTTGTCATTAGCACAATGAGTGATTACTGGCCATTTCTGAAGACATTCCTTGGTTCATAACATGCAGCAAGTAACTTCTCATGTCATTAGCATAATGAGTGAGTAGTGGCCATTTCTGAAGATATTCCTTGGTTCATAACATGCAGCAAGTCAATTCTCTTGTCATTAGCACAATGAGTGATTATTGGCCATTTCTGAAGACATTCCTTGGTTCATAACATGCAGCAAGTAACTTCTCATGTCATTAGCATAATGAGTGAGTAGTGGCCATTTCTGAAGATATTCCTTGGTTCATAACATGCAGCAAGTTGCTTCTCTCACCATTAGCACAATGAGTGATTACTGGCCATTTCTGGAGACATTCCTTGGTTGATAACATAGAGCAAGTCACTTCTCATGTCATTAGCACAATGAGTGATTAGTGACCATTCCTGAAGACATTCCTTGGTTCATAACATAGAACAAGTCACTTCTCTCACCATTAGCACAATGAGTGATTAGTGGCCATTTCTGGAGACATTCCTTGGTTGATAACATAGAGCAAGTCACTTCTCATGTCATTAGCACAATAAGTGATTAGTGACCATTCCTGGATACATTCCTTGGTTCATAACATAGAGCAAGTCACTTCACTCACCATTAGCACAATGAGTGATTAGTGGCCATTTCTGAAGACATTCCTTGGTTCATAACATGCAGCAAGTCACTTCTCTTGTCATTAGCACAATGAGTGAGTAGTGGCCATTTCTGAAGATATTCCTTGGTTCATAACATGCAGCAAGTCACTTCTCTCACCATTAGCACAATGAGTGAGTAGTGGCCATTTCTGAAGACATTCCTTGGTTCATAACATAGAGCAAGTCAGTTCTCTCACCATTAGCACAATGAGTGAGTAGTGGCCATTTCTGAAGACATTCCTTGGTTCATAACATAGAGCAAGTCACTTCTCTTGTCATTAGCACAATGAGTGAGTAGTGGCCATTTCTGAAGACATTCCTTGGTTCATAACATAGAGCAAGTCACTTCTCTCACCATTAGCACAATGAGTGAGTAGTGGCCATTTCTGAAGACATTCCTTGGTTCATAACATAGAGCAAGTCACTTCTCTCACCATTAGCACAATGAGTGAGTAGTGGCCATTTCTGAAGACATTCCTTGGTTCATAACATAGAGCAAGTCACTTCTCTCACCATTAGCACAATGAGTGATTAGTGACCATTCCTGGAGACATTCCTTGGTTCATAACATAGAGCAAGTCACTTCTCTCACCATTAGCACAATGAGTGAGTAGTGGCCATTTCTGAAGACATTCCTTGGTTCATAACATAGAGCAAGTCACTTCTCTCACCATTAGCACAATGAGTGATTAGTGACCATTCCTGGAGACATTCCTTGGTTCATAACATAGAGCAAGTCACTTCTCTCACCATTAGCACAATGAGTGATTAGTGACCATTCCTGGAGACATTCCTTGGTACATAACATAGAGCAAGTCACTTCTCTCACCATTAGCACAATGAGTGAGTAGTGGCCATTTCCGAAGATATTCCTTGGTTTATAACATAGAGCAAGTCACTTCTCTCACCATTAGCACAATGAGTGAGTAGTGGCCATTTCTGAAGACATTCCATGGTTTATAACATAGAGCAAGTCACTTCTCTTGTCATTAGCACAATGAGTGAGTAGTGGCCATTTCTGAAGATATTCCTTGGTTTATAACATAGAGCAAGTCACTTCTCTTGTCATTAGCACAATGAGTGAGTAGTGGCCATTTCTGAAGACATTCCTTGGTTTATAACATAGAGCAAGTCACTTCTCTTGTCATTAGCACAATGAGTGAGTAGTGTCCATTTCTGAAGATATTCCTTGGTTTATAACATAGAGCAAGTCACTTCTCTTGTCATTAGCACAATGAGTGATTACTGGCCATTTCTGAAGACATTCCTTGGTTTATAACATAGAGCAAGTCACTTCTCTTGTCATTAGCACAATGAGTGAGTAGTGTCCATTTCTGAAGATATTCCTTGGTTTATAACATAGAGCAAGTCACTTCTCTTGTCATTAGCACAATGAGTGATTACTGGCCATTTCTGAAGACATTCCTTGGTTTATAACATAGAGCAAGTCACTTCTCTTGTCATTAGCACAATGAGTGAGTAGTGGCCATTTCTGAAGATATTCCTTGGTTTATAACATAGAGCAAGTCACTTCTCTTGTCATTAGCACAATGAGTGATTACTGGCCATTTCTGAAGACATTCCTTGGTTTATAACATAGAGCAAGTCACTTCTCTTGTCATTAGCACAATGAGTGAGTAGTGGCCATTTCTAAAGATATTCCTTGGTTTATAACATAGAGCAAGTCACGTGTCTCACCATTAGCACAATGAGTGAGTAGTGGCCATTTCTGAAGATATTCCTTGGTTCATAACATGCAGCAAGTCACTTCTCTTGTCATTAGCACAATGAGTGAGTAGTGGCCATTTCTGAAGATATTCCTTGGTTTATAACATAGAGCAAGTCACGTCTCTCACCATTAGCACAATGAGTGAGTAGTGGCCATTTCTGAAGACATTCCTTGGTTTATAACATAGAGCAAGTCACTTCTCTTGTCATTAGCACAATGAGTGAGTAGTGGCCATTTCTGAAGATATTCCTTGGTTTATAACATATAGCAAGTCACTTCTCTTGTCATTAGCACAATGAGTGATTACTGGCCATTTCTGAAGACATTCCTTGGTTTATAACATAGAGCAAGTCACTTCTCTTGTCATTAGCACAATGAGTGAGTAGTGGCCATTTCTGAAGATATTCCTTGGTTTATAACATAGAGCAAGTCACGTCTCTCACCATTAGCACAATGAGTGAGTAGTGGCCATTTCTGAAGATATTCCTTGGTTCATAACATAGAGCAAGTCACTTCTCTCACCATTAGCACAATGAGTGAGTAGTGGCCATTTCTGAAGATATTCCTTGGTTCATAACATAGAGCAAGTCACTTCTCTCACCATTAGCACAATGAGTGAGTAGTGGCCATTTCTGAAGATATTCCTTGGTTTATAACATAGAGCAAGTCACTTCTCTCACCATTAGCACAATGAGTGAGTAGTGGCCATTTCTGAAGATATTCCTTGGTTTATAACATAGAGCAAGTCACTTCTCTCACCATTAGCACAATGAGTGAGTAGTGGCCATTTCTGAAGATATTCCTTGGTTTATAACATAGAGCAAGTCACTTCTCTCACCATTGGCACAATGAGTGAGTAGTGGCCATTTCTGAAGATATTCGTTGGTTTATAACATAGAGCAAGTCACTTCTCTCACCATTGGCACAATGAGTGAGTAGTGGCCATTTCTGAAGATATTCCTTGGTTTATAACATAGAGCAAGTCACTTCTCTCACCATTGGCACAATGAGTGAGTAGTGGCCATTTCTGAAGATATTCGTTGGTTTATAACATAGAGCAAGTCACTTCTCTCACCATTGGCACAATGAGTGAGTAGTGGCCATTTCTGAAGACATTCCTTGGTTCATAACATAGAGCAAATCACTTCTCTCACCATTAGCACAATGAGTGAGTAGTGGCCATTTCTGAAGATATTCCTTGGTTTATAACATAGAGCAAGTCACTTCTCTCACCATTAGCACAATGAGTGAGTAGTGGCCATTTCTGGAGACATTCCTTGGTTCATAACATAGAGCAAGTCACTTGTCATGTCATTAGAACAATGAGTGATTAGTGACTATTTCTGGACACATTCCTGGGTTCATAACATAGAGCAAGTCACTTGTCATGTCATTAGATCAATGAGTGATTAGTGACTATTTCTGGAGACATTCCTTGGTTCATAACATGCAGCAAGTCACTTGTCATGTCATTAGAACAATGAGTGATTAGTGACTATTTCTGGAGACATTCCTTGGTTCATAACATAGAGCAAGTCACTTGTCATGTCATTAGAACAATGAGTGATTAGTGACTATTTCTGGAGACATTCCTTGGTTCATAACATAGAGCAAGTCACTTGTCATGTCATTAGAACAATGAGTGATTAGTGACCATTTCTGGAGACATTCCTTGGTTCATAACATAGAGCAAGTCACTTGTCATGTCATTAGAACAATGAGTGATTAGTGACCATTTCTGGAGACATTCCTTGGTTCATAACATAGAGCAAGTCACTTGTCATGTCATTAGAACAATGAGTGATTAGTGACTATTGCTGGAGACATTCCTTGGTTCATAACATAGAGCAAGTCACTTCTCTCACCATTGGCACAATGAGTGATTAGTGGCCATTTCTGAAGATATTCGTTGGTTTATAACATAGAGCAAGTCACTTCTCTCACCATTAGCACAATGAGTGAGTAGTGGCCATTTCTGGAGACATTCCTTGGTTCATAACATAGAGCAAGTCACTTGTCATGTCATTAGAACAATGAGTGATTAGTGACTATTTCTGGAGACATTCCTTGGTTCATAACATAGAGCAAGTCACTTGTCATGTCATTAGAACAATGAGTGATTAGTGACTATTTCTGGAGACATTCCTTGGTTCATAACATAGAGCAAGTCACTTGTCATGTCATTAGAACAATGAGTGATTAGTGACTATTTCTGGAGACATTCCTTGGTTCGTAACATAGAGCAAGTCACTTGTCATGTCATTAGAACAATGAGTGATTAGTGACTATTTCTGGAGACATTCCTTGGTTCATAACATGCAGCAAGTCACTTGTCTCTTCAGTAGCACAATGACTGATATGAATAAACCTTGGTATGTACTTTGGAACATGTATGAGGTGTGATAAAAAAATAACTGGAAGTTTTTTATTTTGCGAGCTTTATACATCTCATGTTCAAAACTTTTGTTTTATCTTGTTGGTACACATGTTTCTGATCTATAGTTCCATTTTTAGCTGTTCTGAATACTTAGTTTACTGTTTACAGTCGAAAAAGTTATATGTGTTTTCGAGTGCTTGGCAAACTTTTACTTTTGGAAAAGATGGATCAAAGAATTTGCATTAATTTTTGCTTGAAAGAAGGAATAAAGTGCAGCACTGCATTCGAAATATTGACTGTGGCTTTTGGCGAATGTACTGTGAGTAAGACAAGAGTACCCAAGTGGTATAAACGTTTCAAAGAAGGTGTAGATGTTGACTGCCCTGGACACCCTAGCACATCAATTACTGACAATGTGGAAGAAATAAAGAAATTCGTTCTGGAAAATCACGAATCGCCATCAGAGAAGTTGCTAATAATGTCGGCATATTTTTTAGTTCATGCCAAGCAATTTTCTTGGATGTTTTGGCATGAAACGTGTAGCAGCAAAGTTTTTTTTTCCAAAATTGTTGAATTTCGACCAAAAACGACATCGCATAGACAACACTCAGGAATTGCTGAATGAAGTCGAAAATGATCCAGAACTTCTAAAGAAGGTTATAACATGTGACGAAACATGGGTATGAAAATGAAACTACCCAATCGTCCCAATGGAAATTGCCTGAAGAGCCAAGACCGAAAAAATTCAAAAGGTTTGATGAACTTGAAAGTTCTTCTCACTGTTTTTTTCGATTACAATGATAGTGCATCAGGAGTCCTGCCTTATGGTCATACGGTCAATAATGATACTATCTGGAAATTATGTGCCGTCTGTAGGGAGCAATCCGAAGAAAGCGACCAGAATTATGGTAAAACCACTCTTGGAAATTGCATCACGAAATGCACTCGCTCACACCTCAATGCTTGATCACGACTTTTTGGCAAAAAAACAAAACCATTATGTAGCCTCAGCCACCATGTTCACCGGACATGGCCCCCTGTGGCTTCTTTCTATTCCCGAGGCTGAAGAGAACCATGAAAGGACGTTTTGCCACCATTGATGAGATAAAAACAGAATTGTTGAAGGAGCTGAACACTGTAACAAAACGTGAGTTCCAGAAGTGCTTCCAAAATTGGAAAAAGCGTTGGCACAAGTGTATTAAATCTGAGGCAGATTACTTTGAATGGGACAAAGTAAGGATGATTAAATAAGAATTCTTTAAGAAAAACAAAAATTGCTGTTACTTTTATTATCACACCTCGTATTGCCAATAATGTGTAGAAAGTACCTCAAGAATTGGAAGCTACTACATTTTCATAATATTAAACTTCAGATACAGTAATGAAGCACCCACTTCCACTATAATAATAGGTGCTATTTCAATACATGTCAGAAATTAAATTGAGTTTTATTTATGGACGCTATTTATTACTCGCGCAAAACTTCTGGAATCGTGACCTTGATTGCCATCCCACCTGCCGAGCCTAGGAATGGTTTATGTTTAGCTTTATCAACGAAAGTGATATAAAACCTTTGCTTACTCACAGTGCGTAACACATACAGTCTGCATAGAAAGTGTCTGCATCTGGTTGTAATTTTAAAGAGAGCTGCAGTATCTAAATAGTACTTATTTTATATTTGTTATATTTATAACCATGGCTCCTATGTTTTCAAAGTTAAGTGGTAAGGTGTTACGTAGTCAAAGTAGGGAAATAATTGCAAATGTCCTTGACTTCATGAAGCAAGAAGCAGAGATGAAGGAAAAAAATATATGTTCATCCGAGTTCCACAAAAGCCTTAAGAGAATGAAAGAAAGAGTAGTCAAAGCAACTGGTGTTTCACCGAGTTCCGATTCCAGAGTTCTCAAAGATAAGAAAGAAAAAAAAAACATATGGATGAAAGAGTACCATTTGACACACCTGGGAAGAAACATAAGGTCCCTAAACGTATTACAGAAATAGACGATTTTGAATGCGTCATTCGGCGCACGATTCACAATTCCTATGTGGAAGAAAAAACTGTGCTAACAATAAACAGATTGCTCATCAAGCTGAAAGACAGCAGAAACTTACAAGGTGGTGCTACAAATCTCAGAAAAATTATTAAAGATTTAGGGTTCAAGTGGAAGAAACCGAAATCAAATAGAAGAACTGTAACAGAACTCTAACTCGAACAGAAAAGCAAAATAAATAAATAAAATAAAAAAATAATAATAAAATAAAAAAAATAAAAAGTAAATGTTGCCATGATAGCTTAGTCGGTTAGACCAACGGCACGGAAAGCCTAAGATCCGTGGTTCAAATCCCGGCTATGGCATTGAATTTTTCAGTCTGATTCAGATGAAAGCATGAGTAAAACAAAGCTATATAACTTAATTAAAACGAACAAACAGCTTCAGACGTCATACATACTTGACCAGATAGTAATACAACATTGCCATAATGTACTTACTCCCATCGCATCACCCAGATCTAAACCCAATCGAATTAATCTGGGCTGATATCAAAAAATGGGTGGCATGCAGAAATATGACTTTTAAATTAAAATATGTGGAGCAGTTATAACGCCAGCAATTTGCTGAAATTGGAAGGCCAGAATGGGAAAATGTATGTCGACATGTTGAATAAATTAAGAATTATTATTTCGAAAAATACGGAATTGCAGAAAATCAAATAGAAATAATTCTCATCCAAGATAATGGTGCAGAAAGTAGTGACAGCAGCGATGACGGCAATAATGTGAGTGATTCTGCAGAAGAGGAAGGGTTGTTAGGTGTGGAAGAATTGGAGGCAATGATTGACAGCGTTTTTTATATTAAGCGCTTTTTACAGCGTTGTTTTTAATATAGTGTATATAACTAAGTTTATCAGCGCAAAGCAGTGCATAACCGGTGTGGATATTTGACGATGACTGTCCCACGCACTCCTGCAGCATGCAGACGACCGGTCACCACCTGATCTGGGTAAGCAACTCGCATCATAGCTCTCATTAAGATTTTCACGTGTCTAGAACTGTTGCGCCGATTATAACTACTACGGTCCTTAGCGTCCCATTCTATACTGGACGTGAAAGACCGGTAATTTTGATCAGAGGCCTCTTTATCAGGCTTGAGGTTCTTTTACGTGCCATAAATATACGACACGGGACCATCGGCTTTACTTTCCTTCTGAAGGAAGCCATACCAAGGATTTTTACGCCCGAAAAAATGCATCGCCCTCCACCGGGTTTGAACCCGCAACGTTGGGAACTAGAGGCTACTACTGTACTGGACGACAACACATGTTAGAACCACCCTCTAACAATGCAATGCGACTATTTTCATTCTTTTCCTTATTGTCGAATGGAACACATGTTTTTGAGAATGGATGAAGATTGTTCGAATCTGTTAAAATTTATACATATATTAGCGAACTACCCAGTGTTGTTAGAAAAACAAAATCTTCCTTATATTAAAAGAAGAAAGGGAGAAGCAGTTAAGGAAATCCAAGGCAGACTGTTGCAAAGTTATGAGACAAATGAAGTACAGATATGGAAAAAACAGAACATAAAAGTAAACTTTAAAGCAAAGACCGACAGAAATTAAACTGGAAATAAAAAGATTATCTTGAAGGAATGGGGAAAGAGTTTTACAATTTCATTCATGGTGAAAGAAATCCTTCAGTATGCAAATTAACTTTATTCAACATATAGTTAATTTGTACAGTTCCTTAAAAGCACTACAAGTATTCGAAAATAACAAACCTTATTTATTAAAAAAATGAAGTAATTTTACAGATACACTAAAGGCTATTTCAAGTTTAAAAGAAAATTTTCTTTTGTATTTTTACAGCTTTGTCTTTGGTTCGACTGAATTTAGGAGGGACACTCAACAGATTGCAGATTTTGAAAAAGATTTGATACAATAAATAGAGAAGCATTAGTGTATAAATTAAGTAAGAAAGGGGTAAGCAAAAACTTTATAAAAGAAATTACAAAGATTTATAAAGACATAAGATACTGTATAAGATGTAAAAATAATGGAGTTACAGAACTGACAGAGCAAAAAATAGGATTAAGACAAGGGTGCAAATTGAGTCTTATACTATTTAATATATTCATAGATGACATATTAGAAAAAGTGAAAGAAAAAAATCTGCAGTCCCATAATAGCAAATACAGAGATACCAGCTTTATTATACGCGGATGATCTTATGGTCAGGGCTATAACGGTAATTGGGCTACAGAAAACAGTTAATGGGATACATGAATTTTACGAAGAATGGGGAATAAAAGTAAATATAAATAAATCAAAAGTTATGATACTTAAAAGAGGAAATAAACTAAAAAGAGAAGAGAAATGGCAGATGGGGGTTTAAAGTTAGAAGTTGTCAAGGAGATTGATTATTTGGGGGTGAGGATGAGCAGTAATGGTGAATGGGGGCGCATAGCAGGAAGGTTATGGCTAAGGGAAAGGCAGCAATGGCAGGAGTAAGGATGTGTAAATATAAATTAGAAATGCCAACTAAATGGATAGAAAGAATGTATGAAGCATTGGTAGAAGCAAGAATGCTACATGCAGTAGAAATTTGGGGGGGGGGATCGGATTTAAGCAGGAAAATAGACCAGAGTTATAGAATGTTTTGCAAAGAGCTATTGAGGTTAACAAGATCAGCACCAGGAGAAGTAGCATTAGTGGAATTAGGAAGAACAAGAAGAAAGGGAGTGATACTGGAAAGGATATTAAAAATGCCTGAGAAAAGATAGAGGAAATTTTAAAGATATGCATGGAACAAAAGAGTATAAAAAATAAAAATAGCTGGTGGACAGGGGTAAAAATAATTATGAAGAAGATAGGAATGGGAGATATTTGGAGAGCAGGAGAAAGAAATAGTAAAGGCTTCTGGATAACAGTAAGAAACAGAGTGGATGACATAGAAAGACAAGAGATTTGGGGAAGCTTAGAAAACAAAAGGTCATTAGCGTTCTACAGATTAGTAAAAAGGAATTAAGGAAGGGAAGAGGGCAGAAAAAGAAGCGTTTGCATGTATGAGAACAGGATCAATGTACTTGAGAGGGATAAGGGGTAACAAAAACGGAATTTGTGAATTATGCAGAGGAAATGAAAGCACAGAGCATTATATGACAGAATGCAAAGAACTAGCAGAGTGGAGAAAAGAAGTATGGAAAAAAAATGGGGAAAAAATGGATAGGAAAATAGTAGCAATTAAAATGCTAACGAGAAAACAAGAAAAGCAAAATAAGAATATGGGGGACTTCCTAAAAAAAGTAAAAGAGAAATGGATTAGAAAAGTAAGAAAGATAAGTAGAAAGGCAAACGGAGGAAGGAGAAGATGGGCAATAGGGATTAAAGATAGCAAGGGATGATTAGATGAGCCAGAAGGCCAGGGTGCCAGGCAAAAAGAGCAGTATAGCTGGCAAGGAAAAAATTTGTACATAGGTTAAGTTAGATTGTAAGAGGAATATTGTAAAAAGAATATGTAGAAGAATATGTACAAATTAAGTACCTACCTACCCACCCACCCACCTACCTTACCTTGCCTGACTGCCTGCCTATCTATCTCTCAAGTTACATCAACAATGCGCATCAGTTACAGGAGTGATCAATGTTTGTAATCGTATTGAGGTGGACAGGCACATAACAATCTCTAAAGTTACATCAACAATGTGCATCAGTTACAGGAGTGATCAATGTTTGTAATCGTATTGAGGTGGACAGGCACATAACAATCTCTCAAGTTACATCAAAATTGTGCATCAGTTACAGGAGTGATCAATGTTTGTAATCGTATTGAGGTGGACAGGCACATAACAATCTCTCAAGTTACATCAACAGTGGGAATCAGTTACAGGAGTGATCAATGTTTGTAATCTTATTGAGGTGGACAGGCACATAACAATCTCTGAAGTTACATCAACAATATGCATCAGTTACAGGAGTGATCAATGTTTGTAATCGTATTGAGATGGATAAGCACATAACAATCTCTCAAGTTACATCAACAATGTGCATCAGTTACCGGAGTCATCAATGTTTGTAATCGTATTGAGGTGGACAGGCACATAACAATCTCTGAAGTTACATCAACAATGTGCATCAGTTACAGGAGTGATCAATGTTTGTAATCTTATTGAGGTGGACAGGCACATAACAATCTCTAAAGTTACATCAACAGTGGGAATCAGTTACCGGAGTGATCAATGTTTGTAATCTTATTGAGGTGGACAGGCACATAACAATCTCTCAAGTTACATCAACAATGTGCATCAGTTACCGGAGTGATCAATGTTTGTAATCTTATTGAGATGGACAGGCACATAACAATCTCTCAAGTTACATCAACAGTGGGAATCAGTTACAGGAGTGATCAATGTTTGTAATCTTATTGAGGTGGACAGGCACATAACAATCTCTGAAGTTACATCAACAATGTGCTTCACTTACAGGTGTGATCAATGTTTGTAATCATATTGAGATGGATAAGCACATAACAATCTCTCAAGTTACATCAACAATGTGCATCAGTTACAGGAGTGATCAATGTTTGTAATCTCATTGAGGTGGACAGGCACATAACAATCTCTCAAGTTACATCAACAGTGGGAATAAGTTACAGGAGTGATCAATGTTTGTAATCTTATTGAGGTGGACAGGCACATAACAATCTCTGAAGTTACATCAACAATGTGCATCAGTTACAGGAGTGATCAATGTTTGTAATCTTATTGAGGTGGACAGGCACATAACAATCTCTGAAGTTACATCAACAATGTGCATCAGTTACAGGAGTGATCAATGTTTGTAATCTTATTGAGGTGGACAGGCACATAACAATCTCTGAAGTTACATCAACAATGTGCATCAGTTACAGGAGTGATCAATGTTTGTAATCTTATTGAGGTGGACAGGCACATAACAATCTCTGAAGTTACATCAACAATGTGCATCAGTTACCGGAGTGATCAATGTTTGTAATCTTATTGAGGTGGACAGGCACATAACAATCTCTGAAGTTACATCAACAATGTGCATCAGTTACCGGAGTGATCAATGTTTGTAATCTTATTGAGGTGGACAGGCACATAACAATCTCTCAAGTTACATCAACAGTGGGAATCAGTTACAGGAGTGATCAATGTTTGTAATCTTATTGAGGTGGACAGGCACATAACAATCTCTGAAGTTACATCAACAATGTGCATCAGTTACAGGAGTGATCAATGTTTGTAATCTTATTGAGATGGATAAGCACATAACAATCTCTCAAGTTACATCAACAATGTGCATCAGTTACAGGAGTGATCAATGTTTGTAATCGTATTGAGATGGATAAGCACATAACAATCTCTCAAGTTACATCAACAATGTGCAGCAGTTACAGGAGTGATCAATGTTTGTAATCTTATTGAGGTGGACAGGCACATAACAATCTCTCAAGTTACATCAACAGTGTGCATCAGTTACAGGAGTGATCAATGTTTGTAATCTTATCGAGGTGGACAGGCACATAACAATCTCTGAAGTTACATCAACAATGTGCATCAGTTACAGGAGTGATCAATGTGTGTAATCTTATTGAGGTGGACAGGCACATAACAATCTCTGAAGTTACATCAACAATGTGCATCAGTTACAGGAGTGATCAATGTTTGTAATCTTATTGAGGTGGACAGGCACATAACAATCTCTGAAGTTACATCAACAATGTGCATCAGTTACCGGAGTCATCAATGTTTCTAATCTTATTGAGGTGGACAGGCACATAACAATCTCTGAAGTTACATCAACAATGTGCATCAGTTACCGGAGTCATCAATGTTTGCAATCTTATTGAGGTGGACAGGCACATAACAATCTCTGAAGTTACATCAACAATGTGCATCAGTTAGAGGAGTGATCAATGTTTGTAATCTTATTGAGGTGGACAGGCACATAACAATCTCTGAAATTACATCAACAATGTGCATCAGTTACCGGAGTCATCAATGTTTGTAATCTTATTGAGGTGGACAGGCACATAAAAATCTCTCAAGTTACATCAACAATGTGCATCAGTTACAGGAGTGATCAATGTTTGTAATCTTATTGAGATGGACAGGCACATAACAATCACTGAAGTTACATCAACAATGTGCATCAGTTACAGAAGTGATCAATGTTAGTAATCTTATTGAGGTGGACAGGCACATAACAATCTCTAAAGTTACATCAACAGTGGGAATCAGTTACAGGAGTGATCAATGTTTGTAATCTTATTGAGGTGGACAGGCACATAACAATCTCTCAAGTTACATCAACAATGGGAATCAGTTACAGGAGTGATCAATGTTTGTAATCTTATTGAGATGGATAAGCACATAACAATCTCTCAAGTTACATCAACAATGTGCATCAGTTACAGGAGTGATCAATGTTTGTAATCGTATTGAGATGGATAAGCACATAACAATCTCTCAAGTTACATCAACAATGTGCAGCAGTTACAGGAGTGATCAATGTTTGTAATCTTATTGAGGTGGACAGGCACATAACAATCTCTCAAGTTACATCAACAGTGTGCATCAGTTACAGGAGTGATCAATGTTTGTAATCTTATTGAGTTGGACAGGCACATAACAATCTCTGAAGTTACATCAACAATGTGCATCAGTTACAGGAGTGATCAATGTTTGTAATCTTATTGAGGTGGACAGGCACATAACAATCTCTGAAGTTACATCAACAATGTGCAGCAGTTACAGGAGTGATCAATGATTATAATCTTATTGAGGTGGACAGGCACATAACAATCTCTGAAGTTACATCAACAATGTGCATCAGTTCAGGAGTGATCAATGTTTGTAATCTTATTGAGGTGGACAGGCACATAACAATCTCTGAAGTTATATCAACAATGTGCATCAGTTACCGGAGTCATCAATGTTTGTAATCTTATTGAGGTGGACAGGCACATAACAATCTCTGAAGTTACATCAACAATGTGCATCAGTTACCGGAGTCATCAATGTTTGTAATCTTATTGAGGTGGACAGGCACATAACAATCTCTGAAGTTACATCAACAATGTGCATCAGTTACCGGAGTCATCAATGTTTGTAATCTTATTGAGGTGGACAGGCACATAACAATCTCTGAAGTTACATCAACAATGTGCATCAGTTAGAGGAGTGATCAATGTTTGTAATCTTGAGATGGACAGGCACATAACAATCTCTGAAGTTACATCAGCAGTGGGAATTAGTTACCGGAGCGATCAATGTTTGTAATCTTATTGGGATGGATAAGCACATAACAATCTCTGAAGTTACATCAACAATGTGCATCAGTTATAGGAGTGATCAATGTTTGTAATCTTATTGAGATGGACAGGCACATAACAATCTCTCAAGTTACATCAACAGTGGGAATCAGTTACAGGAGTGATCAATGTTTATAATCCTATTGAGATGGATTAGCATAACAATCTCTGAAGTTACATTAACAGTGGGAATCAGTTACCGGAGTGATCAATGTTTGTAATCTTATTGAGATGGTTAAACACATAACAATCTCTGAAGTTACATCAACAATGTGCATCAGTTACAGGAGTGATCAATGTTTGTAATCTCATTGAGGTGGACAGGCACATAACAATCTCTCAAGTTACATCAACAGTGGGAATAAGTTACAGGAGTGATCAATGTTTGTAATCTTATTGAGGTGGACAGGCACATAACAATCTCTGAAGTTACATCAACAATGTGCATCAGTTACAGGAGTGATCAATGTTTGTAATCTTATTGAGGTGGACAGGCACATAACAATCTCTGAAGTTACATCAACAATGTGCATCAGTTACAGGAGTGATCAATGTTTGTAATCTTATTGAGGTGGACAGGCACATAACAATCTCTGAAGTTACATCAACAATGTGCATCAGTTACAGGAGTGATCAATGTTTGTAATCTTATTGAGGTGGACAGGCACATAACAATCTCTGAAGTTACATCAACAATGTGCATCAGTTACCGGAGTGATCAATGTTTGTAATCTTATTGAGGTGGACAGGCACATAACAATCTCTGAAGTTACATCAACAATGTGCATCAGTTACCGGAGTGATCAATGTTTGTAATCTTATTGAGGTGGACAGGCACATAACAATCTCTCAAGTTACATCAACAGTGGGAATCAGTTACAGGAGTGATCAATGTTTGTAATCTTATTGAGGTGGACAGGCACATAACAATCTCTGATGTTACATCAACAATGTGCATCAGTTACAGGAGTGATCAATGTTTGTAATCTTATTGAGATGGATAAGCACATAACAATCTCTCAAGTTACATCAACAATGTGCATCAGTTACAGGAGTGATAAATGTTTGTAATCGTATTGAGATGGATAAGCACATAACAATCTCTCAAGTTACATCAACAATGTGCAGCAGTTACAGGAGTGATCAATGTTTGTAATCTTATTGAGGTGGACAGGCACATAACAATCTCTCAAGTTACATCAACAGTGTGCATCAGTTACAGGAGTGATCAATGTTTGTAATCTTATTGAGGTGGACAGGCACATAACAATCTCTGAAGTTACATCAACAATGTGCATCAGTTACAGGAGTGATCAATGTGTGTAATCTTATTGAGGTGGACAGGCACATAACAATCTCTGAAGTTACATCAACAATGTGCATCAGTTACAGGAGTGATCAATGTTTGTAATCATATTGAGGTGGACAGGCACATAACAATCTCTGAAGTTACATCAACAATGTGCATCAGTTACCGGAGTCATCAATGTTTGTAATCTTATTGAGGTGGACAGGCACATAACAATCTCTGAAGTTACATCAACAATGTGCATCAGTTACCGGAGTCATCAATGTTTGTAATCTTATTGAGGTGGACAGGCACATAACAATCTCTGAAGTTACATCAACAATGTGCATCAGTTACAGGAGTGATCAATGTTTGTAATCTTATTGAGGTGGACAGGCACATAACAATCTCTGAAGTTACATCAACAATGTGCATCAGTTACCGGAGTCATCAATGTTTGTAATCTTATTGAGGTGGACAGGCACATAAAAATCTCTCAAGTTACATCAACAATGTGCATCAGTTACAGGAGTGATCAATGTTTGTAATCTTATTGAGATGGACAGGCACATAACAATCTCTGAAGTTACATCAACAATGTGCATCAGTTACAGGAGTGATCAATGTTTGTAGTCTTATTGAGGTGGACAGGCACATAACAATCTCTCAAGTTACATCAACAATGTGCATCAGTTACAGGAGCGATCAATGTTTGTAATCTTATTGAGGTGGACAGGCACATAACAATCTCTCAAGTTACAACAGTGTGCATCAGTTACAGGAGTGATCAATGTTTGTAGTCTTATTGAGGTGGACAGGCACATAACAATCTCTCAAGTAACATCAACAATGTGCATCAGTTACAGGAGTGAGCAATGTTTGTAGTCTTATTGAGGTGGACAGGCACATAAAAATCTCTCAAGTTACATCAACAATGTGCATCAGTTACAGGAGTGATCAATGTTTGTAGTCTTATTGAGGTGGACAGGCACATAACAATCTCTCAAGTTACATCAACAGTGGGAATCAGTTACAGGAGTGATCAATGTTTGTAATCTTATTGAGATGGACAGGCACATAACAATCTCTGAAGTTACATCAACAATGTGCATCAGTTACAGGAGTGATCAATGCTTGTAATCTTATTGAGGTGGACAGGCACATAACAATCTCTCAAGTTATATCAACAGTGGGAATCAGTTACAGGAGTGATCAATGTTTGTAATCTTATTGAGGTGGACAGGCACATAACAATCTCTGAAGTTACATCAACAGTGGGAATCAGTTACAGGAGTGATCAATGTTTGTAATCCTATTGAGGTGGACAGGCACATAAAAATTTCTGAAGTTATATCAACAATGTGCATCAGTTACAGGAGTGATCAATGTTTGTAATCTTGAGATGGACAGGCACATAACAATCTCTCAAGTTACATCAACAGTGTGCATCAGTTACAGGAGTGATCAATGTTTATAATCCTATTGAGATGGATTAGCATAACAATCTCTGAAGTTACATCAACAGTGGGAATCAGTTACCGGAGCGATCAATGTTTGTAATCTTATTGAGATGGATAAGCACATAACAATCTCTGATGTTACATCAACAATGTGCATCAGTTACAGGAGTGATCAATGTTTGTAATCTTATTGAGAGGGACAGGCACATAACAATCTCTCAAGTTACATCAACAGTGGGAATCAGTTACAGGAGTGATCAATGTTTATAATCCTATTGAGATGGATTAGCATAACAATCTCTGAAGTTACATCAACAGTGGGAATTAGTTACCGCAGTGATCAATGTTTGTAATCTTATTGAGATGGATAAGCACATAACAATCTCTGAAGTTACATCAACAATGTGCATCAGTTACAGGAGTGATCAATGTTTGTAATCTTATTGAGGTGGACAGGCACATAACAATCTCTGAAGTTACATCAACTATGTGCATCAGTTACCGGAGTGATCAATGTTTGTAGTCTTATTGAGGTGGACTGGCACATAACAATCTCTCAAGTTACATCAACAATGTGCATCAGTTACCGGAGTGATCAATGTTTGTAATCTTATTAAGGTTGACAGACGAATAACAATCTCTCAAGTTACATCAACAATGTGCATCAGTTACCGGAGTCATCAATGTTTGTAATCTTATTGAGGTGGACAGGCACATAACAATCTCTGAAGTTACATCAACAATGTGCATCAGTTACAGGAGTGATCAATGTTTGTAGTCTTATTGAGGTGGACAGGCACATAACAATCTCTGAAGTTACATCAACAATGTGCATCAGTTACCGGAGTGATCAATGTTTGTAGTCTTATTGATGTGGACAGGCACATAACAATCTCTGAAGTTACATCAACAATGTGCATCAGTTACCGGAGTGATCAATGTTTGTAATCGTATTGAGATGGATAAGCACATAACAATCTCTCAAGTTATATCAACAATGTGCATCAGTTACAGGAGTGATCAATGTTTGTAATCGTATTGAGATGGATAAGCACATAACAATCTCTCAAGTTATATCAACAATGTGCATCAGTTACAGGAGTGATCAATGTTTGTAATCGTATTGAGATGGATAAGCACATAACAATCTCTCAAGTTACATCAACAATGTGCATCAGTTACCGGAGTGATCACTTTTGTAATCTTATTGAGGTGGACAGGCACATAACAATCTCTGAAGTTACATCAACAATGTGCATCAGTTACCGGAGTGATCAATGTTTGTAGTCTTATTGAGGTGGACAGGCACATAACAATCTCTCAAGTTACATCAACAGTGTGCATCAGTTACAGGAGTGATCAATGTTTGTAATCTTATTGAGGTGGACAGGCACATAACAATCTCTCAAGTTACATCAACAGTGTGCATCAGTTACAGGAGTGATCAATGTTTGTAATCTTATTGAGGTGGACAGGCACATAACAATCTCTCAAGTTACATCAACAATGTGCATCAGTTACAGGAGTGATCAATGTTTGTAGTCTTATTGAGGTGGACAGGCACATAACAATCTCTCAAGTAACATCAACAATGTGCATCAGTTACAGGAGTGAGCAATGTTTGTAGTCTTATTGAGGTGGACAGGCACATAAAAATCTCTCAAGTTACATCAACAATGTGCATCAGTTACAGGAGTGATCAATGTTTGTAGTCTTATTGAGGTGGACAGGCACATAACAATCTCTCAAGTTACATCAACAATGTGCATCAGTTACAGGAGCGATCAATGTTTGTAATCTTATTGAGGTGGACAGGCACATAACAATCTCTCAAGTTACAACAGTGTGCATCAGTTACAGGAGTGATCAATGTTTGTAGTCTTATTGAGGTGGACAGGCACATAGCAATCTCTCAAGTAACATCAACAATGTGCATCAGTTACAGGAGTGAGCAATGTTTGTAGTCTTATTGAGGTGGACAGGCACATAAAAATCTCTCAAGTTACATCAACAATGTGCATCAGTTACAGGAGTGATCAATGTTTGTAGTCTTATTGAGGTGGACAGGCACATAACAATCTCTCAAGTTACATCAACAATGTGCATCAGTTACAGGAGCGATCAATGTTTGTAATCTTATTGAGGTGGACAGGCACATAACAATCTCTCAAGTTACAACAGTGTGCATCAGTTACAGGAGTGATCAATGTTTGTAATCTTATTGAGGTGGACAGGCACATAACAATCTCTCAAGTTACATCAACAATGTGCATCAGTTACAGGAGTGATCAATGTTTGTAGTCTTATTGAGGTGTTAGTGCACACAACAATTTCTGATGTTGCATCAGCAGTGTGAACCAATTATAGAAGCAATCAATCCATCATTGATGATAACGTTTCCTATGGAAAGTTTTTGGCAAATTCATCATCTCCTTACTGAGGACCTGGAAGTCTGGCAATGGCTCCTTACTTGTTACCAGGAGGAGGGAGAGGAATTTTTATTATGAAAATTGGGTCCACCAGTACACAGACAGGTCTAAATAAGGAAGCAAGTATGAAGGAAAACTGAAGCTGCATGAAACAAGGACAAAGAAAACTTGTCACTCGTTAAGGTGCTTCCAATTGTTTTTGGGGCTTCTAGATTTTTTTGATGCTGGACTTTCTTCATAAAAGAACAAGAAATCTTGGCTACTACTACAGGCTTATGGTTGGGAGGAAAGCTACTTAAGAGAGAAATGTTCTGCAACACATTTGAAATATCCTTCCGCATGACAACAGGATACCAAATTTGGCAACTTACAGTACAGACCCTTCCCCCCAGTGACTATCATTTGTGGAGGGGGCAACAATTACGTGATGACACATTAGTGGAGGAATCCTACATAATTTGCTGCTCACACTTATCTATTCCTTCTTCAAGAAAGAAATAAAAATATGCTAATTCATTAGGGAAAATAAACTTTGAAATCAGAAGAGCATGTAGAAAAGTGTTGTACTATTAGTTTCATTGGTTCAATAAATTATTTTAAAAAAAACATTATCTTCACATTAATTTTTCATTGCTTATTTTTGTCTCTTCTAGTAGGTATCACTCCTATAAATCTTATCCATAAAGGTTTCATTGCACATTTTGTAATAAGTACAAGGAGGCCACAGGATACTGAAACAATAGCCAAATCTTTAAAACGTGGTTCGCTAAACTGACATACCCTTCACACATTACAGCAACAAAAGGAATTGAAACCAATAGCAACAAATATACTGGAAAGGGTTAATACTACAAACATACGTGACACAGACGATATGTTTTAATCAGCACTGTAACGTTTATTTGTTAATTTTTTAACTACCCCTTATGCTTTACCAGAAACAAAAATTTATATAAAATTCTTCCAGAATGAAAAGGACTTCACAAGCTATTAACAGAAAATTCCAGACATGTTTTATTAGTCTTGCAAATATCTTATTACCTATGACATTTTAATCAAAATCATTAAAACCAGTTTGGGATGCAAGGATTTTTCTTGAAATCTATGTGTTGCATATTCATGCAAAGCTTTAATTCCAAATTTGGTATTTAGAAGACATTTTGCTTTTGAGTTTAATGCTCTCTTGCTCTCACAAATATGCACATACCTGTCCTATAAAAATTCTTGTTGATTTCAGCGGACTTTAAAACATATATTTCAATTGTACTTGATACTGAATTTTTGGATGGATCATAATAATTAATGTAATTACTCCAGGTGTGCAATAAAGAAAATAAAAAAACAATTTGTTTGATCCACCCTTAATCATACAACAATGAAGCATAAATCAAATTTCAAAATGTGATTTGATGGATTGATTATCTTTACATTTCTATCAGTTCAAGAACCCAAGACATCTGCTACAACATAAATGTGAAAGTTATATGAGAATTAAAGGAAAATTTAACACAAGAAGGAGAAGGCCAATATTAACCTTTGAAACATTAGCCAAGAGGTAAGCCTTACCTTGATTTTACTGGAGGGAAGTCCCCAACCTGTAACAGAGTAATTAAAATGTACAGTTTCACATAAGCATCTTTACAGAGCTAATTAAATTTCCTGTGTAACATTGTTATCTTTAAAGTATCAGGTTTGATTGGTTTATATTTTGGTATATGGTATTAGGAGATATGTGGAAACTAAAACTTGACATTTCATTTAGTAATGGGGTATTAGAAAAACCAAGCAATGGAAAAAGTGTTTAAAACTAGCTAAACTGTTTGGTTTAGAGAGAACAGAGAACTGTCAAAAGGAAAGCTTTTATATCATCTGTAGATTAGTGCATGTCTAATTTAGGTTTCATAATGACAGCCATAAGGATGATCATGCCAAGTAGCCGGCAAATCTCAATCTGTGTTACATTTGACCACTTCTGAATCCTACTTTTAGATCCTAATTTGTCTTTTGAAGTGAGATCTTTATGCACCTTATGCTTATATACATTTGTTTCAGTGAGAAACTTTATGAAAAAAAAAATAAAATTGTTGGCTATCAATTCTGAACATCTGTAGGCCCCGGATTAATGAAGCTATTCCTATAATGTTTGTACAGTGCAGTGTGTAAAAAAGAAGCGAACGTTGAATGTTTTGCCATACATTTAAGCGCATAGCCATAATTTCCTGAGAGGACATCATGCCAATATCGCAGAAGTTCTGTCGATTCAGTGTAAAGAACTCATAACAGGGCTAGTGGAAAAACTGTGTTTTATTTATGGATGTTCTTTAACTGCTGTGGTCCTTAGCGTCCCATTCTATGTTGGGTGTGAAAGACAGGAATTTTGCTCAGAGGCCTCTTTATCAGGCCTGTTCTTTTACATGCAATAAATCTATAACACGGGACCACTGGCTTTACTTCCCTTCTGAAGGAAGCCATGCTAAGAATTTTTACAGCCAAAGAAAAATCCATCACCCTCAGTCAGGTTTGATCCTGTGACCTCAGGAACTAGAGGCTAGCATGATAACCACTACACTACAGAGGACGACACTGGGCTAGTGCGAAAAGCACCAATAGCCAATCCAGTGCTCTGATTATGGATTGTCTAATCTCCTCAGCACAGATGGTCATGCTGAGGAATAAAGTATATATTCATAATCTATTTTTAACCAGATCAGTGGGCGATACAGTTGCAGCAAAACTGTCTGCTCCCCAGGATTTTCTGTTTAATACCCACAAGATATTCAGAGAATGGTCACATCACACTTTCAATTCTGCTACATGTGATGGCCAGCTTAGTTTCCCATTAGTCAATCCCAGGAATTTCATTGAATCTGCGAATGGTAGTAAATGTGGACCGAATTGGAGTGAATGTGGTAATCATCTCCCACAGTGCAAGAAGTTCACACAGATTGACTTCTGAGTTGAGAAGCAAAAGTCATTTTTAGAACAATGCATTGCATTCCAGAATATAATGCCAATTGTCATGTAAAATATTACATTTAGTACATCTCCCCCCCCTTCTCCTGTTAAGCCACTTAAATTCATTATACCTGTCCTCGTCCATGCATACCCCATTCTGGCCTCTTTGCTGCATACTTCAACGTATCTTTCTTTACCCCATTCTGTTTTAAAATACTGTAATCTATTAATAACCTTTTTTCCTTGAAAATGCTTATAATTTCTTGAAGATTAAACATTTCTGCATATGGCATTCCAAAATCGGCGTACCCTGAGAAGCACAAAAGATGGCAAACTCGTCTACAAATAAGCATGATGATACCCCTGGAGGAAAATATTTCGAGATAGAACTGCTATAGCAAACAGTGTAACGCTTAGTACTGAACCCTGAGGTACTCCATTCTCCTGAACAAAAAGGTTAAAAAAAAACCGAGCTGACCTTACTCAGAAAAGGCGGTCCTTCAAGAACTCCTGAATGAACAGTGTGGTAAGCGTCCACGTATGTTCCAGGTGTATAGGGAACGTAGTATCCCTGCTCGCCAACACATATCATAAGCCTTCTCAAAGTAAAAAATATTGCAATGGTTTGACAATTCTTAATGAATCTGTTCCGTTCATGACCTTCGTCGATAATACCACAAGGTGGTCCACTGTTGAATGGCGTATTTGAAAACTGCACTGGGTGTTGGTCAGAAGGCTGTGAGTTTCCAACCACCATACCAACCGTCCATTGATCATGCGTTCCATCACCTTGCAAATGCAACTGGTGAGGGAAATAGGACAGTAGCTGGAAGGGAGATGAAGGTCCTTTCCAGCTTTCAAAATGGTATGACACTGGCCTCCTGTCACTTTTCTAGAAAGGTAGCATCAACCCAAACACAATTATAGACCTCGAGTAGAAAAGCCTTACCTGCTGTAGCATTTGTACGTGGATACAACCTGGTCCTGGTGCTGATAGTCTTGAAAATAAAAGAGCATGTTCTAACTCTGCCACGGTGTAAAAGTGATTGTAATCTTCAAGATTTCCTGAACAAATCCAGAAACCTTGAGATTCCACCTGAGCCTTAACAGAAAGGATCTCGGGTGAATAGTTATTTGAGCTAGACATTGAGCGAAAGCATGGCCAAATGTATCAACAGCAGCTGCTTGAGGCAGTATTTTAATACCTGAATAATTTCAATTCTTATTTATAATAAGTAAATTCAATAACAGCCCGCCTTGAAGCAATATGTATGTAATAATTATTTGAATTGTAAGTAACAGTCATTTGCAAATGCTTATTTTTATTGTAAACATATTTTAACAATGTTATGTGAATACATTACATACTCTAATAATGCAAGAACTGTGAGAATAACAAGTTTTAAGTTGCTAACAATGAGTAATAATGAGGTAATTGTGGCAATAATGTATTTAGAGTTTGAAATGTACTGGTCATGATTACAGCGACGATGACGTAAATTCTGTAACAGTTTTAAAATTGGCCAATAAACAGGAAAGTAAAGTTTTAAGTTAAATGCAGAAATTCTATTGGACTAGAATTAGCCAATCAGAGAGGTGCAATACCGAAGCTATGGGTTTTGACCGTTGAGGTTATTCAGTTCCTGGCGAGACTTGGTAGAGTATAGAAGGAAAAAATGTGTTCTCTACGGGTGAATAGTAAAAACAGATATACACGTTAAGTGAATGTATAAAAGTTTTTCACAGTTCTTCAAACAAGTGTGGTGCTTTATAAATATGTGCAAGAATTTTAAATAAAAGAAGTTAATTTAAAAGTTTAATTCTGTGATGTCTACAATAATTGTCATACCGCGACCTACCCAAGACACATGACTCTAAAGTAGGACTGACGCAGCCGAGGCAAATTCAAACAGTAATATTACATAAGCATAAAAATTCAAACCTATGCCCAAAGCGTATTACAAACTACATAAAGCAACTATTATTACATAAAACAATTCTTC
The DNA here is from genome assembly GCA_030765065.1 of Deroplatys truncata. Lineage (NCBI taxonomy): Eukaryota > Metazoa > Arthropoda > Insecta > Mantodea > Mantidae > Deroplatys > Deroplatys truncata. Next base: position 224,515,930 of record CM060983.1, on the reverse strand, counting down.
AAGTTTACATAAATATATATATTATGCAACAACAGCAGCAAAATCATCTTCAAGTTGGTTTCCAAGCGTGTGGCTAACAACAATAACAGTAAAACTTCAACAGTAGAAGAAAACAACTACAAGTTGGCTCCCAATTACAGGGCAGATTAAATAAATTTACATACATAATTTATTATAAAACAAATAACATCTTCATGCTGCAGCTGTTTTAAGACCGGTAATTGGCATGTGGGTCCATTTTCTGGCCACACACCTTAACTTATACCAAATGACAGAGGAAGGTGTATTTCAATTAAATGAAGCTGCAAACTTGCTCCATGATATCTTTTTGCTATCCTTTAAAACATGTCTAGACTTGGCATGCACTTTCTTGTATTCAATTAGGTTATCCAGTGTAGGATGATGTTGGAAAAGCCTTAGAGCAAGCCTGTGAGCATTCTCCTGTCCACCAAGGGATGGGAAATCGACAGGGGTTGGCAGTCGACCGAGGGATAGCTTGCTCAACAGCAGAAAGAAGTTTATCTGTGGGATGTTTGATTATAACATTCACAGAGTCGTGTTCATTGTAATTAAACACAGCCAACTGGGAGTAAAGTTTCCAGTTGGCATGATCTATGCGCCATCTAGGTAAGCGTGTGGAATATATACCTGGTGTTAAGAGACTAACAAGACATGGAAAGTGGCCACTAGAGTGTAAATCAGGAATGACATTCCATTGTAAGGTAACTGCTAAATGTAGCAGGTAAACTGCTATATTCAAGATGTGAAAAAGTTTTAAAGGAGTCTGAAAGAAATGTAGGCTCTCCGGTGTACAGAAGAGCTAAGTTATAATTGTCAAAAAAAAATCTGCAATTAATTTACCTTTCACACAAGCCTGAGGTGATTCCCAAAGAGGGTGGTGGGCATTAACGTCTCCCACTAACAGAAAAGGCATTGGTAACTGGGAAACTATATCATCTAAATCAGTGAGCGAGAGGTATGAGATGGAGGCAAATAAATGTTACAAATGGTAAATCGGATGGATGACACTTTAATCCTTACAATCACTGACTGGATGTCAGACTGTATGAATACAGATTCTACGAATGTATCATCTCTGATGAGCATCATCGTGGCCCCATGTGCAGGGATACTCTCTTCAGGTGTAAGATCACACCATGCTGGGGTATCTCTAGTTCCAAAGGTCATGGGTTCAAACCCAGAGGAGAGTGATGGATTTTTTTCAGGTGTAAAAATCCCTAGCATGGCTTCCTTCGGAAGGGAAGTAAAGCCAGTAGTCCAGTGTCATAGACCTCGGTAAAAGAACCTCAAGCATGATAGAGGCCTCTGAGAAAAATTACTGGTCTTTCATGCCCAATATAGAATCGGATACTAAGGACCACAGCAGTTAAAGAACATCCATAAATTAAAAAACTCAAAAGTACTGGGGTATACTGCCTGATTTGAAAGCTGTCTTGCGGAGGGAGCTTAGTCTTTTGTAAACATATGAACAAAAGATTATTCTTGAGTAAAAGCTCAAGCTGTGGTTGATGTGTTCTAATTCCATGTATGTTCGATTGTAGGATAGCTATAGTATTCATAATGGGATAAGTTCTCAATCCTAAGAGACCACTACATTGACAATGCGGGTGGTCAAATCAATTTGCCCTTTTTCGGTGTCCAGCTAGCAACTTTAACAAAGGCAGGATGCTGCCTCTTTTTCACTGTCGTTCTCGCAGTGCGAGCAGAATCCTCCTGTTCCATCTCCTCCATGGTAGAGGACCCCTTTTCAATTGAAAATTTCAGATCCAGAACCTTGAACCGATTGGAAGTGGAGATTAGCGAAGATGTAGATCAGCACTCCGAGTCCTTCCCAGATTCCTTAGAAGAGGATCACTGATGAGATGCTCATGGACTTTTCTTGCCTTTAGATGTTCTGGGTAAAGGCTTATCACTTTCCTTCAGGAAGTCCATTCTTTTATAGCTGGTCCTGAAGTTCTTTGGTGATGCACTATGTATTAGGGGCTTGCTAGACTTGTTGGTTGAGGTCAATGGCTTTGATGTGATCTTTTGAGTAATGGACTTTGCAGACATTGATGGTGCATCAGTGTTGATTTTGAAGGCTTTGGCTGTGTTCTGGCTACAAGAATCTTTTCTGAAATAGTGGTCCCATTTATATCGCTGGTCTGAGTTGCAATTTCCCAACTCTGTACCGGTTTAGCTGCAACTGAGCTGTAGGCACCGGACTTCAGGACAGAAGGATGTGGATGCACAAGAGTTTCCAGGCTTCCAAGAAGGACACCTTCTCCCTTATCCAGATCTCTTGGACTGCAAATCACTTTCCTCTGCAAAACAGGGGCATTCTTGGGAGCTTGATGGATGTTTTCCACTGCAGTTAATGCACACTAGAGCTGATGTACATTCTCCATCGTGAGAGACTCTCCACAGTTAACGGAGGTAGATTCACCACGGTAGAAATCACTTGTGTGTCCAAAGCGCTGACACTTATTTTCTTGAATCTCCTCATTGGTCATACCATCCAAAGCACCGGTGTTTACCACACCACACAAGAAGTTCAAGGTCCTGTGCATCTCAACCTCAACAGGATAGTTACCTAACATGTTGGCTTTAAGTATTTTCGCTGCCTGGGTTGTTGCTTCAACCAGGAGCATGTCATTGCAACATCTAATGAACGACTTAACTGGACCAGCAATTTTATCCAGACCCTTTTGAATTGTAAATGGGTTCACCGATTAAAACTTTTTACCTTCCTCTGTTCTTTTAATTACTAAGTAGTGAGGATCACAACACTCAACTACTTCCTTTACACTAACTTTTGTTTTGTATTTTTCCAAGGCGAAAAAATCCTACACTATTGCAAATGGCATGCTCACATCCTGGGCGCCACCCTGGCTGGACCTTGCTCAGGATCCCACCTCCCAATTTATAGACAGAGGGACCAAATCGCCTTCAGGAGTGTAACAGCTTATGCAATGGCCCCTTCCTGAGACTGACCTTTATCAGTGGATAGGAACACAGTCCTTCATGATATTCAGGGGCTGGGAATTATGCGTTACGCAGTCACCCTTTGCAACTCCCCTCCTCCTTCCTGCACAGTGTTATCCGTCTGACTGTGTTCAGGGAGGTAACTGGTAGTTGATCAAATACACTTATGAACCAAAGGTGAGTGGACGTTTGACATAAGCCCTATCACCTCTTAGAGGAACCCAATCAAGAGTGTGACTCAGGACTCCAGGAGCGCCAATCCTGTATCTACCGTAGTAAGCTCCTGGGGGCATTTCGGATGGTAGAGCTAATTGCAACATATGAAGAAATCATGTCATTTAAACACACACATGTGAGGACTGAAGGGATGCTCTTGCCAGGAGCCTCAAAGGTTTTATATGTCCTACGTTACAGCAAATTACATGTAGAAGCAATCATTTCACCTGAGAGGATGCTCCAGGCAGAAACCTCACATGTTAACAAGCTGCACAGTTCTCTCTCTCTCTCTCTCTCTCTCTCTCTCTCTGAGGATGGTCCTGGCAAGAGCTTCACATGTCAACATGTCAGACATTACAGCTAATTCCAACATGTAGAAGCAATCATCTCATCTAAACAAACACTGTGCTGATTTGATCTGTGCAATACGTTTCTTTCAAACAGCAGTCCTTCCCATCAAGAAATGGCATTGAAATACACCATTTGTTTCAGTAAGTAATTAGTTTACCAAGATGAATGGAACAAAATGCACTGTTTTACAGAAGCAAAGAATTGCTTACGTGACACTGTGTACATACTTGCCCTTGAAAGCTATTTTTGCGTTCTGTGGAACTAGAAATGCAAGTGTTACTGGCAAACAATATCAGATAACACTTCCTTATATCTTCTTAGCAATATTACATCATGCTAAATGAATGAATAAACAAATGAAGACGAATCTCCTTACTAGAAGGCCTGAGACAGGGAGCTGTATCAAGGAAGCACTAATAGTAGATTTGCTTAAGTATTATATGGAAAAGAAAATAATTATTGCAGGCGATGGTAATGGCATCAGAAAGAGAATGCATAAGCAAAGAAGTATAAATCTGCTAGGTAGCTTGTGTTGTCATTAAAACATTTTTTTCTATTACTCTCATGCAAATAAATGCCGTGGAATGCATGCAAAGAATACTGAGATGATGTTCTGTGTTGTCTTGTCTTTCATGCACGCTTTTTAAAAAATAGCTAAAGGTGTTAAGTTCTCCTTTTTTTGCAATATCCTTCAATAAAACTATAAGATCCAAACCTATGAACTCTTTGTCATTCTCAAAACCATTTATACATCCACTAAAACAGGGAGTTACCTTTGAGTATATACCATAAGTTCAGGGTTTAATCTCCAAAGTAGAGTCAATGTAGTAATGAAGAGGGATGTTGACACGCTCTTATGGAAGATTAGGGACTGAATGAAGAAATGAGACTGAGCCAGAAATTTATGTGAAGGTTGTTTATGATGAGTCTGCATTCTGCAGTGAAAACCAGAATGAAGAAGAATTTGACTATTTGGTGGAAGAAATGGGCATTGTTTGAATACAGAAATACAGCTGAGTTTGTTGAAAGAAACATTTACATGAAAGGTTTTAAAGAAAAAGTCACAAATTCAAAAACTTCCTTTTTTTTTCTTCCAATAAATGCACAAAGCAAAGCATAAAACTTTTAAAAGTGGAATTGAAATTGTTTATTAAAATATCGATAAATATATTTTTCTCAATTTTTTCTTAATATATAAGATATTTTCATTATAACTGGTTCAAAATGCATTAAGTTGAAAATAGTATTAATTATAAATGTGGTATTAAAACAGAAATGAATTTTGTGATAACAGTATTTAGGAAAGTGGCATTTCTACTAAAGTTAGATGTGAAAAACTTTAAAAAGTACTTGTAAATTTTGGATATCCTTTTTTTTCTCTGTGTTGAAAACTATTTTATTATGTGCCTAGTACTTTTTGAATGATGCTCCTCATATATGAACTACTCTCTTGGTACAGCAAGAACAATCAACATGCTTGTGTTTGTCTAATAGCATCAAACATTTCTCTTCCCTTACAAGATTTATTCAATGCAAAACAAGTGTTGAATCTTGGTAGCATTTGAGAAGCAAAAGTAAAAACTCTTTTACCTTCATAAATGGAAATCAGACATGTTCCTTTGGCATTTTGAAAATAAATACAGTTTTACGTATGTATTGTAATGAAAAGAAGCTAGAAACAGTGATGTGTATTGAATTTATTTAAAGGTGAGTCGAAATTGTAACACTAACATCACTTAAGTTTACTCACTTAACATGTTTCGGGAAACCGTTGTTCCCATCCTCAGAAGGTTAACTCAACTGGCCCGTGTTGTTGGTGTTTCCGTTTTTCGGACTGGATCCTGTGGTGGCATCTTGTGGTGGAGAAATGTACTTCCAGAGAGGATTTGGTGGCGGCAAATCAAAATTCATTAGATGTGTGTTGTGTTTTAGAAATAAATACAGTTTTACTTGTTGTATACTGCATTTATGATGTTCACCAATGCCACTGGGGATTAATTGATCTGCATCATTTTCCCTCTGGCTTCCCAATATAAAGTCTGGAAGTTATCACTTTTAAGGCCTTTGCATTTGGCAAGATGTTGTTTGTTCACGATGACATCTTCTTCACAGAGAGTGCACTTCAGTGTAGGTAGGCATCGTATCTTGTAGAGATGTTCTGCGAGGCAATCGTGGCCAGTTGCCATCCTAAATAAGGCCACTGCAGTCTTCCTTGGCACTTTTTGTATATGAACTCTATCTTTGATATTCTTATAATCTATATCTTTTAATTTATCTTCTTCATCAAGTCACTGCTGTTTTTGTATACTGCATTTATTATCCTTTTATTCATTTTTTTTAATAAAATATTATACAAAAATCTGACATGTTACACTCACATGACTTTATCTACTCTTGTACAAACTATTTTTACAAACGCTTCTTCTCCATATGCTTCATATTAATCGAGATGTTAATCTTATTGCTAATTTTCTTGTAGATGCAAGGGGAATTGTTAGGCTTTAAGCAATAGTCAAATGTTTTAAGAGCTGGTTGCTATGTGGAGTATTCCATTCTCTTTGCATTACCAGGACAAAAAAAATCTGATGTGTTTCACTCACATGGCTTTCTCTACTCTTGTACAAACTATTTTTACAAACTCTTATTCTCCATCTATTTCATATTAATCGAGATAAACATTTGCAGAAACGATCTTTTGACATGCAAAGAGAATTACATTTTACAGATAGTGACCAGTTCTAAAAATATTTGACTATCGCTTAAGGTCTACTATGTTCCCCTTGTTTTGTATTTGCAACGGCAATATAGAAATACAGTAGCCTTTAAGCATAGACATATCTCTTAATAGCTGGTTGCTATGTGCAGCACCATTCTCTTTGCCACAGATTAATATTCTTTGCATCTCCAAGACAAAAAAATCTGATGTGTTACACTCACATGACTTTCTCTACTCTTGTACAAACTACTTTTACAAACGCTTATTCTCCATATGCTTCATGTTAATCGAGATGTTAATCTTATTCCTAATTTTCTGGTAGATGTAGGGGGAATTGGTAGGCTTTAAGCTATAAACAAATATTTTAAGAGCTGGTTAGCTGGTTACTATGTGAAGTATTCCATTCTCTTTGCATTACCAGGACAAAAAAAAAATGAATAACGAATTTGAGAAAAAATATAAGTATTTGAAAATTTAAGGGAATAACAAGCACTATCTCGAAAATGGTTGACTCAACAAAAAAAATGTATATGACATAAATTGTGTATTTTAATGTGATCTATAATTTTTGTGTAATAAAATTTTGTCTATCTCTTATGGTTTACAAGTTATGCAAAAGTCATTCACAATGAAGAATACTTTTGGAGACATTCCAAGAAAATTCAAGATACACATTTTATTTGTCATCAAAATATCTTAAACATATGACATTTTAATCAAAATCGTTAGCCATTTTTGAGAAAATTAAAATTTTCGAAAAATGTTCCATGTAAAGGATAATCTGGGGTGGGGGGATTTTCTTGAAAACCTTCATGTCGCATCTTTGGAAGATACTGAACCTAAATACCAAGTTTGGTGTTTATCCGACAGTTCGTTTCTGAGTAATGCTGTTCACAGTCACGGACATGTTTCCAAAAATGCTTTTTTTGGATTCGGGGGGTCTCAAAACATATATTTCCGGTGAACTCTCGGTATCGAATTTTTGGGTGAAATACAATACTTCCCCTACTTACTATACGTAGTAGAGAAAGTAATAACCTAAAAAGAAAACCTTGTCCTGCAAAGCAGAAATTTAATTAAGAGCCAATATAAACATCCAGATATGTTTATTCCATATCTAGGAACAGTCAAAAATAAAATAAATTGAGTTTTATTTATAGTTGCTCTTTAACTACTATAGCTCTACGCGTCCCATTCTATATTTGGGGTGAAAGACTGGAAATTTTGCTCAGAAGCCTCTATCAGGCTTGAGGTTCCTTTATGTGCTGTAAATCTGTGACATGGGACCACCAGCTTTATTTCCCTTCTGAAGGAAGCTATGCTATGGATTTTTTATGCTCAAAAAGAATCCATCACCATCCGCCAGGTTTGAACTCATGACCTCGAGAACTGGAGGCTACCAAGGTACCCCAAGACAACAAGAACAGCCAGTGTGGGGTTTTAATGTCCACTGGGCACAGTGGACATTAACTGAGCTGTCTGCAAATAACTGGAATTCCTTTTTAAATCACTTATTATTCATTTAATTTTTTATTTCACGTGCAGCTGAAATATCACAGAATATTTTGGTATGGTTTTAACAGAACTTCTCTCAAGTAGCTTATAATTTTCAATATCACCACATTACTTTCAATGCTTTAAATACACCATCTACAAACACTGTATATATTCACAAACTATCTCTTGTCCTCATTTACTTTGTATTACATAATTCAAATATTTAATCGAGTGTACAATAAACAAAAGCTGTAACTGCTACAGATTTCTACAAAACTTACCTTAATGTCATTACAAACAGATGAAGTTTCGATTTCCAGCCACCAAGGTGCCTCTTTAATTTCTATTTTGTTATCCATTTCATGATCTGCGTTGCATTTCTCATCCTTCATTGCAGGATCCTCTGGATGAAATTCTCTTTCGTTCTGTGAACCAAAGACTGAAACCAGAGTCTGTTCCACAATTTCTGTTTTTATATCTATCTTGCAGTTTTTGCTGCATGTAACAGTTTCAGACTTAATCTGCTTTACGAGATGTTTGGTAAAACATTCTCTCTCTTTCTGTGAAAAAAAACTGGGACTAGCAGTCTCTGATTTGATTTCTGTTTTGATTGCCAAGTCACAATCATTATCTAGGAGCACAGCATTACTGTCTGTCTTCATTGTAACATCCTTGAGAAAGAACTCCCTCCCATTCTGCAAGGCTAAGGTGTCTGAGAGAGGATCCTCTTCTTTGATTTCCATTTCGGTAAGTATTTCACAACCGTTGCTGTCCTTAGCTTCATTAACAAGTCTGTGGAGAAAGAAACATATTGTGTATACCATAAAATATCTATAATTTTAACCTCAGCTTCTTTGAAGTTATCAGCCACAAATACACTTACTTCTTGGAAGGTTTAATAAGACTTGAAAAATTCAATGCCATGCCCAAGACTCAAACTATGGATCTTCGCCTCTATATGGCAATGGTATTACCACTCCAGATACCATGTTGAGACACCTGTATGAGCATTAAACCTTCTCATCTGATGGTTAACCTTCAAGGCAACCTCAAATATTATTAGATATACATCAAATGCAACTTGCAATGTTGATGACTATTAGGTTTAATTTGTGTTGTGATAATTATTCTTCCACACTTGCTGTATGCAGCAAATGAGAAATTAACCCTAATGAAGTCATCAACTATAAAGCACCTACAACATTACAAGTCACCTTCGAGGTATGATATCTATATTTTATATCAACTTTAACTCTTTATTTCCAGAATTATTTTGCAACATGTGCCACTCTTCTTCTAATTCCTAAACTGGATTTTATGTCCCTTTCACTGGCACCACAACCGAAGTGATTCGAATAGCTGTGATTGTTAGAGATACAAAAATGGAATGGCCACCATTCAAAGCCAAACACCATGAGTTTGAGTCCCAGCGACTACATTAAAAGTGCCTGTTAAATGGACGGGGAGGGCCCATGTAAAATAACTGGTGTGATGGCATGCTCAAGAGTTACATTTGACTGCAGTTGCAAGGATTTTGCTTATTATTAAAAACAAACATTGCAGTTTTATTTAAACAAATATTGATACAAACTAAAACAGCTATAAATAGCATAATTGTGTTGCTTAAGATGACTATAATATGGAATTAAAAAAAAGGATTAAGGTTTACTGTGTTACTTAAACCAAATGAGAGAGTTTAATGCTCGTATGGGCATCTTGCCCTGGCATATCATGTAGCAAAAACACTGACTCAGAGTAGCAAAGCTTCATGGTTTGATCCCTGGCTGTGGAACTGAATTTTTCAAGTAGAATTCCGCTTTCCAACTTAGTCTCTAAGCAAGCCTAGTCATAAAGAACAATAACATTACATTTTTATTCATCCTGTTTGATCATATAATGATATAGGACACGCCACTTACACAGCATAGCATATTACAAACACAACACACAGACAGATTTAACCACTGTTACATGCTCTCTAGGTATACCTTTAATGAATAAAAATTTTTTTTTATTAATAATGCCTACACTTTTTTTTGGAAATTGTCAAAAGAAAGATTTCCTTGACATCAGGAGGTAATTTATTGTATACTTTAATACCATTACACATACCACTTTCTTCATATAGTGACAGTCAGCCATTTGCTACCCCTTCTAATTCCGTAAATCTCTATTTGTTAAAAAATAATATTGTGCTCCACTGGGTCAAATGCCTAAAATAGATGCAAGAATACTCCAATATTAAATTCCTTGGCATCCAGTGATTTATATATTTTTTCTACAAAACTATACATAGCTGTGTATAGTGATGTTGCAGCAAAATTCAATACCTCAAATTTCTTAAGAAATGTCAGTAATCTATTACACATTACACTTTCTAGCATTTTTGACACGGAACATAATAGTGATACAGGTCTATAATTTCCCATTTTTCGTTTGTACCCTTTCTTGTGAATAGGAATTATTTTTGCAGTCTTTAAGGATTCTGGAAAAAACCCCAGATGCTAGTGAAATGTTGATTAAGTATATTACAGGATTTACCACATGCATCCAGCATCTTTTCCAAATTACATCAGGAATTCATCAACTCCACGTGAGTATTTGGTATTATTTTTACAGTTCTTCCTAATCTACTGGATATATAAATATTGTATGTGTCAACATACTTTTCCATCCATCCTCCTCTAAATTTTGTCTTCAAGCAACTAGCTTATTGTCCCATTTAACAAAACAGTCATTAAATGAGTGAGCAATTTCCTTTGCATTTGTAATCAAATCCTTCTTTTGTAATATATTATTTTGATTTTGTTTTCTTGACAACTCGGTTTTTACTACCGAACACGTTGCTTTGGATCTGTTATCAGCTGGATTAATTATACTATCATTATGATACTTTTTAGCAGCTCTTATAACTTGCTTATATACATTTTTGTAATATAATTTGAAGCTCTCTGCTGATGATGAACTGAACATTTCCTTAAGAACTTTAGTCTTGGAGAGGACTTTTAAATACCTGTTGTTACCCAAGATCTCTCCTTATCATAGCATTTTTTTTCGTACTTTTGAAATGGCTAATTCCAAGTAATATCTCATTGTTTTTATAAATAGCTCAAAAGGAGAATTAACCTCCCCAATCCTATACAGAGTTTCCCACCTTTCCTTAGATAACTGCCATTTAAATTCAATTCTTTTTGTATTGAACCTGCGTCCTGCTTTATATTTGCTTTTAATTAATTTTCACTTTATTCCTTTCTTTAGCCCCCTACAATTAATATTAGTTATTGTCCATAATGATCTGAAAACCTTGAATCTTACACCCTTGTATGTTTTACAATTTGAGATCCTTGCCTTATCATTATTTGATCCAGAAATGTTTTGAAAGTTGATGTTACTGTAATAGGTTCTTTAATTAATGGTACAAGGTGCTGGATTAAAATAAGATGCTGTAATTGACTATTTAACTTCCCTGATAGAAAATCTGCATTCCAATCTACTAGTATTATGATATTCTTAGTATATGTATTGCCTGCAACTTATTAACCCACATACCATCTCGTATTCTGTAAAAATATTTGATGATATTTACAATATTCTTTAAATTTTATATCTTTTGTAATGAGTATACAGGATCCTTCATGTTTTTAGTAGTTCTACAGTAAGATGCTGCTAATTTATAATTAGCAAAGTATACTACTTTAATTTGTTTTCAGTTAACCATGTTCGGTGAAGCATAATATATCTAGATGCCTTTCCTGTAACATGATTTCAATGTTTAGTACCTTATTCCAAATACTCTGAACATTTTGGTGATATATCTTTAAATATCTCTTGTGAGTTGTGCCAGGTACTGTCATTTCAGTCCCCTGCTTATTATTATTTACTTCCTTTGAACTCGTATACCATTTCTGAAAAGCATGCAACTTACTTGCCTTAGGTACTACCTAAGTGTCACCATCCTGCCTCCAGTCAGTTTCCTAGAACACTCTTTCAAATATTTATCACAGTGAGCATTACTTTACCTAACCTTCTAGCTCCTTTTAGTGTAAGTATAGCCCTTCCATTCCTAAGCAACTGTCATCTAAACATGAGAACACATCAACAATATAACATTTAAGGCACTACATGCCTATCTTATATTACTATTAATGTCCTTAATATAATTTATTTACACATCTCTTCCACCGCACTAATCCATTTACCACTACACATGCATCTGGAAATGTTTTCTTTGTATCAAAGGCACACAAACCTACTTCCTGTGAGGTCAGCTTTAAGCCTGAAAATAAGTATAGTCATCCAACTCTGAACAGAGTAAATGTTTCGTTTAAAATAAAAATGTCAGGCAATGGATTCAGCAAAATTATCAAAATTACATGTATGACATTGAGGCAGTTATAATAAAACAGAATGATAAACTTCCCTGATGTACTGCTTGGATATATTTGTTGTTCACTTATGTTACATAATTAATATGATTATCAGGTTTTCTTACGTGTTATTGAATATATTTATGTACTTTATTTGCATATGTCGGGAATAATGAATAAAATATCACAATAACAGCAATTCAAGTCTTACATATCCAACCATAATAAAAACTGTCAATAAGGAAAATTTCTACCTTTTGTCAATAACCGTAGAAAAACAACAACCCAGAGTACTTATTGATGGACTGCCAAGATGGTAGTCATATATAAGGCAGCTTTGAGGAGGGAATTCATTCATAGTGACTATCACCTAACACATCAGTATTCCAGACATATAAAATTGATTATATGATCTAACGCATGGAGTCCAAATGTTTGAGTTGAGTTAAAACTCATTCTTCTAAAGGTATGACTCCACAGGATGCATGAGCTGGTCATTCAGTGCCAGTCATATCCTTGTGGTATTATGTGGGTTGTTGATGCCAACTCATAGAGTATAAGTTATCTTCCCATATATGGCCATGTCCTGTGCAGAGACGTGTAGCAATAATATAAAAAACCCTCCATAAATTAATGTGTAGGGCAGTCTTGATAAGAACAACCCCAAGTATGGCCGGAGGCACTGCCCAGATCAACGCCCACTTTGGGAATGGCATCCAATGTTACAACTGTTTCCAGGTAATGTATAACTAAACAATGAAATCTCTTAGATACGTATCTTCAGAATGGCTTGCTTGCTCACTTACGTTGTCTTTATTTGCTCACTATATTAAATCCATATTATCATTTTCGTTAACCGCGTCTTTGTGCTTCGAGAGGCTCACCAATCCTTAATCCTGCTACGCTCCCAAATGTACGTCCTCAACCCCTTCAAATTAAGGGAATGACATTATCTTCAGAATTGTTGAATAAGTGATGAGTTTTATTCAAATATTCATAATAATTTTACTGTTATAACTATAACGTATAATTGGAATTTGATAAAACAGCAAAATTTAAAAATGAACTAATTTATTCCAAGTAGCCTTCCGTCAGAAACCCGGAAAAGAAATAAGAGATCTCATCACATAACACTAGAAGGACCACACCTGTCATTTTGATGGGTGCTCTGCTTAAGCAGACTTATTTCTGGTAGATGGTGCATTCTACAGCTTCCACTGCGACTTTTAACAAACACACACAAGGTGCATCACTACAAAGAATTGCTGTAGCCTTCGAAAGTGTCCACAGCGATTGTTGAGTTTGTCCTCCTGATTGATTTATGGCATCCTGCAGACATTTGTCAATAAGGAAGCTTCATTGTTCGAGTGATGTTGTTAGCCATACTTCAGTTGCTTTACAATGGCATTTCTGCGATGTGGTTTGTCACATAAAGAAATCCTGAAATATTTGATGTTCAAGTCCGACAATGAATCCAAAGGTGAAGATCCTTGTAATGTTTGCAAAATTGATGAATTAGAAGAGGATAATTTTACAAAATGCTATTGCTGACGAGGAATATATCCCAACCATCGACGAAGACAGTGATTCTTCAGATAGTGGTGTTGAACCTAGTGAAAGACAGGAACAGGCCAAGGAAAGGCTAACTAATGCTAATTCAGATATAGCAGGTATGTTTTATATATATGCAATTATTATTACTGCTGTTGTACTTCAACTCAAACTTTGGAAAATACTATAGAGATTTTGTAAGTCAACTTCACTGTCTGGTAGTATGATGTTCAATATTTATACTGTAACTAAATTACTGTACTATATTTCAGATACGTCAAGCAACAACATGCCCTTATCTGCGCCTAAGGGGAGGATAACCTCAAGTGAGAGAAGTTTCTTTCATTGGAAGACTGAAACAGCCAATGATGGAACATGTGCCGTTATACCAACACAAGCTGTTCCTGGAGGGGCACCACAACAAAACATCTTGAAGGTAACACTAGGACCTACTGGCTATGCGATAAGGTCTGTCAGAAAGTGTACATATTCTAGTGCATGGAGGTTACAATTTGATGGCAGCATGCTCAAAATAAAAAGAAGTTTACAGGGATTACAGCACGTCAGGAACTGCATGATAATAATTGGACCATTGATCTTGAGGCAACAGAAGCCACTAATATCAATCCTGTAGTTGTGAGGCATACATGGAGAAAACAACTTGCCATTGAAGTTGTTGTGGTCATATACATGGGAACCGACATTTTTCCAAAATACAATGAGCAGAAAAAACTTCACTGAAATATTGCAGTTTATGCAATTTGATGAAAAGAACACATATTCTCAGAGACTAAGGACATATCTCTTTGCACCAGCTAGCCCGTGTGGAATCCTTTCATTGCCAGTTGCTTGCAATGTTACATACCGTATGAAAGTATCACTGTGAATGAGCAACTATTTCCATGCAAAGCTAGATGCTCATTCATTCAATATATGAGCAATAAACCAGATAAAATTGGAATCAAATTTTGGCTTGCGATGGATACAAATTGTAGATATTTAGTGAATGGATTTTCTTATCTTGGCAAAGATGAGCAGCGTCCCCTTCCAGAACATGTTGTAATGTGTCAGCCTTTAGTTTCCACAGGAAGAAATATTACATGTGACAATTTTGTCACAAGTAAATGTCTTGCTGAAAGTTTGAAACATAAGTGTACAAGCATTGTGGGCACAGTGAAGTAATCTAGAAGGAAAATTCCTCAACAGCAAAGTCTGCTGTAATGCCGTTGCATACTACTAAACTTTGTAAGTCAGGTGACATGATTCTAACATGCTATCAGGTGAAAATGAATAAAAATGTGCTTCTTTTGAGTTCAATGCATGGCAGTGTCACCACCCTAAAAAAAACTACCAGAATCCATGGCATACTACACATATGGTGTTGATATCATCGACCAAATAACTCAACTTTGCACTATAAAGTATGGATTTCATAAATTGCCCATGCATGTTATTTTTCAATGTGTTGAACTTGGTAGCCATTAATGCATGGGTACTCTATAAGGAAGTAGCAGGTGATAAAGTAAGTGTCAGTTCATATACAATATGGCAGAAGAATTGGCGTCAACGTGTAAGGCCACGAGGGTAAAAGCTACACTTTCTAATATAATACTGCAAGATAGCACCATTTGCACAACTTGTCAAGTTAGAGGATGCAGAGGGAAGAATAGGAACAAACATTTATGTGCAAAGTGCAACAAGTGTGTTTGTGGACCTTGTTTAGGCAACGCTGAATACCACATGTGTTAAGAGTGATAATGCAGCAGGTGGCTTCGAATGAGTAAAATCAGACTTAAAAGTGTTTCATGGCCAATATTTCGTTTTTATTCAAAGTTTTATGTTAAAATGCTAATGTCTTTGAGGAACATAATAAAAGATACACACCACATTTACTCCTCAAACATTTGGGAATTAATTATAAGTTATAAATATTTAAGATATATGTTATGATTCAAAGTAAATGTGCGCCTGTATGTTACTAGAGTGTATAAATCATGGAATAAATTTGATAATATCCACATTTGATTAGTGTTTTAAAACAAGGAAATATAATCGCAACCTTCTAGTAGACCATTTCTGCCGGTCCTTCTAGTGTTAATCACAAACCATCTTACGTTATAAAGCGCCTTATTTAAAAACTGCAACAAGTGACTTAACAACATGGAGCTATATTATAAGGATGTTACAATCAATGAGCACATTAAAAAGCACCACAACATCATAATTGAAAGGTGCTAGAATATTATTTATATCACACTTCTTCTGAATCTCACTACAAATCACCGATTCATCTGAATTATTTTATTTACATGATTTTTGGTAATCATGATGAAGCTGAAACTTAAAAAAAAAAACAAATGAAATACACTGTTACTGGCAGGTTCATTTATGCCCAATTTTGTTTGCTGGAAAAGCTCTGTTAATTACCTGGTACATGTACATCTGGTATGCTAATCTCGTACATGTACAAGACGAGGATAGGCAATAGTGAAACTAAGGGTCCTGTGTTTTCTAGATTTAATCCAAGTAGCCTTAGGTTTAGTATGGCTATGTGAACTGAGGTTACTAATAATTACACATGACCTAAGTAGCAACAACCAGAACTAGTGGCTGAAATTCTGCTGTTTTTAAGGCTAACAATAAGTTATAACATCTGCCTAATTTATTTTACTAACAAGTCTCTATAGTTCACATTACATTAATTTTCTGAAAGGTGAACACAAGATTCACTGGTAATGTATATTTATATGTTTCTATCTGTCTTACAATGCATCGCACAGGTAACGCTTATGTTTAAAATATGTGTCAGGAATTATAAAAATGATTTGCCTCAGATAAACTTGGACAGCATACACTTAAAACTTGGCTGAGTAATTGTAATTCATTTAAATTTTCAGACACGCCTTCACCTTATAATTATGCTTTCTTTCAAATACCTATTCCTGAAATGTTCAGCAAGTAGCCCCTTCAAATGGAAATAATGTGCTGTTTCCTCAAAACAAATAGAAGGCAGCATGCTTTTAATCCATGAAACATGTTATAACTATGTTTTGATATCATCTATGTAGTATTTATTTACAGTTTTATCAATGTAATGACTTAGTGTAAATCTCTATAATCCTAAACATTTGAATTATTTTCCCTGCTGTGCAAATGGTTTTCATGACATGCCCAGTTTTGAGGATAGTGTATTTCTTTGTTACTCAGGTAAGCATAGGACATTAAAACCATAGCAAGTCATAGTAAGCCACAGAGTTTTCTCATTTCAGCAATTAATGCAAGAAGACGTTTAGGTTAGTGTGTATGTGAACTCAATGTGAATGTAGCACATTGCCAGGTAATAAAAAAAGTGAGCCGTGACTCATGAGCAAAACTGAGTCGTTGGTAGCAGCAACTTGGTAGTCATAGATTTGGTATTAATACAAAACTTCCCCTCCAGGCTGAGCCTTGGCTCTATGATTGCGAGTCTCTGACTCGTGTTTCCCGTCTTCCTGATTGCAAATACATTATTGTCGAGCAGCAGTACACATTCGATTCAGTTCGCCTAATAGAAGACCAAGTGGTGAAGAAAATAAGAAATGTGAAGTCACCTAAAAATGAAGACTGATCTGCGAGGTCAGGCAACAAGCCCACGGCCCTGAAAAACTGGGAGAACAAGTTTTTAGATTTTATTCAAGGGGAATAAAATCCATCTATACTTTTGTTAAGATTAGTAAGAACGACTTTTGTTTATGCTCCAGTTTATTGATGCTACTAATAAAGCCCTGTTTTATGAAATAATTGAAGGTTACAAAACTCTTTGCTGTTTTTGAGAGGTTGCAATAACGTAAAATAATTCAAAAACATTTCACAACCATAATAGGGAACAAAGTACATGTTAATTTTCAATCAATATCTTCTCTGTAGCACATCTTATCTTGTTTTGAAGGAGCTGCTTTAGTTGGCCAAAGTCTCGTTCTATAATAACCTGCTCACTCCTAATGCACCTTTTGTATGATCTTTCTTCTGATATGGAGTATGAGCCATGATGCAATACTATAGCCAACATCTCCAAGCAGTATTCCCAGTCATTACCCTACAGGTAAAAGAATTTCTCCATATGCGAGCATCGTGCACAGCTGCGAGCCATTTTGTACTTACGCTAAACCTTTTTCACTATAAGCTGAAAGGAGAAGTAAACAAAACCACGTGACAAGACAGCACCTCATTGACTGGTGGGGAAATTATAACCTTTCCCGCTTAGCATGTTGTCTCTTCCTCTACAAAAAACAGTTCGGCTCAGATTGTAACATTTCATGATTAAATTTAAAACACTCATTATTGTAACAGTTCAATTTAAGAAACTAAATGTGTTTGTTCAGATTCACCTGTAACTAAATGAACTGTTATAGCAGAAGATTTAAGAGGCCATGCGCAGGCGCTGCAATTTGTTTCCGGTTTCTGGCTGAGAATCTTCTGCCACTGTGGAAAACATAAATGCGGGAAATGGAAAGAAGACAATTATGTTAAATGCTTTTAAAAATTCTGTGAAAAGTATCCACCTTTAATCGACAATGAATATGGTTGGCCATTGTATAGCAATAATTGAACTTCTTTGTTAGTGATGCAGAATTGTTGCTTGGATAGCTTGGGTTGCGTTCGTTTTCTGTTCTGTTTTAACCTATAGTGCTAATCGTTATTTAACCTCTTAACTCTAAAACGTTAAAGCAAAAGTGGTATACTGATATTAGGCATTAAATGAATGATTTCTAAAACCTGAAGTTAGGAACAGTTTAATCCAGTACCTTTAATCACAGATGCCGAACTGTTCAGGTACAACTTTTATTTGTCTACTCTTAGTATTATGTGTTAGAAGGCAAAATATAGGAAGAAGAAATACAATGTTTAAAAGCTAATGATCCCCAACCTGCGCAATATACAGTATTCGCATTCCGTCTGAACTAATTTCCTCTCACGGGTCTTAGTTCCCGTCATCCTCTACATGGTGCTGCCATGTGCTCGACGGAGTGATACATTTAAGTTTTGTTTACTTCTCCTTTCAGCTTATAATGAAAAAGGTATAGTAAAGTTTTCCTTTGCATTGCACGTGGCCGGGATCTTTATACTGGCAACCCCTTTTATATTAATAAATTTGTCACCACGCACATGAGGTTTCTTAATCAGTACATGGATACAGTCTGCTGTGCCAATAGCATCCGGAAATGTATAATGCTGCTGGCACTCAAATTTAGCAGGCTTGTAGTACTGCAGTGGTTCCTGGGAATTTGATCCAGTTTCTCGATTTTTGTTTAATACGAGAATAAACTTCCCAAAATATATTTGAAACTGTACCTTGTGAAATGCCACTGTCCTCTGCCATGCCAGACTGGAATCTGGGATCCCCAATGCAGCGTAGAAATATTCTCATTTTTCCATCTCTAGTACATAAGGGCCTTTTCCTCTTGTCTCCACAGTTTCCGGAAGGAAATGCCGGGCGAGTCACCTCACGTTTTCTTTCTCAAACCTATAAAGTTGTATATAATTGTAGTCTTCAGAATCCCCGCGCATTTTATAGTATTTTTCTTTTCTCAGATTGACATGAATTAAACCATCACCTTCAAGTTTAAGACAGCTACTGAGGTGCCTTAAGAAATCATAAGCCATGGCTCTTAAAGTGAAGTCACAATTCCGTTTTATTAATACCACGACTCGAGCCATGACTCGCTAGAAGGAGGGGTTGAGCCGTTGAGGTCACCCTAAGCTTGAGTCGTTGCATTTTATTAATATGGAAGTGAGACATGGCTCAGAAATTGCATGTTTTAAGTCATGGCTCGCTTTTATTAATACAACCCACTGTTAGGCTGTAGGCTGAGTTGTTGCTACTAAAGTACATAATTCCTTCCTTGAAATTTGAGTTCATAAGCTTATAACACTTTATAGCCTAAAAGGCGAAGAGAATTAATATTAATGGATCTAGTTGCCCTGAAATTTCAATCACTGCCCTTAAAACCAAGGCATTATTGTGTATGGGGATGGAACTCTTCATGTATAATATACTGAACCATAACATTGTTTGTAAATACAGTAACATTGAATCTCTTACAAACCCGTACTAATTTAAACTCAATCCAGGGTTAAACATACAAATTTCAGTCCCTGGTGGTGTCACTGTGAGTCACTCTGCCCTGAAAGCCTGAGCCGTCTCTTACCCATTTGAGGTTAAAGCACTTAATTAAGCACAGCGATCATTGTTGACACTAGAAATGGGAGGTACAAATGACAAGTCAATTTACAAATTTAAAACGCACATCTAGGCAATTAGTCCAAAGTATATCTTGTGGTATTAGTGCTATGTGGGGAAATTCATTTGGTTTATCGTCAACTGGTGCATTTCCAAAACAGTACTTACATAGCTTTAAGAAACCTCCTATTTTCATTACCATTTGAGTCATGTCATG
Organism: Deroplatys truncata; assembly: GCA_030765065.1. Taxonomy (NCBI): domain Eukaryota; kingdom Metazoa; phylum Arthropoda; class Insecta; order Mantodea; family Mantidae; genus Deroplatys; species Deroplatys truncata. Next base: position 224,495,810 of record CM060983.1, on the reverse strand, counting down.
ATAAATTTTCAGTACCTACTATGATATTCTGCCAGCACCTTCCGCTATGTTGTGATTGCCAATGTTGGTAGCAGAAAAATGGCACATGCAATGTTCCCATAATGCACTGGGTGGGATGCGTGTGATTGATTGTGTAACTTCTTAATATGGAACAAAAATGCCAATTTTATCATAAATGTATTAAAATATGGGATAAAATTCTGTATACATCAATAAGGCTCTAATACACATAATACTTATGGAATCAATTCATAGTGGGGATGTCTCGACTAATGGAAAGGTTCCTCCCATCTGCCCTGAAAAGTTGCCTGCTGACATTTTGATGCAGCTCTGCCAAATTAATGAAATGAAATTTGGCAAAGTAATGCAGCCAAAGTAGCAAAATGAGGGTTGAAAACACAGAAACTGTAGTATAAGGGTGAATAACGTTAACCTGAGATTTACACTAAGAAAATGCATTGGACAGCTGTCAGCACCAAATGTTGGGGTTTACTCACAGATTTTGGGAAAAAGAAGATAAATTGGTAGAGCTATTACTACAACATGTTATACTCCGAAGGACAATTTGTTGTGAAAATGTTGAAACCAGAATGGACTTAACCTAACTTATTGCTCCCGGAAATCAGAAGCCAAATGCCTTTTCAGACGCACATTTCTCTTATATTACCTAGATTTGCACTCTTTAATGTAATGGTCGATGCCATTACAGCCATCTCATTAAAGTGAAGTTACTCATAACCTAAATTCACTATTCTTCTTTCAAAACTTCTGTTAATGTGGGAGCCTATTAAATAGACGAAAACATAGATTAAATATTAGATTTATATCACTCACAAACTTTTTATGGCTCTATGTTTCTGCAAGAACTGGAAAAGAGGCACCTAATTTACAAGAGCATTAAATTAAAGGTAACGTTATATCATACCTGTGAGAACACCAGATGCATTCTCCGTTATTTCTCGCACTGCTGCTTTAGTAATATTTGTCTTCTGGCTAATGTTTAATTTTATTTTTAAATCTAGTTTCCACAATACCGTAGCTATTTAAGTCATGCACTTAACTTCTAAAGAGTCTGATATAAACTTCCACAGAAAGTAATATGGCGACTACGCGACTTAATAAACAATACATTTCGTGTTTGAATTACAATCACCAAACTCTCTGAAGGCAATGAATGATTTGATGGAATATAAAACGTGAGCAGGTCAGTCGACTCCTAGTAATCTGTCATTGCAGAATTAATAATTGCTTGTGTTTTAGAGGGAGCACATGCCCTTTGTTTAGTTATATTTGAGTCTTTAAATAACACTTTCTGCAGTTTTCCTGTACAGTCATTTGATTTAAACTTTGATGGTGTTTGACCGTTGAAAAGATAGGGTGTCTTCAGCTGCATGGGCCAGACCACCAGGTTTGGAATTCCTTTTTGCAAAAAACGTCAACTGGACGAAGCTGCAGCAGTACGAACCCGCGTTTTGTGTTTACCAGTGTTTTGGTGAACTTCTAGGTCTGCAAAATAATAATAGTCCGCATTATAAGTTATTCAGTATAACAAAAGCTGAACTATTATAGGCGAATTTCCAATGTCATAATATTGTATTGACATACAAAACAGCCGCAAGATAATTAATCTTTGCGTTATTAGCGACCGAAACGAATGTACCAGGTAGACAGATAAAACATTCCGGCTCGGAGTTGATTCTTCCCGGCCTGAAGTAAGGAAATAATTTCTGTAATTCCTTACTAAAGACAAATTTAAATTTTGGCATGATTTCGATTAAACATTAACACTGGTTCACTTCACTACAAGCAACTGAGAGTAGAGAAGTTGAAAATAAAAATATTCTACAAGCCGAGCAGCGGTATCTTGCACTGTATCATACATAATGCTTTTAACTGGCCGCCTCGCACTCGTATTTCACGATAACTGCCACGCCAGTTATTTCAATTGCTCTAAAATCTAACTTGAGCTGGACGCGGCGGCGACACAGAAAAGAGAAAAGTCTAGAAAAAATATGACATTGTTGGAAAAAGGGTTAAATTATTTAGAATTAGCTATTGTGAGAGATCAGGAAGTCGTGATGTAGCGTATGTGTGTGTGTATTGTCGAGCCGGACACGTTATTGTTGTATAGCAATGACACTTTTGAATTAATCATTTTGATTGGGAGTTTGAATTTCGTCCGACGTGGCATTTCCCTCTCCACCTCCACAGTCTGGTGGCGTCACTAGTAGAGTCAATCTTGTGTGTGTCTTCAGCGCGAGTGTGTGTGTGTGTGCGCGCGCGCGCGTGTGGAGCATCTCCCTCTAATGTTTGTCTGTAACCTTTTCTGTACAATGTAGTGGCACCATATCAATTTTAATAAACCACAGGTAATGCGTTAAATGTGCATTTTGTTATGAAAATCCCACGCCTGCTTTAGATTTGTGCAGAAAGTTCCTGGTATCTCTCGTGTGCCTCTGCCGCGAAGTCCCCCAATTTTTATGCCCGGGTAACTTAAGTTAATATTTTAGCTGTTAAACCTTTTGGCCTCACCGCGTTATATAACAGTACTTCCGCACTTTCAAGCTGAGGCAGTTGTATAGCTAAAAAACAGTGTTTCTCAATTTTTCTAAAAATCGCCCGCATAATTTATAGGATCGAAAAGAGAGGACATATCCGATAAAAGAGGACGTCTGGTAACCCTAGGTGTAATGCGCTTGACTGGCACAAAGTAAGACAATGGTATTGTGGTGTATATTCCTTCATTTGTGAATATTGTACTTTTGAACATGTGATATAGAACACCTTAGCTTAATAAATACGATACACATTAATAATAACTTACAAATATATTCATTTACACTGTAATAACAATACTCTAATAAACACTGCTTAGTTCTTGATTTAAAAGATTTTATTTTTCCTTCTGCTTTAATTTCATTTGGCAATGCATTAAACAATTTTATGGCTGTCTGAAGTACTGCATTTTCCTTCATTTTTGTATTTGCTGATATTGCATGCATATATTATAAGAATCTGCTGTTATGGTGCGTATCGCTTTCTTTATCTGAAAGAATACTCTATTTCATTTTGTAGAAAAAGGTAAATCTGTTATGTAAATACAAGACAGTGGTAAACCTTTTCTTCTTTAACTGATGGTCTACAATGAATCTCTTATTTTACTCCGTGTTATTATTCTGATGATTCTTTTTTGAATTATAAATATTTGTTTTGCTGTGGTGAATTTCCCCAGAAAATGATACCATATCTTAGAAAAAGTGTTTTTGTCATAGCGTTTTTCTTTTGTCTGTGTAGCATGACAAAGTTCTTATCACGCACTCATGTGTTTGAATTTAAATTTTTGGCAGGTAATCTACGTGTTTCCCATTTTATGTTATGTTGCATCCATTGTCCCAAAATTACTATACTAGCCTCTAGTACCCGAGGTCGCAGGTTCAAGCCCGCGAAGGGCGATGGATTTTTTTCGGGCGTAAAAATACTTAGCATGGCTTCCTTTGGAAGGTAAGTAAAGCCGGTGGTCCCGTGCTGTAGATTTACAACACGTCAAAGAACCTCAAACCTAATAGAGGTCTCTGAGCAAAATTGCCGGTATTTCACGCCCAATATAGAGTGAGATGCTAAGACCACAGCAGTTAAAGAGCATCCATAAATAAAACTCAATTTAATGTTATAGTCCCAAAATGTTTGTATAATCTTTTATTTGCAACTGAGTGTTCTTTATCTTTAATATGAGACCAGATTCTTTATTAGTCCTTTTTATTTTGAAAACTTAGGCAGATTATTTTCCCAGAATTTATTATTAAATTATTTGCATTGGTCTGCGATGATAGTTCTTGAAGAGCTTTGTTGTCTGATAGCTGAGGTTCATCTTTTGTTTTTTCTTTATTTAATATACTACTGAGAATTCCCAGTTAAGAGAACAGTACATGTGTTATGGGCTTTTACTTTTTGTGACTCAAGCCCCCAACCGAGAGCAAGCTTTTGTTTAAACTCTCTAGGTGTTATAGGTGTTAATTAGATAGACATAATTCAAGAATAACCTATTTATAGTACTCATTAAATAACATTACGCTTTTAATATTATAGTTTCGCTTTTGGTTTTCCGACATAAACTATTGGGACATTTCTCCATGGCTGGCATACTTCGCTCCCACCTTGCACAGGTTCGCCAAAAGTAATTATTCATGTGTCAGTGAGTGATGTATGGCATTCGGTTCCTTTTTGTTTTTGTCTATTTATGGACACCCTTTAACTGCTCTGATCCTTAGCGTCCCATTCTATACTGGACGTGAAAAACGGATAATTTTGCTCAGAAGCCTCTTTATCAGGCTTGAGGTTGTCTTAGGTGCCATAAATCTACGACAGGGGACCACCGGCTTTACTTCCCTTCAGAAGGAAGGCATGCTAAGGATTTTTACACCCGAAAAAATCAATCGTCCTCGCCGGGCTTGAACCCGTGACCTCGGGAACTAAAGCTAGCCATTCGGTTCTGCGAGTTGCATTAACATGGAAAAATGAAAGCAGGAACAAATTCTGAACAGCAAAGAGCGCCAAATGATATTAAGTGTTTACATATTTATAACACCTGCGGTAACCCCCACTCAGTTGGCCACGTGGAAAGTGAAGGAAAAGTCAACGCAACGAGCGTACAGTACATAAAATTGCTGAAAATGGTCCAGTGTTATCGCCAAATAAAAAAATACACAGTAACGGTCTGCGAAAGAAAAGCAGAATCTTAAAATAGAATGGTGTTGTACTAGTGCAATGAGGTGAAAAGTCAGTGAATTCTTTTTTAGTAATAAACCACCTACTTTTTGTGTTGCATTAAACGAAGTAAGTGCGGATCCCCTTCTTCCTAATTACAAGAGGACTACTTTATATACATTCTCAAAAGACATGAGATTTATTTGCAATAAAACCATTTTAATAGAGAAATATGATATAATATCTCATAACCACAATTATTTATATCGCATGAAAGGGTATAAACAGGAAAATTGGAGTATACACAATTTATACTGACGAGTCCTGGGTGAATACAAGATACCAACACTGTAACTTGTGTGTGGCAAAATACCACCATTAAATTCACTAGACAAGCTTTCTTTCCGGTTTGTCCATCGGTTTGATGACCACACCATGTAAGGGGAGAGATTCGCTATTGTACAGGCACGCAATGAAAATGGGTTTGTGAGTGGGGGGAAATTGGTATTCTAGTGTAACAAGAACACATCAGATGCCCATGAAGAAATGCATAGAGAATGTTATGAACATTATTTGGAAGAGCAGTTCCTTCCCAATATCGTGCCCAATTCAGCCATAGCACTAGATAATGCTGATAGTGTGTGCTTAATCCAACTTAAAATGTATGGGCTCAAATTAAACAGCCAGTGACAGTCAAATCCAAGGCAATGCCACAGCATATAGATCACGGGCTTTCGCAAGTTTCTGAGAACGAAAAATTACATAGATCGTATAAAAATGGAAGAGCACATGTGGAATGGCGATGTAATACAAGACATCCACTCCATAATTATTCGTGTTAGCGTTTCATCTTACTCCTCTGCTACAACTTCTGCTTTAGAATCTGATACGGAAGATTAACATCAGTTTATTAACAGGTAAGCATTTAGTTAGTTTTTTTTTGGGGGGGGGGAGAAATCAGAATCGTAAACTAATGGTGCTTACATTATGTCATTACAGGATTTATAGCCCGAGTACTATATCGATTCACAAGCGATGATTGGAATTTGCCTATTAAAGGAGGAATTGTAGTTATTAATAGAATATGTTGACATTCTACATCTATTATTTTAATATAATACGTAATCTGAGCATTGTATTTAACTCGAAGGATCTCTCTATTTACGGATTAGCTGACCATTCGAATTTTGAGTATGTCACAAAAAGTGTTGCATTTGTAATTCGTTATTCCATGGATGTGTACAGATGTACATAATACCCCTATGGTCTGAACACAAAGGATCAAGAAGAGAGTATTTGCGGCGGTAAATTTTTATACACCCGTATTCTGACGTCAAAACCAAATGACTACTACTGCTGCATTCACTGGGTTTTCTGTTGCAACACTGTTGCCATTACAACTATACTGTTTTCTTAACACATTGTTGATCGCGGGGTGAGCACAGCGCTTTTAAAATATATTAACATAGGAAAGGAACACAGTCGGTAACTATATTTCATGCTTAGCTTTCAATTGCGCTGTTTAGCTTGCGCTGGAAAGAATTTCAGCGAATATCCGATATCTGGTTATTTGCTTATTGTAATTGTTGCAGGCATGCGTTGCGCTCACCCGCGACCAAATGTGCTGGATATTTTCAATCTTCTTCTGTATAAACTAAGGTGACCATATTTATGAAAAGAGAAAATGGGACATCTAAAATTTTTCTCCATGAAACGAGGCACAGAAGTGAAGGCATAAAATTGTTTCGTCACAAATACGAAGATTTCGAAACTAAAAATAAATAAACTGAATACATAAATAATGTGTAACTTACATATATAGTAGCTGTGAATTCACTCCAGCCAAACAATCCTGTAGAATTATTAGTGCAGGAGCCATTCCTCATATATTGAATAAGTTTAGAAGTACAGTCCACTGATTTGAAAGATTGGTTGTGGTGGACGGTATGATATGCCAACGCTGCTTCAACAGCTGCTAATTTCATATCTTTATTATCAAAACTTTCACCTTTAATACTCTGCTAGAAGAAGCACTTACATGCACCATTCTTTTATGTTTTTCACTGATTATATGTTGTGATATATCCAATCACCTTCAATGTCTCATACTGATAGTAGATGCACCTTATTGCATCGAACATGAGTCAGATATTGTTCATTTAATGAATGGATATTCCTTTTGTAGGTCATTATTAAAATACAGTTCCTTTTCGGCGGTGACATATTAATTTCAAACGTTCTTTTAAGATCTCACGTCTGATAAAGATGCCTCTGAGTAATTTTGTTTTATTTATGGACCGTCTTTAACCGTTGCAGTCCTTAGCATCCATTTTATGTTGGGCGTGAAAGGCCGGAAAGGCTGTTCAGAGGCCTCTTTATCAGGCTTGAGGTTCTTTAACGTGCCGTAAATCAACAACAGGGGACCACCGGCGTTACTTCCCTTCCGAAGGAAGACATGCTGAGGATCTTTCGCCCGAAAAAATGCATTGTCCTCCACCGTGTTTGTATATGTGACCTCGGGAACTGGAGGCTAGCATGGTAACCACTACACCACGGAGGACGACTCTTGAGCACAATTTCCGTTCTTTCACACCCAATATAGAATGGGACACCAAGGACCATAGTAGTCACAGAACGTACATAAATATAACCCATTTAAATTTTTCGGCCTCCACAGATTCGTATATTAACTTGCAACCTAAGAAGTCCAGCCAGATTCTTAGAAAGGTAGAGTGCGGCCTTGACGTGCTCCCCTAGAAGTCATCCGACGCTGGAGCTACTCACCTTTTCGTAAAATCAGATTTCCAGTGGGTCCACTTTCTAACAGCTCGTACCCTTTTCAAAGGTTACCTTCAGAAAGTAGTGCAGCGCAGTCTGAATAGCGGTGACAAGCGAATAGTTGTGCTTTAATTATGCTGATTAAAATTATATTTTGCCAATTAACAGCAGTGATGAAATAATTTCTGCTGCGTTGCGCACCGTAATGAATAGTGATTGTAAATAATTATTTTCATAGGTTAGTGTTAATATTTCTTCGAAAATGATTTCCGTGGATTCTCTGCTAAAACAACCCATTTCTGTGGGGAACAACAGAACAGAAAATAAAAATGAGAGCTCAGGTTGACGTACTCCAGATGTAAGCATAGCACAATCTGCTAAGAGAAGGAAAGGCCGTACTTATGTTAGACATTTTAACAAAAAGGTGTACGAAGAATATAATTGAATTTTCGGTTGCAGTATGAGAAATTAATTACTTTGTTTCGCTGCCTGCCTTTCGGGAGCAAAGATTCTTGGTCAAATGTAGGGGTAGATGACCTGGAGTATTTAAAATAATATATATAAAAAAACAACACAGCGGAATTAAGGCGATGGTCAGAATATGCTGGACTTCAGTGCGATGCGCAATGTTAATATTGCAACACAGCTGAGTCTATCTTGTCAGGATTCCATTCAGAAACATAACAGTATAGTCTAAAAGACCGTTATATTCTTGACAAAATTACACTGTAGAGTTTTGTGGGACTTTGGCCCTGGCTTTAAGGGGTCATGATAAATTTGATGAGTCAGAAAATCCTGGCATATTCCTTAGCTTAATAGATTTCATGAGTAGCATTGATAATGGTGTTTGTGAGTATATGGAAAATAGTACAATATCTACATGCCAAATCGATTCAGAACGAGTTGCTTGAATGTATGCTTGAGATGTGGCAGAACATCATTTAAAACGAGATGACGCACTCCAGATATATAGCAATAATGTCAGATGAATGTACAGATATATCAAACCAAGCTCAGCTCATGCTTGTTTTTAGGTATGAACTGAAAGGAGGAATGCTTATAAACCGTTCTGGGGATTTTTTCGGCCAGATGGACAGAACGCGGAAAACATTTCTGCTTGCATTTGGAAAGAACTTGAGCCACTTCTTAGCTCAGATGACAAATTAATTGCACGGCATTTGATGGTGCGTCAGTTACGTGTGGTGCAGTGAAAGGCTTTCAAGTCAGAATTTAAGAACATTTTCCCTGTGCACAGTACATTCATTGTTATGCTCATCAGCTGAACTTTGTAATGCAAAAATCTGCATCACAAAAGCAATCGGCAGGAGTATTTTTCTGCACTCTGACAGCGTTTCCTGCATTTTTCTCCCGATGCCCTCAACGTCTCTCAGCTAGATGATTTATCCTCTGGGCATATTCCAATACCGTCTTCAACGAGGTGGAGTTTTAGGATTAGCACTGAGTGCCGTATGTGAAACAAAAGATGTGCTGGTGGAAAGTTTCAAGAAATTAGAAACAGCTCCGTTAAAAACAACTGAACGAGAAGCCCATGGTCTCAGATTACAACTTGAAGATAGGGACTAGATGTATTGGCTTTCGTTTCTCCACATAGTGCCGCCTCTTGAAATGTTGTATAAACAAATTAAAGCAAGTCAGACTGATGCTATTAGAATGGCAGATGCTGTTAACGCATTTGTTGTGGCAATTCAGATAATTCAGTAAATGTTTTGTTTTACAGGAACTAGAGATTCACTCAAGCATGGCGAAACGTCGTGACATGAATCTTCCAGGATCCCTGGTGCCATTGAGGTGCGTGATCCATAACTACAGAAGCCCTTCATTTTTAAATTCGGATTCTTTATTTTTCGAAATTGCTGGATTCTTCTAATTTTCTAAAATATTCAAAATTGTTCCCATAAGATATTTTGCAACTTAGTGTTGGGAAATACCCAGTGTTTAACAAAATAATTTCGGAACTGGGCTCACTGTTTTGTACGAAAGGGAAGATTTCAGGAAAATTGCCGGCACTGAATCTTTGGTAAAGTTCATTATCAATACCAACCTTAAGGAATTTTACCAAGATGTGACACTTTTGTGAATAATAATCACAATTCCGATGATAACATCTGACCCTGAGCGATGTTTCTCCTCGCTAAATCCTATAAAAGGCTTTCTCAGAAACACGATGGCCCAGGAATGCCTGGCCGCATATGGAAAGCAGCCATCAAGAAGAGACTGGTGAACGAATGCAAGATTTCAACACTAGAGTCATCGTAACATTCGCTGACGAGAAAAACGGGAAAATTGCGTTACACTTCCGGTATTAAAAAGGGAGTCCAAGTACAATGCTGCCATTTATTTTCACAAGCCGCCAGTTCCGGTGAAGTGTCTTAAAATATCCTGAAAACGCACCACAGGGATCATCATGGAAGCCCTAAATTCTTAGCATGGCTTCCTTCGGAAGGGAAGTAAAGCCGGTGGTCCAATATCCTAGATTTACGGCACGTAAAAGAACCTCAAGCCTGATAAAGAGGCCTCCGAGCAAAACTTACGGTCTTTCAGACCCAATATAGAATGTGACGCTAAGAACCTTACTTCAGTAGAAAACATAGTAAGCTGTGAGTTATATGACTCCATAGTGTGTTTGGTATAGTCGAAAAAGCCTACTGCAAAAAGGAAGACATTTTGTCACCAACTGAATACCATAACAGTGTTGTCGAGATACTAAATAAAGATTGGAAAGCAAAGGATATGAAGACCAGTACTCTGAAGTCTTTAAGATTTTAAATACCTTTCAAAATAGTGGCTCAACAAGTGAATGCTTTTGAAAAGTCTCGGTCTAAAAAGAAGGTATTGTTGTGAGTATAGGACACCTATGCTGAAGTCAAGGAACAGCAGTAGGGAAAGCAACTACTTTGCAAAAACCGAACATGGTCAGCAACTTAATAAAAAAATGGACATCTTAAAACTTGTGAAGTATTTTGAAATACCAGAAGGACCAGGCCAGTTGAATGATGACATTGTTGAAAGTCAACAACAGCTTTCTAGTTCTATATCTTTGGAGTCTTGTGTTTTGTTTATTTTTAATTTTAAGTTACTATTCTGCACTCGTGTTCATCCAACTGTTATGAAAAATACGATATTAAACAAATTGTAATGTAACATTTACAGATGGTTTCTTTATATCAGAAGGGTAGATGAAAAGTGAAGGAAAAAAGAAATAATTGAAAATATATATTAACACAACTTTTACTTTTCAGCTTTGCATTTATCATCTTTTGAAAAACCTGAAAACTTTGTCCGTCCATTTAGATATTAAAAATAGAAGCTTTAGGAACATCAAACATACAATCAAATGTAAGCTTGTAAGTGTTAATGCTGTTTGCTCCTATACTGAACCTAAATACCAAGTTTGGTGTTTATCCGACTGTTCGTTTCTGAGTTACACTTTTCACAGACACACATGGTCATGTTTCCAAAAATGCTTGTTTTTTTGGATTCAGGGAGTCTCAAAACATGTATTTCCGGTGAAATCTCGGTATCGAATTTTTGGGTGGAATACAATACTTCCTCTACTTACTGTACGTAGTGGAGAAAGTAAAAATTGGCAAAAAAATTATATTTAATTGAATTTTAATAAACTTCAACTCCACTTAAGAAAGCAGTCTTATACTATGCTTTGTGCATTTTTGTTTTGGAAAAAAATTAAGCCTCCTTCAGGCTCCCTTTGTAATTTTTTCTATAAGAACGTTTATGTCAATGTTTCTTCCAAAAATACAACTGTACTTCTATATATAAACAAGGTCCATTTCTTCCTCCAAACAGTTAAATTCTTCATTCTGGTTTTTGCTACACAACCAGACTCTTTATCCACAACCTTCACATAAAACTGCAGCACCACACAAATTTTTATTGTAAGAAAGAAAGGAAGGAAAAAAAACATCTACAAGTAGGGCTTAGCAGAATGGATAAAAAAAGGTTATATCAAGGAAACTTTGTGCTCCATCAAACTTTTTTCTTAAATATTTTGCAAATTGAATATGAACGTACACATTACTTTCATATTAAGTTTGGAATAAACTTTACATTACCCTGCTTTCAACAAACACTCTAATGATTTCATGCATTGGGTATTAATAAGTTCCCTAAAACTATTATTGGAAAGCCATAGATATAATATAGAACAAAAGTCAGGAACAGTGAAGCAAACTCTACTTATTTGAAGTCTACAGAGCAGTTGGGTATGTTTAAGCTGGTAGAGCAAGGGAAGTAAAATAGAAACTTGGGTTCATGTTGCTGCACATGTATACAAGACATTATTAAGAAAAAAAAAGTTCAATCTAATTGTTCCTAATACGCACTTTATTATACGGTAGACATTACTGTCAGGTTATTTATTTCTGTATAACTTCTGTGTAAGCAGATAACCATCTCACTGACATACTGACAAATATATATTAGCACAGAGGATTTTCATGTACAACACATATGAAAACTATGTTGAGAGTTTGGTATGGAGCAAGCAATTAATTACCTGAGAGACAGTTATGATACTTGTTCTTGCATTTAAAGAAATTACTTTGTTAAATGTGGGCTTGCTAAACACTGGGAGCAGCATTACAAAGTTCTATGATCGCAATGACAGGAAGAAAGCTTTTCTTTTTTAAAACATAAGCATTTTCAACTCAATTTTGAAGCTGTACAATGAGTAAGGTACAGGATATACACATGTGACAACATAACTCATTGATTTTCTGTAATTGGATCAGGTTGCAATAAATTGTATAGCACTAAACATGATCAAGGCAGGCATGTATATTGTCCAGGCGAAACATAATCTGATCTCTCTACATAAGTTAGTGACATATTTGTAAGTAATTTTCTATATAACATATCTTTCGTTTCAAGACATGGAACATGCACTGCAAACAATCTGCTACCTAGAAGCATTAACATAACTGGACAAACCAGCACAAAGTGTACAAGAAACAAAGAGCTGAACATGTGATTATTGAATCACAAAAATATTATTTTAAGTACCTTCAAAAACCTGAGTGAAGCTTAAGTCGCCGATTTATGTAGACTACACATACACTGTATAACACTTAGGACAAAAACAAGTATTTAAAAAATTGTACAGGATTTATTTATTGTAAGGTATATTTTATAATCCCAGTGCCAATGTTACTAATAAATCCAACTTAAATGTCTTTTATTTGCTGCAGCTTTGAGCCTGGTGCAGAATGTAACCTGTTGAACACTCAACAAAACATTGCTTAGGGTTAAAGATTCAAGGTTTTAAAGCAAAGCAGCAGACGTTATACAAGAAATATATAAAAAGATGAAAAGGTTAAAACTTTTTCCCTATTCAAAAAATTATATATTGTAAATCCTAATGAAGTCATGAATGCAGGACATATATGAATAATTCTTATCTTACAAGGTAGAAATTCATGAAATCTCTTAAGTACTCATAAATGTCCATATTTGTATAAGTTTCTGCCACGATGATTTAAAAATACACTTTCATACCGTAGAAAAAGAAAATATCCATTCACAAATGTTGCATTTATGACTTTAGGGCACGAATAAATTAAATTACACATTTTCAAATGTGGCAACTAAGAAAATCTCTTATCAGATGTTCTACACTGCTGGGGCTTCTTATTTTCAAGATTTAAATTATGTATTTTCAAATGGGACAACCTAGTAAACCTCTTATCACAAGTTTTACACTCGTGTGGTTTCTTACGTTCTTGAACCAAATTAAGCCTTTTCAAACCTGACAACCCATTAAAGCTCTTTTCACAAGTTTTACTCTTATGGGACTTTTTACCCTCATGAGTCAAATTATGAGTTTTCAAATGTGGCAACTGAGAAAAGCTCTTATCGCAAATTTTACACTGGTGTGCCTTCTTAACTTCATGAATCAAAGTATGAGCTTTCAAATGTAGCAACTGAGTAAAGCTCTTATCGCAAATTTTACACGTGTGGCTTCTTACCTTCATGAATCAAATTATGTATTTTCAAACTTGATAAATGGGAAAAACTCTTATTACAAGTTTTACACTGATGTAGTTTCTTACCCTCATGAATCAAATCATGCCTTTTCAAATCTGACAACCGATTAAAGCACTTATCGCAGGTTTTACAATGGTGTGGTTTCTTGCCTTCATGAATCAAATTATGGCTTTTCAAACATGACAACCAATTAAAGCTCTTATCGCAGGTTTTACACTGGTGTGGCTTCTTACCATCATGAATCAAATTATGTATTTTCAAATTTGCCACCTGAGAAAAGCTCTTATCACAGGTTTTACACTGGTGTGGCTTCTTACCCTCTTGAAACAAATTATGCCTTTTCAAACCTGACAAGCCATTAAAGCTCTTTTCGCAAGTTTTACTCTTGCATGACTTTTTACCCTCATGAGTCAAATTATGAGTTTTCAAATGTGACAACTTAGTAAAGCTCTTATCGCAAATTTTACATTGGTGTGGCTTCTTACCTTCATGAATCAAATTATGTATTTTCAAACTTGACAAATAAGAAAAACTCTTATCACAAATTTTACATTGGTGTGGCTTCTTACCTTCATGAATCAAATTGTGTATTTTCAAATCTGGCAACCGATTAAAGCTCTTATTGCAGGTTTTGCACTGGTGTGGCTTCTTACCATCATGAATCAAGTTATGTATTTTCAAATTTGACAAATGAGAAAAGCTCTTATTACAAGTTTTACACTGATGTGGTTTCTTACCATCATGAATCAAATTATGCCTTTTCAAATCTGGCAATCGATTAAAGCTCTTATTACAACTTTTACACTGATGTGGTTTCTTACCATCATGAATCAAGATATGTATTTTCAAATTTTACAACTGAGAAAAGCTCTTATTACAAGTTTTACACTGATGTGGCTTCTTACCCTCATGAATCAAATTATGCCTTTTCAAAAGTGACAAGTGAGTAAAGCTCTTATCACAGGTTTTGCACTGGTGTGGCTTCTTACCATCATGAATCAAGTTATGTTTTTTCAAATTTGACAAAAGAGTAAAGCTCTTATTACAAGTTTTACACTGATGTGGTTTCATACCCTCATGAATCAAATTATGCCTTTTCAAATATGACAAGTGAGTAAAGCTCTTATCACAAATGTTACACTGGTGTGGCTTCTTACCTTCATGAATCAAATTGTGTATTTTCAAATCTGGCAACCGATTAAAGCTCTTATCGCAGGCTTTACACTGGTGTGGTTTCTTACCGTCGTGAATCAAATTATGCCTTTTCAAATATGACAAGTGAGTAAAGCTCTTATCACAGGTTTTGCACTGGTGTGGCTTCTTACCATCATGAATCAAGTTATGTATTTTCAAATTTGACAAAAGAGTAAAGCTCTTATTACAAGTTTTACACTGATGTGGTTTTATACCCTCATGAATCAAATTATGCCTTTTCAAATCTGACAACCAATTAAAGCTCTTATCGCAGGTTTTACACTGGTGATTTCTTACCGTCGTGAAACAAATTATGCCTTTTCAAATGTGACAAGTGAGTAAAGCTCTTATCACAGGTTTTACAACTCTTTTGCCTTTCACCCCTATGACTAGGTTCATGACTTTTTAAATGTGGCACATGGGTAAAGCTCTTCACACATATATTGTTGCACTTGTGTGGCATTTTGTCGTTGTGAAACAAATTCTTTTGTTTAAAGGATAAAGCCATGTTATAAATTTGCCCATCAATACATTTACTTGATAGTTTCGAGTGAACGTCTTTTTCTACCGTTTGCAATTCTGTGACATGACTTCCCTGACTCTCACATTCAGAACAATCCTTTCCATTATAGAAGCTTATGTTTCTTCCTGGGACTTCAGAAGAGGCCGATGCTGATATACCGCTGCTGTCACCAGAAACTGCTTCTGTGCATAGACTGAAATTAAATTAAATTGAGTTGTATTTGTGAATGCTCTTTAACTGCTATGGGTCTTAGTCCCATTCTATATTGGATGTAAAAGAACAGAAACCTTGCTCAGAGATCTCTATCAGACTTTGAGGTCCTTTTATGGCTGAAAATCTACAACTGGGACCACCAGCATTACTTCCTTACAAAGGAAGGCATGCTAAGCATTTTTGCACCTGAAAAGATCCATTACCCTTCACCAAGTTTAAAGAAGCGATCTCAGTAACCAGAGGATAGAATGAGGCTAGATCATTAAGTATAACAGAAAATCATAACTGAAAACAGAATCTCTGGTTGCTAACTGTAGTACATTGTTAGAAATAATTGACAATTGTGGTTTTAATTTCTTCATGTAAAACAGCTATGAATGAACTTTGTTAAAACACAATATCATTAGATAATTAATAAAATCTTTCATATGAAAAACATGTTAATGGTAAAATCATTCTGATGTTTATAACAACACAAGCAATATCTGTTATATGCACTGAGAATTATATCTACTTACAGGTTCCGTTTTACAGCAACTACTCAAAGTAGTTTTGCCTCATAATTCCTATAAATTCATAACAAAAGTGTTTATCTACAAGTGTGCAAACTTGCTGATAAGTGTTTCTATGGCAGCATAAGAATAAATGAGCAGTGACCTAACACTTCTAAAAATGATAAAAGTATTCAAAATTTCAAATCGGTATATAAAAAAACTCTTGATGTGAAACATTCACATCACCTTCTCCACCCTTTATCATTTATTAGTCGGTACACAAACTATTTTTACTAAAGCTTATTTTCTATCTACTACATTTTAATTCAAATAAACCTTTGCAGAAATAGCTGCAATGCATATCTCATTACAGATTCAAAGGGAACAGTGATAATCAAATGTTTAAGAACTGACTGCTATATGCTGACCGTAAAATTCCATACTCTTCCCATGCAATTGTGAGAAACAACTGAATGGTAAAAGGAATTTCCCTATTTGGAATTTATCTGAATCTTCATTTTACGCTTTCGTCAGACATACACAAGCATTCTTTAACAACATCTTTCTTTTCAGGGGACCTCAAAACATATATATAGTGAGACATATATTTATAATTTTTAGGTGGACTGAAATACTTCTTCTACTTGCCATTGGTATGTGTACACAATTTTTTTGTTTATATGGGCTATTTATTTTTAGTTTAGTACATATTCACCATGCCATCTTTGAGAGGGATGAAGAAAAACAAAAATGTGCATGCACATTACTCTTAGCTTGAGTGAGGAAGTTTTCCTGAAACATGTGATACATTTTTAGAAAATGCTGGATTATAATAATAGGTTATTATTCAACTGACTTTTCATTTCTGAGTCTGCTTCTCAAACATAGAACACATGATTCTACATAACTGCCCCTTTTTTGGGTTCAGGAGAACTCAAATGTGTCTTTCCAGTGAAATTTAAATACTTACTTTTGGGTGGCATGCAACACCACTTCTACCTAACAAAGGTTAAAGTGTTCAGAAATTAGACCACCATCCCAATGTTCAAATTGCCCACAAAGCAACATTCCTATTTGGAGAGGTTTTTCTAAAGGTGTGACATTTTACAGAATAATTAATACATTAAAATAATAACATAAAACCCAGAGATGAACCAAAAAGACCAACATGTTGCAAGTCAACCTAGAACTAAGCTTTGGTTTGAGCCAAACAAAGCTTGATGTGGTTAATGTGTTAAAACATGTGCAACACTTATTTTCTTTTACTTTGCAATACTTATCACTATCAATTAAAGACTGAGTGATATTTCCACATGTAATAAGTCACCATCTGAACCACTTCTATACAAAATATAACAATCTGAATAGAAGAATCTCCTGATATAAGATTAGGAAGTTATATAAGGACTGCATATGAAATGATATTGAGCAGACAAATTTGTGTCAGTGTTACACATCAATATTTATCCTATAATATCAGTCTGATGCACATATACAGACTCCTCTCTCAAGCAGAGAATATGTTGCATTACAGTATGTATAATGAGTAGGCTTACTTTAGTTCAAGAAATTACATTTTACACCCTTATTGCCCTACTGTGCTCAAATTAACACAATGCACCCTGTGGATCTGCCAGTCTTGAAAGCCCATGCTAGGCTTGTAGTAAGGTGTGGACAACAATGCACCAAATATAAACTCCACTAGTAGTTCAGATAGTAAGGGAACTGGATTGTGACATCGAATGGGCAGTGGTGAGATTTCTGGAGGAAGTCCTCAATTTGTAACATACAGCAAGTCGCTTGATTTTAGCAGAATGAGGGAGCAGTGGTTATGATTCCTGGAGAAATTCCTTGATTTGTAACATACAGCAAGTCTCTTGATTTTAGCAGAATGAGGGAGCAGTGGTTATGATTCCTGGAGAAATTCCTCAATTTGTAACATACAGTAAGTCATTGCTGTTGTCATTAGCACAATGAATGAGCAGCGGTGGGGATTTCTGGAGACTTTCCTTGGTTCTTAACATACAAGATACTTCTCTCATCACTAGTTGAATGAATTGAACAGTGGTGGCAATTTCTGGGAGTATTCCTTGTTTCGTAACATCCACCAAGTTGCATTTCTCTTCATTAGCACAATGAGTGATCAGTGGTGGCGATTTCTGGGGACATTCCTTGGTTCATAACATACAGCAAGTCACTTTTCTCGTCATTAGCACAATGAGTGAAGAGTGGTAGAGATTTTTGGAGGCATTCCTTGGTGTGTAACACACACCAAGTCGCTGCTCTCATCATTAGCAGAATGAGTAAGCAGAAGGTGCACATGTCCATTGAAAAATGCATTATCATAAAGTTTCTCACCACAGCTAACGTATAGAGTTTCCAGAGAGAGCTTAAAAGTAACTGCTTCAAAGATACACGTATATGAGTACAACAAAATAGTTTCAGTGGAACAGGAAGCTCTGAAAATGAGCCACCCATAAACAACTGTGGAAAACATACATGCTATTTGTGAACCTGTTGAGCTGGACAGGCACATAACAATCTCTGAAGTTACATCAGCAGCGTGAATCTTTTATAGTGTGATCAATATCTGTAATCTTATTGAGGTTGGACGGGCACATACCAATCTCTGAAGTTACATCTGCAGTGTGAATCAGTTACAGAGGTGACCAATCCATCACTGACAATTAACTTTACCTGTGGAAAGTTTCTACCAGGTTCCTCATCTGTTTACTCAGGACCTGAATGTCTGGCAATGGCTCCTTATCAGCTACCAGGTGGAGAAAGAGGAATTGTGATTAAAATTGGGTCCACCATCTCATTCACAAGTGTAAATAAGCAAGCAAGAGTGAAGGAAAGGTGAAGCTGCAACAAAAAGGACAAACCAAACTTGTCACTTGGAAAGGGGCTTGCAATGGTTTTTTCGACTCTAAGAGCATGTTGATTGTGGCCTTTCTTCATAAAAGATCAGTAAATCCTGCCTACTGCTGTAGGCTTATGTTTGGGATGAAAGCTACTTAATGGAGGAATGTTCTACAACACATCTGAAATGGAGATCAAATATGGCTATTTTGATGTGTGAAAGAGGCTGGAAAAAAATTACTGAAAAGCTCATGAAAACACGCTTTACAGTCCAGACTTAATTCTCCTGTGACTATTATTTGTGGAGGGGAGAGACAATATCTATGTGATGATGGAGGAGTTCTGCATAATTGGCTGCTCACACTTCCTTCTTCAAGGAAGAAATAAAAATTGCTAATCTATCAGGGAAAGTGTGCTTCAAAATTAGAAGACTCTGTAGAAATGTTTTATGCTATTGTTTTCATTGCATCAATAAACTATTTTTAAAAAAAGTCTTATTTTACATTACTTTCTCATTTTTTTATGTTTATCTCTCTCTAGTGGTAATCTATTCCTATAAATCTTAACCATAAAGGTCTCATTACACATTTAGGTATGAGGAGGCTACAGGAGGCTGAAAGAGTAGTCAAATTTTTTTAAAACTGTGTTGTTAAATTGGCATACTCTTCACAATTACAAGAAGCAAAAGGAATTGAAACCTACAGCAACAATATATCATAAATGGTTAATACCACAAACACAATTGACATACGCTGTGTGTTTTAATAGGAACTGCATTTTTATATGTTATGTCATTGGCCATCTCTTCTACTTTACCAGGGACAAACGTTTGTAAAAAATTAATTCAGAATGAAAGTAGTTACACAACATATTCACAGAAAATACAAGACATATATTTTATCAATCTGAAATACACTACGTGATCAAAAGTATCTGGACACCTGGCTGAGAATGACATACAATTTCGTGGCGCCCTTCATCGGTAATGCTGGAAGTCAATATGGTGTTAGCCCACCCTTAGCATTGATGACAGCGTTCACTCTCGCAGGCATACTTTCAATCAGGTGTTGGAAGGTTTCTTGGAGAACGGCAGCCCATTCTTCACGGAGTGCGGAACTGAGGAGAAGTATCGATGTAGGTCGGTGAGGCCTGGCACAAAGTCGGCATTCCAAAACATCCCAAAGGTGTTCTATAGGATTCAAGTCAGGACTCTGTGCAGGCCAGTCCATTCAGGGATGTTATTGTCGTGTAACCACTCCGCCACAGCCCGTGCAGTATGAACAGTTGCTCGATCGTGTTGAAAGATGCAATCGCCATCCCTGAATTGCTCAACAGTGGGAAGCAAGAAGGTGCTTAAAATATCAATGCAGGTCTGCGCTGTGATCGTACCACGCAAAACAACAAGGGGTGCAAGCACCCTCCAGCAAAAAAAAGACCACACCGTAACACCACCACCTCCGAATTTCACTGTTGGTACTACACACGCTGGCAGATGACGTTCACCGGGCATTTACCATATACCCACACCCTGCCATCGGATCGCCACATTGTGTACAGTGATTCGTCACTCCACTCTTTTGCCACTGCTCAATCGTGTAATGTTGACGCTCCTTACACCAAGCGAGGCACCGTTTGGCATTTTCCTGCGTGATGTGTGGCTTATGAGCAGCCGCTCGACCATGGAATCCAAGGTTTCTCACCTCACGTCTAACTGTCATAGTACTTGGAGTGGATCCTGATGCAGTTTGGAATTCCTGTGTGATGGTCTGGATAGATGTCTGCCTGTAAGCTTTTGTGCTGTACATGTCCCTTCATGTTTCCACTTCACTATCACATCAGAAACAGTGGACCTAGGGATGTTTAGGAGTGTGGAAATCTCACTTACAGACTTCTGACACAAGTGACACCCAATCACCTGACCATGTTCGAAGTCCGTGAGTTCCATGGAGCGTCCCATTCTGCTGTTTCACGATGTTTCAGATAATGAGTACCAGGCAGTAGGTGGCAGCATAATGCACCTAAGATGAAAAACGTATGTTTGTGGGGAGTCCGGATACTTTTGATCACATAGTGTATCTTATACCTCTGGTATTTTAATCAAAACAAATTTTGAGAAAATCCAAAAGAATGAAAATTAGATGTATATGCAAAATGATGCCAAGTTTTGTATCTATGAGACATTCTGTTTTTGACTTTTATGCTGTCTCCCTCACAAACTTGCTCATATCTTTCTTGTTAAAAGCTTACGTTGGTTTCAGAGGACTTTAAAACATGTATTTCAATTGAAATCTTGAAACTGAATTTTTGGATGGAACATAATTCCTGTAATTTCTCCAGGTATATAGTAGACAAAGTACAAAACCAGTTTGTATTTGATCCACCCTCATATAAGGATATAACCCCCCCTACTACAGTATTACCTGTACTCTCCATCTTATAACAAGAATGAAGCATAGGACAAATTTCAAAACATAATTTGATGGATTGATTATTATAGTTACATTTCTATTAGTTAAAGAGAGAACACTTGCTACAACATAAATGTGAAAGTAACACAAAAATTAAAAGAAAATTTAAAACAACAAGCCGAATGCTAATAGAAACATTAGCCAAGATGCAAGTCTTACCTTGATATTACTGGAGGGAAGTCCCCATCCTGTAACAGAATAATTCAAATGTTTCACACAATCATCTATACAGAGTTAAATTAAAATTAAATTGAGTTTTGTTTATGGACACTCTTTTAACCGCGGTGGTTCTTAGGGTTGCATTCTAGAACAGAAAGACCAGTAATTTTGCTCAGAGGTCTCTGTATCAGGTCTAAGGTTCCGTTACGTGTCATATATCTATGACATGGGAACACGGTTTTACTCCCCTTCCAAAGGAAGCCATGCTAAGGGTTTTTATGCCCGAAAAAAATCCATCGCCCTCGGCCGGGTTTGAACCTGTGCCTCAGGAACTAAAGGCTAGCATGGTAATCACTACACCATAGACAACACATTTACACAGAGTTACGTAACAGTCCTGCATAACATGGTTATCTGTTAAAGTACCAGGTTTTATCTGTTTAAATATTGGTATATGGTATTAGGAGAAACTAAAATTTCATGTTTCATAACATAATGGGGTATAAGAAAACTAAGCAGTGGAGAAACTGTTTATAAATTAATTGTTTGCTTTATAGAATACAAAACTGGCAAAAGGAATGTTTACTACATCAGATTATATGATTTAGTTAAGTATTTAGGAAAATCACAACAGAAATGCCACATATCTGTGAGTAGACAACTGGATGAGAGAGGAGAGCAATAAATTGAATTCATCACTGGCAATAACTTGAGTGTTGAGGTTTATAAGACTACTAACACTAGTATTTCATTTTTATTTATGAATGCTTTTTAGCTGCTGCGGTCCTTAGCGTCCCATTCTATATCGGGCATGAAAGAACGGTAATTTTGCTCAGACGCCTCTTTATCAGGCTTGAGGTTCTTATATGTACCATAAATCTATGACACAGGAACACTGGCTTTACTTCCCTTCCAAAAGAAGCCATGCTAAGGATTTTTATGCCCAAAAAAATCCATCGCCCTCTGCCGGGTTTGAACCTGCGACCTCGGGAACTACAGGCTAGCATGGTAATCACTACACCATGGAGAACACATTTACACAGAGAAACACAGAGTTACGTAACAGTCCCGCATAACATGGTTATCTGTTAAAGTACCAGGTTTGATCTGTTCAAATATCGGTATATGGTATTAGGAGATATGTGGAAACTAAAATTTCATGTTTCATAACATAATGGGGTCTAAGAAAACTAAGCAGTGGAGAAACTGTTTATAAATTAATTGTTTGCTTTAGAGAATACAAAACTGGCAAAAGGAATGTTTACTACATCAGATTATATGATTTAGTTAAGTATTTAGGAAAATCACAACAGAAATGCCACATATCTGCGAGTAGACAACTGGATGAGAGAGGAGAGCAATAAATTGAATTCATCACTGGCAATAACTTGAGTGTTGAGGTTTATAAGACTAATTTTTATTTGTGAATGCTTTTTAACTGCTGCGGTCCTTAGCGTTCCATTCTATATCGGGCATGAAAGAACGGTAATTTTGCTCAGAGGTCTCTTTATCAGGCTTGAGGTTCTTATACGTAACATAAATCTATGACACAGGATCACCGGCTTTACTTCCCTTCCAAAAGAAGCCATGCTAATGATTTTTATGCCCGAAAAAATTCACCACCCTCAGCTGGGTTTGAGCCCACGACCTCGGGAACTACAGGCTAGCATGGCAACCACCACCACAAATATAGGATTTGTGTACAACTCAGTTGGATCTAAATATATTTTATAGAACAATGTATTCCATTTAAAATAGAGAGCTGGAAGAGTGACAATGGTCTTTATTTTACTATGTATTCGGATACTTGCAAAGAATGTTTTAAACACAGAAAATATGTATATGTGTGTTCAAGGAAGTCTTGCAGAACATTCAAATGATACTGATGTTCTTTCACCACTGAATCATGTTCTTCCAGCAAGATATGGAAGTCTTGGAGAACATTCAAATGATACCGATGTTCTTTCACCAATGAATCATGTTTTTCCAGCAAGATATGGAAGTCTTGGAAAACATTCAAATCATACTGATGTTCTTTCACCACTGAATCATGTTCTTCCAGCAAGATATGGAAGTCTTGGAGAACATTCAAATGATATTGATGTTCTTTCACCACTGAATCATGTTTTTTCCAGCAAGATATGGAAGTCTTGGAGAACATTCAAATGATACTGATGTTCTTTCACCACTGAATCATGTTCTTCCAGCAAGATATGGAACTCTTGGAAAACATTCAAATGATACTGATGTTCTTTCACCACTGAATCATGTTTTTCAAGCAAGATATGGAAGTCTTGGAGAACATTCAAATGATACTGATGTTCTTTCACCACTGAATCATGTTTTACCAGCAAGATATGGAAGTCTTGGAGAACATTCAAATGATATTGATGTTCTTTCACCACTGAATCATGTTCTTCCAGCTAGATATGGAAGCCTTGGAGAACATTCAAATGATACTGATGTTCTTTCAGCACTGAATCATGTTCTTCCAGCAAGATATGGAAGTCTTGGAGAACATTCCAATGATACTGATGTTCTTTCAGCACTGAATCATGTTCTTCCAGCAAGATATGGAAGTCTTGGAGAACATTCAAATGATACTGATGTTCTTTCACCACTGAATCATGTTCTTCCAGCAACATATGGAAGTCTTGGAGAACATTCCAATGATATTGATGTCCTTTCAGCACTGAAACATGTTCTTCCAGCAAGATATGTAAGTCTTGGAGAACATTCAAATGATATTGATGTTCTTTCAGCACTGAATCATGTTCTTCCAGCAAGATATGTAAGTCTTGGAGAACATTCAAATGATACTGATGTTCTTTCACCACTGAATCATGTTCTTCCAGCAAGATATGTAAGTCTTTGAGAACATACAAATGATACTGATGTTCTTTCAGCACTGAATCATGTTTTTACAGCAAGATATGTAAGTCTTGGAGAACATTCAAATGATACTGATGTTCTTCCACCACTGAATCATGTTCTTCCAGCAAGATATGGAAGTCTTGGAGAACATTCAAATAATATTGATGTTCATTCAGCACTGAATCATGTTCTTCTAGCAAGATATGTAAGTCTTTGAGAACATACAAATGATACTGATGTTCTTTCAGCACTGAATCATGTTTTTCCAGCAAGATATGTAAGTCTTGGAGAACATACAAATGATACTGATGTTCTTTCAGCACTGAATCATGTTCTTCCAGCAAGATATGTAAGTCTTTGAGAACATACAAATGATACTGATGTTCTTTCAGCACTGAATCATGTTCTTCCAGCAAGATATGGAAGTCTTGGAGAACATTCAAATGATATTGATGTTCTTTCACCACTGAATCATGTTTTTCCAGCAAGATATGTAAGTCTTGGAGAACATACAAATGATACTGATGTTCTTTCAGCACTGAATCATGTTTTTCCAGCAAGATATGTAAGTCTTGGAGAACATACAAATGATACTGATGTTCTTTCACCACTGAATCATGTTCTTCCAGGAAGATATGGAAGTCTTGGAGAACGTTCAAATGATATTGATGTTCTTTCACCACTGAATCATGTTCTTCCAGCAAGATATGGAAGTCTTGGAGAACGTTCAAATGATATTGATGTTCTTTCACCACTGAATCATGTTCTTCCAGCAAGATATGTAAGTCTTGGAGAACATTCAAATGATATTGATGTTCTTTCACCACTGAATCATGTTCTTCCAGCAAGATAAGGAAGTCTTGGAGAACATTCAAATGACACTGATGTTCGTTCACCAGTGAATCATGTTCTTCCAACAAGATAAGGAAGTCTTGGAGAACATACAAATGATACTGATGTTCTTTCACCACTGAATCATGTTCTTCCAGCAAGATAAGGAAGTCTTGGAGAACATTCAAATGATATTGATGTTCTTTCACCACTGAATCATGTTTTTCCAGCAAGATAAGGAAGTCTTGGAGAACATACAAATGATACTGATGTTCTTTCACCACTGAATCATGTTCTTCCAGCAAGATAAGGAAGTCTTGGAGAACATTCAAATGATATTGATGTTCTTTCACCACTGAATCATGTTTTTCCAGCAAGATAAGGAAGTCTTGGAGAACATACAAATGATACTGATGTTCTTTCACCACTGAATCATGTTTTTCCAGCAAAGATAAGGCAGTCTTGGAGAACATTCAAATGATACTGATGTTCTTTCACCACTGAATCATGTTTTTCCAGCAAGATAAGGAAGTCTTGGAGAACATTCAAATGATACTGATGTTCTTTCACCACTGAATCATGTTTTTCCAGCAAGATAAGGAAGTCTCGGAGAACATTGAAATGATACTGATGTTCTTTCACCACTGAATCATGTTTTTCCAGCAAGATATGGAAATCTTGGAGAACATTCAAATGATACTGATGTTCTTTCACCACTGAATCATGTTCTTCCAGCAAGATATGGAAGTCTTGGAGAACATTCAAATGATATTGATGTTCTTTCACCACTGAATCATGTTTTTTCCAGCAAGATATGGAAGTCTTGGAGAACATTCAAATGATACTGATGTTCTTTCACCACTGAATCATGTTCTTCCAGCAAGATATGGAAGTCTTGGAAAACATTCAAATGATACTGATGTTCTTTCACCACTGAATCATGTTTTTCAAGCAAGATATGGAAGTCTTGGAGAACATTCAAATGATACTGATGTTCTTTCACCACTGAATCATGTTTTAACAGCAAGATATGGAAGTCTTGGAGAACATTCAAATGATATTGATGTTCTTTCACCACTGAATCATGTTCTTCCAGCTAGATATGGAAGCCTTGGAGAACATTCAAATGATACTGATGTTCTTTCAGCACTGAATCATGTTCTTCCAGCAAGATATGGAAGTCTTGGAGAACATTCCAATGATACTGATGTTCTTTCAGCACTGAATCATGTTCTTCCAGCAAGATATGGAAGTCTTGGAGAACATTCAAATGATACTGATGTTCTTTCACCACTGAATCATGTTCTTCCAGCAACATATGGAAGTCTTGGAGAACATTCCAATGATATTGATGTCCTTTCAGCACTGAAACATGTTCTTCCAGCAAGATATGTAAGTCTTGGAGAACATTCAAATGATATTGATGTTCTTTCAGCACTGAATCATGTTCTTCCAGCAAGATATGTAAGTCTTGGAGAACATTCAAATGATACTGATGTTCTTTCACCACTGAATCATGTTCTTCCAGCAAGATATGTAAGTCTTTGAGAACATACAAATGATACTGATGTTCTTTCAGCACTGAATCATGTTTTTACAGCAAGATATGTAAGTCTTGGAGAACATTCAAATGATACTGATGTTCTTCCACCACTGAATCATGTTCTTCCAGCAAGATATGGAAGTCTTGGAGAACATTCAAATAATATTGATGTTCATTCAGCACTGAATCATGTTCTTCTAGCAAGATATGTAAGTCTTTGAGAACATACAAATGATACTGATGTTCTTTCAGCACTGAATCATGTTTTTCCAGCAAGATATGTAAGTCTTGGAGAACATACAAATGATACTGATGTTCTTTCAGCACTGAATCATGTTCTTCCAGCAAGATATGTAAGTCTTTGAGAACATACAAATGATACTGATGTTCTTTCAGCACTGAATCATGTTCTTCCAGCAAGATATGGAAGTCTTGGAGAACATTCAAATGATATTGATGTTCTTTCACCACTGAATCATGTTCTTCCAGCAAGATAAGGAAGTCTTGGAGAACATTCAAATGATACTGATGTTCTTTCACCACTGAATCATGTTCTTCCAGCAAGATATGGAAGTCTTGGAGAACATTCAAATATTATTGATGTTCTTTCAGCACTGAATCATGTTTTTCCAGCAAGATATGTAAGTCTTGGAGTACATACAAATGATACTGATGTTCTTTCACCACTGAATCATGTTCTTCCAGCAAGATATGTAAGTCTTGGAGAACATACAAATGATACTGATGTTCTTTCACCACTGAATCATGTTCTTCCAGGAAGATATGGAAGTCTTGGAGAACGTTCAAATGATATTGATGTTCTTTCACCACTGAATCATGTTCTTCCAGCAAGATATGGAAGTCTTGGAGAACGTTCAAATGATATTGATGTTCTTTCACCACTGAATCATGTTCTTCCAGCAAGATATGTAAGTCTTGGAGAACATTCAAATGATATTGATGTTCTTTCACCACTGAATCATGTTCTTCCAGCAAGATAAGGAAGTCTTGGAGAACATTCAAATGACACTGATGTTCGTTCACCAGTGAATCATGTTCTTCCAACAAGATAAGGAAGTCTTGGAGAACATACAAATGATACTGATGTTCTTTCACCACTGAATCATGTTCTTCCAGCAAGATAAGGAAGTCTTGGAGAACATTCAAATGATATTGATGTTCTTTCACCACTGAATCATGTTTTTCCAGCAGATAAGGAAGTCTTGGAGAACATACAAATGATACTGATGTTCTTTCACCACTGAATCATGTTCTTCCAGCAAGATAAGGAAGTCTTGGAGAACATTCAAATGATATTGATGTTCTTTCACCACTGAATCATGTTTTTCCAGCAAGATAAGGAAGTCTTGGAGAACATACAAATGATACTGATGTTCTTTCACCACTGAATCATGTTTTTCCAGCAAAGATAAGGCAGTCTTGGAGAACATTCAAATGATACTGATGTTCTTTCACCACTGAATCATGCTTTTCCAGCAAGATAAGGAAGTCTTGGAGAACATTCAAATGATACTGATGTTCTTTCACCACTGAATCATGTTTTTCCAGCAAGATAAGGAAGTCTCGGAGAACATTGAAATGATACTGATGTTCTTTCACCACTGAATCATGTTTTTCCAGCAAGATATGGAAATCTTGGAGAACATTCAAATGATACTGATGTTCTTTCACCACTGAATCATGTTTTTCCAGCAAGATAAGGAAGTCTAGGAGAACATTCAAATGATACTGATGTTCTTTCACCACTGAATCATGTTTTTGCAGCAAGATATGGAAGTCTTGGAGAACATTCAAATGATACTGATGTTCTTTCACCACTGAATCATGTTTTTCCAGCAAGATATGGAAGTCTTGGAGAACATTCAAATGATATTGATGTTCTTTCACCACTGAATCATGTTCTTCCAGCAAGATATGTAAGTCTTGGAGAACATTCCAGTGATACTGATGTTCTTCCACCACTGAATCATGTTCTTCCAGCAAGATATGGAAGTCTTGGAGAACATTCAAATGATATTGATGTTCTTTCAGCACTGAATCATGTTCTTCCAGCAAGATATGGAAGTCTTAGAGAACATTCAAATGATATTGATGTTCTTTCAGCACTGAATCATGTTTTTCCAGCAAGATATGTAAGTCTTGGAGAACATACAAATAATACTGATGTTCTTTCAGCACTGAATCATGTTTTTCCAGCAAGATATGTAAGTCTTGGAGAACATACAAATGATACTGATGTTCTTTCACCACTGAATCATGTTTTTCCAGCAAGACATACACTACAGACAATCACATAAATTTTAAAAATGTGCTGTATGGATATTTGTATACCTACATCATCTAAGGCTGGTCTTCTCTTTTCTTTCATTTCTTTAGGCTCTAAATTATTAAGCAATAAGAGGACAGACACTAACTTCTTGTCCTATATAGAGGTTTACAGACATCCAATTTAAAAGGGGTCCCAACATATGGACGTGTATATGTGTATGGCAAGAAATGGCAATATGAATTGAAACTTGTTATTTGACACACATTTTCCAAAAAGTGCAGTGATGACATGTCATTTGTAAACCAGTCCATGGGTGATGTAGGTTTTCTAGTAACATCCATAAGAATAATCTGCCAAGTAGCCTGTAAATCTCATTCTGTTTTACATTTGACCACTTTTGAATCCAACTTTTAGACATTAATTTGCCTTTTGAAGTCAGATCTTTATGCAGTTTATGCTTATGTTCATTTGTTTCACTGAAAAACGTGATGAAAAAATCAAATGGTTGACTGTCAGTTGTGAGCTGGGTATGAGGCCTTACTCCAGAAAACATGCCGTTTTGTGTGACAATACTTTCTGGAACTAAATACTCCTGTATCTGCACTCTTACCTGCATCTTCACTGCAGCCCATAACCTCAACACCAGCTTCAAAACCAGAAAACTCCAGATCAATGTGCAATTCATTCTCACATCCTTAAAGTTCAATGTTATCTGATGTTATTTCAGAAGCAACAATACCTCCTATGCAAGCTGATTTATAAGCCATTGAACTCAATATGTAACAACTTAGTAATTCTCACTCAAGAGAATGTTGTCTCAAATATACAAAAACCATGTGGTGCCTAGAACAGATTGTTGCGTATTTATCTCAACAGCATCATAACAAACTCATGTATAACGATCATTTCTACTGCAGGCAATTAACTGTTGAAGGCACCTCCACCACATGTACCAGTTATGAGGACTGAGAGGATGGTCCAGGTAAGAGCCTCACATGTTAACAAGTCGCATGGTAGAGGCAACTGCTACCTGCAGAAACAATCATATGTACACACACTAACCCAACTACCCAGGAGGACTGAGAAGATGGTCCTGGTAAGAGCCTCACACAGGAACATGTCCCACAGTAGAGCTAGTTGCAACATGGAGATGCAATCAGCTCATCTAAACAAACACACATGATGACTGAGAGGATGGTTGTGGCAACAGCCTCGTCATGTTAACATGTCACACAGTAGAGCTAGTTACAACATGGAGATGCAATCACCTCATCTATACAAACACACATGAGGACTAAGAGGATGGTCCTGGCAAGAGTCTCGCCATGTCAACATGTCACACAGTAGACCTAGTTGCAACATGCAGGTGCAATCAGCTCATCTATACAAACACACATGATGACTAAGAGGATGGTTGTGGCAGGAGTCTCAAGTCACACAGTAGAGCTAGTTACAACATGGAGATGCAATCACCTCATCTATACAAACACACATGAGGACTAAGAGGATGGTTGTGGCAGGAGTCTCAAGTCACACAGTAGAGCTAGTTACAACATGGAGATCCAATCACCTCATCTATACAAACACACATGAGGACTAAGAGGATGGTCCTGGCAAGAGTCTCGCCATGTCAACATGTCACACAGTAGAGCTTTTTGCAACATGGATATGCAATCATCTCATCTATACAAACACACATGATGACTAAGAGGATGGTTGTGGCAGGAGTCTCAAGTCACACAGTAGAGCTAGTTACAACATGGAGATGCAATCACCTCATCTATACAAACACACATGATGACTAAGAGGATGGTTGTGGCAGGAGTCTCAAGTCACACAGTAGAGCTAGTTACAACATGGAGATGCAATCACCTCATCTATACAAACACACATGAGGACTAAGAGGATGGTTGTGGCAGGAGTCTCAAGTCACACAGTAGAGCTAGTTACAACATGGAGATGCAATCACCTCATCTATACAAACACACATAAGGACTAAGAGGATGGTTGTGGCAGGAGTCTCAAGTCACACAGTAGAGCTAGTTACAACATGGAGATGCAATCACCTCATCTATACAAACACACATAAGGACTAAGAGGATGGTTGTGGCAGGAGTCTCAAGTCACACAGTAGAGCTAGTTACAACATGGAGATGCAATCACCTCATCTATACAAACACACATGATGACTAAGAGGATGGTTGTGGCAGGAGTCTCAAGTCACACAGTAGAGCTAGTTACAACATGGAGATGCAATCACCTCATCTATACAAACACACATGATGACTAAGAGGATGGTTGTGGCAGGAGTCTCAAGTCACACATTAGAGCTAGTTACAACATGGAGATGCAATCACCTCATCTATACAAACACACATGAGGACTAAGAGGATGGTTGTGGCAGGAGTCTCAAGTCACACAGTAGAGCTAGTTACAACATGGAGATGCAATCACCTCATCTATACAAACACACATAAGGACTAAGAGGATGGTTGTGGCAGGAGCCTCAAGTCACACGGTAGAGCTAGTTACAACATGGAGATGCAATCACCTCATCTATACAAACACACATAAGGACTAAGAGGATGGTTGTGGCAGGAGTCTCAAGTCACACAGTAGAGCTAGTTACAACATGGAGATGCAATCACCTCATCTATACAAACACACATGAGGACTAAGAGGATGGTTGTGGCAGGAGTCTCAAGTCACACGGTAGAGCTAGTTACAACATGGAGATGCAATCACCTCATCTATACAAACACACATAAGGACTAAGAGGATGGTTGTGGCAGGAGTCTCAAGTCACACAGTAGAGCTAGTTACAACATGGAGATGCAATCACCTCATCTATACAAACACACATAAGGACTAAGATGATGGTTGTGGCAGGAGTCTCAAGTCACACAGTAGAGCTAGTTACAGCATGGAGATGCAATCACCTCATCTATACAAACACACATGATGACTAAGAGGATGGTTGTGGCAGGAGTCTCAAGTCACACAGTAGAGCTAGTTACAACATGGAGATGCAATCACCTCATTTATACAAACACACATGATGACTAAGAGGATGGTCCTGCAAGGGCCTCGCCATGTTAACATATCACACGGTAGAGCTAGTTACAACATGGAGATGCAATCACCTCATTTATACAAACACACATGATGACTAAGAGGATGGTCCTGCAAGGGTCTCGCCATGTCAATATGTCAGTTACAGCTAATTGTAACATGCAGAAGCAACAACCTCATCTAAGTACACAAATATGAGGGGCATAGGAGCAAAATGCATTAACTCCACCCACAGATGAAATACTTTTTGTATGGATTCCCCCTATTTTGATAGAGCTTATCGATATGTGGAATCCATTTCTATCAAGCAGCATTCCTTCCTATAACAAAATGGTTGTAAAAAATCTGTGATTGTTTCAGATGCCACTTAGTTTACCAAGACAAATGGAACAAAACACAGTTTTACAGAGGTAAAGAATTGCTTACATGACACTAACATGCCTTTGGCTGCTGTATTTGCATTCTGTGGAACTAGAAATGCATTTGCTGCTGCCAGAGAATATCAGATACGTGTTCCTTGGGTCGTCTTAGCAATATTACATCATGCTAACTGAATGGAAATGAATCTCCTTATGAGAGGATCTGAGATAGGTAACTGTATTAAGGAAGCACTAATATAGATTTGCTAAAGTATTATAGCTTGGAATAGAAAATAATTGTTGTAGGCAACAGTAATTGTTCCAGAAAGAAAATGAAAATGCAGAAACAAAAAAGCAAAGCTGTTGTAAATACTATCTAATGTCATTAAAACATACCTTTCTATTACTCTCATGCAAAAAAATGCAGTGGAATGAGTTCTGAGATGAAGTTCTGTGTTGTCTGTATTTCATGCTGATTTTTAAAAAATATCAAAATGTATTAAGTTCTCTTTATCTTGCATTATCCTTTAATAAAGCTGTAAGATCTAAACATAATGAACATTTTGGGTCCTAGGGTCTCTGAACTATCCAGACTTAGGGACAAACTGATTACTCCAGTTAGTTCAAGGGCCTAAACCATTTTAATTTTCCTTGCATTATGTACAATTTCTAGAGTAGTTGCCGAGATCGTGCCCTGAGCGAGCATACGCTTGCTGAATTCGATAGTTCAATTACTATTATGTATTGTTACAGCTGTGACACTTGATATCTGGTGGTCAAAATAGGAAATAGGTAAAAGGATTTGATCCTTTTGATACTGACATTGAAACCCTAGCCTCAGAACTTCAAATGGAAATTATTGATTTACAGTGCAGTGATGTAATTAAAAACAAATATCAAAACTCATCTTTGTTGGAATTTTATAAGAGTCTTATACTGGTACAATTTGATAATCTGCATAAATTTGCTCATGGGCTGTGCAGTGATGTAATTAAAAACAAATATCAAAACTCATCTTTGTTGGAATTTTATAAGAGTCTTATACTGGTACAATTTGATAATCTGCATAAATTTGCTCATGGGCTGTTTTCTATTTTTGGTACTACTTACTTGTGTTATTAAACATTCTCCAAAATGAAGTACACAAAGAATGTTTACAGATCTAAGTTAACTGATGAGCATCTTAAATCTTTTTTAATAATTGGCACAAGTAGAATTGGCCCAAAACTACAAACTATTGTCTGTGGAAAATCACAATTACATAAATCTCAGTAGTATTTTTTACAAGTGGACACCCCACGGTTTCATTAATTTATATTTTCTGTTCCTGAGCGATTTTCAAGATAAAAATCATGTGTGATTTAGGATATATCATTCAAAACATCAGTATACATACATATAACATAGTCTTTACCCCAACATAGCTACCGCTGGATGTTCACTAGTTTATAATGTTAGTGGGATTCATTTCAATTATTTGTTAGTTATTATGCTTAAGTTAAATATTCTGCATATTATACTTGTCATTAAGCTTTACCTAGCAAGTAAATAAAACCAAGTTATTATCATTCTGTGCTTTTCTTATCCAACTTATCACACAAACAATAAGCTATTAGCTGTCGTGCACCAGATTGATGACACTGACAGGCTGGATTTGGCCCACAGCCGTAGTTTGGAGACATATGCTCTATACCATTCACATCTTCACTGAAACGGGGAGTTACATTTGAGTGTAAATCACAGGTCCAGTGTTTAACACTCCAAAGTGTAGCCGAGAGAAGAAGACGTTCAGGAGGCTGAGCTGCAAATTTATGTGAAGGTTGTGGATGAAGAGTCTGCAGTGAAAACCAGACTTTTTGATGGAAGCAATGGGCAGTGTTTAAATACAGAAATACATTGACATAGTGTTTGCAGAAGAAATTAGAAAACTTACCTTCCAATAAATGCACAAAGTAAATCATAAAACTGCTTTTGAAAGTAGAATTAAAATTGTTTACTAAAAATCAATAAATATAATTTTTTGCATTTTCTCACAATGTCCAAGATAGTATTTTCAGTATAACTGGTTCAAAATGCGATAAAAGCAAAACCGTTTTAATTATAAATGTGATATTAAACAAAAAATTATTTTGGTGATAACACTATTCAGGAAAGTAGCATTTCCACTACAGTTAGTTGTGAAGAACTGTAGAAAGTGTCAGTAAATTTTGAAGGACATAAGTTTTTTCTCTCCTGATGCACCTCATATATAAACCTAACAGAAAGAACAATAAGTATGCATGTGTTTGTCTATCAAACACTTCTCTCCTCTTACAAGATTTATTATGTTATATGTACTTAAGCTTGGAAATGAGAACTGGCTTGCTTGCAATACAAAGCAAGTGTTGAATCATGGTAGCATCCGAGAAGCAAAAGTAAGAGCTCTTTTAGTTCCATAAATGGGAATCTCAATGTTTTTGTTTTGTATTTTGTAAATAAATACAGTATTACTTGTAGAATGTTGCATTTAATATGCTTTCGTTCAGTTTTTTCCTTAAAATATTATAAAAACTAAACACAAAATAAAGACTAGTTTTGCAATGCACAAATTTAATTATGGGCCAATTTAAATACCCAGATCTGTTTATTGCATATTCGGGAACAAGCAGTGTGGGATTTTAATAGCCATTGGGTTAAAGCTTTATAACTGAGCTGTCTGTCTATGTCTTTGAATAACTGAACTTCCTTTCAAAATCACTTCTTATTCATTTAATTGTTTATTTCAAGTGTAGTTCATCATCAGATGCTACAATATCTCAGAATATTTTGTTATGGTTTAACCGAACTTCGCTCAAGTATCTTATATCACCAACATTACTTTCAACACATTAAATACACCACCTGATAAACACTGTACACATTCACAAACTATCTCTTGTCGTTATTAATTTTGTATTACATAATTCAGATATTTTATCATGTGTAACACAAACAAAAATTCTTACTGCTGTAGATTTTTCTACAAAACTTACCTTAATGTCATAACAAACAGATGGAGTTTCTGTTTCCAGCCACCAAGGTTCCTCTTTAATTGCTATTTTGTTATCCATTTCATGATTAGTGTCATAATTCCTATCTTCCATTGCAGGATCCTCTGGATGAAATTCTCTTTCGTTGTGTAAACCATAGTCTGAAACCAGAGTCCATTCCTCAATTTCTGTTTTTGTATCTATCTTACAGTTTTTGCTGCATGTAACAGTTTCAGACTTAATCTGCTTTACGAATTGTTTGGTAAAACATTCTCTCTTCTGTGGACAAAAGCCTGGAGCCTCTGATTTAATTTCTGTTTTAACTGCCATGCCAGAATCATCATCCAGGACCACAGCACCACTGTTAGCCTTCATTGTAACATCCTTGAGAAAGAACTCTCTCTCATTCTGTGAGGCTACGTCATCTGAGAGAGGATCCTCTTCTTTGATTTCTATTTTGGTATCCATTTTGCAACTGTTGTTCTTAAGTTCATTAACAAGTCTGTGGAGAAAGAAACATATTATGTATACTGTAACATATCTATAATTTTAACCATCAGCATCTTTGATTACATCAGCCACACCCCTCCAATGTTCCCACACAAATAAAGCTACTTCTTTGAAAGTAGAATCAGACTTGAAAAATTCAATGCCATGACCAGGACTTGAAGCACAGGTCTTTGCTTCTTTATGCCAAGCTATTACCTCTTCAGATACATGTTTGGATACCTGTATCAGTTTAAACCTTCTCATCTGATGGTTAAGCTTTAAGGCATTCAAATGTATTGGATATACTTCAAAGGCAACTTGCTATGTTAGGACTATTACAGTTAATTTATGTTTTGATAATTATTCTTTCATACTTGCTGTGTGAACAAATAAGATGAGAAATTAACACTAATAATCAAAAGTATAAAGCACCTACAACATTACAAATCAGTTTAAGGTATAATACCTCTGTATCTGATATGAACTTTAAAGTTTACTGTGTTACTTAAACCAAACGAGAAGGTTTAATGCTTGAATGGGCATCTTGCCTTGGCACATCAAGTGGTAAGAACTTTGACTGAGAGCAGCAAAGCTCCATGGTTTGAGTCCTGGATGTGGAACTGAATTTTTCAAGTCTGATTCAGTTTTCCAAACTAGTCTCTACACAAGCCTAGTCATAAAGAACAATTATCAAAATCACTCAAACCTACTTCCTGTGAGGGCAGCTATAGGCCTGAAACTAAGTGCAGTCATCCAATGCATAACATTTTAAATGCTTCATTTTGAATAAGTATGGTAGCTAAAATTCAGCAAAATTATCAAAATTACATGTTAGAGATTGAGGCAGTTATGCTATAACATAATGAGAAACTTCCCTGGTGTACTGCATGGATAAAGTTGTTGTTCACTTATGTTACATAATTAATATGATTATGTTTTCTTATTTGTTACCGAATATATTTCTGTATTTTATTTGCATATGTCCGGAATAATGAGTAAAATATCAACATAACAGGAATTCAAGTCTTACACGTCCAACCATAATAAAAACTGTCAATAAGGAAAACTTGTAGCTTTTGTCAGTAACTATAGAGAAACAACAACCCAGAATACTTATTGATGGATTGCCAAGAAGATGGTCATATATATAGTAACTTGAGGAAGTAAGCCTGTGGTTGATTGCCTCTCCTTCATTCATAGTGACCATCACCTAACACATCAGTACTATGGACATATTAAATTGATTATATTCTTATATAAGATTGACAGAATCGTTTAATAAGCCAGTGAGTCTTTGTTTATTAAAGCATTAATAATAATAATTTTACTGTTATAATTATAAAATAAAATTGAATTTCATAAAATAGCAACATTTAAAAATGAACTAAGTTATTCCAAAGTGGCCTTCCCAGCATCACACCCAAAAAAGAAATGAGAGATTTCATTGCTTAATCACGATGATTAAGATTTCATCTTAAAATATAAAAGAGCTTATTTAAATACTGCAGCAATGGACTTAACAACGTGAAGCTCTTTTATAAGAACGTTGTAATCAAAGAGCATAATTGAAAACCACTGCAACATTATAAATGAAAGCTGCTAGAATATTATTTGTATCACAATTCCTCTTTTTGGATTTCAACTGGATCGCATCTCAAATCATTGATTCATCTGAATTACTTTATTTACATTATTTTTTGTAATCTTGATGAAGCTGGAAATTAAAAAAATTAATGAAATGTTGTGTTACTGCTAGGTTCATTTATGCTCATTATGTTATTTTGTTTGTTGGAAAAGCTCCGTTAGTTAGACGCTAATCTGGTACATGTAGGAGTCGAGTCAAGTGGGAGCTAATGTTACTGTAAATAGATATGATCTAAGTAGTAGCAGTCAGAGTTAGCAGTGAAATTCTGCTCTTTCTAGGGATAACAAGTTGTAATATCTGCATAATATTCTTATTGATTTTTCTAACAAGTATCTACAGTTCACATTACGTTAATTTTGTTCAAGATGAAACAAAATTCAGTGGTAGTGTATATTTATGTTTCCATCTGTCTTACAATGCATAAGACACGTATATTCTTATGTTGATGTATTCTTCTGCATGTCAGGCCTTATGATGATGCAGTTCTTTACAATACTTATTTCTGAGATTATCAGCAAGAAGTCGCCTTTCAACAGAAATCATAAGCTGTTCCCTTAAAACACACAGAAGGCAACAAGGTATCCATGGAACCAACTATAACTGTACTTCGATATCATTTATTAGTATTTATTTACATTAAAGGGAATTTCCACTTTTATGAATCTAATCACTTACTGTCAATCTCCATTATCCTGAACATTTTAATTATTTTCCCTGCTGTACAAATGATTTTAAGGATTGCCTGTGTGTATTTATGTCCTACTTTAATACATTGCTATGTATGTATTTATTTCCATAATGCTATACAAAATTATTACAATTTTTAATACATTACTTTGAGTTGCTATTTTTTTCTTTCTTTCGTCCATCATGCACTTTAACACTGTGGTTATTTATGCATGGTAGGTCATAACAAATTCATATTGCTTTATTTTTGTAAACCATTTTTTCTCCTACTCTCCCTATATATTCTCCTATTCTTTTTATATCCCTCTCTTTTGTATTTTCATTATCCTAACTTTTAACACTTCTTTGTTAACATTCTCCCATTCTTTAGGTAAAAACTGATCTCTCCACAACTTAGTTTCTTCACATTCAATTATATAATAATAATCATTATCTGCCTCTCCACAAAAAGGACACCTATTCAAATTCGCTCCATTCCTATCTCCCCTTAGCCTATATGCACTTAATCTGGACCAGGCCCACCCTTATCTCACTAACCTATTACCTACATCCACATACATCTCCCTTCCCCAATCCACCTTTAATTGTCTATATAGTTCCAAACTTTTCCTTCCTTCCAGACTTTGAAATAATTCTTGTTTCTCTATATCTTCCACCCTGTTCCTCACTTCTTTCCACAAACCTTTAACTAACCACTCTCTCTCCTCCCATAAGTTACCCATTCCTATTTCCTGTAAAATTCTCTTTATTCCTTGAGCCCAGTTCATCCCAGCACTGGATTTTTCTTGTATTATTAAACATTGCCTCAAGATATTATGCTCGTCCAATGATTTCAATCTATGCCAATATTTAAGTATCCTTTCTACTATCATGCCCTTGCTACCTACTCTTCCCAACTCCAACATTGCTGCTCCATTAGGTGATGAAATAGATAAACCTAACATACATTTACAGAACGATCTATGTACTTTATCAATCATCTCCCATCCTTTGTCACTTCCCCAAATCTCTGATCCATAGACCATTTTTGCTTCAACTACAGCTTTGTAAACCCTTTCCAAACATTTAATTTGCATATCTGGTATTTTCTTTAAGCACATTCTTATAGCAGTCATTGCTAATCTTCCCTTAGCTAAGGCACTTAACTTGTGATCATTCCATATATACCTTACCTCTTTTAATACTTAAGTATTTAAGGTAAGCATAGGACTTTAAAACCATAGCAAGTCATAGTAAACCACAGAGATTTCTCATTTCAACAGTAATTCAAGAACAGGTTAAGGTTAGTGAACTCATGTCAATGTAGCGCACTGCTAGGCTGTAGTCCGAGTTTTTGCTACTAAAGTACATAATTACCTGAAATTTGAGTTTGTAAGCTCACAACACTTTATAGCATTAAAGGCAAAGTGATTTAGTACTTAGATCTAGTTGCCCTGTATTTTCAATTATTGTTCTTAAAACCAGAAGCATTATGCTGTATGGGGATGGAACTCTCCATGTATAATATGTTGAACCACAACATTGCTGGTAATAACAATAACACTAATTTAAACCTGAGGCATTATTTTAATAGCTGAATAATTTCAATTGTATTTTATAATAAGTAAATTCAATAACAGCCCACATTGAAACAATATGTATGTAATAATTATTTAAAATGTATGTGACAGTCATTGCAAATGCTTATTTTTATTGTAAACATGTCTTATTAATGTTATATGAATACATTATATACTTTAATAAAGCAAGAGCTGTGAGAATAATAAGCTTTAAGTTGCCAACAATGAGGTAACCTTGGAGCAATAATGAGTTTAAGAGTTTAAACTTTACTAGTCATGATTAGAACAACGGTAATGTCTGTGACAGTTTTAAAATTAGCCAATCAACAGCAAAGAAAAGTATTAAGTAAAATGCAGATATTCTATTGGACTAGAATTAGCCAATCAGAGACTTGAAATACCGAAGCTTACAGGTTTTGACCGTTGAGAGTTACTCAGTTGCTGGCTAACCTTGGTAGTGAACAGATGGAAGACGTGTTCTCTACAGAAAATATTACGTGTGAATTGTAAAATATGAATACACGATAAGTGAAAGTATTAAAGATTCTCACAGTTCTTAAAAAATGTAGTGCTTTATAAAAATTTGCAAGAATTAATAAAAGAAGTTAATTAAAAAAGTTAAATTCTGTGATGTCTACATTCTTGTTGCACCGCACCCTGATTAGGAGAAACATGTCTCTAAATTAAGATTGACACATCTGAGGCAAAATTCAAACATAAGTAATATATAGAAGCAGTGTTAATAATAAAGTTAAATATTATAGTGTAAAACTTGGAGTGCAATAACGAAAACACATCTTAAAATCAGCTTCTCGTACGTAGCAGTATATTGCAAATAACAGTAACTATTACGTAATCAACAAATTCAAACCGACGCCCTAAGCATGTTGCAAACTCCATAAAGGAAATAAACATTTACATAAATAAATACGTAACAACACATTCTACTTCAAGTTGGCTCCCATACGTGGGGCAGTTAAAATTGCGTAACCAAACAAAACAAAAGCAGAACAACATAACCTTCTTCAAATTTACGTAAACATAACAACATTCTACTTCAAACCCAATTGAGAGTTAAATATACAAATTTCAGTCCCTAGTGGTTTCATATCCTGAAAGCCTGAGCTCATCTCTTACTCATTTTGAGGTTAAGACAGTTAGTTAAGCACAGTGATTATCGTTGACACTAGAAATGGGAGGTACAAATGACAAGTCATTTTACAAATTTAGAACACCATCTAGTAGATTAGTCCATAGAATATCTTGTGGTATTAGTGCCTTGTGGAGAAATTCATTTGGTTTATTGTCAACTGGTGCATTTCCGAAAGAGTACTTGCATAGTTTTAAGAAACCTCCCATTTTCATTACCATTCGAGTCACGTCATGATAAATTTTCAGTACCTACTAAGATATTTGGCAGCACCTTTCACTATGTTGGGATAGCCAATGTTGGCAGAAGAAAAACAGCATGTGCAATGTTCCCATAATGCATCGGATGAGATGAGTTTGATGGATATTGTATAACTTCTTTATAAGCAACAAAAGTGCCAATCATTATCATAAATGGGATAAAGTTCCATATAGATCAATAAGGCTCTAATATGCATAATACTTACAGAATCGATTCATAGTAGATGTTGTCTTGACTAATGGAAGGGGTCCTCCCACCCGTCCTGAAAAGTTGCCTTGTTTATATAGGCAAATCTGGCAACATTTTGATATAGGTTCTGCCAAATTAACAAAGCGAAAATTCGCAAAGTAATGCAGCCAGCATAGGAAAATGTAGCAAAATGAGAGTTGAAAATGTGGAAAGTGTAGTGTACGGGTGAATAACCTTAAGCTTAAAATCTAAGCTAACCTTAAAATCATGACAAACAGGAAACTAATTATTAAAATTACTAACAGTTCATCCGAAGTTACATCCAGTCCCAGAAAAATACCTCAGGGATCTATTCTCAGCCTCCTTTGTTTGTTCTTTACATGCATGACATTGAAAAATGTGTTTCACAGATGATATAAAGGTTGTTCAATATGCAGACGGTACAACTATCACTATAAGAGATACAAAGAATTTAATGGTTGAAATGTGTCTAAATGATAGTTAAAAATAC
This sequence comes from Deroplatys truncata, assembly GCA_030765065.1. Classification (NCBI taxonomy): domain Eukaryota; kingdom Metazoa; phylum Arthropoda; class Insecta; order Mantodea; family Mantidae; genus Deroplatys; species Deroplatys truncata. Next base: position 224,453,926 of record CM060983.1, on the reverse strand, counting down.
AATTGAATACTTCCAAAACTCAAACTTAAGTGTGAACCCTACAAAACATGAAATAATAACCTTTGGATTCAAAGCCATAAACCATCCACCACAATTGACCATTGAGACTGAGGTAGTAAAAGTATAGACAAAGTCCAATTACTAGGAATTACTCTAGACAGTAAGCTTTCCTATAGCTCACAAATTGACAAGATAGTAGCCATAGTAAAAATGTCTAAGTTCTCAGATGTTTGAGAAACTCTGTCCCTACCTCTACAATTACAATTATCTATTTTGGGCTTATTCACGCTCTCCTTTTATATGGGATTGAATTATAGGGGAATACACTAAAACAAAACCTTCCTAAGGTCTTCATGTTGCAGAAAAAAGCTATTAGGTATCCTGGGGTCTAAAGACAACAAGTCCTGCAAAAGCACATTCAGAGCACAAAAAATTCTCACATTATCAAGCCTTTTTATTTACAGAACAATCTTATACTTATTGAGGTACAAATTTCCAATGGAAACAATGTCAGGTATCCACACCCATAATACAAGGGGAAATCTATCACCAAACCTCCCTAGAATCAGATTACATCACAAAAGGTGCTTAGTTATATGGGTGCAAAGCTTTACAATGCACTGCCTCAACACATAAAAGCTTGTATAAATTATAATAAATTTAAGAACTATCTTAAAAACTATTTAATAAATGAAGCATATTATAGCATGGATGAAAATTTAAATATATTCTTAATCTAACTTCCACATACCTACATGGTGACATCAAACCTGTAAATACTACATTTTGTATTGTAATATCAATTTGTACATGACTTGTAATTTATTATATATAATTTGTATACATTCATGTGTGTTGATTCTTCTGTAATGCGTAATTAAAATGGCTTACAATACGTTTTAATTTTAATATGCAACACTGCATATTCAGTATTTTAAGTGCATACGTTGTATCTGTACTCTATATAATTTATTATCTGTATTTGTTGTACGACATGGTACAATATATGGTACATAAATTAGCTTGTATATTAGTAAATGTATAATGTACGTATGACATGGTTCAATTGTATATCACACTGTATTGACCAACAATAAATTCAAGTCAATCTGAGATTCAGACTAAGGAAATACATTGGACAGCTGTTAGCACCAAATTTTGGTGTTTACTCGCAGATTTTGGGAAAAAGAAGATGAATTAGAAGAGCTATTAGTACAGCACCGTGTACTCTGAAGGGCAATTTCTTGCAAAAGAAAGAAAAGCACTTGAAAAAAAACTAAACTTATAAACTAAGCCTAACCTATTGCTCCTGGGAACCAGAAACCAAAGTTAATATTAAAAAAACTAAACCTATCCTAATCTCCCATGAATAAGAAAGTACAGTTTAAATAAGTAGTAAATCATAAATGTAATTGAGGTGCGCATGTGCGCTTCACTCACATGCTTTGGTGTAAACACTGGTTGCTAATTACGATATCATCATCTTACAGTGTGCCCCACGGCGATGAATATGATGTGTTATATTGTCCAACAGATGTCACACTATGCCATGCACTAGCTAAACACATGTCACGTATGTCATATGTTTTATGCTGCCAACATATGACAAATTAATGCCGCCAAAGCGCCGCGAATGCGGAAACGACCACAGAGTGTAGCCCAGGGATCTTAGACAACCTGTGCTTTATGAATTAACGGAAGGTTAGGTTTAGGTTAGTTTTTTTTTATATAAGCTTACGTTTCTGAATTCACGAAAGGTTAGGTTTAGGTTAGTTTTTTTTTTATATAAGCTTACGTTTCTAAATTCACGAAAGGTTAGGTTTAGGTTAGTTTTTTTTATATAAGCTTACGTTTCTGAATTCACGAAAGGTTAGGTTTAGGTTAGTTTTTTTTTATATAACCATAGATTTCTGAATTACCTTTATATATATCCTTGTTTTAATTTGTTACCACTGTTTACATCAAAGCACGCGAGCGAAGCAAGCGTGCGTTCCTAAACTTACGTTTCTGATTCACGGGAGGTTAGGTTAGGTTTAGTTTTTTTTATATAAGCTTACGTTTCTGAATTCACGAAAGGTTAGGTTTAGGTTAGTTTTTTTATATAAGCTTACGTTTCTGAATTCAGGAAAGGTTAGGTTTAGGTTAGTTTTTTTATAAGCTTTGGTTAACTATCTAACATTATTACGGTAAAGGAACTTCTTTTTTACATTTTTAATGCAAATAACACTTTACAAAAACTATACTTTCACAAAAATACATAACTTTTATTACTCAATGGTGTACACTTTTAATGCAAATAGCGTTTTAACACATTACACTTTCACAAAAAATATATAAAAATTACAACTGTGGAGGATAGTCTTTTGCTGCTTCTATTAGTAGATGGTGCAGCCTCTCTTCTTTTTTGTAGGTACGTTTGAATAAGTATTCAGCTAGATAGCCTGCAAAATGTTCCTTTTTTCGTCCGAATACGGGAATTGAATATTTGCAGTCTTTCCACTTGGATTCTAACGGCACTCGCGGGAGACTCGCTTTCGAGCCCCGCGAGAAAGCCACAGTGTTTGCAGACCATTTAGAACTCCAATTCGAACCGCGGGAGGACCCCCAAGACGAGGACTTTACTGAGCTCGTGGAAGCGACTGTGGACTACCTCTATGAGGAACCACAACCGCGCCACGAGGAGGTCCATCTTCCCATAGTCACCCCTAAACAGGTGGCTTCCGAAATCCGAAAACTCAATCCGAATAAATCCCCTGGACATGACGGCGTCACGGCGCCCATGCTCCAGCACCTACCCAAGAAGGCCGTCATCCATTTGACGCGGATTTTCAATGCATGCCTTCACCTCCGTCACTTTCCAACTAGTTGGAAGGAGGCGCGGGTGGTATGCATTCTAAAGCCCGGCAAGGATCCGGTCTTTCCATGCAGTTACCGCTCCATCAGCTTGCTCCCAACCGTCTCAAAAGTCTTTGAGCGGTTGCTCCTAGCCCGCCTCACACCTCTATTTGAGGAAAGGCAACTCCTACCGGACCATCAGTTTGGTTTTCGCCATGGGCACTCCACCACCCTGCAGCTGCTGCGACTGGCCGAGAAGGCCTCCCTGGGCTTCCAGGAGAACTTCAAGACCATAGCAGTGCTGCTGGACGTAGAGAAGGCCTTTGCCACGACGTGGCACCAAGGCCTTTTATACAAACTCAAGGAGTTAGACGTCCCTCCCGCCTATCTTGCCCTGATAAGCAGTTTCCTTCGGGATCGCACATTCAGGGTGAGAGTGGAGGGGAAGGTTTCCTCAGTCTGTCCCATAGCCGCTGGAGTCCCGGAAGGCAGTGTACTGTCCCCGCTTCTCTTCGCGGCCTACATGTCGGACTTCCCCACGGAACCCAGGACTGTTACGTGCCAATATGCCGACGATGTCCTCATAATGGCACAGAACAAGAATGCCCGATTCTGTTTCCCTCCACTACAGCGACAGCTCCGAGCCATTGGCAGGTGGAGCGAAAGGTGGAGGATGGCCATTAGCCCGGGGAAGAGCTCTGCGCTTCTCCTGGCGAAGGTCCGTCGGTGGCGGCCCGAGCGGCCTCTGAGGTTGCGGCGGAGGAGAATCCCCTGGGTTACCTCAGCCAAATACCTCGGAGTCACGCTCGACCGCGGCCTCACTTTCGCGCCACATGTCAGGGCAAAGGTCGGCCTCGGCCACTCCGCGCTGAGGCAGCTGTACCCTGTATTCCGCTCCACAATGCCCATACGCCTCAAACTACGCCTGTATCAGGCGATTATCCCGCCCCTGATTCCTTACGGCTGCGAGGTCTGGGGATCGGCGGCAGCGACCACCATCCGCAGACTGCAAACTGTCCAGAACAGGGCGCTTCGGATGATCTATGATACTGGGCGTAGATTCCCATCACATATCCTACATACCCATTCCGGTCTCCCATACATCGTGGACGTGGTGCGGGCCAGAACCCGCACCATGTACACGAAACTCACATACCATACCAACCAGCTGGTTAACTCTTTGGGCCGCTATGACCATAAGGCGCCACGGCGGAGGAAGAGCTACCGGCTGCCGAAAGACGGCTTGGGCCCCCGAGGCTGAGGTCTACCAATCCCTCATCTCACAAACTTCCCCAAGTTAAGCAGCATTGGGCCCGGTCGCTGGCTGGATGAGTGACCATCTACCAGCGACCCGCCCTGCCGCCAACTTGAGTACCCCCACTCCTTTACCTGTATTCCCATCTTGCTTTGCTGCCATGCCGGCCTGCTTAACTTGACGACCACACAAGCGGTCGCCCAAGTTAAGCAGCATTGGGCTTGGTCACCATGTGGTCGCTAGTCCGCCCATAAGGGGACACCGAGACCCAGCCAAAGGTAGCGCAGCAAGCTAAACTCCGCCCAAGACACATAAATCAAAAGCTTGTGAACATTCTTTTTATCCTTCTATATCGCACAGGTAAAGCCGCATACGCGGCTAGGTACTGTGGCGATTATATTCCGCCCAGGTGAACCTGGGCGACCTGTTCTCGATTGCTGGATTGCTGACGAATTCCACGGAGTGGTTTACTCGAAGGTGTTGGAAGCCTTCGTCTTGGAGTGTATCATATGATTTCCAGCAGTCAGATATTATTATTGTTGCGGGTAAAATCCAGTCTTGGATTATACGGAGCAATGTTACCTTATCCCTGGTTTCAACAGGAACAAGGAAGAAGTTGGTCTTCATTTCTCGCTGGACACCTCCGAACACCCATTGTCCTTCGATGTGATGCCCACGGTTGTATTTCCTACGTCCGAACTTGGATTCATCGACTACAGTTCCGATTCCTCCAATTCGCCTGCGGTTCTCTAGTGTCCAATTTAGACACATTTCTCGGCAATAGTTCAACCAGTTCACTACGGTATTCAAGGAGGTTTTCATCTCGCACTTTATGGTGCTACTTCTGGGATTATCTAGTATGCACCACATTATACAGAAGTGTATTATTTGTTGTGGAGTGAGATGTGCGTTACCTATAAAACTCCCTTTTCTGGCACTTAATTTCCTCCTTGGGTGACCATTTCGGCATGTGAAACACAATTGTGTTCCTTTGAACCATTTGACAGGAAGAACGTTGCCGCATATATCGCAGAGGTATACTTCGTTGATTACTCCATGCTGCACAAACAATTGCAGAAGCTTTTGTAAGTTTTGGAAGTCTCCAATACCCACGTGTTGAGTTAGAATACTAAACACAGTATTCTCACATCCCGTGCAAACCATTTTGTTTTATTTTGAGTACGGAGTGGTAATTTGCATCGTTGCGTTTCAATAACAATCGAACAACAACAAATAGTGGTAACAACGGCGCATCGCATTTTTAGCTGATTTCACATTTTCATTTACGTTGGCAGTACCCAATTTGCATGTAATGTTTTTCACAAAATGGCTACCTTTGTTTACTTCCTGACGCGATTTGCCTATGACTAAAGCACCTAACACAGGCGGGCACCAGCTATACACTAGATCACATCGTGTTCTAAGCTCACTCTTAAGGTAATTTATTTGCTCTCCTTTTGATTTTATAAGCATTTTCTACGGGCATACTATAAGACAATATTAGCCGCTAATTAACCTAAGCTTAAATAAAAAAAGCAACTAAACCTAACCTTACCACCGTGAATCATAGACAAAGCTCATCTTTCTTCCGTTTCAGATGTCGGGTAAATTGCTCTTTTGGGGTCCCTGACAGTGATGGAAGTGATGTGTTATATGTCCTACAGATGTCAATCTGTGTCATTCTCTAGCTCTAACGTAATGCTGGCAACATATGAATTACTAATGACGCCAAAGCCGGTAAGATACTCAGGCTCAAGGTGTAGCCGAGGGATGTTTTATAGAAGGCACAGAACAACAAAGTATTAGAAGTGCAACTCTCATGTTAAACGTTGGAAACACGAGGGCGATCGCAGCGTGAGTAGTGATCTGGGATGGAACTAAACTATGAAAACTCGTGCTCTCGGATGATGACGTCACTCGTAGCTACTACAGCTGTATTTTTCATACCTGCCTAGCTGTCTGCTCAGCTGATCATATGTTCCAATACTGTATCACTACTGACGACGTACAAAGTTAATTACGTGAGCTTCAATAATCATGATTGCACTTTGAGTTATTCATATTTCTTTTTAAAGGAGTCGATTAAAGCTCACATAAAATAACTTGTCACTGTCATCTGTAGCAATACAATATTAGAACACAATTATGATCAGTTGAACACCTCACAGCTAGGCTAGTATGAAAAACACAACTGTTTATTCCTGTGTAACTTATTAAATTATCCAATAGTCGGCACATACATTGCTTTTTATATAATATTATTGGGGTTAATAGTGGTTTCTGAATGTTTCTATGTCATAATACATAATGGTCACATTTAAATTTTTGAGAGTGAATGAGATCCAGCACCTTGCAATAATTTCTTCTGCATGCTTCATAGTAAAATCTTTTGCACTTAAACTGCCTCCATGGTTTGTTTGAACTTCCAACCAACAGTAGGATGTGGAATTTGACAGGAAAATTGGAAGAATAACACATGTTTGACACTTGTTATTTTATTCTACTCTAGATAGCGCAATACAATTTGACATAACTTAAATCCATTTCCTACAAAGAAACTTCTACACACATTATATGCAATAGTGTACCTATTGTTTGTCATTCACTAAATTGCTACTAGCAGTGCAATAAATGTCATTAGCAAGTTTCACCACACCATTTAACACTATTACTGTCATTGTCACTCTCTGTGCTCTGACTTGAAGCACCATCACTGGACACAAATAGCCACAACTTAACTCCAACTTTCCATTGTGTATATCCTAGAATTAAATAGAACACACATGTTTAAACTACCCTTAAAAGTAGGTTTCTGAAAAGAGAAATAGCTTACATTAAGGAAAAATTTGTGGTTACAAACACCTTGTGATTATATTACACGCTATCCACTGTAAACCAGCGTTCTCTCTGATGTAAACAAAGCATATGCTTCCTCTTGTCTTGAAACTAAGCACTACGCTTATGGCAATGTAAATAATTCCTTAAACGTATTGTGTCATGAAACATTGGAGTAGGAAAGGTATAGAACTACACATTTTATTGTGATTATCGTAAGAACTCATTGTTAAAGGTTATGGATATATAGTAACTGTTAAGAGATTACAAAATATGATTTTCTTAATTCTACCTGCTATTGCATTAACAATCAAAGAGTATCTTTTTGTTAATTACCAACTGTATGGATGACTGCTATTCTCTTGCCTATATGAGAAATGCAGCAATGAATTCGCAGCGGTGCTATCTGAGTATCAAATAAACTCTTTGCATAACACAGGAAATATGATAAGCAAACAGTCATTCATAATACCTTAGCACTCATATGCTCAGCTTAGGTCAAATCTTCGATTTTATCAGTTAGTGTTTGAGTTGCCATGACAAAGGAAGAAGTGCGTAGTGTGAATAAGCTGTTTTAACACAGAACCGGGAAACCGTTAAAAAGTGGCAAAAAAGTTTGGTTGATAAAGTGTTAAATGAGAAAGAAATAAGACTTTTATTGTAAAACCACCACCACTTTGTGTTACTTGAACAAAATAAAATTCAGTATATGCAAAGGATCCATGGATCTTTTCATTGAAGATTCAATGAATCGGATCTTCTGAATGATCCTTCGAACTGTTATTTATAGTGAAATTTTAAACACTTTTCATTAAAAAAAATTACTAACCTTCTGTGAATTCAGAAAACTAACCTTATATATATATATATATATATATATATATATATATATATATATATATATATATATAAATAAACAAACCTAATGCTAACCTTCCATAAATTCAGAAACCTAAGCTTATATAAAAAAAACCTAACCTCCCATAGTACCTCGGATGCAATGTGCTGTATATGAAAAGCGTTTAAAATACTCAGTGTGTTAAAATGTTCACTATAAATAACAGATCAAAGGATCATTCAGAAGATCCAATTCATTGAAAAGATTCATGGAACCTTCACTGAAAAGAGCCATGGGTTGTTTGCATATACACAATAGTGGATGAGTATATACAATCAGACAAAAAATTCAACGCCATGCCTGGGATTCAAACCAGCAATCTTTAACTTGCCATACCACTGCTCTGCCATCTAAGACTTTCTCTACTCACAGTAAGCTATTTTCATAAGTATTCTACAAATAATTCATCATATATCGTGATCAACTTCATGTTTATCATATGTGTTAACTTAAAAGGCTTCAATACATTTAAAAAATATTAAATGCCCATTACTTCAAAACCTTTGGTTTTTGCACAAAAACAACACGATCATTTAAATGCCTATACATTTCTTATAATATTCTGCAACTTAATTACTACTGCACAATGTATCTTTAAGGGAAGAATTTTGTATCATCAAAATTGCTACAAAGTTTAAATGGTAGAAAACAGACACGAAAGATTGAAACCACTTTGGAATTTCAAAGCCTCAGAACACATACTGAAGCTGCTAATTTCACTCAAAACAAACACTTCAGTTATTCTTGGAAACAAATGCTTTTGAGCATCTGTAATAACAGATTACAAGGACATAATTGTCAAAAAAGCTACCAGAATTTCTATTTTCATACACCATGCCCAGTTCAAAAAAAGGACATAGTGGCAGTTAGATAAAAATGCCCAAAAGAGGGTGAATTACTGAAATATATGTGAATGATATCAAATATCTTTCTTCCTTCTGTATTAGAAAATTTCATTTGGGCACTGTCTTAAAAGAATTACAGTATCATTGGCATGCTATCCTTGACAGTTAGTGTGTCAGTCCACCAATAATACTACATTTTCTAATTATACATGAGTATCACTCGCATGATCTGCATCTATGTGTTTGAATATTAGCACAGTAACATGCTAATTAATTTGCATTAAAGGTTGATTTTACCTTACCTACTTTTGGCTGTGATCTCCACCCATCAATTATGAAGTGCAAACACAAAAATTAATCGTATATTCCACTGTCTGGATGACTCACAATATCTGAAAAGTAAATCAGGACAATATAAAATTCAGCAACACTAAGAAGCTCTTAAAAACTTAACCTTTCATCCAGCACTCTCATGCTGGAAACTTAATAACATACCTTCAGATTCTATGTCACCATTCGGGACTCGAACCACAACACTGGAAGGAATGTAAATCGTAGCCGTATCCCCTCTGTCTGGACGGCTCAATGTATCTGAAAATTAATTCGTTATATAAAAATGTTGCAACACACAATAACCTATCAGTTTTCTACCTCATTCTACGAATATCACTGAAGTTAATAGAAAATACCAATATTACAACAAATATACATTCAATCAGAAATAGCGTAAATGTATGATTACCGCCTCGGTTTGTTCCTGGTGAAAAAACTTCGGACGAAAACTTCCAGCTATAAAAATCCAACATGGTCCCTTTCTTCGTGCCTGCCATTTAGTTGGTTACGAACTTCGAAACTTGAAACAGCCAATCAGAAAATTCACCTTTCCCGCGAAAGTACAACTAGTGACACACCGTGCTCATGTGGGGAGTTAGTGCCCTCTGTTTCCACTTAGCCAATACCACCATCCCCCTATGATAGAAGGAGAGGAGTTGGCCAGCGATGCCAGGGCGTAGCCGAAGGATCTGCGCATCTAAAACTCTAATGATTTGCAGAAATTCCTTATTTCGCCGATTTCACTTCTTATTTAGGTTGGCACTTCCCATTCAGCATCTGTTTTAGCGGAAAGATGGCTACGTTTGCTGTATTTATATCGCAATTTTCCTATAAAAGTAAAACACCTAAAAGGGGAGGGCAGGTGAGCACCAGGTATTGACGAGATCACACCTACTTATTTCCTCACTCTTGAGGTAATTTATTCCATTCCTTCTTGCTTTTTTCAGCATTTTCAACGGGGACCCCAGAAGAGCAAAATAGCCCAGATGTTTTTGGTGTGTGTTGATTTACAAAGTTGGTTATACAAGGAAAGCTCCAATTGTGCCTCGGAGGCAATGCATGTATGACTCAAAATTATATTATAATAGCAGGCATTATTTTCATTAGAAAATATATTTCTGTTGATTTTATTGTGTTGCAATGTGTTATTGGAATTTTAAAACGTGTTTAGAACCTTTAAGTGTGTTAAAACGTTCATTATGAATAACAGATCCATTCAATTGTGCGAGTGTTGGATCGCAGGCCTACTGATGTATATGGTACCATAGCAAAAATACATTATCTACAACTTAAATTGGTGTTTATCATCTGCATCAATCACAGTTAAGCAATAAAAATATATATGTAGATAAGTATGTGTACAGCGAAGCCGACTTGTACCCCTATACTGTACCTTTTCCCTCATTTTCTATGTATCTCCAGTCCTTACCTCAACTCTCTTACAGCACAGTTGAACAATTTCACGTGTTATGCAAAATCTACCGATTTTTATACGCGATATAAGGATTTTTACAGGAAAGCGTTTGGCTACACTGACTATAGTAAATAGTGCCATCGTAGAATCATGTTATATAAATTTTATAATTACACATTTAATAATTTTGATTTATGTATTTAGTGTAATGGTCCATGCTATCATAACCATTCTCATTAAAGTGAAGGTTAGTGATAACATATATTCACTATTCATATTCTTTTAAAACTTTTATGGGGGAAACTATTAAATAAACGAAAGCATAGATTAAATCGTATACTTATATCACTTGTAAACTTTTGTATATCTCTATGTTTCTGCAAGAACTGGAAAACAGGAACCTAATTTACCAGAGCATTAAATTAAACAGTGTTATAAACACCATATGCATTCTCGTGATTTCTCGCTTTGTTGCTTTTGTAATATTTGTCTTCTGGCCAATTTTAATTTTAATTCCAGCTTCTACAATATCTATAGCTACTTGATCGATGCATTCGTCTTCTGATCTGAAGAGCACAGAACCGTGCAACCCTAGTGTTAAATGATGGAAACACGAAAGTGATCGCAGCGTGTGCAGTGATCTGGGATGGAACTAAACTATGAAAAATCCTGCTCTCGGATGGTGACGTCACTCATACCTACTACATCTGTACTTTTCATACCTGCCTAGCTCAGCTGATCATATCTTCTAATACTGTATCGCTGCTGATGACGTACAAAGTTAATTACGCGAGCTTCAGTAATCGTGATTGCTCTTTGAGTTATTCAAACTTCTTTTTAAAGGAATCAATTAAAGCTCACATAAAATAACTTGTCATTGTCATCTGTAGCAATACAATATTAGAACATAATTTGATCAGCTGAACACCTGACAGTATGGAAACACAACTGTTTATTCCTGTATAACTCTTAAATTACCCAATACTCTGTACATACATTGTTTTTATATAATATTATTGGGGTTAATAGTGGTTGCTGAATGTTTCTGTGCCATAATACATAATGGTCACATTTAAATTTTTGAGGCTGAATGAGAAGATCAAGTACCTTGCAATAATTTCTTCTGCATGCTTCATAGTAAAATCTTTTGCACTTAAACTGTCTCCATGTTTTGTTTGAAATTGCATCCAACTAATGGTAGGATGTGGAATTTGACAGGAAAATTGGAAGACTAACACATATTTGACTCTTGTTATTGTATTCTACTCTCTAAATAGCGCAACACAATTTGACATATTTATGTAACATGAATAACTTAATTCCATTTCCTACAAAGAAATTTCTGCATATATATTATATGCATAGTGTAGCTATTGTTTGTCATTCAATAAATCGCTATTAGCAGTGCAATAAATGTCATTAGCAACAGTTTCATAACACTATTAATGCCATTGTCACTCTCTGTGCTCTGACTTGAAGCACCATCACTGGGCACAAATAGGCACAACTTAACTCCAACTTTCCATTGAGTATATCCTAGAAGTAAATAGAAACACATGTTTAAACTACACTTAAAATTAAGTTTCTGAAAAGAGAATTTGCTTGCATTAAGGAAAAATTTGTGGTTACAAATACCTTGTGATTATATTACATACTGCCCATTCTAAATCAGAGTTCTCTCTGATGTAAGTCAAAGTATATGCTTCTGCTTGTCATGAAACTAAGCACTACGCTTACGCCAATGTAAATAGTTCCTTAATAAATGTATTGTATCATGAAATATTGGAGTAGGAAAGGTATAGAACTACACATTTTTATTGCGGATATCATAAGAAATAATTGTTAAAGGTAATGGATATGTAGTAACTGTTAAGAGATTACAAAATATGGTTTTCTTAATTCTACCTGCTATTGCATTAACACTCAAGAGCATCATTTTGTCAATTATCAACTGTCTGGATGACTGCTATTCTCTTGCCTATATGAGAAAGTGTAGCAATGAATTCACGGGGCTGCTGAGTACCAAATAAACTCTTTGCATAACACAGGAAATATGATAAGCGAACAATCATTCATAATACGCTAGCACTCGTGTGCTCAGCTCAGGTCAAATCTTGTGATTTTATCAGTTAGTGTTTGAGTTGCCATGACAGAAGATGACACGTGTAGTGCAAATAAGCTGTTCAAACACAAAAGTGGGAAACCGTTACAAGGTGGCAAAAAAGAAATAATACTTAATGTGTTCAACTCACTATAACAAAACCACCTGACATTTGCAATAGTAGATATTACGACACTAACATCTGAGTTTACAGGCGTTTCAGCAAAAAGTGTAACCAAAGCACGCAGGGAATATAAACAGACATAATAGGAGACTAAAATGTGGGAACTTGTTTTGTGTACAAGTGTTGTGGATAAGTTAGTCATTAACTTCGAGGATAGTTCTGATTCCAATATGGTAGCCGAGTCATCTTTGGAGGATTTGGATTAGGATACTGCACCTTTGCCTGAGGATTTCAATTAATATAAGTAAAATATTCATTTTCCACATGCTTATAAAATCAATTGTTACTTCAGGTTGATTTTTAATTATGATTTTTATGCAGGGCACCTTTTTATAGACTTAAACAATGTTCAGCTCTAATTGATATGCAGCAAGCATGTGTGAGAGGAAGCAGCCGTAAGGGGCAAGGATTGCAAACTATTTTTGCGCGGATAATACAAAGAGTTTGTTTATAGTGAGAGGCTGTCTAGTTAGGAATGGAAAGTAGGTCCACTATTGCTACTATAACTAGAGGAATTTTAACTTGTCAGTAATTGCTAATGTCTAGCAGCATTTTTATGCAACCAGCAGCTTAAGAAATGAGAGTGCTTTGTGGCCATTTCCTGCTTACATTAAAAAAACACATACAAGTTTCAATGTGCAAGTATTGATAGGAGTGAATTAACTAGTCAGCTAATGAAGTGAAACACACTACATACACCTGAAGTGTAAAGGAACAAGAATTAAATGAGAAAATCGAAACTCTGTGCTCGTGTTTGGTTGATAAAGCGTTAAATGAGAAGGAAATAACACTTTTATTGTGAAACCACCACCACTTTGTGTTACTTGGATAAAATTTAGTATACTCAAAGGATCCATGGATCTTTTCAGTGAAGGTTCAATGAATCGAATCTTTTGAATGATCTTTCGATCTGTTATTTAAAGTGAACATTTTAAACACTTTTCATATAAAAGTACACCTAATGCTAACATTCCCTGAATTCAGAAACCTAAGCTTATATTAAGAAAACACCTAACCTGCCATAGTACCTTGGATGAAATGTGTTGTATATGAAAAGTGTTTAAAATGTTCACTATAAATAACAGTTCGAAGGGTCATTTAAAAGATCCAATTCATTGTAAAGATTCATGGATTGTTTGTGTATACAGAATAGTGGAAGAGTATATACAATCATACAAAAAATTCAATGTCATGCCTGGGATTCAAACTACCAATCTTTGACTTGCCATACTACTACTCTGCCATTTAAAAGTTTCTCTACTCATAGTAAGTTATTTTCATAAGTATTCTACCAATGATTCATCATATATTGTGATTAACTTCATGTTTATCATATGTGTTAATTTAAGGCTTCAATACATTTAAAAAATATTACATGTCCATTACTTCAATACCTTCGGTTTTTGCACAAAAACAACACATTATTTAAATGCCTATACATCTCTTATAATATCCTGCAACTTAATTACTATTGCACAATGTACCTTCTAAGGGAAGGATTTCGTAACATCAAAATTGCTACAAATTTTAAATGGTAGAAAACAGACATGAAAGACTGAAACCACTTTGGAATTTCAAAGCCTCAGAACACATACTGAAGCTGCTAATTTCCCTCAAAACAAACACTTCAGGTTTTTCTTGGAAACAAATGCTTTTGAGCACTTGTACTAACTGATTACAAGGACACTAATTGTCAAAAAAGCTACCAGAATTTCTATTTTCATACACCATGCCCAGTTCAAAAAACGACAGTGGCAGCTAGATAAAAATGTCCAAAACCAAGTGAATTACTGAAATATATGTGAATGATATCCAATATCTTTCCTCCTTCTGAATTATTTTTTGTTTGTTTGTTTGTTCATTTGGTCCCACTGTTAGCAAATTAGAAAATTTCAGTTGAGCACTGTCTTAAAAGAATTACAGTATCATTGGTATGCTATCCTTGACAGTTAGTCCACCAATAATCCTACAATTTTTAAATTATATACGAGTATCAACGCATGATCTGCATTTACGTGTTTGAATATTGCACTGTAACGTGCTGTTTAATTTGCATTAAAGGTTGATCTTCTCCTTACCCACTTTGGCTGTGATCTCCACCCATCAATTATGAAGTGCAAACAAGAAAATTAATGGTATATTCCACTGTCTGGATAACTCACTATATCTGAAAACTAAATCAGGACAATATAAGATTCAGCAACACTAAGAAGATCTTAAAAACTTAGCCCCTCATCCAGCACTATCCTTTTGTGTTGCTCAAGCTTAATGATGTGGCATGTGCACAGATTATATTAATGGTAATACGCCCTCTGGTTACCCTAGTCGAAGGTTGGCAGTTTATCTGAGGAGGGGCGATTAAGGGGAAACAGTCTCATTGGTGGGGATATGGCGTTAGTGACGCCAAGCTTAGCGTGGGTTTTCGTATTAGTCTGTGACGAGTCTTCGCGTGAGCTAGACGGATAACTGCACCATGGCGTCCTCGCCCGGCAGACACATGGGGTAAGACATTATTATAATAAATCTACTAGTTGTCCATTCCTTTGCAGTTTTTAATTATGATAGTAGAGTAGAATCCTTGCCACTCCCTTCAGCCAGGAATTATGTTGGTGTAGTAATTATTTTTATAATCTAACTTTAGCTGCGTCCCTTCGTCGTTGCCTCTTAAAGTAAAGTTCTTTGTTTGATTAACGATCCCTCTCATAAGCGAGTAGCTCTCCTCTGATGTTAAATAAATAATTAAATGTGAGGTACACGACAAATTGGCGGTGGCGCCAGGTAGAATTGAATTTGTTTTGAGATTTTAAGTGCAAAATTTTTTTTCCCTCCAAATGTAACGGTTTGTGTTTCTCCACGTGGTCGCGAAAAAAATGTAAAGTTGTTTCTGGCTTAAGGGTAAGGATTTTTATGCTTTAATTTGTGATTCTCTTCTTCTAAATTTTGTTTCTATCATATCTGAAAGTCTGATTTCGAAATTTTAATTTTGAGTTCAGTTTTGCATTTTTCCCATTGTCTGCCGGCGTGACGCTAAAACTTCTGACTCCATTTTCCCCTTGTTTTGGCTTCATTTCCTTTAAATTATATCACTGTGTTAAGTTCTTCGTGCTGGTCCTTTTGACGTATCTATTTTCGTAAATTGCGAAAAGTGAATTGTGAAAATTGGGTGATATTTGTGTCGTTGATAATGTGTTTGCGTGTGTGAGCTGATTTACGTAACATTGCATACTAGATTGCGTCATATTGAAAGTATTAACGACTCGAAAGTACAACAAATTAGTTCAAAATTCGTGTGTTGCGTGTTTAAAATTTACGTGTGTATAAAAAGTGTGGCATCTGTTTGAAATATTTAAAGTAATAAAATGAAAGAGGTCACGTATATATATTGAAACTTTTGTGCGTTGTACACTCGCGGAAAAATTAAGGAAATGATGTTGATAATTTTGCTTCACCGTTACCAAGTTTGGTTTATTTAATTACGCACTGCATATTTTTAGGGGAAAAATGCTTCATAATTACTCATGTAAGTAAAAGTTTCAGGAGCCTACCAGCCTTGCCAGTATCTGCACCTAATTAGGTTTGATGTGCTTCTAATGTGGACCAGTACGATGAGGATGTTGATGAACCAGCTGTACGTGTGTTACCAGATTTTGGAAAATTGCACGGGAATTTTGTGGTAAAAAGAATCAGAAAAAAAATCACCTGTAAGTATGTAAACATTGTGAGTGCTAAAGTTTGGATGAATGAAACAGTTTTACGACTCACACAGGTATGCTAAATTTTTATTGTTTCACTGACTGATGCTTAATTAAGCTTTACTTTTCAGGAATATGTGATATGAATGTCTCTGCTAAATTACGAGTGTATTATTATTTTGGGTGTAATTTAAATTTTGAATTGTGTTTTGGTAACTGCAAATCATTTGTTTTGTTGTTGTATTATGCTGCAGGAATGTGTTTCAGGTGTACTATGTGCTTAATTGAGCTTTCATTTTCAGGAATGTTATGTGACAATATTGTTTTGAGTAATGATGTGATGTTGTTTTATTGCATTCGATTTGATTTGATATGATATGATTTGACTCGATTTGACTTTGGGTTTCATAATGATGCTGTGATCTTTATTTGCAGAAAATTGTTGCATGAATAGTGTGTGTATGTATGTGTGTATTTGAGGTTCTGTGATATATGTGAGATTTGCCTCGGTGGAAGTGCCAAAGAGTAACCCCGACGGTGTTAATGAGATGAGAAGAGACGAGATGATGTCAGCTTCGGTGGAAGTGCCACAGTGTAACCCCGATAGTTGAAGTGTATGAATGTGTTGATTTTTCAGGAGGGCTACATGTACCTGGAAAGTTGATGTGATGATTGTAGTGATTTTGCTTATTGGTGTTGCTGTAACGTGCCCAGTATAGCGTGTGTGATGAATTCACACGAGAGATTAAATGGATGGAAGTGAATGTAATGAAAATAATTTTTTTTCTCTGTTTATGCAACAAGTTTATTACCATCTTAGATAGCAAATGTTAATACCACCTGTTTTCCAGCTTAAATTTTCATTTTGAGGATGTAGATGCAACATTATAGTGTCATGTTATTTGTGTCATTCCTGAATTGTTAATGTGATTTCTTGAAGGTTATACCTATGTTAGATGTTTTGAATTTGCAGCATGCTAAATGAGACACGTAAGTGCAGATGTTTTGTTTTGGAGAGGAAATTGAAAGATGATGATGCTTGAAGTAATGATCGAGATTGCACTATTTCTGCTGATGATGTTGATAATGATTATGATTGAGTTAATGCTCATACTGCGATGAGAAAGATAGTGATGTGGACGAGAAGTTATATTGGTGATAAGAGTAGGACACTAGTAGTTGAAAGCATGTCACGTGGCATAGTTTAGAAATGTATTGTGGATGTAGTTTGTAGTGATGCATACACTAGTTTGAGTAGTTAGTTAAGTCAGTGTTGTGTGTAATTTGGGGCCATGGTCAGTGTGAATGAGTTCATTTCATCGTCATGTGTGATTGTCTTGTAAGTGCACTTCCTTTTTTTGTTAGTGATACCAGCTGGTTATTAAGATGTAATATTGGGATCCCAAAATAAGGTTATGTTTCATTTCTGTCATGTTCATGTATTTTGAGTCTGTTTTACTGTTATTTGGATTATGAAGCATTGTAAGTTACACTTTGGATGGCAACTCTGTAAAATTTCTTTCTTATGCCAATTTGTACTAATTTTTTTTCTTTCTTTGCCCCATGTCATAAGAATTTTTTTTAGTGTACATTTTTCAAACTTTAAAATCTTTAATTGTAAATGACATACCCTTCTTTTATGTGTGATTCTTTGTGGGAGCATCCTGTTTATTGTGTGGTGGTTTTGTTTTAGTATGTCGCTGTGGCAGAGAGCGAGAAAGTGCATCAGCATCCACAGGGCACACCAGAAGTCAAGAAACACCACAGGGAAGCTGTCGGGCAGCCACTACACTGCCGTGGCATAAGGAGCCACCATGTCGGGGGGCAGTCCAAGCCAGCGACTGCCCACCCTGTTGTCATCACCAGAGACCTGCGGTGCTAATTCTACACCAGGACAAATCGTCGTTGTGGGCACTGTCTAAATCCACCCACAAACAGTTACGGCAAACCATCACCCTTTTGCGCAGTGTAGTGTGCCTGTGAACTAAGGCAGCGTGGTGTGTGCGTGTGCGGGATGCTAAAGCTAAGTGCATTAACAATACTAAGTCGACAGCACTTACGTTCCTCGCCTCTCCACATCACCCAGCACCATTGTTTCGTCGCCTGGGTGCTTACCTCACACATGTCTATTGTTATATTTTACTTCATCACACATTTGTATGTCATTTTTGGTATGTCTTTGTTTTGTTTTTTTCATGTTTATTGTATTTATTTTCTTTCTGTCGACGCGGACGTCGACTTCGGTGGCCAGGGGGAGATGTGGCATGTGCACAGATTATATTAATGGTAATACGTCCTCTGGTTACCCGAGTCGAAGGTTGGCAGTTTATCTGAGGAGGGGCGATTAAGGGGAAACAGTCTCATTGGTGGGGATATGGCGTTAGTGACGCCAAGCTTAGCGTGGGTTTTCGTATTAGTCTGTGACGAGTCTTCGCGTGAGCTAGACGGATAACTGCACCATGGCGTCCTCGCCCGGCAGACACATGGGGTAAGACATTATTATAATAAATCTACTAGTTGTCCATTCCTTTGCAGTTTTTAATTATGATAGTAGAGTAGAATCCTTGCCACTCCCTTCAGCCAGGAATTATGTTGGTGTAGTAATTATTTTTATAATCTAACTTTAGCTGCGTCCCTTCGTCGTTGCCTCTTAAAGTAAAGTTCTTTGTTTGATTAACGATCCCTCTCATAAGCGAGTAGCTCTCCTCTGATGTTAAATAAATAATTAAATGTGAGGTATACGACAATAGCATACCTTCAAATTCTAAGTCACCATTCGGGACTTGAACCACAACACTGGAAGGAATGTAAATCATAAGCATATTCCACTCTGGACGGCTAAATGTGTCTTAAAATTAAAATGTTATAATATAAAAATGTTGCAACACACAATAACCTAATAACTGTTTGTATATGAAAGTATGTATATATGCTGTTGTTGTTGGTGTGTTTTCTGATTACCTAGACAAAACCTTATACGCCATCTAAACTTGTTGGAAACATGCAGTTTTCTAAAGTAAGGTAACTAAGTTTGCATTTTGTTATGTTAAGCATATATATATATATTTACACTATAATTCTGCATTTGTATCTCCTTCGGTGATGTTGTGTATGTATTGCGTTTTATTTCGTTATTAAATCTTCGGTCGGCAAGGATCTGCTAGCCGGCGTTATCTCCAACCACAAGACATCCGTTAGCACACTCCAAGTCTGTTATCGCATGCCTAATTCTGCTGTATATTTCTTTGCTGGTGACTTCTTAGACAAAGGGTTATATTTCCACACATTTTCATTTTCCTACCTGACCATTGTGATTTATGAATAAATAACGTTCTACATGTTGACATGCTTTTTGTGCAAGAGAATGCCTGTGCGTGTGTGTGTCTACATTGGCTTTGCATAATGCTTACACTCGCAATATTAATCACGTAACCTTTACGCCACACTTCCCTTACGGTTTATGCGTTTTTTCATTTTAGGGGGGCATAGCATATTTTTCCCCCCGTTGTTTATCTTTAAACATTGGTGGCGACCAAGCAAGGTTTATAAGAATGACCAAAAAAAATTTTTTACAATTTCTTTTTTTTTTTTTTATTCACACAGTTTATGCAAGCCATTCAGCTTGAGTACCTTTCTCTTAGGCACTAGTGACACCACATTAAGGTATTAAGGCCTTCTAATATGGCGGTTTCTTTTCTCTTAAACTCAAGCAAATTTCCCACCAGCTTGGTTCGCTTACCGCTTTTTTCCTTTCTCTACTACGTATAGTAAGTAGGGGAAGTATTGCATTCCACCCAAACAGCCGATACCGAGATTTCACAGGAAATACATGTTTTGAGGTGCTCTGAATGCATATAAGACACTTTTGGAAACATGTCCGCGTGTGTGTCTGTGAATAGCATAACTCAGAAACGAACAGTCGGATAAACACCAAACTTGGTATTCCAAAGATGCGACACAAAGGTTTTCAAGAAAATCCCCCCACTCCAGATTACCCTTTACATGGAACATTTTTCTTAAATTTTAGTTTTCTCAAAAATGGCTCTAACGATTTTGATTAAAATATCATATATTTAAGATACTTTCATGACAAAATGTATATCTCGAGTTTTATGGGAATGTCTCCAAAAGTGTTCTTCATTGTGAACGACTTGCATAACTGGTAAATCATAAGAGATAGACAAAATTTGTATTACACAAAAACTGTAGATTGCGTTTAAATACACAATTTATGTCATATACATTTTTTGTTGAGTGAACCATTTTCAAGATATTGCTTGTTATTCCCTTAAATTATCCAATACTTATACTTTTTCTCAAATGGGAATTCGTTATTTTTTTTTTTTTGTCCTGGTAATACAAAGAGAATGGAATGCTCCACATAGCAACCAGCTGTTAAAATATTGACTATCGCTTAAAGCCTACCAATTTCCCTTGCATCTACAAGAAAATTAGTAATAAGATTAACATCTCGATTAACATGAAGCATGTGGAAAATAAGCGTTTGTAAAAATAGTTTGTACAAGAGTAAAGAAAGTCATGTGAGTGTGACACATCAGATTTTTTATACCCCCTATACCAATCCTGGGCACCCGTAACGACTTTACTCCATCGTCCTCGGGCCCCGCTGGGTATTACCAACATGCTACGTTTCTCTTATGCATTAATGCAGTTGTTTTACCGATTATCCCTGGCAACCCTTCATTGTCTTTCATTCCTACCTGACACCATTTATTAGCTTTTTTCCCCACATCTATGCGTTGTTACGCCATTGGCACCATATTAATCAAAAGGTTGTATTTTACATCTTGATCATTTTCACATACCTACCTAAAGCAAATAGGGATGGCGATAACTTTTTTCTGTTTAATGCAACCGCCAGGTGCTTTTGTTTATGCGTCATTGTGTTTGTGACACCGGGTTAATAGTAAACACACCTATTACATCCATTGCGACAATTTTTTCAGGATAAACCTGCCGTCAAACATCTTTAATGATTTTTTGTTTATTCACCTACTTTGCCTGCTGTTGCTAGCACATTCACACAAGTTTGGGTTTGTCATAGGAGCGGGTAAGTTACGGGTGTATATATATATATATATACATATACATATATGCCTAACAGCTATTTACCTAAATCAGCAACAGTAGCTATCTAACTGTCTAGCATTATATTAATTGTATACGTAAAAGATGGTAGCAAATATCAGCCCATGTATACGTTTGATAGAAATTCTTTGGTTATTATTTAAATTAAACTACATAAATATATATGTAAAACGTATAATAAATATTAGTAGCGCTAAGCGCATTTTATTTTTTGTTTTTACATAAAATGTGAATTGGTTTAAACTGGTATAAATCAGAAATAGGAGCAAATGGAGCAGTGGGGAGGTAGGCGAAGAGGGCTTATATATATGATGCACACACGTTACAATGCGATAGTCGCATGTACCATGCGGTATCAATTCACAAAAATTCAAATGCGTCCACAAAGGCTATAGATACACCTAGAATTTCTCTCATGTATCACCGTTTTGCCAAAAGTGTTGGAAACAGCCACACTTTGGGCAGTGGAAGCATCCACAGTGAGGGCAACACCAATGCAGTGTTCACACCAGCAGTGTTTTGCAATATGTGTGTAAAGATTGGCAATTCCGTTTAATGTGCACATTGGTTTTACAGAGTCGATCCACATATGGGCAGTCACTACAACTCGCGCTCCACATGCAGATAACGCTGTGAATGTAGCCTCTTTTGGCCCGGTTATATGTTCAGCATTTATTCACCTCACAAAAGTGGGTGAACATCACATTTATAGGATCAAGGTCTGCCAACAAAAGGGGCACTTATGTTCAGGTGCAGTGGCCATATTAAATTTATAGTTAAAAAAATCTGATGTGTTACACTCACATAACTTTCTCTACTCTTGTACAATCTAATTTTACAAACGCCTATTCTCCATATGCTTCATGTTAATCGAGATATCAATCTTATTGGTAATTTTCTTGTAGATGCAAGGGGAATATGGTAGCTTTTAAGCGATAGTCAAATATTTTAACGCTGGTTGCTATGTGGCGAATTCCATTCTCTTTGCATGTTCAGGACATAAAAAAATGAATAACGAATTTGAGAAAAAGTATAAGTATTGGAAAATTTAAGGAAATAACAAGCAATATCTCGAAAACGGTTCACTCAACAAAAGAAACGTATATGACATAAGTTGTGTATTTTAACGCGATCTACATTTTTTGTGTAGTAAAATTTTGTCTATCTCTTATGGTTTACCAGTTATGCAAAAGTCGTTCACAATGAAGAATATTTTTGGAGACATTCCCAGAAAATTCGAGATATACATTTTATTTGTCATGACAATATCTTAAACATATGATATTTTAATCAAAATCGTTAGAGCCGTTTTTGAGAAAATTAAAATTTTCGAAAAATGTTCCATGTAAAGGGTAGTCTGGGGTGGGGGGATTTTCTTGAAAACCTTCGTGTCGCATCTCTGGAAGATACTGAACCTAAATACCAAGTTTGGTGTTTATCCGACTGTTCGTTTTTGAGTTATGCTGTTCACAGACACACACACGGACATGTTTCCAAAAATGCTTTTTTTGGATTCAGTGATTCTCAAAACATGTATTTCCGGTGAAATCTCGGTATCGAATTTTTGGGTGGAATGCAATACTTCCCCTACTTACTATACGTAGTAGAGAAAGTAAAAAATGTTTCAAGCTTTTCGGGTTTCTCTTTTTCCCTCTTCTCTATGGTAATTTTTGGCACTAGTGTCGCCGGATATTTTTTTTCTTTTCTCCATTAAAATATTTATAGTATTTCTTCCTTCTTTGAGGATTGATTTCTATAATCCCCAAGGTAAAGTTGGCGTAATGTCGCCGGATTAACCTGTAACGCGGGAATTCAATCCTTCAGCCGTCATCTTGTTTTCCCAAAATGGCCGTTCTTTTTTTATGACACGGCACTCGCATCACATTTCAACTCGCCCTCTTAGACTTCCTACTTTCATTCGGCGTACAGTCTCCTTCGTTACAGGTAAGCGGTCCAGCAGGGTATCGCTATTCACCTTGCAAGCCGCATGCACGTTTTAACACCAGCGTTTTTTCGTTCTCATTCCTACAAATTCCATCCCTTACACCATACTTTTCTAGTTTTATGGCTTTAACGTTCTTTAAACATTTTTATTACACCATATCGGTTTCATTTTCGATAATCGTCACCATTTTTTTCTATTCCCAAACGTTACATTGGCGTTAGTGTCGCCGTTTTACCTAAACGGCAGCAAATCTTATTCCCAACAGCAGTAATATTGGTTTCCAATAATGGCCGCTTTTTTTTTCAAATTAAAACGTATAAAGTCCTACTTAACGGTATGTTTTTCTACAATCCCCAAAGTCGCGTTGGCGCTAGTGTCGCCGGATTAGCATAAACGGCGGTAGATCTTAATCCCTTCTGCCGACATCTTTTTATGTGACGTCACTCACATCACATGTTAACTCGCTCTCTTGCATTTCGTCCTTTCATTCGGCGTCCAGCATTCTTTTACTCCAGGGTTTCGCTATTCACCTTGCAAGCCGCATGCACGTTTTAAACCCGGAGTTTTCGCTTTCCATCCATTTCACCATTATTTTTTCCTAGTTTATGTCTAACATTTTTAACATATATAAAGTATTTATTTCATGTTTTTCTATAGGCGCTACCACTTTTTTTTTCTTATATTCCCTAAGGTTACATTGGCGCTAGGGTCGTCGGGTTTTCCTAAACGTCAGCCGTCATCTTCGCTTCCAAAATGGCCGCTTTTTGTGTCACTATTTTGTTAACATTATGTTTCACTTTTATTTCTTTTTCCAAATTATTGCACCATCTTGCGGCATTCGGTTTTGCAATATACTGCAAGCCGCCATCTTGTGGCATAACATTTCCTACCTTGCGCAATTCCGCCATCTTGTGTCGTAACATTTTCCGCATTTTTGCGGATTAACGCGTCACTAGCGCTTAATCCCCCCTGGTGGCATGTTTTTTCCTTAAACCCTGCCATCCTTTTTTTTCTAATCCCAATGTGGAGTTGGCGCTAGTGTCGCCATCATTGTTTCACAGAGGGCCGCTCTTTTGTGACGTCACTCACATCACAGGTAAGCGGACCAGGCTTTCTTTTACACCAGTGTATCGCTATTCTCCTTACCCTCCGGATGCACGATTTCTCCCCGGTGTTTTCGTATTCATTCCTTCTCTTTCCATCCATTTCACCTACTTTTCTAGTTTTATGGCTTAACGTTTTTTATAAAAAAAAAGAATATTTTACAGCTGTTTCGGTTTCATTTTCAATACTGACAGCCACTTTTTTTTCTAAACCAAAGGTAATTTTTGGCGCTAGTGTCGCCGGATTCGCCTAAACAGCAACCATCTTAGTTTCCAAAATGTCCGCTTTTTTTCGTTAATCAGGTGTCACTAACACTTATTTTTATAACAATTATTTATCAGGTTTGTTTTCCCATTCTCCTGTCAACTTTTTTCCCTTAATCTCCATGGTACTTTTTTGGCGCTATTTTTTTTAAAAGTTTAAATACATAAAATATTTATTACAGCTTACCGGTTTGATTTTCTATAATCTCCTATCGTGGGTTGGCGCTAGTGTTACCGGATTAACCAAAACTGCGGGAATTCTTAAACCCACCAGCCATCTTAGTTTCCAAGATGGCCGCTTTTGGCGCCAAAATTTTCCCGCCTTTTCCCGTTAATCCGGCGACACTAGCGCTTAAACTCCCCTGGTGTCAGGATTATCGTTAATCCAATCGGATAAGCTGTAATATTACCTCTCATATAACTATATCAATGAATATCATCCTACAATATAAATTTTAATACTTTTCAAAGATATATATGTTAGGATAATGTATATAATATTTATAAGCAAAGCCAGAAATATTTCGTGTTTGCAGCTAGAAAACAATTTCTTATAAGGATTGTAAAAAAGTGAATGCAATAGGACATCAAGCAGCAAAACATATTCTGCAGTAACAATACAGTAAGCACATGAACTAGAACATTAGATAGCAGTTCTAAAGCCAGCAAATGTTTCTCTAAGATGTCCATGGCAAGTAGCATTTGATAGGTTTGTACATATGATACATCACTATAGTAGCCAATAGAATTCAAGATGCTAGACACTTACGTGTAGATAGACACGATGCTATGGAATTCATTACTGATTGAACAGTTTTTACTCCGATCACATGGAAGGCAGAATCTGTGTGTAATGTTCTGTGAAATATCGTTGCACAGGTTCGGTAATGGTACAGAATATACATTTATTACATCAGAGTAATAACAAGGACAATATTCGCCAGCAAGTGACATAATATTTGTGCCATTTACTGAATTATTAAAACAGCGAATACTTATAACTTCTTCGTGTGCACTCTGGCAACATAAGTAAACTTATCAGTTTGTACAAGTGTTGTATGTTAAAGTGACTTACAAAGTTTCGACATATTTAAGTATTCGTACTTTGAATCGTGGGTGTTAAATTACTGACAATATTCTAAGTTGTATAGCACACCCTGCTAAGAGCAAAGTGCATGCTGCAAAACGTAGCTAGCCAAGGCAAAATTATATAATATACAACAGCAAAGTTTAATATCTCTCTCTCTCTCTCTCTCTCACACACACACCTGCATCCTCCAGAGGCAATCTGCACGTCATCTATTAGAGGTCACCAGAGAGCATCCCCAAGGACTTATATAACAATAGGTGATCTTGATACAGAAGAGGGACTGCGTTAAAATAAATAGAAAGACCCTCAAGTTCTTTTTCAACTTATTGATGACATTAAAGTCCTACAGAAACACTTTCCCCTATTCCCAGCAAAATTAATTGCTGTTTTAATCAAATTGATATCCGCTATTCAGGTATAGTGATTTGGTTGCCAGCAAAGAAACTTGACAGTAGACCAATAGAACGCACACTCTAGATGAAGTAAACTTCCGGACTTGCAACATTTTATGGAAAGGCAGACAGTGGACATTGCTATCTTAGAGTCATAGTTATCTTTCTAAGAGAGATTGTATGGTTTGATCGTATGACTGGGTACGGCGGAGGTGTTCTTCTTCACCTTAATATTTCCTTGGTTATTACTTCTTATACCTCTATAAAACTTGTTTCAATGAAACTTTTATTACAGCTTCCTAAACTGCAACTCTTGATGCTTCACAACACAAATACTCATTGCAGACTTTCTGAGAAACACATATTCACTCACTTCCAGATAAGGATATGCTAATCTGTAGCGATTTTAAGCTTGGTCTTACTCCTTCTAGTATCTGTACATCACAACATTTTTACTCTGTGCACTCTCATGTCAGGGACGTATTCTTTCTCAAAACTGACACGGCGCTTTAGGCCACCATCTCAAAACCTACTTCTCCTGACTTAATGTTTATTTGCAACATGCATGGCACCTGGGACATTAGTCTGGATTCAATAGGGTAATGATCACTACCTCGTTTTAGTGACCCTTCACAAACAAGCAACAGCGGTAAATAAACTTAGGTACTTTACATGCCCCAAGATTACAGATTGGTCCCATTTTACTTGTCAATCATAAAACAGACTGCAACTTGCTGGAATTATTTCACACCTCAGTGGGTGAGGTCCTAGACACAATTTAACTTCATACAAAGCCTTCGCCAAACCCCATGGTGGTGACCAGAGTATTCTGCAGCTATAGTTACATGCCATCACGTGTTAAGACTTTACTGCCAGAATGAACAACCTTAGGGCACTATTGTTGTCTGTAATAGAAGATTTGTTATGATCTTTCCTTTTTTTAATAGAAATTGCTCCTTTAAGTCGTTAGTTGTAGTTGTTGTACTAGCAAGAGAAGATGTATTTTAAGCTTGAGCTATCAATAGGGACCAGCTTTTTCGTGTTTGCGATAATGCTGACTTTTTAAAAACATTCCCTAAAATGCTTGGGTTACTTATACATAACATTGTTAACAATTTGGAAATTAGATATTTATGAGCCAATAACGCGAATATGTCAATTTTATAAATTTGATATGCCCAATAATGTGAATTCAGGGTGTTTGCCTGGCTGTATTTCTCAATACAAGAAAGAGAAGGCACCTGTATGTTCGATTTCTCAAAGAAAAGTTTCCATCTGAGAAACCTATATAGTTTACAGTACCGGTGTTGACAAGATGGAATATTTGTTAGAGGCCAGTTTCTACGTTGAGAAGCGTTTTCGTGATATAACCGAGTTCGTGCAGTTACAAGATCTGAACTCAGTCAGCAATGCTGGTATTGATTTCATGAAATCATTGATGAACGATGAAGTACGTATAATTTCAGCTGAGGCAATATTCGTCAAGGAACATGTCAATGATTTAGTGGAACACATCACTGAACTAGAAGCATCTTCATCCCAACACTTTATGGAGAACTCAGGAAAATATTGAAAAATTTAAGTAGCAAAAGAAGGGAATTTCTTTAGTGAAACAGAAGAGAAGCTAAATTGCATCAGATGTTCAAGGAGATTTTAGATCAGCTGTGAAAAACACTGCAGCATTAGCATTTACAAAATTACAGTTACTAATGTTTATTCATCATTAACAGTAATATCGATTCAGCACTAGTGAAAGAAGTAAAGTCTATTCCATTGTTTAAAAATATGAATGATTCAGTGGTCACAAAAGGGTACAGTGAACTTCAAGAGCAAACCAATAAACGTATGTTGCGAGATGGAAAATAAACATTGTGAAAGTTCTAAGTAGTTTCAGTGAGACTTAATGGTCAGTCATTGTAGTATCAGTGTCTAATGTTGCCTGTGAAATTTTCTTCTCTTACTACTCAGGAGTTTTTAGCGACTTGGGTTGCAACAGGAAAGCGATAATGCTCTCCTTTGCCAGTTAAAAAAGGAATATGTGTTTTTCTTTCATGTTATGCCTTCTTCCCTGATAATTGAAGGATAAAAATGTGTGTTCCTTAAAATAAAATCCACATTGTTCTTCAATAATCTATTTACATGAAAAATGACCTTTAAAATCCCAAAATATGATAATAAAAACTAGTAAAAATAATGCAAAATTCTGAAAAATAATGCAAAATTCTCCAAAAATAACCCCGATTTCTACCAAAAAATAAAACAAAAACACAGGTTCCTAGCTATCAATATCCATTTGTCAGTTTGTGATTTTTAAGGTGAAATGTATGGTTCTGTATTTTACTATCAATCTGTGTGGATTGTTCACAAGCAAAACATATGTTCTGCTACCTCAAAAACTACAGAGGTAAAAACACTGAATAAAACATATCTTTTCAAGTTGGGAGATTTCTCTAAGGCTAGGAGTTGACTCATCTGTGCAACGGTTCAGAAAGAAAATTGAATTTGGTATGGAACTAACCCCATAAATAAAGAATAGTTATGCTCCGAAACCATTGCTCATACCAAGAGCAGAATGTTGCTTGAAAAATATTTGCTGCAAAAGGAATTCAACATACACTTGAAGACCTGGTATTGCTTCATCTGAAAATCCTATTTAGACACAAACCTTCAGAAATTAATTCAAAAGCCCATTTACATGGCAAGATACACAAGGCTGTAAACTGACTTAGGTGTGCAAATGAGCACAAGAAAAAGACCTGCACTTCTGGAAATTAGCACACTATTATATACATTTTTCAATTACTTAAAAGTTCTCATCTGAAACAAATTTAGTTAGACTTCTTTAAGTTTTTTAGTGATGAAAGCACCTTTGAAATTCTGGCAAACAAAGCTGAAACATTCTGGTAAAATGTATATATTCCAGATTGTTTGTGCAGACTTTAAAACAGATCAGTCCATCTGTAGAAAAACACTGGAAATCTCTAAGAGACAATGTGGCAGGGTTAGCACAAGAAAGTGTTGAGAAACAAGCTATTGCCTCAAATAATAAACTGGTTTTCAAATGAAGAACCATTTGATTTTATGCAAGATGTCACACTGTAAAATCAGTAATAGCTTCTTTGTTGGCCCGGCCAGGGAGTTTGCCAGATATGGACCACAACGAAAATGCTTGAAAGCTAGTGAAGAAAGAAAATGGTAAAGGAAGTGATTACTACAATTTGGTTTATTGGAAAGGTAACAGAAGACTGAAGAGTGGAATCATCTTCCATATTTACTGATTACATAGATGCATTATTTGTTATGCATAGAGGAATTTAGTATATCATCACGGATTACATC
The DNA here is from genome assembly GCA_030765065.1 of Deroplatys truncata. NCBI lineage: Eukaryota > Metazoa > Arthropoda > Insecta > Mantodea > Mantidae > Deroplatys > Deroplatys truncata. The sequence goes on along the minus strand of CM060983.1, from coordinate 224,424,292 downwards.
AAGCACTGGAAAGTGACTGGGGCCAAAGGGCATAACTGTAAACTGGCAAAGTTCTTGGCCTGTCGAGAATGCAGTCCTTTCCTTGTCTCCGAGGTCCACAGTTACTTGCCAATATCCTGATTTCAGGCCTGAAGACAAGAATCATGGGCACCAGCGAGTGTCTAGAGTATCGTTAATTCGGGGTAAGGGAAAACAGTACTTCTGAGTGACAGCATTCAGCTTCCTATAGTCCATGCCAAAGCGTATCTCACCATTCTTCTTCTTCTTCACCAAGATAACAGGGGAGCACCAAGAGCTGTCAACTCTGCAATAATCCCCTAGATTATCATGTCTTCCAGCATCACATACCTCCGCTTACTTTGTTAGAGGAACACGTCTTTGTGGTTGCCGGATAGGCTGGATGTCTTCAGTGTCGATGTGGTGGAGTACTCAGTCGGTGCGGGCATAATCGTCATCCCGTTGGCTGACGGCAGTATTGCTTAAGGAGATGGTGGATTCTCTCCAGTTGTGTCGCAGTCAGATGATCGGCCGCCCATTACAACAAGTCTTCCAGCCAGGCCCCAGATCTTGTGAGTAACAGCTCATCGGATCCACTACACAACAGTACACTCGCAGCTGGCTCGCATTCCCCCAACTCCATTCCGCCCTGTATGACCTAATCGGAATCCAATGGATTCTGCAGTCTCACAGTCGCTTCCTACAGCTAAACAACAACACCCTGGTGATGCATAATCCTCCAATGGTGCCTTTTAATCTAAAACCAGGGTTCCTGGCCTTCCAGACGTGCCTTCACCACCACCTCGCTTCTTGCAGGTACAATCACATGCTCTATTAAGATTCACCCTGCCGTAAATATACAACCAGGACCACCGGCTTTACTTCTCCTCTGAAGGAAACCATGCTAAAGATTTTTATGCCCGAAAGAAATCCATCGCCCTCCGCCGGGTTTGAGCCCGCGACCTCGGGAAATAGATACTAGCATGGTAACCACTACACACGGGGGACAACAAAGACGGCCCTGTTGTGCCCCTAGCCACGCCGGTGCTTATTCATTTCTGGCCTACTCATCGGCTTTGTGAGATCAGTCATTTTACCAGGCATCCTGACCGGCCACACACCACATGAAAATCTTCGTCGACGTCCTTGGGTTGATCCTCTGTCCATAACGTATCGATCCTCGTCTTTAGGTAAGTGGCATTGCTACCTTGGCAACTTCCATCCTCAATGGGGTGTTAGCACCTTGTTGATGGTCTTGTAATCGTCGAGCATCAGACGTTTCCGTAGATCGGCGTTACACATTCCGTCGATAAAGCAGTAGGAAGCTTCCTGGGATACCTAAGTTAGCGGGAGGTTTATTCACTAGCTGTTAAATTACCAGGGCAAACTCCTGCAACGTCTCCCCTGGTTGTTGCATCTTTGACCTGAGCTGAATACAATAGGTTGAGGCCAAGCGACAGTTCCCGAAATGTTATATGCAGCTCTCCCAGATGTCTCTAGACCCCGCTGATATTGAAATCACATTCAGAATTTCTGCCAGTCCCTGGAGGGTGGTTATTAGCTGTGTGGCTTCCTCCTCTGCTAACCATTGGTTTGGGCAGCGACAGCGGCGAATCATCGGCGGAAGACTTCAAAACTAGACGTCCCATCATGCTTGAAAGGCTTGACAGGCGCAGGTGTTGTGTCCTGACCTTCAAGTCCTTAATCTTCCACTAAGCATTTCTTCCTCCATGGTGTTCAGCCTTGGCACTGCCATCCACTCTTCCTTCCAGGACAATAAACCATTCTCTGAAGTTCTCCACAGCGTTAACACGTTGGTCAAGGTCTTTCACATTTCTGCCAAGCTCTTCCATGTCTTTCTTCATGCTGCCAACTATTCGTTAATCCTAGACGATATTTCCACCCTCATCTTGGACATTTCTGTTTTCATTTCCTCCTTTACACCTTTCATTTCTATCTTCCCTATTATGAAATTCATTGTTGTCATTTTACTTCCCATCTTCTCCATTCCAGAATTTACATCCTTCGTTTTGCACTCCATCTCCAACCTGGAGTCCACTTTGTCTCCATTCCGGGTTTCATGCTCTGCACTTTCTTAATAATCTTTGAAGTAGTTGCTCCATTGCCACGTTTATATCCTACTCCTGACACCAATATAACAAATGAGAATAATGGTTACTGGGAAAACACACTTTACTTATCACAAGGCACTCAACGTAGCACTTCAGTCACTCTGGATACGACACAGCTGATCTGTAGAATCAAACCCAACTGAACTGCACGACTCACAACTCACAATTAAACACCAATGTCCACTTTTCACTTCTAACAGCACTCAACTCAACAGAGCCTAACACTGCTTATCCTGGAGAGAGCAGTCCCTTATATAGGCCTCGCATACAAAGCAGAACTTTTAAGAACAAGTGCTTACTAGAAGATATCAAAATGAAGGTTCCAGAACAAGCAAGCAGCACATAAAGGGGCTTTTTATTCCACACTTGCTATTGTTTTATTATTCAGACGATCTTTCATAGGACCTATATACATAAATTCTAGAGACAATATTATATTCTTCATAATAACATAAAAATGTATTTGTTACTCAAAATCATTAAACACATCTTGAAAAACTATAAAACAAAATTCTCTCTATGTAAAAGGCTGGTTGGTTGGTTTGGGGGATTTTCTTAAAGCTTGCCTGTCATGGTAGCAGCGCCTGTCCCAAATACAAAATGTATTATGTGGTTTCCTTTTTGAGTTATTCTTTCTCTATCTTGCATATAGAAGGAGTTTTTCTAAAAATGTTTCGAGTTAAGGGGACTTAAAAACATGTATTTCCAATGATAACCTAATTTTAACTTTTTGTGTGAAATACTGTATTACTTCTACCTAACAACCTAAGTGGTAGGGAAAATAAAAGCTAGAAATATAGCATGCAAATATCTGCTATTCATTATAAAATTCAGATAGACAGTGCTAGTTTTGTTTCTTTAGATATTCTGGTTCAAAATATGCTATAGTCTTCATCGCAAATCACGGTGGTTAGTGACATCTGCTACCAGAAAGCTGCAATGAGAGGGCAGGGGATTGGCAATAAGTGAATATAACAGCAAAATATTTGGGAAACATTGGAACAAAAGCCAGTAAGTCCATCCACTAACATAATGTTTTTTATATCAATTCCCTCTTGAAAGTGCTGAATCAATCTTTGCAATCCGTTTGTTCCAAACAGCACCCTTTTCTATCATAAATGGCTTAGAAATACAGCGTTTGGTTCAGAAAGCACCTTGTCCACCAAGGTGACTGGAATAATGCACCATTTTATACAAGCGAAGATTGCTTTCATTACTCTGACTGTATTTTGTGGAGCTAGAAATGTATGTGTTGCTGCCAAACTATCAGATTTCGCGTCCTTAGATCTTGTTAACAATATTACCTATGTCATTCTAAATGAATTGAATGAATTTCCTTACTTGAAGGTCTGTGACAATGAATCACTATTTGTAGATTTGCTACAGTATTCAGCATGGACACAAAGTGAAGACATAAAGCTGAGGTAAACAATTTGTGCCATCTTATGAAATGTATTGCAATTGTATTACTCTCATGCAAACAAATCCAGTGGAATTCTGCAAAGCTTACTGAGTTGACTTTGTGTTGGTTTGTCTTTTATGCCAGTTTTAAACAAAACGACAAGAAGTATTAGGTTTTCTTTTTCTTACATTATCCTTCAGATACAGCAATAAGATCCAAACCTGATGAACTCTTTGACAACCCCTAACCATTCATATCTCCACTGAAACAGGAAGTTGCATTTGAGCATATGCCACAGGTCCAGGGTTTAACACTCGAAAGCAAAGAAGAAGCATGTTGATACATTCTTACAAAAGACGTTCAGGACTGAATGAAAATGTAGGCTGAGCTATGGCTTTATGTAAAGGTTATGGATGAAAAGTCTGTTTTCTGTAGCAAAAACCAGAATGAAGAAGAATTTCACTTTTTGGAGGAAGTAATGGGCATTGTTTAATGTAAAAACATGGTTGTGTTTATTAAAAGAAGCATCAACATAAAAGTGTTTACAGAAAAAGTGACAAAGAAATTTGAAGACACTTTTTCTTACACCCAAAACATGTATAAAGCGAAGTATAAAATTGCTCGTGCATGTGAAGTTGAAATTGTAGATTAAAATTTCATTAAATACATCTTTTTTGCCATTTTTATTAATGCTCATGATAATATTTTCAGTATAATTGGTTCAAAAGTAAAAGAAGTTCTAAACATTTTTCATTATAAATTTGGTATTAACTAAAAGATGATTTTGGTGACACAGCATTTAAGAAAGTGGCATTTGTGCTAGTTATATCTTTTTCACTATAAGCTGAAAGGAGAAGTAAACAAAGCATTGGCTGGTGGGTAAACTACAATCTCCCCACTTAGCATGTCGTCTCTTCCTCTACAAAAACAGTTTGGTTCAGATCGTAACATTTTGTGGTTATTCTGGTGCAGAGAAATTTAAAAAAACCCATTATTTTAACAGTTCAATTTATGAAACTAAATGTGTTTGTTCAGATTCACCAATAACTAAATGAATCGTTATAGCAGAGGGTTTAAGAGGCTATGCGCAGGCGCGCAGTTCGTTTCCGGTTTCCAACTGAGAATCTTCTGCTACTATAGAAAACATAAACATGGGAAATAGAAAGAAGACAATTGTGTTAAATGTTGTGAACAAATTCTGTGAAAAGTGTCCACCTTTAATCGACAATGAATATGGTTGTCCACTGTTTAGCAATAATTGAACTTCTTTGTTAGTGATGCAGAATTGTTGTTCGGATAGCTTGGGTCGCGTTTGTTTTAACCTATAGCACTAACCGTTATTTAACGTGACTCATAAAAGGTTAAAGCAAAGGTGGTATAGTGATATTCGTCATTAAATGAATGATTTCTAAAGCCTGAAGTTAAGAAAGTTCAGTACGTTTAATCACAGAAGCCGAACTGTTCAGGTATAAACTTTTATTTGTCTACTCTTAGTATTGTGTTATAAGTTTAGGATTTAGAGCAAAATATAGGAATAATATATACAATGTTTAAAAGCTAATGATCCCCAAGCTGCGCGATGTACTGTATTCACATTGTCTGAAGCAATTTTCTCTCACGTATCTTAGTTCCCGTCATCCTCCACGTGGTGCTGCCATGTGCTCGGCAGAGTGATACATTTAAGTTTATTTTACTTCTCCTTTCAGCTTATATTGAAAAAGGTATAGGTATGAAGAGCTTAAAAGGCATCAGTTTTTTATTATGCACTTAGTGCCTTCTGATTTGATGCTCCGTCATTTATTCATGAAGACAACTTCAGAAAAAAATTATAAATACCCAAAATAGCTGTTCTTCTACTTGTATGGCCAAAGTGTCCTCTCAAGGGTGCACTTACAGCATATGTTATCCTCTCCAGCTATAAGTATGGACTTAGCATGTAGTTATCACTAATTGCTGCTTTAAATCAAAGTGGTACATTGTCGTTGAAGAAACAATATCATGTAACCTACATTTGAAAGCTTTTCATATTTTTGTAGCTTTAGTAATCTTGAAATTGCAAATGCAATATTAAAAGTATTCCAGTCTTTCAATTTAAAGCAATTGCGTGTCAATTCATGTTTTTAAACCAATTAATCATAGCAAGCACTATTGTAACAAGGTTTAAAGATTTCCTACATAAAGCACAATGAAATAACTAGCTAGTGCAACAGAACTACCATCTGTTCACCAGCTTAATGTCTTTGAGGAATAATGAAGAAGAAAGGCAACATACTCCATGTTGCACACTTACAGCTTCTCAGAATAACTAATGCAAACATTGGATAAGCGCTGTCAAACAAAGGAGGAATTTGGCACTCATTTAACAGAAATGCACAAGGGGGACTCACAGTAGTTCATGTCGGTAGTATAAGCGGCTTTCTGGAAAATTTTCTTCTCGTTTACAACTAGAGGTGACTACCACAGAGGAATGAACTAAGCACAGTTTGAAAAGTGTATTCAAGAAAACTAGCTCCTAATTTTCCCCATTCTTATGTAGCAATCTTAGATAATTCTCCATATTACAGTGTGAAGGTGCACACTCATCCAGGAGTTCACTGAAATCTGTTGTGATATTCTGGTTGCAAAACAAAACAGAATCAGTGCAACAGTTCCATTCATAAACCACAATGTAAAAACTTATTGAAACAAACAAGCTTAAAGAGAAAGTATTAAAAGTGGAGTGGTTGCATTTTTTTTTGGGGGTGATAGCATTTGTTTGCCTCCCATACATGTGACATTTGATTCCCAGAGAAACAGCTTGGACCAAGATGAAATGAATGGTTGATTAGGTAAAGGAAATAATGCAGGTGACTTATCACTGTGATATAACACTTGTAACTGAAACAGACTGCCAGGGTTTTAACAAACATGTAGAAATGATTGTTGGGTAAGGGATGTTACATTGGAAATGCTACTGCACACTATGGTCAATTTTCTAAAAGATTCAGATTTTCCTCTTCCTCCTCCAGGGAAACTAGATCCAGCATGAAGAGTTGACGACACCACTTATTTGAAATGTGTTCCTCTAATTTATATAGTCACCCTCCGTGGTGTAGTGGTTACCATGCTAGCCCCTAGTTCCTGAGGTTGTGGGTTCAAACCCAGCTGAGGGCGATGTTTCTTTTCGGGAGTAAAAATCCTTAGCATGGCTTCCTTCGGGAGGGAAGTAAAGACGGTGGTCCCGTGTGTATATTTACAGCACATAAAAGAACCTCAAGTCTGATAAGGCTCCTGAGCAAAATTACCAGTCTTTCACGCCCAATATAGGATGGAATGCTAAGGATCATAGTAGTTAAAGAACGTCCATAAATAAAATTAAAAAAAAATCTAATTTATAATCAAATGATCAAACTAAATATGTTTTAATTTTCATTTAGCAACACATACTACAAAGTTGGCATTACTATAATAAGACCCTGATATTTGAGAGAAGACTGCTACACCTGATATAGTGTAACTACAATTGTTTACTGCATTGTTGAACGATTGCATTACTGACATCTGCCTCAACCTGGTGCTCAAGACCATGTTTAAATATGTGCATCTGATGTATTTTATCTCAAAAGTTGAAACATATACCCTTTGCTGTAATTTAGGTTTTGAGAATGTTCATGTGACATTCAAAGAGCTGCTTTTTTCCTTTCTGCTTTAGAATTCCCATTTTATCAGCTGCAAATTATTTCTTCACTGACAATACTATGCTATGAAAACTTATCATTAATTTTATTAATATTACAGTATGAAAAGCATATGACTAATTTGAGTAATAAAGAAACCAACTATAAAGCTGCTTGTCACTACTATCAAAATATACACATAGTAGAGAAGGTAACAGTAACGCCAGATGTCTAGGAAAACAAGTTATTTCCATCAAGTGCACATGAATAAATATGACTAGACTGCAATATGCGTTACAGAACATGACTACATTATGCAAAATAAGGAAAAGGGTTCTAGAAATTTTTGCACCACACAGAATAGGCCTTTTCAACAATTTCCTGTAGCTCTTCACAAACATAACAGTATTATGCCTGGCTGCCCTCATCATTCAGGAAGTGTTTATTCAATGTTCCACTCTGAGTGAAGCACTTTTCCGAAATAATGCACTTAATGAGGCTTTCCTCTAAAATTAAAAACATGAGCTTTAAAATATATCTCATTAACAATGCTCTTCTGCCAAATACCATTCTTGTTGGACGTTTGGCTCTAATGAAACAGAATTAAAGATTTAATGTCCCCTTCTAAGTAAAGCTGTTTTCACAAGCATCACACTTGTATTGCATTTGCTTTAGCGAATCAGAATATGCCATTTCAAATCTCCCATGTGTGAAAAACTCTTACACATACATTACACTAGTTTCATCAGTCAGAATATATCTTTTTTCAAATCCCCCTTTTGACAGCCACTTTCACAGCATCATGCTTGTATGGCATATTACCTGTATGATTCAGAGTGTGTTTCTACAAGGCCTCCTTCCAAGCAAAGCTCTTTTGACACACTTCACAACTGTATGAGCTGTTGCCCTCGTGAATCAGAACATGATTTTTCAAGAAAGACTTCTCTGCAAACCTCTTTTCAAAAGCATCAAATTTGAATGGAGCTTTGCCCTATGCATCAGAATGTGTTCAAATTTCCCTTCTAATAAAGCTCTTTATACAATCATCGCATATGTAGGGACTTTTGCTTTGATGAATCTGAATGTCTGTCTGAATTTCCCTTTTGATATGATGAATCAATGTGTGTATTCAAATTCCCTTTCCAAGTAAAGCTCTTATAACAAACGCAACATTTATAAGGCATTTTACTCTGATGACTCACGAATATGTTTCCCTTCTGGGTAAAGCTCTTTCTGCAATCATCATATTTATATAGTCTTTTATCCTGATGAATCAGAATGTGTGTGTTCAAATCTCTCTTTAGAGTAAGCTCTTAATACAAACAGCACATTTTTAGGACCCTTTACCCTGGAATCAAGATGTGTTGTTTTTTCTTTTCTTTCCTTCTTTCTTTTCCAAATTTCCTTTCTCAATATAGCTCTTTTCACTAGAGTCTCATTTATTGGGCCTTTCGCCCTGATGAATCAGGATGTGTCTGTTCAAATAACTCTTCAGATTAAAGCTCTTTCCACAAATGTCACATTTGTAGTGCCTTTTATCCTGATGAATCAAGATGTGTTGTTTCAAATTTCCCGTTTGAGTAAAGCTCTTTTTACAAGAGTCACATTTATAGGGCCTTTCACCCTGATGAACCAGCATGTGTTTGTACAAATACCTCTTCAGAGTAAAGCTCTTTCCACAAATGTCACATTTGTAGGGCCTTTCATCCTGATGACTCAAGAGGTGTTGTTTCAAATTATCCTTTTGAGTAAAGCTCTTTTCACAAAAAAGGCATTCAATGGGTGCTTTGCCCTGATGAATCAGAATGTGACTGTTCAAACCTCTCTTCTGAGCAAAGCTCTTGTCACAAAACTCACATTTATAGGGCTTGTTATCCTGATGAATAAAGATGTGTTGTTTCAAGTTTTCCTTCCGAGCAAAGCTGTTATCACAAATGTCACATTTATAGAGCCTTTTATCCTCATGAATCCAGATGTGTCTGTTCATATCTCCCTTATGAGTAAAGCTCTTGTCACAAATGCCACATTTATATGGTCTTTTACCCTGATGAATCCAGATGTGTCTGTTCATATCTCCCTTGCGAGTAAAGCTCTTATCACAAATGTCACATTTAAAGGGCCTTTTTCCCGCATGAATCAGAATGTGGGAGTTCAGATTTCCCTTACTGGTAAAGCTCTTTCTACTAACCTTACATTTGAAGGGCCTTTTGCCCTCATGGAACAAAATGTGAGCTTTCAGGGTATTCCACTGAGAGAAGCTCCTTTTACAAATTTCACAGACATATAACTTATTACTGCTATTGCTACATTTAATAAGTTTGTCACTTTGCTTACACTTGCGAGATTTTTTTGACTGGTGCAAATGAACCGTTTGTTCTGTACATGATGTGTTCATCATGTCACTTACACAAACTTTGTGTATGTTCTCCCCGGAAAACTCAAGATTCTCCTTTCCATCTATCAAACTATCTTTTTCTTCTACATCCGCAGTAGTGAATAAATGTGGAGTAATACTAGAGGTGCTGGTAGGTGCCTCTGCATGTAACCTGAAATATTACAAGAGATATTACTATTAATCAGAAGAACTGTTTTAAAAGCACTACTGTTTTAATATAAAATTAAATTGAGTTTTATTTATGGACGCTCTTTAACTGCTGCGGTCCTTAGCCTCCCATTCTATATTCGGCATGAAAGACTGGTAGTTTTGCTCAGAGGCTTCTTTATCAGGCTTGAGGTTTTCTTACGTCTCGTAAATCTACACCACAGGACCACCGGCTTTACTTTCCTTCCGAAGGAAGCCATGCTAAGGATTTTTACGCCCAAAAAAATCCATCACCCTCCACCGGGTTTGATCCTGTAACCTCAAGAACTAGAGGCTAGCATAACCCTACACCATGGAGGACAACTTTAATTACTATGATTCAATGTCAGGGTGACATATGAATTGGTGACAATATAATCAAGAGAATTCTCCCATATTCTTCTGAGCATCACATAATCATTTTCACTGAAAAATATTAGGTAATCTCAAGACGGAAGTGACTTGCTGCATTCACAACTTTAATAGCCGTGGTTGATATCTTCCACCTCTGGAGTTAAGTCCATGCAATTGTAATGTTTAAGTAATATTTTGAAAGTGTTCAAATATCATTGAAATTGGCACACATTAAATCATCTTCCCAAAATTAACTGTTTGTAATAACTGCACAGAATTAGCCAAACATTCATATAAAATAGTTTAAATACCATTTGGTGAAACACTTCAAATTTGGTTGAAAGCAGCCTAAAAAACTTAAGATGTTCTACTCAGAAAATGACAGAAGAAACTAAATATTTAAGCAAACTGCTATATATATAAAGTTGAAATGCGTATACAACCCGAAGCAAATTTTTGGTACATTCTAAAATATCTATTAGCTAGACATTTCATTCACTGTTTTTAATGACAAATGAAAGATGTTTACACAGAAGCATGAATACCTTGTCCCTGATTTGCTTACAGCATACAGATTAAATATCATCAGATCAAATTAAAAATTTATTGTGAGACATAGCCACATCAACAAACAACTCATTAACTAAAAGTCTTGCTATATCCAGAGCCTTTTACATATGGCAACTCACCTGTAAACTAAGAGCAAAAGGTGATGTGTTTTAGTCACACAGCTTTGTCTACCCACTGTAATTTATTTTCGCATTTGTTCTACAAATCAGTCATAAGAAAAGCTTATCTACTTAATGTTAATCAAGTTGATATTTGGCAGAAATGTGTTAATCACCATTTTGTTCACATCAGGATGCAGGATATTGAAGCATTAGTTAAATGTTTAACTGGCAGGTCGATATGTGCGATTTGGTATGTATTGCACACACTTCAGTTCAACTTCTCACTGTCACTTTGCGACATGGTGGTGTAATGAAATACGCATGACGCAGTCTCCTCTTTCAAACAGTTCATCTCTGGGAGTTGAACACAAGATCTCTCTCATCTGTTGCATACCACTGATGATGATGACGATTTCTTTTTAAGGCCACTCAATTGCTAGGTCATTAGTGTTGTTGTAAAACAGATCATGGTAAAAGCCAGAGATAAAGATCAATACAAAAACCATAGCAAAAGTCAGAAATAAATATGAATAGATAAAACTAAACTGAGAAGTATGAAACATCTGATATGCACATGACTAAAACTGCATTTGAAAATTTACCTTTACCACAAACTTCAAAATCCTATCAACTGCTTATCATCCACTAAGCGCTCTGCAAGACTGGTTGGCAGCTGCAGAGTGTCCCGAAGATGTGCTAGAGCTATACAATCTAGCAACACATGATGGACTGACACATCTTTGCTACAAAGTGGACAAATATGAGCAGGGTCACCCTTAAAAGGATAACCGTGCGTAAACTGCAGTATCCAAAATCACCTCCTCACGACATTCATGAGAGGAAGTTACCCAGTTTATCAGAATGAACTTCACTACTCTAAGCTTATTTCCATGGAGAGCTAACCACTCCTCGTGCCAGCGTATAGCACTACTCTCTGCACTACAAGCCTTAAGTTTTCCGACATTACATGACACAGTGTAACACTGGCTTCTCTGGTCGCCGCTTTAGCTGCTAAATCTGCAAGTTCAATCTCTGGCAGGCCAATGTGACCAGAAATCCAAGCACACTCCACATTAATGCCAGAAAAGTATAAAATATGATGGGTATCCTAGATTTGCTGAACAATGGGGTGCTAGTTGTACAGCTCACGAAGGCTCTGAAGTGCACTAAGAGAACCACTCAAAATTAGTCAGTCTCCCAATTTTCGACGGCACATATACAAAATGGCTCAGTATATAGCATACAGCTCTGCACTATAAAGGGAAGTGCTTCCGTGAAAACCGAAAGTATGGGGTTCAGCTCGATGAACATAAGCACATCCAACACCATTGGAGCACTTAGATTTGTCGTGTAGATAAAAATTTGGTTCTTGTAACCTGGCATAAATTCTAGTGCGGATACTAAATGGAAGTATTGTAGATTTCTGGTACACCATCATCCCAAGATCTAAATGAGATGTTGCATGTAATTTAGGGAGAAACATACTCTCCCCCTTAGGAAACATGTTTAGCATTACAATGCCATGCTTTCTAAGAAGCTCCCACAAACTTAACACCTGCAGGCCTTGGATTAATGGAGCTGTTCCAATAACGTTCGTTCAACACAGTGTTGAAAAAGGAAGCGAATGTTGGATGTATACGCAAACACTTAAGCCACAGCCATAATTTCCTAAAAGGACATCATGCCAATATCACAAAGGAGGTTTTGGCGTTTCGGCGCAAATGCCCATAACCAGGCCACTTGGAAAAGCACCAATAGCCACACGAATGCCCCGATTATGGACTGTGTCTAATCTTCTAAGCAGAGATTGTCATGCTGAAGATTAAATGATACAACCATAGTCTAACTTGGATCCGATCAGTGCGCGATATAGTCACAGCAAAACTGTCTCATCTGCCCTTAATATCCACAAGATATTCAGAGAACAGTCAAATTGCGCTTTCAGCTGTGCTATATGTAATGACCAGCTAAGTTTCCTATCAGTCAACCCCAGGTATCTCATCGAATCTATGAACGGGAGTAAATCTGGACTGAATCAGAGCGAAAGTGGTAATTGTCTCCTACAGCACCAGAAATTAACACAGATTGACTTCTCAGTTGAGAAACGAAAGCCGTTTTTTTGAACTCATTCTTGAAGATTGTCTAAACATTGTTGCATATCATGTTCCAAAAACAGCATACGCTGAGTACAATAGATGGCAATACCCCTGGAAGAACACAATTACAGACAGAATTGCTACAGCGAATGCTTAGTACCGATCCCTGAGGCACTCCACTTTTCTAAACAAATAGCTTTGAAAACGAGCCGATCCGTACTAGGAAAACGTGGTCCTTCATAAACTCCTGAATGAGCAGTGGTAAGCATCCACGGATGTTCCAGGTGAGTAGGGAAGGTAGTACGCCTGCTCACCAACACATATGGTAAGCCTTTTCGAGGTCAAAAAATATTGCAATGGTTTGACAGTTCTTCCTGAATCCATTCATGATCTGTGTTGAAATTGATACAAGGTGTTCCATTGTTAAATGCCATCGTCGAAAACCGCACTGCATGTTGAACAGTAGGTTAGGAGTTTCCAGTCACCATACCAACCGCCCATTGATCATGCCTTCTGCAAATGCAACTGGTGAAGGAAATAGAATGGTAGCTGGACGGAAGATGATAGTCCTTTCCAGCTTTCAAAATCAGTATGACGGTGGCCCCTCGTCACTCAGGGAAAGTGACGTCAATGCAAACACGATTATAGACATCGAGCAGGAAAACCTTACTCTCAGGAGAGAGCTGTTGCAACATTTGTACGTGGATACCATCTAGTCCTAGTGCTGATAGTCGCGAAGATGAAAAAGCATGCTCTAACTCTGCCAAGGTGAAAAGGCGATTGTAATCAAGGTTTCCAGAACGAAACAAGAAACCTTGAGATTTTATCTTAGTATTAACCGGAAGAAACCTGGGAGAATAGTTATGGGCTAGATACTTGAGCAAAGGCACTAACACATGTGTTAGCCAAGTCAACAGCAGCTCCTGCAGTTGTTTTGAGACGACGAATGACATGTGGGTCCATTTTCCAGTCACAAGCCTTAACTTATCCCATACGACAGAGGAAGGTGTATGTCATTAAATGAAGTTATACACTTGCTCCATGATGTCTTTTTACTATCCTTAATAATATGTCTAAACTTGGCACACATTTTCTTGTACTGGATCAGGTTATCCAATGTAGGACAACGCTAGAAAATTCTAAGAGCACGCCAGTGAGCATGAATGGTCTTTCGGAATTCAGCGGTGCACCAAGGGACTACTTGGGCAGTCTACCGAGGAATGATTACCCAGCAGCAGAAAGAATCGTCTCTGTGAGATGTTAGGCTAAAACATCCACAGAATCGTACTCATTGTAATTAAACACAGCGAACTGGTGTAAGCGTTCTAGTTGGCTTGATTATAGCATCATCTAGGCAAACGTTGGAACATCTATCCTGTGTCAAGAGAATAATAAGACATGGAAAGTGTTCACTAGAGATGACATTCCATATTAAGAAAACTGCTAACTGTAGTGAACAAACTGCAATATCAATATGTGAAAAAGTGTTGAAGGAGTCTGAAAGAAATGTACGCTCTCCAAAGTTTACAAGAGCTATACCCTCGCCGCTATAACGTTGCACTTGACAGCTAGCGTTTAAGTTGGTACACTCGGGAAAAAACAGATGAAAAGCTTCAACCGTTTGACTTCCTAAGCCAATCACAAGGCAGCATTCCGGATGGTTGATGACAAAGCGGAACCGGATCTAGAATCGGCTCTGTTGCCGAATGTAACTATTCCCAACCACGTGCTTCAGTTTGTGAATCTCTAGCAGAGCGTCGAGTTGTTCTTTGCAAGCTACATATTGTTCATTGTTATTTGTTATTTAGATTTGTGGTTATTGTTTGATAGTTTTGTTATTGTTCGTTTATACATTTATTTATTTATATTTATCTATTTTATATATATTTCATTCATATTATTTATTTAAACAAAACTTAAGTGCAACAATGTCGGAAAAACGACGCTGATCGCCGAGTGATGATTCACGATGTGAAAATACTTTGCGCCGAGGTGTGCCACTTAATAGTCAGGCATTGAAACTATTAAGGAGAACCCGGGAGTTCTTTGAACAGGAAAAGGAATACGTGAAGCTTCACGGAAATCCCTCTATTCCTGCTGATAAAGCCGTACAACGAACTGCAGCAGCTCTTGGTTTAAGCACGAGAACTGTTGTTCACAAAGGAGTGAAACTACAAGAGAAAGAGGACAAAATTCCTGAACCATCTGGAACACAACAGGTATTTCTATCAACTCCAGGGAAGAAAAAAAAGAAGCCTCGTCCAGTCACAAATATTGATGTTTTCCAATTAGACGCCATACGTAGACACATTTGTGCCTATTATCATAGAAAGGAGTATCCGACCATACCAAAGCTGCTTATATCGCTTATTTTGAATTAACAATAATAATACGAAATAGTTATTATTCAGTGACGTTTGCTACTTACGTACACTTTTTGTATGCGGCTTAGACACGATAGAAATGAGAACAATCAGCTGTTGTTGTTTACTAGCCACTCTGGCAACGTCGCAACCACGATGTAGCCAACCTTACGCGAAGCCACACGAACTGTCAAGTGCAACGTTATAGCGGCGGGGGTATAGGTTATAATTGTCCGACAAATCGCCGATTAATTTGCCTCTCTCATAAGCCCGAGGTGAGCACCAAAGAGGGTGATGGGCATTGACATCTGCCATCACAGAAAAAGTGTTCGTAACTACCATGTAAATCACTGTGCGAGAGGTCATCAGTTGGAGGCAGATAATTATTACAAATGGTAAATCCGATGGATGGCAGTTTAATCCTTACAGTGACTGGCTGGATGTCAAGACTGTATGGATACAGATTCCATGAATATATCATCTCTGGTGAGCATCATTGTGCCCCCGTGCGCAGGAATACAGTCTTCCAGTTTAAAATCACATCATGCTAGGGTATTCCGTCTAATTTAAAAGCCATCTTGCAGAGGAAGTTTAGTCTCTTGCAAACATGACGAAAGGCTCATACTTGTTGAGCAAACCTTCAAGCTCTGGTCAATGTGTTGTAATTCCACGTATGTCCCATTGTAGCACAGCCATAGTAATTATAATGGGATAAGTTCTCAAACATAAGAGTGTATTAAGATGAGGATAGCAGTGGTCGAATCAATTTACCCTTTTTCTTTGGTGTCAGGCTAAAACCTTTAACGACGGATTTATCCTGGCTTTTTCACTGTTGTTCTTGCAGTGTGGGCAGAATGCTCCTGCTCCATCTCCTCCAGGGGGGCTTTTCCAATATAACATTTTTGTTCCAGAACCTCAAACCAATTGGAAGTGGAGATCGACAAAGACGTGCATTGCCGATCTGAAACCCTCCCAGAAGATTTCCAAGGAGATGATCGTGGACTTTTCTTTCCCTTGGATGTTTCAGGTAGAGACTTTTCGTTTTCTTTCAGGAATTCAGCTCTATTATACTGGTCTTGAACATTATCTGTGGTGCATTATAAGTTATGGGCTTGCCAGTCTTATTGTTTGAGGTCAATGGTCTTGATGGTGACCTTACTGAAGGGATCTTGCCAGTAACAGACTTGGCAGACTTTGGAAGCAATCTGGTTACAAGAATCTCTTCTGAAATTGTGGCCCTGTTAATATCACGGTTTGAATTACAATTTCTGACTCGGTGCCGGTTGAACTGCAACTGAGCTAGCGGTACTGGACCTCGGGTTGCTGGATGCGCAGGGGTTTCCACGCTTCCTAGAAGGAAATCTTCTCCCTAACCCAGATCTCTTGGATTGTCCTTTCCTCTGTAAAATGGGGGCATTCTCGTGAACTAGATGGATGTTCACCAGTGCAGTTAACGCATGTTGGAGCTGATGTACATGCTCCCTCGTGAGAATTCTCTGCAGTTAGCGCAGGTAGCTTCACCATTGCAGAAATCACTTGTGTGCAAAGCGCTGACACTTATAACATCTCAGCAGATTGGAGATATATGGACTAACTTCAATGGCTACATACCCTGCCTTAATCTTTTGAGGGAGGTCTACCCAATCAAAGGTAAGAAACAGGGTACGAGTAGGCACAAAGGCACCTCTTTCTCTCCGCTCAACCAATATACAAATGTCACACCTTGATCTTCAAGATTTTCTTGAATTCCTCATTGGACATCCATCTAATGTATGGGTGTTTAGACCATCGTGCCAGGAAGTTCAAGATCTTATGCATCTCAACTCGTATGAGGTAGCTAGCTAACATTTCTACTTTCTGTAGAATAGTTGCCTGGGATGCTGAATGTGTTTCAACCAGGAGCATGCCATTACAATTATAAGATTTTACTGCACCAGCAGTAGGGATACATGGACCACTGGATGATGTGCTTCACCCTGAATAGTAACTCCAGTATTTGGACAGTTGAATATGGCTGCAAAGTGAGAAGTTGTATGTGTAAGGGTGTGCGATTAAACATTTCTTCTGCAACCGTAACTGTTCTGTGGAGTGTTTAGTTCCTTAAATATATCTTTGATTGTTTCAAGTCTAGTAATTATACAATGTGGAGTGCATTACAACTGTGAAATGGAGGACTGTTAAATTGTATTTGATGGAAAATGTGATTTTTATGCACTCTATAAAGACGTCTCTCAAGCTGCATCAACATAGAAGTGGTTTGCATGCGTCTACTCATTTTGCAATTCTAGGTCATACTAAATGGTTGTATTGTACAGGAGAACTGAGCTATAGGATCCTAAATATAAACATGTGATGCAAATATAACAAAGGAAAATAGTGTTGGTTTCGTTGTTCTGAGGCGTAACAGAATGTTAATTATCATTACAAAGTAAGGAACTCCTTACCATTAACAAAATATGAAAATGTCACACAAACCCTGGAACTGAAAGTATGTTGGTTCATACAGTAAGGTTGTGCAATTCTGAAAGCTGTATTAACCTCCGAAGTAACCATTAGGCTTTTTGATCTTAGATGGGTGAAGTTAGATTATTAGTGACATTATGTTAGAAGTGTAATACACCAGTGTTTTACTAACAGATGGTGACAAAAAAAATGGGAGTGGACGTTCAAACGTACCGAAGCAGAATCAGAAGTTTCGGCAGGAAAAAAATAAGAAAAGACGGAAAAATAAAAATGGAAACTCAGATATGAAGAATCACCATCATGGTAATCGCAATATTACTGATAATAGAAGCAGTGGAACAGAATCCAGGACCAGTGGAAATGAACAAATTAATGGAAGAAATAAGGGAGATGGGAAAGAGACTAGGAAATTGGATGGATAACAATACAAGAGAGCTGAAAGAAGGAATAAAAATACAGAGAGAAGAAATGGAGAAACATATCAGAATGTAAAGAAAGAATAGATGGGATGGAAAAAAGATATGAAATGGATAAGAGAAGAAAACACTGTGTAATATTTGGGGTGACAGAGAACAGAAGAAATCTGGAAGACACGGTATATGAAATTATAGAAGATGTGATGAGGGTACGGATGTTTGGCTGGGAAATTGAAGATATGTTTGGGATAGGCAAGAAAGGAAGAAGGACAAGACCTATTATTTTGAAATTGACAACAATGAGAAAAAAATGGGAGATTTTAAGACTAACAAGAAGACTAAGGGGGACAAAAATGTTTACAGAGCAGGACTACACGAAAGAGGAACAAGACCAAAGGAAAGAATTAATTTAAAAAATGAATGAAGCAAGGGTAGTAGGAAAAAAAGCATACCTAAGAGGTCTACAATTAATAGTGGAAGGTGAAAATTGGAATATGAGTATTAAAAGAAATGAAACCAGAGGAACATATGCATCGCAGCAAAATATAGAATTGCCGGAAAATACAGGACAAAGACCTGAACAAAGAATGAGATCGTCAGCAGGATTTCAGCAAAGTCAAACATGGGTAAGAAGAGGGCATCAACAGGAGATAACGGCAGCTGATCAGGAAGGCAGAAGAAGTGGGAGAAGCAGCTTTGGAGAGAGACGAGAGGAGACAAGGGAGATACACCAACAAGAGACAACAAGGGGAAGAGTTGGGAGTGGAGGGAGAAGGCAAAGAAGCAACATTGGTGAGCTAAATGACCGAGAGGGAGGGGCTACAAGAAAGAAGAGGGGAGCCAGCAGGAATTGTGAGGGAAGGGAAACAGTGAGAAGTGAAAGTGCAGAGAGGGATAAAATGCAAAGTGGGGAAGTGACATTGGCAGGGTCCATGAGTGAGGTAGAAGAAATAATAAAAAAGAAAGGTTTACAAACTATATCCAAGGATTATATACAGTTTGGGGACAAAAGAGAAGAAAAGGAAAGGGAGCCTAGAACTACAGGAACAGGAAAATGGAGTTTTAAGCTTCAAGAACCAAAAAAAAAGGGAAAGGGGTTGCAATTAATGTTTTGGAATGTGGAAGGGCTAAGAAATAAGATAGGCAGCGGTGAAATTAAAAACATTATGTGTCCTATGGATATTGTAGGAGTAACAGAGACATGGCTGGGAAAAGAAGAGATAGTAGGTTTTAAGTTTCTAGAGAAAAAGGCAAGGAAAAGGTGCGGCAGGGGAAGAGCATCAGGAGGAGTAGGTTTCTTTATAAAGAACGATACAGAAACAATTATTGATATAGAAAAAATGGAGAATAGAGGTCCCAATGTGTTATGGTCAATAATTAAACAGAATAATGGAGTAAGATTAGGAATAGGGGTGGCATATAACCCACCAGAAACATCATTTTTTACGATAGTAACTTTTATAGTAAGCTCGAAGAGGACATGGAAGAAATACGAGAAAAGATGCCAGAAACAGAATTTATTGTGATGGGAGATTTGAATGCGAGAATAAGGGGAGTGAATGGAAGGTCATTAGGTAAAGAGCAGGAAGATGATAGGGATGTGATAAAGCCAAGGAAAAGCAGGGACAGAGTGATTAATAGGGAGGGGAAAAAATTACTAGAATTTTGCGAGATAAATAACATGTTAATATGTAATGGAGCAACGGAAGGAGATGAGGAAGGGGAGTTTACATTCGTAAATGCCAACGGACAAAGTGTAGTAGATTACATGTTATGTTGTGAGAAACTGGAGAACAGAATCACTACATTTAAAATAATAAACGAAGTAGTAGGTTGTAACCATTTTCCATTAATGATGGAAATAAATGTTTTAGAACAGAAGGTAAAGGAGAAGGAAATAGCTACAATAAAAATAATAAAAGTGTATAAAACGAAGGAGGAATTGAAAGAGGACTTTTTAAAAGAATTAAATTCAAAGGCAAGTCAGATTATTGAATTTGGTATAAAAATGGCAATGGATGACGGGAATCCAGAAAAAGTATTACAGCTACTGAAATTATTACTAACAAGAGCAGGAGTAGGGATGGAAGGAAGGCACGGAAAAGGTCAAGAAATTAAAGGGAGATTTGATGAAGAATGCAGAGCAAAAAAAAAGGGAGGTATTTAAAGAACTTATTAGATGGAGGAGATCAGAGAAAGAAAGGTATAGACAAAATCTGGTGAGACTTAAGGGAGAGCATAAAGGTTTGCTTCAGGCTAAGAGGAAAGAATGGCGGGGAAATATAGAAAGGAAATTAAAGGTAGCAATAGAGAGTAAGGATAGCAAAAAAATCTGTGTTACACTTACATGACTTTCTCTACTCTTGTACAAACTATTTTTACAAACGCTTATATTCCATATGCTTCATGTTAATCGAGATATCCAGATGTTAATCTTATTGCTAATTTTCTTGTAGATGCAAGGGGGAATTGGTAGGCTTTAAGCTATAGTCAAATATTTTAAGAGCTGGTTGCTATGTGGCGCATTCCATTCTCTTTGCATGTCCAAGACAGAAAAAAATGAATAACGAATTCCTATTTGAGAAAAAGTATAAGTATTGGATAATTTAAGGGAATAACAAGCAATATCTTGAAAATGGTTCACTCAATAAAAAAAATGTATATGACATAAATTGTGTATTTTAATGTGATCTACATTCTTTGTGTAGTAAAATTTTGTCTATCACTTATGGTTTACCAGTTATGCAAAAGTTGTTAACAATGAAGAATACTTTTGGAGACATTCCCAGAAAATTCAAGATATACATTGTATTTGTCATGAAAGTATCTTAAATATATGATATTTTAATCAAAATCGTTAGAGCCATTTCTGAGAAAATTAAAACTTTCGAAAAATGTTCCATGTAAAGGGTAATCTGGGGTGGGGGGATTTTCTTGAAAACCTTCATGTCTCATCTCTGGGAGATACTGAACCTAAATACCAAGTTTGGTGTTTATCCGACTGTTCGTTATGCTGTTATGCTGTTCACAGACAGACACACACACACACACACACACACACATGGACATGTTTCCAAAAATGCTTTTTTTTGGATTCAGGGGGCCTCAAAACACATATTTCCGGCGAAATCTCAGTATCGAATTTTTGGGTGGAATACAATACTTCCCCTACTTACTATAAGTAGTAGAGAAAGTAAAAATATCGGAAATAGTAAGGATGATGACTAAGAATAGAGAGGAGAAAAACGAAATTACACCGAGCGAATGGATAGGGTACTTTAGAAGGCTAATTGGAGAAGGGAAACAAATAAAGTTAAACACAAAAGAAGTAGGACAAGGAGGAATATTCAATTAAAATTAGATGGTAAAATCACGGAGATGGAAGTTTACCAGCAAATAAGGAATATTAAAAAAGGCAAGGCAGTAGGAATAGATGGAATACCAGGGGAATTTTGGAAAATGTATGGGGAAAAACAAAATGGTTTAAAAGTGATGACAAAATTATTAAATAAAATGAAAGAAAAAAATTATGTGCAAGAATGTTGGAAAATAAGTATGGTGGTACCAATCTACAAAGGGAAGGGAAGAGCAAATAGACCAGAAAATATAGGGGAATAAGTTCACTATCAAAATGGGAAAATATACACATGTATATTGGCCGACAGATTAAGAAATTGGGTGGAAGAGGAAGGAAAACTGTCAGAATATCAACCAGGATTTAGGAAAGGTAAACAAACAATAGATAATATATTCATAATAAAGACTATAATAGATAAGTATCTGAGCAGGTAAAGAGGAAGGATATATGTTTTTTGCAGATTTTGAAAATGCATTTGACACAATAAATAAAGAAGCATTAGCTTATAAATTAAGCAAGAAAGGGGTAAGCAAACATTTTATAAAAGAAATCAAGAAAATTTATAAAGACATAAAATTTTGTATAAGATGTAAACATAATGGAATTACAGAAATGACTGAGCAAAAAATAGCATTAAGACAAGGGTGCAAATTGAGCCCTATATAATTTAATATATTTATAGATGACATATTACAAAGAGTCAAAGAAAAAAATGCACACTGTCCCATAATAGCACATGCAGAGATACCAGGTTTACTATACGCAGATGATCTTATGGTTGGGGCTATAACGGTAATTGGGCTGCAGAAAGCAATCAACGGAATACATGAATTCTGCGAAGAATGGGGAATTAAAGTAAATATAAATAAATCAAAAGTTATGGTATTTATCAGAGGGAATAAACTAAAAAAGAAGAAAAATGGCATATGGGAGGTTTAAAGTTAGAAGTTGTCAAGGAGTTTAATTATTTGTGGGTGAGGATGAGTAGTAATGGTGAATGGGGGGCGCATAGCAGGAAGGTTGTGGCTAAAGGAAAGGCGGCAATGACAGGAGTAAGGATGTGCAAATACAAATTAGAAATGCCAACTAAATGGATAGAAAGAATGTATGAAGCATTGGTAGAAGCAAGGAGCAATCTTGCTCACCTCCCAATTCATAAATAGAGGGACCCAATCGCTTTCAGGAGTGTAACAGCTCATGTAATGTCCCCTGGCCTTTATCAGTGGATAAGGACACAGTGTTACATGATACTCAGGGGTTGAGAGTTACACATTACCCAGTCACCCCTTGCGACTTGTCTCCTCTGTTCCACACAGCGGTATCCATCAGACTCTGTTCAGGGAGGTAACTGAAACACACTTGTGAACTTGTGAAGGTGATTGAGCATAAGCCCTCTCACCTCTTAGAGGAACCCAACTGAGAGTGGCTCAGGACCCCAGGAGTGCCAATCTCATACCTACCATAGTAGATCCCTGGGGGCAGTGCCGGCAATTAAATTGAACCAAATTTTATTTATGGACGCTCTTTAACTGCTGTGGTCCCATTCTATATTGGGCGTGAAAGACTGGTAATTTTGCTCAGAGGCCTCTTTATCAGGCCTGAGGCTCTTTTATGTGCCATATATCTATGACAGGGGACCACTGGCTTTACTTCGCTTCTGAAGGAAGCCATGCTAAGGATTTTTTATGTCCAAAAATATCCATCGCCCACTGCCAGGCTAGAACCCGCAACCTCAGGAACTAGGACCCTGTTCCAGCAAAAGTGATGAAAATATCAATCAAGTGAGGGAAATGGTCTTAAATGATAGGCGCATTGCAATAAAAGAACTTTCTGACACATTAGGACTCTCCTTTGGAAGTGTTCAAAGCATTTTGAAAGACAATTTAGATATGTGAAGAATTGCTGTTTGTGCCCCGCCTGCTTTCAAATGACCAAAAGGAAAGTCGTGTGATTGCCTGGACAGATCTTAAAGCACAGCTACAAAATGAACCACAGTTTATGGAGAAAATTATTACTGGTGATGAAACATGGATTTATGGGTACGATCCAGAAACGAAGCAACAATCTTCACAATGGAAGAGTCCTTCATCTCCACGCCCAAAAAAGGCCAGACAAGTTTGATCCAAAGTGAAGTCAATGATGTGTTTTTTGACATTAAAGGCATTCTACATAAGGAATTTGTGCCACAGGGCCAAACAGTGAATCAAGTGTTCTACAAACAAGTGCTGCAAAGATTAAGGGAGCATGTGCGACGCAAACGGCCGGAGAAATAGAGGAGTGGTGACTGGTTTCTGCATCATGACAATGCGCCCACGCACAAAGTCCTTTCCGTTCGCCAATATTTGGATAAAAATAGGATGAATACTGTTCCCCATCCCACCTATTCTCCAGATTTGGCACCAGCGGACTTTTTTCTTTTCCCGCGACTTAAAATACAGCCCCGAGGACAGCGTTTTGAGGACAATGATGCCATCCATCGCGAATCGCAGAAGGCTCTGAACATGTTGAAAGAAGAGGACTTCCAGAGGTGCTTCCAGCAGTAGCAGAAGTGCTGGGACAAGTGTATCAACTCCCAAGGAGACTACTTCGAGGGTGACAGTGCAGATTAGACAAAACAAACTGTTGTGTACTATTTATGACGTCATTCTGGAAACTTGTTGATCACATCTCGTATTCCATTTTAGATTTGACTTTATTGCAGGGAAATTTGAGGCCACAGACTACATCAAAATCGCTGTTGACTATTCTTTTAGATTTGTATAGTCAAATTCTGAAATGCCAGAATGAAGAACACTTCACATTATCTTCATTTATGCAAGTCCCAAGAGTCCTGTCTAAAGCATGCATTACCCTCTACAGCTAAAAGCATGAATTTGCTACCATATGGTTATCACTAATTCAGCATATTTGTGTTGAGGAAACAATACGAGTAACTTGGCAATATCTGCAACAGTAAACATCTCCAATCTTTCATTTTAAAGTAACTGAATATAATGTGAGTCAAATGCTTTTTTTACCTATTACTCAAAGCAAGAATTAAACCATCGGCTACCAAGCTTACTTTACACCTTACAGGCTCCAAGAAGGGTAATACAATTACCCCTTTGTCAACATTATGAAAAATCTGATGCATACATTCACATGAATTTCTCTACTTGCACTTCTACCAGCTATTCCTACAAAAGCTTATTATTCTAGCTACTTCTTTGTTAATCCAGAATAGTAGGTAAAGCAATAGTCAAGATTTTTAAACAGTATGTTGCCGTGTCATGGCTTTGGAATCCCATGCTGTTTGCACTACGAGAAAAAAAGTAATAACTTCGCATTTGAGGGAGAACCTCTGAAATGGTTAACTCCATAAAAATGACAAACTGTGTGCTTCGATGAGATTTAGATTTTGTCACCTATAGTCATTCAGAATGAGGAGGACTTGAGAGATTATAGCCAGTAAATTCACGGTAAACATTTTGCCATGAAAATATTTTAAACATAAGGTACATTAATCAAAATTGTTGGAACCAATGAAAACATTCAATTTTCCATCTTAAGGGTAGTTTGAGATGGAGGATTTTCTTAAAAATCTTCATGTTGCATTCTTCAATATTTAACTGGCTTTTCAGATTTGTATTATGCTGTTCACAGACACACACAAGGACATGTCTACGTTCTCTATCACTTACATAGTAGGTATTGTATTTCACCCAAAAATTTGATACCAAGATATCACCAGAAATGCATGTTTTGAGAACCCCCGAAACCCCAAAGAGAATTTTTACAAACACGTGCATGTGAGCAACAAAACTCAAAATTGAAAAGCTGGATAAATATTAAACTTGGTATTTATGTTTAGCATGTTTCAAAGATACGACACCACGATTTTTAAAAAAATCTCTTCACCCAAAATACTTTTTACAGGGGACATTTTTTAAAAAGTTTAATTAAAAAATGGCTGTAATGATTTTTATTACAATAGCACATGGAAATATTTACGTGGAAAATAAAATGCATATCCTTAAGTTTTTGGGAAAATCCTGTGAAGTTCACCTCATTAATAGGAAATTTTGTACTATCTTGTATAACTCTATTTCTGAAGTATCTGTTGATTATCAGTTGTTTCTTATGATTGCATGGAATTTTAAGGTCAGGATATAGTGTCCATCTTCCCTTTGAAGCTACAACAAAATGTGTTATGTAGCTATTTCTGCAAAGGTTTATCTCATTAAAATGAAGCACATAGAAAAGGTATTGGCATATTTTCTAGACACCAGGGTGGCTGAAGTGGACAAAGACCATTATCTAGTGGCTTCAAAAATAAATTCCTAAGGGATCTATCAAGCAAAAGAATATATAGAGGATGAAACCCTGAAAATATAGTTATGGGAACAATATAGTCCTATAAAGGTTTAGCAAACAAGACTATATAAGGAAGGATGGGAGATGTAGAACAGGACAGGAAAATCCTGAAAATGCCCTTATAAAATTAGGCAAAGAGATATTAGGAACAGAAAGGAAGAGAAAACCAAAGAGATTGCAAATATGGAAAGAAGAGCTACAAGAATCAACTGAGAATATTAAGAAAACATACAATGGCCAAAACAGGTCATAATGAATATAAATAGATTTTAAACTGACAAGACAAATGAACAAAGTTGGGAAATTTTCGTTAAACAAATGGAACACGACCTTACAGAAACACAGAGATTCGGATTCAAAATTTTTAAAACTTTAAGAAAAGAAAATACCAATAATGCAAAAATACATTTAATTCCAAACACAGAATGCAATGCGTATTACAGAAGTAAATTTATAAACGAAGAAGAATCTCATAATGTAGAAACAAAGGACATTAATACATATAATGTAATAACTAGATCTAGAAGGTGCCCTGAAGAACTTATGAACAGCAAAGCTCCTGGAATTGATAAGTGAAGCAGAAATTACAATGCTTCTTTTTTAGATAAAGCTGAGTCAGATTTGTAGCACTCATTTATTGAAAAAAGGAAGACATGGAGGTAATCGCTCCCATCATCAGTTCAGGGTAGACTGCCAGTGTTGCTCCTCATAGTGGTTGGATGAACTTTCGCATTAAGATGTCAACTGGCAAGATTTGAAAGATTAAGACACAGTTCCTGTTTTTCCAGAAACGGATGTTTTCCCAGACTGTAAGCTCTGTTTTGCCTGTGATGTTTCTAAATAATTTGGATTCTCTGTTGATGCTTCCAAACGTGTCAAGTTACTGCTCATTTTTCTTCCTGTTTTAGATTTATGCTTTTAATGTGTTCTTTTGCTCTTGTTTTAATGTTTCTTTTGGTTTTTCCAATGTAGATTTCGAAAAGCTGGCTGGTTATTCCATAACTCAGAAACATTAGTGCAATTTCAATCAATCTTTCCTGCTACCAATAGTACAGAAATAAATGCCAACACCCCCTGCTATGTTGTGTTATGCCATTCTTTGTGATTTTTTGGATGGGTCTCATTGTATTTCTCGGAAACTTCTTGAGCTTTATTGTTAGTGTGCCTAAACATTATATCAAGCTTATTTTCAGAGAAATAGAACAGCAAACATCTTTATTACAGAATCTACATCTTTATTGTCATTGATTAGATGAGATTTTTGGACCAGAATATTGGACCTTCCTTGATGGAAAGTTTCAGACTGTCATTAAATCACCTTTAGCTTCCCATTAACTGTAAATGCTAACATTTCAGTGCATGTATTTTAACTATGTCATTCTCGTACTGGCTAGGACTCTCACCTACTGCAAGAATACACAGGTATGGAATAAACTTTAAAACCTACCAATCCTTTCCAAAGAAAAGCTGAAAACTAGGGTTGTCCTATCAACTACTTATAGAAGAATCCAACAAGGACAGACTTGAATTAAAATTCAAGTAAAACTGATAATGTTTCTAAAACAGGTATGTATTTCTTTCTCACTTCTATCACAAAACATGTTAATTATTTTCTATCCCATGTCGACAATTGCAATACCAAAGTTTTACGATCAAATCTATATGCAATTTGATACTTTCAATACTTTTAAACTTTCCTACATCAAGGCCCGTGTAAGTACTTCCTGTCAAAAAGCCACAGCATGCCACTAATGGAATTTCAAACTCATTACACAATGATCTGCTTTTAAACATCCGACTATCACTTTAGCATACTGTACACTTCTTATACCACAACAAATGTGTAATGAAAGTATACATCTTTAATGTAGAGGTTCCTTCTACATTAAAAGGAACAGACAATCCAGAGGCCCCAGGTTCGATTCCTGGCTGTGGCACAGGGAATTTTTCTTTAATAACAATCTTTTCCTGTACACTGGAGAGTGGTAAAGTAGGTATTTGGTGTGAATGTGAGTATGCATCAAATTAAAAAGAATACCCAACATCAACGACCCTGCAGTCAATGAGCTGTTTCTGAATCCAAATCCCCAATATGACCACAGAAACTACATGGGGTCATACTAACAAAGTCCCCATAGTCAATGAGTTATTTCTCAAGTCAAAACCCCCAATATGACTATAAAAGCTAGAGAGAGTTATATCCATGCAGACAAGAAGGTAGCAGATACAAGAATACTTTGTGAAACTTGTGTAACTCAGTAGAGAAACTCGTGTGAATTGACACAAAAGATCTTAAATTCTTTAGTTCATTATGGCATTAAGGGATTTAATTGCTTCTCTTAAATTATAATTAAAAAAAAAAAAGAGACAAACTGAGAAAAAAACCCACAAAAAACGTATTAACTGAGGAATGCTATTATCTAGCAGATGAAATCCTATAATTAAGCATCTTCAATGTCTTCTTTTAGTCTTACATAACCAAAATGGAACTAAATAACTATTTTATTTTTGTATTTACTAACACAAATAGAAATCTAATTAATGTAAATAAAAGCCAAAGAAATGTTTTGTAATTGTTCCTCGTGCAAAGTTCTTGAGGCTGAAGATTGATGAAGTATTAATTGGTATTGCCTGTGGTATTACTATGGTAATAATTACATGTCATCCTTTAGATGACATGCTGTAAGGTTTCAGTTGCACAGGTTCGTTGTGTGTGGCAATAATGTAAACACACCAGGGCTAATATTTTCTGCCAAATAGTTAAAACTGAAATACGAGCTGTTTAAGCCAACTACCCCCCAAAATAAAAACCAAATGAGTTAATTATCACATTACACAATTTTTAACATTAGTTTTCAAGGGTAAAAAGAGGGCTGCTGAATTTAAGTGGTTGTACATCCTATAGATGCACTGAGCAGACCAGTTGGGAGCTTGCGCGCTCAGTACATAAGCATGATCGGAGCAACTGAAAGAGGAGTAAAGGGGAAAATGTTGACGTCATTCATATGCTCGCTTAGCATGCAGCAGTTCTCTCAAGTAATTTTCATTTACCATGAAGGATAGTATGTCAAACTGTATGCCAAGAACACCAGCTAGTTTCAACCCCGCTTGGGAGGAAATGTATTTTATTACAGCACAATATAATGGTGTACAGTATTTATTTTGTAAGATGATGTTAAGCCATAAAAAACAAGTTTAATTACAGAGCCATTATTCGTCCTGTCATGCGAATCAGTATGGAAAATGCCAAGGGGAAGAAATATTAGCTTTAGTGGAACAACTAAAATGTACAATGTTTGTGGATGTAAGTCCAACACATTTTATCATACTATAATTTATTGCTATTGCTGAACTTAAGTTAATGTTGGTCAGATTCACAACTTGTTTATTTTGGCTTTAAACATATGAATCATGTTTTTAAGTATTACATAATTTATTATTCTTGGTTGTATAATCCTTCCTAAAATGCAGTGCTCAAATTAATCATGACTCAGCATATTGTACTGCGCTAAATGCTGCTGCTACCAATAATACCAATAATAATAATAATAATAATAATAATCTATTACCATATGAGCGATATAGTTCCATAAAACAATATGATTACAACACTTCAAATCAACTTGTATCGCTAAGTCACCCCTGTGCAGGTACAGGAAATGCCACCAAGTTTACAAACCAGCCTTCCTTGCGGCACATGCTAATGGAAGTGAAGCACGTAAAGCCAGCTCCCTAGAACTACTAGAACTACGTACTGATGATGCCTGCTATAGATAAGTGCTCAGGACATCCCAAAACCACTATGACCAAGATTGTGATAAGCTCATCAGGCCATACTCAGTAATCACTAATTCAAGGCACATAATTGGATAACATTGCAAACACCCCAATAGTTGCTGTCCACTACGTTTCATACAAAGTTTTGAGTACGAGAAAGCATTCCACTTGATGGGTATCATGTTTGTTGGTAATGGACCAAGAATATGTTTGAATGATAATTTTTCAAGACTGTTTACACTTGTTTAATTAAAATTTAGGTCCATTTCTGACATACTTTAGCAATAGTAAAACGTGAATTCATTACTACATGTCGGAGACAATGAAACAGTCCAAACACTGGATGGTAAGGTGTTAAAGTGCACCAAAGAAGGCAAAATTGGTTGTTTTGCAGGAAAGCTCATGGCTACAGTTTCCTGAGATTCTCATTGAGTGGTGCTCATAGACTACCTCCCGAAGAACAGAACATTACCTAGGAGTATTACACTTCATTACTTGACCAACTGAAAGATGCCATTCAGGCTACACTTTCACACAGGTTTGTTCTTGATGCAAAACTGTATGACCTTTACTTCCAAGTATTTACATCCATATCCACCATATTCACAGGTTTGCTTCCAGCGATGGAAGAAAGAAAAAGAAATATTCTCTTAAATCTTGTGTTTCATTGGTCATACTGAAAACTCTTACAATGTCCCATAATTGAGCAAGTAATTTCTTGTTATTCTAAACCAGTGTTGATAATGGAGCATGATGTTCTATTTTGACATAATGTGCAATTGTTGATAGCATATTTGCTCAAAATATGTATTTTGAATACACAATGGTACATAGCCCACTTGTTACTAATCTAGTGGGCCATGAGTGATGTTGGTATCAAACTAGGTAACATAGCATTCTCAATATTCCGGAGCATTCCTCACTGAAGGATTGAAGAGCAAGAAAAACAAATAAAGACTAACCAAGAATTGAAACAGGTACAGGGCCCCTAATCTTACCTTGTTGATTCTGTTGCAGGGAAGTTCTCATTTGCCCCATCCTGCAATAAAACACCTCAAATGTAATAACATTCACTACATGCAAGTTACACTCACAGAAGGAGAATGTGAAAGTGCAACAGTCTCCTTTCTGACTTGAATGTATTGCTAGGTCTGCACACATCTGTGCTGCTTGTTTATTTTAATACTACTGTTCATACATACCAAATCAA
The DNA here is from genome assembly GCA_030765065.1 of Deroplatys truncata. Classification (NCBI taxonomy): domain Eukaryota; kingdom Metazoa; phylum Arthropoda; class Insecta; order Mantodea; family Mantidae; genus Deroplatys; species Deroplatys truncata. The sequence continues at coordinate 224,393,463 of CM060983.1, read as the reverse complement.
GTGTTTTCTTTTTACCAGTTGAATTGTACACATACAAAGTATTTAATCCACAATCCATAAACTTGTAATTAAATGTGAGTTTAGTTTGTCCTGCAAAACTTACCTTTATTTCACTGTACACCTCAATATCTGAAACAAAAGATGCTTCTGGCTGTGATTTCACTTCTGCTGATGTTCTTTCCTGCCACCAGGTTTCTTCTTTAATCTCTATCTTTGAGACCAATCTACATACATCACTGTTCTTAATTTTCATTGTATATGAGGAAGGAAAACTTTCCTGATGTTCTACACCAGTACCTAACACCAGATCCTCTTCCTTGATTTTAATTTTGTTCTCTGCTTCACCGTCACTGTGTACTGCAGTCTCACTTTTAATCTTCATTACAAGATCTGAAATAGCAGGTTTTTCCTCTTTCAATGAACCAATTTCTAATATGAGATGCTCTTCTTTGATTTTCATTTTGTTTTGCATTTCAGAATCACTGTGTACTGCAGTGTCCATCTTAACATTCAACAAAAACCTAAAGCAAAAATACAAGAAAGAGTGTCAGATTTTAAAGTAGATACTGTTGCACTAAGTGAACGTGTGAAAGGATACTTCTTGTCATGACTAAATAATGACTAAAACCACTTAAATTGGTTTAGGTTTAATTCTGTTCTCTTAAATACCAAATTTAGTTAAATGCATTGGTGCTAGTTACCTCCCAAGTGAGTACTGGAATATCAGTTAATGTCTATTACCCATTCCAAGCCCAAATTAAATAACTTCTTAATTAAAAGTGCTTGAGGCAACTAAAACATTATAAGTGCATACAGCGTTTCTATTTTGTAACCTATTGCAACATAAAAAAAAAACAATTATGCAGAAGTTGGGCCAATAAAAACCATGCAGTGTTGCTGGGAATAATTTTATCCTGATTACATATGCACTAATGTTAATTGTTGCAAAAACTCTGTTATGGAGCTGTATGAGCCATATCGATGCAGTAACAAGTACTAACAGCTGAATTATATTGTATGTTATGACTCTAATTAAATAATGGTGACCTTTTCGACTATGGCGAATACGCGTTTTAAGGACATTTAACCAATTTTTAGTGTGGTTTCTAAACAAAGTTTGGCCATCTACACTCTTAACCTAACTTTAACCTTGTGTTACATTTTGTAAACTAAAACCTGCTTTCGTTGCGACTGGCTATGGCCTAACGCCTAGGCTACTTCTAAAAAGCACAATATTTTATGGTACATAGAACAAATTAAAACCTCAAACTCCATTACCAAACATTTTGCAACAAACAAAATCAACGTAAAAAAAATGTATGAGCAAAAACCCATTTGTGATTTTTTAATCACCCCAACTTCTGCATAAATACCATGCTACGTCTCCTATCAATAAATTTACTTACGCAAAAAAGATAAATCTAAAAAAGTTCATAATGTTAAACCAGTTTATAAATAAACACTAGATATAGATTCCTTCTAGTTTCCACCACTGTACTTGCCTGTTGCACCTCTTTTAGTCTTTCCTCGCCGTTTCCTATCGTTCACTTCTACCTACCCCTCAAACCCTACATTTATGTATATTACATTATCTTCGTGCTATTTACAATTCACCTTTGTTTTCCAGAACTACTCATGAGGATGTATACTTTGAGTTCATGTACCTGGCATAGTGGCATAGACGCTTGTAATTAATATGGCCCTGGCGCGTGAATTCATAGACAAGCGCTTGGAGACGGAACACCCGAAGGTAAACGAATATGTCCGAAGCTTCCAAGGCGAATAGCGTGACCTCTGTCATGCTGATTGCTGAGGCTTGAAACCTCAAGAGAATTGCACTCATTAATACAGTTGGTAATTAACAAAAAGATACTCTTTGATTGTTAATGCAATAATAGGTAGAATTAAGAAAATCATATTTTGTAATCTCTTAACAGTTACTATATATCTATTACCTTTAACAATGAGTTCTTACGATAACCGCAATAAAATCTGTAGTTCTATATCTTTCCTACTCCAATATTTCATGATACAGTACTTTTGGAAATTAATGATAAGTTTTCTTTCCTTTGAAGTTTTAAAAAAAAAAATTATTTTTGATTACGTTTAAGGAACTATTTACATTGGCGTAAGCGTAGTGCTTAGTTTCATGACAAGAGGAAGCATATGCTTTGTTTACATCAGAGAGAACTCTAGTTTACAGTGGATAGTGTGTAATATAATCACAAGGTGTTTGTAATCACAAATGTTTCCTTAATGTAAGCAATTTCTCTTTTCAGAAACCTACTTTTAAGGGTAGTTTAAACATGTGTGTTCTATTTACTTCTAGGATATACACAATGGAAAGTTGGAGTTAAGTTGTGGCTATTTGTGTCCAGTGATGGTGCTTCAAGTCAGAGCACAGAGAGTAACAATGGCATTAATAGTGTTAAATGGTGTGGTGAAGCTTGCTAATGACATTTATTGCACTGCTAATAGGGATTTAGTGAATGACAAACAACAGCTACACTATTGCATATGTGTGCAGAAGTTTCTTTGTAGGAAATGGAATTAAGTTTCTCATGTCAAATTGTATTGTGCTATCTAGAGTAGAATAAAATAACAAGTCTCAAACATGTGTTATTCTTCCAATTTACCTGTCAAATTCCACATTATACTGTTGATTGGTTGCAAGTTCAAACAAACCATGGAGGCAGTTTAAGTGCAAAATATTTTATTATGAAGCATGCAGAAGAAATTATTGCAAGGTGCTTGATATTCACTGTCAAAAATTTAAATGTGACCATTATGTATTATGACATAGAAACATTCAGAAACCACTATTAACCCCAATAATAGTATATAAAAAGCAATGTATGTGCCGACTATTGGATAATTTAAATAAGTTACACAGGAATAAACAGTTGTGTTTTTCATACTAGCCTAGCTGTGAGGTGTTCAGCTTATCATAATTGTGTTCTAATTGTGTTTTGCTACAGGTGACAGTGACAAGTTATTTTATGTGAGCTTTAATCGACTCCTTTAAAAAGAAAGTTGAATAACTCAAAGTGCAATCACGATTATTGAAGCTCACGTAATTAACTTTGTACGTCGTCAGTAGTGATACGGTATTAGATCATATGATCAGCTGAGCAGACAACTAGGCAGGTATGAAAAATAAAGCTGTAGTAGCTACGAGTGACGTCATCATCCGAGAGAACGATTTTTTATAGTGTGATTCCATCCCCAATCACAAATTACGCTGCGTTCTCCTTCGTGTTTCCATCATTTCAACATTAGGGTTGCACTTCTTATACTTTGGTGTTCTGTGCTTGAAACTAAGATGGAAGTCAGCTGATAAAATAGCAATGCTGAAAAATAAAAATAAAGCTGAATTTTCGTATCAACGAGCAATAGTGTAAATGTAGGAGTTTATAGTGATACTTTATTTAAAATTGAGTACCAAATAACGCGCATTCGATGTTTAAAACTGGAACATGACCTTAAAACCTAGTAAGGTAGAAGACAGGTTATGTATCGAAAGCCACAACGTTAGTTGGTTTTAATGAAGAATTGAAATATATTCAGAATCATCTGAGTGTGCGCAGTAGCTAAGTGGCGTTCCAACACGACAGAGAATCAGTTCAGAACCAAGGTAACTTCTGAATTTCCAATTTGCTGTTCCATCGTATTTGTGAACTAGTGAAATCGGTTCTTGATAAAGAGTAGGAACTGAAAATTCCGGACATGCTCAAATTCTATAGTCTACAGAGCATACTCAATTAACTCCGAATCGATTCTAATCGCTTGGAACAAACCTGCCAGAGAGTATAGAGTGATATACTCTCTGTATTCAGTAGAAAATCTCTCATTGAGGACTAAATTTGAATATGTAATTTATTCCTCCATGCGTGTTTATTTCTCAATACGGAATAGCAAAGGTGTTGGGTAAGTAGTTGATCGCTGTTGAGTAGTATGGCGACATTGACTTGAGAAAAAGAAAAACAAACGTTTAACAAAGCCAGAGAGCAAAACAGCGTTCAAAAGTGTAATAAAAACCTCATCGAGTAGGATATATTGTGCGACGAAAACTTCGGAGAAAAGCAAGTTTGAAATGTAAATGATTTTAATTACATAATTTCACTTTATTACAAAAGAAAACATCCACAATATTAAATGAAAAATAAATGCTTAGGTCATAACCTTTAAATATTATTTGTAGAGGTGCAATCATCCCAAAGCCCATTTTCTCGCGAATTTAACACGTTTCAATTGTGGCTTAACGATACAGTAACACTCCGAAGCGCATTTTATTGACGATATATATGTCTTAAAATTTGGCTAATGCGAAGCGTATTGTTTGTCTTTTTGCATAGTATTTATAATGAACATAAAATAGGGGAATCAATATGTTTCATAAGCTTGTAATACATGAGTAGGAGTGCTCTAAACAAATAAAGTCCTTCTCACCTATAGCCTGTTTTCGTTAGAATGTAAAGACGGATATATAACAGGCGGTGAGTTCTTGTCTGACATGTGAAAGGACCAGGTTGAAATATATATACAACATTACATACGTACATCGACGGAGTTTGATTTCATTCATCAACTCTGCAAACGTAGATATTATAAAGGAACGCTAAGTCTACAGAAATAAATCAAAAAATCTGATGTGTTACACTCACATGACTTTCTCTACTCTTGTACAAACTATTTTTACAAACGCTTATTCTACATATGCTTCATGTTAATCGAGATATCGAGATGTTAATCTTATTGCTAACTTTCTTGTAGATGCAAGGGGAATTGGTAGGCTTTACGCTATAGTCAATTATTTTAAGAGCTGGTTGCTATGTGGAGTATTCCATTCTGTTTGCATTACCAGGGCAAAAAAAAATGAATAACTAATTTCCATTTGAGAAAAAGTATAAGTATTGGAAAATTTAAGGGAATAACAAGCAATATCTTGAAAATGGTTGACTCAACAAAAAAATGTATATGACATAAATTGTGTATTTTAACGCGATCTACATGTTTTCTGTAGTAAAATTTTATCTATCACTTATGGTTTACCAGTTATGCAAAAGTCGTTCACAATGAAGAACACTTTTGGAGACATTCCCAGAAAATTCAAGATATGCATTTTATTTGTCATGAAAGTATCTTAAATGTATATTTTAATCAAAATAGAGCCATTTTTGAGAAAATTAAATTTTTCGAAAAATGCTCCATGTAAAGGGTAATCTGGGCTGGGGGATTTTCTTGAAAACCTTCGCGTCGCATGTTTCCATGTCTTTTTACTTTCTCTACTAGGTATAGTAAGTAGGAGAAGTATTGTATTCCACCCGAAAATTCGATACCGAGATTTCACCGGAAATACATGTTTTGAGACTCCCTGAATCCAAAAAAAGCATTTTTGGAAAAATCTCACTTGTCTATTATTGTATCTGTAGAACATAAACACTTTGTGGTGCTTTTCGTTACAGATTCTTATCCAAGATACTGGCAACTACATTCTGAAATCAAGAATCTTTTCGATCCATTGCAGACGGATTTTATTTAAGTAAAGGATATGCCTATAGTATTTTTATGGATATGTGTAGATTATTATACAAAACAAATTGGGAAATATTGCTCTTGGCCTACGGGTGAGAATGCAGAAAAAGATATCAGGTATTTTAGATCATTAAAAGGAACAAGTTTTCTGGTGTTTTTGGTTGTGTTGATTGTTCACACATCCCAATACCTGGACCAATGAATGATAACTTCTTTTACAACCGAAAGGGTTTTGATTCAATAATATTACAGGTCATTTGCAATTCTAAACAAGAATTTATAGACATATTTTGTGGATGGCCTGGTTCTGTTCAGGATGCCAGAGTGTGGCAGAACTCTCCAACCTTCGAGAAATTAGATACAGAAGTGCTTCTTTCACCAAATACTCATCTCTTGGGTGATTCTGAATACCCTCAAAGAGGTTTATTTAAAAGACTGAAATGTTTGGATGTTGTTACACTACAGCGTACGAAATATGTAATAGTAACTTGTTGCATATTAGACCACATCTCAGTTAAAGATGGAATTGTATGTGAAGACGTTGATGAATATTGTTTTGACAATAAATTAGGAAATAGCCATGAGAATTGCGATGAAGCACTGCGAGCTGTGGAAATAAGAAATGCTATTATGAATGCATTATTGTAATTATTTTTCTTACTGTGTTTGAACTTGTATTTTTACATTATGTTATTAATTTTATTTGTTCTGTATTATTACTTTACAGTTCATACCTTTTACTATTATTTTTAAACAACCCTGGATTGCGACCTATTGGTTATATTAGGTTACAAACTGAACATGACTAACTGTAGGAATGCTATAACTTGACCACAATAGTATTGCAATTTTCTGGATTTGCTTCCTCGTGCATTCAAATGCAAGTTTCTGAACGGTCAAGTGCAATAATATTGTCGATTATATGTCTGTTTTGTATTTGTGTAAATATTGCATTTATTTGTAACTTATTCTATTATTATTTCTCTGTTGTCTGCATGGATTTTATACTATTCTATTTTATTAATGCATTTTTTCCTTTTTGGCCCTGCATGTTTGTTTTCTATAATTATGTCATAAGATCGATCATGTATTTGTGTGTACCGATATAAGTAATTCTATTGTGTTTTTGTTTATATTGCAATGTGTGCTGTTTCTCTTTACTGGCATGGTTGTTGTTTTTATATTTGATTTGCTGATCTTAAAGCGAGCCTCTGGCTCTGTTAGAGCTTTCCAAACTAAATAAATGAGATGAATATTTTGACTATCATTTACTGTGTGTTTGGCTTTTAACAACAAAATTATCTCATTTATTTGACTTACGTATTTGTTTCTATGTTGAAAAAATTCTTTGCTAAAACCTTCAGTATATTGTTTTATAGCTATATGCATATGTCTTGGGAATGTGATCGTTATTTATTATTTTTGACATCTATAAAGAACGAAATAACTGACAAAGTCCATTGAAATAATCGTTGGTCCAATCATGAAAACCGTATTCCTATTCTTTCTCTTTATTTAAATATATGTAAAAAAAACACTATATACTATGTATATAAGCTATATATTTAAAACTGCTAGTCCTTTTCCCCAGAAATTGCTTTTGCTAGTTGCAAAATAGCATCTATTTCTTTATGTTTTAGACGTAGTTTTCCATTTCCTCCGGTATTTTTTCTCTCTCAACAATTAAATTTAGTTTCTCTTGCAAATAGTCACTAACAGACAGTTTTCTTTTGCGGCTGGCTGGTGTGGATGCTCCTAGTTCTGCTGATGTTGAAGTTGTTGGTGGTGCTGAAGCTGAAGGCAGTGGTGATGAAGATGCGTTGTCCTCTATCCAGCTTCCCCCAAGCAACTCTGTTTGAGGGAAACTTGAAGCCTTGTGCCCTAACATTCGACCATTATTGGGAAATATTAGCATTTATGGAGCCTTCTCCTGTTTTGCTCTGCCTTTTTGTGTGTGTGTGTGTGTGTGTGTGTGTGTGTGCGTGGACAGCAAATTGCTATATTTAATGTCGCACGCTTCCCAGGTTATGCTTACTCCTGCTGTTTTGTTTATATTTTGAGTAATGTCTCTCCATAAGTTCTTTTTCTAACAAGTCGGCCTATTGAATGCAGGTTCCAACTCTAACCTCTTTGCTATCAGCAACTTTGTGAGGTTATGAGACCACCTCACTGGTTGCACTTCAGCAGAGGCATCCACAACTCTTTGCACATTCACCTCGCTGATGTCAGTGGCAATGATATTCAGGTCCCCCAGAGACTCTGTTTCCAGAGCCGTTTGGATTTACCTCTGGAAAATTCATCACCTGAAAAGAAACATCGTCTGAAAATCGGCTTAACCTAAGATTTTTAGTTTAACATATTTCTTTCATTGTCATAAAAATAATACACTGTAAGAAAAAGTATGATACGGAAAAGGTTTATATTTTCATCCGTATACTGGAATATAACCCCTACTGCATTAATTATGAATTTTGCCACTTTTACAAACTGTTATTTCTGAACCACAAACAACGTACGAGAAACATAAATCAAGATTTAATTCGCAGCATGTTGGCCATACTCTAAAACATCTGACGCATCATCGAACCGTTCTTCAATTCGGCGGAAAATAAACTCATCGCCGATTCCATCGTTACAATCCATTGCTCATAGAAATTGAATTTTATTTATGGACACTGTTTAACTACTTTGGTCCTTAGCATCCCATTCTATATTGGGCGTGAAAGACCGAAAATTTTGCTCCGATGCCTCTTTATTAGGCTTGAGGTTCCTTTATGTGCCGTAAATCTACGACACGGGACCACCGGCATTACTTCGCTTCCGAAGGAAGCCATGCTACGGATTTTTATGCCCAAAAACATCCATCGGCCTCCGACGGATTTGAACCCACGACCTCGGGAATTAGAGGCTAGCATTGTAACCACTACACCACCGAGGACGACACCATCGCTCATTGATTCGATGAATTAATAGACTCGCCCTATGGCTGCATGACTGCCAACACTGTAGTTCTATGCTGAACAGACGGACTTGTCTCATTTAACATCTGGTTCGAAGTGCTACATTCACCCATTAAGTTACCAGGCCTTGCATCGTTCCTTTGGTGCCCGATGCATTCTTGTAGAATACTAATCGTATTGTTCACTAAATTCAACTACATGGAAGAATATGAACCAGTTCCTTAACTGCGGCTATGCTGAAGTGTAAAACCCTGATGTTACATTGTAGAAGTCTATGTTGAGGTACTACCCAAGTGCTGTTACTAATGGAGCTGCATTTCTTTGTAATGCGCACGGTGCTACTGCTGGCAGACAACTCGCTGTGCCTTGTCTAGACCTTGACTTCCTCTCTTTGTCCACATGTGAATTGTCACGTAGGCACTTTTCGCCCTCTCACTCGCCAAGAAGGTTCGAGAAGAGTGTGCTACCAACCTATAATGCCCAGTATTCCATTTGGCAATATCGCTGGGAGCGTTACGCAGAATCGTTACAAAATAAAATACCTGTTCCATATGTTATTGATAAACAGTTACATATATGCAGAACACAACAGTCAGTGCAAAGAAAGATGTGCATGCAGTCAAATTAGCTCCCCGATTTACTGGTCCTCCAATGGTCTACACCCAAAATATTTCCAAGTTAAAAATGGTTAATTCCTACTAATTTTGATGAGAAATAAACGAATATGATATTTAAAACGTTTAGTTAGCTGTCTTTTTTTTTTTTTTAAATATAGGCTCTCATTTTATGAGGCAAATTTTATAACTAGGTAATTTTTTATTTTGTTAAAAATACAGGTTGTCAACACTGAATAAACTGTTTTGTTTCTAGAAGAAGCCATTTTGTGTATATAAACGTCTTTTGTTGTGCTTGGGGAAACCTGCGTGCTGTTACTTCTCAATAAATTGCTGTATTTGAAGTTCTAAGAACATTCATTTTTGTGAGGTAAATATGAAATTTAAATAATCAAATATCTTTATTTATTTTCATGGATGCGAAAGGTATAGGCTGTTCATAACCTGCATTTTCTTAAACTAACTTGTTTGGTTTACATTTCCATTCATTGGACTTTAATATGTCTCGTCAGTGTGTTATATTTTGCATCTCCGAAATGCGAATGGACTCCGTTAATAAAGACAACATATTACCATTATTTCGACTGTAAAATAGACGAGGAAAAACCTTGGGAACCACAAATTTGCTGTTATAACTGTGCAGTAAATCTCTGTAGGGGAACCCTCAAATCATGTCAGTGACTTATTTCTGCATGGTACCTCCTCTTCAACATGGAATGTTGAGAAAGAAAAAGCGGACCATTATATATCCAACTACATTAGCCACACGATTAGTACCATACGTAGATGCTCTGCTTGTTCCTATCCCACCGGAACATTGTATTGTGGAGTCCAATGGAAACATGGAGGATGAAAACAAACAAACAGCCTCACTCTTCACACAAGATCCAGATTATACTCCAGAATCGACCTCGCCCAGTAAGCCACATAAAATTTCTCAAATAGAACTTAATGGCTTAATTCGTTATCTGGGGTTACCAAAAAGCAAGGCCGAACTTCTTGCCTCCAGACTTCAGCAGTGGAATCTGCTCGAGAAAGATGTGAATGTGTCTGTATATAGATATCGCGAAAAGGACCTAACTCAATTTTTAAACGGAAAACAACCTTGTTGCCTGCAGTGATATAAACGGCCTGATGTCATCTTTGGGAATGGAGTATAATCCACAACATCGGAGACTTTTCATAGATTCCTCTAAGTTAAGCTTGAAAGCTGTTTTGCTTCACAATGTAATATGTTCTGTAGATCACGCTGCACATATGAAGAAGAGCTATGAATATGTTAAACTGCTTCTTGAAAATATTGATTATGAAGTCCATCAATGGTAGATATGCGACGATCTGAAGGTTGTTGCCATTATGCTTGGAATACAGTATATACCGAGCACAATTGCTTCCTCTATGAAGGGGACAGTCGTGGCAGGACATCACACTACATAAGAAAAATCTGGCCTGAAAGGAAAATGGTGGAGCCTGGAAAAAAGAATATCAAGTATATTCCTTTAGTTGCTTGTGATAAAATCTTATTGCCATCTTTGCATATAGAGCTAGGATGATGAAGAATCTAGTGAAAGCGATGAATCAAGAAGAAGCTTTCAGGTATTTAAAGACAGAATTCCACGTCTCAGTGATGCTAAAATCAAAGCGAAAATCTTCGTCTGTCCACAAATTCTAAAACTGCTTAAGGATGGAACCTTTAATAGGGTCATTGAAGGGAAATACGAGGGGTGTACAAATGAAAAGGTACGAAACGTCTTAATAACAAAACCGGTTGAAATTTGAATATGCCGCTTTGGGATAACGTAGTGCGACATCTAGGTACGCGACTGTAGTATCCGGCCTGGTTGTGCGCATGCGCGGGCGCCTGCACCTGACACAGGAGAGAAGCAGGCAGTTGTGTGTTCCGTCCAATTGACGCGGCAGTGCGTGTGAGGACATCATGGCGTTCAGATTGCAAAATTCGACGATTGAGGAACAGCGAGGTGTTATCCGATTTCTGACTGCGGAAGGTGTTAAACCGGCCGATATTCATCGCCGGATGATGGCCGTATACGGCGGAGACTATGTGTCCGACAAGTCAGTGAGAAAGTGAAGTGAGGGCCGGGAGTGTTTGAGTAATGACCCGAGACCAGGCCAGGCAAGTGGGAGCACCTTGAACATCCGCCCTACAGCCGGACATGTCGCCCTGTGACTTCCATCTGTTTGGTCCGCTAAAAAAACTTATCAAAGGGAAGCGCTTCAACTCGGACTACGATCTGGACACAGTAGAGGACTAGCTCTCGTCACCCACGGGAATTCTGGGAACAGGGAATCCTTCGGCTCGTTAAGTGGGATAGTTGTGCTCAGGCCTCTGGTGATTGCTTTGAATAAAGACTTCAATTATACACAGTGTCGTTTCGTACCTCCTCGTAGAAAGCAGCTTGGGAAGCCTTCAAAAATATTGTTCACAATTTCTAGGGAAATCAAAGAGCTGACAATTAAACTGTAATTGTTGATGGTGTTCTGAAGACACACCATCACTTAGGTTGTAATACGTCGCTGAAGATTCACTTCCTCCACTCTCATCCCGACTTCTTTCCACAATTGTGGTGCCTTGAGTGACGAACACGGAGAGCGCTTCCGCCAAGACATTTCAGCGATGGAAAGGTGTCAGGACAAGTGGAACTCGTCTATGCTTGCAGACTATTTTGGAATGTCATGACAGGCGCCCAAGAAATAGAGTACAAACGAAAACCAAAAGAAGACAGAGGCTCCAACGACGAGTTAAATAGGTAACATTTTGAAAGGAAGAACCCCTTCTCCCACACACACTAAATATTTTGAAAGGAAATTTTAAGAAAATGTTTCTGGTGTCATTCTTGTTCCTCGGCCCCAATTTGGTAAGGAATCACTATTTTTGTTGAGGAAAGAGGCAATTTTATTTTTTGTATACCAGTGAAAGCCACGTAAGTTACAAAATGTGGCTGTTAAACTCTAGAAAGCACGCACAGGCGGAGTAAGGAGAGCACATGTCTCGCAGCTGAAGGCTTGTGAACCGTACAATAGTTAAAACTTTTGTTGTTTGGTATTCGTTGGTTTTCCTTGTTTATTGTGATGTTTTAGTATGTATAGATTGAATAATGTGCTTTTAGGAGGGCGCCACTGTTTTTGTTGACATGTCTGTTATCGAGATCTCAGGATCAGAGGGGAGTGAGGGGTAAGGCGATAGGGAAATGCACAGTTGCACAACGAAAACAGCACTACATTTACACGCCCCAGCCTCGCTAGTAAATGCAATCGAAACTGCGGATGCCTTCTTTACCTAACTGTCCTTCGAATACCCCACCCTTGTTCCCCAACTAGTTACACTTCCCACCGAACGCACTCATATCGTGACCGACTAGTACATGTTGTTTTGGTTTCTTATCGCTCTTCCTGGCTGTGAGACGTGACAACAAATACGGGGTATGCCTTGCTTTCTTCGCTTGCTCAATCGCTGTTGGGTAGGCTCGTGGTGAGCCTAGATATTGCCGTGTACCTATTCTTGGTAGGGCTTAACCACGGGCATGGTAGATTTAATTTTCGGGGGTGGATAGTGACGTAGCGCTAAGTTTATAAGCTCCTCAACGGTTGCATTTTCAGGAGCAGCATCCTTCCGTACTCTATTATTAAAAAAATACATGTTTTGAATTTCGATTGATCCCTCCCATATGGGAGGAGTACCTCTGCTCAGCTATATGCTGTTGGCTGGTTTAGTGCTTTCGTTACCGGGAGTACCCACACGCCGTGCGGGGAACCCGGTAACTCTGTATCGGTCTTCTGTGGGCAAGTAGTTCCCCAGGGATCTGTCAAGGGCATTCTCATGGCTATTTACTCTGGCGCAGACATTTTGAGCCCGGCGCCTAATCACATCTTCCAGGTATGGAAGAGCCGAGGTTTCATGTAGTAGGAAACGACGCGACAGAATAGACAGACCGAAGTCCCCTATTGTGCATCGACTGCAACCAGAGAAGCCAAGAGTTTGCTCCATGCTCCACACTTCGCAGGCATACCACATCAGAGAAGACAAGTCCCTTGTAAAGGCGTAACTTTAGGTGGACCAGCATGGTGGAAGCCAAGAACAGGGTATAAGGAGGCCACAGCCCCTTTAACCCAGTTCATCGTCCCTCGCACGTGTTCAAGAAAAGTTAGGCCCTCAACAATATTGACACCTAAGTATGGAATGGACGTTCTCCACTCTATCCTTTGGCCTTGATAGGTTGAAATAGGAATGCTTGCTGCGGAGATTCGTCTGGTAAACAGAACAGCATAACTTTTGCTCAGATTCACGGACATCCGCCATTGCCTGCACCAGTGATGGACGACGCGGTGAATGCTCTAGGTAGGTGTCTTGTCTGTTTTATACAGCAGAACGTCATCAGCAAGATGAGCCATATTGATGCCCTGCACCACTCGAAAGTCTACCATGAATAGGCTAAATAGCATGGGGAGATAAACCAGAGCCTTAGGGATCTCTGCCTCATATGGTTTTTATGTTGATGTTTTCCCCACAAATACTATTGTTAAGAAACGTTTATGTAAGTTCAGAATGAATGAATAGTTTATTCATAACTCCAACAAAGCACACACAACCTTATTAGTATTAGATACTATAAATTTATAATTCCAATTATATTTTTATAACGTTAGAATTCTTCGATTTATGGAGTTGCGTTGCCTCCATTCCCCCATTATATGTAACACCAGGTTATTTATATAATGGGATTATATCGGCCATCCAAAAAGTTTAGATTTTCTTGTATACCTCAACCAAGATTATCTCCATTGTCCTTTCCCTTAATGTTACCTACCTTCCATACCCATTTTTGTCTCTCTTTACTTATGTAATTTCCCAGTTTTTTTGTTTTTCTCTGATCTTAAATTTAAAATTCTTTTGCCTCTTATTTCATTTGGTAAGTTTTCCCACTGTGGTAAAAGGAACACATCCCTCCACATTTTAGTTTGTTTGCATTCGAGAATATGTCACGTGTTATCTGCTTCTTCACACATTGGACATGTTATATCCACTCCTTACCCCACTTAAATATGTTACCTCCATTCTGAATCATGCCAACCTTTCCCTTCCTGCTTTGTCACAAATTTAAATATATTTTTCTCTTCCCCAATCAATTTTCAAAGAGCTTTTGTTAAGATTAGTCCATAACTCTTGTTTCTTAATATCCTCTATTCTGGTTTGTACATCTTTCAAAAATCCCTTTTCTATTCTTTTCCTATCAAACCACATTGCTCCATAGTCAGCTTTCACTAGGATATTTTGGATTTTATATGTCCACGTTTCTTTACCCTCAATTCTCGCTTGCAATACCAAACACTGTGTAATAATGTTCTCCTCTTTTAACTTCCATATTCTATACCAATACCTCAGTACTCTTTCCACTAACTTCCTTTTATAGCCTAATCTTCCTAGTTCCATTGGAGCAACCACATTTGGCGAAGATTTATGTAATCCTAGTCAAGTCTACAAAATAGTCTATTTATAACATAGTTTTCCAGTCCTCCTCTACGCCCCAAATTTCTACTCCATACTTGATTCTGCTCTATACTACTGAACCATATACTCTTTCCAATCATTTTACTTGTATGTTTGGTATTTTGTTTACACAAGATCTAATTGCATTCATAGCCATTTTTCCTTCTGCTAGTACTTTATTTTTTGGTCGCTCCATTACTTGACAGTGTAACCCCATGGTAATCAATTCTCCTGACAATCTCAATTTCTGAGCCTTCCCTTTTTAACTCTTTCTTCACTACCATGATCTTGGATTTTGTTTCATTTATCTTGAGTTCCCATTCCTTACAAAATGTGCCTGTTACTTCTAGTGATTGTTTTAATCCGACACTTGTTATAGCACCTATAACTAGATCACCTGCTAAAAGTAAACCTGGTATCTCTGTTGGTGTTGACGTAGGAATCTGTGTATAATGTTGATCATCTGTCTGTGTAGGCCAAACTGGATATCTTTGTACAGGAGTCCCTCATGCCAGGTTGTTGAGGCCTTCTCGACATCCACAGATACCGCTGGAATGAAAGACTTGTCCTGGAATTGCAGAGCAGCAGCTGCTGGGTAGTCAAATGCCCAGGACGAAAACCAAATTGAGGGTTGAGATGGCTTCAATGTCGGCTAGTAGCAGTACAGTATAAGCCTCTCAAAAACTTTGAAGAGGCTAATGCTGGATGTGCAAGGGGGAAATCATGACATGTTGCGCCACCAAGTACATTTTTGGGAGAAATTCCAAATTTTGGGGAACACATAAATGTTGAAGTAAATTAACGTAGTAATATAAACACATTTATTGTACGTATGTATTGTAATGAAAAGAAGCTAGAAACAGTGATGTGTATTGAATTTATTTAAAGGTGAGTCGAAATTGTTACACTAACATCACTTAAGTTTACTCACTTAGTAAGTAAACTTAAGTGATGTTAGTGTAACAATTTCGACTCACCTTTAAATACATTTATTGTAATTTTAAATAGAGTACTGTAATTGTTAACTCAGTTTGTATCTTTAATTTTGTTAATCTAAATGTGTTGTATCTATCTCCCCCTAAAAGTAATGTTAAGTACAATTCATACTGTATGGTATAATGTGGCGCATCAAATGCTAATTTTTGAAAATGTATAAAAGGAACTACTATATTTGTCTATTTAGATTCAACAGGATACATTGAAACACTACCTGCCAAAATATTCTTATTTGTAACCTTTTGTTGTAAATATTACGATTTTTAAAATTGATTTTAACTTTCCAATTAGTTATTTAAGCTTTTATGTGTACCGGTAGCTACTATAGTACTTATAAGACAGCTTTGCAAAGCATTTTAGTGCCCTTCTAAAAAGGAACTTAACAGTTGAAATTGAGCTCTCAGAAAAATTGGGTGGGGGATGATTGTTTTGGTGGGATGGGTGCCCCTGAGCTAATGTAATAGTAGCTGGAGGGAAGCGCTAGATCTTTACCAGGCTTCAAAATGCCCACCTTCCACGTTTGCGGGAAGTGCCTCAGGATGATACACACATTGAATACCTTGGTAAGAAACAGCACGGCTCTGAAAGGAAAGTTGTGTAGCATGGCAGGTGCCAGTCTGTCCGGCCCACTAGCCTTTTTGGTACTGAGACGCCGGATTGTGCCTTGGACTTCACCTGGGTGGATAATTGGAAAAGGATCTACCACTTCATCAGGGGGTAGCTGCAGATAGCGATCAATCTCCTGATGAACACGGATGGTGAAATCTACATTCTGAGGGCCAACTCTCGGCCTGCAGCTATTCTCAAAATAGTTCACGAGCACAACTGCTTTGTCTTGGGATTCATACACAAGGCCTAGGTTACCTTGAAGTAGGGAGGGATATCACTCCGTTGGGACGGAGGCTTTTAGCTATCCTTCAGACGTTGCTATCTTTGAGATCCTGCCGGGCCATTATGAGCACCTACGATTGCACTCTGTGCTCATGCAGGCAGTCACGGACCTCCCGGTGCAACTGCCGCAAGAGTTCTTTGATAGTGTGGCATCTGGTGTGGCGCTGGTATAGCCTTCCAGCTAACCAGGAACGTCAAACAAGGGGCTCTAGGTCCAGTGAAAGGATCTCTGGATGCGAAGGTGGAGGAGTTTGGATGGTGATGTTGTGAACTGTTCGCACCACTGTGGTTGTGAAGGATTGCACTGCTCTCTCCAGGGAAGGTATGCTGGTTATCCTGGAGTTGGGGGGATTGATGCGTTGAGACAATCTTTTATGCATTCCCAGTTGGTTTCTCTGGAGTGACCTGAAAAATCATGGCTGGCAACTTGGTGTTGATCTCCGCCAACATAGCATTATGGTCAGAAAGTTATGCGGTTAGTGATGTGAGCATGACGTGGTAGAGGTAATGCTTGATCACAAAGTTGATGACAGATGGTCTTCGACCTTTTGGATGGTGTGTGGGTGCCAGGGGCCCAGTACCCTTACCTGGGAATCCCTGTCTATCATGACAATGATTGTATTGCCTCTAGGAATTGTGTGGTGTCCAAATGTCAAGCTGGTGTTTGACATTAGTCACCTGCTAAAATCACATAAGGATGAAGGAAAGGGTGGATTGGTAGTTAGCAGGAGCTAAGAGTTACCAGGTAGGGGTAAACGGAGACTTACAATCTCCATGCTTCCAAGCGCGCGTGCGCGCGCACGCACACGCACACACACACACACTGCCATCGCCTCAAGGGTTTGCAGGGTGGAAGGGGGTAAGTTTATGGACTATGTTTTGCCTCACCAATACTGCAGTGCCACCCCTCCTAGGCCTGGCACCCGATCAGTGCGATGGCAAGCGTATCCGGATAGACGGGAGTGGATGTCAGTATGCAAATGTGTTTGCGAAACTAGTATGAGGTGCAGAACATTTTGCACAGCGAAATGTTGGAGCTCATCTTTCTGATCCCTCATGCCATTGACGTTACAAAACGTGAATCGGAAGGAGGTATGAGACCTAGTTCTGCCTGCCATTCTGGGTCAATGGTGAGAGGTTGAGCAAAAAGCTGAGTCCCTCAAAGAGGACCGTTCCTTGCTGGTAGGATCGGTAGCCTGCAAGAACCTGGATATGATACTCGGACACGCTGTCCATGGTTCTGCAGCAGCTGCTGCATCCATCTCATTAAGTCCTAGTAATCACCTCCGGCGGTGATCTGAAAAATTGATGGCTGGTCAAAGGACTGAAGAGGCAGGGAACAGACACCCTGGAGATGCACACCAACTTCGCTGCAGGACCGATGGCCAGATGCCTCTCCTTGTCAGAGTCATTTCGGGATCAGCATTTTGTAGGTTTGCTCGATGGTGGTACTTGGCCATGTTGTGTTACCCTCTGACCAGAGACCATTTGCAAATATGAGGCGCCCTTTGGAGCCGGTGTTGGTCTGGCTGCTGACTTCTGGGAAGCCGTTGGTGGTGCCTTTCTCTGATTCTCCGGCCTCCTAAGGGGACCTGTCGGCTGGGTTGTGGCTGGTTGCAGTTGGAGAGCTGGGGGTACCAGAGAGCTCGAGCGCATGGAGGCGATAACTCGCAGTCTTGCTGAACATCCTCCATAGAAGGCGATGTGGTCTCCCTTGTAGCTGGAACGTGTTGACACATCTGTTTGGGACCAGGAGCAGACCTCCTTTGGGTGCATACCACCGCACTGGAGGCAGCACAGTAGACACAGCAATAGCCACTTGAGTGATTGAAACCCAAGCAACAGTGACATTGGACAGAGCCGCCAGTGCATCGGCATGCTTCTACTGTGACCTGGAAATAATAGTTTGAGGAAACCCAAGCTATCTTAATCTCTGGATCATTAACCCGCTCCCTTCAACAAGAAAAAGGGGGATGGGGATCTTTGTGGGCTGTTGCCCTGCTCACAGTTTGGGGGTTATGCTCTGGCAGATGAAGTCACCCTCGATCTCCCCTACAGGTGTCTCTCCACAAGCAGCCCCTGATAACATGCTCTATGTCTTTGATCTTGTCAAGGCCACAAGTAAAGTGCAGAATGTCATTGCACTTATGAGCACTCAGTACAAAAGTATAATTCTCTGATGTCCTAGGCTGATAGTTTGTTACTCCCTAGGTTTCTTTTTCTTGGAACCTGAGGGTATAAGAAGGGCATATATTCAAGGATGTGGTCCGCTTTATCCGGACTATTGGACTTGATTAAATGCTCAGGTCAAGAGGCACAAAGGTATCTAACAGCCTACATGTTGTAACATTCTTGCAAAGACGATTTAAATATAGTCAATGCGTAAAATGCCACAAATTTTTAATAAAAAAGTTAACTAAAAAGGTAAAATGCTGGGCCCAGTCTAGAATGCATTGAAATAAAGTATTCCCCCACAGTAATTATCTTTGTATTACAAATGAAGTTAAACAAAAATGAAGTAAGGATTTAATACAACTTTAAATAAAACTAATAATTCTTAGAGCTCCCAAAGAAACATTAATAAATTATAATTGAAATACATAGCATTTTTGCTTTGTCCTTCTCACACAAATATTTGACATTTTAAATAGAATTTAACATGTGATGATATTCCAATATGAACTCGCTCCACACACTAGAAAGAGTTTAGAAGTTTACTTATGCCGAAAAATATGTGTATAAATTTAGACAAGACCGAAAAGTGCGGAGACGGCTGCTCCCAGACATGAAGCTCAAGAAAGTCCTTCTTTACTGGTCATCGAGAACTAAGTCTGTTACACACTGTCTTCTTCATCGGAGCATATCGCTCAAGGGGTACCGGAAGGTCAGGTGATGACGTGGATACAGCATAAATGCTATCTATGCTGGCAGAGAGGGCGCAACCTGGTGCGCATTGTTGATATTTGGTGCAGTTTCGAGCAGGGGCCGAAAATTGTAGTTCATAATTCCAGAGGCATTAAGCAACTGCGGCCATCTCTGTTAAAAACAGCTACTCCTAAAAGGAAGAGGCATAATTGGCTCAATGTATACTTCTATTGAGACCACTGAAAGTTTCGTCATCACGGAGGCAATGCAAGAGCAGGATAATACAGAAATGCTCTGTTTTGAGCAACTTACTGGTGGTTCTATGTGGCGGAGTGGTCATAAACTAAGCAGGTGGGCTTGAAGAGGAATGGTTCAAACCTCATAATACACTGAGTTTTTTGTTTCTAAACTAATTTATTCACTATTAACACTTTATCACCCGAGATGAAGATAAAGCCAATGCTAACATTCTTTGCATTATTATAAAGTATTATACAACATCCAGTGCTGTCGAATAGATTTTATTGTTTTAGTATTATAGTTTGCGCACGTTAAGAAACTGATCGACATTTGCTTAACACAGGTAAAGTTACAAAATGATGGGAGGGGATTGAAACATGCTAGTGGTCATCATAACGAGCAGATAAACCAATCAGAGCTAGGACGTTTCCATAGCAATTGCATAAGTTATCACTGTGTTGCCAGTATGTAACATATGATATGTGCCTGGTCTGAATCTGTTACAGTAACATGAACTTGTACCTCTATTGCTGCAGTTTATACAAATAATACTTTTCTATAGCTCCTGCTGAATTCTTGCATCTGTTTAGGCTCCATTTGTTTGGTTGTGTGTGTGTGTGTGTGTGTGTGTGCGCGCGCGTGCGTGGGTGTGTGTGTGTGCGCGCGCGTGCGTGGGTGTGTGTGTGTGTGCGTGTGTGTGTATGTGTATTCTGATCCTTTACAATTTTATGTACACTTTTAATGGATCTTTAATCACGTCCAAGAATGCTAACAAAGATTATGCAGCTAATAGAAGTGAGTATTCTCCAGAACCAAATAAAAATGTGTTTTGTTAAAGTATTGCAATTAAAGGATAGGTGCGGAAAATAATATAGTGTTAGAGAATATGGAGTAGTAGTGTAAGGTAATGAATGACAATAAAGTATTTGGAAAGTAATGTTTTGTTATTTTTTAAAAGTTTATTGATACCTACCTTAAAAACATGCCTCATAATGATGTTAGGTGAACATATTATTCTTTACGATAGTTACTGAAGCAATACTGTGCTAATGGGGAGGCAGCCATTTCATGACATTATCAAAAAGTATGCCAAGAAAGGACAGGAGAGTCAACTTAATATATAAGAAATAGGACGCCTCATGTCTTGTTTTGTGCAAAAGAGCTTCACCTTGACGAGCCGCCACAGCCTGGTAGATTTCTTTGTTGCAGCCTGTTGTTCCTTTGGTTTAATGGATCTACCATTTTCTTTTTGACACAATAGATGCATGTGATAGGTTGTTTGCTCATTGGGAGGTTTCAGTGGTACGTAGCAGTGCATACTCTAAATAAAAGTTTAAAACATTGGTCAGAAAACTGTGCAATTCTAGTTAAAATGTCTAATGTTTTTGAGATGTTTTTATGATTAACTGTCAGAGTTGTTGGAAAATTAACATACCTATTTTTTGTATCAAAGCCGTGCTAGGTGACGTGTGTCAATGAAGCCGGATAGACGTAGCTAGCTACCAGTGGAAATGTAAATCCTTGACTGGTGCAACCAACATCAACAAATGCTGCTGACAATGCTATTTTGATATGGTCATCATGGATCCTGAAGAGGAGCACGAAACCGATGAGAGTACCCAAGAAAATATCACATTCTGCTGTAGCCTACATTGAATAGCAAGAAACCTATGCAACTTGGACTATTGTCTCTACAACGTTCACGCTACATTGCACAGTCCAAGAGAGGTATGAGGCTAGCCTAAAAGACTATGAAAGACTTTACAGAAAGTAATCTTCATATTTAAGGGGCGGTGATGGGTGAAATTTCTATTTTTTCTATTTTCTATTTTAAAGCTACATACTCAATTTTTTGTATACGTATTTAGGGTGTTATGTGGAACTATTTGGCAGTGTTTCATTTTTACATGTCAATTAGTTTTTGAAACATTGAAAATTCTCTTTAAAAAAATTTGCAAATTTCAAAATGAAATTCACTCAACACATTTTTGAAAAAAGTTTGAAATTTTTTTTTTGCAAAACCAGAAACTCAATTACAAAAGCTTGATGATTTGGTTTTGTAATATCTTAACTGTAAGAGAAATTAAAAAAAAGTATGATCTGCATAGCAAAAATTTTGATAAACATATTTTATTTTTTATCTCAAAAAGTACTAGGTTAATCCTGAATCCTATGCGTCAGATTTTTTGTTATGCCTTATAGAACGTACAGTAAAAATTTCAGCCCTTCAACACCTAATTTATGAATATAATTTTGTTTTGAATGAATAAGCAAAAATTAAAGTGAGGAAAAATGAGTTTAAAAGTTTGCATGCAGTTGACCAGAAATAATGACTTACAGGCCTTCCTAGAAGTGTCCAGCTTAAATGTATAAGCTATTCTCTTTTTTCATTACAAATACTGCAAATCAGTTCTAATTTATGGCATAAGCCAAGCCTTTCAGTGCCAAGTCCTATATATACACACACACTTTTGACTGCAGTCATTACACTTGAGGTCATTCATCAATGATGACAGCAAACTGGTGCCCACCAATATATATTTACAACAGGTATAGGTTCACAATTATCCTCCAGCTGTTTATGCCTTAAATTTTTCTTTTGTACACCACATTCTTGCTCATTGTAACCTTTCATCATTGGTATTATTTACACTCGTTTCTGGCTCATGTATATGAAATAATATATAATTTGATGTTACACATCTACCGGCAGTGCTGCTGTTTCTATGTTATACCGATCACGATGGCTCAGTGACAAATCAGAAACTAATTTTTACAGAAAAAATCCCACAGAAATCTCTAAAAAAAGCGGATTTTTTACTTCGCTTAATATTTAATCTGTTGATGTTTTAATTAAACTGTACAAAGTATTCACTGTACATTTTAAGGAATTATGTTGTAATAAATAATTACTATAGCATTTTAGGCTTTTTTTTTTGTCATTTATGACCTATTAGCAGATTATCTCTATATTATCCGAGGTAGCCTGGGTTCCAATTAATCACATAATCGTCAGTCTACTGTACTTCAATACAGGATAATTTGTGTTCCTTTAACTGCTTTTCCACTGAACGTGGAGCATTTGTCTATCAAAACATGGTAGCTCAGAGGTTCACAGCAGTGGCACAGTAAGCCAAAGATCCATGGTTCAAATCCTGGCTATGACCTAAATTTTTCAGTCTGATTCTTACCCTTATAATAAATTCCAGGCTTTGTGGCTGAGTTCTATTGGTCATTTAATTATTTTGACCAACGGATCAACTCCACAAAGTCCACAATTTAATAGATTTACCATTTTTACTAATTAAATAAAGCTGATTGCTGTGCTTTTTATTCCAGAATTTCTCTCCAATCCTAGAATGAATAGGTAGCTCCAATTCTTACATACCTAGTTCATTTAGCCATTCATTCATCATCTCACATGGCCTATCTGGTTAAAAGCGACATCCTCCATGGTGTAGTGGTTACCATGCTAGCCTCTAGTTCCCGAGGTCATGGGTTCAAACCCGGCGGAGGGCAATGGATTTTTTGGGCATAAAAATCCTCAGCATGGCTTCCTTTGGAAGCGAAGTAAAGCCGGTGATCCCATGTCGTAGATTTACGGCACGTAAAAGAACCTCAAGCCGATAAAGAGGCCTTTGAGCAAAATTACTGTTCTTTCATGTCCAATATAGAATGGGACACTAAGAACCACAACAGTCAAAGAGCGTCTATAAATAAAACTCAATTTTGGTTAAAAGCTATTAAAATTAAAAACAGAACAGATGAAAATGAAAAGTGTGTAATAAACTTATGTTTTAATTTTTATTGTAAGAAATAGAACTTTTTACAAATTTCATACTTCTCTCTGCATTAATGTTGCCACCTGAAAATAAAGATAAAAAAAATATTCAGCATACAATGCAATTTTAATTCCTCTGTTGAGTTAGAACATTAATAAAAAGCAAAGAGTGATGGGCTTACAGTTTTAACACCTTATCCTTTCCTCCACTTCCAACTCTCATACCATCAGGAGCCCAATCTACAGCATAAACCTCATCCGCATGACCCGGAAGATCCATTTCAATCTTACAAGTTTTCATACTCCAAACTATAAACAGAAAATATCTGATGAAGGAAGATGTGCACCATTCTAATCAACATTTTTGCACATTAAATGTAAACTAATCATCTCTGGAGAGACTATCAACATTAACCTAAAAACCCACCTTTGAAGCTGAGAATTGATTCAAAGCAATGCAAATGTCATGCTACAGGGGCTTTAAATTCAAGGCATCTGCAATAATTCTCCTTTCAAAGAAATAGGATCATATTTTGGTTCGTATATTGATTGCTGTAGTGCTGCAAAGTTTCTCTCCCACTGTTCATGCCATGGGAACACAAATAACGAAACACAAATCATTGAAGGTTGCTAAATATACAATTTGCTGCAGTTAACTCTGCTGTTTGGTAACGACTTGTCTGTAATTGCAGCTATTCTGTAGCGAAGACTTATATTCATGAAGAACTGTTCTGTAATGTGAAGCAACACATAGCTACAACTGTTCTCTAGAGAACACTTGTAGTTACTTCTGGCGTGTCTGTTCTTTGAAAGCTCCTTGTTCTTTTTTGACGTTGCCCACTGTGAGTGTTGACCTACTTTCCATACTATGATATCACTATGCCTCACAAGTCATTTGTTTCATGACGCAATATGCGGTGGCGGCACTTGTCAATATGTGTATGCTACCACATCAGCTTAAAATAACTGAGGTCCTGGCATCTTATGTAATGAAGGTATCCTTGATGTGTAGCTTTCATAAGTGGCGATAAAGAATCACCACAGACAGCACTCAGTTGGGGAAAATATTTTTGGAAATTTTTTGTGTGTATATGTTATTACCTGATTTAAAAATATTAGCTTACTTGCATTCCGGTTTTAATCTCTACTTTCATAACTTTATAGACTTTTTGCATTGCTTTCTATCTACTTCAGAGAACAACAATCCTCCACACAGTTTCTTGTCCTAACAATTCATTTTCACTTGCAGAACTAGCATCATTATTTTGGAGCCTACTGTGCCTGTCAATGTTTTCCTTCCAATCACAGGACTGGTCAAGTGTTTAACATCCAAAGGTTTAAGGCTTACTTCCCAACATCCCCCCCTCCTCAGAATATTTAAAGCACATGCCTATTATTTATAACATGCATTTAATTTATCATGTATATGTGCATTTGGCTTTCACTGCAATGACCTCGGAATTTTTCCACTACCACACCAGCGATGAATGACTGCTCAAGGCTTATGTTTATCAGTTGTCAGTTGCTGCCTACTATTCGAGCTGTTAAGACTAAGAGTTTGTGCATTGTGCATCTCAAAAGTGAAAGCTTATTCAAGACATCTGTATTGTGTGTAAATTACATTATTAATCCACTGAAATGGCTACCGAAAACTTGACGCTTTAACAAAGAACTTTAATGTATGATGCACACATAAAAACCAAACCATGTAGACAATTTCAGGAAAAATTTCCTGGTATTCCAGTTCTGGGTAGAGAAACTGTTACATGTCTGGTTAATAGGACAACTGGATCACTAAATGCTAAACCAAAAAAGGAAAACAGAAATATTCTAACAGAGGAAAAAATTGACAAAATTTATGCATAATTCGAATGCTCTTCAAAGAATTGACTATGACATGTTGCACAGCAAGTGGGTGTTTCAAACGCCTCTGCTCATAAGCTGCTAAACTTTTAAAATGGAAACCCTACAGAGTGACATTAGTTCATAAATTACAACCTTGTGATGACAAAAAATGAGTATGTAACTGAATTTTACAAATTGAGGGTACTGTTGATCCGCATTTAATCATTTTCTTAGAGGAGAAATAGTTTTATTTAAATGCTCAGGTTGCCCCGCAGAACAATAGGTATTGGAGCACACAGAATTCTCATTTACTTAAGGAACTTCGTTGCATGACGTAAAAGTCGGTGTATATTGTGCTGCATCACCAGAACAGATAATAGGTCCCATATTTTTCTGCAATACCATAAATTCCAATAAGTATCGCAGAGATATTCTTGCACCATTTTTTCAAATGTTGACAGATGAGAGAGAGAAAACTGATATTTCCAACAGGATTCTGCCACAGCCCTTACTGTTCAAAACTCTTTGCAAGACATAAAGGTGGTTTTTGATGACAGCATAATTTCTCAAGGATTATGGATCTCCCTGTTCCCCGAATCTTTCTATGTGCAACTTCTACTTGTGGGGAACTCTAAAACATAAAGTTTATACAACAACCCCCACACCATAGTGAACTTAAGGACAACACAAATTATGAAAGTTATGCAAGAACAACTTATGCATGTGAATGGACATTTCATCTGAAGATGCCAGGAATATCTTCACACACATGGACATCACTTATAACAAGGTTAGTACTCATTATAGTGCATAAGTAAGTAACACAGGAGTTATGGAACAAATAACCCCCAGTGTAAAAGTGTACAGAACATGCATACGTGCAATTTGTGCCCTGGCAATATAATAAATGCACTGTATTAACAGTAGGTAGTATTCATACCTTTTTATTTAGTTTAAATGATGTATAATTTTCCAGTACTTCGTGATTCTTTCACTTTTAGGTATTAAAATATTTATTATTAAAGCTGCAATTGCTGCTCTGGAATAAAAAAAATATAACTCCCTTTTGAAAATGAGGAATGCGATATAAAAAGATTTTGTAATGAATGAAAAACAAATAGCTAGCTTTGATTTCTCCATTAAACTTTGTAAAACCACAACCTACAGATTTATAGAATGAAAAAAGTTGGCACGTAGTACCTCCACCTATTGATGACATATGCCTTGTGACAAGTGGAAAATTCCTGAGCAGTTTCGGAGCTCATACAGGGCTCCCTATAGACTAGAGGAATGGTGTAGAGAAACAGACTTGTCCGTTAACCTGGGCAAGACTGAAATAATGACCTTCACAAGGAGGAGCAGGCTGCCAGGTTTGGTAGAGCCCCACCTGTTTGGGAAGAAGCTGAAGCTTTCCGGAACAGTAAAGTATCTAGGAGGTATTCTGGATGCTGGGCTGAGCTGGAAAAAGCATATAGATTATAAAGTCAAGAAGGCCTACAGTGCCTTGTGGGCCTATTGAAGATCAATAGGCCTGAGACCCACAGTGGTCAAATGGCTACACACCTCAGTTAACAGACCATCAATAACTTATGCGGCACTGGTTTGGTGGCCTGCCTCTCTGGTGAAGGCAGTGACTGCTGGGCTGGATTCGCTGCAAAGATTGGCATGTATAATGATAACAAGGGCGGCGCAGATGACTCCTCAGTCTGCCTTAGAGGTTTTGATGGACCTTCCCCCTCTGCATTTGCTTGTGGAGGAGGTAGCCAGGATGAGTGCCTCTGGACTGTAGGCGGGGTGGTGTTTCAAGCTACCCCACAAGGGTCACTCACTGATCCTTTCTGGATTGCAGGAGGTGTCCTATAATCCAGATGATTGGGGGCTTGATGGGGACTAGGTATAACCTAAGTCCATCCTTTTATGTGGTAATACCTTCCAGGGAGGAGTGGGACGCAGAAACCGGGTCTCTCCCAAAGGCTGGGGGCAGACATGGTTCCCACCTCGGGGGCAGGAGAGGGTCTGGGGCCTATGGACCTAGAACCAGGCTTGTCATTCCCCTTGGGCAGTTTGCCATAGTTTTCCAGGCGATCTTAGCCTGTGCTATGCATAGTTACGCGGATGAGCAGATGTGTACACCTGCTCAGATAGTATGGCAGCTTTGAAAGCCCTTAGGGCGGTCAAAATCACATCCAGACTGGTGTGGCAATGCCAGAGGATGTTGGATAGACTACGCACCAGCTGCCCAGTTACACTTTTTTGGGTACCAGGGCATGCTGGTATTAGAGGCAACGAGATAGCAGATGCTCTAGTGAGGAGGGGATCGGGGCTCAATTTTATAGGGTCAGAGCCCTTTTGTGGAGTGTCTGCTAGAAATGCCAACTATGAGATTACCCAGCTCACAGCGAGGACTTTGAGATTATCTAGGATAAGCAAACCACTGCCAGGAAGGCCCATGATTTTATATCTGGGCCTGACCAGAGAGTGACTTCCTCCTGAATTTATCTAGAGTTAAGCTCAAGGGATTGTGGGCTATCTTACGGGCCACAACACTCTGCGCAGACATTTATGCATAATGGGTCTTGTACAGGATGTTTATGTAGGAAATGTGTGAGGGACTTTGAGACCCCCCGCATAAACTACGCGAATGCAAAGGTTTCGCTGTGCATAGGCATGTATCCTTAGGGTCCTTCTATTTGGAACCTGAGGATATAAAAAAGGCTGATATCAAGGATATGGTCCATTTTATTTGGACCATTGAACTAGAGTAATGCCACAATATGAGGCACAATGGACTCCTGAGCCTCTGTGCCTGGCTTCTTTTAGAGGCCACTCATTTATCATCATCACCACCTGCACCTATTCCATTTCGGTTAGGCAAAAAAATATCTCTCAGTAAATATTTGAAGCCATACTTTCTCAGAAAATCTAATATTAATTGTTTCTACTGTCCATTCCAGACCTGAGTTCCCTTTGATGTAAACGAAAGCACATGCTTCTACTTGTCACAAACCTAGGCTCCACCGAAACAGCAATATTTTCTTTCATGTGTAGGGCTATTGATGCAAAAGAGCACATCTCAGCAATATTCTTAGACTTATCAAAAGCCTTTGATACAATTGGCCATCAAATGCTACTAGCAAAACTGGGCAAATATGGAATCAGCAGATTACCCCATAAGTTCATATTTATCCAATAGGAAACAGCTCGTTCAAATTAAACACACAAGAAATTTAGAGCTAAAGAACTATAGATCAAATTCCCTCCAATTGAAATATTGAGTACCATAAGAGTCCATACTAGGCCCAATACTATTTTTGCTTTTCATTAATGATTTTACTTTAAATGATCCTTATGTTAAATCTTTTCTCTTTGCTGACAATACAAAAATCCTTGTGGTGGCAAACGTCAAGGAATATTTTTTAAAATCAATCCGCCAGATATCAGATAAAATAGCAAATTATTTTATTGACAATAACCTTATTATAAATATTAAGACTGTTGCAATGGACTTCACATAAAAAGAAATAGCGAATACCTAGCTCCACAAATTCAACTCTTCAATCAAATCATTGAGAAAGTAGAAACTGCAAAATTTCTCGGTCTTTGGGTTTAAAGTAATTTAAAAGGGAAAACCACATAAATTATATAAACAAGAAGTTAGGAACAGCCTGCTATATGATAAGAATACTAGCAAGATGTACGAGGAGAGAGACTGTTAGAACAGCTTACTTTGAACAGTTCATTCTCTGCTAAGATATGGTATAATATTTTGGCGAGTAACTGCAAGTAAAACTTCGAGCCATGATTGGGGCCAGTTCAAGATTATCATGCAAACCCTTATTTAAAAAAACTAGAGATACTTCCCCTCCCTTGTATCTATATATTTATATATTTGAAATAATAATGTTCATCCATAAAACCAACATCAATACTACTTCCCCCTTCATAAAAAATGAACAAATACACCAGTGTAACACAAGGCAAATCAGTAATTTACATATCTATCAGCATAATGCATCTTTGTGCCAAAAAAGTATATTGCACTCTTGAATAAAGATTATACAACAGCCTACCAGAATTTTTGAAAAGAATACAGCCAAAAAAAAAATTCAAACACTTTTTAAAGGCATATCTAATCAACCACTGCTTCTACTCAATCCAAGATTACCTAACTAATGAAAATAAATAATTAATTTCAGTATATATATATATATTTTTTATTCTTTCTATTATACATATTTTAGTGATAATTTTGTAAATATTTTCTTAGCTTTAGTTTGACATGTCCAACATTGATTGTACTTTCTGTACTGACAATTTACTGGATTACTTACTTACTTACTTACTTAGGGCCGATTTCACCAAATGCGATTAAAGTCTAGAATAGTGACTCCAGAGTAACATTAACCCAGTCATTGTTATTCCCTAGTGGCATGTATTCGTTTCACCATGCTTGTATGCAGGTTAAAGTACTCTTGAGTTAGTACTCCAATAATTATACCACAAAAGTGCCGATCGCGAAGTTTCTCATAGTTTGGGAGCAATGTTTACAGCTCTTTTTCGCCATTTTAAGGCATTTAGTGCAAGTAAACGAAATTTTTTTTAGAGTTTAAAGCTACGGAGAAAGAAGTAAACGAAAGCACTGGTAAGTAGAAATACATGGTAATAGCTAATATTTTCGAAAAAATGTAAGTTAAACTTTCGTTATAATGAAATTATCCTGTTATCTTGATATACTTTTTGTGTGTTAAATTTAGAGAATCATGTCAGACAAAGGAAAGTGAAAGAGAAATCTAAATTGGCATTCTTCTGAAAAACTCGTACTGCTTTCTGTGGTAGAAGAATTTATAAGTGTGTTAGAGAACAGATGGTTCAACTGTACACCAGAAGAAGGATACGTGGGAGAAGGCTGCAGAAAAATATAAGGGTAGAGTGGGACCTGCTAAAAAAACTGCAAAGAAGGATTTAGCTAATAAAAGAATAGCTGCAAATAAGACAAGTGATAACACTTGTTTTCTTTTTAATATGCAACATGAATATGTAGTGTAAGCATTTGTTCTATTCTTTCTTCTAATTTATAGGTGCTGGACCACCAGATCATAGTGATGATCACCAAAGTACTCAGTCTCATCGGTAAAAATCCTCATGTTCATCAAAAAACATTCTCATCAATCTTGCAGCGGTGCAGCCATTGTAAAATGCTACCTAGCAGTTACTCTGTACTTTATTCCACAATATTTCGCCGAGTAACATTACTCTCTGATTTACTCTCTCATAGGTAATTTATTCCAGAGTAAGTTGTTGGTGAAACGCTCAAAGGGCTTACTCGCGAGTAAAAGTTACTCATGTTTGGTGAAACTGACCCTTAGGCACATATTCTTACGCCAGTGTAAATAGTTCCTTAATGAATGTATCATGAAATATTGGGGCAGGAAAGGTATAGAACTGCATAGTTTATTGCAGTTATCATAAGAACTCATTGCTGAAGGTAATGGATATACACTAATTATGAGGAGATTACAAAATATGATTTTCTTAATGCTATTGCGCTAACACTGAGAGTATCTTGCTTGTTAATTACTAACTGTAAGCATGACTGCCATTGTCTTGCATATACAAGAAATGTAGCAATGAATTTCCAGAGGAGCTGTCTGAGTACCAAATAAACACTTTGCGTAACACAGAAAATATGATAAGCGAACATTCATAATGCAGTAGCACATGCGTACTCACCTCAGGTCATCTTGTGATTTAATCAGTAGTGTTTGAGTTTTCATGGCAGAGAAATGTGCATATAGTGCAAATAAACTGTTCAAACACAAAAGTGGGAAACCGTTAAAAACAAGAAATAATAATTAATGATTTTCTATGTTTGCAGTAGTGGATATTATGAAACTAACATCTGAGTTTACAGGCGTTTCATTGAAAAGTGACCAAAGCATGCAGGAAATATAGGATTGGTGACAAAAGAAGTAAACCAAAGGAAGGGGTTACAACAAGGATGTAAGCTAAGTCCAGTGTTATTTAATCTGTATATTGATGATATCCTCTCTGAGATAGGAAGAAATAATAATTGGTTGCCTGTGATAAATAAGGTATCAATTCCTGGGTTATTATTCGCTGATGATTTAGTGATAGGATCAGTTTCAACGATTGGTCTGAAGCAGTCCCTACAGCAAATGAATAAATACTGTGATGAATGGAATCTGAAAGTAAATCAAGAGAAGACTCAAGTTATAGTGTTTAAGAAAGGTGCCAAACTGGGCAAGTATGAAAAGTGGAAAAATGGAGAGAAGGAATATAAAGTGGTCAGAGATTGTATATACTTAGGGGTTAAAATGGATGGGGGTGGAAAATGGGAGAAACAGAAGAAACTGGTATTGACAAAGGGGAAAGGGGCAATGTCAGTGATTAGAGGGTGCAAATATAGAATACCAGATATAAATGTTAAATGGCTAGAGAAAATATATAACACAGTAGTTGAAGCAAAAATGTTATATGGAAGTGAAATATGGGGAGTAGAAGGAGGCTGGGAGGAGATAGATATGGTACATAGGAGTTTTTGTAGAGAAGTTTTCGGCCTGCCAATGCTACAGTTAAGGAATTTACTCAAATTGAAATGCAGAGAGTGGGGAGAAAAGGGTTAATAATGGAGAGAGCTCTTAAATATTGGTACAGACTATTAAATTTAGAAGAGAAGAACTTGTTGAGGCAGTGTTTGGAATTTCAAGAAAGGAGCTTAAAGAAAAATGGGTGGAGTTATAGTATACAAACTAATTTGGAAAATAGTGGTCTGGGAGAAATTTGGAGAAAGAGGGAAAACAATGTTAAGGGTTTTTGGAAAGAAGCTAGGCAGAGGTTTGAAGATATAGAGATACAAAATTTATTTAGTAACATTGGGAAGAAAAGTTCCTTGGAATCATATATATTAATAAAAAATGTATGGGCTAGAGAACAGTACGTGGATAACTCAAATAAGGAACAAAGAGAAAGTATAGCCTGGGTACAAGCAGGTATATGGAGACAGGAATGAGAAATGGGTTCCCACAGAACCAGTGTCCAATATGTGGGGAAAGAGAAGATTTAGAACATATCATTTTTGATTGTAAAGGTACACAGCATTGGAGAAAGCAAGCTATAAATGGGAAATGGTTCAAACTGGACAGGAAAGTAGCTTTAAGCAAGATTTTTAAGGTAGGAGAGTACCTGTCCAAAGTAAAAAAGAAATGGTTATGGACAATAAAAAGAGATGTAAATTAATTTCATCATGTGATGTTAAGTTATGTAATTAAATTATCATGATAAAATTAGTATTATTAGATTATTATTTTGGTATTATTATTATTATTATTATCATCATCATCATCATCATCATTTTTATGTAAATTAAAGAATGTAATATGGGTAGATTATGGCAAGATAACAGCTTGGGCTGATGTACAGACATATTCTGAGGAAGATTGCTAGCACAAATAAATAAATAAATAAATAATAACAGGCATAATAGAACACAATAGAAGAAGAGAATAAAATGTGGAAAGTTGATTTTGTGAGCAGCAGTGTTGTGGATAAGGTTGTCATTAACTTGGAGGATAGTTCTGATTCCAATTTGGCAGCTGTCATTTTTGGAGGATTCAGATTTGGGTGTTGCACCTTTGCCTGAGGATTGCAATTAACGAATGTAAAAATGTTCATTTCCGTATGCTTATAAAACTGATTGTTACTTCAGGTTGCATTTTGAACTATGATTTTCAGGCAGGGCACCTTTTAATAGATTGAAACAATGTTCAGCTGTAAGTGATATGCAGCAAGTACGTGTTGAGAGGAAGAAGCAACCACTAGCGACGGGGATTGTGAACTATTTTCATGCAGATAATACAAAGGGTTTGTTTACAGTTTGGTAATGGACAGCAGAGCCAATGTTTTCAATATATCTTTTGGGTTGTCACATTTCTTTACTGTTTTTATTAAATTGAGATATTCTTTTACTACTACTGTTTGTAATGGATCAATCTTAGAGTTAATGGCTTCATTGTCAACAACTCAGCATTAGTCAATAACCAAAAATACAAATATATTAGTACCTATTAATGTATTTCATAACCACTTTATAATACATTGCAGCCTTAAGAGCAAAAGGCATAGAACACCTCATGAAGCAAACACTCTTTTTGTCTTAAACTGCACATAATTTTATTCTAAGACATGATCTTAAAATTTTTGCTAAAATTTACTAACATGAACATTCAAAAAATTAATTGATTTAAAATGTTTATACCCATCTACACCAATCTGGTATGCTAATATCATAAACAAACATAATTTGAGATCTGTAACACTAAATGTTTATTAATATTATGTTTTAATTTTGTTGTATGAGAAAACAGTATTTACATTTATACAGGGCTATTCTGTAAGGTTTTGTTAAGGCTTAACAAATTGTTAAAACTGTTAATCAAATATTACGCACTGAAGCAGAAAGGATCAATAAAATCAAACATAAAACACATTTAACTTACTTAATATATCGAAAATAACATAATTGGTGTCATTTGATGTCACATTTATGTATGTATTGCACTATTAGCATGTTCTTGATGCCATTATCATGACTGTTATTTTTGTGGAATTGTTTTATGTTAACCTATGTTTGTATTTGGAAATTGAATTTATTTATTTTGGTAGCAACAATGGCAAACTTTGGTTAAAACTTTATATGTGAAAAAATCTGTGCAAGGGCAGTGTACATGACTTTGGAATACATAAATTTGTTTATTCCATTAAAAGTGAAGGATTACAATAATGAATGTTACCATGAAACTACAAATAATTTTCTTCTCTTCAGTAGCAAGTTCAGTATTTCATTACTACATACAGTATGGTTGTGTATCCCATCAGACGTTAATCGTAGTAGTAACATTTATTGGCATTAAAACCTGGTCTTGATATTGAGGCAGTATTTTAATGCCTAAATGATATTTATTGTGTTTTTATTATTATTAAATTCAATAACGCCCACCTTGAAAACAGTATGTATATAATTATTTATATTTTATGTAAAGTCATTGTAAATACTTATTTTTATTGTAAACGTATTTATTAATATTATGTAAATGTTTATATACTCTAATAGTGCAAAAACTGTGAGAATAATATGCTTTAGGATGTTAATAATGAGGTAATAATGTAATTTTCGTGACAATAAAGGCTGGTTCACAACCAACGAGAACGGTAATCAGAACGAGAACAGGAAAGTTGAAATACATGTATTCAAATGGGAGTGTCCACAACCGACGGGAAGCCTTCCCGGGCCCCGGGAACGGGAAGAAAAGTTGCCCAACTTTTAAATTTCTCGTTCTCGTTCCCGGGCACGGCATATTAGATCCCTATTGTGCATATTAGACTCTTCACTCTAGAGGTTATTCTAAGCGGCCGTGACATGAAACAGCCACTAGTGCTCTCTATAGTCGCAAGCTGGAAACATGAAACTGGAAGGAATTAGTAGTAAATGTGCTTCCTAACCTCATCCCGATACCCACAAATCTAATCAATGTTGGTTCCTCTGGTGAAGGGATCATTTGTAGTTTGTTTATATGCAACTCAAAACTGGCTATTACCTAAAAACAATGGCAAAAGCTACAAAGAACAGCTAAATCTGGTGGAAATGAAAAAAGAATAAACAATTTTAATGTATGCCATTAAATAAAGGAATGAAAGTTTGGCATAAGTAGAGGGATCGGAAATGTAATGAATATGCATTTAGATAATGCTTACTCTATCGAATTTTGACGTTGGCTTGGCTAAATTGAAAGTAGGTGAAAAAATGTCATTGGTAGTAAAAAACAAATGAAATCCCAATGCGCAAAATCGACTTTCACTTTGTGATCGATATGCATTCCCGTTCTCGTTACCGGGCTGTTGTGAATCAAAATTTCTTGCTTCCCGTTCTCGTTTCTGTTCTGGTTACCGTTACCGGGTGGTTGTGAACCAGCCTTAATGTGTCTGGAATTTAAAAGTCTGGCCATGAAAAGATAGGTAATAACGTAATTTCGCTTACAGTTTGGAATTAGCCAATCAACAGTAAAGAAAAGTTTTAGTTTGAATACTTAAATTCTAGTGGACTAGAATTAGCCAATAAGAGACTGGCATTACCGAAGCTATAAGATTTTTACTGTTGAATTTAGTCAGTCGCGGGTAAGATGTAGAGTACGGAAGGTAAAAATTGTATTCTCCGCTAGAATATATAAAGTGCTCACAGTTTTTCTTTTATAAAGTGTTGTGTTTATAAACGTGCAAGTATAAAGAGAAATAAAAAGAAGTGAAATTAAAAAGTAAATTCTGTGACATATTTTAATTCTTGTCTTATCACAACCTAAAAAGAACTTGTGTTTCTATAGTGTGACTGAAAGCGGCTGAGGCAAATAACTTTAATAATATTACGTAAAACAAGCATCATCTTCACTATACAGTTTGGCGTCCCAAACATCAAACAACATCAAAGTGTATCTTCATTACATAACTTAAATAATTCTTCAAAGTGACGCACATACGCCGGGATTCTCACACCTCATATCCAGCATCCAGCTGAATAACTTTTTCAAAGTTGGCAACAAACATACTTCTTCAAATTACAACTGTGGGGCAAACTCCTCCAAACAATTATGTAACCATAACTTCTGCAAATTGGCGTCCCTCAATGTGGAACTAAACAATTACATAACAGCTCACTTTTTCAAATATACATAATAATATTTACGTAAGCCATAAAATATATCGCAATATTGAATTGTAAAATGCTATGAAAGACTTCAAATAGTAAAGAAACATGTGAAATGTAAAATGAAAAGAAAATAAATAAGAAAAAAGTTAACTTACGGAAAGTTGAATTCATTTCATCTTTGATAATGTATCAAAGAAGATAAATATTTAAACATGCCTTGAGGATATTGGAGATCTCATCACTCATTACCTGACATTATTAAATATTTGCCATGAAACTACATTAATTTCTGAAGAAATCTTACAACTATGAGGTTTGTCATCATCTTCCATTGAAGCACAGACCCCTTTAATAATTCTGCCACAGTGCTTCATTCTACAATTTCATACCAAAACAAAATTTTGTGAATACATATTTGGTTGTAGAACGCAACAAACACTGAGACCCTCTTGTTCCACAAGAGATTTGCACAGACATCATTTTAATGCTGCTGTGAGAGGAAAAGCCTGATAGAAATTTGATATTTTAATTATCAAAAGTTTAGTTATTTGTTATATTGTAAAATATAACTGTTATGGATTATGCTCAAGTAAACAATATTCTGTGTGATAGCACTGGTAAATGATGCTCCCAACATAACTTTTAAGAGATGAATTTTAAGTTCAAATAGTGATTAATCTTGTGTTGGTTTGCATGGTTCGCCGATATACTTTCCTTATTTTTAGATTAAGGTTAGGAACTGAGTGCTTTTGAAAGCTGTAGGGTATTACAATAAATCATTTTTGTAGCAGAAATATTTTATAATTTCCAATCTGCTAAAAGAAGTGGCAAGCAGAAAGCTATTTATCAGCTTCTTGTAACCATGGAAAATTGAATTTATACCGATGCTGCTGAGATAACACAAGTAGTGAAACTAACCTTTCTTTTCACTATGACCTTCCACTTAACAAATACCTAATATAATATCAATATCATTAAGGACCAATTATAATTTTCATTCAAAGATTGTTAAAATGCAAGAACATTTCCACAGAATTGAACTAAACAAGATCATTACCAAATCATGAATAAAAAAGTAAATACTGACATATGCTTGATGGTATACATTAAAATTTCAGAAAAATCTACACGACTACTGGTATCTTTAAAAAGTATAATTAAAAGCCAAAAAACCATAGAGAAACTTAAGCAATCATTACAAGTTGATATGAATTAATGAAATTTGCATCAAAAGAATATGAAACTGAACTACTTCTTTTGTCTCTTTCCTTTTCTAACATAAAATTAAACATTTTACAGGACCAATGCCACAGCTTTTCAACACCTTTTTGTGTGTTGTTTTCAAGCACGCTTTGTCTCCATCTCAGCAAGGAAAAGTAACAAAAGCTCTCAGTAGTCGGTATTCCGGTGCTGGTAGCAGTGTGAAAACAAAATGCTATTGCAGAAAGCACCAATTTACGATTACTTACCCTGTTAGCTAACAAACTGCAACCAAGTGGCTGGAAAGAATGTAAGAGGCTCTAGTGGAATCAAAAATGCTTTATGCAGTAGAGATCTGGGGGGTACAGACATAAGCGAAAAGGTAAATCATATGTACAGAATGTTCTGTAAAGAACTATTAGGATTACCAAGATCAGCGCCAAGAGAAGTAGCTTTAGCAGAACTAGGAATAACAACAAGGAAAGGAATAATAATGGAGAGAATAATAAAATTCTGGCATAGATGTTTGGTTAAAAAAGAGGGAGAAATCTTTAAGTTATGCATGAAGCAGCAAAAAAGCTTGGAGGCCACAAACACTTGCTGGGCAGGGATAGGAAGAATTATGAGGAAAATAAGAACGGGAGACATATGAAAGCTAGAAAAAAGGAATGAAAGGGATGTAGGTAAACTGGTAAAAAGCAGAGTAGAAGACACAGAACGGCAGGAGATATGGGGAAGTTAGAAAAAACAAGAAATCATTACAATTCTATAAACAAATAAAAAGAAAT
This sequence comes from Deroplatys truncata, assembly GCA_030765065.1. Classification (NCBI taxonomy): domain Eukaryota; kingdom Metazoa; phylum Arthropoda; class Insecta; order Mantodea; family Mantidae; genus Deroplatys; species Deroplatys truncata. Next base: position 224,355,525 of record CM060983.1, on the reverse strand, counting down.
CATATGTAGCTTACTTTAACAGACAAGTAAAGGAAGGGATAACTTGGATGAGAATAGGAATAATATTTCTAAGAGGGAAAAATATAGGAATATGTGAAATGTGTCATGAAAAAGACAGTGTAAGACATTATATCACGAATGTAAGGAGTCGGTGTTATGGAGAAAAAAGGTTTGGGAGGAAAAATGGGAAAAATAGAGGGGAAAATTGTTGCTATAAAAATGTTAACAGGGAAAGAAGAAAGGAAGATTAGAAGCGTAGGTGAGTTTTTACAGAAAACAAAAGAAAAATGTGCAAGGAAAGTAAGGAGTATAAGAAAAGAAGACAGAGGGAAGGAGGGGAATAATTAAGATAAAGGGGAAGGGATAACATGAGCTACCAGGAGGGGCAAATGGCCTGGATGCCACGTAAGCTGAGGTAGCACAAGGTAAATTTAATTTGTACATAGTTTATGTTAGAGAAATGAAAATGTTTTTGTAAAAGCCATGTAAAAGAAGCCGAACAAATAAATTCATTCATTCATTCAACAAACTGCAAGAAAACAAATATTGTGATAACAAACAAGTTACAAAATGCCAAACAGTGTTAAGAGCAGTTCTTTAAGCTTAACAAATAATTGTAGTTGACCTCTTAACAACGAAGTTACAGAACAGCCCTGATAGATTGTATGATTAATGAAAGTATAGAATCGGTTACCTTTCAATGTGGAGTCAGCACTACCACTAACTAACAATCTTGAGTCTGGAGCCCACGCAATCTGATAAACTGCCTGCACATGGCCTCTTAGTGAAGTAATAAACCTAAAAAATAAACCAAAAATGAAGAAGGGAATTAAATATTATACTTCAAATTATCTTTTTGAAGTGAAGGCTGCTACAAATATTAACGATGATAATTTACATCTATGGTCCTGGCAAACAAAAGTTTGAAAATATTTGCAGTGCCAAGGTCAGTATTAAACCCACTCTCATTGTGCCTGGTATTTCATGTTAGCTCTCAAATCATAGCCTTCTGTGTTTAATAACTTGCCCTAATGCTCAAGCATAATTTCTCAGACTCTGAAAGTGGGAGTAAATATGAGTGTGTTTCAAGTTAGAAATGACTAGAACCCCAACCTTAAAAGAACCTACAGACAACAACTTATTTCTTAAGTCAAACCCCCTGATGTGACCATAAAGGCTGGTTCCAACAACCGAGAATGGTAACAAGAATGACAAAGTTGAAATACATGTATTTTAATGGGAGCATTCGCATTGATAGGAAGCTTTCATGGGCCCTGGAAATGGGAAACAAGACCTGGCCAAGTTTTAAGTTTCTCTTTCTCGTTCTCGGGCATGGCATACTCAGTACATATTGTGAATATTAGACTCTTCACTGTAGAGGTTATTCTAGGCAGCCGTGACATGAAACAGGCCCTAGTGTTTTATGGTCACAGGATTGAAACATGAAACTGGAAGAAATTAGTAGCATTGTACATCCTAACCTGAGGTTCTGACCCCTGCAAATTCATTGAGTGTTGGTTCTTCTATTGAAAGGGTCATCTGTAGTTTGTTTATGTGCAACTCAAAACTGGCTGATGTCTCAAAAACAATGGCAAAAACCATAATGAACATCAAAATCTGGTAGAAATTAACAAAGAACAATAAACAACTTTATTATGCGGTCCAAATCTCTCGATGTTTGAGGCATGTCCACCAATACGTCATTGGCAAATAGCAGCAGTGCAGCGTTGCCTCATATGGACAGTACACCTCACCATTCGTAAAACTGTAATTGCAATATCATGTGTGTGCATGCGTATTTCATATTTCAGAAAAGCAGCAAGTAGCTAGGATAAAAGGTGACGTTTTGCTGAACAAGTACAAAAAATAATCATATTTTTACACCCAATGATTAGCCATTAATTTATATATATCTTTCAAAATGTTTAAACACATACTTTTAGTTATAGTTATGCTTGTAATAGTGATAAATCCATTGCTGTCGTAGTTATTTTATATATTATTATGTCATAGATATAATTATCGCTTAATAATGTGCAAATCTTCGAATCCTAAATAAATTTAGAAATATAACTATCCCACGAGCTTTCCTAATACAGCTACAAATTCGTCATGAAAATCCTTTCAAACCCTCTGATGCAGCTCTACAAAACCATACATGACTTTTTTTTAATAAATGCCATGCATGGTTTTGTTTCACAGAATAATTCCACTGGAAAACCAATGATTAAGTGCATTTTAATGAACGGTCATAGAACCAAGCACGTATCTGTTACATGAGAACAGAGTGTTGTGCTTTGTGCTTTTTTTGTGCACCTCGTTACATGGAATGCACTCCAAAAAAAATCTGATGTGTTACACTCACATGACTTTCTCTACTCTTGTACAAACTATTTTTACAAACGCTTATTCTCCATCTACTTCATGTTAATCGAGATAAACATTTGCAGACTCTATCTTATTGCTAAGTTTCTTGTAGATGTAAGGGGAATATATATTTACAAGGGCAATTTGGAAATACAGTAGCCTTTAAGCACTTACATATCTCTTAATAGCTGGTTGCTAGGTGCAGCACCATTCCCTTTCCCACAGATTAATACTCTTTGCATATCCAAGCCAAAAAAATGAATAATGAATTCCCATTTGAGAAAATAAGTATTGAAAAATTTAAGGGAATAACAAGTAATATCTCCAAAATGGTTCACTCAACAAAAAAAATGTATATAACATAAATTGTGTATTTTAACGCGATCTACATTTTTTGTGTAGTAAAATTTTGTCAATCTCTTATGGTTTACCAGTTATGCAAAAGTCATTCACAATGAAGAATACTTTTGGAGACATTCCAAGGAAATTCAAGATATACATTTTATTTGTCATAAAAATATCTTAAACATATGATATTTTAATCAAAATCGTTAAGAGCCATTTCTGAGAAAATTAAAATTTTCGAAAAATCTTCCATGTCAAGTGTAATCTGGGGTGGGAGGATTTTCTTGAAAACCTTCGTGTCACATCCTTGGAAGATACTGAACCTAAATACCAAGTTTGGTGTTTATCCGACTGTTCGTTTCTGAGTTATGCTGTTCACAGACACACACACACAAACACACACATGGACATGTTTCCAAAAATGCTTTTTTTGGATTCAGGGGGTCTCAAAACATGTATTTCTGGTGAAATCTCGGTATCGAATTTTTGGGTGGAATACAATACTTCCCCTACTTACTATATGTAGTAGAGAAAGTAAAAAGCCATATAAAGAATAAGCCAACTGAGAACTTTAAGCAAAGAATCAGTAACTGTCATCACATTCTTGAGGAAGCATCATCAATGGAATTCATTACACCACTGACGCGATAGCTCAAGGTTAAAACATTGGACAAAGCAAAAATACTGCTGGTGTACTTTTCACAGCACGCTTACTGGAAGGTTAAGCAACTCAGTTGTGACTTCAACTGCAGTGTACTCAATTCTTACAGTGATAGGCTTTGTCCTAGCATTTATAAAGTTAACTCTTTCATGAAAATGTTGAGTAAGCCAGTAGTACCAGTGGATATAGCAGTAGGGTTACAGCTTTGTCTTCAGTGTATATAATTTCTTTAAGAAGTATGCCAATGAAGTAAACCGCAAAAATCTTAACTTCACAAAATGTTAAGAACTTAAGGCTGAGGCATGCTCATTAAGTACATCAACTGTTTCACTTATGTGCAGGGAAGCAAAACAGGATATGGTATTAACTGTGCCACTTGAATAACAAGGATGCATAGAAAGGTATGGTTTTTATTACTTTCTCTACTATGTATAGTAATTAGGGGGAGTATTGTAATCCACCCAAAAATTCAATACCAAGATTTCACCAGAAATGTATGTTTTGAAGCCCCCTGAATCCATAAAAAGTATTTTTGAAAACATGTCCATGTGTATGTCTGTCTGTGAACAGTATAGCTCAGAAACGAACAGTCGGATAAACACCAAACTTGGTATTTAGGTTCAGTATCTTCCAGAGATGCGACACGAAGGTTTTCAAGAAAATTCCCCCCCCACAGATTACCCTTTACATGGAACATTTTGCGAAAATTTTAATTTTCTCAAAAATGGCTCTAACGATTTTGATTAAAATATCAGATATTTAAGATACTTTCATGACAAATAAAACGTATATCTTGAATTTTCTGGGAATGTCTCCAAAAGTATTCTTCATTGTGAACGACTTTTGCATAACTGGTAAACCATAAGAGATAGACTAAATTTTACTACACAAAAAATGTAGATCGCATTAAAATACACAATATATGTCATATACATTTTTTTTGTTGAGTGAACATTTTCGAGGTATTGCTTGTTATTCCCTTAAATTTTCCAATACTTATACTTTTTCTCAAATGGGAATTCATTATTAATTTTTTTTTTAGTCCAGGTAATGCAAAGGGAATGGAATACTCCACATAGCAACCAGCTCTTAAAACATTTGACTATCGCTTAAAGCCTACCATATTCCCCTTGCACCTACAAGAAAATTAGCAATAAGATTAACATCTCGATTAACATGAAGCACATGGAGAATTAGCGTTTGTAAAAATAGTTTGTACAAGAGTAGAGAAAGTCATGTGAGGGTAACACATCAGATTTTTTGTCTATTTGTATATTACATTTCCATTATTGTGTCTCTTTTTGTTCTTTTAGTTTTTAAGCGAACATTGCAATGCCATTTATAACAAATGTATAACGTTGAGACGAAGGGAAGTTTGGCAACCGTGCGGTCAGTCCGTATTGGTTGCCATGAAACGTCAAGAGATTTGGACCATAGTTTGGTACGAATAAGGGAATCGCAAATATAACACATTTAAATATGCTTACTCTATTGAATTCTGATGTCTAACCAACATTATATTGGTTGAATTGGAAGCAGGTGAAAAAATATCACTGGTCAGTTAAAAATAAAGGAAATCGCAATTTGCAAAATCGACTTTCCACTTTGAGATCGATATGTACTTCCATTCTCGTTATTGTGAACCAACCTTAAATTTATTTAAAGGTGAGTCAGAATTGTTACACTAACATCACTTAAGTTTACTCACTTAACATGTTCCTATCCTCAGAACAAATTTAACATAGAGATTACACTGTAACAAGTAAGTAAGTAAGTAATAGTAAGTAATATTTATTTTCATCATTATTACAATAATACAAATAAAGCTTACATCTAAAACTTATGTCTAGTGCACCAGTTTTCTAGCTCCCCCATATTTAGCCCCTAGGCTGTATATATGGGATAAAGCTACTATACCATCTCTCCACTTTACAAACTATGCTCGTTCAGCTGTACCTTTCTTAAGCTCCTTATCCACTTTATCCCTTGTGTTGCCTAAAAATGTCCCCATCATTTTAATTATTTCTACTTTTGTGCTTCCCAACATTCTTAATGCTACTGCTTCTTTGTTTAACTTGTCCCATTTTTTATTCCATATAACCTCTCTCCACCTTTTAACCTTATCACATTCTATTAGACAATGAAAAGTACTACCCGATTCATCACACATAATACATCTCCCCGAACAATTATATCCATTCCTTTTTAAAAATATTACTCCTGTGCGCATCCACGCAAGACCTATTCTACCAAATTGATTACATATATCTACATACTTCTCCCTTCCCCAATCTCTTTTAACTGATTTATACAAGATCAATGACCTTTTATCCTCAAAACTAGCCCATATCTCTTGTTTCTCGATATCTTCCACCCTCAATCTCACTTCTTTCCAAAACCCACTATTATTATATTTATCTAATAGGAAAATATTCCTCTGCCAATTTCTTTTAGGACATTTCCCATCTCCCCTAACCAACACTCTTCTCCTAGGACAGCTTTTTGAAACTGTATACATTCTTTTAATATATTATTATCTTCTAAATTTAAACATCTATACCAATACTTCAATATTCTTTCCACTATTATACCTTTTCTCCCTACCCTTCCTAGCTCTGCCAGTGCCACGCCCCTTGGTGAACTCTTGGGTAAACCCAAAACTTCTTTACAAAACATTCTATGGACTATATCAATCTTAATCCATCCCTTTGCCACACCCCATATTTCTATTCCATATAACATTTTTGACTCTACTACAGCTTCATATAGCCTTTCCAACCAGTTCATTGTTAGCGTGGGTGTTTTGCACAAGCAAACTCTAACAGCTTTCATCGCTAGCTTTCCTTTCAATTGTGCATATTTAGCTTGTGCTTCCCACTTCCCGTTGCTTGAGAATCTAATGCCCAAGTAATCAAATTCTTTTACCACCTCTATTTGCTCTCCATTTATATACCATCTTTCCTCTCTTTTTAATTTTGATCCTTTCTTGAACACTATTATCTTGGACTTTTTTGTATTCACCTTTAGCCCCCATTCCATACTAAATTTTGCAATTTCATTAATAGCATGTTGCAACCCTATCACTGTTACTGCCCCAGCTACTAGATCATCTGCAAATAGTAACCCTGGTATTTCCTTTTTCCCTATGACTGGGCAGTGTTTATTACTTTTCATTATTCTATCTAAAATATCATCTATAAATAAGTTAAATAATATTGGACTAAGTTTACAACCTTGCCTCAGACCTAAATTTTGCTGTATATAATCAGTAGTACTATTTCTTCCACATTTTACACAAAATTTAATTCCTTCATACAATTTTTGTACCCCCTCGATGAATGCAGTGCTGACTCCTTTGTTCCTCAATTTATATGCCAAAGCCTCTCTGTTTATAGTGTCAAAAGCCTTCTCGAAGTCTGCAAAAAATATGTATACCCTACCCCTTTTATTTCTTAAATATTTATTTACTATAGTTTGAATTATCATTATGTTATCTATTGTTCTTTTTCCTCTCCTAAAACCTGTTTGGTATTCTGATAACTTATCTTCCCTCTCTACCCACTCGTATAATCTTCTAGCTAATATACCAGTGTATATCTTGCCTAATATAGATAATAAACTAATTCCTCTGTAGTTGCTTGGATTATTTGTATCTCCCTTTCCTTTATACAATGGTGCAATAATGCTCACTTTCCAGCTTTCCGGTATCACTTTCTTCTCTTTGATTCTGTTAAATAGCTGTGTCAACAACTTTGTACCCTCACCTAACTCCCCAAAATTTTTCCAAAATTCCCCCGGAATTCCATCGGCCCCTGTAGCCTTCTTCTGTTTTAATTTTTTTATTTCATACTCTACCTCTATGGTTGTAATCTCTTTGTCTAAGTGCTCCACTCTGTTCTCAAAATTTCCCCAATATACTTCACTTTTTTGAACTCTTCCTCCCCCCAATAAACCTTCGAAATGATATTTCCATTCCCTTGATGTTATCTTATTAACTACCTGTTTCTTTCTGTACATTTCCTTAACAACTGACCATATATATTTATTTTCTTTCCCTCTGACTGCCTCCTTAATCTTTTCTCCCATTCTTTGCTGCCAATCCTGCTTTTTCTCATCTAGTAGACATTTATAACCCCTTTTATTTGCTAAAAAAATTTGCCTATCTTCCTCCTCTTCTGACCTTCTCCATCTATCCATTTCTTTCATCACTTCTTTCTTAGCCTTTATGCCTAATCCTATACAAACTTCCATCCCCTTCGCCCTATTTATCTTTATCCACATTATTTGGCCTTTCTCTATACTCAACACTTCACACACATTTATTCCACTACTCTTGTTAATGAACGCTCCAATACCACCGGAGGCCCTCCCTCTTTTGCTTTTCCTTTTACCATGATCCCCTATATAGTCATATCCTACCACATCTATCTTCTCACTTTCATTCAACCAAGTTTCCACCATTACTATTATTTCACCTAATTTTAGCACTTCAAATACTTCGCCATTTATCACTTTCGCTTTTAGCCCTTCCACATTAAATGACACCACCTTCAGATCTAGACCCTATCTTGAATCCCTTCTTCCCTCTCTGAATTTTTCTAACTTTGCCCTATATCTAGTTATCCTCTCCTGCGCCGCCGGATCTTCTTTCTCCTCCTCTAATTCCAGGATGAGGATACTTCCTTCTGGGGTTGACACCACTTTGAGGCCGCTTCCACTCGCGATCATCTGTTTTTCTCGATCAGCTGCCACCAGGGTCATCACCTCTTGCTTCTCTCGTTCACTGGGTATGACGCCTCTCCTTGGTGACGTCACGCCAGCTGTTTCCTCCCTTCTACTTGCACCTCTACGCACGTGTCCCTCTCGTTCTTGGATTACGTCGGCCTGCTTCACTGCATTCACTTCCTCTGCTGAATTTGCTCTGCTTGTTGTTCGATCTGGAATCAAACGCTGACACATATCCTGCTTCCTGCCGTCTATCCACAGTTCTAGTCCTCTTACAAATGATTTTTTTCCTTCTTGCCTGGCTTGATTCATTTTCGCTAATAATAATCTTCTTATCTCTCTCTCTTCTTTTCCATAGTCTCGTTCAACAAAAATTCTCGTTCCTTTCAATTTTCTTCCGTTATTCAAAACTGTCCATTTGATTTTACTAGTTGCAAATTTTACTACTATAGGTCTGGCTCTGTTGCCCCTTCTTCCGATTCTAAAACACGTTATAATTTCCCAGCCTGCCAGCTTTATATCCATTCGTCTTTCTAGTATTTCCTCCACTGCTTGCTCTAGGCTTTTCTCTCTGTTTTCCTCCACCCCGAATATCACTATATTGTGTCTTCTTGTCTCCATTTCCATATTCCGTTCCATCTTGTTCAATCTTTCTTTACAGATGCAAAGTTCTTCATGCACTTCCTTCGTTGTAGTGAACAACATTCCTTTCAATTCTTCTATCTTTCTATCGATATTTAATTCTATTCTCTTTTCTATTTTCTTCAGATCCACTATATCCTCTGAAATGATTTTTAACATTGTCATTATCTGTGTCATTCCTTCAGGTCCTGGGTTTAATTCTACTCCTCCAATAACCAATAATACTGCCAGGATCACAAACAGCCATAGGTATTCCTTTGATAGTTGATTCCTTTTCTCTTTCTTATTCTTTTTACCGTTTGTAAAGCACCCAATTCTGGCCCTATACACTTCCAAATCTACCCCCATTTTTCTTTTTTCCGATCTTTCCAGGAGCGCTACGTATACGCGACCGCTCGCTTCCGCTGCTCGCGCTAGACTCCCTGTAACAAGTTAAAAGACCCCATTCCACAAGACAAAAAAGCTGGAGTCTATAAAATCAATTGTTCAGATTGCAATAAAGTATATATCGGTAAGACAAAAAGAAACCTAGAAACTAGGCTAAAGGAGCACATGAGATGTAACAAATGGACAAATCTGCAGTTTCACACCATTTTTGGTTCACTAATCACATCAAACCCAATATTACATTAGTCAAACCAGCCAAATTTGCAGAATTAGATGCATGGGAGAAGATCACCATTCTAAAACACAACACACATCTAATGAATTTTGATTTGCCGCCACCAAGTCCCCTCCGGAAGTACATTTCACCACCACAAAATGCCACCACAGTATCCAGTCCACAAAACGGAAACACCAACAACACGGGCCAGTCGGATTAGCTTCTGAGGATGGGAACAATAATTTCCTAAAACATGTTAAGTGAGTAAACTTAAGTGATGTTAGTGTAATAATTCCGACTCACCTAAAATAAATTCAATAACACATCACTGTTTCTAGCTTCTTTTCAAATATCAATGCAGCCTTAAATGTTTAAGAGGGCTATACAAATGAAACAATTAGGGGAAAAAAAGGGATATTTCTGAGAATTTTTAGAATGTACATAATAAAAAACAATTGCACTGTCTAGGATTAAATCCAAGCCTAGAAGCAAGTCTGAGAATCCTCCAACAAAGAGTTGTCAGCAGTATGTTACTTGGTCACAGTGATGATGTTAACTGAGTGGTCTCTTAAAGAGGCGTGCATGCAGGTTCTGTAACCCATTGTGCCTCTCTTGGTCAAGGTACTTAACCTAATAAAATAAAATAAAATAAAATAAATAAATAATTTCCTCTTACATGAATACCAAAACATTAAGGTTGTACGTTTAGCATGTCCTAATTGTCTTCTTTCTTCCACCATTATATTCTCTATCTCAATATGTTTTTGCACTTTCTTTCTCCATTTTACTTTACTCAATACTAATGATAACAAGATGGAGAACTTACCTGAAATGTTATAGTTCAACATACTTGTTAATGACTTGTGTTTATTAATTAACGTAATCATAATATTTATTTATTCATAATGATATTTATATGTATTTTAATCTCTATAAATGTCCAGTATACTGAGGAAACAAAAAAGATTAAAATTTAGAAAAGCTACATGTCCAACCTGTTGGAATATGTCAATAAGGAAAACGTTATATCACTTCTTTATAACGTTAAACATTTCTCCTATTTAGGAGTAATGTTTAATATGAGAGGAAAATGGAACAAACATCAGTAACTAACTATAAAGCATGAGGGCAGTTAAACAAATTATTATGTACCCTCTCGCGGATACCTGATGTACCTGTAGATACATTAGAAAGGATGTATAACTCTATTTTGTTATACGGAAGTGAAATCTGGGGATGGGAAAGAGCAGAGCATGTATATAAAATGCAGGTAGCATTTTGGAAAATAGTTCTTGGAGTTTCACAAGGCACAACCAATTCGGGGATATTGAGGGAGCTGGGATGTTATGAAGACACAATACACTGCAACATAAGAGCAGTGAAGTACTGGCTGAAACTGATGCAGGGGGATAACTTCACACTATGATCCAAATGTTATAAATACCAGTGAGAAAACCTGTCTCCTAAGTTTTGGGCAGCTGATTTGGAAAAAGGGTTTGAGGAGAATAGACATGGAGTCAATATGGCAAAGAGGTGAAACAAATGGCAAAAACATATGGAAAGGTGTCAAAAGAAGACTAAGAGACATCAACCAACACGAAATAGAATCGGATTGTAAAATTAAACCTTCTCTAAGTCTAGCAAATGAAATAAAATTGAACTGGGGTAAAGAGGCATATATACTTAATTTAGGAAGAAAGGAAAGATCAGGAATGGCATGGTTTAGACTGGAGGGCGCAGAAAATGACTGACGATTCTGGCAGGAGAATCTGCCCATTCTGTGATTTGGATGAGGACTGGGTACATATTTTGGCGGAATGTGCACAGTGGGAGAACCAGCTAACGATTAGACTCCTCAAGAAAGATATTGGCATGTTGGGATCTACTGGCTGACCAGAGGAACTGCCAAAACATGGGCAATTTTTTGGCTAAATTGCGCAAAGCTAGGTCAAATTTGTTCAGTTAGACAAAGGTAATTTAGCTCTATTTTCCTTTTTACTTTCTCTACTACGTATAGTAAGTAGGGGAAGTATTGTATTCCACCCAAAAATTCGATACTGAGATTTCACCAGAAATACATGTTTTGAGACCCCCTGAATCCAAAAAAAAAAGTATTTTTGGAAACATGTCCGTGTGTGTGTCTGTGTGTCTGTCTGTGAACAGCATAACTCAGAAACGAACAGATGGATAAACACCAAACTTGGTATTTAGGTTCAGTATCTTCCAGAGATGCGACACGAAGGTTTTCAAGAAAATCCCCCCACCCCAGATTACCCTTTACATGGAAGATTTTTCAAAAAATTTTATTTTCTCAAAAATGGCTCTAACGATTTTGATTAAAATATGTATCATATGTTTAAGATATTTTCATGACAAATAAAATGTATATCTTGAATTTTCTGGGAATGTCTCCAAAAGTATTCTTCATTGTGAACGACTTTTGCATAACTGATAAACCATAAGAGATAGACAAAATTTTACTACACATAAAATGTAGATCGTGTTAAAATACACAATTTATGTCATATACATTTTTTTTGTTGAGTGAACCATTTTCGAGATATTGCTTGTTATTCCCTTAAATTTTTCAATACTTATTTTCTCAAATGGGAATTCGTTATTCATTTTTTTGTCTTGGATATGCAAAGAGTATTAATCTGTGGCAAAGGGAATGGTGCTGCACCTAGCAACCAGCTATTAAGAGATATGTATGTGCTTAAAGGCTACTGTATTTCTATATTGCCGTTGTAAATATATATTCCTCTTACATCTACAAGAAACTTAGCAATAAGATAGAGTCTGCAAATGTTCATCTCGATTAACATGAAGTAGATGGAGAATAAGCGTTTGTAAAAATAGTTTGTACAAGAGTAGAGAAAGTCATGTGAGTGTAACACATCAGAATTTTTTTGTTTTGTTTTCTTTTTCTGTTGTCTATTTTGTCACCCTACTTGTACCTTAAATATGTATGTACAGTCAATGACCCATGCACTAAATACTTGCATAATAACTTCAATAATTTGAAACCAATAAAGACACCTTATCTACCTATCCATCTACCACTTGTTTATAACCATACAAAAATAATAAACAAGAATGGTTATTGACATGGTGATGAAGGCACCTATGTAAGCTAATCTTCACCATCAGTTTCTATCAGTATCCTGGATAGGTAACATCATTCCTCAATATTAGGGACAGGACATAAAGGCAAAATGTATAACAAGTTGGAATGTTTTAATATGTTCAAGTAAATTGACTTAATAGTTATTTTGTGTAAATTTAATATTTTAAAATAAAATACAAATTTTCTGAATAAAGTAGATTCATTCCATACTGTCTTCTCTGCAGCATGCCTGAGAGCAATAAAAGGATCCATAGTTCAAGCAAATTCCTAAAATAATTTGGAATCTACAATGCAGCAACTTGGACTTGAACCTAGCACACACACTCCTATAAATAAGCTGCCACAACCCAAATACAGTAGAGCCCCAGTAATTTGAGCTGGTCTTAAGAAAATTAAAATTCTACATAAAACTACGGTAAAATCCCTTTTTTATACATTGTCTGCATGTACGTTTCACGCACTTCCGAATGTGTTGCATTTTGAACTTTCTTTCAATTTTCCATGTAGAATGCAGGTAAAGGGTTTTTGTTCATAATGCACAGAAATAACCTTGGCCTCAGACTACTAATGCATTTTTATTACACATGTACAGGTACCATTAGGTTTGCGCTTGCTCTTTCTTTGTCAACCCTTCACTAACTCGGACAATCAGTGTACAGTGCATACTTGTTGTTACCCCTACTCAGCGACAGTGGTCATTAAAATATACAGAAGTAAAAATACACATTTTACAACATAGGTTGACTGTTGTTGTATGTAGATTCTGTACTGTAGTGAGCCCACCTGTGTCATGTTAAATTTAAAGTGTTGTACATATCTAACGGTATGTTTCTTAATGTTTTAATTCATACATTACAATGAGTCATAGGAGTAAGAGAAAATTTGTGCCATTGAATGTGAAACTAGACAAAGGAAAAATATTACAAAAACTTGCCGGTGAGTATGGAGTTGGTGAAGTTTCAGTCGGAGATTGCGTAGAAACAGAGACAAAATTGAGAATTTTTCATATAACAAGTCTATTTCATTTGAACGGAAGTCAGTGAAGAAATCTGAGTATGTAAAAATGAGTGAAGCTTTGTTCATTTGATTTACTCAACAAAGACAGTTTCAGAGCCTATTCTGCAAGAAAAAGCTGTATTTTTTAGGAATGAGTTAAAGGGAGGTAAGGACGATTTTACTGCAAGTTCAGGATGGTTGAATAGGTGGAAGAAGAGATATGGCATAAGGCAGCTTGAAATTTGCGGTGAAAAACTTTCTGCAGATTCTGAAACTGATACATAATTTTGTGAGAAATCAAGAAAAATTAGACAATGCTTCTATCTAAAACTCTAGCCTCAAAAGAAGAAAAGGCTGCCCCAGGCTACAAAAAGTAAAGAGAGGTTAACAGTTCTTGCTGAAGCTATGGTAATAGGGAAGTCTGCTAAGTCTAGAGCTTTCAAAAATAAAACTGCCTGTTACATATGTCCACCAATAATCTGCTTGGATGGACAAAAATATTTGTAGAAGTGGTTTTTTAAAGATTGTGTTCCAGAGACCAAAACATACCCAAAGAGCAATCTTAACACTTGACCACGCTGGTTTACACCCTGATGAGGAAGAATTATGTGACGTCATTCGCACATTGTTCTTACCCCTAACGTGACAAATTTAATACAGCCTACGGACCAAGGCATTTTACAATACTTGAAAAAAAAGTATCATTGTCGTTTGCTTCAGACGCTTCTACAAACAACAGAAGGTGAAGGAAGCATCTAAGAGTTTCTAAAACTACGATAAAAGACGTAGTTTACTGGATAGCCGATTCATAAAAAAGTGTTGGAGAACCAGATTTTACGGAATGAAATGATACCAACAGTACAGACGAAGATGATCTACCATTGGCAGAACTGATGAAAAAGTTTGCTGGATGTGAAAATGCGAATGTGAGTGAGGTTTCAAAATAGATGAACCGTGATGAATAGTTTGAAGTGACCGATCTTGCAATTGTTAGTGAGCCCAATGAAGACAGTGGTGACGAGGAATTGCCTGAAGAAATTGTACCAGTATCACTCACACCGAGGGTTTGGCAGCGCTAGATGTGGCATTGTGTTATATCGAGCACCAAGTGGAAGCTACTTCAACAGACACCATGCTTCTTAGAAGATGGCGCGACATTGCTGCGAGGTTGTACTTTAAAACAAAGGACTTTGAACAACTTCTTTAAACTGTAACTTATATTTTTGTAACTTGGAAATGTGTGCCCATATATCTACATATAACTCAACTATGTACTAAATTGGTTTTTACTAATTTTAACCATTACTGTGCTCATTAAACATATATTCATGATTTACCCATTGATTTAGTGATATTTCCGTGTAATCTGAGATAGCATCAGCCCCCATTAGCATGAATTACCAGGGCTCTACTGTAATTACCTATTGTTCTAATGTTTCTTTTCAAAATTTTACCACCATCTTATGCAATGCTAAATGATCCCATTTATTCTGCCAAATCTGTTGCCTTAACTCTTTGGTTCCCTTGCATTTCACAATATGATGTATATCACTGTATTCCCTTTTCCATCAAACATATTCACTGATGAATATAAAATGTGGCCT
The DNA here is from genome assembly GCA_030765065.1 of Deroplatys truncata. NCBI lineage: Eukaryota > Metazoa > Arthropoda > Insecta > Mantodea > Mantidae > Deroplatys > Deroplatys truncata. The sequence continues at coordinate 224,340,454 of CM060983.1, read as the reverse complement.
ATTCTCTTATACTGCAATAGCGTTTATTCCTTATTAAGGTTTTCATTTTCAAGTAGCCAATTCCATACAACCGTACCAGTTCTCTATGTGAATGGTCTGAAAAATAATTTTGGGAAACAAAAAGGAACCATTGAATGATATTATAAACAATTTGAAATGAAGAAGTGGTTTCAATACTGCCTCTATGAAAGAATTTTGCTATGATTGTTACACAAGAAATGACTAAACCAATACAACATAAATTCAGCCTATAGGAAGGGGTGTAAATAATTTGCATGTGTCTTTAAACTACATAGCAGCTATGGCATGCGCTAGCGACATGGAGACAAAGGTTAAACTTATTGCACTAGCAATAAGAAAGCCGATATTAAGAAAACAGTAGTGTAGCATGACATACAAGGTTTAAGTGCAGGTATTTAAAAAACAAAAAAGTTCTTAACTTTTGTCTTTACTTCTATGTTTTTTTTTGTTTTTTTTTTACTTTCTCTGCTACATATATTAAGTAGCAAACATATAGTATTCTCCCCAAAAATTGATGTCCAAGATTTCACTGGAATATGTATTTTGAGAATCCCTGAACCCTTTCCAAAAAGGCATTTTTAGAAAAATGTGTGTGTGTGCTATTCTCTTCAAGTGCTGTTGCCATTCACTTGTTTCTTGCGATGTCATGGAAACAGTATGGAATTTTAAGGCCAGCATATAGCGTCCAGTTGTTAAACATTTGACTATCGCTGTTCTTTTTGTATGTATAACGAAATTTGTAATGTAGCTATTTCTGCAAAGGTTTATCTCAATTAAAGTGAAGTAGATAGGAAAATAAACTTTCATAAAAATAATTTGTATACCCCACTAATAAACAATAGAGGGTAGAGAAAGTCAACTGAATGTAACACATAAGATTTTATTATACAATATTACTTTCTCTACTACGTATAGTAAGTAGGGGAAGTATTATATTCCACCCAAACATTTGATGCCGAGATTTCATCAGAAATACATGTTTTGACACCCCCTGAATCCAAAAAAAGCATTTTTGGAAACATGTCTGTGTGTGTGTCTGTGAACAGCATAACTCAGAAACGAACAGTCGGATAAACACCAAACTTGGTATTTAGGTTCACTATCTTCCAGAGATGCGACACGAAGGTTTTCAAGAAAATCTCCCCACCCCAGATTACCCTTTACATGGAACATTTTTCGAAAATTTTAATTTTCTCAAAAATGGCTCCAATGATTTTGATTAAAATATCATGTGTTTAAAATATTTTCATGGCAAATGAAATGTATATCTTGAATTTTCTGGGAATGTCTCCAAAAGTATTCTTCATTGTGAACGACTTTTGCATAACTGGTAAACCATAAGAGATAGACAAAACTTTTACTACACAAAAAATGTAGATCGTGTTAAAATACACAATTTATGTCATATACATTTTTGTTGTTGAGTGAACCATTTTCGAGATATTGCTTGTTATTCCCTTAAATTTTTCAATACTTATTTTCTCAAATGGGAATTTGTTATTCATTTTTTTGTCTTGGATATGCAAAGAGTATTAATCTGTGGCAAAGAAAATGGTGCTGCACCTAGCAACCAGCTATTAAGAGATATGTATATGCTTAAAGGCTACTGTATTTCTATATTGCCCTTGTAAATGTATATTCCCCTTACATCTACAAGAAAATTAGCAATAAGATAGAGTCTCCAAATGTTTATCTCGATTAACATGAAGTAGATGGAGAATAAGCGTTTGTAAAAATAGTTTGTACAAGAGTAGAGAAAGTCATGTGAGTGTAACACATCAGATTTTTTTTTGTACCAAAATTCAATGAAGCATGTCCTAAGTGTACTCTGGTAATGAGAATATTGACACTAGCTTGTAATGTTAGCCTTCAGCAGTTCAGCTACATTTTGGAGCTAAAGTAACATGCCATTCCGGTGACTATAAGAACAGAAGAGTCACGCTGCCAGAGGGTGGAGCTAGATTTGTCAGTACCAACATAAACAGCTGCATTCCCTTATGGGCCACTTTTTATGCATGTCAATTTAGCTTCCCCAGCATCATACCTTCCCCAGAAGGCAAACCCTTCTTCTCCATCCTTATTACATAATTATGAACTATATTTTTCCATTCTCCAGCACTATGTAAAAATTTGATACAATCTCTAGGATTTCTTATTTCTAAAACTAGCCATGATTTATTGTCTTTCTATGAGGTGTAATCAAAAAGTTTCCGGAAATAGGCCATAAACATAACTCATTGATTTGTTTATCTGCACTGTCACCCTTGAAGTAGGTATACCTTTGAAGTTGATACACTTGTCCCAGCACTTTTGCCACTGCTGGAGGAAGTTTCTTTATTGATGAGGGATCCATCTGTATATATTCGGAGCCATTCTTTTTCTGGGTATCTTTCATTTTCCGTAGCTATTGCTATGGCTCTCATTTCATCTGGTATATTGTTTTGTTTGTGTATTGTATATATCAGGTCATTCTGATATTGTATATCAATATATTCTATTGGACTCGTCACCTCTGTTGCAATTATATTCTTGTATTTTAAGTTAATATATGCTTTGAAGCTTATTTCAGTTTTTAAATTACTTATAGTATCTGCTGTGTGGTACCACTTGTATCTGTTTCTATTGACTTGCAGTTTTTGTGCTAGAATAATTGCTTGCAACTCATGTTCCAATTCTATAGCCATGTTTTTTGTGAAGCTTTGTAGTACTGTAATTGGTGTTGTTTTTACAGCTCCTGTTATTATTCTTAGTGAATTATTTTGTGAAATTTCTAGTTTGCTTTTAAGTCTCTTGTTTACTGTTGCTAGTAGTTCCCCTCCATACAATAGGTTAGGTTTTATGTATGTTTTATATGTATTATTAAGGAGGTCCACATTTCCACCCCATTTTATTCCTGCTAAACATTTTAAAATGTTCCTTTTTTTTTATTTTATTCGTTACATTGTTTACATGTTCTTTCATTGATAGTTTTTTATCTAATTCTATCCCTAGATACGTTGTTGTAGTTGCTTCTTGTAATTTTTTTGTTGTTGATTTGCAGGCATATATTTTCTGTTTTATGCTGCATTGGGAATAGTTGATATTGAGTTTTTCCTGTATTTATTTCAATATTGTTATTTATTTATTTATTTGTGCTAGCAATCTTCCTTAGAATATGGCTATACATCAGCCCAAGCTGTTATCTTGCCATATTCTACCCATATTACACTCTTATTAAAACATAAAAAATTATGATAATACAAATAATAGTAAAACAATAATAGTAATGATACCAAAATAATAATCTTATAATACTAATATAATAAACTAATAATAATAAAATAATAATAATAATAAAATAATAATAATAATAATAATAATAATAATAATAATAATAATAATAATAATATAATTACATAACTTAACATCACTTGATGAAATTAATTTACATCTCTTTTTATTGTCCATAACCATTTCTTTTTTACTTTGGACAAGTATTCTCCTACCTTTTTACTATCCTTGTTAAAAATCTTGCTTAAAGCTACTTTCCTGTCCAGTTTTAACCATTTCCCATTTATAAATACCTTTCTCCAATGCTGTGTACCTTTACAATAAAAAAGGCACGTTGAAATCCTTCAAAACCTCTCCCTCCGAAAAATCCTCCGTGTTCCTCTCCTGACATCCAACCGAACCATCCTCCGTGAAACAAACATGCCCTCCATCCCTGATGCCATTACAAAACGTGCCTCGTCGGTATGGGCGCGCATACGGGGACACCAGAACCCCCTAATCTCCAGCATCGGCAGTGGCGAGCCGAAGCACAGAAAACACAGCCGTATTAAAATGTTTTAACGGCACAACGGCCCGCCATTAAGCGCGCCCATCACACCAGGTCCCAGGCCACCCCAACTACTGCAGAGGCCGTCATCACGAAACAACCATCCTGCTACAAGCTGCCGCACAGCAAAACCGCGGACTGTAAATATTGTGTAAATAGTGAAGTGTTGTGTAATTAGTGTATATATTTCGAGTGATAGTGTTTAGTTTTAGTCCTGGGACGTGCTTCGCATGACCAGATGTGTGTATGTGTGTGAAAGCGAGTGTGTGCGTGTGTATGTGTGTGTGTACATATGTATATAATGAAAAAAAAATGTGTGTTTTCAAAACAAATTAGAAAACAAAAACAGAAAAAGACTACACACAAAAACTGTTCTCGGTGGCCTAAGACTGGCCACCGCATGGGTTTTTCCTTAAAAAAAAAAGTAAACATAGTCGAATGCTAACGAGTACATTGTAACCCAGATGTAAATATAAGCCTGTCAGCCGGGCCTAATGTACCGGCACCAGGTAATTTTTATTAATAAATAACCTTAGCACCTTAGCACACGATATGTTCTAAATCTTCCCTTTCCCCACATATTGGACACTGGTTCTGTGGGAACCCATTTCTTATTCCTATTAGTCTCCATACACCTGCTCGTACCCAGGCTATACTTTCTCTTTGTTTCTTATTTGAGTTATCCACATACTGTTCTCTAGCCCATACATTTTTTATTAATATATATGATTCCAAGGAACTTTTCTTCCCGATGTTACTAAATGCATTTTGAATCTCTATATCTTCAAACCTCTGCCTAGCTTCTTTCCAAAAACCCTTAACATTATTTTCCCTCCTTCTCCAGATTTCTCCCAGACCACTATTTTCCAAATTAGTTTGTATACTATAACTCCACCCAATTTTCTTTAAGCTCCTTTCTTGGAATTCCAAACACTGCCTCAACAAGTTCTTCTCTTCTAAATTTAATAGTCTATACCAATATTTAAGAGCTGTCTCCATTATTACCCCTTTTCTCCCCACTCTCTGCATTTCAATTTGAGGAAATTCCTTAACTGTAGCATTGGCAGGCCGAAAACTTCTGTACAAAAACTCCTATGTACCATATCTATCTCTTCCCAGCCTCCTTCTACTCCCCATATTTCACTTCCATATAACATTTTTGCTTCAACTACTGTGTTATATATTTTCTCTAGCCATTTAACATTTATATCTGGTATTCTACATTTGCACCCTCTAATCGCTGACATTGCCCCTTTCCCCTTTGTCAATACCAGTTTCTTCTGTTTCTCCCATTTTCCACCCCCATCCATTTTAACACCTAAATATATACAATCTCTGACCACTTTATATTCCTTCTCTCCATTCTTCCACTTTTCATACTTGCCCAGTTTGGCACCTTTCTTAAACACTATAACTTGAGTCTTCTCTTGATTTACTTTCAGATTCCATTCATCACAGTATTTATTCATTTGCTGTAGGGACTGCTTCAGACCAATCGTTGAAACTGATCCTATCACTAAATCATCAGCGAATAATAACCCAGGAATTGATACCTTATTTATCACAGGCAACCAATTATTATTTCTTCCTATCTCAGAGAGGATATCATCAATATACAGATTAAATAACACTGGACTTAGCTTACATCCTTGTTGTAACCCCTTCCTTTGGTTTACTTCTTTTGTCACCAATCCTACTCCTACTTTCACACAAAATGTGTGCTCCTTGTATAGAGCTTTAAATAAATTCACCATCTGTTGGCTTGCTCCCTTCTCAAGAGTTTGTGCCACAACAAATTTAAATCAATGCGGTCATACGCTTTCTCCAAATCAACAAATGCCATGTATAATTTTCCCCTTTTTTCTTTTAAATACTTATCCACCAGAATTTTAATTATGAATAAGTTATCTACCGTTCTCCTCCTCTTACGGAAACCCATTTGAAACTCTGAGAGGATTTTATATTCCTCTACCCAGTTTTGTATCCTATTAGCTAAAATCCCTGTGGAAATCTTTCCAACATTTGAAAGTAATGCTATTCCCCTGTAATTATTGGGCTTATCAACACTCCCCTTATCTTTATATATAGGATGAATTATTGCTTTCCTTCAATGCTCCGGTACATACCCCTTGGTTTTTATTACATTAATCAAATCAGTAAACATCTTTACTCTAATCTCATCACTACACCATTCTTTAATAAACTCGGGAGGAATTCCATCAATACCTGTTGCCTTATTATTTTTCATTGCCTTCACTTGTTTCACTACTTCCTCATCTCTTACTTCACTATCTAATATATCTATGTATCCCACTCCAAAATCCGCCACTGGTTTCATTTTAATAAAACCCTCCTCCTCGAATAACATTTTAAAATACTCCCTCCAATCTGCTGAAGTGATATTTGGTTTAACTAACCATTTATTATACGTGGATTTTAACACTCTCCACACCTTACTGGCATTGTTCTCCCTTAATACTTTAATCAGATTACTTTGTTCTTTATTTCTCCATGCTTGTTTCTTTTCTTCTAATAGTGCATTATATAAATTCCTACTCTTTAGGTATTCCTTCTTATCTTCCTCATACCCTCTCTTTTTCCATCTTACTAATGCCTGTTTCACCACCTTTTTCGTTATTTTGCATTCCTCATCATACCACCCTATTTCCTTTATTACCCTGCCCCTCCCCCTTCTCATCCCTTCCCCTGCTCTTTGCATTAACATATTAAAAATATTGTTTACATTCTCTATTTCCTGGTTCCTTATCATAAAAGTCATTCCCTGTTGATATATTTGACCATACTTGGAATCTAATGTTAGTTTAAATTCTATCCTCTGTTCCTCCCTCCATTTAAATTCAATATATTGCTTAGTATTCTTTCCCCATTCCCGTCTGAATTCCCGTGCTTCCTCTGATCGGCTTTGAATCTCCACTACCAGCGGGAAGTGGGAGCTATTAGATACAAAGTTTAGTACCTTGAAGTTTTCTATTGTATATGCCTTGCTAATCGGCCATAATATATAATCAATGACACTTTGCCCATTCATATTAACAAAAGTAAACTCTCCCTCCAAATCATCTCCATATTTACCGTTCAATATGTCTAAAGCGTTCACTTCACAAAATTCGATAAAACCATCACTTGACTTATCAATACACTTATCTTTACTTTGCCTGAACTGCTCCCTTCTGGAACGTGTTTCATTTCCAACAAACATATCACACTCTATATTCACATCTCCTTCACCTATTCTGATATTAAAATCCCCCATTATTATTACTTCCGTATTCCCGTACTTCTCTCTTAACCTATTTATATCTCTCTCTAGCGCCTTCAACAATTCAGGATTGTGGTATTGCGAGGGAGCTGGTGCATTATACACTACACCTAAACATATGGTTTTCTCATTCATCAGTTTATCTTCCAATATAATCCACAAAACATTTTTAATCCTGGACCAAGTATCTCTTACTACTTTCTCTATGGATTGTCTTACAAAAAGACCCACTCCCCAGAAGCTCTTCCCTTCCTTGCTAACCCCTCCCCTTCTATTCCAACATATGTATAATCCTTAACCTCTATATTTACCTCCTTTAGCCAGGTTTCTGCTACCCCTAAATAATCTACCTTTTCTAGTAGATGTCTCAACTTCCCTGTAAATATTTTATTTTTTAATCCCTCGCAATTCCAGAACCCAATCTTCCTTCTTCCTTTTTCCTTTCCCTATTGTGAACCTGTTCTGCTTCTAAACCTGTCCAACACTTTCCTACTTCGTAATTCTATTCCAGTTTTCTCCTTTGACGGACCCGCTAAATTTCTGTCCAAAACCAGTATACTCCCACTGGGTGTCGACACAATACTTTCCTCTCCCTCCGTTCCATCACTCTGAGACCACGCCCCCGCCCTACCCACAGCCAGATCACGTGCCAATTTAGCTTCCTCCCTCCTTGGTGAAATCACTTTCCTTGTTTCGCCAGCTGATGTCCTTGCGTCACTCTGATCTGACGTTCTGGCTACGTCATCTCCACGCCTTGTCTCCGACACCGTCATCTTCTTTCCACCAGCTCCACGTGTCAGTGATGTAACTTCCATGTGTCGATCCTTGTCCTCTGGTCTCCGATCGCTCTTTGGACTTCCTCTGCATTCTCTGGTCTTGGATGTATTTTGCTGAATCATATCCTGCTCCTGGCATCTACTGTTCCTTGAGTCACTTTCGTATCCCGTCACTTTCGTATCCCGTCACCATGCGCCCGTCGACCCACAGTCATAGATTCTTTATGAAGGCCCGTTTCCCTTCCATTCTTGCCAAGATCATTTGCTGAATTAAATCCCTCTTCAAGGCCCGTTGTTCCACCGATAAATCTCTGTTTATAAAGATATTTGTTCCTATTAGTAACTTTGTTTTCTTCAATACTTCATACACAAACTGCACTGACGTAAATATTGCAACTATCATTCTGGCTCCTCTTGATCTCCCCACTCTAAATGCTTCTCTAATCTCTAATCTCCCAGCCCTGTAGCTTCAAACCAAGCTTTCCTTCTATAATCTCTCTGACCTCATCTACAGGCCGTACTCCGTTCCTTTCTTTCACTCCTGCTATAACCAGATTAAATCTGCGGTGTCTCTCTTCCAGCAGCTCAACTCTTCTTTTAACTTTCTGTACCTCATTTCGTATATCTTGTATTTCATTTTTGATCTCTTCCTTGATATCTATTAGTTCCTTTTCCATCCCATTGAGTTTAATTCCTAATCTCTCATCCATATCTTTAATGTATGCCAACGTTTGTTCCATGACGTTTCGATCCCCATTTGGCCCAGGGTTGATTTCAACTCCACCAATTACCAATAGTATACCTATTATACATGTGAGAAGAAACATGTTTGCCATCTCTTCTACACCTTTGTTTGTTTTAAAATCCTTCCATTTTAACTTGTTAAATGCTCCAATTCTTGCTCTATACACCTCAATACCAATTTCCATGGTTACTTGAGCCCTTCTTTCTTCCACTCCAGGAGCTTCCTCCTCACACGTCCACTCTCTTCCACTGCTTGCTTAGCACTCCCCATATTGTTATTATTAGGCCACTGTTCTAGGGTAATGATTGTATTCTCCATTGTTGTTTGTAGTTTTTTGTAATGTTTCCCAGATCTTACGTTCTTTTCTGAAGTCCATATTACCACATCATCAGCAAACATTCCTACTTGTATGTTACCTATTTTCTTAAGTACATCTACTAGGTCGTTTATATATATATATATATATATATATATATATATATATATATATATATATATATATATATATATATATATATATTGAACAAAATAGCACTTGTAACAGACCCTTGAGATAGTCCAACTCTCGTTTGTTTCCATTTAGATGTGGCTGTTTTGTATTGTACTGCAAACCATCTTTGGGATAGGAAGGTTTGAAACCAGTTTAGTATGTGACCTGATATGGCATATGTCTTCATCTTGTATAGTAGCATTTCTTGCCATACTGTGTTAAATGCATCTTTGAAGTCGACAAACAGTGCTAGAGTAGTCTTATTATTATTATTGAAATTTTCTTTAATGTCCTGTGTGAGTCTTACAACCTGGTGTATTATTGAGCTGTCCTTCCTAAATCCAGCTTGTTCAGGGACTAATAGATTTTGTGTTTTTAGATAGTATGTCAGTCTTGTAGCTATCATTCTTTCTAAGAGTTTTGCTATGTTTGATGTTAAGGATATCGGTCTATAGCTATCTATCATTTGAGTTGGTTTTCCTTTCTTCTTAATAGGTATAATTTTTGCTGTTTTCCACAACGTTGGTATGTTATTTCTGGTTGTCAAGATTTTTAATAAAGTATGGAGTGCTTCATGTTCTAAATTCTTGAGCAGCTCTGGATGCATGTTATCAGGACCTGGGCTCCTTTTATATTTTAATGTCCTTATTGCTTGCTTTATTTCTGGGAGTGTGAATGGCTCATTGAAGATATTGTGAAAGTTAGACGCATCTTCAAGGTTGCTATTTCTTAAGTATTTATTCTGTTTTTTGTTTTTATTTTTTAATGTAGTACAAGTTTTATAGTATGTTGTTAATTTTTCTGCTATAAGGTTATCCTTGTATATTTCTCTATTATCAACATTTAATGGCTGATTTTGTTGGTTTTCCCCATTTATTTGTTTAATGTAATTATGTACCTTAGTAGTATTTGCTCTATAGTCTAGTTTATAAATTCTTCAAAGCTCTGTTTTTTTTTTTTTTGACAGTTTTATAGCCTGTTTTAACTGTGTGTTTGCTTTTCATCATTCTATAACATCTGCTTTGTCTCGTGTCCTTTCTGCTTTTTCTCTAGTTTTATCTCGTTTTGATTTGAGTTGTGCAAACTGTTCATTCCAGAAGGGTTTGTATTTATGAATTTTCCCTCTTGGGATACAATGTTTTGCAGCTTTTAAAATTGTGGCATTTAGTTCTTTCACTAGTTTGTTTATGTTTTGTTCCAATTTAATTTCTTTGAAAAGTTTGTTATTGTATTATATTCTTCCCAGTGTGCCTTTGTGAAATTCCATTTAGGCCTTATTTTTCCCTTTGTTTTCTAAGCGGTTGATTATTTAGATCTGTTTTTGTTATTATGGCTCTATATCCACTACCACTATCTTTGATTACTTTTTTTTATAGTTTTATCTTCTAAATCAGTTGATAGGATAGCAATGTTGACTGTCATTGGTTGACTGTCCTGAGTAGTGTATGTAGGTTTTTGGGTCTTCATCCCTATGTAATATTTTCATTAATTTGGAGCCTGCAAATTCTTCAATAATTTCACCAGCTTTATTGTTGTCACTATAGCCCCATCTTGGAGAATGTCCATTGAGATCACCAATTATGATTGTTTTATTGTCTATATTAATTACGTCCAGGTTGAGGTGATTGTTATTGGGTGGGCTGTAGATAGCATTTTAAATTTATGTTTTTGTTTACAAGCTGTTATCCTTATTATTTCAGAAGTGTCATCTTGGTTCATTTCTTTTATAATTTCAAATTTTCCATTTATGCATTGTTTAATGCCAGCAAGTATGCCACTTGCTATCTGTCTGTGTTTTTCTAATATATTTGTGTTGTATTTTGGAAATTGATAGAATTTTTCCTTTTGTTGATATATATTTGCTTCAGCTATGATAAATACATCTATGTCATTGTGCCTTAAAAGATTGTCTATCATGGTTTTTTTACTTTCATTCATTCCACTGACATTCCAAAATAGCACTAAGAAGTGCTCTTCTTTTCACTTTTTTGGCTTGGGAAACATGCGTGTGTTGTAGTCCATTTAGCGTTGCCCAGGAAACACCACGTGGAGGCGGACTATGTTGTTTCCCTGGCAAAATTGTTATGAAGCCATTTTACAAACTGTTTGATCACACCTCATATATATTTTACCCTCCATCTTACTTGCTTTCAAAAACATTTTATTCCGTTTTAATATCTTGACCACCTCAATTCTTGCAGAAACTGATTTAACTTTGGAACTGTGATATATGACAAAATGGTAAATACCTATTAAGGTGATAAACATCAAAAACAAAAGCACTATTAATAGTGAAGTTTTCTTTATGTTGAATTAAGAATGAGTCACACTATCTTTACACAAGCTTTTACTTGATAGTTGTTAAAACTGTTTTAATATGTTATTAACTGAAAGTATGCTTAAAGATTCATTCTAAATTCAAGATGAAGTAACATAACTGATTCCTCCAAAGTAATACATACGTTTTTCTATTATAATTCTTTATTTTTTGTTAACAGAAAAAAGAAAGCATCAAGTACACACTATTGAAGAAGAAACTTGAATGTATATACTTACTTGCCTGAACGTCCATCCCACAACTTAATAGATTTGTCAAAAGAGGCAGATGCTATAAACCTTGTGTCAGGTGAAAACTTTACATCATTGATGAGCTGCTGGTGGCCTGTCATTCGAGCTGAAAAAGACAACTGCTATATAGGTGACGCTTATAATGAGAAAAATAATTCAGGTACAATAACAGTTGCAGTTATATTAGAAAAACAGTGTGAACATTAAATCTGCATTACCCAATGGCTTTTTCTCCTTTTCTGGGTGCCAAAGAAATAGCGTGAAATCGTCTGAACCAGAAACAAGCTTCTCTTCTCCAGACACACACACTGTCTGATATCGTGTAAGTGCAATTTGTTGAAGCTCTGTTCCTAACACAGAAATACAATCAAAGATTAACAAGTTATAGAGTTTCATTAAGTATATACTCATTCCAAAGAAAAATACATCGACTCACTGTCTTTGTTTCGAACATCTAAACCTAAAACGGGCTCAAACGGGCCTGTTCTTAGAACATAATCTGTATTAAGTGCCAAAGTGTTGACCCAATGTGCATGTCCTTCAAGTGTTCGGCATAGCACTCCCTGCAACAGAAAGTATCTCCTTTAAAATGTTTATTCCTTGTTAAATATTTTCAAGATTGATAAAACTGATTCCTAGTACAGAATTAATTACATACACACAACTCCTCTAAAATCTGTTTGCAGGTTATAATTACTTTGTCTACAACGTACAGTAGAATCTCGTTAGTACATTTATGCAGGGACCTAAGGATTTGGACGTCATAGGCGGGAAAACGTGTTAACGAAAATGCAAAATCTGCAATTTAAGAACACAGTTATGTAATAAAAATCTAACAATTATTACATCTCCATGGGCAATTTAAATCGATTTTGAGTACAATTTCATACTGAATACGATCCATGTTTCCATGTTAAATTCAATATGTTTAAACAGATTTGGATACACAAAGCTTGAGAATAAATAATTCAAACTTTTATTTTAGTCAACTTGGATTTTTTAGGTTATGAATGTTTTTGAGAAATAAATTACGAATTGTGGAAGCGACAATAGTAGCATTGCTGTGTTTTTTTTTTACACGTGTGATAACAATTTCCGCTAAAAAAGAAAAGAAAATTATGAGCATGCATCATGTTACGAGTACAATAGATGATAGTATCTTTGGTGTATACAATAGGATTTGAATACGGTAGGTGTTTCCATGCAACAAATTTCGTTCCGGTCCTCTTCTGATCCTATTTTCCAAGAGGAAAGTTTTGTTTTAGCATTTTTTCCTTCTTTAAAAGCAGTTTCAATCAATTCAGGTTTGCTAACAATTGTGTTTAAGGTTGACGGAGGAATGTTTAACTTCCGCACTATATCAACATGTTCTATATTTGGATTGTGATCTACATCAAGGATTTTTAGTTTTTCACTGTTGGTTATTTACTACACTTTCTTTTTCTTTTCTTTTTTTTTTCATTGCAAATGAAAAGTTAAAATACAATCTACGTATGTTTGGTCATCACTCAACATTAGAAACTATCGTTAGCGTTTACCACGCCACAGAAATGTGTCACACAAATATACATGCATGTGATTGGCTGCCGATATCCACTCCGTGACCAAGGATTGACCAAATACCAAATGAGAACGTCAAACTTCAAACATAGTGAGTAGGACCGGGAAAACGCACTAAGCAAATGTTACTTATTATATTTGGTGCGGGACTTTTAAAATTCAATGTAATACACGGGAAAACGTGCTAACGAGATTCCACTGTACCTAGTAGGTAGAGGAAGTCTTATATTCCACCAAAACTTCAATATCGAGATTTCACAGAAAATACATGTTTTCAGGCCATCTGAATCCAAAAAAGGTCAATTAAGTGCATGCGTCTGTGAAAAGCATTAACTCAAAAATGAAATGTCAGATAAATAACAAACTTGATATTTAGCTTCAATACCTTCCAAAGATGCGACATGAAGATTTTCAAGAAAATATCTTCACCCCAACTGCCCTTTACATGGAACATTTTTAAAAAATGTCTCAAATGATTTTGATTAATATATCATACAGGGTTGTTCTAAATTAGTTACCTGAAAATATGAATGAATTATTTCGAAACTGTTGACGGAAATTTATTCTGATGTTCATCAAACCTTATGTCATATCATCAAGTTTTAAACATGGTCGGCAGACTTTGCTACATGCACTCGCTCGCTCGTCTGGCGGGGAAAATGTGAAGCACTCGCAACATCTGGAGCCTAGTAAGCAGTCACCATGGAGTCTTACAGCGGTGCGGGGCACGCGCAGTGTTGTCTGTGGTTTCATGAAACTAAATCGCAAATTGCCACACAAAGATGTTTTCGTACAAAGTATCAAAAAACTCCCCTGCAGGTGAAAACTATCAAAACATGGTATGATCGATTCGCAGAAACAGGTTGTGTGAGACACCGAGAGAAAAGACAGGGATGCCCTCCTGTAGCAGGCCACATTGTGGAAGCCGTGAGAAAAACTTATGTACAAAGTCCAAAGAAGTCTAGAACTAGAGCAAGTTTGGAGCTGACCATTCCATAACCTATGGTATAGAGAATTTTACGACGACGACTGCAGTGTAAGGGGTACAAGTTGCAACTGGTTCAGGCATTGAGTGCTAATGACAAGCTTAAACATTATGAGTTCTGTGCGGACATGCTGAACAGGATGGAAGAAGACGATAGTTTTCTTAATAAGATTGTGTTCAGTGACGAGGCATCACATATCTAAATGTGTTAGAAAACTACCTGACGCCACAGCTGCAAGAAGATATGAGAGATAATCACGCGTATCTGGGATGAACTGTCGTACAGGTGGGATATCTGCCGAGTGACAAAAGGGAGTCACATTGAACATTTGTAAACATTGTAAATAAAACTTAATGTTAATGTCAATGTATGTAATGGAAATGGAAATAAACTACGTAAGATAACTATGTATAATTTAGCTTTATTATCAGGTAACTAATTTAGAATAACCCTGTATATTAAAGATATTTGCATGACAAATAAAATATATATCTTGAATTTTCTGTGAATAGCCTATGAAGTCCTCTTCATTCAGAAGGAATTTTGTATAATGTTGTATAACTGGTAAATGTTAAGCAATAAATGAAAACATACTACACAAAAAATGTAGATCTCTTAAAAACATACATTTATTTAAGTTTTTCTAGGCATAAGTTGTTTTTCAGATATCTGTTATTAAAGGTTCAAATTGTTCAATACATGTCATTCTTTTAAAGTTCATTGACTTTCAGTTGTTTTTCGCGATTGCATGGAAACAGAATGGAATTTTAAGGCAGTGTATAGCGTCCAGTTCTTAAACCTTTGACTATGGCTGTTCCCTTTGTATTTATAATGAAATGTGTAATATAGCTATTTTTTGCAAAGGTTTATTTGGATTAAAATGAAGTGGATAGAAAAATAAGCTTTAGTAATAATAGTTTATATGCCCACTGATAAAGATAGAGGGTAGAGAAAGTCATCCGAATGTATCACATCAGATTTTTTTTTTTTAAACTGTGGTTGCTATTCAGTTAATTCTTGCAATTTCATGAACAGCATATAGCAGCCAGCTTTTCAGCATCTATCAATTCAATATCCTCTATTCCCCTTGTACCTACATGACATGTGTGATGAAAATATTTTGGCAAAGACTTATTTTGATTAACATGAAAAATACTTTCATAAGAATAGTTTGTGGAAGTTACACAAAAATAAATAAATGACAGTGTACAGAAAGTCATATGAATGTAACAATTCCTTCTCCCCCCCCCACAAGTTTGCAGTTCTTGTTCCCAGGACATTACAGTGATGAAAGCATTAAGGAAGGGTTGAACACCTTTGACATGATGCATATAAGAGTCAAACTACAAAATAATATCCTCATTACCGTATACTGTTAAGAATTGTTTCCTAGTATGTGCATTTCAGAATACAAGCTCACAATTCACGTGTAACACAGAGTTATCCTTGGCAAAAACACAAAACTAAACATGTGAAGAAAGTCTGTACAGTGTAACTGCACATCTTTGCAGTATAGATGCCTAAGAAAATAAAAATTAAATTATCTACCAATTTTAATACAATCATACATCAATTTAAATGTATTTACATAACATTTTTATTGTAGTAATTATATACTTACATTCTTAGGGCGTGCACCAACATACAGTAAACTCTACTTTCATAGTAAACTACTATTCAAGTCAACACTGGGTGACTTCCATACGAGAGTAAACTACTTCCAAAGCATTTTACTCCTTTCAGATACTTCCAGATTAAACTAATGCAGAAGTAAATGTTGGAGAGCACCGCCATGTAGTTATGTTACTACGGAATTAAATAGAGCACAAATATAGGTTAGAATTTACTCTCGCGACCTGTCAATTGAACTAGAATACTGTATCATATTTGGAAGAAGATATTTTGACATGTTCATGGATTACTTGGGTTAAATTGATGATCTCGACAAAGAAAACAACGGGAATGCAATAGTGTATGCGAGAAGTACATGATACTCATACAGAGAGAGTTCAATGAATGTTTCAGTATTAAGAAAGAATCTTTTACAAGCCTTTTGAACGTGTTTACAACAAAACTCAGACAGGAATTCAGCTCTATAACCCTATCTGCAATTATTGTTATGCGTCCTACAAGTATTTCATACTAGAACACTTCAGATGCTTAAGCTGGCATTACGATGAATTTAACGTAATGTGACAGTCTAACACTGTGCGGTTGTAATGTTGATAGTTCCTCGTTGAGGCGTCAATTTGCGGTAGTTTATAGGTTACATAGTTGTTTGGAGAAGTTTGCCCCACAGTTGTACGCCACTTTGAGAATGTTATTGAGCCTCGTATTTGTTGCCAACTTTGAAGAAGTTATTTAGCTGGATGCTGGATATGAGGTGTGAGAATCCCCGTGTATGTGCGTCACTTTAAAAAAGTATTTAGGTTACGTAATGAAGATACACTTTGAAGTTGGTTGATGCTTGGGACGCCAAACTTTGTAGTAAAGATGATGCTTGTTTTACGTAATATTGCCTCGACTGCTTCAGTCGCATTATAGAAACACAAGTTCTTTTCAGGTTGTGATAAGACAAAAATTAAAAGATGTCACAGAATTTACTTCTTAATTTCACTTCTTTTTATTTCTCTTTATACTTGCACATTTATAAAACACAACACTTTAAAAGAAAAACTGTGAGCACTTTATACATCTAGCGGAGAACACAATTTTTACCATCCGTACTCTACAACATCTTACCCGCAACTGACTGAATTCAACGGTAAAAACCTTATACCTTCGGTAATGCCAGTCTCTTATTGGCTAATTCAAGTCCAATAGAATTTAAGTATTCAAACTAAAACTTTTCTTTACTGTTGATTGGCTAATTCCAAACTGTAAATGAAACTTACGTCACTACCGATCTTTTCATGACTAGTATTTTTCAAATTTCCAGATACATTATTGTCACAATAAATTACATTATTACCTCATTATTAACAACCTAAAACATATTATTCTCACAGTTTTTGCACTATTAAAGTATATAAACATTTACATAACATTAATAAATACGTTTACAATAAAAAATAAGTATTTGCAATGACTTACATACAATTTAAATAATAATTATATACATATTGTTTTCAAGGTGGGCTGTTATTGAATTTAATTATAATAAAATACAATTAATATTATTTAGGCATTAAAATACTGCCTCAACTGTATTAAATGGAGATATTTAGAATTGGCTTAAAGCAACAAAACTTAAAAGAGTTTGGCAATGTCAAACTTTTTCCTTCCTGTTACGTCAAGTTTGATGTCACATTGTAATTAGAACCAACCTGGTGTGAAGCACTAGCTCAAAGTAATAAAAGAATCTTTCAATCAAGAGTAATTCCCACTACACATGCCAATTACACCTTTAGTTTATCAGCATTTCTTAGCTTCATATTACGTTAAGTAAAGTTCATCGTAATCCCGGCATTACAGGCGATCTTATAAATAAACGTTCACCATGCGTCTGCTGGTCGTGTATTTCATCGCGTTATTACAGCGCTTTTGAGGTTAAGAGCAAGGTACCTATATGAGTGTTCAGAAAATAAAAGGCAATTCTTCTTCACTTTTGCAGATTTCACACACATTGGGGTGAAATTGGCTGCACATATGTTACTATTTTGTGCCCATCCATGAATATGGTGAACTTTTCCGAAATCAGAAAAGGTATTTTTCCATTAACATGCAAGTGATCTGGGATGCAAAATGAAGATTACAAACATTGTTTCCAGAATTTTAAGCTGCTACTTAGCATGTTTCGCATCGCTCAAAGCATTAAACTCGTCCATCACAGCTTTCCAGCATCTTTATAACACATTTTTTACACGCATAAATATTGTTTAAATGGATTATCTCTACCAACAAACATCTACTTCTTTCACTGACGTTTCTCCCCTTTTCCTATTGCACATAACCTTATCCATGATCGTGTCAAGTAAATCGCTCAAAAAAACAATACCTCTGGGAGTAATGAGCTCTGTAGTGGTAACTAACAGAGTAAATTGTAATTGAGCTCTCCGTTACTTCCGGAGTAAATTGCTCCCATAGTAACCTGCTTCGGTAGTACGGAATTCTTTAGTAAATGTTACTTCCAAAGCAATTTACTCCAACATGGTGCATGCTGCCCTTAATTTATATTAATAGTACTTTTCAATGTCAACGAACCAAATACCACTTGGTTGATATTTTGGCAGAGTTCCATTAACAATCATTCTTACTGACTACTTATTTATGCGGGATGCAAGGGATATAGATGTCATTGCTTAGGAGTTGATTCTATGGACAGAGACAAGATGATAATACCATTTTAGTCTTCAAGTACATATTTCAGCACACAATAAAACATTTAAGACAATCACTGATAATAATTAACTGTTCTTTCACGGATGCTGTGTGTAGGCTAAGGAAGAAACAGACTGGCAAAAATGTGAGTCAGTTGGAGAATTTAATGTCGTGTTGCCATGATAGCTCAGGTGATTAGAGCAATGACATAGAAAACTGAAGATCTGTAGTTCAAATCCCAGCTATGGCATAGAATTTTTCAATGTTAGTAATGGTAAATTTTTGTTTTCGGCAAGCCTATACAAGTACAGCTTTTTTAAGCTTCTATTGTCTTAGCAGTGTAACCTCACACATTTAGGTAAAATGAGATAAACTCTTAAAATGCATACAGTGGAATCTTGTTCGCACGTTCCTCATTAACACGTTTTCTGTGTATTATGTTGAAGTACAAAAGTCCCGGCACCAAATGTAATAAATAACATTTGTTTAGTATGTTTTCTCGGTCCGGCTTACTATTTTTAAAGTTTGACATTCTCATTTGCTATTTTGGCCAATCCTTGGTCGGTCCAGTAGGAGTAGGCACTTAAAACATTCAAAGTTTGACGTCCTGATTCACTACTTTGGTCAATCCTTGGTCACGGGATGGAGACCGGCAGTCAATGACATGCATGTAAGTACATATTCGTGTTGGTGGGATAGAGAATGTTTTAGCTTGGCGTGGTATATGCCAATGATAGTTTGACCATGCATACGTAGATTGTATTTTAAGTTTTCATTTGCAATGGAGAAAAAGAAAGTGTGGCAAATAACCAACAGTGAAAAACTGAAAATCCTTGAAGAAGTGGGTCGTAATCCAAATATGAAACGTGTAGATATAGCGCGGAAGTTAAACATTTCTCCATTAACCTTAAACACAATTGTTAGCAAACGTATACTAATTGAAACGAGTCTAGCGCGAGCAGCGGAAGCGAGCGGTCGCGTATACGTAGCGCTCCTGGAAAGATCGGAAAAAAGAAAAATGGGGGTAGATTTGGAAGTGTATAGGGCCAGAATTGGGTGCTTTACAAACGGTAAAAAGAATAAGAAAGAGAAAAGGAATCAACTATCAAAGGAATACCTATGGCTGTTTGTGATCCTGGCAGTATTATTGGTTATTGGAGGAGTAGAATTAAACCCAGGACCTGAAGGAATGACACAGATAATGACAATGTTAAAAATCATTTCAGAGGATATAGTGGATCTGAAGAAAATAGAAAAGAGAATAGAATTAAATATCGATAGAAAGATAGAAGAATTGAAAGGAATGTTGTTCACTACAACGAAGGAAGTGCATGAAGAACTTCGCATCTGTAAAGAAAGATTGAACAAGATGGAACGGAATATGGAAATGGAGACAAGAAGACACAATATAGTGATATTCGGGGTGGAGGAAAACAGAGAGAAAAGCCTAGAGCAAGCAGTGGAGGAAATATTAGAAAGACGAATGGATATAAAGCTGGCAGGCTGGGAAATTATAACGTGTTTTAGAATCGGAAGAAGGGGCAACAGAGCCAGACCTATAGTAGTAAAATTTGCAACTAGTAAAATCAAATGGACAGTTTTGAATAACGGAAGAAAATTGAAAGGAACGAGAATTTTTGTTGAACGAGACTATGGAAAAGAAGAGAGAGAGATAAGAAGATTATTATTAGCGAAAATGAATCAAGCCAGGCAAGAAGGAAAAAAATCATTTGTAAGAGGACTAGAACTGTGGATAGACGGCAGGAAGCAGGATATGTGTCAGCGTTTGATTTCAGATCGAACAACAAGCAGAGCAAATTCAGCAGAGGAAGCGAATGCAGTGAAGCCGGCCGACGTAATCCAAGAACGAGAGGGACACGTGCGTAGAGGTGCAAGTGGAAGGGAGGAAATAGCTGGCGTGACGTCACCAAGGAGATGCGTCATACCCAGTGAACGAGAGAAGCAAGAGGCGATGACCCTGGTGGCAGCTGATCGAGAAAAACAGATGATCGCGAGTGGAAGCGGCCTCAAAGTGGTGTCAACCCCAGAAGGAAGTATCCTGGAATTAGAGGAGGAGAAAGAAGATCCGGCGGCGCAGGAGAGGATAACTAGATATAGGGCAAAGTTAGAAAAATTCAGAGAGGGAAGAAGGGATTCAAGATAGGGTCTAGATCTGAAGGTGGTGTCATTTAATGTGGAAGGGCTAAAAGCGAAAGTGATAAATGGCGAAGTATTTGAAGTGCTAAAATTAGGTGAAATAATAGTAATGGTGGAAACTTGGTTGAATGAAAGTGAGAAGATAGATGTGGTAGGATACGACTATATAGGGGATCATGGTAAAAGGAAAAGCAAAAGAGGGAGGGCCTCCGGTGGTATTGGAGCGTTCATTAACAAGAGTAGTGGAATAAATGTATGTGAAGTGTTGAGTATAGAGAAAGGCCAAATAATGTGGATAAAGATAAATAGGGCGAAGGGGATGGAAGTTTGTATAGGATTAGGCATAGTGTATAACCCACCAGATGTCTCGGAATTTTATAAGGACAATTTATATATAAGACTGAATGATAGTATGGAAGATTTAAGAAGCAAAAATCCTAACATAGAGATCATTGTAGTAGGGGATTTTAATGCAAGAGTAGGGGAATATAATTCAAGAAGTTTAAATGTAGAAAGTGAATGTATCTGGGAAAAAAATGAGGAAAAGGAGAGGAGAAGTAGAGATAAAGTGATAAATGCAGAAGGTAGAAAGTTAATAGAATTTTGCGAACAGAATAATTTAATAATATGTAATGGAAACAAAGGAGAGGACCAGTGGGGAGAGTTTACATTTGTAAGTGTAATCGGACAAAGTGTAATAGACTATATGATATGTAGTATAGGAATCGAAGAGGTGATGGAAGAATTCAAGATTATGAACATAATAACAAATAGTAGTCATTTTCCATTAAAGATGAAAATAAGACTAGGGTTATGTTACAAGGAAGATGAAAAATTAGCATTAAAACAAATCAGAAGTTACAAATGGAAAGAGGAGAATGCAGAACAATTTAGGTGTAATTTAACTTCCAAGTGTGGTGAATTAAGGAAACTTGGTATTAGAGAAGCATTACAGGGTGGGAGGATAAAGGGAGCTCTGGAAAGGCTAGAATCAATGGTTAAGTGGGCAGGTAGTGGGATGGAAGTGAAGCCTAAAGTGAATGTAAATCAGTGTGGGTGGTATGATGAAGAGTGTGGAAAGGCTAAGAAAGAAGTGATGAAAGAAATGGATAGATGGAGAAGGTCAGAAGAGGAGGAAGATAGGCAAATTTTTTTAGCAAATAAAAGGGGTTATAAATGTCTACTAGATGAGAAAAAGCAGGATTGGCAGCAAAGAATGGGAGAAAAGATTAAGGAGGCAGTCAGAGGGAAAGAAAATAAATATATATGGTCAGTTGTTAAGGAAATGTACAGAAAGAAACAGGTAGTTAATACGATAACACCAAGGGAATGGAAATATCATTTCGAAGGTTTATTGGGGGGAGGAAGAGTTCAAAAAAGTGAAGTATATTGGGGAAATTTTGAGAACAGAGTGGAGCACTTAGACAAAGAGATTACAACCATAGAGGTAGAGTATGAAATAAAAAAATTAAAACAGAAGAAGGCTACAGGGTCCGATGGAATTCCGGGGGAATTTTGGAAAAATTTTGGGGAGTTAGGTGAGGGTACAAAGTTGTTGACACAGCTATTTAACAGAATCAAAGAGAAGAAAGTGATACCGGAAAGCTGGAAAGTGAGCATTATTGTACCATTGTATAAAGGAAAGGGAGATACAAATAATCCAAGCAACTACAGAGGAATTAGTTTATTATCTATATTAGGCAAGATATACACTGGTATATTAGCTAGAAGATTATACGAGTGGGTAGAGAGGGAAGATAAGTTATCAGAATACCAAACAGGTTTTAGGAGAGGAAAAAGAACAATAGATAACATAATGATAATTCAAACTATAGTAAACAAATATTTAAGAAATAAAAGGGGTAGGGTATACATATTTTTTGCAGACTTCGAGAAGGCTTTTGATACTATAAACAGAGAGGCTTTGGCATATAAATTGAGGAACAAAGGAGTCAGCACTGCATTCATCGAGGGGGTACAAAAATTGTATGAAGGAATTAAATTTTGTGTAAAATGTGGAAGAAATAGTACTACTGATTATATTCAGCAAAATTTAGGTCTGAGGCAAGGTTGTAAACTTAGTCCAATATTATTTAACTTATTTATAGATGATATTTTAGATAGAATAATGAAAAGTAATAAACACTGCCCAGTCATAGGGAACAAGGAAATACCAGGGTTACTATTTGCAGATGATCTAGTAGCTGGGGCAGTAACAGTGATAGGGTTGCAACATGCTATTAATGAAATTGCAAAATTTAGTATGGAATGGGGGCTAAAGGTGAATATAAAAAAGTCCAAGATAATAGTGTTCAAGAAAGGATCAAAATTGAAAAGAGAGGAAAGATGGTATATAAATGGAGAGCAAATAGAGGTGGTAAAAGAATTTGATTACTTGGGCATTAGATTCTCAAGCAACGGGAAGTGGGAAGCACAAGCTAAATATGCACAATTGAAAGGAAAGCTAGCGATGAAAGCTGTTAGAGTTTGCTTGTGCAAAACACCCACGCTAACAATGAACTGGTTGGAAAGGCTATATGAAGCTGTAGTAGAGTCAAAAATGTTATATGGAATAGAAATATGGGGGGTGGCAAAGGGATGGATTAAGATTGATATAGTCCATAGAATGTTTTGTAAAGAAGTTTTGGGTTTACCCAAGAGTTCACCAAGGGGCGTGGCACTGGCAGAGCTAGGAAGGGTAGGGAGAAAAGGTATAATAGTGGAAAGAATATTGAAGTATTGGTATAGATGTTTAAATTTAGAAGATAATAATATATTAAAAGAATGTATACAGTTTCAAAAAGCTGTCCTAGGAGAAGAGTGCTGGTTAGGGGAGATGGGAAATGTCCTAAAAGAAATTGGCAGAGGAATATTTTCCTATTAGATAAATATAATAATAGTGGGTTTTGGAAAGAAGTGAGATTGAGGGTGGAAGATATCGAGAAACAAGAGATATGGGCTAGTTTTGAGGATAAAAGGTCATTGATCTTGTATAAATCAGTTAAAAGAGATTGGGGAAGGGAGAAGTATGTAGATATATGTAATCAATTTGGTAGAATAGGTCTTGCGTGGATGCGCACAGGAGTAATATTTTTAAAAAGGAATGGATATAATTGTTCGGGGAGATGTATTATGTGTGATGAATCGGGTAGTACTTTTCATTGTCTAATAGAATGTGATAAGGTTAAAAGGTGGAGAGAGGTTATATGGAATAAAAAATGGGACAAGTTAAACAAAGAAGCAGTAGCATTAAGAATGTTGGGAAGCACAAAAGTAGAAATAATTAAAATGATGGGGACATTTTTAGGCAACACAAGGGATAAAGTGGATAAGGAGCTTAAGAAAGGTACAGCTGAACGAGCATAGTTTGTAAAGTGGAGAGATGGTATAGTAGCTTTATCCCATATATACAGCCTAGGGGCTAAATATGGGGGAGCTAGAAAACTGGTGCACTAGACATAAGTTTTAGATGTAAGCTTTATTTGTATTATTGTAATAATGATGAAAATAAATATTACTATTACTATTACTAATTGAAACTGCTTTTGAAGAAGAGAAAAATGCTAAAACAAAACTTTCCCCTTGGGAAAGTAGGATCAGATCGAAATTTGTTGCATGGAAACACCTACCGTATTCACATAGTATTGAATATGCCAAATATACTATCTTCTACTGTGCTCACTGTAACACGCTACACACTCATCATTTTGTTTTTTTGGGGGGAAATTGTTACCACGTGTGTAATAAAACACACAGGAAATCCGCTTTTATCGCTTCCATAATTCGCAACTTATTCTTCTCAAAAACATTCACTAACCTCAAAACCTGCTTAAATTATACAGAGAAACAAAGTAACATATGTTTAACAGGTTCTCCAACATAAATCCAAGTTGACCAATATAAAAGCTTGAATTATGTATTCTCAGACTTTGTGTATCCAAATCAATCCCAATGCATATTGAATTTAACATGGAAATGCCAATCGTATTCAGTACGGAATTGGACTCGAATCAATTTCAATTCCTCATGGAAATATAGTAATTATTAGATTTTATCACATAATTATGTTCTTAAATTGCAGATTGTATATTTTTGTTAACATGTTTTCCCATCTATGACATCCAAATTCTTGGGTCTCTGCAAAAATGTACTAACAAGATTCTACTGTATATGCAGTAATATGCAAATGACGCTACTGCAGTGAATATTGGAAACAATTTGCTGCACTTAGAAAACACTACAAAACATAATATTAATCCGGTTGTGCAGTATCTAAAGGTTAATAAATTATTTATAAATACTGACAAAACAAATTATATGATTATCCACACGCAGTATAATAGGAATATTACGAATATAACCGTAAAGGTGGATGAAAAGCCAATAAGAGAGATTATAAATGCAAAATTCTTAGGTATGATTCTTGATAAACATTTGATTTGGGATAAACATGTAGGTAAAATTGCTAATAAAATTAGCTCTAGCTTATATGTTTTAAACAATATGGCA
The DNA here is from genome assembly GCA_030765065.1 of Deroplatys truncata. Taxonomy (NCBI): domain Eukaryota; kingdom Metazoa; phylum Arthropoda; class Insecta; order Mantodea; family Mantidae; genus Deroplatys; species Deroplatys truncata. The sequence goes on along the minus strand of CM060983.1, from coordinate 224,315,225 downwards.
AAAATAGTTAATATAAAAACATTAAAGATAATATATTTTGGAATGATTTACTCACATTTATCTTATGGTATATCGATCTGGGGACATAGTCCGGCTAAATATACTAACAGGATTTTTATTTTACAGAAGAGAACAACCAGGATTATGCTGGGCTTAAAGCAAACGGGTTCCTGTAGAGAAGTATTTAAAAGTTTAAGAATCCTAACTCTATATTCACTGTATATTCAAGGTAATATTGCTTGCAAGAACTAAATTTACTAATCTAAAAACAAAAAATCAAATACATAATTTATGAAAACCAGATTTAATAATAATTTTCACTCATTTACGCACAGGATTGAACTGTATAAGACTAAACCAAGTTATGCAGCTTGTTACCTATATAATAAATTGCCTGAGGAGATGAAAGGAATACAAAGAATAAGTAGATTTAAAAAAGAATTGAAGAAATTCTGTATAAATGGCAGCTTTTATACACTGAATGAATATATAAACATGAATAAATATTAACTACTAATTTAAATAATAAGTCAACTGTACATAAGAATATGTTTTTTCAATTTAAGCTCTGTTATTGTTAATTTTGGTTTAGTTTTTAAATTATCTCTGGCTATCATTTTTTCTTTTGTATTTTATATATATATATATATATATATATATATATATATATATATATATGCCTATCTTATTTATTTCTGTATGTAGTTTCTAATGTAAGATTTATTTCTAACTTTGCCTAAGTCATATATGTAATCAATGGGTTCAATAAAGAATTGAATTGAAAATGGTTAAAAACAAAATATATTTACAGTTGTTCCAGTACAGGTTTTGCAAAAATTCCAGTATTATGTTGCTGGACATAGTGTAGTAAAAATGACATTCAATCAAGTACTATGTTTGATTTGTTTCTAGTTTAATTCGTTCCTACATCATAATACATAAAAATTACCAGCAAAACTATAAAGGTTATGCACAAGAGAGTAAAGACTAGGAAAACTTAACTTATTTTTAAGGGCTTCCCAACTTAATTTACTATACTCCATCCACCCATTACAATTTATATAACAATATTTCTTCAATAATTACAGGTTCCAATATACAGTTCATCCTGGCCATCCGACCTTCCATTTTGTCTGACCTGGTCGGCAGAAAAAAAAAATCTGCAAAAACTAGCAAATTGTTGAGTGCATGCGAGGAAGCTGCATTTGCACTTCTGGGACTACACAGATGATTGTATACTGCAACCTGCTGGGCCATTATTAGTCCACCAGTTGATTGTTATAAAAATGAAACAGCAGAACATTGTTCAGTTTACGTACAATACAAACTTTTACTTGTAGGCTACTCTGTAGTAAATATTTTATTTGTACATATCCTGTTCTGTGATGCATTGTGATGGCTTCAAAGAAGAAAACAGTGTCTGTTTTGATAAAAGAAAATCTGAAAGCTTTGAAGAGATTGGACAAAGGTGAAACGTTATTAAAGTGGCATAGGATTATAACGTAAGAAAAACTGTAGGAGACTGTAAAAGGAACCAACAGGAGATAAAAAAAGCGGTGTTCCGAGCGAGTGACAACTAATGCTATAGAACAAGGAAAAACAATAAAAAATGTGAGTGTGAAAACGTTATCAAAGCTTGTTTCTTTGGTTTACTAAAAACAGATATTAAAGTGTTCCAATCTTACAGGAAAAATCCTTGAAATTACAAAATGAATTTAATCAGGGTGACCCTAACTTTACATAGTGTTGGTTGGTAGACGAAAAGTATGTCAAGAAAAACTCTCAGCAAATGATGAGTCGATGGAAAGCTTGACTGGTGACCAAATACTTAATTGTGATCACATGGACTAAACGCTACCTGCTAAAACACTCACAGCTAAGTCTGAAGAATGTGTAATGCCACAACAAATCTTAAAATGAAACTTACTATGACAGGAAAATAAAAAAATCCAAGAGCATCTTCAAAAATACTCTTCCAGTCAAATATTTTAACCAGAAAAGTCTTGGATGTGCTCAGATACTTTATAAAATGTTTTTTTAATGACTTTGTACCATAACCTGACAATTTTTTAAAAAGAATAATTTGCCAAGAAAAGCACTGTTGCTTTTGGATAATGCTTCTTCTCACCCAAATGAAGAACTTTAAGACAGAGAACTAAAGGCCATGTTTTTAATGCAAATGCCACAGAGGTAAAAACATGGCCTTTTGGGTTTTGGAGACTTCAAGAGTCTTTTGTCAACTTTAACTTATTCTATTATCGAGGAGAAAATGTGATTGAGAGTTTGCAAAGTTTGAACTTAAAGGATGTTGTTTATTACATAACTCAAATGTGTCAGCTCAACAACTGCAAAATCATATGCACAGAAAGAGAAGTGTGTGCTCTTCCGAAGTTGCCATGGCCCGCTGCTGCTTGCGACGGAACAAAACCATGCATGCGCTACTATGTATTGTAAAACATCAGTAACTTATGTTTTTGAAGACTTCAGCCCCTGGAAATCTTTGAGTATTTCTAAGAATATTATGCTGCCTTAGACAAAGTGATCTCCTTTCTTATTTCTTTAGAGGGGAAGAAATATCCTCATTTCAAGTAATGAAATACAAGTTTAGGCAAAAGATACATCAAAAGTTTTTCATGGCTATCTATCTGCGGCCACTTCTCTTGAATCACAGTTAAGCATCCAGAAATATATTACCTCACAAACTGTTTGCACAGGATAGCTTTTCCACACATAATAGAATATCCTAAACACTTGTTGATGCATACCTGAGATATGACTGGCCTTTGCCAGAATTGAATTATTAATTGGTTTTAGAGAAGCATGGACATTTTGGGATGGAGGAGAGTGGACCTCAGCTTCAGGTTGTACAATGTATCCCACTAAATAATAAACCAAACATTCCTTTCCAGCACTAATTTCAGTTAAGTTCCATCATTTTTCCAGTCTGGAATATGAATTTCACTTCCAACAATTTAAATGTTGTCTTCAATTTGTGTCTTTATTGCAAATTGTTTATTTCACTTAATTTTTTAACAGATTGCATTTTGTTAACAAAAGAAGTGAGAGGAAGTCCAAATTTGTATTTACAGTTTCCACCTTTAGATAAAGTAAGTTTTGCAGGTATTTGGATAGATTGAAGCATGTGTAGGTTCAACAGTGGACGGATATTTATCACAAGTGTATTTGTGTTAAACTGCAATTTTTCCCCAGTTTAACTTTTATCAAAAATCAGCACTCCAGCACGTTTGTTCTGCTCCTTTTTGATTAAAAAAAAACTACTGAATTTGTAACATGGTAGTTTATGCCATAAGCACATTTAAGAAGATTTAATAATTTTAAGTGAGCTTCCGACAGCAACTGGAAGTAAATCATGTCTTAAACACTGTCTGTAACTCTTAGAATCTATTTTCAAAAGTAAATAATCCAGGGTAAATTCTTCATACCTTATCCTTTTTTTGTTTTTCAACATTGACCTTCTTAACACCGTGTCTACTATAATCTTCCGTTTTCTGTGCTAAGAGATGCAAACCATAAACTGTCTTAAGTTGGCATTTGCAATGTTATCTAGAAGATTTATTTTAGCTGCGGCTATTTTAAATTTATATTGTGTCATAATCAATGTTCTTTAAATTATTCAACACAGCAAATATCTTCATGGTACTTTTTAAGTTCCATGTTCAATGAACTGCTACAAGCAGCTAATTAGCACTGTTGACTCATTAATAGAGGGAGTACTGTTAAAGACAATTTTGTCCAACCACCAATGTGTGTCTCTTCACGGGTGACGCATTTGTTAATTTTACCTTTGAAAAGTACTTGGACAAATTAGGAAACATGTGCAGGACTTTATCTGGCTTTAGTTTCCATATTTGTCTTGGTATTTCTACTGTTATTCTGTTTACTACACAGGCATCAACTTTTATTAAGTTTTCTGACTTTCCTAGGAATGACCTTTCCCCATTTTAAGACAATAGTGTCTTTGGGTGGTCTAAAGAAGCATTTCCTTCCTGTAGTAGATTGATCACATAGCGAGACCTGCAATTCTTTATGCACTGCATTTGTACAAGTAATAGTTATACAGATGCTTAGCATATAACACAGCCTGCACTAAGTAACAGAGATGCAATCTGAAGACAGTAAGCTGACTGTCATTTGTCACAAACATAAGAACTTACTCAATTGCAGATTATAAAGCAATCAACACACTTACTAATAATGCCTAAACCAGCATAGCACTGCATCACAAACGAATGTGCTGCCACTGCTTCGTGTGACCACTGCTGCCTTTATTTAGCTTACAGCCGCAAATGGGAGAGATCACGCTTCTCCTTCTATGAGCTATGGCAAAATCTTGGAAAGTTTTGTTAAGTGAAGGTGAAGGACAGGAAGAAGAATCTTCAGAAAGGGTGGTGTGCACTATGTTGGAGTACATTGCTTTGGAAGTAACGTTTACTAAAGAAGTCCCCACTACGGGAGCAATTTACTCCAAAAGTAACATTGGAGAGCTCAATTGCAATTTACTATTTTAGTTATGACTACGGAAGTAAGAGCTCATTACTCCTGAAGGTATTGTTTTGTTTGTGTGATTTGCTTGATGCAATCACGAATAAGGTTATGTGCGATAGGAAAAGGGGAGAAACGTCACCGAAAGAGAAATGTTTGTTGGTAGAAATAAAGAAAATCCATTTAAACAATATGAGTGTAAAAAACGTGCGATATCCTACATTATGTTGGTCTTCAAAGCCAATGAGATACAACCAACACTCGCAACATGCGTTCCTAATTACTTTTTATTTTATGTTTATTAGTTTTTTTACGTTTCTGATTTACCAGAGGTTATTTTTATTAATGTTTTCAATGAAGATCAAAGTAATGCAGAAAAGCCAAACGTATTATAAAGATGCTGTATGAGAAATGCTGGAAAGTCGTGATTGATGAGTTTAATAATTCTAGCGACGGGAAACGTACTGAAGAGCAGCTTAAAATTCTGGAAACGTTTCTAATCTTCATTTTGCATCGCAAATCACTTGCGTGTTGATGGAGAAATACTCTTTCTGATTTCGGAAAAGTTCATCATATTCACGGATGGGTACAAAATAGTAACATACATGCAGTCAATTCCACACACAATGTGTGAGAAATCTGTGAAAGTGAAGAAGAATTGCCTTTTATTTTCTGAACACTCGTGTATATTTATATGTGTAGGTACCTTGCTCCTAACCTCAAAAACGCTCTAACAACGCAATGAAATACACGGCCAGCAGACGCGTGGTGAATGTTTATGTATAAGATTGCCTGTAATACCAGGATTATGATGAACTTTACTTAATATGACATGAAAATGCTGGTAAACTAAAGGTATAATTGGCATGCACTTAATGTTGGGAATGACTCTTGATTCATAGTTCTTTTATTACTTCGAGCTAGTACCAATTGGTTCTAATTACCATGTGAAATCAAACTTGACGTAACGGGAGGGACAAGTTTGATGCCAAACTTCTAAGTTACATCGCATTAAGTCAATTCTAAATATCTCCATTTAATACAGTGTGAGCATTAGGTTAAATTCATCGTAATGCCGGCTCAAGCTTCTGACATATTCCAGTACAAAACACTCACAGGACTGCAATAATTGCAGTTTGGATTATAGAGCTGAATTTGTGTCTGAGTTTTGTGGAAATGTTCTCCAAGCAGGTTCAAAAGGCGTCTCTCCCTCTCCCTCTCTCTCTCCCCCCATAAGTATCATATGGTTCTCGCATAGCACTATCGCATTCTCATTTTTTTTTTTTTTTTTGTTGAGATTATCAATGTAATCGCAGTTTTCTTCATCGAGATCAATTTAATCTAAGTAATCCATGAACGCGTCAAAAATATCTTCCTCCAAATATGATACGGCATTCTAGTTCAATCGACAGGTTAGTTACTCCATCCAGGTTGCAAGAGTAAATTGTAACCTATATTTGTGCTCTATTTAATTCCGTAGTAACATACTACATGATGGTGCTCTCCGACATTTACTTCTGCAGTAATATAATCTGGGAGTATCTGAAAGGAGTAAAATTCTTCGGAAGTATTTACTCTCGCATGGAAGTCGCCGAGTGTTGACTTAAATAGTAGTTTACTACAAAAGTAGAGCTTACTCCAGGTTGGTGCACGCCGCCCAAAGTGTTGAAATTGAGAAGGCTAATCAGGAAAATATGTTGTCTATGCTAAAAAAAAGTGCTTGGATGTGATGAAGCAACAGTGGTTTTCTCAAGTTGAGAAATATGAAGTGACAGACAAATAAATCATTAATATGGTGCTGAACGGGATATATACAGAAGATAATATAGTAGTAGTGATGGCAGAAAGAGGGGTCAGAATTTCTCATACCAAAGGACACGAAATTCTGGAGATAGCATTGAAATATGTGGAGCAGCTGAAGGAAACCTCATCAATGGAGGTTTTACTTCTACAGAGACTGCGAGATATAACTGGGAGAAAAGTCAAACGGCTGACAAACAAATGCCAGTTACCAACTTTTTCCATCAGGTTTGATTGTTCTTCATACAGTTTTTTGTAGATTGTTCTTTGTGGTAAATAGAGTATACATTTGTAGTTTGTTCAAGTTACATACTAGAACATATATAATTCTTTAAATAATAAATGTATTTGTAGATTTTAAATGTCATTTGTTACTTTCTGCATCATCTGATCTTCCCAATCATCCAACAAGGTTACAGCCCCTTTAAGTTGGATAATTGGGAGTCTAGTGTAATTCCACTGCATTCAGTATGTAAGAGAAAATCCAAGTATAATTCAAGCACTTCCAGTATTTTTAAACTTATATGCACTGTTAAGAACACCTTTCATTAGTGTTTAAAAGCAAAACAACAATCCTCTCCCCTCCAATGTTTCTGAGAGCTCAATTTAAATTATTTGGTTCCTTTTCTATGTTGCTGGAAACCTTTGCAAAGGGCCGTCTTATAGGTGCTATTGTGATACACACAATAAAAGCTTAAGCAAATAACTGAAAAGCTAAAATCAATAACAAAATCTTAATATTTACACCAAACATTACAAACAAAAATACATGTTACATGGTGTACTTTATTACTTGGCATTTTAATGTATCCTATTGTATCTATTTAAAGAGACCAATATAGTAAGTGCAATAATGCTATACGTTCTGAACAACTATACACCTACCTATAATGTATAATTCCTTTTATACACTTCCAAAACTATCATTTTATATGCCACATTATACCATACAGCATGAATTGTACTTAACATTACTTTTAGGGGATAGAGCATGTTTAGATTAACAAACTTGAAGATATAAACTGAATTATCAATTACAGTACTCAATTAAAAATTACAACAATTGTGTTTATACGAGGGCGGTCTGGAAAGTTCTCAGCCTCGCCTAGAGATCACAGCACTACGCTTACATTGGTACACATGTTAGTAGATGCCACATAAAATTGCAAGTCATTCCAGGCAAGCAGTTGTGGTGCGCGTGAGGTTGAAAATGGGAAAAATGAGTATTGTGCAGTGATTAAATTCTTCGTAAAAGAAGATTTAACACTGGCCGAAATTCATTTGCAACTTGTAAATGTGTATGGTGACTCTTCACCTTCATTTTCCACCATAAAGAAATATGCGGCCGAGCTTAAACGTGGCCATGAAAGCATCCAAGATGATCCACATGAAGGATGCTCAAAAACTGCAACTTCACCAGAAATCATCGACAACGTGCATGATATGGTTTTGGAAGATTGGGTATAAAGATGCATGAAATTGCTTATGCTCTATGGATATATGTTGGTCACATCTTGCACCAGGAAGTGAACATGAGTAGAAAACCTTGTGCAAGATGAGTGCCACATGTGCTCACTGCGGATCATAAATGCACTTGCACGGCACTTTTTCAGAAAAGCAAAAGTGACTTTTTGCATCAATACGTGACAATAGATGAAACATGGATTTACCATGACACACCTGAATCGAAACAGCAGTCTAGGCAGTGGATAGAAGCAGGTTCTTAAGCTCCAATGTGAGGATGGTGCTATCGGGGTAAAGATCACGGTATCAGTATTTTGGGATGCAAAAGGAATTTTGATTGACCATCTTGAAAAAGGTAAAACCATAATTACAGAGAATACTACTCTCAACTTCTAATGAATCTGGATGCAAGCATTCGTGAAAACAGATGCAGCTTAAAGAAGAAATAAATCTTTTTCCAACAGGACAATGCACCTGTCCACAATAGTGTCTTGGCAATGGGGAAATAAAGGGATCTGTAGCACTATGAAGTGCTGGAACATTCACCCTATTCGTCAGATTTGGCTCCCTTGGACTTCCATCTATTTTCAAAACTGAAGAAATTCCTCGCTGGTCAGCACTTTTTGTCCAATCAAGAAGCCATTGCGGCTGTAGATGGGTACTTTGCAGCACTTCCAGAGGAACATTACAGGGAGGGAATAATGGCATTGGAACACCGCTGGATGAAATGTATTGATATTACAGGAGATTATGTTGAAAATTAAAAACTTCTTTGGAAGCATAAATTGTCGTCTATATCAGGCTGAGAACTTTTCAGACTGCCCTCATATTGTGACGTACAAGTATTGTTGCGTATGTGACTTGGCTGCCCAGATTGGGTATTGCGTAAGAGTGATGGGGATAAACACGTTTTAGATAGCGCCATCACGCCGAGTTAGCATGGGTTGAGTCAGTCAGTAGACGACAGTCGTGGCTAGTTACTGGAAGAGGCAGGTTGTGTTGTGTGCGCGCTACCCATGCGTCCAAGCATGGCGTCCTCACCGACAGACATGGAAACAAGGAGGTACTGTATCCCTTTACATCAATAAACCCCCTTACCATCCATCGTCCTTTTGTTTAAATTATCATAGTAGATAGATCCCTTCTCTCATCTACACCATGTAGTAATCCTTTTACTAGGTATTTCCTAATATTTTTCACATTTCTCTTAGCTGCGTCCCTCGTCGTGACCTCGCATAATGTATATTATTAACTTTTAGATTCTTCGGTACCCGAGTTGCGAGTTGCTCTACCCCCCATTGAGCTAGTGTGTTTAGAGGTCACGACAATATTACCTGGTTAATTTACTTCAATACTTTTGTATTCACCAAAATTTTGAATTCCCTCAAAAATGTTTCTGATGGCACAACTTGCACCATGATTCCACCCATGGGCAGCCCTGTCTAGAAGCACTTATAAAATAGTTATAACTCTCTCTCTCTCTGACTCACGCAAAACATAACATTTCCAGTGAAATCTCATACTGAATTTCCCCTACTTATGGGAAGTCAAAATGCAAGAATGACTCATTTTCTACGTACATCTTGAGCTCTCCAAACTTTAATAGTGCGGTCCTGAGATCCAGTGTAGATAAGGCCTGCACCCCCCCACTTCACAGAAGAAACACTCTGGGTGTGTCCTGACAATGTTATTAACGTGTGACCTAACACAACATCCCATATCCGTACATCACCATCTTTAGATGCACTTGCCAACTTGCGACACTCTGGATTTCTGCAAACAAATAAAAACTCAGTTTCAAAATGTTGGCTGTTTAAACTAGCATTTACTTTCTTTTGAGTAATGAAAACTGATCATGATATGAAATAAAGTACACAGTTTGTGGTAGAAGCAATGCAGAACTATATTCTTCCTGAAATAAGAAACATACTTAAGGTAAACAAAAGCGAGAGGCAGCCCCAAGCATGTGGCCACAGTGAATGCTCCCATTGGATCCTGACTGCAACACTCAGCCTAAGAGTAGAAAATAGATACCATTTTTCCTTAATGTTGTTATTTTTAAAATGCACTAAGTATATGTTCAATAATTTCATTGCAATATACTACATTTTCACGGTTATTTGAAAATAAAACCCATGACTTTACTGAAACTCAACCGTTATCATGACTCTGAATGAAAACAAATAGGCGCCAGTGGGAAATATGGTGGCAAGCTTGTTACTGGTGTGAATCAATAACAGTCCAGGATTACAAAAAAGCACCCTATAGGTAAACTATTGAAAAATAGTGGAAAACAAATTATTTCAAATTTGTTTCACAAGTTAATGGAGCATAATCCACGTATTCCAGTGAACGACTTGGTGAAATTAACTGCATGGTACACCAGTGTTTCAGAAAACAGTGTCATGCTTGTGAGAAAAGAATTCAGAGAGATTGGTGGTATTAAAACATTGTGCAAAAAGCCGAATGCAGTTTTAGGAAACGTAGACAATTTTGTCAAGTGTGCGATTCACTATAAAATGCACAACTTTTCCAACAGTAAAGTGTTCAGTGCTGTCAACAACAGTGACCTCTGGACATATTACCGAAAGACCTAGGTTAAAGAGGGACATTGTATCTCAAAAGTATGGGTTGATGGTTCATAACCACCTTAGATTCCGACTTGGGAATTCTGCCTTACCTGCCAATGATGATAAATGTGAACCTCATTAATGTAAGTAAGCAAGTGCTTTATGCATATGTCTGAATGCATATGTTTTTAAGCTGTTTTTAAGGTACTCATTCACGATGCCAGTTTTATGGCATGCCACAAATTGTGGCACTTTCTGTTTATACACAGCTCGCAGAGTTGCACGATTTTGTGTTGCGCCACTAGAAAAGTGGCATGTTGCTATATGCTATGTTACATGATGCTATATTTGTGGTGGAAATTTTTGAGCATGCCACTTTCTAGTCGGCTGTGTTCTTTGTGTGGCAAATATGTCGTCTGATAATACAGTTTTGTTCGCAGCGTGTTTGTCTTTTAGTTTACTTCGTCGACATAGAGAAAACTGTAAAGGGCAGCAAGAAAATGTTGTGTAAGAGAGAGTGGATTCTAAGTCACCAGTATTGTGGGGTTGTAAGCAACTTGCTGCAAGACTTCTATGAGGGAGATAAACATTTCCTTCAGAATTTCCTTCGCATATCACTGGTTGATTATAATTATTTGCTTAGAAGAGTAGCACCTGTAATACAAAAGACATGATAATGAGAAAGTCAATACCACCAACAGAACGTCTTATGTTGACATTGAGATTTCAAGCCACAGGTAATTTGGCTTAAAATAATGGAGCGAGTTTAATATATAACACGTTCGGCTGTCATTATTTATAACTATATAATCAATGTGATTTTTTTAGGCAGCAGCTATCAGTCACAGATGTATTTATTTCGAATACTTGGCACAACGAGAACTACGACTTTGTGCCGTTGCAAAGAACTGTAAGTATAAATCCTCATACTGCAGCAAAAAAATGTTGTTCAAGATATTCAAGACAAAATAATTCATGGCAATATCGCTACATTTAAAGTGATTGTGTTGGTACTTACCAAAGAATCTACTCGTCTACTGCATCATTATTGGTGTTGGTGTGGTAAAACACAAACTGCAGTGCATCGTAAAATTTCCATTGTTTTATACTTGTCTTTTGCACCAATTCCAGATTTCCCTGCCTTCATTTTGTTCCTATCATTGATGAACTGGGTTCTCAACCTGTGGATTTTTACTTTAATTTCCTCTGCTGACATGTTGAACTCTATTCACATATCATGAGCATTTTGTCGCTTTTGTTTATTTCTGTAATCCGCAGTGTCTACTCTCCACAAGCAATCTTTGGTCTCAATCAGCTCAATCAATTTCTTTATCACTTCCCTCATCCATTTATTGCTATGGACATTATTAACTATGAAGAAATAAATTGTCATCGTAATACAATAAATTGTTGGTATTGTTAAGGAAATAAAATTCACGGATCTGTCTTAATTCGGTATTTAGTGTAACACAAATTATAATCCTTGTATAGGGTCTTTCAACAAGATAGTCCTATCTTTGAACTTAAATAAAACACGTCCTATAAATGATAGGGGTTTATTTCTTTTTTATTTTGGAACATAATTAATGTAATTACGTGTGGAAGAGAACATCAGTTAAGTGACCGCCGCAACTTCGTTGAGTTGCGCGTATACGGTTGACCCAATTTTCAATGACAGAAGAACGTAAATTAGGTCCAACTTCACGAATAACATGCGTGATGTTATTCATAAGATCATTTACTGTTTCTGGCTTGTTGACATAAACTCGAGATTTAACATAACCCCACAAGAAGTAATCCAACGGCTTTAAATCACATGACCTCGGGGGGCAGTCAACATCACCACCACGGGAAATGATGAAACCTCTGAACTTCTTCTTCAAAAGATTGATTGTTTCGAGAGCAGTATGGCATGTAGCACCATCTTGCTGGAACCAGATGTTTCTGAGATCCATACCATCCAATTGAGGCCAAAAATAGTCCCTTATAAGAGCCCGGTATCTTTCTCCATTGACAGTTACAGCTTCTCCATCTGTATCTTGGAAAAAATATGGACCAATGATTCCACCATACCAAACTCCACACCACACAGTAACCTTTTGAGGATGTAGTGGTCCTTCTTGAATCTGCATTGGATTGTGATTGCTCCAATAGCGGCAATTTTGTTTGTTAACACAACCATCCATCCAAAAGTGGGCTTCGTCGCTGATGATGATTTTTCGGAAAAAATCCGGGTCAGCTTCCAATTGCTCCATAGCCCAATCAGTGAATACCCGGCGCACCTATGGTTGTTGGGCTTCAGTTAACACCATTTTGTAAGTGTGAAACTTCAAATCCAGATGCAGAATTCGCCAAGTTGTGGTCGGCGAAAGCCCCAATTCTTACGCTCGATGAGCAATTGATTTGTTTCTGTTCTCGCGTACACTCTCATGAACGGTGCCTATGTTTTCATTGGAGCACTTACGTTGATTACGTACAGGCGTTCTTTGATCGCTGACAGAACCACTTCTTTCAAATTTATCAATCAAACACCGAATCGTTCTCTCGCAGGGACGATTATGCACACCATAAACTTCACGCAATATACAGAAGGTTTGGCAAACAGATGATCCATTTTGATAATAAATTTTCACAATTTCTACGCGTTGCTGAATGCTGTAATGTTCCATGGCTATTTGTCAATAACAACTGTAACCACATGAAAGAAATGACTGCTGTAACTCAATAACAACGGCAGCTATCACATGTTAAAGATAGGACACTCTTGTTGAAAGACCCTTTACCTACCTCTCAAACAGCTATTTACTATGACAGCAGACGACATAACAAAGTTGCACGGAATATGCCACAAAAAGTTTTCTAAACTGTTCAAGCCACTTTCAGATGGCGCAACTTAATTTTTCCGCTGCGTACGTAAAGCAACTTCCGAAGTTGAATGCCACTTAGAAGTTGCGCATGCAATTTTCCTACTTGCTTGGCAGTTTACACAGTGAAACTCCACTTTTCTTGCGCAGTTCAAAGTTGCGTCGTGGACGAGTACCTTCATATACCTTCTTAGCACTCATTTCAATATTTACTGAGACAGAAAGTAAAACTGCTCTTTTGCCTTATCCTAACTGGTATTTCAAATCTCGTGTAAGACACAGACCAAGGCAACACTCTACCGTCAGTTGCTAGTTAGCACATGCTGTGTATAATTCTTAGAACAGATCCAGTATAGCTAACTTACCTCTGTAACATATCCAGCAGTGAGGACTGAAAATAATATTAGTCCAGGAAAATGGCCCTGTCAGTAATTATATCGATCTACCTATATATACAGTAGAATCTCATTAGTACGTTTTTGCAGGGACCTAAGGATTTGGACGTCATAGGCGGGAAAATGTGTTAATGAAGATACAAAATCTGCAATTTAAGAACATAGTTATGTAATAAAATCTAATAATTACTACGTCTCCATGGCCAAATGAAATAGATTTCGGGTACAATTTCATGCTGAATTCAATCCGTGTTTCCATGTTAAATGCAATATGTGTTCAAGTGGATTTGGATACACATTTATAATTCAAGCTTTTATGTTGGTCAACTTGGATTTTTGAGGTTATGAATGTTTTTGAGAAAATAAATTGCGAATTATGGAAGCGACAATAGTGGCTTTGCTGTGCGTTTTATTACACATTTAATAACAATTTCCGCTAAAAAAAGAAAACAAAATTATGAGCATGCATCGTGTTACGAGTACAACAGATGATAGTATCTTTGGGGATTTCAATACGATTTGAATATGGTAGGCGTTTCCATGCAACAAATTTTGTTCCGATCCTCTTCTGATCCTATTTTCTAAGAGGAAAGTTTTGTTTTAGCATTTTTCCGTTCTTTAAAAGCAGTTTCAATCAATTTAGGTTTGTTAACAATCGTGTTTAAGGTTGACAGAGGAATGTTTAACTTCCGCACTATATCCATATGTTTCATATTTGGATTGTGATCTACTTCCAAGGATTTTCAGTGTTGGTTATTTACTACAGTTTCTTTTTTTTCATTGCAAATAAAAAGTTAAAATACAATCTATGTATGTTTGGTCAACAGTAGAAACTATCGTTGGCGTTTACCACGTCAAGGTAAAGCATTCTCTATCCCACTCACACAAATATTTACATATATGCATGTGATTGGCTGCCGGTATTCACCCCGTGACCAAGGATTGACCAAAGTAGCAAATGAGGATGTCAAACTTTGAACGCGTTATACACCTACTCCTACTGGACCGACCAAGGATTGGCCAAAACAGCAAATGAGGATGTCAAACTTTGAACGCGTTATACACCTACTCCTACTGGACCGACCAAGGATTGGCCAAAACAGCAAATGAGGATGTCAAACTTTGAACGCGTTATACACCTACTCCTACTGGACCGACCAAGGATTGGCCAAAACAGCAAATGAGGACGTCAAACTTCAAACGTAGTAAGCGGGATCGGGAAAACTACTAAGCAAACATTATTTATTACCTTTGGTGATTTGGTACCGGGACTTTTATAATTCAACGTAATACACGGGAAAACGTGTTAATGAGGAACGTGCTAACGAGATTCCACTGTAAATAAAACAGTAAACACTGGAATACCATAATGAGACTGTTCTGATAAGGGTTTGATATTTCTTTCAGCAATCTAAAGATTAAAACTTATTTAATATTACAATAGTGCCAATGGATTTAAATGCATTTCAGAGATTTAAACAAGGGCTAAGAAATTATTAAAATATCCATGCATGTTATACAGTTATAAACTAATTATTCCCATAATTTCCAATCTTAGGTAAACCACTCATATCAACATGTATAATGCTTTATGACAAGGGACCTATTAATTTCTGTTTTTTCTTTTTTTTTTGAAAAGTGGTGTTATTTTTTAGCATGTTCCACAGATGCAACACAAAGATTTTCAAGAAAATCCATCCACTCCAAATTACACTTCACATATTTCATTTTCAGTTATATTTTATTTTTTTAAAAATGGCTTTGACATTCTGATAAAAACACCACTAAGGTATTCACGTGAGCAATAAAAAATGCATTTTTTGAATTTTTGTGAACATCCTGTGAAATACTCTTCATTTTCTGAATGAATTTTATTTAACTGGGAAACCATAAAAGAGTGACAGAAACTTACTACATAAAAATTGTAGATCTCATATAAACTATGACAAATAAATTTGTTTGTGGCCATTGGTTTGAATTTTCTAATACTTTATCACACATTTTTCTGAAGCGCTAAGTCACTATTCTTCTGTTTTTCATGATGTCATTTCAAAGCCAGCATATAGCAACACGTTCTTTAAACATTTGATACCACATCAGCCTCTTCATTGTACCTTCAATGAAATATGTAATGAAATCATTTCTGCAAAGGTTTGTGTAAATTAATCCGAAGTAAATATAAAAATAAGCTTTTGTAAGAATAGCTTCTATAGCAGATATGAAAATAAATGATAGTGCATTGAGAAAGTCATGCAACCTTCAGATCTTTTACAAATATAACAAAGCCTTTTTTAAACAAAATTAACTTCACTTTATCAGAAAGAAGGGTTATTTCATCTTTTGCAGATCTATATAAAGTTCAAGGAAGCATTACTCATTTCATTATCTAAATATCAGACACTACTTTTTGATTCATAAAGATTTGACATTTCTGAGGGCCGGTTTCACCAACCAATGTTAAAAATACTCTAAAATGTTGTTTGTTAAGAATATATTCAGAGTTTAACATAATGTTAAAAATTTTGTTTCATCAAGGTTTATCAGCAAATTGTTAGCTAACATTTTGTTAGCATCAAAAACAACTGCGAACACTAGGTTTTGAGAAGGCAGTGGCTGAAGTACACTGCTTCTGAACGTGCCCTGATGCACTTTAGTCTACATGTCGCTGCGATCTCTGTGTCAGTGACATACAACTATTTACATTCATGGCAACTGTCATGTGAAGTTCCCAATTGTTTGAGGTTAGAATCGTGATGTTAAGTGAAATAAATGTTTCACTGTTTGAAACACGTTAATTAATATCTGGTTAATAAATATAGACTATTACCAAGTACAAAAAAGCTGATGGTCTTACATTACAGGATAAGATTGCAGCCTGGGACAAAATCTGCAACAAATTTAATTGGAATGAATGCATTTCTCCTAAGTCCTGTAAACAACTGTGGCAATTTTATGCTAACATAAAGGGCAGCACCAGAAACGTTAGGTGTGAAGAGCGTTTAAGACGGTTTAAAACTGGTGGTGGACACTGCATTGAAACTAAAGTTGATGAAAATGTCTTATTGCTGATTAATCAAGCAGACCCGAAAAAATTGTTTGCTT